>OY756992.1:7297300-8676000 GCA_963580505.1 Ennomos erosarius | reverse complement strand
TTTATAAAAAGTATAATTACGGAAGAATGAACGATTCTGCTTATAAGTATCGACTCGGTTTTGTGATGGGATTTGTACGGAAAAATCTGAACAGCGCAAGTTAGCCAAATAGGCATATAAGTACTTATATGAGTTAAAGTAGATTTATTCTGATTTTTATTTCCAATCTTAAGTAGGTAGCACACAAATTGAATTAGTAAGTACCAAGTCCTAAGTTGTAAGTACTTACTTACCTATATACATAATACATACATGAATACATACATAGAAATACAATTATTGTATTTCCAAACAAATTATTTACAAACAAAAAAGTATATAAGTATTGTATCAGTTATCTGGTTCCCATAGTACAAGCTATGCTTAGTTTGGGGCTAGATGGCGCTGTGTGAAATGTCCACACATATTTATTTATTTATTGATTTATTCTATGTAGCCTACCATAATTTGTACCTAATTACCTACACGTTTTCATCAGTTTCTGTTTCATAGTCGGACTCTACGTTAGAATATTTTAATTAGTTAAATTCGTATCACAAATCACAAAGTTATAGCAATGCTAACCTACATAGGTAGCAAGTATAACCGTGTTATTGTAAAAACTTTTTTATAAAAAAACGAAAATAAAGCCGAGTATTTATAAGTGTATATACTGTCAAAATATTGCAAACTGACACTGTCTTACAATTAAACGGATGATTTTTCGATTATTTATAAACGGTTCTTACAAAAAGATGGTGACATACAGGTGTTATTTAATGCATACTGTAAGTACTTAGCAAATAAATGGGTAGGTAGAAAGTAAGTTAGGCAGGAGCTTTCTTTTAAATACGGTTTTTCTTGTCTAAAACTTTAAGTAGACCGTATAGGTAGGTACCTAGGTACAAGTTAGTGAGATTTCGTAGGTATTTTAACAGCTGAATAACTAGTTAATTAAATGATATAATTATGTAGGTATTACTATCTGGGGTATTAGTAACTATGGTATGAACCAAAAATAATATAAAAGTCATCCGTATCTACAAAATAGGTTTTTTGTTAGAACTCGCCCCGCTCTCCCCTATTTAACCCT
The DNA here is from genome assembly GCA_963580505.1 of Ennomos erosarius. Classification (NCBI taxonomy): domain Eukaryota; kingdom Metazoa; phylum Arthropoda; class Insecta; order Lepidoptera; family Geometridae; genus Ennomos; species Ennomos erosarius. The sequence continues at coordinate 8,674,928 of OY756992.1, read as the reverse complement.
CTCTATTGCTCTACTTATCATACGGGATCTTTCTCGTAGTAGTTTCTATAAGTAGAGCAATAGAGTTAGACAGAATATTTCAGAAGGTAGTATACCTGATTAAGTATAAAGCTCGCTACATATAAGTAACCTGTGGTAAATAGGTGCCTTTATTAAATGGCAATTAAGTTATGACAACCCTAAACAAGATCTCGGCAGTGATAAGTGGTGATAGAGCAGCTCAACAGCCGGCTATAACGGTGGCCGGTGGTAACTTAGGGTCGTTAGCGAAAAATTCGAGCTTTGTAATTGCAGCCTGTTGTTTTGAATTGCGATTCAGTCAGCTGTCGGCACATGCGAGAAAAGCACGCGCGTCGCGGTCGCCGGCGCAACCGCCTCGCCCCGCTTCCGATCGCCGGGTTTCGCGTGCTCCAAAATTCTACGTTTGAAAATTTAAAAATAATAGGCGTTAAGGTTTTAATTTGAAAACCAGCGATTGAGACTTCCGGCGTGTTTTGTACAATGGCCAGTGTTGTGAATTTTTTGCTGGTGATTTTAATCTGATTGTTAAATTTTTGTGAACTAAGTACGTACCTACCTACCTATTGTGTTCTTAACTTCGTCAATCAGTGGTTTTGAGATGATGCGGTTTGTGTGACGGACTAAATAACGAATCTGTCCTAGCGTGTGTTGTGTTGTATTGTGCGTACCGGAAGTGATTGGACGTTACATAGAGGTAAAGATCTATTTCCGGTTATTTATAAGGACATGTTTAAGCAAACTTTCCTAATTATCTCTGTAAAATTTACAATAAACTTAGGTTACGATATAGGTACTTGGTTTACTTTTTGCGATCTCAAGAAGAACGAAAACAATTTTCACCAATGAATAAAATTCTCTGAAAACTTGCATTTATTTTAATTATTAAAAAAAAAATTATTGTTTATTAAGCATTTGAAACAAAATAAAATAAATAAGTTTGGTGCCTAACAATAAAATAGATACAATAATTTAATTATCTCATGCTTCTAAGTATATGCTGCAAAAAATCAAAGCTTCGAACATGTAATCAGACAGCTTACTTGACTATATCATTACTATTCATAGCTTATAATAATAAAACAATATCGGAAAATTCTAAACTGAAAAAGTTACTCGCTCTTTCGTAACAATCAAATCTGTTTGTGACTATCAAACATGGTAAATTGATACGTGCTAAAACTTGAAAGCATTGAGGGAAGCCTAAGGCGAATAGATCAAACGAAGCGCTTGCGTGGGACACCCATTATCCATACAGAGAATACATTTTACGACAGACACTGATCAATACATACATCGTATTCCTACGTCGGTTACGGAACTTCTCACATTCACTTTGGTATGATTTTATCAAAACAAACTTTGGTAATAGAATGAAATAAACATTATAGAACAATAAAAACGTGAGAACTGAAATAACGTCGGAAAACTATGTAAATTGGATCGTTAAAGAGAACACTTTACTAGTTTACTTTATGGTGCATCAACTTTTATATCATTTTTAGTGGAAAACACTAAGCCAACTTAATTTATGATTAAAAAGGTAGGTACATACATACCTAGTTCTGTAGAGGAAATTGGCCTGCCGCTTGATCTAACTTTAAATAGCTCGCAAGGCCGTCCGAGATTGTAAGTAATGAAACTGCAATTTTGACTTGTCTTGTATGCTAAATAAATGTGCCTGAAAGATTATGTTTTAGAAATGGTAGAGCTACGAGCTCTGGGAAAATGTAAGCAATTATGTTCGGCAGAGAAACAGCAGACCCCTCACTATTAGGTAGTTCTCACGGCTTTGCGGGATTATCCCTAATTACATCTTCTGACGGTGCAGAAAGATCGAATTCATTGCGCCTTTACAACACAGACAAATATTTTAATATCAAAGCCAACTTCTCAGAGTTCGTGTTATTTGTTCGGTAGCCTTGATTCATACATTTGACAAATTTACCGCATCATCCCGCTGATGATCGCGATTTAGCGCACGGCTTGACCAGAGATTTGCAGAACGAATTTGGAATTAGTCCCGCCCGAGTTCCTGCGACCTTCGTCTACGTATCGTGTCGTTGCAGAATCGAATCGTCTCGTAACTGTAAAACTAGTTTGGTTGTCGGCCGCGTCTCTAATAGGATCGGACGCGTTCCGCACAGTGGGAACTTTTTCTCTACTTTTTCTTGGGCTGCGTAGACGGATAGCGCGATCTCGTGCCCGATCCAATCTCGCATCCGTCCCCGTTCTCATTACTCCTGTTTGTTTTCTTCAACGTTGTCTAGACTGTCGGCTCTTCTGCCCTGCATCCTTCACATGTGACATGTTCTCCATCAGCTTTTACACTTTCTTTATGTATCCTACATCTATAAATTTGCGTTCATTTGCTTCTTATAAACCTGCCTCATCCTTGTATAAATTGTTTATTTCATTTGGTATCTAGTTGTTGTTCGCTTTAGATTGATCTGTCCGTCGCGACCGTCCCACATCTCATTCGACGTTCTATTTACTGTTTTTCACTCCGATCCCAGTTTTATGATCTTTCCACTTAGATGTGTCCCGAATCAATTTTGTTTCGAGGATTGCAGAGATGAGGTAACGCTGACGTAATCATGCTTTGATAGAGCCGACAAAAAAACATAAGTTGTTGCCTTAGAATATTTCTGAGGTTGTTGCCAAACGCATTGGCACAGTCATGTCATGTAATGTATTTGTACTCAAAACATGCGGAAAGATCAATTTTCAGCGTATAGCAGTGTGACTGTATGTAGTATAGATACCTACCCATTGTTCTAATACTCCAACCACTGCTGAGTGCATTGAACTTAGATCATTTGGCGTCAATACCTTCAGGCAATAAGATCTGTCTCTCTTTGCATACATACGACGAGTTGGTATGTATTTCTTTGTTGTTACTTTGTCTGTATTCTAAGCACCTACTTTGTTCTGTTTGCGTAAAATGAGATTTGTGTGCTCTGCAAATAAGGCACGCGATTCATTCGTTATAATTTTTTTAAATAAAATTTTTATAGGCCTCCAAAACAGGAAGCATACATAATTCTACAAGATTGTAAAACCACGCGACAAGTTTTTACCATTGTTAAAATATTAAGATTGATAGTAAACAACCGCGGAGGCGTCCAAATCGATGTTAGGTCTGTTCTAAAAGTTCAATATTTTCACGTAGGTGTTTCTTTGCGTGTGTCGTGAATCGTGAATATATTATTTTATACTGTGACTTTTGAGGACACGGCAAATATTTGGTTTCGCTCCTCGAGAGCTCGAGATGACGAATCGTTTCACGAAAATAATACAAAAACCCGTACTTATTCAGTGTTCATTGCCCGCGCGGAATGTAGTGGGTGCCATTTGTATAGAATAATTTGAGATGGATTGGAATAGGTATACCTACTACCAATGCGCGAATTAGTTGTACAAGGTACCCTATGTGTTTAGATTTACGCTCTCATTTTCTGTTGGCTTTACACACTGATATATATTTCAAGTTAGGCTAACATTGATGTTTGGAGTAATAAAGTTATTGTTAGAGTTACCTATGCGGGTAGATCTGTAATTTTCCGTGGTATGCGTGATTTTCATTACCATGCAGAGCACATGCATTCATGATGTTCAATACTTTTGCAACTTTGCATGCAGGCTGCATGCTGCATAGCCAATTGAAAGGTCATGATGGTTTTATCGCGGCAATGGGTATCTGCCTAAACTACAATAAAAATCCGTGCCGAAAATGCGGATACAAAGCTCTTAGTACCTACAAACCTACAATAGCTGTCTACCGATACAATATTAAGTAGAGTAGGTAGGTAGCTATACTATAGTAGTTACCAGTTAGGTATGTAGGTATATAAGTAGTAAGTATATAGCCTCAGTTTATTTGCTTGTAGGCTGTGGGTCCCGTAACGTTAGAGGCTTTTACCTTCTGACTTTACTACCACCATGTGGATCACAGCTTATAGCAATTAAAGGTACACTTACCTTGTTTTTCCCAGGAGGTCTAACTGGTGGACTCTCACTATTATAGTAAGCATAATATTAATATGAAGCGCACTACTGTCGTGCGAATAACAGCTGAGCGCAGTATCTAACAGAAGTACTTACCAAAATTGCAATGCTTTCAAAGAGAACCAAGTCGCACACTACACTAGTTATGAACAAGATAGTAGAGTCTACTATTTGTATGTAGTAGGTACAGAGTTATACACGATATATTATATAGGTATGTGCATACTATAGATATGCTTACACTAGTGCAGAGGAGTAAATCCGCCGTTCACGAGGGCACCATATCTGGCGTGTTTGCTGGCCCCGGGGAATTGAGAAATGTTTGAACAATATGTTGGTTTGCGCCTTTAATAGCGTTATGTTGTACTTCATTCTAGTTATGTTGGGTACGTGTTGAAACGTTAGGTTAGGAATTATTAGTTGCGGCGACTATAATATGACACTATATTGACGGGCCTGATAGCTCAGTTGGTAGTAGCCCTGCCTTCTGAACCGAGGGCTGTGGGTTCGATTCCTACCCAGGACAAACATTTGTGTGATGAACATAGATGTTTGTTCTGCGTCTGGGTGTTATATTGTATTCTATGTATGTAAACAAACAAAAAAAAAGTACATAAGTATTGTATCAGTTATCAGATTCCCATAGTACAAGCTTTGCTTAGTTTGGGGCTAGATGGCGCTGTGTCAATTGTCCACACATATTTATTTATTATTTATTTATATTCAAATAAGGAATCTTCCAGTAAGCCGTTTGGTAATAAGCTATTACAGTCCTAATACCTAATACAATCAACTGTTATTATAAAGAGGTTACAGAATGACGTAAAATTGTTGAGATAAAAATATATCTCGTTGCTAAATGCCATGAAACACGAACGGTTATAATGAGCACGGAGTACTGAGCATTATGTCTGTGATACCGGCAATTTGTCATAATCTGATGCAGGAATATCCTCACGTTCTGATGATTGCAGGAACATTCAAGTTATATCGCCCTCGTTAAGTAATAAAGACTTCGCTGGCACTAATTAATTGCATCGTAGAAAGTTACAAGAACTCACAGCACGAACTTGTATCTTATGTAGACCATCATCATCATCACATCACCATAATGTTATGTAGATAAAAGTTCTCTGATATCATATGATATTAATGCGGTATCGCGGAATATGTTTTTAACATTATAAACATGTGAGGACTGTTGTTGAAGGTACAGCAACAATTCATGAGTAGGTACTTTACATAATTATAGAAGTTTTATTTCATGAAACAATGATACTGGTAAAGTATCTAAGGCTCATGATGTAGGTAAGGTATGTATAGTATAACATACCTCAATGCTCAAGGTGTTCCATTTCTTTCGCGTCATTATTTATTGAGAACGGAGACGAATAACTAGCGATGGCAATTAATGCGATTATGCGTAAATTTCATAAACATGCTAAATCACGAGTCTTAGCATGCTAATTGCTATTGCTATGCTATTTGCTAAAATTAAATGAAATATGAAATGAAAATTGAAATGAAAAATTAAATGAAACATGAATAAAAAATGAAATGAAACTTTATATTAAAAAATAAATTCAAAATCATCCAAATGAATTGAAATGAAATTTCATCTTACACAGAATTACACAACTACATTTCATTTGCGAAATGCTAATTGAGTTTTCGCTTGCTAAAAATTAATGCGAATGCTAATTAATCCATCACTACGAATAACTGCTTATGGATCAGATAGAAGAGGTGGGGTGATTGTACAGAAGTTACACGATGATTGTACAATCATTGTGTAACATAATAATACCCCGCGACAAGTACAAGTACAAGTAGATCTTTTTTAGGAACGTGAATAGCTGTTTGCTTAAAGAAAAGCTTTTTACTTTGATTAAACTTTTACCCACAAGATCAATTGAAAAGAAAAATAAATGCCTACTTATCTCAATTCTCAAGAGAATGCCACTGCCATCCATCAAAAGTACTTGAAGACCACTATTTTACTTTCCTATGTCATAGTAACTTAGGGATGACATATTATGGTACCTACATATAATTATAATGTAGAGCGCTATGTAGACTTGTGCGCCGATTCTTTCTAAGTCAATTTCTTTAAAAGTTTAAATTAATCTCATCATGATATATGATACTTATCTACAATCAACAATAATAAGCATGATGACTAAAATTTTTTTTTTGATATATTACATATATTCCTCAAAAGATAAACATTTGTGAAAACAAAAATTAAATATCTCAAAAAATGACCAATTCACAAGCATTTTAAAAACAGGAATAAAAAGAGATCTCAAACGGCCAGTGACGTCAGAGGAAGGTCGTTATAGTACCTCATTACTAAGCTGTGGTAGCTTTTCATACAATCTCTTTGGCATGTGACGTCACGAGTAGATTTTCATAGTAACTGTGAGGGTGCTCTGTTTCGCGAGAAAGGGACAAGAGATGCCTCCTGTAGAAACTTTAAAAGATTATTACTCCGTGATTTATTTACCGATTTTGCTTATTTTTTCAATTATTGCATTCATTTTTAATCTTCTTTATGAAAGTAATATTGACTTGTTCATTTTTAATAGTAGTCATCATGCCTATTCAAATATTATTACGTTTACGATGTACCTACCTAGGTACCTCTAAGTAGTCATCACTTTGTCAATATTTTTTATAAGTAAGTAGTAGGCAGTTGTTTCAGATTTAATTTCACTTATTCTGTGGTTATGCTAGTTACGATATTAGTCTATGGTTTTAGTTTATAAAAATATGTATACTCTGTGTCCATTCATTCATTCATTGTTCATTCGCTCTCTGTAAAAAAAATTATATTAATAAAATCACCAGCGCCATGGATAATACAAAATTCAAATCGAGTTTCATTTAAATTAATATAAAATATCGTACAGCAGTTAAGGAAGTAATACATACGCTACGTAGAATAGTAATAGGGTAATAGTTTATATACTGGAGCTCTTATTCATAATACGTTTTTCTTTCTTGACACCCGTTTTAATTCATCCCCATTAGTGCCTGATACACGTTTGTTAATACGGATTTCATCTTCACTCAACGATTTTCCGCTTGCCCTTTTTTAGCGTAAAGTGCATCGTACAGACCGCGGTTGACCAGTGATTATTTTTCTCTATTTGCCATCTTTACAGAACAGGACTTGCACCTGCCAGTGCTGCCAGCGGGGAGTAATTTTACGCCTAATGAGTCGATGGTCGTCCCATGATGTGCCATTGCTACTGCGCTGGTTAAGTAGTTATGCAATCGTCTACATCAGCTGGGTGGGTGGAAGGAAGGAAATTTATTCAATGCACTAAACACAAGTCTGAAGGCTTATTAGCATTTTAAATGGCAAACTAGATTTGAACAGTTTTCTCCAGTGTAAACTAATAAACTCGGCAGCAATAGGAAACCTAATTAATGAAGCAGCTTAGCTTGGTTATTATTACAGTCATTTGGAATATTGTTGAAGTGAAACGTGAGCTCTATCGTCGGGTATTTTCTTATCTCGATCCTTGTGCCAGGCTTTTCTCTCTAGTTTTACTGACTAAAAGTTAGGTACATTATGGATGAAAATGAAAGTTGAAATAGGGTCAACTGTTTGAGGGTTTTATTAAGTTATCCCATCTCAGCTGCTATACCTAAGCAGTAAAGTAGGTGAGTAGGTACTTATATTTCACAATTACTACATACTTATATTTGAATGTATGAATTTATTAGCAACGTCCATAAGTCTAACCGACGTTCCTAAAATAAATCACAATCATGTTTTAGGTTAGGTCTAAACACCTACTCAAAGTTTCCCCACGGTAGTGTCTAAATTATACCTTACTATGTCTAAGTTATTCTAGTAAGTTTATTTATTTATTTATATTCTTAATTTATTTATTCCACAGCTCTTATCTTAATAAACACAATAAACCAATTATTACTTTAATTTTCAGCCAAAAAAAGGAAAAAGCCAGAAGTTAGCAAGACAGTACTAAAGAACTAGAAGTACCTAGGTCGGTTCATTGTTTTTTATGCGATACAGTTCATTGGGTTGGTATTACCTCCATAAATAGTCTGCTAAGTGGGCTTGCGATTCCCCTAAATGAAAGGGGTTCTCTGCTTGACTGACTGTATGTACTCAGTCGTGTATATTAGGATTGGTTTCTTTGTTTAAGTACCTACATAATACTGATTTATGTTAGTGTAAAATGAATTTTATTCTTGTGTATTATTTATTGAAGTACTTGTACATACTTTTATTACTTTTGTTACTAATTTTATATTTTTAATTTTTTATTATAGCTATGCTTAGTTTGGGGCTAGATGGCGCTGTGTGAAATGTCCACACATATTTATTATTATTATTTTTTTATTATGCAAAATCGTAGTTGCCTACGATTGTGAATAAAGTTTATATTCTTCTTTAGCAGGTTTTTTTTACCAGCACAATGTGTTTTGAAATGGGCATGGGTACCTAAATAACTCTATTATAGAACCACAGAATTGCCCCTAAGTCTTTGTTTTGCATATATAAAAAATATTCCTCAAAAGATAAACATTTCTGAAAACAAAAATAAAATATCTCAAAAAACGACAAAGTTACAAGCATTTTAAAAACCGGAATAGAAAGAGATAGGTCAAACGCACAGTGACGTCAGAGCAATGTCGTCATAGTAGGCCTAATTTTGAAGGCTTTAGTTGTAGTAGTTATTTAAAATACTAAAAATATATCCATCTCTTACATTCCCGTCTGTTTGACAAGAACAGCACCAGTTTTAGTAATTTTAGATCTGTCAACTAAAGCCTTTAAAATTGGCCCTAATTCCTCATTACTAAGTTGTGGTAGCTTTACATACAATATCTTTGGCATGTGCAGGTGTATTTTTCATAGTAACTGTGGAGGCGCTCTGTTTCGCGAGAAAGGGACAGGAGATGCCCCCTATAGAAACTTTAAAAGCTTATTACTCCGTGATTTATTTACCGATTATACTTATTTATTCAATTATTGCATTCTTTTTTAATCTTCTTTATGAAAGTATTATTTATCTGTTCATGGCGTGATGACTACTATTAAAAATTAATAGTAGTTAATAGTAGTCATCATGCCTATTGATAACATAACACTTTACCTACAGCATGGACTGAGATATTGAGAGGCATGACTAGGTACCACAGAGTTTTTTTTAAACATTATCATGTTTCAATTATGTTAGGAAACAGTGTCGTTTTCCAATGACTTTCACTGTGTGTGTAATTTGCTGTCTTCGTGATAGCTAAGCAACTATCTTTTATATACTTACCTAGTTGAAACAGTATATATACTTACCTATAATTATTTATGTAAAGGTACAATTTCAACTGCCGTAAAATATTTAATCCCGCATTAAATTACGTCAAAATGACGCTTATACCACGTTTCCGTCTTAGACAGCATAATTGAGCAATTAATTAAAACAGACGCAGTTTATTAATTGTTGATTTAGCGTTATAAATAACTCATAATTAAAGATGGGTGATACTGTTATATTTAAATAATTTAATTTACGTTATATTGTATTTTTCTAACAGTTATTTTAAAGTGCTATAATATAAATTATAATATAAATTTTTGTAGGTAGGTACGTCCTTTCAGTATAGTTGTCGACCGTGTCGTCGTCTTATTGTATTTTTTTGTAATGATTATTTAAGTTGGGTGATAAATGTAATATTTTATATAGTTTGATCATTATTGTAATATTAAGTTTTCACACAACTCTTATTCTTAATTGTTCCCATTCAGACTTCTAAAACTCTTCATACAATCTTATGTGTTTTTGCTTTAATAAATGTGCAACTTTAAATTTGTAATGGTACTTTTTTGGTGTTCTTGCAATAATTGCACGCTGCTTTTTTATCGTTTACACTTTCTACAGTGAAATAGTTCCAAATGGCTGTATTTACACAAAACTAATTACGTATTTAACCCACCAAAAATATGTACAGCCTATTTAAATTACACTAATAACTTATTTACAATCACTCCAATTTACTATTAACTTAACGACAAAGTAATAAACAACGAACGAAGTAACTAAATTTCTTTCGCAATTAAAACAAAACAGATTTTTCGTTTGACTGTTGTATAAAAACAACAACAACAGTCAAACAAAAATCGAAAGTCAAAACATTCTCGCATATCTCACAATGAACGCACTTCACTCGTTACATTATAATTTACGATCGTTATCGTTATAATGTAAGATAAAAATATTAGTCGGATGTTATCGCATGAAAGATTATGAAAGATTATATTAGTCAAACTTCACTATAACGTAAAATATATTTTAAAATCGTTATATTTTAATGTAGATAAAATTCGACCTTATAATTATCGCGTGAGTGTTCATATTTGCCAGCTCAAAATCCACATGACCAAAAATTATAACAGTTATATTTTAGTGTAGATAAGATTAATCCTAAAAACTATGACATTAGAGTTCATATTCGTGTCAGCAAAATGCGTCATTATAACGAGTACTTCGTTATAATGGCACGTATAACAGGTCAATAACCTATCGACGCCCGACAGACGACAGGTAGCTATTATGTTAGTGTGTGCGGCGCGAAAAGCTGCATGTAGATTTTGTTAGATGGCGTTGTATTAAATAATAGATGTTAGAATGAGAAGCAGTGAACGCGGGGCGAAAAGATGCACTACAATAAATATTTATAATAAATATTATAGAAGGGTGCTCAGATTTTTATAATTAATTAGAAGATTAGAAATTTTTAATGAATTATATTACCTGCTAGATGTTATAACGCCCAATTCATAATATCTAAACAAAATTTGAAACCGTGCTGTCGTGCCGTGCTATCTGCCCCACTATTACGAAGGAGTCAGCAGCGCTGCTGACGCGCGTTAGCCGCACAACTACTGTCAAAATTGTATGAAAATTGACAGCAGTTGAGCGGCAGACGCTCGTCAGCAGCGCTGCTAGCTCGTTCGTAATAGGGGGGCTGACTTATTTTGAATTTTTATAATATTTCTATCTTACAATATATAATTTTGCGTACGTATAAGTAGGTACCTAACATGTGAAAATTATTATTTATTTATTTTATTTAAGAACCAATTGCTGTTCAATTTCATAAAAAAAAATTGACCGACTGACATTTTATTATTTTTAGTTACTTCACTTTTTATTTTTACACTTAACCAGGAAAGTCCCTTTAAAAAAATAGCACTAGATAAGTACCTACTTACTTTACCTGTTTTCATGTGTGCAAAGAAATATGGTTTAAAGAAAGTATTCAATTCTCCTATCGCATAACAAAAGAACAAAATGGTGTGCACAATAAAACAACACTAGACTCTAGAAAGCCATGGGAACTATAATATTGTCAGATCTATGGCTACAGTCTAAGAAACTACTACCTTATCTTGGCCAGTTTTGTACTATGCCTCTGTCTAGTGTCTACGCTAGGTGGATAGTCAGCACAGTAACTATGACTTCCCCTGTGGCAAGCTAATAGAAACTGTAACATTATCTGTGTGCATGGTCTCGTGAACGGGAGAGCACTCACCTTTTACCTAGTTACCTACCTACTCGTATTTCACGCATTGCTTCGTAGCCGGCAAGAACGGAACTTCCGATCTTTAGCACATTATTACTGAAGTACTATTGCTGCGCAGAATAAATATAATTATAGTGGAATTATTATTGGGTATTATTATTATCTGTGACACAATGTTTGTGTTCTTGACTTGTTTAATTAGGTGTCATTTACTTAGCCAAGAAAGTAGTCGAAATAATAAAAATATATAATAATAATAGAACCTACTATTAAAACGTAGGTAAGTAAATAAAGTAATAATGAATTATTAATGAATGATTAACAAGAATTTACAGCCAAAAACTAGTATTACGTGATAACTCTGTCGTTCAATACAACGAACAAGAATTTTAGTTTTAAGTTTTAGTTAGTTAAGTTTTAGTCACAGATCCTATAAAGAACTTTTTAATAAAGATTTTTATAGGATCTGTGCAAGTTCTATGTACTAGTCTAAAATATTCCAAGTTTTTAATTACTGGGATCCTCATCATGATTTGGGATCCAATGACGTTTTTCAATCATTTTAGGTACTTACGTTTATAATGTGATCCTACTATTCTATTTATAGGAGAGAACCTACATGTTTGGTACCTATTTTGATTTGAATATTTATATTGTAGATTGATTTGAAAAGTCATTTTGATGGAAGCTATTTCTTAAAAATATCTATTTCCCTTTTGCAGCAGTGGCCACACTCCTGACGCTCTCTATCACTGTCCTAGTGCTCAATTACCGACACCACTTACGCCTTACACCCAGTTGCAGAAACGATCATTAACTTTAAACCTTAATCTTCCATTAAACTGTTATCCTCCCTACAGTTTAAGGACTCCATTATCGTTAATGCCGCCATTAAGACTAATGATCGTTTCCTGGGGTGTTATACTCATACCTCTGTGTCTCGGTGTTCTATGGTTTATATCGCCTGTATTTGCCATCAGATTGTCAACACTTCCTGTCCCGGATTTTCCAAGAAACCAAAGAGTATATAATTTACTACGTAAGTACACAGATTAGAGAAAAATAAAAACTCTGTGACTACGTAGACAAGAAACAACAAACTGAAAGATAGAGTGAACGTATCACGTTACCAGTTACTAATTAGTTAAGTAGGAAGTTTTACTGTTCACACCGCACGCTATAAGTACTTCTTCAGAGAGACAGAACAACATTATTACCAATTTGAACTCACACGCAAACCAACCATGAAATTGATATTTTCATGCGTTTACTAACAATTATAAAGTCTCTCATCAGTACGAACCTACTTGTACTTGTATTTTGGAAGGTACACAAAATAAATCATCGGGTAGGACAACTCAGTATGTTATTAATTTGTCAGCAGTTCCTGGCCCATAAAGCCCGTTTAAGGCATGTCATTTGCTGTAGGTGTTTAAGTATCAGACTACGTAATACTTAACAACTATTTGAAGTAAAATTCTAGTCTTAACTTTTCCGGTTAGCACCCGCCTACAGAGTACAGACTACAGTCAGTAGTTGGACGTAAATACTAACAAGCAATACTACGGACATTTGTGTATAGGTACCTATAAGAATTTTGACATTTTACTAATTAATACTATCCAAGTATCGAAATGTCAACGAAAACAAGCACAGGTATAAATTAGCGGACGTTAAAGAAGGCGTGTTTAGAAGGCGCATATTTTAAAAGGGCATGAAATCGGTCATCGTAAAAGTGCTCTAAAGGTGCAGAGCCTTAAACTCTTTAATGAGTGTCTAAATATTGGTAAAGGTATTAAAGATTTAGGACACAAAATAAATAAAATTAGCTAAACTCTAGCTCAGCTTGTAATATTACATTACATAGCCATGGTAAAGTTGCAGAGTGCCATTGTCCTCCTTTGCGACACACTAGCTCCCTTTGTAGCGTCCAAGTTATCTCGCCACATCTTTATGGGTTAAGCTGCTATTAAACGAGACGTCATTTAATTTTCTAGATCAGTAGCATGTCGTCCCACAAATACGTTTTAATAATAGCCCCGCGCTCGTGGCTACGTAACAGCGAATCAAGTTTTTCGAAACATAATATGACAACGCAACGTCAAGTTGTAGGGCAACTTTTATCATCAGGTGTTATCGTGTTTAAATAACCTACATGTATCCCCCTCAGTTTGCTAACGTTTTGAAATACTTCATTCTTTACAAATACGCGGAATAGAAAATGCTAAATCTAATTTTAGCTAACAGGTAATTTTATTTGGAAGTGATGTTTTGCGGCGCGTGGCCCAATTTGGCTATTATTATTTATTTTCTATTAAATAAATGATTGGATATCTACGGAATACCAGGAAAAGACCACTAACATTACGTATTTAGGTTTTAAGTGCTCTATAAAGTGTTACTGCAGCATACTTAATAGAAGAGTCATTTCCACATAATACCTAGTACAATAATCATAACATAGTGTCTTGTAAATTATAGGTCATTTAAGTTTAGTTCAATCTGTACCTTCCTACCAAGACGATATTAGTCTGTAGTAGTGGAACAGTCGCTGCTCAATATTTTCTGCATAAATCGCCACATCAACAACATCTCAAGCACAAATAGAAACCAAAGTTCACATCTACGATCCACATTCTGTTGCCCTTAGGAAGTGAAAGTGGTCCGGGCGTCGCTCGGTGATGCGATACGATCGCGGCTCATTAACGTCCTCACGATCAAATGAGCTCGGCGACACCTCCACTATTGTTTGCTCTTTGACTCGATTCCTTTAATTGCAGCCTGATGACCCGTATCGACGCCATTCGAATGATCCGATCTTTGAATACGCTACTAGTGTGGATTGCATGACTCCGACTACGGTTTCGTAAACTTCCTTATTTAGACGGGCCCGATAGCTCAGTTGGTAATATCCCTGCCTTCTGAACTGAGGGCTGTGGGTTCGATTCCTACCCAGGACCAACATTTTGTGTGATGAACATAGATGTTTGTTCTGCGTCTGGGTGTTATATTGTATTCTATATATATGTATTTACATACATAAAAGTATATAAGTATTGTATCAGTTATCTGGTTCACATAGTACAAGCTGTGCTTAGTTTGGGGCTAGATGGCGCTGTGTGAAATACCCACCCATAAAAAAAATAAAAATAAAAATTTACTGATTTTTCTCAAGCACGAGGTAAGTACTTAATCTTCTTTCTGTTTACAGCTTCAGCTATTTTAGGAGGTTCACTATGATAATACTAACTCAATTTATTTTATACGTGCTAATGCTAAGATCAGCGCGACTACCAATCAAGTGATTTGGATATTTTAAAGCCTATAATAAACTTGTTGAATGATTTCTATTAATACATTTTTAAGGTCATGGAAGGAACATATTTTTGATATTGTGCTACGTAGTACGTTTTTTGTAGTATTGCGTCTGATCGAAGAACATAAATTATCGGTTTAATTTACACTTACATATCAAAAACTGAAGGCCGGGCTATGTACAGGGTTTGTTATACTGCAGCCAGTAGAAGGTAGGTATCTACTTCAGAATAAATAATGGCACGTGTATTAAAAACTTTCGACCAAGAAAATAGTGGATGTAGAATATGTACTTATTTAACTTTCTTACCTCATCATCATCAACAACCTGAAGCGTCCACTGCTGAACATATAGGCCTCCCCCAGAGAACACCTAGTAGGTACCATATATTCTGTGGTACATCTGGGATCCAGATAAACTTTGTAGCTTAGAGCCTTAATAAAACACCTTCGTGTAGCTTTATAAGAGACTACCAGTGATATAAAACATGCAAAATTCACGAAGCGGAGAATTCGCTATGGTTTCCGCGTAGGTGTAACATGTTTGTAAGATGTTTGCAAGGATATCATTTGAAGATAGACCTCACACGTGGCTGGCGTATCTAATACTATGATTGGTGCCTAGTCTACTTACTTAGGCAATAATTGACTGTCAAGGACATTCTAGACGCATAAGAACAAACTGGTATTATAATAGATAAAGAACATGTAAACCAAAAAGGTATATAGGACATATTAGGTTGTTTTTAGGGTGTTTTGAGGTGTTTTATGTTGGTATTTCGTCTGTGAAAAGTAAATTTGTATCGACTACATCGAAAATTTCGTCGTTGGTGTCTGCCTATAAACAGCCTCTTCAATGCAAAAACAATCATCAACATTCTTTGAAAAGAAGGAATTATATATTGTTTTTGAATTAGGTAGATAACTTAGTATTATAGAGGTCGTAACTGAGACTGACAAGTAGATAAGGATTGTTGAATATCAAGTACCTGTAATGTATTATATTACATTTTTTATTGATTCACGATTTAAGTATAATTGTACTGCTTTTATTCACTGACAAACAATTAAAACTTGTAGATTAACTAAGCTCTTAGGTTATCTAGATAATGTGATTAGTATAGAATACTTGTGATTAAGTATTTTGAGTGCTAGGTAATCGAAATGAGAATACAGCCATAGCAAAATTATGTTGCCACTACTTGCCACTGATGCAATAGCTACAATGAAGCGACCAATAATTACCTAGTATTTCTTACCCCCGTATTCCAAAACATTTCTCCAAAAATCCTTCACTTGACTTCTACTTAACTTTGAGGCAAACTCAAAATACATCGCGACGTACCTTGAGTTGACAGTTGCTTCGCTTCTCTCGTTTGAGAAAAATTGACGCAGAAATGTCATGTTGATTATTTATTGTCAAATAAAAATACCAAAATACAAAAATGAGGTTAATTCGAGGTAGAGTCGAGTGGAGTAATCTCGGGGTAACGTCTGAGAATATGGGGGTTAGACTCTCGCAATTTGACGCTCGGACTTAATCGCGTGAAAAACAAAGTACATGTTTTTAGCGCAATAATTACCTCCTTATAATTACCGTTATCTTACCATTTCTATTCAACTAACTTCGATTGAAACTGTCTGGACCTATGACCTTAGCTCTTCAGCAATTTCTCGATTTTAAATTCCGTGTCTATCCATCCAAATCACCTAGGGCAAAATTCACTAGTTCGCCATATTTTTAGCATCGCGTGTTTCATTTCAATAACTGAATACCGTTGTTTATTAATTTTAACTGTAACTCGTGTAGTTCAGAGGTCACTCACCTGCCGCTGTGTACCTAACTACTCATAATCGTTGTGTGCAACCGATTGCTTTTATTGGGCTACTACTTGGTATTGTTGCTGGATATATTTTGAATTTTAAGGAAGTGTTTCCCATTTTATGAGTGTTTTCCCTGCATCAGTACAAAAAACGTCTTGGACCTGAATGATCCTTTAATATGCTAGACAAGCCCTTACGGCTCAGGTATCATTTTCAGCAACGGTAGAGAATACAAGCGTAACAACATCAGACACTTCGATGTCGTCTTTACATACGGTTGGTCTTCTGGATGGTTTTCTACCGGTAACGGTATAAGCTGAGGCTTACACCTGTCCTGAGCAGATAATACAGCTGAAACATCTGAACCTAGAAACTAATTTTTGGAAGATAATTTTACTTTTAAACCTTAGAGGTACTAAAAGATTGAAAATATGACCCTAAAGGTCAAATGTGAATGATTCTACAGAAAAATGCAGTTAAACCTAGAATGTGCAGCCAATTAATATTTTTTAATAATACTAGTAACGTGAATACACGTTTTAATCACTAAAACCTATCTCCATAACTGCCAGTCGTAATGTATTTAGTAAACATGACTTTCACCTAACTTCCGGTTTTCTTGCGTAGGAAGGCGTAAGTTGGAGGTGTAAATTGTAGCATACGGCTCGGAAGTGACCTTTTCTAACCGCTGTTTGTATTCTTACACAAACAATAACACAACTCAGATTTGATGTTACTTTAGATAGCGCGTGCGACATATGAATTTTGCTTTACGAAATTGAGACTTATCAGATTTAGAATAGGTTGTTTTTGTGTAAACGATCGACGTTGCGTGTCGTTTTATTGTTTTTCTTATATTTTGACTCCACACATAGTTTATTTAGCCAGTATCAAGTATCGAAAATTTTCATCATTTTAATAGAATATTTCACGTGAAATCAAGTCTTAGTCATAGTCATAGTCCAGTCTAAGTCAGGTAGTCATATTCCAGTCTCAGTCATGCTCCAGTAAAGTGGTGGCAACTTTACTGGAATCTTCTATGGAATTTTGGAAGCAACACGGAAAATCACGTTTCACCACATTATATCACTTGCCCACACTCATGCTCGTAGTTCAGCACTTAATGCGTAAAACGCCACCAGTTTTAAACATTAACACTGAAAAAACCCAAGTTTTGAGGAATAATACAATGCAACGACGTGAACTTTTCCGCGTTTCCGCCAAAACTATTTTGCGTGTCGTTTGTCTGATGTTAGGCGTCAGGGCTACCCGAAACAGTTGAAGGGCTCTCAGAACTCTACAGTTTCGCTTGACACACCATTGGCTGATCGCGTCATTTTGAGATTTTGCGTACAAAACATTACCTTTAGATATCAACCATACAAAAGTCACTCCATGCTGAGAGAATCAACGTGAGCCTCCGTGCCATGGTCAAAATAAAATTGTTAGTACGCATTGCAACATCTGTAAACAATAGTTTATTCTATTGTCGCTGCGTGGGATTGACTAATGATTCACGGCTAGAGATTGCTTATGTTGTACCTGTGTGACCATTTTTGTATGTGGTGTGTAGTGTTGCCACGCTGTACTACTCTACTTGAGACGTTTTTACTCGAAAATTGTATTTTTTTCTGAATAACGTTAGCTTTCCTTGATATGATATATTATGCAAGCTTGCTAGAGAAAATTGGTCCTAATTTGGAATGAATAAATCAATGACTATTTGTGAGTCTATTCTATCTGTCAGACTTTTACTAAAGTAGGAAAACACTCTAGGATTAAATAACATAATATACCTTCTTAGCAGTATTTTTTGAAGTTCGCGGTTCACTCCCACCAGGTAAAAGGAGCCGTTCGTTGTTGGCCACACCATCGTTTTACCCCACAGAATAACATCCAGTATGCCAAGTCACTAACACGTGGCCTCGTAAATATTGTTTGTAAGGAAACGAGACGTTTACGGCTAGGCGTTATCCGCATGCCCGATTTTGGAATAATTAAATTGGGGCATAGTTGTCTGGGAACAACAATGCTGTCTTCTAGGTAAGGAACTAACCAATCTATGCAAGTTGAATTAGGTAAATGCATTAGCTGTTTTCTTATAGGAGTTCTAGTACCAACCTAATCCTTTAGAGCTCGCATGCACCCATACCTAAATTAAGACTCACAGAAATACCTACAAGTAGGTGCTATTACCTGAAACTTGTTTTATTTAAATGGCTTATGAGACTGCTAATTACAATACACTAAAGTTATTATGAGACCTAATAAGTTAACTTTCATATTACCGATAGTAAAAGCATTAAACTGGGTAGCTTTCAGCACAGAGTTTGCTATTCTATTATCAAGTTGTTCAAAGACTGTATTGTAGAGTTCAGAATCCAATCTGCACAAAGAGTACAAGTCGATATACGATGTGACATTCTATTATCCAAGCTCGAGGCTTTTATGGAAAAATCTGTGTGGGGTAGACAATCTGCCACGTTTCATCAACAATTCAGATAAAGATGAAACTGAAATAGTGAGCATTTTTGTACATACTATGATCTCAGATATACCGAAAGTGTGAAAGTGAATTTCGTGCACAATCGAAAACGGTAAACGGTATTTAAAATGGAGACATTTTTTTCAGTCGTTTTCATATGTAATTATCTTGGATTCTAGATCTACGAGCGATGAAAACCAACATGATTTTGAACTATGCGTGGCTAGCAAGAAGCCAATACTTTATTTCCATCCACCTTCATTTCGTGTATAGGTAATCGGTCAGCCCTGCGGTGTCAGAATTTTTAAGCGGTGAGATGTAGTGATGGATTAATTAGCATTCGAATTAATTTTTAGCATGCGAAAGTTCAATTGGCATTTCGCAAATGAAATGTAGTAGCGAAATTCTGTGAAATATAAAATTTCATATCAATTCATTTGGTTGATTTTGAATTTAGTTTTTTAATATAAAGTTTCATTTCATTTTTAATTCATGTTTCATTTCATTTTTCATATAAATTTTCATATAGATTTTCATTTCAATTTTCATTTCATATTTCATTTCATTTTTCTTTCCATTTCTTTTCATTTTAGCAAATAGCATAGCAATAGCAATTAGCATTAAGACTCGTGAATTAGCATGTTTATGAAATTTACGCGAAATCGCATTAATTGTCATCACTAGTGAGATGTGTCTTCCGAAGCACAGTAGCGCTCAGTTATATATCATTTTTGTAGCGGTCATCCAAGACCAAGAAGTGACTGCAGCAAACGGCTAATTAAATTTCACTATGAGCACAATAAACGTTTAGCTTTATGCAAATTATTAAATGGCAAATTCTTAGAAGTTATATGCTCGCAAGCTTAATGTGAGTTATAAGCACAGAGAGTAAACTCCACGCTTGGGTGTCTGAATAAATTACAATAAATATTTGACTTGACATCTTGACAATGAAACTTAAACCACCAGGCATTTAAAGCTTTAGAAAATGCCGTAAAGCATCTAGGGAACCATATTTCAACGACCGTCGTAAACAAAGCTCCAGGGAAATCGACTTTCAAACCTTCGCCATATAATTGGAATTTCCAAAAATGGAATCCGTGAACTGTGTTCGCATATAATTAAATTGACAGGAAGGCATTATTGATTAGAATTTGAACGTAATTTATTAGCTATTAAATAGCACTATGGTATACTAAATTATAGACGGAGGTGGATTTGCTGGTCACTTCCTGTGATGCTATAAATTTTGCTGTTAGTTACATAAGTCTTGTGAATTGGGCAATCATACAGAGTTATAATATTACACAGATTAGTGATAGTTAGTTTGTAGATTTTAAGTACGATATCATAAAGAATTGATCGAATATGAGATTAATAAAGTAATAACATTGTTGCTAAAAGTTATCTTATCATATTAGTATTAGTATTATATCAGTTATCTGGTTCCCATATTACAAGCTATGCTTAGTTTGGGGCTAGATGGCGCTGTGTGAAATGTCCACACATATTTATTAATATTTATTATTATATGTACTAAAATATTTAAGTTTTCTCATCACCAGCCTGTGTTAGTCCACTGGATATGGCCTCTCCCAAGGTACGACATTGAGCCTGGTCTTGACTTTTTCTAATTAAGCCACCAGTGTACATATTTATGTACACCGGTGGCTACGAGTAAAAACACTGTATTGGAAATCATATTTCTATTTGCTACTGAACAACTTGGACCATGTACTAATGGTGAGTGTTTAGTTCATCTAATATTTGTCAGTCATGTTGTTGGTCGGCTACAATATTAGCGTTGTTCACACTATTGCCTGGGATTTGTGTAAAGCCGTCCAGTATGCAAATAAATCCTGCGATCAGCGATCAGAGACAGATGTTGATTTGAGAGTTTGAATAATCGCCTCTGTCATGTAGCCACGTTGTCCGTGCTGCTGTTTTGGCTATAATATGTATACGTATGGCGCTAATTTATTGATTTATTTCTATACTTACTTCGAAAATAAATCTGATTAGCAATACTGACTGGCGTTTGATTGGACGAGGGAGTTAGCCGGCTTTTGAGCAGAAAAAGCTCATAAGCTATCTTTGCTTGTTAATAAAAAGTTGCAATTTGTATTAAAAATCGAGAATAGTAATTAATACTTGGTTTTCGAATCAAGTCAGGCTACTGACTCCTTGAATTAAATAAAGGTATCAGACACTAGAGGTGGGTATGACATAATTATCTAACAAAGCACGAAACTATGAAAGATGTATTTAATTACAAGGGACAGGGACTGGTAGGGTTACAGTCAGACAGATTATACGAACCTAAGGGTGAAGCGGGGCTTCTACGGCTTCATACTAATGGCAGTATGTGCTGCGAAGGGCGTTTGTAACAGCGTATGTCATTTGTTTCTGTAAGATTATGTGATACGTCATTTCAGTGGTACTTTGCAAGTTGGTAGTGGGTCGTGGGATTGGATTTTGTATAAATATGATTTACTGGAGACCTTTACCTATGATCTTTATGTGTGCATTGTAAATTACAAATTTTGCAATATCTCTAATTTAATACTAGAACATAGCACGCCTAATCTACTTCCTTTTCTTCACACCTTGGTTGACTGGTAGAAGATGCTGTTAGCATTAAGTCCACCTTTGTACACATTTTGTGCATAAAGAATTAAATAAATAAATAAATACGTTATGTTGACCATTTTTTCGCATTTTTGACCATCTAAGTATAGATAAATAAGTATCATGGAATTGATTATGGATTTAAAAATATATAAAGGACTTAGATGTATTATTACATGTATTACCTATAAAGATGTTACAGTTCCTAAAATTTTTATGTAGCAACCAGCGGGATTTGAACTATAGTCCGGTGAATTGCTAGGAGTGGGTATAAAGCCTTCATTTATAGCAATAACGCTAATTATATTATGTAAAATTATGATACACGCTTGATGTACGTTAAATTAAAAGGGTTTCGTTGAGTTGAAAGTAATTTACTCACATAAACTATCTCATGTGCATTGTGCAGGCAAACCCGCGGGTAAAATAGCGCTTATAACGTAAATATTAGCGAAAGAAACATCTACGTAAACAACTGATATTTTATTACGTCCACTGAGATAATACAAAGTAATCGGCCGATAAACTTGCTTTTATACAGCATTTATGAGTAGAACAGCTTGTAAAATCGTAAAACGTAAATTCACTTTTACAGAGTTCGTGTCGGTCAATAGTTTTGTTGTGCATTAAAGGCATTCAAAGTTTTCATATTACGCATAATGTAGGTAAGTAGTAACGTTTATAGGCATTTATTGAGCACGTTCCAGCTTTTATGGAAATAGCTAGTAGTTTTAATGTAAGGTTACGTTTTATTAATATATTTTAATCGCTGATCTTAGCTTTTATTGTGCTTATCCGAATTCATGAGCTATAAAAAAGTAGATCAGTATTTTTATGCGAATAGTTCCAGTTCCATAATCATAGAACAGAATTAAAGTTTGAGACCAAATTTAAAAAATTCATTGCAAATAAATAACAACAATTTACGTGATATTGAATAATTAGACCCCGTTGATGTCTTTTATAGGGAGAAGCTAATCAAGCATTATTACATTACATAACACATTGCCCAATGAAAATCAATCAATACTTCCGAAGCCTATAAATTATTAAAGCTGAATAGCTAAAGCCTCTGAATGATAGCGAGCGATGCAATAGCAATTTGTCATCGCTTACTATGAGCCCGTGACTTGGTTACTTAATTTGGACTCTGGGCTGTTTGTGATAAGGTAGAAATATGGTTATTGCAGGTAGATAGTACGTGAGGACACGCACAATCAATTTCGCGGCACGCGCCTATCAAGCTCGGAGTTCGTGTGGTAAAATGAAGAACGGGAACAACCACGTGGAGCCACGTTAGGTCAGAACCCTCATAAACGGTGACGCTGAGGAATTGTATCGTCACGTAGCGTCTGAAGTAAACGTAGAGAAGCAACGGGAAATAATGTTTTTTTTTTTTTTTTTTTTTCTTTTTTTTTTTTGGGTTATTTTTGTAAAACCCCTTTGTAATCGACTACGGCAAAAGCATAAGGCATACATCTGGGTTTAGCGTACCTATATTTCTATTTTCACGTACCTATTACTACATATGTTTTTCTTTCCCGATGGACCCAGACGGGACGGGCCCGATAGCTCAGTTGGTAGTATCCCTGCCTTCTGAACTGAGGGCTGTGGGTTCGATTCCCACCCAGGACAATTATTTGTGTGATGAACATAGATGTTTGTTCTGTGTCTGGGTGTGATATTGTATTCTATGTTTGTATTTACAAACAAAAAAGTATACAAGTATTGTATCAGGCATCTGGTTCCCATAGTACAAGCTATGCTTAGTTTGGGGCTAGATGGCGCTGTGTGAAATGTCCACACATATTTTTATATTTATATTTTTTACCGTAGCGTATCTACGTAGACAAGACGATGTTTTTTATGTCATGATATTATACGTATTAATTTTTAACATTTCAACTCTAGAACTGAACCTACCGTGATTAGTTTAAAAAAGTAAAATATTAAAAACTCGTTGTCTAAAGAGAAACATACTGTTCTACTAAAAAATCGAAAGTACTCTAGGTCTGTGTAAAAAACTATATATACTACTAATATTTATTGATCCTACTGCCTTATAAAAATACTGCGATACGTGTGAATGATCTATTCAAGTGAAATTGAGGTCTCGGGGCTCGCGGAGGCGTTTCCTCGCGGTTCATATTTCCTGTGAAGATAGGTATAAATTACCATTCAACAGTCGATATAAAGCTCTAAGTATACCGGTATAAGTACCAGTAAATGCATTAAATGCGCTATATAAGGTTAATGGTTTAGTAATGCACTACTGGCTTACGTAGGACTACCGAAATGTCTTTGTGCTGAACAGTACGAGATTTTAATGGTGTGCTGTTTTGATTTTTGGTATAACTTGTAGTAAACTGTGTCATTATGTATTTTACTATAACTGCTAATAAAGACATTTTAATTTAGCAATTCACCTATATATTATTAGGGTTCTATTAGGCTTCTACGCAAAAAATTATTTGCCTTAAAATTCTGGTATAAGTATACCTTATGGAGGCTATACTTATACCTATTAACGCTTTTATTTCATGAATTGTGTACACTTGGTTAATTTTACAAATGGTTAATTTTACTGAAAATGATCAATATATTGATTTTTAGTGTTGTTAGATAATTTAGTAAGTATTGAAAACTCTACGCACAAAATGAAAATTAATATGTGTTTTCGATTAGCAACCCACAGTCTCGCGGTGGAGCTTTCTACTTCCCAACGATATTTCGAGTCTTCAATAGAAGTTACTGCTTTGTACTTCGAAATGAGCAAAAATAAATCATAGTCTTGCTCATTTCAGAACTTATTCACCGTCTATTTTTAGTCGTAACGATGCAGTTTATCATTTAGACACATTTATGTATGTTACCTTTTATTTATCGACAATCTTCATATCGACTCAGGTTTTGTTGAGAAATTGCGAATTCATAAAGGCTTAAGTAATGATAACAGTTAGTATTTCACAGAACAAAAGTTTAGTACAGCGTAGAGCATAGCCTTGGAAAATTAATATACCTACATCTCCTTTGTATCCAAAGATCCAAATTGAAATACACGGTAGACAAATTATTTCCCAACACCTATCATTCATTTCAATTTCGAACGCAATTTAATATCAATTAGAGCACGCTTTTCGTTACCACATCAAGAACATAATATCACTTTTCAATTAGAATTAAACCCGCGAGTCCATTAAAATAAGTAAGTTCACTAAAATAAGTGGCACTTTACCGTATCGTAGTGGCTTTCATATTGTGACTTACTTTATCTTAAGACAGTAAAAATATAATTTAATGTTCGCTTTGATCACTCGATAGTGGATGTCGGTTTTACTTACCGCTAATTGTGGTAATGGCACAAAATAAATAAGTGCTACGTAAAATTTACCTACTTGTAATGTACGACAATTATTTTCATGCCAATGCGCTTTTGAAGTGTAGCGTTCAAAAATATCAATAGCCTAAGGTATGCATGTACAACTTATATTAAAATACATCCTGTTTGTTTGGGTTTTAATACTTAAGGCTTTACTTTTATCTATTCTGTAATTTTAATAGTCATTAAACGGTTTGAATGATCGTTGCTTGTTTTTTTGTTTGGCATGTTAACCACAGAACTATAGAAATAGAAGTAAAGGCATCAAGTACAAACCTTTCTCTCTAAATGCCAACAGCCTATTTAACGTTTCCAAAATTTAAAGTAGCAGTCTAAACCCGCTACGCAAACGTAGCTTGTTGACCGGCGCTCGTAAAAGAGGCGCAGTACGAGTACATTCACATCATTCACAAAAGAGCTGTTAGAAATCGGCTTTTCATTGCAGGTCGGTGACTCGCGTTCAGGATATGCACAGAGACAAAACGTCTGCCGTGACAAAGCCCTAGCGTATCTGCGTATCGCTTCACAATGTGGAGTCAGGGCAGGGCCCTTGCTAGTGACTATGAGGGCACATGTGACCTTTTTTCTAAAATAAGCTAAACACGCAGATAAATTGGCGTATTCCATAATTCCCCTTCGACAATCACCTTTGCATCTTCTTTGCATGCCAGAAGGGGATTTTTGGACTAACATGCCCAGAAATCCCCTAACCAATTTATTACGTTTTTACCAATTAGGTATAAAATCAATTTATTATTGCGAAGGGGATGTTTGTAATTTTTAAGCTCAGTTTAATATTCTTAATAATTGTGATATGTGAGTGTTGTGACTGAGACTGTATTTCTTGATTTTTGATAAATAAGTGCACAACCTAATCACATTTAGTAAAGTTACTTTGTAAACAATCGCGAATGAATCTACTAGGTAAGCTTGTTCTGTCGTATACGGCATCGTCACTTATCAGTGATAAAGTATCTTAGGTTGAATAGTCAAAGTCAAGTAGTACCAACTACAACCTTTTACATTTCAATTAGCAGCGTCTCAATAGAGACGCTGAGTGAAATGTAAAAAATGTCATTTGTCAAGAACTTATTTCTTTTATTATTATCTGTTTAATTGTCCCTTAAGCCTGTCCCTGGATGGCATACGAGTGTTTTTCCGGTGTACCGAAACATGAATCACGGATACGGAGATGGGGTACATATACATTCATACGACCGCAATCTTTACATAATTACCCCAATTACATAATGAAATTGAATGTAGGTACTTAATTAAGTATGTTATTTCGTAAATTTTACTTGTAACTAACATCGATAAAACACAAAATTACAGGATTCCAAACAAAATAATGTGTCACAAAATATAACAATGCTTTGTAAGTTTTATAAATTAAAGTCGATAATAAGAAAGGAAATATTTTCAAAAGAGGCACTATCACAAATCAACAGCCGGAAGTCCGGAAGATGCCCACTGCTAAACATAGGCCTCTTATAAAACACCACGCTTTTATCATAGGAGGGATATGTCATAATCACGACGCTTCTAAGACGGCTTGGTGATCGCAGACTTACCTAGTAGATGTACCTTGCTGGTGCCCATTCTCCGGATATTCCCTTAGCCAGTTCTTACGGCAGCCAAGGAAAGAGTAGGGTAGTCCTACGCTCACACTGTCGCGGGACCTCACATCGAAAAAGGCACTATAACTTTGCCAAATAATAGGTAGGAATCTAATATTAAATTCCTTTGAACGTACCTTTATCCTTTATGGAAAACATGATAAGTCTAAAGTCTGAGCAGTAAACTCACACTTGCAACGAGAATTTCCAAATAACATAAACTACCATATATACCTTATAGCTATAGGTAAGTAGGTAACATGGAGAAATTTCCCTCCATGGTAGGTAGTCAAAGTTTAGTTTAGGCATGTTCTATTTTGCTTGCCAAATATTGTTAATCTTGAAACTCGGTTCCTGTCGTATTTTGGTCCCTATTAACAGGAAGCTAAAGTTTGTAATTACATTTTCATGAGTCTAAACGTTGCTTGCTAATGTCACAGCAAACTTACCAAGTTTCGATGTGCTGCCTCTACTCGTCGCATTGCAACTTAATTTTGTGTTGTTTGTTCCGAACATAATAACTACAGGACTAACAAGTTTTTTGCTTTCTATGCTATACGTGATACTTTAGAGTGGAACTACCTATAGCTTATGATACCCGCACCGAACAATCGATCAGGTTGAGTGAAAAGCTTAGTCGAAATCATTTAGCCAATCATCATCATCATCAACAGCCTGGAGATGTCCACTGCTGAACATAAGCCTTTCCCACCACCAAGAGAGCGCCACCTTGAGCGGCTGGTCGTTTCCAAATCATATAGTACTTATTCGAAACACATTAGTCAATAGGAAGGTGAACCTACAATGAAAAAGCCCCTATTACCGGTCCATTTTTGCATATTGAATGACAATGTTCGCCGAATATTCCCGACATCCATTCACGCCGATTTAGTTGCGTATTCAATTCAGTTACAAACCGCAGCCGATGGTAATCCAATCGCAAGTAGGTTTGTAAACGATATCGAATCCGATCCAACGAAGGCCTTCGTACCGCCCGCCGGCCTCCTTTAAGTATCGAGTTTTCTGTTATTACAACTTTTTGCTCGAGTTGACAAATCACGTTTTAATCGAAAAAAATCGAGTCATTGCTACATCAACATAGAATCATACATGCATTGCTATATGTACAACACAGAGTACCCATGTATCCTCTACGTAGTTTGTTAGAGTACCTACATTTTTGTATAAGGAAAAAGCACAGAATTCGCCGATACTAAGTACCTATATGGGAAAATGTACAATTTGTCGGTATAACCACCAATTTTAACAAGGCTTAATTTTATATTATATTGTTTGGCACAAAATGTTACCTGTGTCCTGTTATTTGTTGCTTACGGCTTCGTCACATTATATTTTAATATTTTATCGATTAGATAGGTGAGAGCACTCTGATGACTCTACATTGTATTTAGAGATAGCAGGCATTTTTTTTTATCATCGATAGGCTAACCTTTGACCACGGTCTCACCTGATGGTAAGGATGACGCGGCATGTAGGTATATAGGGCGAATTCTGTATAGTATACTCGCTAAGTTTTATTGTAGTGTTGTGATGGATTGTAAGTAGTTTGAAAGGTTTATTGTATTTTGTATTTAGAACCACTAATAAGTGAACATCACAGAGTACATTGGTTGGTGAACATTGAGCTCTCTGTATCTGTTACACGCCTTTGAAGCGCTATTTTTAAGAGTCAAGGAGACGAAACATGTACGGAGACTACAAGAAAACATTTTCCATTTACGCGTAAAACGCTATTAATACTAGCTTGACAATTGACTAATTGAATACTGGAAACCATGACGTCTGGAGCGAGAGAGATCCATCCATCCTATTGTTCTTCGAATGACCACGATGTTAAACCTCTGATGATACCCACCTTTCTGATGGTTCTATACGAATAATGGCTCATGTTAAACTGGTGGTGTTTTAGATGAGATGTGCGAATGAGTAATGGGATCTGTCAAGGCGTCCAGTCACTCATTTACAGGCACCGGTCAGTAACGTTGGCGCAGAATAAGTAATAGTGGATCCCTATACGTAACGTTGGTTAAGACGGATGACTTCGAAAGGGTATGAAATACGTTTTGCTTGCAAGTGAATAATCTGATAGCTTACGAAGGCAAAACTCAATAACTTATGGGTATCTAATATCTATATATTTATTTATTTATTTAATGTACATCTGTTTACATTTAGCATATAGGACTAATACGTGTTGGATGCTGTATGTCCTTATTCTACTTGTGTAGTCACAGCCAATCTTATTATAACTGCACGTAACCTACATAATAAGACTAGAGATCACCTGAACCGACTAATTAAGTACTATTCCATTTGATGAAACTAAAGTGATTATTTCATATCCAAAAGGCCTTTCGCTATAATATCGTTCGACGATATAAGTAGCACGCTTACGTAGAAGAATCCTTCTCCATTCCATTTGACACTCGCCAAAATGATGCTTTAGAAGACCGATATACTAGTAACTATAAATATTTTTCTGCATCGATGTTCAAGGCTTTGCAGTCTTGCTTCTACTACTTAAAGCATCGCTGTTAATGAGATTATTGGCACGGGAAATGGTTGCAACATCCTGCTGTAGATCATCATCATCATCATCATTAACAGCCTGAAGACGTCCACTGCTGAACATAGGCCTCCCCCAGGGAGCGCCACTTAGAGCGGCTGCTCGCCTCCTGCATCCATCGGCTCCCCGCGGCTTTCACCAGGTCGTCGGTCCACCTAGTGGGGGGCCGGCCTACGCTGCGTCTTCCAGATCGTGGTCGCCACTCGAGAACCTTTCTTCTCCATCGGTTGTCAGTTCTACGAGTGATGTGGCCTACCCATTGCCATTTCAACTTGTTAATCCTAAGAGCTACATCGGTCACTTTAGTTCTTCTGCGGATCTCCTCATTTCGGATCTTATCTCGCAAGGAAACACCGAGCATTGTTCTCTCCATAGCTCGTTGCGCGACTTTGAGCTTAGTAATGAGGCCAACAGTTAGAGACCACGTCTCAGTTCCATAAGTCATCACTGGCAACACACATTGATTGAAAACTTTTGTTTTCAGCTTTGTGGTATTTTGGACGAAAAAATAGGTCGAAGCTTCCCGAACGCTGCGGCTGCCCAGCCGAGTTGGATTCTTCGGGCGACCTCTTTGTCGAAGTTGGCTGCTGTAGATAATTTGACGCAATAACAGGGACTGCTAACTGCCTTCAAACTGTATTGGAACTTCAGCAACAGCCAGAATGATGATGGTGAAGAGCACCTCCATTTGCTGTTTCTCCCATTCAGGTTTTTTCTCTATATTTTTTCATCCCTTTTTTCCTCTGGACAAGGTTAGGGCATAAAACTATCAAACCCGTGCAAAGCCTAGGCGGGTCAGCTAGCATGATTATGTAAATATTATCTTATATTAAATAAAAGTACTTATACTACCTACTTACATAACATTTGCATGTACATGTACATGTACATGTAGTTACAAGATACCCGTACACGACACGCATTTTCCATTCAGTATTTATTACCATGTTCCGAGAAATAACAGTTAAATTCTACGCAGTAATTAAAGAAAACGTGAGAACCCATTGTTACAAACTGTCTCAATTACTATTAAACTACATTTCTTTCATTGTTACCTAATATAATACACACGCCATGTTATATAATTTTTCTCACTGTTGCGAGTGTTCTATGTTGCCATAAAAAGGCAAATGTTGTTTTTTTTTATCAACAAATATTACCGTGCTGACTTCAAATAAATATATATATGGCATACCTAATACGACATAGCTTGTAAACAGGGCATTTTGTCATTCATTCATAATCATAGTACGTACCTCACAGTCATCATCAGCCAGAAGACATCAACTGAATGTAGGTCTCTCTCATGAAACGCAACTTTGGACGCTTTTAATGCCAGGTTATTTGCCATAAACACCACGCTTGGCAGGTGGCTTGAGAGCGACAGAAGATTTGAATTTCATCATCATCATCATCATCATCATTAACAGCCTGAAGACGTCCACTGCTGAACATAGGCCTCCCCCCGAGAACGCCACTTAGAGCGGCTGCTCGCCTCCTGCATCCATCGGCTCCCCGCGGCTTTCACCAGGTCGTCGGTCCACCTAGTGGAGGGCCGGCCTACGTCCAGTTCGTGGTCGCCACTCGAGAACCTTATTGAACCTTGATTTGAATTTACTGAGGAGAAAGTACATTTTCTGTATATTCCCTTGCAGGCTCTTACCCACGGGAAGAGTTGGGGTGGTCCTTTTCGTAAACCACACAGCCAAGAAGTACCTACCTATTCCTTAAAAAATAAAAAGTAGGCACTTTAATATCTAAGTAAGGTTTTTTTTTTGTATACTATGAAGGACCGTAGTACTTCACTATAATTACAATCTAGCCATTTCTACGGCTAATTACTAATTTAATTTTCACTTAAACTGCTAAGGTAGAGTAATCCTAAGAAAGTGTTAGACAACTTGTTCAAGTGTCTTTTTGAGTAGCACTCACTACACTATGGTTCAATGTCACTATCACTAAACTAACTCAAAAGGTTTTATCCTTTTTAGCCTTCTCACTTTATCCGTGTTGAATAAGGTAAATAAAAATATTTCTCCACCAAACTTCAGGAAAAGTTAGTCCATTTCTCTGCCTCATTTCCCTGGAGTATTTATTATTTAATGAACTCACGTGCAGGTGAGATAAGGTGAAAATTTTAATGAGCTGTGTTTTGTGTTCTATAACTTTAACTGAAGAATCTAACCATACTTTTCCATTTCCCAGAAATTTCTTGGTGTATTTGCGATTTTGCGGGGAGCCGATGGATGCAGTAGGCGAGCAGCCGCTCTAAGTGGCGCTCCCTGGGGGAGGCCTATGTTCAGCAGTGGACGTCTTCAGGCTGTTAATGATGATGATGATGATTTGCGATTTGCCCCCTTTCTGATTTTGTCCCTTATTCGTGTCATCCATAAAAAAGAAATAAAAAGAAAAAATAAAAATGTACTTAATGAAAATACTTAGCCATGTGGTCCCAGCGGTGTAAGAATGGGACCACCCCATTTCCTCCGGGTGGTCTGGTGCCGGTAAAATCCGGCTAAGGGAATATTCAGAGAAAGGGCAGCAGAAATCTCCTCGGTATTTTAAATTATTTTCGATCACCATTATTAACCTAATTGCATTGCAACAATTTGATGAAAGCCGCGGAGTGCCGATGGATGCAGGAGGCGAGCAGCCGCTCAAAGTGGCGCTCTCTGGGCAGGCCTATTTTCAGCAGTGGACGTCTTCAGGCTGTTGACGATGATGATTACAACAATGAGTAACAAACATTTTACGTTCATAGTTTAGCAGGGCCGTCTTTACCCGGGAGTTCAAGGGGTGCGAGGCACCCGGGCGCACGGTCCTAGGGGGCGCAAGCCGACCGCCATACATTTCGATAGTTACCGTACCGACTACACTGAGATCACGCTAGTGGAGCCTCGGGCACTGCTAGTTCATTAGACATCATAGGTATTGTTTTACTACGATGCCGCATGCCGCTTTGGATACTTCATACCATTTGCGATGTGTAAGTTAATTTCACACTTATTACCACCTACCCTAAGAATATAATTCACTCACCACGTGACAAAATATTCAGTTCAAAGAGCGCGGTGCAACTTCGTTTTAATTTGACACATCGTACAGATAAAGGAATTAGCCAGATGGCTGGGGCGCGCAGCGAATAGGGGGCGAATAGCGGTCACTGACAGGGGCGTATTTACCCTAGGGCCAAAAGCACCATAGTCCGAGGAGGCAGACTGCGAGGGGCGGCGCATGCCGCACTTCGCGTTCAGCTTTGAGCGCCAAAGGGCGACAGAATTTAGATTTGACTGGACTAATACGCTGTACTCCTCGCAGGGTGCAAACTTATGAAGTTTGATCCCTATCCGGCTAACGAGGTAAAAATTAGAGAGACGTGTTTCATTTAGATTTATAAATAAACGTAAAAAATTTGGCGCTCGCTACGCTCGCGCTCTTTTAGTTATCTGCTGTTTCATTTGATGTTATTTGGCTCCCGCTTAAATATGTACTAGTGCTGTTTTTGCGCTTTGATACATTATCAAGACGTGTTTTTATCTACATTTATAAGTAAACGTAAAATTTTGGCTATATTGCTTAACTGTTGCATCGTTCGTTGTTATCGGATTCCTGCTACCATTATGTACAACGGAAGTTTTTGCACTGGCTGGTTTTCATGTGTTATCAAGATTATTTAAATATGAAAATGGTGAATTTTGGCGTGTTTAATCTTAATTAAAAAATAAACGATTAAAAAACGGCGCCTACCCTACCATTCGTTAAATAAACGATTAAAAAACGGTGCTCGCTTTGCTCGCGTTTTAAAAATAGTCTACCCTTCTGTTTGTTGTAATCCAGATCTTACTATAATTATGAACTACTGACGTTTTTGCACTGACTGGCTTTTCATACGTTGTCGAGTACTATCCAGATTAAGAGAGCTCTAATGGTAAAAATAGCTGAAATTTGACGTGTTTTATCTAAATTTATGAAGTAAAGTGGGCGAGGGCGCAGGCTGACTTTCGCACCCCGGCGCCGAATATGCTTAAGACGGCCCTGTAGTTTAGTACAAAGAATTAGTCCTATTACATTCTTCTTTCAGGTCTTTAATTGGTTAGAACACAAATAGAGAGGATTTTTTTTAATTTTTTTTTTGAACGGGCTAACGCTGTTGGTCTCTTAAGTCACTCGACAACATCGAAAACTATTTCGATGCCCGACAAACGTGGGGGGCAACTAGCTCAAGGGCCCCTGGGGTGTGAGCCTCGGCTTGGGCTGTTGCTGGGATAAGAGGATCGAGAAGGCTACGTCCGCTGGAGGAGTGGACCTTGTGGAAAGTCGCGACCATTCTAGCTAACCTACGGGACCTCGCCGGCGGGGTCGGTGTCTGATTGTGTTACGCTGGTATCCTATACCGGTGGCGAAATCGGTACCTGAGCCAGAAGGGCTAGATTGGTCAGGTGATCCTAGCGCAGCCGAAACAAAACGGCTGCTATAGGATCTTCCGGCTCGCTCAAGACGTGTCTCGGGCGGCGACGACGGGGTGGCGACGGGGTGAACAAATAGAGAGGATGTGCAACATTCTTTGTATAGGTACTTTCTATTTGCATCGTATCTGTCACTGTAAACTCGTATGGGACGGATTCTAAACGGATGCATAGCATATCTACCTACCTATACCTATGTATGTATGCATTTTGATTTTTTTAAAGGTAACTATAATAAGTTTTTTTTGCCGCGCTTTATAAGAGATTTAATATTTTTCTCTTGATAACATCAATGTTCTTGGTTGGTATAAATATTTGCAACTCAACTGTAGTGTGGAATTGTGGATATAACATAACTATAGGGATGTGGCTCCTCATAGCTGGTTATAAGTTACTGAAGCACTAAGTTTCGCAAAACTTCGCCGAGTGGTTGGCAAAATGCCTTCGATTCATTAGGTAGTTTGCCTTTCGTATACGAACGTCACCATCACTTAATTAGGAGAACGTTTACCGTGCAGCTAATATTGATTCCATATAAAGTTAGGCCTTATCACTCCCAGCTGTTTTGTTAAACCCGTACTTAGCATATTTAGGAGAGCCTTTATTAGAAAAGTAAAATGGCTGCGTAAAGTAAGATTTATCGTTCGACTAGTAAACGAGGTTCTATATCATAGATGCTTTGATAATAAGCTCGTTATTGTACACAAAAGTATATTACCACAGTCATCATCATCAACAGCCTGAAAACGTCCACTGCTGAACATTATAGGTAAGTACTTAGGCCACTTTAACAGCTGCTTAAAATAAGTCTACCTAACCGATAAATTGGTCCATATGGAGTGGAGCAAATATCTGACAAAGTTATCTTTGCGGCTCCATTCATCTTGAGAAAAAGTGTCTCATTGGACAGACCAACAATGATCCGACAGGACAACAACTACAACCCCTTGCAGCTTTCCCAATACATATAGATAATCTTATAGTTTATTTGTAGCGGAATTACCGTAGATATTCTTGTTTCATTTTGTATCAACTATCCGACAGGCTCCATTTTGATTGAGTACGGAACCCTAAACTATATCTTTTCCCACTGACATTTTAGCTTTTGGCTTTAGTTGACAGTTTTAAAAATGCTAAAAATATATCCGTCTTTTACATTGCCGTCTATTTGACAAGGACAGCAACAGTTTTAGGAGCTTTAGATCTGTCAACTAAGCCTTTAAAATTGGCCCCAGAGTCAAGCTATCAAACGTCTAGTTATCACCATAGCTCACGAAAGGCTCATACACTCACGACTATTCGAACGGTTTTATGTTCCTCCTCTTGTAGTAATTTGGTTGTCGACAGATTTACAATCGTTTCAGAATGCATCCGACGCGGTCGTCACGCGAGTATAGAGGCTAGATGAGATACATTATAAATCATTGACAGTAAAGCGTACCACGCGATTACAAATAGAAATCAGGAACTTTGTACACAATATTATTCTTTCAGAGAAAATAAGCGGCTCTACCGCTCACCCCAGTCTCTGATTTGTTTTAGCGTATTTCAGTTTTCGAACGAGGCCATTGGTCAATTTTTTTTATCAACGATAGGCTAACATTTGACCACGGTCTCACCTGATGGTAAGTGACGACGCGGTCGACGATGGAGCATGCTTGCCTAGAAAATACCGGCTCACTCTGGCCTTAAAAATTCCCAGATTATATTTGTCAGGAAAAAATGACTTTCGGGTTTCACGGTTTACGTGAAAACTGAAAGTAATGACGAAGTGATGCTGATGACGAAAGTGGTGAGTGATCGTTACTTATTATTAACTAGGATTCCATACTGTTTGTCAATTGTAGACGTTGAAAGCTTTAAATATTGCGAGATGCGTGACCGTTACCACAGTTCCGATGATAGTTGCTGCGGAAAATCATCAGTGCTTTATGGCGCAATCAAAATGTAATCAAGGATGTTGACAGTACGAATATTTTGCATGTCGTGTATAGGTAGTTCGTGAAGATGATTAGCCTTGGTAGTGAATTTACAACTAAACCATTTCTATAAATCGTTGTTAAATTATAGAGTCGTTGGTTTTGTAATAGTGTTCCAGGAGTTTGTGGCTGTTTGTGG
Source organism: Ennomos erosarius (assembly GCA_963580505.1). Classification (NCBI taxonomy): domain Eukaryota; kingdom Metazoa; phylum Arthropoda; class Insecta; order Lepidoptera; family Geometridae; genus Ennomos; species Ennomos erosarius. The sequence goes on along the minus strand of OY756992.1, from coordinate 8,638,918 downwards.
CATTGTTGTTTCCAGTACCTATACCTACCGTACATAATCCAAAACAACTCGATAAAACTGCTATTACGATTTATAAAATGGTGAACGTAAGGTTACTGCTTAGTGCGTACTAACACTGAATGATAACCGGCCAAGCGCGAGTCAGATTCGCGCGCGATGGGTTCCATAATATTATAAAACGTAGCAAAAAATCACGTTTGTTTATCTCCTTAAATATTTATTTTATTCGGTTTTTAGTACTTATTTGTTGTTATAGCGGCAACAGAAACACATCATATATGAAAACAACTATCACGGTTCATGAGATACAGCCTAATGACAGACGGACAGACACACACACCCAGCCAGACAGATAGAGAGAAGGAAAGAGCGGAGCATTAGTAATAAGCGTACCCCGCTTTAGCTATGGATAATTGGATACGGAACCCTAAAAAGCTCCTAATGCAAATGATGTTTAAAAAAGCTTACCACCTAATGCAGCTGCTACCGGCCGGCCGTCCCACTCTTGTTAGCAACTGCCTTAACTTGTCTCTTATATCTTACGTCCATTAACAAGCAGTGTATTGATCGTTTGATTATGTAGCACCAATCGATTGTACTGCCTTCCTACACGTCTACTGACGATATCGATCATGATAATGGTTCAACGTGTGATTCAATTCACGCCTACCAATCGAAAAGTTTGAAATCTTTTGACAATAATGATTAAAGCAACGAGCTGCAAAGTTTATTGTTTCTGAAATATGCTTCTATTCATAGAACTTACATTTCACAGATTAGCAGGAACTATGTATATTATAAATGCGTGGTTGAATGATTGGATATGTTCATGATCGTTTTTAATTCAATGGCTTTAGTTATACTCTAATTACGTCGAGTGTTTTCAGCGTTTTTCCACTATACTCACTTTAACGTTATGCATTTATCAATTAAATATTATATGCATTGTTTAATACGCTTTCTCAATCCGTAACGCTAAAAGCTATCTGTCAACTTGTTGCTGACGGAAATTTAATGCGTAAAAACGAAACGAAGAATGTTTAATATCTACAACAGTTTAGACTTTAGCTTATCGGGCGGTTAATATAAATAAGGGGGTAAAACATTAGTAAGAATCAAATATTCTAAGCATGTAGAATTACTTAGGTAAACTAATTAATAATAACGTAGTCGTAAAAGCGCGATAATATAAGTACTACAGTTACCTAAATGTCAGAAGCTCATGTCGGTAGTTAGAGCCACACCTAGATTTTTCGATGATGAGAGACAAAGAGTAGGTATATTATATGAACCTGCGAGCCGTATAGCATAGTCGGTCATAGCACACATAATATAATACCTATACCAGAGTTACAACTAGTTAGGCGCTGTAGGTATATATCATAATCCGACGCGATTATAATTCGTGACAAAACAGCTGTGATAGCGAGCTACTGAGCATTTTATGGCAATTTCTCTAGCAATTTATTGTTTTTCCGCCAAGTAACCAGGGAACGTTATATCAACCGCAGTTAATCGTACCCACTGACTATGTATTATATTCAACGTCAAGTAATACGCGGTTTACAGCTAGCTCTTTAATTGTCTGTTCTTCGCGTTACACCCACGCTATTTTTCATGTTTTGTTATCGTTCGTACCCTTGGAAATATAAGTAGGTAGGTAAGTAAATGGTTCTCAGAAATTGCGCTAAAAAGCTTTTCTGGGCCTTGGAAATAATAATTATGTCGTGCGTGACGTGACTAGAAGAATTTGTATCCTCCGAGGAGGCCCTCTTGGTCATTTTTCCCAATTTCTTTGATGTTCCCTATAATTGTGGACAAATTGCCTTCGAGTTTGGTTTCTCCTCGATTTTTCATAAAAGCCGTCCATTTTTTTCCTTTCACCTCTTGAATACGCGCGGTTGGAGTCGTTTTTACGCTCCGAATAGAGGCTTTCGATCTATGAATAGATATAAAACCAGTACCCAAATGCCGATTGCTATCATAACTTTTTTGTCTTCCGCATATCATCAATTAAAATGTTTACACGTGGCTAAATGACGCAAGGCGGATTCTTTGTAACCGGTTTCCACAATGGGTTTGTGGGAGAGTGAAGTTTGAGTAGCGCCACCAATTTAGCCTGACCTTTTTCAACTTCTTCGTTAGTACATATTTATTGCATGTACCACGTCCTTAAGCTCCGTGGGAGGTCATTTTTAAGTGGTCATGGTGTCTGTAATGATCTTGTTTTCAAGGCGACACATCTCGTTTCGTAAACAATAAAATTAATAATGTTAGTTTTTGTGTTCCATTCAAGGATTCCGAACAATCACGGCATCGAGGACTCGGAGAGAGATGGATAACTATCTACTGAGAAGTCGTCAACACCGCTAAAGAGTAAATAATGTGTTTTTGTGCGAGGATAGTGACGCTCGTGGAAAATTGCACATAATGAGAACCGACATCGAGAACCGGCTCGATGTCGATTCTCGTTATTTCTCATCTTCAGTTAAGATTTCAGAATATAACATTGTTCTAAATTTTCTCACAGTTGTTTTTCTTACCTACATAGAGCCTTGAACTCCTACTTTTTGTCTTCATTTGTCGATGATGGCCTTGGGCGTTTTTTGGTTATTTCCTGAATTAGCGATAAGTAACAACCACGTAGAGCCGCTTGTGTGGCATCACAGAATATTTGCACATTCATCTAATAATGTTAATTATATAATAATTATAGGAAAATGGGAGAAGGTAACGTAAACAATTCGCCTAATAGACGCGTCCTTGCCATAAAAATGTATTATTGATATAAGTAAGTATTTTGGTGACATGGTAAAAAGTTTCCTAGTGTATAAAATTCGAAAAATTGTGATTTAGTAGGTTTTCTTTAACTGTCTTCACAATGATTATGAATAATAATACATACCATTAAGTTGAATTACGAAAATTAGCTTGTTTGTATGTTTTGCAATTTTGTATTATTAAGTTATTATGGAGGTAATGTCTTTTTTAGGTACCTACCACATTGTATCTGCTATAGAAGTACTGAAAAATAAACATAATTGCTGTATTGTTTGTTACACATTCGTAATCATCTAAGTTCCGACATTTACAATTCAGAATATTGAAATCACTCATCTTCATCTAAATATTTAATTGATTTTAGCTTAAAGCTTATGTGGCAGAGTCGGGGGCAAGTAATAAAATAGGTTTTGATGTTGATATTTCGTTATTACGTTTTTCGTTGCTTTGAACATTAATTGGTGATATGTTATTCGCTCTTTAAATTTCGGCACTATGTATAGCGCACTCAGATCATGGTGATTTCAATATAAAGCTTTTTATACCTATTCATATATCTATTTGTCTACCAATTAGACTTATATTATATACATAAGTATATGTACGTCTCTATTTATAATATAACACATGCACAAATCCACATATTTTTTTTACGCAAACCGAGTTGGTCACGCATATCGTAATCCGGTATTTGATTATCTGCTAATTTAGCGTCAAAACAGACTTGTTCCATCTGACCTCGATTTTAATACCGTAAAATTTGGCATTGAACAACGCGAGATGAGTTTTAGTATTGTATGCTGTGAATACCTACTTAGCTTGAATCTTAATACATAATAGGTATAAGATTGTACTTACAATGGGCGAGTGGCGGAGTCGTAATTGTTGAATGTCATAAGATTATATGCGAAGATAATTATATTCGGGCTACACCTATAGGAGTTTTGTTTTGCAAATGTCAGGTCGTCAACCCAAGAGCTACAGCTTTTCATAACAGTTTTTTATATTAGATTAAAACTAAACCACAAATGACGGCTTAAAGTGACTGATGATGGCGGCAGGCTACACTTGATTTGGGAACTGCCTGTATTGTAAGGCTGCCGGAACACATAGGTACTGTCAAGTGTAAGTATACTGAAATCACGTAAATAAGTAGATATAAGTAAATAATACTTTTTTCATCCCATCTAATCGAAAAGAGGCAAAGGGTTAATTGATAAGTGTGCATATAAAATGGGTTATTTAGACGCACTAAATAACAGTACCTAACTAAATGACTTTTTTCATAGAGAGGGAGGAAAAGCAGAGTGTGCCATGTGATAAGACGTATGTACTTTGAATCCCTCGCTACCCTGGATTCTACTCCAAACAATGTGTTCCGCCCAAAATACCTTAATTTAGTCCCTTGTGACACAATCTAATATTTTCTCTCCCATGAAACACTGATGTTTATTTATAAAATGTTAAAATAGATTTATTCCTGCGGTACTACTCTGAAGCGAGTACTTAACTGTTGGCTAAAACCTGTACCTACTATTAGATAAGTCTTCTGTATTATTGAACGTCGAATGTGAAATGCATTTCATATGGAAAAGATTTTGGTAGATTATGAAAAAGTAGAAAAATTATGCGGTTTGCTTGAATGTTCTGGCCATGTACGATGCTAGCTAGCCTGAACCATACAAATAGCAAGAGCAAATCTTTTAGCTCTATCGTACCTATATGTACCTGAAATATCTACACTTTTCTCTCCAAAAGTACTTTACAAATACTGATCTGAATGCAGCGTTTAGTGGACTTCCCACGGGCACAGGCGTCGAATCCATAGACGGATTGACAGCATGATTGGTCGTAAGTACCCCATCCTGGCCATGCGAACTGATGTTCCACCAATTACACCTGGCATCGGATGCACGAAGTAACCCTGCAGTGCCAATTGGGGGTTAAGGTTGCGATCGTGAGGCACAAAAATATTTTATTCGAGTTCTCTTATCCATACTCGTAATTGGAGCTTTCCAAGGCTTGTTCGCACTCGATTCAGTTTCTTGTTCGAGTTGAGTTCGCTTCGCTGATGTGTTTTCCTTGTGGTTGCACAAATTTAAATACATACCTAATCAACACGGCTGGGTAAGTTCTGGGTTCCTGTACTGTTCATAATATCCCTGTCTTTGTAGATAATAATTACACATTTTATTTAGAAGCCGTTTGTTAATTTTTTGAATTCGTTGAATATTCTTTACTAGATGAAATAAAAGATCATGGTTATGATTTGCTGCTTCGAAAATATTGCACAGGATTTTTGAATGCAAGAAAACCCTGCAAAAACCACTCGGGGATAAAATCGAACGGGTAAAATAGAGACTAACGCAATAAAGTGAACTTTTGAACTACAGAAATCGTAAAACGATTCTTGTTCCCAGATCCCGTTGAATTGGGAAAGTTCAAGTGTTCTAGTAGAAGTTTTCTATTTAGAGGGTAATGTAATCCTCATTATGGTTTAGTTGATGCACAGATAATAATCATAATACTATAGGTTGGTACGTTGTGTATAACAGAGTAGGTATTGAAATATTGACTCATATTAAATCCAATATTGAAGGGTAGGTATATCCCTTCCAGATTGAAATTGAAATCTAAGTATCATGTCACGTCATTCGTTTACAATTTTTTGATATTATGAGGGCCTAAGGTAAGGAGGAGCAACACTATGACAGTAATCCTGATTCTGTGATCTAAATTCCCTCGATTACTCACACTAGGGTGGGTGGTCCATTTACATGATCCGATATCGAGTTATAAAGATTACTAAAAAACCTGTTCCATGCTTGTCTCGTTAAATCAATTGATATTGTCAGTCGTCTGAATAATATTTCTGAATAGATATTGACTGGCTTTACATTACGTTTATCGAACAATTTGTCAATTGTAGCGTGACTGACTGACTGACTGTCCAACTTTGTTTACGTTTTCTTGATGCGATTGACCAAATAAAAATGTGACATATTAATTAACTAATTTCGTTGTAACTGCAACAGTCGAAAGGTGTAAAAATACACTATAGTGTTACAGTACAGTACAAGAACTATAGGAAGGAACTATTCTGTATCTATAGAATAAATCAGTGCATAACTATAAGGCGTCTTAAGACCACCTTCATAGTTCTTGACTGTGTAAACTTATAGGTAACTCTACGAGTAAGTAGGAACCCATGTAGATATACACGCCAAAGACGAAAATAATGTTGAAATGATAATTACGTAGATACCTAAGCACTTATATATAAAAAGATTGTTAAAGTACTTCCTATTCTTGCTCTACTTTTATTGAATTCTTGTCTAATAACAATCAATGGCCATAACGCTCGTCTCGGAGACAAGCAATTTCAGCATCCGGCTATTATCATAAAACAATAGAACGAGATTCCAGCGCACCTTTAATTTCAGTGACCTAAATATCGTCAATAAATGCGCAAGAACGGTACATCGGAAATGTTAGTGAGACGACTGCGACCCACCCTCCGCGCACCAGTTTATTTCATTGTATGTAAATCTGTTGCGCCCCAGCCGCTACCTAATGCTTCATTTGGATTAGGCCAGTCGCTTGTTCTCTGCTTTCGACGACGCGCGTGACATTGTCATTTTACAAAAGTAACCTATATCTTGCTTATAAATTGGTTTTATTTTTATTTCTTTTGACTTTGACCTTATAATTAAAACTTGTTGCCTCTACTTCAAATATTTTAATATTATACGACAAAAAAGAACTAGACACTAATAACACTACGAAGCATTGAGTGAGTTGTATGAAAATATTATTATATGTAGCTAGCTATTACTTTATCGATTTCATTTCTCTACCAGATAATATAAACGAACCAAGTTCTTTTATTCGTATGCGTGAAGTTGGGATTTTAATGACTCCGTCTCATATATATTTTAATTATATTTTTAATTATATTATTATAATTATGTAAGTAGGTGTGTATATTATATTATTTGTATGATCAAGTATATATTAGTATTTAGTATTTTTATTTTATTTTATATTATTATTATTATATGCATTTTTATTTTATCCTTGATTCTAACATTACTTTTAATTGCACTGCTTCCATTTTTTCTTGCACATCCAGGTTGACTGGTAGATAATGCTTCGTAGCATTAAGTCCTCCTTGTACATTATTTTGTGCTAAAGTATAAATAAATAAAAATACTTGATTTACTTACCAAATATATCAACAATATTATCGAGTGTTTTTCAATTACTGTTACTTAGATGGGTTAGCGTAGGTAAGCGTTTAGTAAGACAGTGTAGATGAAGCCAGACCAGACGTGACGAAGAATGTGACTACGAGCGAAAGCTACTACATCTACCTACAAAATTAGTAAAGCTATGATGAAATATAGCCTAAAATAATGAGGCACCGCGCGCGAATTAGGCACAATTTTGGTGTAGCCGAGTAACTAAGCGCATGCAAATCGGCGTACTCGTATATTTCACGCGGGGCCTGCGCCCGACGCGTGGGCTGCCCAAATTGCGCGCCCAACTATCGAACCTCCCATAAGCATTCGTGAAACCACCGACCACCAATTTGTCCCTTCCGTGTCAGTGATTTTGCCGTTCCCGTGGGCATCTCGCTAATAAAGAGCCGTCGGCAACAGCGTGCTTCCTTGAAATAGATTTACCTACGGAGCTTACCGGAAACTCTGGATAGAAAATGGTGACGTAAAACTTAGTTGGTATGTTGATTTATACTGGAAGTTTACAGCGGACTTCAGTAACTTGCCGGGGAAGGATAGATTATTCGTATGGGAACACAATATGATCACCACCAATGTATTAGCCACCTAGATTTATTAACTTTCGGTGCATCAGTGTAATAATACACTAACAATTGATTTACCACGAATCGGAAGACGCAGTGTACGCATGCCCCTGACTAGGTGGACCGACGATCTAGTGAAAGCCGCGGGGAGCCAATGAATGCAGGAGGCGAGCAGGTGATGAGCGACGAATTAATTTACAAAATATTTAAAAACCATTCAATCTATAATGAGCTACCTATATACCTTCTCCTAACTGAAAAATTGTACCTAAGTCAGTTGTCGGTCTACAACTAAAATATGTCAGAAAGAGTAAAGATACTATATAAGAAACTCCCTTTTAAATTGTATTTATTTTCAGCAACCTAAACACCACTGAAAATAAATACAATAAGCCCCGCATATAAGCAAAGCAATGCGTGTAAACGAAAATACTTAGTATGTCCCTTAAAATAATTTGGTAAAAACGGACTTAGACTTACTAGATACTAGACATACTACTATTTATAAAAGAAATATGTGAGTCATGATGACAGGGATTATGTATTTAGTATCTGGGCCCCTCGATGCCCTTTCATCGCTTGTTTATTCAAGTTATTGTTCGCAGTTCGCGCCGTCACAACCGTAGCAAAAGACAAATTGGCCGTCAGAAATTCCAAACGTCTTTGCCATTCAGATGCTGAACGGAATAGACTGAAAGATTCTGGCTGGTAAAATTACATAAGAATATTCAATTTTATTTCTGTGTTGGAATTGTTACTTTTTTCACTACCTACCAAATTCCCTCAATTCCCCATCTCTTCATCAATATGCTCTCGTTTCGTATAAGTATTTCGGTAGGTAACGAAACAAAAGCTAGTGTAAAAACCCAACTAAAATAAAAAATAATAAGTTCGACTCGAAATTTATAATCCAAGCAGCGAAAGAAGGTACATATTACCAGCGTCTTAGTTTCCCTTTTCAAGTCATGAGTGAATAGGTATCTTCTAGGCAAGCATGTACCACCGTAGACCGCATCGTCACTTTCCATCAGGTGAGATTGCGGTCAAATGCGGACCTATCTTTTGCGGGTTTTTTTTTAACGGCTCAGGCGCTTCTGCCACATTTGTGACCCGCTTTGTAAAACCTAAAGTGCATAGAGACCACAATAGTGGCTCACAGTTGATTGCAATACTAGGGATGTCAAAACATCGACTATTCAATTTTTAGAGGTTTCACTCGTTATAAATCGACTAAAATCGAAACTAGTTGAACATCACTATCGTATAAAGTAAAAGTCTCTATAGTTCAGGAGGAAAAAAAATGCCTTTTTTTGAATTGCAACTCGCGCCGAGCCGGCGCCGGAGTAATTTCCTTTAGGTACGGCGGAGCGTCAATTATTATGTGTATTTTTATTGTGTGTGTTTTTTATACTACAACACACGTAAAAATGCATTTGTTTAGAAAGCCAAGTAATGTTACTTATTAAAACTAGTTTTGATATTTTAAAATACTGCTTAGTTTTTTCGTATAAACCGTAAATATGCAAAACCATACCGCGCTATTTGAGGTTAGTAAATTCTAATTTACTTAGGATCGCTTTGGGACCTACCTACGCCCGCCCGCGCCGCGCCGCGCCTGAGTGGATAACTGATTAGAAAAAAAGTAGGTACAAGTAGTAGTATTCGATTGTCACCAACTTCCTCTACTTGATCAAGAAAACACTGTTTTAAACTTTCACGGTTGTTTACCACGCTTTTAATAGTACTTACGGGATATTTACCGTGATTAGAATCATTTTTGAGTTCCCGATATTTCGGGACACAGTTACATGCACCATTCTCACGGGTAGACTGAAGATGCGGGTGGATGATAAAACAATAAAAACAAACACACACATATATTCTAATCACGGTAAATATCCCGTAAGTACTATTAAAAACGTTGATCAAGAAAGTATAATTATGTAGTTAATATTTGCTAGATTTACAGTAGTGCGTAATCTTATTTTCAGTTAGTGAGGTATTTTATTCTTTTAGAATGGATTCCTAAGATCTATAACTTACAAACATGTGATTAAACCTTGATTTAAATTTTCCCTTTTATGGAAATGTAAAAATGAAAAGTTCTTAATTTTTTTTTAAGTAAGTACCTTCGTAATTTGTTAGTGTCTCCTCGTCTACTCGCTAAACGCAATTTGTATAGTCACCGTCACGTCTGTTAGTTGCCGGTTGGAGCGACATTTCTCACTTTGTCGCGTTTTCAAAATTATTTACGTGAATAAAATGGTATAGGTACCTACTTTTACTGCAAAAATTGCAATAAATATGAAGCTTTCGTTTATTTTTCGTTGGGGCAAAAGAGGTCCATAGTTTGTGTAGTGTGCTTGAGGTACCTAAAAAGGAAGTAATGGGGTGCGATAAAAAGTCAATATCGCAAACGTTCCTTTTTATTTGGTAGGACTTGCTTGTTAAAAGTTGGCTGATCACCAGAGAACATTCTTTATCATTTATCTTCAAAATAGTAGTAAAACCTAAAAAAGAATTGGTGCTATTTTCGCGTCACTTAAATGTGATGCTATTTGAAAATACATATAACTTTATCCGCTTATACATTTTTCATTACGTTTTCTTGCAATTTAGCTTCACTTCGTTTAATCTCAGTCAAAGTTTTGTCATACCACATCGTAATATTGCTAATCGTAACCCAGCCACTCCTTCAAAGATACTCATATACACTTCAAGTCACAATGCTGTCTGTCGGGTTGTCTTCCAGTTGAAATCTTAATAACATGTTTGTGTCACTCCCACACGCTCAGACCCAGGCGCATGCTGAAGCATCTACTTATTATGAAACTGTTTGATAAGAGCATGACACTAGGGCCCGTATTACAGAACAAATTTCTGTCGTAAATTTGTACTCAAGTCGATATGTCATTCATAAAATGAATTAAGGAGTGCACACACCAAGGCGGTATCCTCTACCGCCCGCGGTAGCGTTATCCGAGTAGGTACGCGTTATTCCGCCTGTTCACACACACGCGGATAACGCCTTGGGTAGCGAAACCCGGGCGGAACTTTTACAGGGTTATTCCTGTTGACCCCACGTTTTCGGCCCCATTGGGCCTAATGCGTTTTTTTTCCTCTTGGGCCCCACTTATATAATAGTTATGTTAAAAATGATAATACCCCGGTCATTATAAATTTTTTTCTCGAGAAGTTCGACATAATATCGAACTCGATATTATACTTTTACGAATATAATATCGTGTTCGATATTACATTCGATATCATATGGCATAATAATTATCAAATCCTATATCTATAAAAAAATATCGACCGCGATAAAAATTCCTATTTAGCTCCATGTTCTCAGAGTACTCGATACTCAACATGAATCTAAAACAGAACCCATACGTATTTAAATTATAATACTACATATATTATTTAAAATAGTTGTAACGTGGTAAACTAGGGCCTAGGGGGGTAAGAAAGAAGTAGGTCGACACATGGATGCAAATACAGTTATTTATTTAATCAGTACATCGAGGTGATCTTATCGACTAAACTTAATTAACACCCTACCTAGGCTTGCAACGTATGCCACTGTTAGTTATTAAAGACCAGCTCAGCGGTTATCAAAGGGAGTAGGTCAGTGAAGTACGCGTACGGATTTCTTTTTAAAACAAACAAAAATAGGGCGCCACCCCAGCCTTATGGGCTGAGGAAAAAGAGAAAACGTTACTTGGGGACTCCGCGAAGCGTGGGGGTTCTCGGAGACATGGAGTTCACTCGGAGGGGGTAACGTGGTTACCGGGCACGCCTGCTCGTGGACCCGGGTAAAGGAGGGGGTGGGGTGCCTCGTGGCCCCGACAAAAAGTGTCGTGGGGGTCTTCTGGCCCCACCAATAAAAAGCTCTGGGGTCGTCCTGCCCCACCAATGAAGGATTTGGTGTTTTCCTGCCCCACCAATGAACCCTTATCAGGGAATTTCCAAAGGCGAGCCGCTCTCGCTGCTGCAGAATTCAGGCTCCAGGAGTAGGCGTCGGCCTTCCAGGCACCGGCGTGGTAAATTACCACGCGGTAAGCCGTCACGCCAAAAATTCCAGGCGAAAACTTGCTGTAAGAGAAGGTTTTGATTAGTTGTGGAATATTGCTACAAAGGCTTTTCCTGCTTACAGCGATCAAAGCACTATCAATGCTTACCTTGCAGAGTCGAGCGAGCTGGAACAGGGCGGAAACCACCTGGTTTTAATCAAGGAGCCCTCAAGAGGAGCTGTTCTCAAGACGAAAAAAGGAAAAGACTGGGTGGACCCCCTGTCCTCCTTATATAGGGCTCCGCGCTTGGGGATGCCAGAGGCAGAAACCAACTTTTCCGACACTGCACTGGAGATCGCAGGCGCAAAGGTGATACAACGACTCGAGACCGCGGGACGTTCCGAAACGCCAGGGCAATTCCAGGACGCGCCCAGGGCTCCAGGACAGGGATGAACTTCTCGTCATGGGTCTCTTGTTGGTGTTAACAACAAAAGGCTTCTCTCCATTACGGTTGTGCGCAGAGTAAAAAAACACTAGTTACGGAGTGCACAAAAATTGACTAAACCAATCGATGGCCGGCGACTCGATTCAAAGAAAATTAATCGTTCCTGATTCCAACGAGTAGTAGTCCTGACCGACGCGACCAATTTTCCTACGAATTAACCGATATCTAAATTGGAGAAAAGGCAGAAAAATAAAGCACCAAATCATTGGGGATTTTGTTATATGACCACCCCAGAAAAAAACAAGAGATCCGGTATCACAGATAACACGAAAATACACTCGACCATTCCACAGACTTACATTATACGGCTGTCGCAGACACCTGTAACACAGATAAAAGAAAAAAATCAGCTACGTCAGGAGACGAGTAATTGAATTTATAGTTTATTATTATTATTCTAATTATTATAATAAAGGGTCCCCCATCAACCATCGACAAATAAATCAAACCAGACACAGATAGTAAACTGTGTTCGGGTTGGGGCGTGACGCGACAACGCGGCTTGGCGCGACGCGAGCGACGCAGCGTAACGAGTCTGAAATGAGAACTATTATAATCGAAAAAAAACCTAAAGCTGTCAAAGTCAAGACATCAGTCAATGTCACCTAACTACGATCCCCTCTAAGGCCATTGACCAAGAATTAAAGTAAATAAGAGGAAACAACAGGTTTCACCTGTTACATAGTATACAAATCATAGGTACTACTACCAAAACTCATGTACTTAAACAAAACCTGATTCACCTAGCCGCTAGGCAACATGGCCAAGATGCTGGCACAGCTTTCCTAAATATTGATACGAAGTTATTTTAACACTAGCTGAAGCTGACCCGCCTTGCCATCGCACGGGTTTATTAGTTGTACACCGTAAACCTGGTCATGAGAAGAGGCAAATGAAAGGGAAAAAAATAGGGGAAAAGAATGAATGGATAGGCTTCGACAGGATGATGACTTCCAAACTCTGTGCGACTTGGCTATCTTTTACTCAAGCTGCTTTCTACTTTTTCTATTTCTTGGCTCTGTAAGAGAGCAAAGCTGATTTTTGCTGATGTTGAATCCCGAGCAAGCGAAGGATTCTCAGGGGCGGCTCTACCTTAAGTGCAGGGTGTGAGGTGCATACGGGCACCGGGTCCTAGGGGTCTTCGGCGCCCCATAGGACCTGGCGCCCGGATCCAAGGGGGCGCCGCGGGCCCTCTAGGACCCGGCACTTTCAACGACCCACGAAGGCCTGGATCTAGGGGAGAGCAAAACAGGGGCACGCCCCCGGGCGGAAACTTTAGAGGGCGCCAAATTCATGTGTATGGAATAAAGTAAAAAAATTAATGTAGGTCCCGTCCGCGTCATTCTCGCGTTTTCTTAGCACCGGTCCTAGGGTATTGAATATACAGAATCTGTAGATGAAGGAACGATCGTGCGAAATACTTATAGCGAAAGACGCTAGAGGCGACAATGAACGAGATAAAGTTGGAATGGTCAAGTTTGAGGGGCGCTAGTCTGGTGGAGCATACTTTTTGTTGTTTGGTCAACAGACATCAGAATGGTCGTTCTTTTGTTTTTAGCACGATTTTTGGTGATTTCTAGGTATTCATAGGGTTTTTCATACTGCTGATGTTTTGCTACCGCGGGCGGTAGAGAAATATCGCGCGTATTTAAACAGGGCTTAGAAACCTAAGCGAGCTAGGGATTCAAAGGCACGAGATGAAAAAACTTTACTCTCGAGTGAACATAATTACAGAATACATCTACCTTCATCTTTTTTTTGAACAGGCTAACCGAGTGGAACTTTTTCACCCGTAGCACCTGTGCACAGACATTTAAATAGTATTTGATGTCTGTGCACTTGTGACGTCATTGAACACAGACAGCCGTCATGTCAGTAACGTCACAGAGTACATTGCTATTAAGTAACTTTCAGCGTCATTTCTTTCAAGAAAATCCGACAATGGCGGTTGTATATTTTGAATTTTATTACCAAAACCTGTGAATTTTTGAATTTAAATGTAATAAGGGTGGATTATTATTAGTTAAGTGTTCATGAACGTGCACGAGGGTGGGCAAATGGTTCCAAGTTTATAAGACCATTGTAAGAACCCCCCCTTACTATCCCCCCTATCAACCCCCTCTATATTCATAATTATATTTTTAATAACCAACTTAACTTTAATACCTAAATTTAAATATCCTATAAATTGCAATTAAATAACCGTTAGCAATCTAATACCGTTGAAAAGAACCTAAAATTAACCTAAGCTTGTTGTATGTTCTAGATTTGTTATGGCCAAGTGATCGTCTCCTAATAGTGGTAGAACCCTTACGTTGTGATAATGTAGTAATCCAAATCCTTTTAAAGTAATGAGACAATTCCTAACTAACATCTAATCAAAACACAAATAATTTAGTAGATTAAAATATCTATTCTCGTACTATGCATTGTAATCGGAATTTATGATGAATGCTAATCCTATATCCACTGTAAATAATAAAACGTAAATTCCCACAAAACAACTCATATTAACCTAATTTAAAAAACCTGAAGTATTTCCTATAATTGACCTTCAGAACCATTCTTCAAGTGTATATATCAGAATCTCTTAACTAATACTATCTAAAAAATATAAAATTCCCGTTTGTTACACTTCCACTATTCGGCCCAAAAATTCCCACTAGTTACAAAAATGTTATCATTCCTACCGGAAATGCTTACAACCCATTCTACCATTCCCTTACGCCTATTTTAAACATATTAGCGAAGTCATGATAAACCTCTTCTGCTTATCATGACGCCATCTTCTGAGCCCCAATTCCAAACTATAAATTAATCCTAAACCTAAATCTGGTTTATTAAAGTGGCCTTCTATGATGATAGTCTAGAATTGGTTACTCTTACTTTCCTACGTTATGCTCTATATTATAGATTAATAAATAAAAACATAAGTAAAACTCAAATTATTTATTGAAAAAGTTATTTCAAACGATTATGAATTTAGAATTTACTTTATCGGAATAGTTTAAGTTATAATTTAAATTATAAAATAATTTTATAGAATTAAAGTGCCTAGAGGAAATAATTAAATATTAAAATTATGTTGTCGTTCATAACTAACTTTGAGTTTTAAAAATATATCCGGAAACTTCGATTACTCCTGATTGAGAAGAAGCCCAAAGAAACTCCTCAGGGTTTATCTTTTTTATTCTTTCTTTTTTTTTAATTCTTTTTGGTTTAACAATATTTGATTTTACAATAATTATAAAGTCGAGTTACGAAGCGATATAATATTTTTGGGAAACCGTAAATTTAGAGTTAATACATCTACCGTCGAGATTAAATACTATTATCTATAAGAAAACACATGACCTTTTAAATAAGTTTCGAAGAATGACAATCAGACATGTCTTGATGAATCGTCCTACAAAGAAGAGCCCGTAGGTTGTGCATTATGCGCAACCTCGCCGTGTGGAACCTCTGCTCCTCTCTCGAAGATTCGGCCGACATGAAATGGAGATTAATAATGTTGAATAAAAACTCAGGACATTTATTTCAGAGTAATTACACAATGATAATAAGTTGTATGCTGAGCTGAGCCGGGATCTGTTTCTGACATCGTGCAATATCGCTTCAGAGTATAATTAGTATATTTATATAAGTTTCTTATTTTGTGTTCCGTGTTATATTGTTCCTTTCGCGATATTGTGTGTTGGAAATAAAGATCATTTCGTTTCATTTCATTTATTCCTAATCATTTCCATACCCGTATTTATTGATATTATAATAATATTATGCATATATTTTGTATACTATAGACATTGAACCGTTTATGAATTCTCAGGCTGACTTTGCTTCTCCTGAACTTTCATAGAAATCATCCATATATCTAAGACGTATTTCAGTATAATGAAATATGCTAAAGTTATGTTTGATCCGTAGAACAAAGTGTATGTATTGTAAGTTGTAAATATATTATTGATACCAATTATCAACAAGACGTTATTCTCTTTCGAATTTATACATTAGCTATCCTATCCGTGTGGTAAGGAGTCACTAACAGGTACTGCTTATGCTTGACCTATATAAATACGAAGGACAATAATTAACTATTGAAAAATATTATAAAGTTGTAAAATAAAAGTTAAATTTTATTGAAAATTCATTAAAACAATGTCAAATCTAAACTTCACCAAACTGAACTATGCCCATAGATTTGAGATAATTAAATATATTGCATCTTATCTTATAAAATCTTTGCCTATCTCGTCCCTCAACATCATAATCAGCATCATCATCCTGAAGAAGTCATCATCATCATCATCATCGCCACCATCATCATCATCGTCATCTTTATCGTCCTAAAGACGTCATAATCATTATCATCAACACCATCATCATAATCATCATCATCATCATCCTAAACCCATGTCACTCTGTGCAGCCTTTAGTCTTCCGCTTCCTTCGGCTTCCCACGGCTCTGACCAGGTCAAACCTTATCATCATCATCACCTCCATCATCCTGAACCCATGCCAATCTGTGCAGCCGTTAGTCTTCCGCTTCCATCGGCTTCCCACGACTCGGACCAGATCATCGGTCCACCTAATGAAAGCATCCTACATTGCAACTTCCAGTTTGTGGTCGCACTAGCTTGATTAAGATAAATACCTATTACATACTAAGGAAGACTCTATTCTAAATTCCAAGTTATTTCGTAATAGACGCATAAAACATTACCTGTTTTGAAACTATAACGATATTCATACACAGTCGCGATACTTTCTAAAACCACTTGAGAAAATAAGATTTCCTCCTCCTTTAAGTTCCTGCTTCGTGAAAAAGCATTGTATCTAAAATAGTATTATTTTTTTTATTCCACTTTCGTGAGGTTTGCTTCAGTCAATGCGTGAGAATACGATCTCTATTTCTCTTCCGTCTGCTCCACCTGTGGCAACTAAAGGATTACCTACCTACTTATGCAGAGTCTGTAAAACAATATTATCCACTAGAATGGATAGCAACATTAAACACGGAATATTCAGCAGTCAAAGTTTCCAGTTGAAACTAACTCATAAAAAGATTTCAAAACAAATATTAAGTATTCTACATAATATCTACGATGTTTTACATCACCGCGTGAAATAAAATCTTTCATCTCCTTCGTGTATAACGCTAGGCTTCTGCCGGCTAAGGAAATATCCAGTAAACAGCACTAGCTTCCCTTCTACAATAAAATCCCCTGCCATCATCAAACCTTCCGCCTAGTGATCCACAATGATCTTGTGCTACAATAAGCATCTACACTCATCATCATCTAAGCTCCTGCCGACTAGGAAATATGCAAAGAATAGCATTGACTTTCCCTTCTGTACATTAAAACCACCTGCCATCATCAGACTATCCGCTTAGCGTGATGTCCACAACGATATTGTCCTACAATAAGCATTTTCACTCAACATCATCCTACAAGGAAAGCTCTACAGTGGTGGCAACTTTACTACAAGCATCTATGGAGTTTTGGAAGCAACACGAAAAATCACGTTTCACCACATTATATCACTTGCCCTCACTCATGCTCATAATTCAGCACTTAATGCGTAAAACGCCACCAATTTTAAACATTAACACTGAAACAAACAAAAGTTTTGGAAAATAATACAATGCAACGACGTGAACTTTTCCGCGTTCCCGCCAAAACTCCAACAGCCACTTCATAGTGACAACCATGTGTCAACAGTCGCCTAAGATATAAACAATTACTATTTTCTTTTATTTCAATAAAAAGTACCGTACTTACGTGAAAATGAAACTTTTTTTTTGTCTCTTGCAGTGGTTTAGATATAATAGTATCTAAGTAAAGACACAGGAAGGCATTTTATCAGCATGTTTTTATGAAATTAGCAGAGATGAATTACTGGACACTCGCGGAGTGCAAGACTGGTAGTGGTCGCGGCACGGTAAGCCAGAGTAGCTTAAACTATCCCTGTTTGTTTTGGCGGGAGTACAACATAATCTGTTGGGTACGATCGCCTAAGAAAAGCCATTCTATGGCCATTCAATCGTATTTTGTTAACATAATCACCCTCCAGCGGCCGGGCGAACGTACCGCGCGCGACCGCGAAACTTTTCGCTTACCTAGGCGGTAAAAGTTCCGCCCTACCCGGCGAATACCGCGCGGTATCCCGCGCGGAATGTTCCGCTACCGCGGGCGGGAGAGAAATACCGCCTTGGTGTGTGTACTCCTTTAAGATCTTTAGATGAATGGAGTATAGACGTGCTGCATAGATCGACTACAAGTACGGGCCTATAGATTACGTTAAGTACACTTCCCCAAAATTGCCCACATTAATATTACACGCATGCGCATAAAAACACATAAACTCGACTTTAAATTTTCCGTAGACGAAAGATTGCAAAACGTGCGCTAGAATCGATTGCAATGGCTCGTTATTGTGAAGATTTTGCGGTTGGCACATTGCAAATTCACCGATAACAACGGATATCCATAAACATTTGTATGTACATTTTACATTGCTTACTGCTTAGATATGTCGTTTACACGTTGCGGTGTTTGTGGTTTGAATGCATGAATATTTAACACTGAGAAAGTGTTCCCTGAATTCTTATGCGCGCTAAAACATCTTAGACGTTTGCAGTTGCGAATGAGACTATCTCATCTATTTGAATGCGAGTTTGTATACACGCTGACTTTAAATAGGTTATTTAGCTGCAATGTGTGGGTAGGAGTTGAATAAGATCAATATTATTTTGAATTGCGCCCCGCGGTTTCACCTATTAATATTATTAACTATTTTTCTGCCGTAACTTCGTGCAAGTAATCTGTGTAAATTTCATCATGGGAAAAAATAATCAATCCAAACATCGTTTCTACTTAGTAGAGTCAGAAATTAGTAGAGATAATCAAATGGTACATTTTACACTGTCCTTCATGATTAGTAGGTAAGTAGATACTTCACCTATGGTTGTGTGGACGGCGCGTGGTGGTGTGAGGACACCATTCCCACAGTAGACCTTGGGGTCTAGCAAAGATACCGACCACTAACGCTAACGCCTCACGCTAACTCCAAAATGTATTGAAACGACATCCGCTGCGGAAAAGTTAGCGATTTCCGAAATATTGGAGTTAGCGTGAGGCGATAGCGTTAGCGTGAGGGAGCTTTGCTAGACCCCCTTATTCTTTTTGTGTAGGCACTTAGACATGCCTTAGAGTCAGAATTGTTAGTCCACCTAAAAGCTTGTGAGTGTTCGAATTTAACAAAGACCAGCAAAAGTGACAGGTAATCTGCGAAGCATTTATCGTTATTAATTTTGTAGAATACACATACACACAGACACGTAAGGATGTATCAGCGTTTGTATAAAGCCACAGGTTTCCAGATAATTTCACAGTTTCACACTCCCATGATCCTATTATTGACAGTAATTAAAGTGCTCATATTAATGTTAAGACGGAGCGTAGACAGGCGCGGCTGTGTTCTCAGGATTAGTGCATAATAAATGAGTTAAGATTCTAATAAGGTTCGTGTAACAGGCTAAGGTCGGGGACACAATGGACTACCCACGCTATTATAATATTATCTTCAGCTACTAAATTGAGACAAAGGTTAAAGCACTCAATAACGGTACGTAACTATTTTCAACCGACTGCAAAAAAGGAGTCTCCCGATTTGGTTGTCTGTGTTTTATTGTTTGTTATTAACTAATTTGAAAAATTAATTTTTAATTTGAGTTGATAAACTTTGACATTAGGCCAATAGGTTCATCAAAAACGGTTTAGCAGTTAAGTTTTTCAATCAAAATAACTGGTAAAAATGTAGATGATAACATCCATCCAAGTACCTATTTATCAGTATAAAATCAAGCTAATTGAAATCTGTTTTGACTCTTTTTTTTAAAAAGACGCGGTTTAGGTGGTCATTTTAAGTGACATAAAAGCTTATAGTTCGTGTACAATTGTCCATTATTCGTGAAATAATTCTTGAAACGTCGTGACTCGTGACGATCGTCATATTTAGCAAAATGCTTGTGACAGCTGATATTTTACAAGGAAACAATATAGTTTAGATTTATTTTCCTCTATTTTTATTGATAAACATAGTACAAATTTTGCAGTTGGGTAAACAGGTTTATTCCTAACTAGGTAGTTTCACATTAATTTATCTCACACTTTTTGTTGTATATAATAGCAGTAAATTGGTGTTAATTAGTTACTGTATATTGTATTGTTCACGCTGTTGGATTACTTAAATAAATCAATAAATAAATAAGTGATGTTCATGTAGGCTATAACATCACATCCACGCAAATTCATGTAATTACAAGGTACAACATCAAATAATTTTATTATATTGTAGAGACGTCACCTGAAAATACACGTAGTACACGAAGTGAAAGAAAATGATGAAGTTTAAACTAATTTTACTTATTTTCTAAATAGTAAACATTAATATAAATATTTTATTCAACTGAGAAACGGAAAACTACATTGGGACTGATCAATAATTTCAGTTTCAGTTCACTGAGAGTTTAGGTTAGGCCTCATTATTTGTGTCCCTTTTGAAGCTTTTGTTTAAAAATGTATGCAGTGAAAACTATGTTTACGTTTATTTTATATAGTACAGAAAATTTACGATGTGTTCAATACTTTCGATTTTATTTCACATCAGAGAGCTTTTCAAACCTAAACATACGTACTGGAAAACAATGTATATACGAAGCTTTCTTATTCTAATCTATTCATTACTATGAAATGCTGAATGAATTATTTCTAAGTGCCTTAAGTATTGTTTTTCTATTGTTTCAGACCTGAACAAAGGAGGGGTAACCACACATGTCCGCCAAAGATGATACCGGTAAGACTTAAGTTTTGCTAAATATACCTAATCTTTTTTAGATAATTTATTATTATAAGCACAAGTAAGTACTTTATCATCAGCTTGAAGGTTTACACCTGATTGAATATTGACCTGCCTAATAGAGTGCTACTTTGAGTGGTTGCATCCAATGGCTCCCCGCAGTTTGTGGAGCGCCAGCCTATGCACTGTGTCTTCCGGTTCGTGGTCTCCAGAACCTTCCGTCCCCATTAGTTGTCAGTTCAGCGAGCGATGTGGCCTGTTACTATTTCAACTTGCCAATTCTAAGAGCTAGACCGGTGACTAGTTCTCCTGCTCCATCTCCTCTTTCTTATATCGTGAGGCAACCCGGAGCTTAGCTTTCCATAGCTCATTGCGCGGCTTGGAGCTTACAAATGAGGCCAACAGTAAGAGGCCACGTCGCGGTACTTACTTATTCTTAAAATAAAGCTTAAGTATAAAAACTTTATATAAATGATTACGCGAACATCTGCCAAAAGGCAGCTGGCAGACTTATGGCTAACGTAATAAAGGAAGTAGACCATTAAAACGAGTACCTTTAGCTTTTAGGGTCTTACAACTTACAAGGCTGTATTACTACATTTTTGTTCGTTGATGATACATTGCTGACGTGCCTGTAAGTAGGCAGAGACAGGCCTATCATTATTTTGTTTGTGTACAACTCGTTTTAGAAGAAACATTAATGAAATGAGTTAATGAGTTGGTTTTGTTTTTGTAATTTCTTACTGTAAGTAATTAATTACAAATATATCATAAGCTTTCAAAAAGGAAAAAAATGGTGCATGGTAGTTCATTAGGATTCGTCTTAAAATGCGGTTTGCTGATACCATTACTACAGAAAGATAACTAGTTTTTTTTTTACAATTTATAGGCATAGCATTTGACCACTGTCTGACCTGATGGTAAGTGACGACGCGGCCTACGGTGGTGCATGCTTGCCTAGAAGATACCTTGAAGACACCCAGGTTATAGCTATCTATAGTTCTGCTATAATAACTGATGTCCAAAAATATCTTAACTTATACTAGTTACTTAGTTCTATAAACTTTATAGAACTAGTGGATAAGTGCCTTGAACTTGAATGCTATGCTCAAGTTGCACTATGGTATTCTATTTTATTCTTCATAGGCAAAGCTTTTGACCTCTGACGGTAACTGATCCATATTCATTTCCATCATGCAATGCTAATGACATTCAGAAATTCGATTAATTACTAATTATAAAAATAATTATCTTAATTACAAGTAATATAAAAACTCTTCAGTTGTCAGCATATAAGACAATTAGTTAGAATTAGAATGGTAAGCGTAAAAAGTTGTATTAGAGTTGTAGTTCTACCATGTACGGTGCATTTATATAACCCTATAACACAACCAAATTAAACCGTTGAACCATTACAAATAGGTTCGTAAAGTTCCAATGAAGAACAAGTTTTAGCGCGGGGTAGAACTGTCTAAACCAGCCTAAAAGAAAATAGTGAAACACTTTTTGACGCTAAAATCAATCTTTTCATAAAAATCCTGTGATCCAAAAATATAAATACAACAATTATTCACAATCGTTAAATTGTAATTATGAACACAATTAAAACAAGAATCAGCGTTAAACTGGACGGTAAAAACCTTATGTCCGCTCTTTTAAACGTTCAGTGTTGCCATAAAAAATACAACGGTAATTATGACTTACAGCCCCATGTAATCTCCCCTTCTCTGTAGTTCTCATGGGTAGGCCTTTCGCGAATTTATATAAAAAATACAAAGGTTACGCTTATTTAAAGGGCACAGGAAACGAAGGGTCTCCTTGTATGATGAATGCTCGTTTTTTGTTCATTTCATTTGCTCCCATTCTTTGATTGTGTTACCATTTTCATAATGCCTTTTTCATAAATGGGTGAAAAGCGTTGTTACGGAAAATTCTGAACAGTGCAAAGAATAATACCTTCTTTGTATATTTTGTGTTACTAATTCATATAGGTAACGTGTTTTAAGGGATCACAAATATGAGGTTGCTGTCATGTCCACATATTGGTTTGTGGCGTCACACGAAGGCTTCATTTCATTTCTTGTACTCTATATGATAGCATTGGTATAATGTGTATATTTGTAATCTCTTCAAGAATAAATTAGTGTTGTTCATTGATCCTGCAGTTATTTTTAGACGCATAGTTCATCTCCCAAAGCGTAAAGCCTAGAGAATGCGCACCTCGAGACATCGGCGTCGGTGCAAAAGCAACAACAGTGGCAAAGTTGCATGGTTGTCGCAGTTGTACACACGACGAGGCGACCCTTCTGACCACGAAGTGTTTGCCCGACCTGATTTGAACGCGCAACCTTTCGTTGCGTCGCACGAAGGTTAATTCTGTGCTGATGTATAGTGTTTGAAAGCGAAGAGCTAAGATCCAAACGATGCACGATGGCTACTGTTCTGTACCATTTTCATCACAATCCTAGGAAACTTCTCTGAAAGCACATTAGCACAGTGCTATATCGCAGGGAGCTATTCTGCCGGACTGTATTAGGAACCTGGCATCATAAATGAACAAACAACGGGATCGTTTGAAGCTTCATCATGCATGAATAGTTGCTATACAATGCTAGCGTAAGTCTGCAGTTAGAGAAATAATAGAACCCTTATTATTCATACAAGAGAGCTTTGGATAAGCAAACCTTCATACATATATATTACATATCTAGCATTGATATTTCATATTTTGACAGGCCCGATAGCTCAGTTGGTAGTACCCCTGCCTTCTGAACTGAGGGCTGTGGGTTCGATTCCTACCCAGGACAAACATTTGTGTGGTGAACATAGATGTTTGTTCTGCGGCTGGGTGTTATTTTGTATTCTATGTATGTATTTACAAACAAAAAAGTATATAAGTATTATATCCGTTATCTGGTTCCCATAGTACAAGCTATGCTTAGTTTGGGGCTAGATGGCGATGTGTGAAATGTCCACACATATTTATTATTATTTATTATTTCTGTTCCAAGAGGGAATAGTTAAAGTTTGCTTTATTAAGTACTTGTTTTTAGTACATGGTACATACCCCGCCTTTACTTATAAATATCTGGTTTATTGGGCTATCGCTATTTTTACTAAAAATTAAATGTTTTCCGGATGAAGCTCATAAATTATAAATTATAATAGAAACAAGACGGTGTCGTGGAACTCGTGAAACTCGCAAATTGAAGACGAGGCCACGATCTTATCTCCTTGTATTAATTATGTGCCTCTCAATCGTATATCTACCTATTGATTTGCATTTTTATCATTTTCAGTAAATTCTCAGATATTTTTTCTCGTAAGCTTAAACTCATGTCAACTTAAAATTCTAAACGCTCTTGATTTGGTTGAAGACAGCGGATGACCAACTAGGCAAGCAATGAGCGCTTTTTCATTATAAAAAAAAATAACACCAGTCTGAAACATTGACAGGACTTATTAATAATAAACTGCGAAAAAAAATTTACTATTACCTTATTTTTTCGGAACATAAATGGGGGTTTGTCGACAGTTATCTACAGATTTCATTTGATCCGTTTAACAATTTACCCCCTGTAGGTATTCATTGAATGATTGTTTCAGATGATAGTGCGCGTGTGGTGCGAGAGCGGCGCGGGATGGTCGCCGACGCCCGTGCCGGTGACGCCGCACACCACCTGCCGCGATGTGCTAGACTGCTGCCGCGAGCCGGGCGACGAGCCGTGCTTACTGCTGAGCGTGCATCCCCAACACGGAGGTAACTCACTTAAGATGAGCCCATTAAAGTAGGTAGGGTTCGGTCTTCTGTATCTGTAGGTGTTTATCTGCGGATACCCCCGTCTACCTAACATGCGCGAGAAAACTTGTCGTCGCTGTTAGTGAGACTTCGGTGCTACCATAGTCTTGTTACGGTCTCTTAGGAGAAAAAATGTCGAGAAAATTTTGTCGTGGTGCCTGTGCATGCTAGCCCGCTTGCCCATTACATCTCATTTTCTCAAAAAGCCATCAACTGTAGAGCGTAATAAATTACGATACCTAGACCTAGCACAATATGCTAGTATTATTAGTTATTCTGTGCCCTAGGTAATAGCTACAATAAGGCCTAAGGGCATTTATACACTGTAGCCGCCATACATAGGACGGGAACAAGCCGTGAGCTAATGCGTTCACCAGCGAACACATTCGCAAATTACAGCATAAAAACTATAATTTGGCGTAATGAGTCCTCATTCGAAGAATGTTGAAGATAACGATAGCACGCGACGGCGAGGGGTGAAGTACCTACCTACCTAATGTTTATGTGAGAACCAGGCTTCTTGCCAGACATTCACTTTACTGTTTACTTTTATAATTTCAAGTTTCCAAAATTGCCGTGTCGACGCGATGTTCACTCTACATCATTATTATCCTACCAAAATTATGTATTTAAATTGTGCTATGTAACCCTGGGAGCTACTCTTCAACATTGATGATCAAACCTAAAAAGTTATCGATTAATTCTCTGCTATCCTACGTTGAGTATCCATAAAACCATCGAGCTAATTTTCTTATACAGAGGTAGGTAGGTGTACGTAGGAAGGTATAAAAGTTTGTTAATGCATAATATCCCATCCGGCTCAAGCGACTGCTATTGTTAAATTATAATTAACAAATATTATGAAGGTGAATAGTATTACGTGCATTATGTAGGTATGTGACACACTGCTACATTTTATTACAACTATTATATTATTCTCCGCATGTGCTAACGCAAACGTCTTTTAACTTTCGACCTTTAGTTTACTCCTCGCGCCGGAGTTAATTGCTTTCTTTATTTGCGTAGGCGCTTGCTCCATATATTTTACCACAGTTGTAATGAAACTTTACGCTACATAGAGATTTTAATCAGGTCATTGTTCGTAAAACACATTCATTCTTATAAAAGATTCATTGTAACATTAAACATTTAAATAAAGTAGGTAGCTACTTTATTTCACTCTGGAAAAACTTAAAATAAATGTATATAAGTACTACGCAAAATTTTCTCGTCTGCATCTAGGTAATAAATACTTGTTTAATTATGTAAGGTACATAACTCTTGATGTTCTATGGTTTCAATATAAGGTCCCAGATGAGGATTTAGTGTATGAAATTGAATTCCTTATTTCTTGTAAAACACAATCAGTAGATTAGGTCCCTATTAGGCTATCATCTGTAGGAGTATTATTTTTAGTCTGTTTTCTTTTCTTTATTATTTTCTTTCTCTTGACTCTTGACAGCTCGTTTTCATCAAACAATGAGATTGTGGAACTGCGAAGTAGATCTTCAGTCGTAATGAGTTCAATTCAAATGATGAATAGCAGAGATTTTTAAAGATAATTTTCTTTTTAATATATATGACAAAAACGTCTGTTTTGTTTGACTTGAGAGCTCGGTTTTATCGTGATACCTACGTTCTTTATGGGTTGTGAAATAGAAAAGTGGTTTTGTAGTTGAAAGCTACTTAACGTTATTTTATTTATTTTATTATTTCTTATTGAGTTTTTAAATTGTTGAAAGAAATGAGAAAATACCCACAACGTAATAAGGCTAAATTAAAATAAAATGGTAAAAATAGTTTTGCCTTTGAACTGTAGGTTGTGGGTTCGATTCCCACTCGAGACAAATGCTCGTGAATCTATCAGCTATCAGGTCCCCATAGTAAGCTAATAATTTCCTGAAAAGTTGAAAATTTTAACAGGAAAGCTATAAAACAGTGCGGGAAACTACGAAGCGAATAGTTTGAAATCTTGTTAGCATAGACATATATATTAAGGACAGGCCTAATGACTGGTTAGAGGTCGCTTCAAAGTGGGAGCCAATTTCACAGATTGGCATCCTCTAGCGCTCAGTCTGTGATGGAAATTAGAAGGCATCGGTCGAATGTCACAAACATAATATGCCAAGTTGTATTGTGAAGGGTTGCACAATCTATACTCAAAAGTGCAGTAAAAAACAGTGCAGAAAGACCAAGTTTCTTACCTCAAGTAATTCAATATTTTCAATATTACACTCTGTTTTGTAACAAAATAATCGAATTTATATTTGGAATAATCACTGTAAACATTAACAATGACGGATATAATGGCAGCGATAGGCACCTAATTTTCTCAACTTGTCGTAGTTCACGCGAAATCTAATAGATGGCGCTGACTTTTCCCACGTCATTTTGACAAAATAAAATGTTCCTTCGGGCATATCCTGATACATAAATCTATGCTTGTTAGTAAGATAGTTTTGTCATTTTCACAGTGCATGTGCTGCGGGACTCAGAGTTGCCTCTGGAAGTGGCATCAGCACTCGGTCCCGACGTCCAGTTTGTTCTGAAGTACATCGAAATTGGTGAGTAAAATATTAGATTGCCAATGAATCAAATACTTAACGCCCAATGGTCACCTGGACCCAAACTATGGATTCCCTGTATCTATAGATTAGGGACCCAGGAACTATAGGAGAACCTAAGATCACACAACACCCAGGCACAAAACAAGTGTCTACCTTTTTCACTTCGCACAAATACTTCTACAGTGGTATTCATAAACAAAGGTTGAACAAACTCCGAAAATCTATCATTCCACTTTTACCTAGAGATTAAATGCGTAATCATTCTTCTTTTACTTTCATAAACAATCACTGGAGAAACCCCTAACGGAACTGCATTTTAATTAAATACTCTACGACTTCAATCAAGTTGTCTATGAAAATTCTGTCGAGTGTCACTTTGACGCGAGTTTTGAACTATCAAAAGTCGCGCCAAAATATCACCCGTCACTCACTCACAAAAAAATTAAAAGTAATATCATTTTTGTATAATTTGTGTGACTATTTTGTGTTAAATATATTATATTTTAACTGATAAATGTTGAAGAAATGGTACCGATATACCTTATTCGTATTTTAAATATCACGACACTTCACAAAATAATGAAATAACACGAAATGAAAGCAAGTGGACCGATTGGTTGACGAATTTCGGACAATCAGCATTCAGCCTCGGATACGTAGTAAATTATATACTCTTTGCCTCAGATCATGCCAGATTAGGGGCTGCTTTTGTTTATGAAATGCATAAAGCTAGAATTTGCCACACAGCGCCTGAATCATTCTCTAGAGGAGCCCCCACCTTGACTATGAATTCCAGTGCTACTGTTGCGGGAATCAAACCTGCGGCTTTCAGGTTATGAGCTTACGAACCGACCTGCTCAACGATCACACCACATCAGAGGCTGGTAAAGAACAGTACTTCCTTAGTGCTGTGGATGGTCATGAAGAATCAACCTGCATTACTTAGTGTACTAATGTACATGTGTATTTTTTCTAAAAAGATTGAACTTTGGAAAATCCACCATATCTATTTCAATTGGCGAAAGAAAAACCAAAGTAAAAGTGAAACGTTTCTGCAGATTTCACATCAAAACGTTTGAACTAGTTTGGATAAAATTTTGTTTTGCATAGGGTTACTGATATACTGTCTATGCTACAAAGATAAAAACCTGTGGGAAAATCGGAAAATAGCTGGTAAACCCGTGGGGCACTTCTTTACCTATATCATAAACTATCTTCTATTTCCGTCACCCGCCTCGTAACTCAATATAACTTAGAAAATACCTAAGTTCCAAATAACTTTTTTCATTATCTCATCGACTGCCAGAAATACCTATATCTTATCGGTGGCAAACTGTCCCCTAATTACTGAGGACTCTCGTAAAACTGTCATGGGGAGTGTCGACGGCCTCAGAATTATTGCCAACTAGTATCGATTCCCAGTACCTAAGTAGGGAAATTATTTACGTGACCTAATGACCCATACTGCCAACTTAAAAAAGGAGGATATTATCATTTCGTTGTATTTTTTGCCTCAGAACTCCATAATTTTTATAAATAATTCAGATTTTAAGTTGTACTTTCAGATAAGTCTCATATTAATTTCATCAAGTTTCAAGTTTTTGTTAGCTTTGTGATAACCATTTTACCTCGAAGGCAATAAGCCAATCGGCATAATAAACCTATAGGCAATGCAATAGGCCCCGTAGTCCATTGGCATTTAGCCATTCCATTCCACGTCACGTGCTATTTAGGTGATGCCAGAAAGGAATTCTGTAGGCACATTTCCATGAATTCAATTGTGTTTTGACCAAACTCGGCTGCGAAGAATGATTTGCCGATAATAGTGAGTATTGTTTGATCACAAGATAGCTTACATGCCAGGCCATGTTTAGTACGAAGGTTTCGTAAATGCACAGCTTTAATTACAAACCAAAAATATACTTAGTTATTTAGTCATTTCTAAAATTTACTTTCGAGAAAAAGTCAACCTTTGAAGTAGAATATCTGCAGCTTAATTATTTTTCGTTTTCGAAAATTATCCACCGGACCGGACTGTAAAAGAATAAACAAAAACTAAGTGAAAATCACTTCCATTAACAATTTTAAAGCGCTTGGATATTAGTCCAGGGCCCAGGAACTTTGTTTTATTTTCTCTCGAATTCCAGCTGATTGACGAGCCAATAGAGATTAATGGCCACCAGCACTCTTGCCAAATTGGACGCGCTCTCTAACGGATTATTAGTTTTCTTTCAATGTCTTCAATTCGTTACCTAAAGATAGCACTCCTGTGTCACCAGAAGATAAGTACATTTACAAAAAAAAAACGAAAAATACTAAAAAAAAAACTGAAATACTTACCTAGTGAATTTTCCTGAACCTACGCTGCAATAAAAACAACCAAATCCTGCTAAAACTTTGCTGCAATTGAAAGAAACTTGTAATATACTTAATAAAACATTTTTGTCTGTCCAAACTAAAAGCTGATGCTGAGTGCGAACCTTGGTTGGTTCCAGTAGTTGTGCTTACGATCCTGTTACCATTTTTGAGCGCATAGATTCGATTATAAAAATTTCAAAACCATTAAAATTCTAACATCCACTAAACGTGTTTTTACCTTAGCATCGCTTTGCATTGGAATCATGTTATAAGGTCCTACAAGCGACGGCCTCCGACTGCCTAATGACAATATTTATTCATGAGACAACAGCGTCTTATTAGAAAACAATGACTCTTAGGCCCTCTTGCACGTTCTCGGTTTAAAATTATAACTGAATACCTAACCCAGAGCTAGTAATTCGAGTTAAGTTGGTAAACAGAAATAACCAGACATTTTCTCTTGCACGTTCGGAATATTGACAGGGGTTAAGCCCGTCACACACGTACCAATAATATATATTAATATACCGTACTATAATATATATTATAGCAAGCTACCACACACGGAGATGATGCTATAATATATATATTTTCCTTCATTTCATTGATGGTCGGCCTAGCGTTTACACGTGTTTTGTAATAAAGGTTGATTTCAAAACACAGTAGGTAATTATGAATTCAACAAGAAGTGCATTGTTATTGGATTTACTTGATAGTTCTTCAGACGACCATTCCGATTAATATCACACACTCCTAATAAGGTGGATATAGTTTTTATGAAAAGTAGTTTATTTATAATTTGGCTAATTTAAATGACTTGTACCTGAGGTAGTATAAAAAGTAACCAGTCGCCAATCAGATTTTTACATCGCCGATGCCTAGTCCCAAGTAGACTAAATGGCGATATATCGCCTAAATTGACCACACTGGTCGGGCGGAGGCGGCCCAGGGGGTCTTGCTAAGATTCCAAACGCTAACGCTATCGCCAAATTTTCCCGAACGATCCCAAAAGCTTCGGGCTAACTCCAAAATGTACTGGAATGACATTTTGGAAATCGCTTACTTTTGTGGAAAAGTAAGCGATTAATGTCATTTCAATACATTTTTGGAGATAGCGTTAGCATTTGGGATCTTTGTTAGACCCCCAGGCAAAGCGGCAGGAATGGTAAGAGGGGAGAAACGTCCGAGGAGCGCGTCGGATATGTTGAAACATGCTGTACATTCAAAATATGTCTCGCTATACCATAATATATATTAATATACAATAATATAAAAATACACCATAATATATATTACGGTATAGGTTGGTCACAGAAATATATATTATAGTTGCGTGTGCGGTCCCTCGAGAATTTGTATAGAAAACATAAGGTAATATGTCTAGCTATAAATATATTAATATATATTATAGCTACGTGTGTGACGGGCTTTAAGTTGGTAAATCTCCGGCTCAATGCACAGAGTAAAACAAAATTACACCTGACTTATGTATTTGAAGTTGAAATGTACAAGGTATACATATTCTATACTAACTTGAATAAGCTCATAGCATCGTAAATTATACAAAACTAAACTTTAATTTTAATGCCGTAAAATTTACATTAGACTATCGTGTTTGGAGAGAAACGTGGTCTGAGGAAGATAGTACGTTGTGTACCCATGGAGTAGTCTGTCTTTTTCTTATGCCTTATTATCGGAGGTAGTTAACCTGTTTTCATGGGAATACATGTAGGATTAAAAAACTGATAAAGTTTATGAACGGACAATCTAAATGTAAAAAAGGTGTGAGAGTTTATGAACGAAGGAAGAAAGAGAGACATGCAAGATGTGAATGGAAGACGTGAGAGTTTTTTTCTGCGGTGTTAATAATTAAAAATAGTTTTGTCGGAAAATATAGAATACTTTGCTGCCTCAAGCCTCCCATCGTTTCATTTTCACGAGCACCAACCAGATTCTACATGCATAATAAACTCAACTTCGTAAATTCTCGATGAATGTAAAATAATGAAATTAGGTAAAATCGACTTACCTACTTACTTTTACTAAAACTGTACTAAAAAACAATACAGTAGTCAATCGCACAGAAATCATACTTTCTATGGGATAGCATAATACCGTTACTTCGTAAATTAATCAACTAAATTTTATCAGATTTAGTAAAATTAGAAGCTGTAGCATGCATGTACTAAACTGGGGGCGATCCATGTGGGGGCAACTGGGAATATACCACCTACCGGAGGAAGAGCTAGGCATGCCTTTAGCAGTCTATGTATGTAATGTACCTTTGTTGTTTGTATTCTTAGCACATGCTGTTTAAGCATCCTATGCTACACACGGTTCTTATGTGATTGAAGAGATGAAACTGCGGGCCTACTACTTTATTTTAAACTCATTCACAACCCGAGACACAAAAAAAAAACTTCTCGAAAAACTTATCGTTTCTGTTCGAAGTGCTTGTTCCAGTTAGTATGGAATATAAGTACTATTATAGAACTTCTTGGAGAGGTATCAATAGAACATTTTCAGCCAGTGTCAATTTAAAACTTATAAAACGTACATACCTAAAGCCGCCTCTACATGCTTGATGTTTGCCACAAACACCTAGTACCCCAAACACCGACCACAAATTACTCAACACATACACTGCATCCACAGGATAGTCAAAAGTGCTAAGTATGGATGGGCAAAAATGGCAGGCGACGAGCGTGTTAGGGCTGCCAACATTTTTTTTCGGAGAAATATATAGCATCTTTTTAATATAATAAAAAACAAAAGATAAACAAATATATTATTTATCAAATATTCATTTTTATAAACACTATCTAATGTCTTTTTTTAAATTAAAAGTATCATAAAATATGCATTAAGTAAAATCAAAAGGGTTATTTATTACTATCTGTTTCTTTGTTCTCCGCGATTTTAAATTCATATCGGAATTTCTTTCGTGTGAATATGGCGGGAATAGAAAGCAGGAACGACATTACTTTAAGGGTCTTACTTATAAATGCCGCTTAAAGTTAGTCAGTGTTTTCCCGCGTGACATTTCAAATCAGTCAAAAGTTGACAGAAGGTTTTAAGCAATGGCTAACTTTAAGCGGCGTTTATAAGTGAAGCCTTAAATGAAGAAGGTTATATTGGCATAGCTACTGACCGCATGTTGAAACTTGGCAACAGGCAACTTGAAAGTGACGATGTGATCGAAGGAGTAGCATGCTAGCTATAGCTTATATTTTATGCTGGATACTGGAACACATAGGATACTGATTACCTCTTTTATTTAAGCCGCAGCGAATAATCTCAATTATTCGCGGGCAGTATTCGAAGAGATATATAGAACCTACTAGTTGCGCACAGCGTTTAGCACACAGCCTTGAAATATAGTGCAGTTCTATATATTAATGTATGGTTAGCAACCCTACGCGCGTACTACTGTCAAACGTTTGAATACATCACAAACAGCTTTGTCGTTCGACAAACGTATTTGTCAAATCCTTAGAACTATGCACAATTCCGACACTGATACCGATCAATGGTGTTTGCCAGTGATACATGTGTGTTTGCAAACAGGCAAACACCAAAATAAAAATACACACACCCATCCTCAAGTTCGTGTTTGCTATTTGATGTTCGCTGTTTGCCAAGTATGTGAAAGCCGCTTAAGGATCAACATGTCAAATTACCCCCGGGTTAAATATATAACGGGATAAGTGGTAAATTTTCTAACGTGCAAGATAAAATACAGAAATAATCCGAGTTAGGCATTTATTCAGGTAACACGAGGTTAGAGTGAACGCGCAAGTCGGCCTTAAGCCAATTTCATGTTTGGAAGTGGAAGAATGAATTTAAACCGGGGCCGGACACTGCGGGTGCTTTTGCTGAATTCTAATAAACCGCTTTGGTAAGCTTTTTAGTCATTATAGTAGCGCAGTTACATATTGATACTTCAAATGAATGAGGAAGAGACGTAATTATTTTATTGGAATTATAATATGCGATGTATTGACAGTGTTTCAAAAACTGATAATTAAAATGTCATTTTGCCTACACAGAATTCGCCCTATTACTTGTTTGCCGACTGATCTATTCAACAATTTTAATTCAAACGCTTACCTATAGAAAGTAAGTTTCCAAACAAAACCTTCTCGAGGTTTAGTTTTTTTGTTTGGTTTTGGGTTTTTGTTTTTGGTTTTTGGAGTTTTGTTTTTTTCATTCAGATTTCTGGTTTCCGTAGTCAGCTTTGTTTAGTTTGGGGATAGATGGCATTGTGTGAAATGTAGGTAAATACATATGTTTATTTATTCATTTACTGAATGCATCTTTGAATGCCACAAGGGCAACTTTTGTACTATAATGACTAACACATACTAGGTATTTTTACGATACGATAAAAAGAGTTTTCTAGGACTGTATATCATTTCTTAGCTATCTAAGCTTATCTAAGAAATAGTAATAAAAAGCCTCCTAAGTCCATCATATCTTCATGTTGAAAGAAAAAAATACGGAATTTCGTTTGCTTCTAGCATTCTGCATTGAGGTACCAAAAACAAAAGTCGCCTAGTTTGAACAACTTAATGTAAATTAATGATCACCTTAAAAAATTCTATAAAAGTCAATCACCTTGTGTGCCTCTTTGGGATCAAAATTTGACGCGGATAATTATTATGCCTATAACATTTGCGTATGATATAATGTTCAAATGCTCATGGCAGTCACGTTTTATGGTTCATGTTATTTTTTTGTAGCGATTAGTTTGAAGGCCAATCGATACATTTTGGCTCCGATCACTTTTAGGTGTCGAACTTGAAAAGCAATGGTTTATATTTTTAACGTATCAGCCAAAATCTGATTCAAACAAAATACTATGTTTACGTTATAGGTTTCTAATCAACAAAAACTGCACACATTCAAAAAACATCTAACGCACACATCACCATAATTCACCTGTTCCCGCTATCGCTATATTGGGAGGCTTTGCGCAGACGCAGGTTGTAACTTCTCCCACTATACAGCCACCTTTCTATTGCTGTCTCTCTTGTTACCGAAAGGTGAGAAGGAGACAGGTGAGTGAAGCGTCGGTAAAGCAGGCTTGTTGACTGTTGCGCCGACCGGATTGGATCAACGGTCTTTCTAGCATGTAGCGGACCTAACTTAGTTTTGACTTAACTCCGTAGCACGACGATTGTTTTATTCGAATAAACGGCCGGTTTTCAGCAATGTTGTGTTTAACACGTCACAATTTGAATTAGTGGAACGTACGTACGTTTTTTGTGACATCAAGTGCAGGTTTAATGAGGTGGTTATTAAAAATATGGCCATAATACAGCCTTCGTGAGAGTGAATGCCTAAATCACGCCTTACCTCGGTGCTATGTGGGTTCGTTAAAAGTGCCAGTGCAAAGTTTGAATTATAGTGAATCTGTAAGGTTTAAAACCTTATTAAACAGTGTTATAGTGATCTCTGTGCGTGTATAAAACAAAAGGATTGAGAGAAACCGTGTACTTCAAAGTAAAACAGGGTATGTACCTAAATTGAAATAACTTTCTACGATATAAACGATTTGTAATAACGGTACCAACTGGTATGTAAGAATCGAAAACTTGAATCATTTTTTGTGTTGCCTTCACTTCGACTACTTTACAGTTCTAGCAACTTAATAATATGTATCTACCTAGACAAACATGCTCGGCAACGACATAAGTAACTACAACACTAATTATAAACATATTATTCTTTTGAGGACTTTCTCGTTTTTTGCGAGAAGGTAGCCGTAAATATTCATTTATAATCAGTAAATAATCAAAAACTTTTAAACATATTTGCAAATATTCAATGAGGTAGCCTTATATAACTTGGCTACATCGTTTTCTGCATCCGACAAGCTCCCAACTTATACAAAACAAAACTATTAGTTAGCTAAAGTACGTGAAGCAGGTTAGGTAATTGATGTTATGGCTGAATTAAGCATTACAAACGTCAACAACACTACGGTTTCGAGCCTCGACTGGCCATGTTATAGCAATTTAGGGTTTTTGCTTTGAATTTAAACATACCAAACTTCATAAATTAAGCATAGGCTCTATAGGAAAGTGTAATTATTGAACTATTTAACGTTTAGTTTTATCCTAGCATTAATAATATGTAAATATATATATAAAAATGTATATTTATAATAATAAAAGTTAAGTAAAAGTAAGTGCCTGCCTAATAATTACTTACCGAGTAGAGGTAGTTATGCTATGGTGCCTGCCTACCAAAATATGATAACCATTTTAAACACCCACGACACCCACCTAAAGTTACCAATAAACTACGAAAATAATAAAGGAGTAGGGAGAACTACCTACTATTAAATGTACTAAAAAATTTAAAAATAGAATCCTAAGTGGTACATATACATAAAGGAGTATCTATGGATGCTTCTATGCAAGCCTACGTTCTACACGCAGTCGTAGCCGCACGAACCGTACTTGAAAAGAATTTCAACGCGTTGCATACAAAATACCTTCGCCATGCGTATGACAATCCTCCATGTAGATTATACAGAACTGATTTTGATTGAATGCATATTTAAGTAGGACTTAGAATAAGCGAGACCTAATTTTAGCGAAAGTACTTATTTAACAGATTAAATAACATAAAAACAACGGCCGTAACGTAAGAGCTTCTTTTTCAACACAAGTAGATAAAATACTTCAAATAATCTTGTTATACTAAAAGTAAAAAAAAAACTATTATAGAACTTCAAAACCTTTCCAATACAAAAGCTCTTCTAAAGCCAACAATAAAGTCGAAAACCGCATCTTCAAACTCAAGAGTGTCTAAAAAATTCTTTACAACGCAGCACATTCCACAGATTCATTTCATTAAGCAGGTAACGCCGGCCGACGCCGTTACTTTGGCCCTGACATTTATGTCTTCACTGAGCTTGCTGTATTAGGGTTTAGGTCATTGGAAAAGGTGTGATAATGTGCATTTTTTTATTCACTTGCTTATGTGAGGACTGCAATTTGAATTTTCCTCTCTATATTTAGTTTTTTTTATGCGTAATTACTGTTGTATTTTTAAATTTTTCGTCTAAAATTGTTCAGCTAAGAAGGCTTCAATTAAACGGTTTTGATGGAGTTAGTTATTAGTTTTAATAAACTTTTGAAAAGTGTTTTTATTGACTGTTATCTTCAAATAGGAAGTTTTTGCCAATAACAGCAGTAATTTTTTGTTAACAAGAGCTTTCTTCATAGTTGGTTGGACATCTAAAACAGCCGGTCAGCTAGCACATTTTCCGTAACATTTGCCGATTCACAAAACTGGTTCCGGCGTCCACTTGATCTCGAGCTTGCCGGCTTTCTCGAGATTCCACACCGCGCCGGCCGATCGTAGCGTGTGAAGCTATGACGTAGCCAGGGGCTACAAGTAGTCAGAAATCTGTGATTGCTTTTAAAGAGAAGAGTAGATTACACTACGCGATTTCTTTTTTGGTAGTATACTAGCTAGTATACTCCAGAGATCAGAGTAGCCAAACTTGCTTACAGTGTAGTAATCTGATTACTAGACTGTGTGATGTCTCAAGATGACGTGCGCAGTGCAGTGTCACGCGAAACTTTACAATTTAAAGTTCCGAATGACACTGCAACTGCTATGGGCGGTCGTATCGCTTAACATCAGGTGAACGACCAGCTCGTCACGTCATTCATTCTCATAAAAAAAGAACTTTTTTATTTCTAATAGGACTAACAAGGGCTGAGGCCGGGTTTTCTGGCTCTTTCTGATCTCCTTAGGTACATATTATCATCATCAACACCTTTCGACTCAGGCTACGATTTGTTTCGATCAATTTCTAACGTGTAGAGCTTTTACAAAATTCTTTTAGAGCTTCGTCAACTCTAAAACTCAGTCTTTGATCTCGTCACTGGTTCCCTGCTGTGCTGAAATGACTATACATATAAATTGAATTTTCATAAAATTCTTATAAAGGTGGAAATATGTTAAAATAATATTAGGTACCTACACTAACGCTAAGATGTTTATAAATATTAAATGGTTTAATTACCCAACTTTTCCATAGAAAAAAAAAACAAAAACTACAATTATGATACGTTTTAGTAAAATACCAAACTTTATTATAACGAATCGGAATCGAATACGGTAAAATTGGCAAATATTTAAAACGTCGAACTGTTAGTATTCTGCAAACACTAACCGGTTCAGAGATTA
Organism: Ennomos erosarius; assembly: GCA_963580505.1. Lineage (NCBI taxonomy): Eukaryota > Metazoa > Arthropoda > Insecta > Lepidoptera > Geometridae > Ennomos > Ennomos erosarius. Next base: position 8,601,000 of record OY756992.1, on the reverse strand, counting down.
AGGCGCGGCCACAACACGCGTGGCAAAGTGCTTTCTCGTAGCGCCCCTCGCATCTGTGGGCCTAGCACGAATATTTACGCGCGCGTAAGTGTAACATTAACGTTAGCCAGTTGTATGGCATTTGATCTGCCCCCTACTACGATTGAGCTAGCAGCGCGGCTGACGCGCGTCTGCAGTTTAACTGCTGTCAAAATTGTATGAACTTTGTTGAGCGGCAGACGCAATCGTAATAGGGGGGTTTTACGTTAACGTTACACTTACGCGCGTAAATATTCGTGCTAGGCCTACTGATAGCCAGATACGACGATATAAGATGCTAGTGCTTTCGCAATCATTCATTGTAAAAAATAAAAAAAAAGATCGGTTTGTTTACGGTCAATTTAATCCGTTTAAACTCCGTAACAATACGCTTAGTAATTAGTTCTAGTAACGCGTCGCCGGGCAGATCTTTGTTCGAGCAAAATCTCCCATACTATTCCTCTCGCACGCTATTGTGGATTGTTTTATTTATCCGAAGCCGACATTTAATTGTGCTGGCCTTATTGTCACTATCAGATCTCACGACAATGGGTTCACGGTATGTATACTTCGTACATATGCGTAGTTAGTGCATTCTTGGCGAAAGCTTCTTATATTAGTAAGCTTTGTACAAAGCTAGTGGTGGACCGACGACCTGGTGAAAGCCGCGGGGAGCCGATGGATGCAGGAGGCGAGCAGCCGCTCTAAGTGGCGCTCCCGGGGGGAGGCCTATGTTCAGCAGTGGACGTCTTCAGGCTGTTAATGATGATGATGATGAAGGCTGGATTTTACCAAAGTAGAATTAGTTTTATTCCAAGTATAACGCTAATTGTTACCCTCGGATAGCTGATTGACAAATAAAATGTGGATTAAAAGGACCCCTATCCTGATTGTATCCAAGGAAAGAGTTTCAAAATTATTGGTATATATAATTGTTATATTCGTGTAACTTGCTTATTCTCAGAACGTTATACTTGGAATAACGTTATTCTACTTTGGTAAAATCGGGCCTAAGTAGGTTATAATAAACCTGTTATTCGAACGCAATCGGTAATAACTAAATTGCACATTACCTAAAACCTGTCAAATATGAAAAGATACAGCGTAACGCGATTCCAAAATACACAGCATTGCACGATGTATGTTTACTTAATAACGGTTGAACTAAATTCCACAATACTATTTGTGTTCCCTAGTTAGCTGGGGCTAGAATAATTACAATTGAGTAAATAAAGGCGAAAATGGCTTCTTTCCCATATATTTTAAATTTAATATATAAATATTTTTTTTGTTGAACTTTTTGAATTAAAAAGTTTTCTTAAGATGTTATTAGTACCTAATCTATTAGTTTAAAAAATGTACCATTATCGGCCTGCAGACGTTCACTGCTGAACATGCGGCTTCCTCTATAGAGGGCCTCTTTGAACTGCTGCTTGCTTCTTGCACCTATCGGTTCCATCGCGGTTTTGACCGTCTTGTTAGTTCACCTAGTGACCTTACTTCTTCTACCATCATGGGGACTTTTAACTTCATCGGTAAAAAGATTAAAATATATCAAAATTAAACGTGCCTGAAATTCTACTACCGCAATTTCAGATGTTTAATCACTACAATAAAATGTAGGTAGCCCTTTCAAAGATTAGCAACAATAAGCAAGCATTCAATCGCAAATGAAAGTATCTGTATCATACAAAACTTGCATCCATTAAAACTGATACCTCCTCACAAACCACGACCGGCTGGCCGGCCCTCAAACCAGTTCCCAAGTAGACCAAGTGGTCCCATAAAATTAATAAGGTCATACAGGCTCCACCATAAATTTATACAGCACAGTATTACACGTTGTCGCGGGATTATACTATGGGATACCAAGTCAGAGCCCGCCATATGGGTTGGAAGTAGAATAGAGGTTCTCATACTTTTTAAAGGTGTAGTAACCCTGAAAAGAATGAAAACCAAGTCAATCTTCTAATAAAGTAGGAAGAATGAAAAACCTTCCAAATTCAAACATAAATTATCATTTCTAATTGTTTTGTCGGTTTGTGGGCCAATAGATTGCACAGAACTTTGATGAGGCATGTAAGAGGATCGGATACATGGTCACGTGACGTGCGGCACTTTTTCACCACAATATGGTGCCGACTTCACCCCACTCCGCCCCATTGTTTACTGCGTTTGACAGTTGACGCTAGTTGACGACTGACGTACTAGCTCAAAATACCACCAGAACATGGCGGATTTTTTGCCGCAGGGCGATCTCAAGTGCCGTCAACAACAAATTATTATCAAAAATGAAAGTTGAAACGGTATACTTGTCTCTTTTTAGCACGTTCAAAATGGTATTTGCTAAAATGAAATGCGACTATTTTTGTCCATTCCCTCATTTCCATGTCCTCAAGTTGACCACATAACTATAACATATTCTGTGTAGTTAGCTTTATGTCGCGTCCTCTTACTTCCCTCGTCAAAGGCACAGAGCTATGAAACAAATGACGCTTCGAGGAAGCGTTTTTTTTTTGCTGTGTGATAGATTGAGAACTGAGAAGCTGTGAGTTGTGGGTAAGCTAAGCTAGCTCCAATGTGGTAATAGTAGTGCGAGATCCCACAGTAGGAATATCTACGTCATCGAGTACCTCAGTAGGCTATCTGTAGATAGTTAACCGACGCATAAACATGTAAAAAAAAATCAGGTCTGCCAATTCCGATCCTGCCGGGTTATAGAAATCCGAGAATTTTTTAATGTTTTTTTTATTTTATATATTACGTCATAAGGTACCCGAATGAAAATTCTGCTAACAGTTAACTATTGATTAATTACGTAACAAAAAAATTGGTCTGCTAACGCACATCCTGCAGGAAGTACCTGGCAGACCCTTATGAAGTGCCCTTCACACCATTTACCTACCTCAACGAGTAACCTGATGAAACCTATGTCCATTAATAGGCAAGGTGTCCCTGATAATAGATTAAAAAGTCTGCCAGGTCTAAACATGCCGGAACTTAGTGTTCAAAGCATTTGAAGTTGGACTCACGAGGTCACAGTACGGCCCCTGATTGTTTTTACATGTTTAAGTGTCAGCTAACGATCTAAAGATAGCCTATTATAGGTACACGATGACGTAGGTATTTGTATGTATTTGTGCTGTCGGATCTCGCACTATAGTCTTTTATGCTCGGGTGTGTAGTATTGGGGCAGACTAATAAATTTAATAATTCTAATAAATCTTGCTCTTCTTGAATTCGACTTGCACAAACCTCTACAAGTTTTCAGTAGTGCTACAAAATGCAGTTCTTCATGATCATGATGAGTGCATAATCAAAGAAGGTTTTCAAAGTCTACAACGCGTTAACGACGGACAGGACACGAATAAAAAGTTCCAAAGCACTTTTCACTTAGGTACATTTGAAAAGTGCGCTAGTGCCTTTACCTACTATCTCGTATGAATAGGTACAAATTGGTAATCATCATCATCATCATCAACAGCCTGAAGACGTCCACTGTTGAACATGGGCCTCCCCCAGGGAACGCCACTTAGAGCGGCTGCTCGCCTCCTGCATCCATCGGCTCCCCGTGGCTTTCACCAGGTCGTCGGTCCACCTTGTGGGGGGCCGGCCTACTTAAATTGGTAATAATAAAGTCGAATTACCTACGTAGTTCTATTTATTACTATGTGGCTTCAAAGTTCGTAACTACTACAATTACAACTTTCCGATCTTAATGACTTCTTAAAAATGCTTCTTACTATGTTTTCCCTATAAAAGTGGATTATATTTACTTTTATGGCAAGTTAATAATAATTGATGGCAATAAAGAATTCTAACTGACGTGATGACGTCCACCTAATCCTATAAGCCTCATGTTAATAACTTTCACTATTAAATAATCTTATCTCAGCGTAATAAGTATTTATTTGACACCATTTTAAACTTCATTGCTGTAATATTTCTGTCCAGTTTAATTCATTCTAAACTTATTTATAAACGTAATTTAATCTTTACTTTATAAAAGGTTTTTGTAATAGAAGTTTTTACTCTTTACTTTCCTCTATGAAGTTAAGGTTTATGAGTTTTCGAATTGTATGTTTATTAATAAATGCGACACTATTTTTATGAAATAATCACACATAATAATTCATATAAAATACACGTTTAATGCGATGTTAGTACAAAAACAGACTAACTATTACTTTAACGAAAATAATGCTTCTAAGATGAAATTTTATGAAAAAATGAAGCAAATAACTGAAGGTCAGTTTTTAATCCACTCTGTGGTCTGTGGAGTAATACATCCCGCAGCGGATCCTATAATTGCTGCCTATATTTTCATATTAAATAAATAAGTCATATTTTCATTAAAGCCAAGGTGTTATTGGTTGAAAATGGGCATCGATTATACACAGTCGTCAAACAGACTAACTATTACTTTAACGAAAATAATGCTTCTAAGATGAAATGTTATGAAAGAATGAAGCAAATAACTGAAGGTCAGTTTTCAATCCACTCTGTGGTCTGTGGAGTAATACATCCCGCAGCGGATCCTATAATTGCTGACTATATTTTCATATTAAATAAATAAGTCATATTTTCATTAAAGCCAAGGTGTTATTGGTTGAAAATGGGCATCGATTATACACAGTCGTCAAAGTATATGGCTAGTCATTCAAGCGACCTTTCGAGTAACCGTTTACCATGACACGTGCCGGTTAACCACCTGCATTTTTTGTAAGCCGATATCTAATTACTGGGTATGCTGTACGCCTGCCTAACAAATGGTTATATTGTTGCCGATATTTAATGCCTTTTTTGTTTGGACAGGAATGATGGATTGCACAGTCGCGTTGTAAACCTTTGAAGTGTTCTCAGCGTTTTTAACCATTTTATAAAATAATATACTTAAAATTTAAGAGTAATGCTTCAAACCGGCATAGACTCAATAAATTTCGAGTATCTGAGAAGTTTTTCGTTCGCGATTCGGACCTAACTTGAAACCAAAACACCCTAGCTTTTTTAGTATACGTACAGTAATGAAACCCGAACCGAGTATTTTGTAACGAACAATAATAATTGTAACGAACAATTTGTAGAGATAAAAACCTATGTTTACTTCTCGTTGCTATGCAATTAAACAAAACCAACAACATTAAACCAAAAACCAAACGTGACCTGTAGAAAATTACCCCATAAGGCACCGGCCCTATAATCGCTCGTGAAACAAACAAAACTAAGCCTTAATGCACCTGTGTTGGTCCATTATCAAATATTTTAGCCGCGTGTGAGTTGATACGTGACTCATACGAGGTTGACCCTCCATAATAAACACTGCGTATACTAAATGCAGACTATAGCCCGATAGGCCTATAGCTCAGTCGGTAGTTTGTAGAACTGAACCCATTATAACATGACCTCTTGTACCCCATTATTACTAGCATACAAGAGGCCTACATTATTATGTTTTGTTGTAGTATCAATGATAGTTTGTATGTGCATTAGAGGCCGCTTTGGTATATATAAATATATAGGTCGATGTACATACCAAGCGCAATAGCGATAAAAAAATCAGAGATATGTCATAACTGCGATAGTGATGTATTACATTACGGGCAGTAATGTAACCAAGGCCTTTTTTCGGAGTGTGCCAATCTGTCTGAAACGACATGTAATGTACGTAGTGGAACATAAAAACTAACACTACCTTCTAATTGCTTATATTTATATTAACTAACCATGTTCTTATGTAACGTCTAACAAGATAGAGTTCAAAACTAATACCCGACTACATATTTATTTATGATGGCATCTTTACCTTCGCCCAAATGAAGGGGTGTTGTATTGTATAACTAATGGTTACACTTACCTATGTGCAAAAATGTGTGTTTACATGACTAGAGATTTTAATTTTTTTTGTTAATTATACTTTTAAATAGGTACCTACTTCTATCATCTATGCTACAACTTTAAAGCGCTATGCAGTTGCGCGTTAAAACGAGGTAGGAGGAAGCTACTTTTTCAAATTCCCACATCGTTTAATTCCTAAAGTATTGAACCTACAGTAAAAATGAATATAATCTTTTGTATGGCGGATGTAATATGATATAATTTCACAGAAGTAATTGTAATACTAATCCTAAAGGTTTCTGAGATATAAGCAAATATCTGAAAAAAGTGATATTTAAACCCTTCCCCCTCCCTCTACTTACCTCCCACCCTCGGAAAGTTTTTAGTATATTCAGTACACTTCAAAGTATAACTGTGCCAAATTTTAAAACTACACGAATGATTTCGGCTGTTTGCCTAATGTTTAGGGAATTTTCTTACTATGTAGTGGAATCATCATCATCATCATCATTAACAGCCTGAAGACGTCCACTGCTGAACATAGGCCTCCCCCAGGGAGCGCCACTTAGAGCGGCTGCTCGCCTCCTGCATCCATCGGCTCCCCGCGGCTTTCACCAGGTCGTCGGTCCACCTAGTGGGGGGCCGGCCTACGCTGCGTCTTCCAGTTCGTGTAGTGGAATGGAGATCATAAAATCCGGCATATTGGGTTAAGTATAATTTAATGTACCCTATGTCACCCAGAGTATCAATACGCATCGATTGGTATCAAATTTGATAAAATATGATGAGTAGTTTAGGCATAACCAGGGAACAACAAAACCAGAAAATTGGCGCCTATTTTTATACGTAGGCTATACATAGTTATACATAGATATACAAATTATACATATTATAAACCTACTCATAAAGCCCTTTCATTTGAAATCAAACATGACGTGTTTATCGAAAAAATATATTTTTTTGTCCGCTATATTGATTTTAATGTCACTTATCTTAATAAATATATACACCTAACTAAAAACGAAAACCCTATCAAAAAAAAAGCTATGGCGCAAACAAAAAAAAAATAAATACTATAAATAAAACACAGAATTTAGGTTGCTTTCTGCGGGGAGCGTGCCCAAAAAGCTGGCGATGTAACTTAATATAGCCCATGATACGCAAAGTGTTAAGATCTATCGATTGACACCTTGCTGTTTGAAATAGAATAAGTAATTTAGGAAATACGAGGGAACATATGAACATACATACATACATACATGCATACAAAACTAAAACTATCTTAACTTATAATATACACTTATAAATAAAAAACTGCGTTTAAGTCGCTGTCTGCGTACTTTCACCAAGCCGCCTGCCAAGCGTGGTGAATATGGAAATCCTTCCTATGATAAGATTGATAAGCGGGTAGTGTCGTTTTATAGGAGAAGCCTTATGTGAGCATTGGAAGTTTTCGGGCTGATGATGAAGATTTTACAACATATACCCACCCCAACCCAATATAAATAACTAATGAAAACAGTAAACTCTAGAAAATTTTTTTCAGATGTTGGCTTTACCGTTTCTTTTATTTTTATTATAGTTTTGTGTGCTTTCTGCATTTTCTGTCAAAATTTGTCTGCCTATTACATTGAAGTATGAAATCTAATATTAAAAGCTTCCTTGGCTTATGTATCTCAACACTTAATATTAATGTCGCATTCAACTATTCAAGTAAAAGCGTACTTTGAATGTCTGCGTCTACGCATACGTGTCGTAATACTCGTAATCTATGCAGGCAGAATGTTAATGGAAAATTCTCTTGATAAGGATTTATTGCTTTTGAAGTATCTATCCTGTATACTTGATTAAATTAAAGCCTAATGAATGTAGGAATAAAAAACTTTCGATAAAAGAGATAGGGAAATTAAATCTTAGAAACTTTTACGGCCGTATTAATTTGTATTTTCATCATCATCATCATCAGCCCGTAGATGTCCACTGCTGAACAAAAGCCTCCCCCAGAGAGCGCCACATTGAGCGGCTGCTCGCCTCCTGCATCTATCGGCTCCTCGCGGTTTTCACCAGGTCGTTGGTCCACTTAGTGGGGGGTCTGCCTACGCTGCGCTTTCCGGTTCGTGGTCGCCACTCGAGAACCTTTCTTCCCCATCGGTTGACAGTTCTGCGAGCAATATGGCCTGCCCAGTGCCATTTCAACTTGCTCACTTTAAGGGCTATATCGGTCACTTTAGTCCTTCTGCGGAATTCCTCGTTCCGGATCTTATCTCGCAGGGAAACACCGAGCATAGCTCTCTCCATAGCTCGTTGCGCGACTTTGAGCTTTTAATTTGTATTTTATTAACTTTCAAAGCAGTGAAACGGAAACCAAGGGTTTTGTATGGCTAAGCGTTTCTGTGAGAGCAAGCTAAGTGTATAACGTTAATCGTAGATCATCATCAAAATCCTGAAGACGTCCACTGCTGAACGTAGGCCTACCCCAGAGAGCGCCACCTCAATGTGTTACTCGCCTCCTGCATCCATCGGCTCCCCGCGGTTTATACCAGATCATCGGCCACTTAGTTGGATGCCTGCCTACGCTGCGTCTTTTGGTTCGTTGTCGCCACTCGAAAACCTTTCTTCCCCATCGGTTGTCAGTTTTGCGAATGATGTGGCCTGCCCACAATCAATCGCAATGCAATCGTAGATATTAATTTATATTGTGGTCCTGATTTAAAATAATCAGTACAGACAGACCTACACATTTGCATACATATTATTAAAGAAATTATGGGTAGAGGGCTTATGGCGCGATAGACCTACGTGACAAGGTTAGAAATAAGAAAACTCAAGACATGCGTTATACTTGTGTGGTGATAGAAACTTTTTATTTATAAAGTATGTATTTCGAACATGAACATATTCCATGTCTATGATTACGACTGCCCATTAAGCAAGCAGCTGATTAAAAGTGGTTTCCATCCCGTCGCCTATATGGACGACACCAGGATTATTGCCGGAGCGTTGTCTATTCTTGAAGAAATCTCTCAACACTTCTTTCATTCTATTTAATCTAAGCTTGTATGTTTGTAGGAATATACCCAAATACCTATTTCGTTTACACCATCCCTAAAATGTATTACGATAAAGGTAAGGCGGAGATTATTGTAATTCCACTATTCCAACAAAGAAATTGCAAAATTTTCGTGGAAACCAATGCGACCCTCCACGAGTTGAGCAAGCGGAATTCCAACAAAAACGATTTTATGCAATTACGGTTAAGTTGTCCGGAGAGTTATTACTAAACCGAGATCGCGGTCACGCTGGTCGGTAAAGCTCGCTACAGACGATCCGATACCTGAGAAAAATAGTCCCGCTTTCCCGCTTGACTTCATGCGCTGCATGACAGTTATAGCCTGAAAATACAAGTACCTAAATAGAAAATAGATAAAAAAAGGACCGTGATGTTATAGTTTTAACCTGGTATTTTTAAGTTATAAATTAAAATAAATTTTGCATGTTAATTTAATTTATAAATAAGATTTGGTTGATTCGACTTCATACTTCAAAAATCTTACATTTTCTAAAACTTCTCGTGTTAATTACTGCCCATGATTATTTAGATAAAATCTTCAAAAGCTTCAATCTTATTCACACTATCTCTAAAATTGAACCGCCACCTGTAGAAATAAAACGCTCAGTGCATTTAAATCTACTTAATTAAAATAAGTACCTTTCATTAATACTAAAACAAATTGAAGTCTTGCATTAAGATAAAGTACCTTTCAGCTACCACATCAACGAGACAGGTTTGTGTCTCTGGTGATATTATTTATTTTGTAGTCCGAGGCAACGTTTAACTTGACCGTGCACGCATACTGCTTCCTCAGACGAAACAAGCCATATAAGTCGGTACGTCCCATTATGCATTCCGTTAATTAACTCGGACGTTTGACTGTAGGTAGTCGACCAATACATTCACCCCTGACCAGCCCATAAAAATGTAAAAATAACCAAAAATTTTTTTTCTACGATCATTTTTTTTTTACTGTAGATACAGCTGAAAATATCCTGCCTAATACCTGCTAGTAGGTACTCCAGTTGGGTCTGACTTTAAGGTCAGAGATGCAATATCGTATTGTACCATAAACTACATCAGATCGTCTGTGAAAAACTTAAGGTTCACGTGGATCGTTCCAGTCACGAGTTCCTTACCGCCTTATCCAGCCCTTTTAGCGTCTTTTTGGCCTTTCGTGAAAGGTTATTTTTACGAAAACGACGACGTAAATAAGTACAATTCAGGTGCTACGCCGATTTTTCCTTAATGATACACTATATTTATAGGTATAGTAGGTTGCTTTATTACGGATAAGAACTTTTGGGTCAACTTGGCGAAATTAAATAATGTTGTGCTATGAGTACGCAGGTACCTACATTACAATTGGTACCTAAGAAAGTTATTAGTAGGTACTCCAAACAAATATACTTATGACATGGGTGGGTATAAATTATTATTCTATGAAACTGACATTTCAGATAGTTATATACACAAAGTTTCGCAAAAAGCTGTGTTTTAAAGGAAAAAGGTACTAACGACTTTAAAAGCTCTATTAGTCAACACGTAAAATTAGCTTTAACATCTCAAAAAATACGATGCCATAGATATACATACAGACATACAGATACACACGTTTAACATATAATTAACACCCCTTTGTTTGGCCGGAGGTTAATAATGACTGATTTTAATTAATGTTTCTGTTCCTTTCATAAATTAAAAATAAAGTCAAATTATGTGAATAGGATTTCGTGCAACATAAAAACACCATTATCTCTAAAATATTTATCACAGTCATTTTTATCGCATCGAGCGATCGTAATATTTTGTGCAGTGCTAAATAACAGTACGCAATAACTAAACTCCGTCAATGAACTATAAACCTATATTTATCGCTGGTTACAAAAGCATGCTCTTATGTAACAAACGCACTATTTCAATTAAAAAACTATTCCAAAAGAGTAATAATATTACGTAAACATAAGATCTATTCGAGATAAGCATTGTCTATTCTATTACATCGCAAAGATAAGTGCGTTTCATGGCATCGTAACTAATAAGGCTTTCACTCGCTGCCTCCAGTGAAAGTTACTATAAATCTTGCGGTTTAACTCTTCAATGTTAACTGGCACTAAATACATTAACTGGGCTTCACATGAACATTAACTTTTTACTTTAGCTTACAAGAAATAAGGATTATTTTACCAAGAAACGAAGGTTAGCTAAAACAACATTTGTTCAGACAAAACGTGTTAAACATTAAAACCTATTGGTTTTTCTTCAAATTCTCACTAATGTGTGGTTTTTGTGAATAATGAGTTTTGAAACGATCATTAAAAGGGCATTGTTTTCCAATACGTATCTATCGGAATGTGTTTAACCAGCAAGTTATTATATGGCCACATTAATGAGAAAAGGGGTTTTTAATGCCTTCATAGTCAAACAAAGATATAATTTATAAATTACAGAGAATACTCTGCAAGAAATATGTTTGCTTAGCTAAGCTTGTTAACCCTATTAAGGATTGCCTTTATTTTCTCATTAATTAGCTGTATTTTCATTTAATTAACTCTGATATTTGTGCGCATCTGCCAACGTTTCAGGAATCACCAACAAATGGGATGATTGTATGATAAGCGCCGGGTTTTGCTATGAAGTGAAAAAAGTTGAGTGTTAGCGTTTTACCTGAAGGCATTTATGCTCATCCACCTGTGAAACCCGTAAATTTTTTATGCTCTACAATAAATAAATTACATATATAAAATACCTTTGTGAGAATTCCTATCGAATCAGATTTACGACATAATTGAGGAGGAGTTTACTTCCCCTTGTTCTACTCGAGTAGGCAAGTGGTTAGCAAAGCTAATATCATTTCAATACATTTTGGAGTTAGCGTTTGGTGTTAACGCTAATGGAAAGGGTTCTTTGCTAGACCCCTGGTGCACAGACATCTAATACTATGCAGTGTCCTGGTGTCAGATTTTTTAAGCCGCCGAAAGGCGTTCACTGAAACTACTTAATGCGGTGTGGCCTCAGCGTAGGAGGAGGAGGATGCTAATAGGACTGCGATCACCAATGCGCCTCCCAAGTGTGGTGATTGTGGCATGCCCCCCTTAATAGGCAGGCTTATATGCTCAGCACTGACTGCAGTGGACGCAGAAAGCCTGCACAATAAAGACATTCTAATTTATTATGCATTGGCATAAAAACTCCCGACAGCAACAAATAATCATTTATTGGAAGATTTGTATTGCAATGCGATTTCGATTTATTTGACATTATAACTTCCACTTTAAACGTTTCAAAGTGGTTAGATATTGCTGTTCTTTTTGCAACTAATTAAAACTTTGCTCAGATATTTTATCGATGGAAAATTTAACTGGAAGTATAACATCAATTCCGACGATTAATTTAATCGATTTCAATGGTTGGTTTGTTGTTTTAATAAATGTTGAGATTGAAGAATCTTTAATTGATTAAATTCGTTTAGATTGGATGTTGGCACTTTTTCCTGTGAATAAATTAATTTGTAATTTAATAGGCAAGTTAGGTTATTGAGAGCGCCTTGTCGATTGCGACGCATCACCACAATGCTGGAACTTATTTGGCGCAGCAAATCAGAATTGTACCTAATTCACCAGCATGAAATTTTGGGTACGCTACCTTCCGGTAGTAGGCACCATTTGGATTTGGACTGTCTCTATAGTATTTCTTAGATTTTCGCGATTTGAACACATAGTTTTACGTTTCACACAGGACTTAATCGCGCTACAAACATTTTTTTTTTACTCTATAGGTCACCACGGCTAGTTCACACATAGTCCAAGTGTTTTTGTAGTAGGCAGTGTAGGTACCATTCAGTAGTGGTTGGTATAATTTTCTTCTTAGTTTGAAGAATAAAGGTAAACCCGTTAAAAAATAGGCAAATGTTAAGAAAATTTATAGCGTGTAATTTACCACAGGTAAAATGAATAGTATCGAGTCATATAAAATGAACCAGGTAAACCTAACCACAGCACACGTCACATTGCTCCGAAAGGTTCCCGGAACTACGGTCTGGAGTGACGGGCTCGGAAGCCAGGGTCCGTAATACTAATATCCGTTTTGATGGATCTCGGTTTCCGGACAAGTTTTAGTTGCATTCGCATTACTGATTTTGACTTTGCGGATATCACTCAGCTTTAGACAAATACTCTTCGATGTTTGTTAATAGAATTTAATCTCTACGGAAAAACTGTCATTTGATGATAATTTGGACTGTGAACTTCCAGTAAGATGCCTTGCATTTCAATCATTTAATTATATTTTTTTTTATGAGATTGAATGACGTGGCGAGCTAGTCGTTATTATTATTAATTTTTTTAATTATTTAATTATTTATTTATTTATTTCCATAGAAACACAACGGACACTTGGATAAAATCAATATTACAAATTGCTTATAGCTTTTGCAGCTCTAGGGCCTTGTCAAATTGTATACTAGGTAGCATAAAAGTTTGCGTTACAATATAAGTAAATTAGCTTAAGCAGTATAGTGCCTTGTCAGTTTGTATACATAGGTAATATTATTATGTGGAAGCAGCTGTAAAGGGGCTTTGTCAATCTTAAAATTAGCTAATACTATTGCACAGAGCTAGATCTGTCCACGCGTTCTTATCCTCAATGTAGTCTTTGACACTGTAGTAGGCCTTTTTAATTAAATTTGTTTTAATTACATTTTTAAATCTAGTTTCATTTATATTAGTGATTTAACTGGGAATTTTATTGTAAAACCTTACCGAATTTCCGAGAAAGGACTTATTGCTTTTTTGAAGTCGAAATAAGGGAACTACTAATTTGTTTTTGTTTCGGGTGTTGAATGGGTGTATATCGCTTCCTTTCGCAAACTTCTTTATGTTTTTACGTGTATACATCACGACCTCATAGATGTACAGAGACGGAACGGTAAGAATATTGATGGTCTTAAAAAACTCGCGTAATGATGTTCTAGGAGCAAGATTATAAATTGCTCGGACTGCTCTTTTTTGGAGGATGAAAATAACATTTATATCAGCCGCTGTTCCCCATAACAAAATGCCGTAGCTCATCAAACTATGAAAGTAGGCGAAATACACGAGTCTAGCAGTAGATATATCTGTCAGTTTCCTAACTTCACGTACTGCATATACGGCGGAGCTCAGTTTATTTCCCAGTAAATCAATATGCGGTCCCCATTGAAGCTTAGCATCCAAAGTTAATCCTAAAAATACCGTTTTATCTGTTAAGTTCAACATTTCAGCTCAACGTTCAACGTTCACCTGATGTTAAGCGACACGGCCGCCCATAACAGTTGCAGTGTCACTCGGAACTTTAAAATAATAAAGTTTCGCGTGACACTGCACTGCGCACGTCATCTTGAGACATCACACAGTCTAGCAATCAGATTACTACACTGTGTAATCAGATCATAAAGTCTCATTTGCCCAGTAATTTCACTAGCTACAGTGCCCTTCACACCGAAACACAGTAGTGCTTGCACATTACTTCTTGACGGCAGAATAACGGGTAAAGCGGTGGTACCTACCTAGACGAACTTTGCAGAAAAGTCCTACCACCTAGTAATAGTATGTACTAAACTATTATTATAGATAGCCACGGTATCAGGTATCGATAAAAAGTGTTCATTTTTTGAACTAGCTATGTAGCTCTTTTGGTTTTTTTTTAATATCTTGTGGAAATAAATGTACATCAATACAATTCTACAAAATAAATTCAACAGTTCTGTCGTTATGATTGCCCATAATATTTTTTTATTGTTTTTTACGATATGTCCGATGACCTTTCGGTTTCGCCATCTTTCTTTCAAAACTTTTGTGTTACTGTAACTTATTTGACATTTTGTTCCTAAGCTGTTATTAGAGAACCTACAATAAATATTGGCTAATGACTAACACAATTCTATCTGTTATATTAGCATGACTAACAGGTTATGATCATTGGATAGGCCACTATTGTTGCCATAAATGCGTAGTAAAAACTACATTATTTAATTATGATTAAAATTGCAAGTCGATTTCTTCACAGAATCGTTTTGCTCATAAACAACCATTCCTTGAAATATCCCATAAAGTGTATTACTATAAAAACCTAGATCACCTGCATTCAAATTGAATTCAAAATAATTTTATTACTGACAACCACAGTCACGAAATGTTGAAACCTACAAGATGTGAAATGAGCTTCCATTTCCGGCTGAGGTTATTCCGGCGAATTACAATATGGGTCACTTCAAAATGGGGAAGAAATGTTCTCCAGTGGCGACGCGTAACCGGAAGACGCAGCGTAGGCCGGCCCACTACTGATCAGAACCGCAGGAAGCCGATGGATACAGCTGGCAAGCAGCCGCTCAAAGGGCGGTCTATGGGGGAAGCTTATGTTTAGCAGTGGACGTGTTCAAGCTGATGATGATGATAGCAAAAGGCAAAATAGCAAAGCAATAGCCTTATAAACACCCAGGTAATGTAAAATAGTACTTATTGCTTAGACATAAAGCTGCCTAAACATCTAATAGCAGAATTAAAGAGAAAATAATAGAAGTGGTTGATCTCGAATGTCGGCTCTACTCTACTTTACACGCAAAGTAAGTGCAATATGCAAATGGGCCCTTTGTCCCGTAGAGCGTGACACTTCCGGGCCTTCTGTGTTCATTACCGTTATTGTGGTTGCATTTTTATGTTGGCAACACTATGCTTTGGCTCTTCATTCAAAATTTATGAGAGTAATATTATGGTGAAAATTGGCGATGGATTAGAATATTATCTTCAAGTAATGGCACTACTCATAAGAAAAAGTGTCAGAGGGCATCATATTTTGCCCACTGTCTGAGCTGCAATGATGAAGCATTAGAAATTTTAAGTTTAAGAAAACTGCTATTGATTGGTAATCACCCTGAATATTTTAGAAAGATGAGGTATAAGTTAGCATTCACAGAATTTTAACTGTACTTACATGCGTATTAATTAAAATGTAGATTTAACGGACAACCATAATTTAACTTCGTTTTACTGCAAGCATCACAAAAATAACAGTCAGGTGATTTTATGTTCGGTTGATTGGAAAATTTAAATTCAAATTTATTATGAAAGTAAACATAAAGTTGATTGGTTTGCAGAAATATAACAAGCTGCATTTCGTTTTTGTATCCTGAAAATTGTGGATCACAGCAATCATAATCGGTTTGTTTGTGAACTAAACCTAAAACGCTGATTATTTCTGCTTGGCACTGCTGAGGCCCTAGCACGAACATTTACGCGGGAGTAAGTGTAACGTTAACGTAAGTTAGTTGTATGGGGCGTTGATCAAATTTCATACAACTGGCTCACGTTAACGTTACACTTACTCCCACGTAAATGTTCGTGCTAGGGCCTCAGCTAGGCCAACTGTAGGCAATCACAGTACAGCATGAAAACAAATGATAGGTAGATTCATGCGCTTTTTCGCAAATTTGTTTGCCAGACTAGTATTGTCTCTACAAAAAGAGGCCTGTATCGTGGCAGCTCTGCACAATTTTTCTCTTTTCTATTATCATCATCATCATTAACAACCTGAAGACATCCACTACTGAACATAGGCCTCCCCCAGGGAGCGCCACTTAGAGCGGCTGCTCGCATCCTGCATCCATCCGCGGCTTTCACCAGATCGTCGGTCAACCTAGTGGGGGGCCGGCCTACGC
The DNA here is from genome assembly GCA_963580505.1 of Ennomos erosarius. Lineage (NCBI taxonomy): Eukaryota > Metazoa > Arthropoda > Insecta > Lepidoptera > Geometridae > Ennomos > Ennomos erosarius. Next base: position 8,584,402 of record OY756992.1, on the reverse strand, counting down.
TGCGTCTTCCGGTTCGTGGTCGCCACTCGAGAACCTTTATTCCCCATCGGTTGTCAGTTCTACGAGCGATGTGGCCTCCCCATTGCCATTTCAACTTGCAAATCTTAAGAGCTACATCGGTCACTTTAGTTCTGCGGATCTCCTCATTTCAGATCTTATCTCGCAGGGAAACACCGAGCATATAGCTCTCTTCTATGCTTAATAGTAATTATTATCAGCTAGAAGACATCTACTGCTGACGAAACATTGTGACGTTTATCACAGGGTAGCTATAATCATCATGCTTGGCAGACATTGTACCGAAGAGAATTGTGCTGCCCCTATATTACCTGTGCTGCCCATTCCCTAGATATTCTATTAACAAAAAATATGTTACAATTCAAGTAACTGGATTCATTGTGTATTTTAACTAGCTTGTGTGTGTCTTAATATTTATGTGGGAACGACAATGTGATCAAAAGAGAACTTTAAACACGAGTATAGGTACAACATCACGTAAGCGAGTAGAGGGTGTTGAAAATACCTCCGTAATCCTATGTAAGCTTACATTGTTCGGTTCCAAGGCAATGAAGGAAGCAGAAGTCTTATATTTTGGAAGAAGTGCTAATACTAAAGTCGTCACAAAATAAAAAATACAAGCAACACTGAATTCAAGAAGGTTTATTAAATGAACGCAATATCTACCTATTTGAAAACCAATAAAGTTCTTATAATTTTTCTGTGGACGATAAAGCTATTTGGATCATCATTAATAGTAGAGTAGACTGTCCGTATTATAATACTAAAGTTTTTTCTTATTTTAATAGACTATGATGAAATGAGCGAAGTATATTTCTTTAAAGTTATTTTTTAAAATATCTACCATAAACATCGTGAGAGGGAATTAACTCTAGAATGCTAATACAAAGCTGTCTGTTCGTTAATTTTCTGAACTGAAATGTATTCATACATACGCTGTCTTAGATTGTCGTGAATAGAAAGCTGTCGACGTAATTGTATGTCATTACGATAATCGTTTGCGTAAGCGTTTCCAGTGGAGGGTTTATTGCTAAGGACTGGTGTCCTAACGTTTTGGCGCAGTGAAATTTTTATAGCTGTGTTATTAAACTATTAAATCTATAAGATGTTTATAGCAGATATGTTTTCTGAGGTTGCTGGAATACCATACAGATACTGCGACGAAAGAATATAAAGCTGTTCGTACTATATCTATAAGGCGTTTTAACAGACATGTTTTCTGGAGGTACTGGCAAAGCATACAAACGTTATGCAACGAAAGAATAATTATACGTAAACTCGTACTCTATAGACTTTCGGCCACCGAGGCACATAGAATGGGTATTTGGAAAATCACTCGCATTTGATATCCATACAATACTATGATTATTGGTCACAGAACAGAAGTGGCCCTAACTTTGCATTGTTTATGGTTAGAGCTTCTGGCGCAGTAAATGCAATACAAGATAGCATATCAGATTGCAAGCTATGTCTTTTCTTTACTCCTGTTTACTGGGAACAATAGAATGGTTGTTCTAGAAAAGGCTGGATTCTATTGTTTCTTATATTGTATTCATTTACACTTGAGGTAACCTGCTTCTTTGTTTATTTCACGGTCACGTAAAGTAGGTGTAGTTAGAAGTGTAAAGGTTGGAAGGTTAACATAAACAAATTAATGATCTCCTTACAAGCGAATGTTGGTATCGGTCTACTAGCGAGACTGCTTCAGCCCAAATATTTAAAATCAGCCTACTTATAGTAGTTGTTTTCCATAAAATTTCGTGAACAGTTCAGTCGAACTCAAAACAACACTATCAATTTATTTGATCAGAAGGGTTCATTAATATAGGCATTTCAAAACTTCTAAAATGTAATACTTGAGCCAATAGCAGAAACTAAAATGTTCTTCTAAATTCTACTTACTTGTTCAAAAAATTACAGGAATGTTTTGAATGATTAATCATGAGGTACAATTCGACAATACAAAGGTGAAAGTAAACCTAATCGGGTGCGAATAGTCGATATCCGCAAACTGCGAAACTTTTAGTTCTTAAAAACGTAACCATATCTGTTTAGCGTCAAGATAGTAAACTAACAGAATCAAGGCATCACAGAGATAGGCGAGGCTTATGCAATAAGGTAACAGGGTGAAGAGTCTTGTCTCTGCTCGACCCGCGCGAGAGTGCTTCAGTCGCACGCGAGTCGAGTGCGAGCCCACCATTGTTCTGTCTCACATGCTTGGATAAACATACCTACCTATCAGCGTAATCTTAGCTGCATATACGTATGTGTACATAGCACTAGCATAATCTAGGTGATATGGCGCTTTTAAGAGTACCAGTTACTTGATTTCATTACCTATATATAACTTTTGCTCCAAATTGTAAATAGAGTACCTACCCAAAAATACTACTATCAATCAAAAAAATAATACCTATAATACAAAACTAATCTAGCAAACCACTACCAGTAGGCAAAGTGCCCAAAATGCTGGCAGCATTGCCACGTTGAATGGCAATGCTCAACCTTTGCCCAAAGAAGAGGCCAGCATTTTGGTCACGTGTTGCCAATGTCAATCAAAAAAATGTTTATATTTAATATCAAAACAAAAATAAACCTATATAACACAAAACAAAAAACTACCTTCTAACTACTATTATATATTATATCTACTTAAAAATAAAAATAACTGTCTAAAGAATACTTGAACTATCTATAGACTGTAAAAGGTCTATAGATAGTTCAAGCAATCTATGGAATCGGGCAACGTACCCATAGTGCTGGCAGCGTTGCCCCGCTGTATAGCGAGGCTGATCCTTTGACCTAAGTAGATCTATTGACCTATCAATCAAAAGGATTTTCTGTCCTGAGTGATTAACTGACTGAAAACATGCAGCCTAAATCAATGGACGTAATTATCACTCGCTAATGAGATGTTATAAAACTTGAATGAATTCAATCATTTAAAAAATAGTACAGTAAATAGATAATTAAATAATAAGTTAATAACGTGTGGTTGAAGGTGAGTTCCTTCTAATGGCGTAAGGGTAATATAGGTTCTTCGAAAGGATTTTAGAATATAACATTGCTTTTATATTAAGGGGTATTTAAAATGAAAGTAAGACGTGATATAGTCAGTTTCATCCTTTGAAAACTAGGTGCTTATTAATTGATACCTGCTGACTTCGATAAAATTATTTACAATGACCGATTATAATAACCACTTTTAGAGAGTTTAACGACATGGTATCTAGAGTAAATACCGTACCTTATGTGCTATCGTAAAGTAAAATAAAAAGAAAATTCAAACCGGTTCTGTAAACTTCTGTGATAAGCTGGTAATTTACTATGACTAGACACATAAATAACTATAGCAATGGTGTATTTAGAATGCAAACGGCTTCGGTGACATTTTATTAGATTATGTAGGTATTAGAATTACCAAACAGGCACATGGTTAACAAACATTGAATTTGTAATTTATTCTAGTCAATGACAGTATAATAATTGAAGTTTTAACGATATTGCATGAACGAAAATGACATTGACTAAAATTTGTGTTGCCTTTTGAATACGAGGCTTTGCTTCCTATTTGCTTCTGAATAATATCTTTGGTATTTGCTAGGACAAGTTGTAGTGGAAACTGGACACTGTAGATGCTAGTTTTCGAAGTAGACATTTGTATATTAGACTGCGGTGACACTGGTCAGTTTAATTGAGATTTAAACCGCTCGCCGGCTAACTAGTTTACAGTTCTGAGTGTTTAATTTTCTAAGTTAAATAATCTTCGAAATTGACCAACGCATTAACCAATGTAGAGATAACCAAAAACTACGGTAACGGCTTCCATCAGGCGAGCCGCATCGCATACTTGATAAAAATCAAGAATATTTCCACTGAAATCCTGGCACTTACGGATACTTTCTTGTACTAATTATACCTATTTTGTATCTTAACTAAACTGAAACTGAAAATAATGAGCTATACAGTATCAGTGTCACATGCAAAGTTTGAAACTGGAGACTCTCGCGTACCGTCTAATTATGATGCGGCGTTCCCAACTCCCATGCGCGAGAACTTGCTTATTCAATAAGCTGAAACTTGGATTATCGGATTTGTCTAGGACTTGTGGTGACTCAAAGTGGGATAATAGGATGTTAGTTAACCATGAATTACCTATTCATGGGTGTGAAAATTAATAAATAATAACTATATTGATTAGCCGCAGGATCGTGGGGAGCCGATCGATGAATGTTGGAGGCGAGCCGCTCAAAGTGGTGCTCAGTGGGGCAGGCCTATGTTCAGCTGTGGACATCTTCAGGCTGTTGATAATGATGATGATGATATTGATTGGTGGCCGTGACAAGGTTAGAGAAGCGCAGGCCATCCAGCAGCAAGATGGGTATGTTGCAAAGATTGCTTGTCAAACATTGACCCGAGTGGCACAGGACCGAGGTGAAAGGCATGTGCAAAGGGAAGCCTACTTAAGGAAGGGATGAATGGAAATGTGGAAGGGAACTCAGCAGTGAGATGACACAGGCAAGTGGATGACGATGAATATTGATTAGTCCATTTTTATTAGAATCGTAATATTATAACCAAAACGGATGAGGTAACCGTAAAGTGCAGGAAAATCTTAAGCGTTTGACTAAAACTACTGATTGGTTTTTTATTAACTGTCTTTGAACAATTTGCTTCAAAATTCTCAGGTTGTACTGTTCACTAAATGCGAGTTTGTACCCACCACTGTCATATTATAATGAGCAGATCTGATTGTTATAATTCCAGTTATGCCAATACAAAGACTGACATGCTTTTGATCAATCCAAACAGGCACGACGTTATTAACATACTAACGTTTTGACTATTGTGTACTTTGACAATTGATAGAGATAGCTAATGACAATGTACTATCTACGTGTATACAGCTAGCAGCGTATATTAAAACTTGTATCCAAAGCTATACAGTAAGTCATGAATGCGCCCAACTTGTGCTGTTAGCTGTACGAACTGCTTCAGTCGTGACTGGACGATTTAGTTTCTATAGGAAAGTTATTACCGACATATTTATTTGAATACGTGGGTGCTTGCATAACTCAGTTGCTATTATAAGTTTCTATTACAATACTGAGTTCGCGTATGTAGTTTTATGATTCAGAGTTCAACAAACTTGGGCTGTGAGTCATCAAGGCATTAGGTATTATGGATGTTGATAAATGTTGCTTGTAATCGAATTCTCTAACGATTGTTGATATTATGTGCTGACATTTATAACAAATCTAGGTAAATTAAAATGATTTATTTCAACGTTTCACATTCATTTTTGTATGGCTTAGAGATTAGTTTACTATGTCGTTTCATTTCATTATGTATTTAAACTAACGGTCGAGAACATCAACCCATTAAACAAAGAAAAAACCATTCATCGCAAGTAACCTGACAGAGAATACTAGAAAATATTACCTATTCTATCGGTTATGGAAATACTTTAACGTAAATATAATTATTGTTATTTTTGACCGAGTGCGGTCCAATTTTTAACATAAGTGCAAGGGAATTATTATCATATTCAAAGAAAACAAAAGAGAAAGCCTTCCGCTTCAAACTGGTTTGCCCGGTCTCTCTCTATGATATCTGCAAAAAGAATTCGAAGAGCGTCGTACTCAACATATCTAGAATGTAAGGCCACCAGCTGCATGGCACTGAGTTAACAGTCAAGGCCGTATTCATGAGATTCAATCGTGAAAGAGTTATTGGCTGGCTTGGCTTCTCTGCGGCGGATGTTTCATGATAAGGCTCGGTACCTACCACGCGATCGGAAAGAACTAAACGTATTATAGGTTATACATAACAAAATAAGTATTCGATAAAATTGGTTTATAGCAAGAGTTTAGCGATTAGGAGACAACGAGCTAAAAGCTGCAGCACTATAGGTTGAACCGTAACTTTTAATTTAGATCAAAATATCTCACTTAAAAGTTAGATACTTTGATGGTTTTTTTTTTGTCTAATATGACACACTTTATTAGTTAATTAGTAGTCAAAAAAGTTTTCCACAAAGTTTTCAAAAAAGGTTATCCATTACGAAAAGAATTTCACTGTATTAAGAAATTACCTAATTAGCTATATATTTTTTAAATATTCAGCTGGTGGTCTAATGTTTCACTGTTACAATAATATAATGTGTTTTCAGCTATGTAATGCCAAAATTTGCTAAACTACTAAAAGTTGCACTTTTAATAGTTCAATTCAAGAAGGCTTCAACTTAAATGGGTCGCCTAAATATGCATAGAAATGATAGGTACTGCGGCAAAGTATTTGCATCCGCAAAACTTCAAGACAAAGCGCCATTTGCAAGTTTCATTTGCATTAACTTGCAATCAATCTTCGTTTTACTTAATTGCAATAAGGGTTGCCGTTTTCTATATAATTTACTAAACGAACAGTGCCTGAATTTTATAACATTACAATTTTATTTATACTCATACTCGTTATTTTGGAAAAGAAAACAATCCTATCAGATTATCATCATATTAGATTGTTAAATGGCATAATTTGGTTTTTGTTTTCTTTCCTGAATTGATCTGAAACAATGCCTTCTTTTTTAATGTATTATGCGAGTAATGTATAGATAGATAGATAGAAAATGCTTTATTGCACAAGAGTAAATCAAGTACATAGGCAAACTTAATGCTAAGTAGCATATTCTTCCAGTTAACCTTTGTGTAGTGTGGAACGAGTTGTAGTGCTGGTTGAAAAGGAACAAGAAAAGAATTACCCAAATAAAATAATCATAAGAGGTAAAAATAGATAATAATATGAGTTCAGATAGTTAGGTTTAGTAGTTAGATGTATAACTTTTTTACATTATTAATTAGTTAATGTTCAAATGTTCAACCAAAAATAGATTATGGCAAATAAATATTAATGGCATTCATTACAAATTACGAGTATGTAATGTACTTTTCTAATTAAATATCTTAAGTCTTTACTCCTTTTAGTTCCGATAGTGAATGTGCTCGAGGCAACGCCTGGAATAGTTTGAGGACTTTGGTACTTAGAAGCTCTATAAAATATCTGAAACGAGTCCAGAACTTTAACTATGTACTTTGTAAGATAAGGTAGAGTCAGACTGGTTTATTAAAGGTGAAATAATTTTTCTGTTTTTGGGTAATCGGTCTGAAAGGTTTAATCGTACCAAATCTATACATGGATTAAAAGAGTTTGCGGAAATTGGCTGCGTTGCGCATAGTTAATCAAAAACTATTGGACATTGAATATTCATTGGAATTTGCTAATCATCAGTTTTCTGTAAACATTTTAGGTGCATAAGCGGTTAAAATAAATGAACGTGTAAACAATGCTTTAAATATAAACCCAATTTAATGTTGCATTCAATTGAAAGTATAATTTTTTATTAACTTCAAAAACACGTTTGGATTTCATGGATTTCATATTCAGTTTATTAATTCTTCAGGGTCGGCTGATCTGAGGAAGTTTAAGTTTTTCTCACATTAGAGCTTTAACCTCATATGCTTTGGCATTCCACAATCGTAGGGAAAACAGTAGGGGGTAGCTCAGATCGTGTGAAGAAAAGTATCAAGCATTCTATGCAATCAGCGTGCGAGCTACATCAGGCCCAGTCCTTAAAAGGAAACCAGACGATGTCAGTCAATCTCCTCGCTTGAAGGTTTTTACCTTCGAATGTTTTGTTTTTCTTACTTTTGTTCGTATCGAAGTCGATGAGAATTTATGAAAGTGGTGGATTGTCTCGGTATGAAAGGCGGGCTTTGTAAATTACCTTTTTTGTAGGGCCTAGATTCTACGAGATCCTGTTGATACGCTCTTGAAACAATTCAATTCAATATAACAAAGCAACATAAATTATTATATTCTTCAGTTTTTATTTGAAACAACATCCCTACTTTTGTCTATCGACTATTTTCTTGATTTTATCAATTACAAATGACAATTACTACTGGGGGTTGCTTAAGTAGGTACACAAAACTCCCTGATTTTAAGTGATAATTATTTGACTTTCTTTTTTATTATTTCTTTGGTTCACAATTCGGGCGTGACACTATGAACAAATATTTTTTACAAAAAAAAAACACTATAACTTTTGGCGTCCGTCCTAAAACTAGTGCACACAGCATGCAATTATTTATAATAAATAGCCTTGACTTAAAAACTATACCTACATAATACATATAATTATCAAAATGATATTTTAAGTGGTATTCATTAGAGATCCATTTCAATGAAATTGAAACACAAATGGTACAACCAAAAAAAATATTAGAAAATAGTCAAAATGAAAAATGAGACGTGATAATGCTGGTAAAAAATTCATGCATTAGAAACGTAAATTCCGGTTGCGGGTATGCAGCACGTTTGTTCTCTAATAATATGCTAATAACTGTCAAAAGAATGAAATGTTCTGAGTTCTTTGCGAATTCCTCTCCGTGCCATGTGGAATAGTTTATTATCCCCGCAATGGAAGCAAGCTGAATTATAAAGTGAAATATAATGTAGTGTTATATTTATCTCGAACTGTACACGTATATTGCATTTTATTTTTATTACTTTTTTGGGATTTCAAGAAGTCATCATCATTTGTTAAAGCAGGGGTTAACTTTAACCTCCTTTACTCTTCAACAGCGACTCATTGATATTCTATTGTTATTTAAAATGCTGGTTATTCCTGAGATTACTTCATAATTGAGAAATATTTGGATAAAAGTATCATCTATTTTCGTTTACCCAGATATTTTAATTAAAAAACCAAACTAACTATTGACGGGCCCGATACCTCAGTTGGTAGTAGCCCTGCCTTCTGAACTGAGGGCTGTGGGTTCGATTCCTACCCAGGACAAATATTGTGTGATAAACATAGATGTTTGTTCTGCGACTGGGTGTTATATTGTATTCTATGTATGTATTTTGAAATAAAAAAAGTATCTAAGTATTATATCAGTTATCTAGTTCCCATACTACAAACTATGCTTAGTTTGGGGCTAGATGGCGCTGTGAGAAATGTCCACACATATTTTATTTACTGAACCGATACTTTAATGAGATCAATCTGAAAGTACATCCTTTAAAAGTATATTTGAAATTGGTTTATAATAACGGAGAACTGAGGTCTGTAACGAACCTGAAAAAGAAGAAATTACAACTGAATAGAGGACCTACTCATTTATTAAAATCGGTTGAAAATAGGGCTTTAGTGGTGCCTAATCAAAGTGCGTAATTGAATAAAGTATTGATAACTTGCTGGTTAAAATTTTGTTTATTTTATGAAAATCAAATTAATTGTACAGCATCAAATTATGTCAGAAACACAGAAAAGAATACTTACTTACATTTTAGCTAAAGCTCTTTGTCTATAAACAAATTGAATTACGAAACTTTAATCCAGCAATTAGAGCAAAATAATAATTTGCAAACTTATTAATTTTATTCACTTCCCGACTCTTGGAAAAGTAGGGCCGCCTAAATGTCTTTGATATTTATGTCGTACAAAAAAGTTGTTTCTAGTTTAAGATTAAAGTATTATTAACCACTTTTAAATGATTACCGATAAGAGTGTTTTTAATATATAAAATTGTCTTCAAGTCATCTAGTTAAACCCCTTCGCGAGATATTAGTTTATGTGGTCATGTACATTTAAGATTAGTTGTGTGGCTCATGGAAATAAATACTGTAATTTGGTTCATTTATCTTTTTTTGTTACAATGCTCTTTTTCAAACGTTAAACCCGTTCAGCCGCAGAGCAATAAAAAAAAGGTGCGTGACTTCATATTCTTCATAGCTCTGTGCGTTCAACGCTTTAATAACATAAACAACTGAAAAGCGTTGTGTCGTATATCGGTCAATTCTAACATACGGTCAGATTAACTTCCATAAATCTTGATACAGCAAAAGGAGCTGGTTGTGACAAAATACCACCCATATTTTTTGTTAAATGTGTTAAATCGTTATCTTTGCCTATAGCATTAATTTTCAATAGATGTTTGAGAGCTGGCTACTTTCCTAATATCTGGAAAAAAGCCCATATTGTCCCCATCCATAAAAAAGGTCTGAAGACTTCGATAGAAAATTACCGTCCGATCTCTATATTAAATGTACTCAGTAAGCTATTTGAGAGAGTAGTCCACTCCAGTATTTACCCTGCGATATCCACCTCAATACCCATACAGCAACATGGATTTATGAAGGCACGATCAACTACTACCAACTTAGGTGTTTTTATTGATCATGTAATGAGCGATATGGATGGTGGCTCGCAAGTGGATGTGATCTACACGGATTTCGAAAAGGCTTTTGACCGTGTCGATCATATCATACTTCTGCGAAAGCTTTACAAGCTGGGAATTCATGGCAACTTGCTAAGATGGATTGAATCCTACCTACGCAATCGCTCTCAGGCTGTTGTTGTTGGTGGTTTCTGTTCAAACTTTATTGAAATCCCTTCTGGAGTGCCTCAAGGCTCTATACTCGGGCCCCTTCTGTATGCTTCTTATCTTTATGACATAGGTGAATGTTTTGAGCATGCGCGGTTTCTTATGTATGCCGATGATACAAAAATTTACATGAAAATAAGAAATCAAATGGATGCTTTGCATTTACAGTCAGATCTTGATAAATTAGGGCGCTATTATGCTGAAAATCGTATAGGAATAAATATTAGTAAATGTTCATTTGTCTCTTTTACACGTAAAAAGCATCCTACATTATTTGAGTATAAAATAAATAATATAAAAATACATAAAGTAAACTCTGTTAGAGATCTTGGTGTTCAAATTGACTCAAAACTAACATTTGCTGAACATATTGAACTAATTACTAGCAAAGCCTACAAAAGTCTTGGTTTTATATTGCGGGTTAGTCGTCCCTTTTCTGATATCGGTTGTCTTAAAGTCTTATATTACTCTTATGTAAGAAGTGTTCTTGAATATTGTAGTGCATCATGGAACCCGCAATATATTACCTACATCCAGAATCTGGAAAGCATACAGAACAAATTTGCTAAACACCTAAATTTTCGATGCTATCGCAATTTTAAGGACTATCAGGAATCATGCCTTTATCACCAACTCATGACTCTTGAAAATAGAAGAACTTTGACTGATATGCGGTTTTTACATGGTATTTGTAACAGCTATATAGACTGTTTGGAGTTGTCATCGAGACTGTTAAGTTTTTGTGTGCCTGACCGTAGAACAAGGCATACAGGTTTGTTCGCCGTTAGGCACGCGGATACTAGTTATGCTCAAAACTCTTTGGTCAATCGTTTGCACAGGACGTACAATAAAAAATTTAGCAATGTTGATGTATTTCACAACAGTAAGCAAATATTTAAACATGAAGTTATAAGATTGCTAAATGAAGCTGGTGGATCTACTAAATAAACACAAATTATTTGAATTTTTTTACTTTTGTATAAGTACCTATTTAGTAAGTATATCCTTTGATTATGTTTCATAAGTAATATGAATATAAGTTACATATATAATAGTTATATAAGTGTTATAATTATATTTACACACTAAATTTATATTATTATTATTATAAGATTATTACACATACACACCCTCTTTCTCACAAAAATAATATGCATACGTACGCACGATATTTGACGTTAAATTACCCTACTTGCATTGTATACCTACTTATTCAGTGATAGTCGAACAACACAATCATATGTACCTATTTAAAAAAATGTAAAACCTTATTTGGCTGTAAGTTTTGTTAAAAGATGTATTTGTTTTTAGTTAAGAGCTGTGGTTTTTGTTTAATAAATAAATAAATAAATAAATAAATAAAACCTCTAGATTACACTTATTTCTGCGGTTTCATATCATCCCCCAAACAAAGGTCTAAGATGAGAATACGAAAATAAAAATAACAACAAAAATAAAACAAGATGATTCAATCGAAGTTTACCAGTCAGCAGCCTTAACAAGGTGATCGTTAAACCACAGAATACATAATACTAAACGTGGGTCACGTTGATAAACTAGGACCTGCTCTTGTCTCTATCATGAACTTCTCTATGTTGATAAAACTAATACTAGAATTACATTACCATTTTCCTGAGAGATCCTTTCGTTATATTTTATTTAGTAAAGCTAACGAAGTTTTATACCTACTTAGTATTACTAATATATATATATATATATATATATGTTGCATTAGTATTGTTACCTAATAGCTTGCTTCTAAATGTATTGTAGTGCCTAATACCACAGTTTACTGAATATTTTACTACGTAACTAATACGTTATTTCAGTGGATTTCAAAAAAATGTCTGGGGGAGATATTGTTTTTATTTTGCGTTTTTTTAAACAGAATTTGAGATAGGATTGCGAATGTTACGATATATAGCATAGCTTCAGTTATTTTTTTTTTGTTACTATGACACGTATATTGTATCACTTACAGTAGGTTCTCAGGTTGCATTACAAATTAGATCTCAAATTAGCAAAAAATAACAATACGTTTCTTTGTGCAGTAGATTCTCTCTGTGATATGGATCCAAGGACATAAAAACGCTCGTCAACATTAACTATACTTGAGAAGATGAAACTGGTAAATATCCGTGGCAATATTTTGAGCTGCCAAGTTTTCGTCACTGTAAACGAGGTTTCTCTGAGTCAGCAATAGATTGCTTCCCGGCCGGAGGCATCGCGGTTTGCGCGCCTTAGGGGATTCGCGCTGAAGCGCTGAAACCAAACGTTTCTTTTGATTCTCGACAAACAGATCGTTAATGTTCAGAAGTTTGGATGAGATACTTTCAGTTTGTTAGCCTTTTGTAGCTGTGATGTCAGAGATTTTGAGGTATGATAAAGTAGGTAGAACAACTTTTCAAATATTACCACGTTCCATTGTAAGTCTAATTTGATGTCTTCAAAAATTCAAAAAATTATGAAAAAGTTTAAAAAGGGTGTAAGAAGAATCTTAGATCCAATTGATGTAAACATGAATTTCTTTCCACAGCTAAAACGAAGTTTTTCAACAGACCACGGAAACTAAAACTGATTGGTGCTCCTTTGAGAATAAAACTCATAAATCGTATAAAAGTGCGAACAACAATTAAATTCAGGTAATCTGATAAGTACAGCATTTAAAATCAAACTACAACTTGTTATTCGTTAACCGTACAATGTTGTACCTATGTAATTACGTCCATCAATTCCAGTATAATCTGAATCAGAGTAAGCTCTCCCAAGTAACGTGTAATCTAGAATTAAAGACCGCAGTCTTGAACATGGGTTTCATTACAAGCGATTAAGGTAACCACTAATACTTGGACAAACGGTTGCACAAGTAATTTCAACGAACCGGCCGATCGGCCTGCGCTATCAGCGGTCTGCGCGCTCGAGGGACCTATGATTCGATGTTAAATGGTGTAATTAGAGGTTTGGCGTAAGGAAGAAGCTGAAGTAATATCTGTCCTAAAATCTATATTACTTAAACGAAGAAAAGGTTTATTATCAAAAGCACTTGGTAGGAGAAATAGCCGGCTGAAAACTAAGAACGTTGGTTATTGAGCAAACAGAAACGTTATTCTATTGGTATGCTTTTAGAACCATCGAATATGATTCTGTAGCGTCAAACCATAACTTATTTTAATACCACATACCTATTTACACACAATTAGTAATCTGAACGATGGTAATAAATACTCGGCGTGCTTTCGGTCATAAGCTTTCAATTTTTTGCTATAGATATTAATAGTAATGGAAGACGATGGTACCTTATGATTTAAGCCAAGGTTCCATAAAGCGGGGTGAGCAAAAACTGTAGAGAGTATGTACCACCCGGTTTAATCGCCAACTCCATATTTATGAAGAGGCCGAGCAAGCCAGGCGACATTCTTAGACACAGCTAAGGGACCCACTCTATGGGATGGCACTGAGATTCCTAATTACTTTTTCTGTTTCGACCTTCTCTGAAAGGCAAAATGTATTTTTATTTACGACTATATCAAATAAATTCATTAAAATACTCAGTTTTAAAGCGTCTTTTGAACCGATCTCAATTTATTTGATGAATGGCACTCAGCTGCTGCTGTTTTTATTTGTACGCGTATGTATGCCAAAATAATGACAGTAATTGATCACGTAGCGCGTAAGTTCTCTCATTAAACTATATTTAACAGAAATAGAATAATATCCAATAAATTTGTATCTATAGCGTCTCTAATCGCTTCGGACGTTAGCAGTTTAACAAATGTGGTCTAAACCAGTTGGCATAATTATTAAAAAAATCCAGTCCAACTGGTGAACACGCAAAAAATATGGGAACAGAGTTTATCTCTTGCTGTGAACATGTTAGTTAACGTTGATAATAAATAAGTCGTAAAGACACTTGTCCCTAGGTAATCGGTTTCTTTAGAAGATAGTCTTAGAAGTTTTTAATAACAATTTGAACAACATTACGACAATACCTAAAGCTTTATTTTTTATTGAACGTAGTCTCTCGTGAAATAGGTTTTTAACATCAAGTTGGCATTCCCAATCTTACACGCACTGCATCAAATATACGGCTCTTAAAAGCAATTTGGTGCTCAATTTACATTCAGACTTCAATAGCATAGGCATATTATATTCACAGGAAGATGGTATTTTACGTTCGTTCATCATCAACTGCCTGAATACGTCCACTGCTCCACTGCTGAACATAGGACTCCCCCAGAGAGCGTCACTTTGAGCAGCTGCTCTCTTCCTACATCCATCGCACGGGGAGCCGATGGATGCAGGATGCGAGCAGCTGCTCAAAGTGGCGCTCTCTGGGGGAGTCCTATGTTCAGCAGTAGACGTCTTCAGGCTGTTGATGATGATACCTACATTTGTAGGAATTGATAATGAAATTTCACTTTAATTACGAGAACTGCTAGTTCTAAGCCTTTAACCAAAGTTTCCATCTCACGGGCGGCGCTCCAGAAATTTCACCCCTGTCATCACCAAACCATATATATCACGTTTTAATACTCCACACTGTTACGAACAAACTAACCGAGCTATTTTAATTAAAACTTAAGTCACTTGTTTCGAAATTAGCACGAAAAGCCCTCATACAGAGTAACTATTACACAAAGTGGTCTAAGAAAGTTGATAACTTAATTTAACCCTTCAGACATACCTACTGGCCGTCGTCCCTAGTCCCACAACTAGGGTTGTGAATTCTCACATCAATGTCTAATAGTTATTATTATGCTGCAGCATGTTAAAATTTTTTGGCAACCCTAATTTTTGCCAGCAATGTTTAATACGATCCAAGTAATTTTCGTGTAAAAAATGTAAGAGTACCCGCGTAAACACGTTTTATTGCATTTTTATTGTAAGGGTTCGTGTACACTGTTGGCGCACTTCCTTTATTTGTACGCCAATTTACGCGTTGTAGGGTTGCTGCAAATGAATGCAGTGGAGGTACCTAATAACAGAGGTATTCATTGCTGATATTTTCATTTTGATATTTCTTCTTGCATTTACTTAATATAATTATTATGTCCTTGAGCATTTTTAGTGTTGAACCCAGTATTCGCATTCGCAAATAAAATAAAAGTTCTACAAAGTTTCTAATTAGTATTAAAATTATCTTGTTTCTAATTACGCAATCATTGGACAACAAATGATATTTTTATTTCAACTAACTGTCTTACGAAATGTCATTATTTTACTCGATGAAAATTTCCCTCTTGTCAATTAGTAGATATTTCTCATTCGCCACGCTGCCCTATTACCAATCAAATGAAACAACGTAACTTGTAATTAGTGGGTAGTTAGTACCAGCATGGGCTACATAGTTCCTTGACAAACCAGCGAATACCGGTATCGAGTACCGCAAGAGTACCGAGGTCTTCGTTAACCACGTTAACCACTGTGGGATCGGAATGGCATTTGAGGTACTAATTAAAATCAAGTGTGTAAGCGCTATTTCTTTCATTTATTACGGTCTTTGCACTTATTTCCTATAGACTGAAGAACATCATAAGGCTTCGCAGTTTCTTAGAATCAAGCCAGTGGTTGAAACCGTATTAGTTTGTGTAAATATATGATTGTATTAGTTAGAGGCACCCCGTCTACAAGTCATCTGTTTATCCGCGGGATTTATTGCTTAAAATTATACCTAGTTACCTGCTGAAAGGCTACGATATTTAAATCGTACACGTTTCAAAGAAAACACCAAGTTTAGAGCATTTAGAGCATAAATAGACAGGAAGAGCAAAACAGGTCGTGCGCCGAGATGACCTTCTTTGCATCGTCATCGTGACATACGAGGTCTGCTAAGACTCGACATCGACGGGCCCGATAGCTCAGTTGGTAGTATCCCTGCCTTCTGAACTGTGAGGGCTGTGGGTTCGATTCCTACCCGGGACAAACATTTGTGTGATGAACACAGATGTTTGTTCTGCGTCTGGGTGTTATATTGTATTCTATGTATGTATTTGCAAACAAAAAAGTATATATGTATTGTATCAGTTATCTGGTTCCCATAGTACAAGCTATGCTTAGTTTGGGGCTAGATGGCGCTGTATGAAATGCCCACACACATATTTTACCGAGAACCATCAAGTACAGATTGTTATTTTAAAATATTTAAATAAAATTTTGTACATGCATTGTTAAAGCAAAATAATAAGTAATGTATCTGTAGACAGATTTTAATTAATGACAGTTCTTAATTAACATCTTACGAGTAATAAGAATAAAAAAATTAAACACCTGAGAAAATTCGCGCCGCCAGTCTCGTAATAAAAAAACGATAAAAGGTTTTTAGGCTGTTTGCTTTCTCATTAGGCATTATCTAAATTAGGATAGCATTGAATAATTCAAACCTAAATTACCAAACACTATTAACTATCGCCACAAAACGACGTAAGTATTCATAATTGGATTACAATATGGAACACGTTTATTTTAACGATATTCTGAGTTCCATCATCGTCGATATATTAACAAAACCAATAAACTGGCTTGACGAGGTCTGAAACGCGATAAATGATTATAAATCGTCAATCAAGCTCATTATTGTCAGAGGCGGATATTTTGTACGGGAGGTAGCACAACGAATTTTATAGAAATTTCACCTTACTTGTTTATAGGCAAAACCCCTTCTAAATTCGTTTTTCCTCATTATTTACGCATCTACGTGAACGTTCAAATTTTGAAGATAGGTGTATTTTAAGTTTAAAAAGATAAAATATCATTGGATAGGTATGCATGATGTCTAGAGAAAAATCTTCATTACACTAGTGCAATATGTTTGACCACGACCTCACATTACCGCACGCTACAATTGCTTTTTCTTGGAATAATTGATATCGTTACACATCATTTACTAAGAGTTGCATTTAGGGCATGTAAATTAGAGTTGCAGTCATATGCCTATAGAGTAACGATAATATCCTAGGTCTGTGGTTGCAATATCTACCATACGTATAAGTTAATGGTTGCCAGCATATTATTAACAATTATACAAATGTTAGCATGAAAAGCTTTTCGGAGTATCTAGTTCAAATAAATATCTGGTATTCTATGCATACAAGTTCAACGACACCCGCCGCTTCAATTTTAAAGGTGGTAATATAATAATAACCGCAGCCAACATGGTTCTCAAATTTAAAACAATAGCCCTCTATTACGCAAGGCATCGCTCAACGGCTTCTGAGGACCGTATGGAAGCAGTCAGTAGCTATTCTTAATTGGCGGCGAAAGTTTTGAAAGCGGCCCGTTGCATAAATGGACGCTATATAAAAGTGCGGCTTTAATGACCGCGCTGAAAGCTGACGCAAGTTTTATTTGTGTAGTGGCTCATTTATATAGGTTTGATTATCGTGGACAGATGTGTTTAAAGGCGTGGCGTTGTTCAGAATCACGTTAATTATAAAAACTGCAAAAAGTATTTTGTTTGTACTTTATCTAAAAACGTTTCGTACTCAAATGCTAAGCTCATAATTATTTGGCAAGTATACATCAACATAGTAATTAGTAGTTGTGGTAATTTTTTTATTTAGGTACCTAGGTACCTACTTTACGTAAATTTATGAACTTTTAACTAGAACATTGCATGTTTTAAAAATTATTCAATAAGGCATAAACTATGAAAAGTTCTACGAAGATCGAGTTGTTTCCATTTTAATACTAAAGTCAGACAATTCGAAATAATGGGAATACTGTTTCCGCTCAGTGACATAATGTCCAGCACGGTTCGTCGACGGATTTACGATTTACTTTCTGCGGTTAACTGTTACAAAACTACAACAGCTGTAGCAACTAGTGGAACTACTAAAATAACTTTAACACAATGAAAATAAAGGTTGGTTTTGACTGCTCGGCTTAGAATGACCGTTAAAATGATATAATTTGCGTGGTCGCATGAAGCCTGGGTGTTGCCTTTGCGGCGAGACAACCGTGAAGCGCAAAATTTCCACCTAGTCCCACGTTACAGCTTGTTTATGGTCTCATAACCATATAGGTGCCATAACCAAGTACATTACTTAATTAAGTAGTGTATTTTCACTTTCATGATTGAATTATGAATATTTTTATTTTATTATTTAAGTTTGGCATGCAGCTTTTCTGGATATTCCTTTAGCCAGCTCTTACGGTATCAGGAAGGAATAGAATGGTCGTATTCGCACACCAGGGGGTCTAGCAAAGATACCAACCACTAACGCTAACGCCTCACGCTAACTCCAAAAGGTATTGAAATGACATTCGCTGCGGAAAAGTTAGCGATTTCCGATATGTTATTTCAGTACATTTTGGAGTTAGCGTTATCATTGCTAGACCCCCAGGACCACAAGGCGTAGTGATAATGGTAAATCCTCCCTATTATAAGCACCCAAGTTGGCGTTTTATGGGGGAGGCCTATGTTCAGCAGTCTTCCGTTTCAGCTGATGATGTGATGAACATTCATGGTACGTAGATTTAACTGAAAACTATTTATAAATTTTGCTAAGTCTCATGAATTATTCAATTTGGCCCTGGGGATTGTTACTTAAAAATATTTTATAGAGGTCTTAAGTTAAAAATTCATAATAATTGAGTAATCATTTTGTAAATTATGTCCAACGATCACAAACATACACCCTGAACTTTACTAGGACCCTGTATTCAAGGACTATGATTTAGGGTAGAGACCTAAATTGTCTTCTGCAAATTTATTTGAGTAGCAGTATCTTATATTTAAGTACTATTTAAGTACCCATACGTCAAGATAATGCGTAAGTATAACGTTGCGTAGGCTTTAACAATGGTGTGTGTCACCGTTGTATGAACATCTAGTCCTCCTACGCACCATCATAAATCTACTGTAGCATTTATGTTATGTGCAGTTCAGTCGCAACGTGAAAATGAATTTGGACCACTGAGGCCTTTGGCTTAGGCTTTGGTTAAGGGGTTTGGGTATTTAGCCACTATGAACCCTTTTCATAGGGGGTCTGCCATAATTACCACACATTGCAGGCGGTTTTGTGATCGCAGAAGATTTTAATGTGCCTAATAGAACAATCCTTGGACATTCCTTTAGTCGGGTGGCCCTCGAGAAAGTCACTATACAGGATTGTTGGAAAAAATGTCGTCGGAATATACACCTGTAAAATCCCCACTAACAAATTTTGGTGTACAAAAGACCTGATTGGGCCCATGCAGAGGCAATCACCTCGCACCGCGCCACCACGGGACGCTGAATCGAAACAAATTAACGTCACTTGTTGGTAACATTTACTTTAATTTGCGTCACTAAATTAATTTACACTTATGAATACACAAATTGCAAATTGAAATTTGACTAGCGACCCTTCGCAGGCTCTGTAAGGAAGTAATTTATATATTTATTTGTAAATGTAAGTAGCGTGACGTAATGTATGCTAGGGTAGGAGTAGTTCCACCAGAAACGGGGTTTAGTAAAGGCCAAATTCTCATTTTTTTCAGTTTTTCAAACCATTTTTGTCAGGCGATCGACAGTTACAAGCCCCAAGCTAGCCCCATGTTTGTTCTTTTGGGCTAGTTACAGTCTAGCAGCTAGACTCTAGCATGCGTTTGACAGCTAGCTACCATGATATTGTCAAAAGCTGAATGATAAACGAAAATTCTAATCATTATTGGTCTTGAATTACCTGTCAAAAATTGTGTAATAACCTGGCGAAGGTAGAAAGCAAAATGAACCTAGGCCCTGGCCTGAACCATCGCTATATTAGACAACTAGAATAACAGTGTATCCTCCCTACCAGTTGGATAGCGTAGTAGGGATTTGTGGAACAGGCAGTTTAAACTTGTAATGCAAGGAGTGCGGTGTCAATATATTGGGCTTCTTACCAGTTTACTTTTGCTGCTGAGTTTTATTGATTCTTTGTCCATATTTTATACCCAAAATATTCACAGAGATAAGGTTTTAAATTATCGGAATCCCGAATCTGATCCCGCCAACCCACGTTGTTATCAATTTTCTGTAATTAAAAACCGGATTGGATAAAACTATGCTGTGGTTATAGTTATTGAACTTAATTAGCTACCCAGTAATATGGCAGTTTTCATTATCAGAATATTATCATCTGGGAACTTTGATATTTTAATTATACTGATCATTGTACCGTGCAAATTTACAGTCGGTAATTAATAATAGTTAATTGGCAAAACTCAATGTATGTAGGTACGTACCAACATACATAGGTAGGTACTATTGGTAGTGCACGTATTTATATCAGCTTAATGATGGAATCGAGTTTCCTATTTAAAAAGCTGCTGATATTTCATGAATTAACAAATTTTACTTTGTCTATTGCCATAGTTCAGTTTTTCTCACTTTCATAAATTGTATAAATAATTACAAACTGCTAATAAATCGAATACAATTACGTACCTATAACTAGAGACTGAAGCCACCTAAATTATTATACAAAATAGCAAACCACATACAACTGCTACAATTCCCAAGCCACAATTTATTGTCTTAACTCTCAAGCCGCGATTGATAGCTTCTTCTTATAATTTCGCCACTTGCTTTATTTTAGTCTGAGTGTATGAAAGGTCAAGCTTAAACAAAGTGTAATTAAATAGGAATAAATTTTCGTTGCAAAAGTGCAACAACTCCGTTTCCAGCGTGCCGTTATCTGTTTCCCACGCACTGTGGTTCAGATGGGCTCAAATTGTTTGATTCAAAATCATTACTTTGAACTGAAACACTGAAAATGTGGTAACGATTTTAACAGTTGATCGGTCCCAGTTGAACTTTAATAAAAGGATTTCGGCCCTTGTGTGCAGAATCGCGAGTAAAGTCATGGTTCAGTCGGCCGTCGAGCTATCGCTAATTTCTGATTTTGGAATCCTATTGAAAGTAATTAATTACTTAATACATTTAATTTGATAGAAATGTTGTGAAATTTTGCACTACCAATGTCGTTGGCCGTGGATAGTGTCGTAACTAAGTGGATAGATTTACGAAGATAACATAATTTTTTGATAGTAGGTACATACAATATATCATTTGAGTACCCTATACCTGTTTTTTACTATATGAGCGTAGATAAAATAATAGGTACCTATGGGACGAAACTGAATATAAATTTCTAAATTTGTGACCTATGAAATTATATTTATGTACATACATTATTAGCTTAATTTTGGCGCTTAATATTAATCGCATTGTCGCTTACACAACCTTTCCTTGTTGCAGAGACGGGGAGCACGGATAAGAGCAATGGTATGAAGGAACCGGGATCCCCTGAGGAATTGGTACGTTCTCATTATCATGATAATACTGAATAGTCTGTTTCACTAGTATATTTGTGATTGCGACCGTTTGAAGCCATAATTAATAAAAATATTATATTGACTAAATCATTTTGTTATGAACCTGAATTTTCATAATTACACGTACTTATTACGTAAGTACGTTAATACGTAACATCTAGAGATTCTAGAGCAAATTCTTTTTACATAATAATGTTTGGAGAGCTTTTTGTTAAAGACCTCATACAGTTTATCAGGCCTTTAACAGAGAATTCGAATAAAGGTCTCATTGTGTTATCAACTACGACTGTAGCTAGTTAATTTAAATAAATAAAATATAAGCGTTACAACAAAAACTGAACTTTAATACTTTAAAGTTAAAATTAAGGTTTCAACAAATTATTATGACCTACAACGACCGTCTATTTCTAGGGCTCGAGCAAAAGTGAATCACTAAACAAACTACAAAGATAATAAAATAAATTGACCAAGGAGCCACAGACAACACAGACTCGAGACTTTGTTCAAAAACGTCTGCTGTCAACCGCCCGATGTAACATAGACTGCGATTTCTCTTGGTGTTGCTAACAATTGGGTTATCTTCTAGCAAAATAAAAATAATAATAATAATATGTGTGGACAATAATAAAAAATGAAGTAAACTTATTAAACGGTTAAAGTCGTGATTCATAAATAGATTTAAAATTGAATAATCGTAACAATAGTAATGTTCAAAAACATGAAACACCAACAGGACGTAGAAGGTTTTATCACAAATGAGGTAAAATAATCCAAGTGTGGACAATACGCAAATCGTATTGATGTCTCCCAAAGAACCTTAAAGGTTTAAGGTATCCCGAATCAGTCCCTAACGGTTCTTCGTGGACGCTTTGAGAACACAAATTGGCTTAGAATTTACGCTCCTTACTCCTTTGGGATCTAAAAGGTGTTAGAGTAATTGTACATATGACAATTTTAAGTGATCCGATTTAATATAAGTTTTACGATGAAAATTACTTTAAATATATTATTAGAAATGTTTAAGAAAATTGGGACGTGAATAAACATTTAGATATATATAAACATAAGGTAATTTAAAAACAAAATGCATCAAATAGATAGATGTATCTAGTTATGTTAATAATACTAACACTTTCCTCAATATATATCAGAATAAGCTAAAAGCTTACTTCTCTTACTTTTACGTTTTGGCTGCTATACTTAGGTCAAATACCTGTTACTTATTATCTTTAGATCTTTACCAAATGTATACAATTCAGGAAGATCCCTTATGATTCACATTAGTATTAAAATGCCTTACGTTCGTCATCATTCTATACGATGTTTCGATCATGATTTGGCAGCGGACGACCTGTCGCTGTCGGTCTCGACGTGACATCGGCTATGATATATTGCTTCTTTACAATAGCCACTGCGATTTCTAGTGATTGATATAAAATAGAGAAAATAATTTTGTAGAGCCGCTTAGTGTACCTACGCAAGTTTTTCCCGTGAGTCTGTTTCTACATATCTATTTCCTTTCTATTAGCATTGCCTATGTTATTAACTTGTCTTGTGTCATAGGGGTATGGATGAGTGTAAGGGAATTGCCATTTAATCTAATGAAAAACCGTAGATGCCGTGTATTATGCGATTTACCATCTTCTTGAGATATTGGTCCAAGCTAAAGATTATGAAGCCCGGTCCAAGCCAACATAGTGCTCGACGAGGCACACGCCCGTAATTATCTTCAAAGAGATTTGATTGCCACGTCGGCAGAATTGTATCAAGCAAAGTAACACATTGCACCAATAAATTTAATAGCTTTGGGGTAGTATAGTATCACCAGGCTTCGAGTTGCATGTGATGTTGATCAAATAGTCGTAGAAGATACCTATAATATTTTTAATGTTTTGTTTAGTTCGTTCTTTTTTAAGCAAAGAAAATAACATGTTTTATGTTTATTCTACACAAAACACGATGAACATGCATGTTAATGTACAATAATTAAGTATACTTAGATCATATACGTCAGAATTTTCTTTCTTTTTATCCATTAATATTGTTCATGCTTCGAATTTCTCCATGTTAGTTTAATCCTTCGTTTCCTTAATTCCTTACATTATTATTTTCATAGTTTAATATTGTCTGCGTATTTTATGACACTTGTACCTGTTATATATTTAATTTTATCTCACATTTCGCCCATTTTTTTATGTGTGAAATGACAAACAGAAACATCTAATCTAACGCTTTCTCAAAATGTTCCAAACATTTTATTTGAAAATTTGTTACAAACGCACCGTGTCAAGTTATATTTTTAAAACGGTTGTCTAGTTTGTCCCGGGTTTTTAGGCAACCATGCATCAAAACTAGAAAGTTTATCTCTGTTATGTGTGAAATAAAAACTACGCTAGCATTTTATAGTCAAACTGGATTACACAAAAATTTAAAAACTCTGAGAAATGTTCAACAAAGCCAAACTGTTATGTACCAAAAATTTTCGATGCTAGGTATGCCTTTGACATAATAATTGGCGTTGGCTTCATCAGTGAGTAATTTTGAATTCATTAGTAGGTAGTCAAACTAACTGGCCTAGCTTAGGATAATTAATCAATTCGCTTTTAAATCGTCGGTCGAGATCGGCAGCCACGTAATCTTTGATTGACAACATCAGAAAAATCTCATCCTTGTTTGTTTAGTTTTAATTAGCAGCTTTATCCGTTTCATACAATTCTAACATAGTGCTAATCCCAGGATCAGAACACTCTCTGTACCTCTGTTTGACAAACTGGATTTATCCATTATAAGGGTTATCACTGGCGTGATACTCTGCAATGAGGTTAACCCGTTCGTGGCCTGACCTCCGTAAATAGGTTCATTGTGATTAAAATTGGCGAAGATAGAATGGTTTTTACATTGAGTTTGCGAAACGAACATCCAATCTACTAAAATTCAGTGGCTAGGAGTTTTTGCACATGTTATCAAATGATAACAATATGTGCGAAACTACACTATGAAGTGTTGTTTTATGTGACGTCAACAAACTTCTCTACCTTTACAATATTATGGTGTGCTAAATATGCTGTACGATTACGACTTCATGGCACAAATTTTCAATGTAAGGCCAATTACTCCAATGAATGCAAGTACAAAAGATATAAATAAATTTAGAATACAGTGTCAATATGTCCGTTAAAATTAAACAAAATTAAAATTCAAATTACGATTAGTTGTATGGTTGAAGTAATAATGCTATATGAGATAGTGGTAGGCCCCCTGACTTCAGCCATGTTAACCCTACTAGTCCGGCCTCCGCAAATAGGCGCGCATAAACATCATAACGGTCTGGCCGACCCTGATCTCATGTCATACGAGACATGTTGACGCAGATAGGTACCCTGTATCTCGATAGTTGGTATTGAAGGGTCTTGTACTGATAGTAGTTTTTATGAGTTAGGTTTACTAGACGTTTGCTTGTCCATATCCTGTCAAATTATGTTCGTAATATGACCGTTTTGTAAAGGTTTAAATAATCCCTTGGGTATGAGTTTTATAGAGTCGAGAGATAGATATTTAGATAAAAAAATCTTTATTAATACACAGTACTACAATTTTTACAAAGACAACAGCGAGAGGCAACAAACGCCATAAATATGTAGTAGTAGTACCTAATTATCCAAATTACAAAATCTGGCATGCGTTTGCTACTTCATTCGAAACAACTGTTTTGGAAACTCTTCATGATTTTTTCCCGATAGCGTGCTTGTTTTACTTTTATCCGATGCAATCCCTATTAATTCAGCACCCATTCAGCTTAATAAATTACAGATGAATAAATGTCATCCATGATTATGCAATCAGCGATCATTGCGACTCGCCGGAAGCGCACGACAGTTGCTTTCAATGCTATTATTTAAATATACCAGTGTACTTAGTTGATTGAATAACAGGATGGCGAGTAGATTTTACTTGGCTTTAGATAGTGTTTCTTGCATTTACGTGATTTGTAGCAATGCAATTGATAGGCATTGTATCAGGAATTTGGCGCAGTTATAAAAATATTAGTAAGCTCAAAGTCACACAACGAGCTATGGGGAGAGCTATGCTCGGTGTTTTCTTGCGAGATAAGATCCGGAATGAGGAGATCCGCAGGAGAAATAAAGTGACCGATATAGCTCTTAGGATTGGCAAGGTGAAGTGGCAATGGGCCACATCGCTTGCAGAACTGACAACCGATGAGGATAGGTTCTCGAGTGGCGACCACGAACCGGAAGATGCAGCGTAGGCTGGACCGACGATCTGGTGAAAACTGCGGGGAGCCGATGGACGCCGGAGCTAAAGAGATTGGATGCTCCTATTAGCATAACCGGGACCACACGACCAAAAAAGTCGTATCTGTACCTAATTCATATTAGTACTTAAGTTGGTATATTCAAAACGGCTATTATAGTCAAGGCACTCCATAGACGTACACTTCAAATGTTGAATGTGATACAGAGAATTGTACACCGAATAGCTTTTACGCGACTCACTGTTCAGTTTCTATTTGCATCTAGTGTAAAACGTGCCAACATAGCAAAGTTGGGATACGCGGTTCAGTCGCACTTAATTTTGAAAATAATTGCGAATTAGAAAATATTTTTAGTAATAATTATAGAATAGAATAGAATAGAAATCATTTATTCAACACCAAATCAATTAAGTACAACAAATTTACAAAAGAATTATTATACGGGATGCTGGGGCCGTGGGGATCAAGTGTTCACAAAATTTACAAAAACCTTTCGGAAAGACTGATCGAGGCAACACGTGACAAAAATGCTGGCCTCTATATGGCGCAAAGACTAAGCATTGCCATACAACGGGGCAATGCCGCCAGCATTTTGGGCACATTGCCCACTGGTAGCGGCTTCTTAGATTAAGTTTATTTACTTTTAGTTTTAGATAGATCATTTTAGTTTAGATTTAACTTGGTTTTAGTCCCTTTTTTTAAGTAGGTATTATTAATCTTTTATGTTATTTATTATTTAAGTTGTTGAGTAAATAAATGCCACATGGTATTATTATAACTTGACAATCAGTGTTGAATGGGCGTAAATTATGGTACTTACCTAATCATTTTTGCAACTAGCGGGTTTATTGGTAAACCTTATATAATTTTTATTTAACAAAAAACAATTCGCACAATAAGAAAACCTACCACATTAAAGTTGCTATTGAATATAATATTATTGTCAACTTTTCCAAAAATCTTTGAAGAAATAACGTTAGCTTAGTGATAATACGTCAATACGCGGCGTGTATAGAGTATTAGATAGACAGATCTTTTCGTCATTCCATTTCGTGAAAAACTTAAACCAACCTAAACAAACATTGGAATATTAGTCGAAAACAGATAGAAACAGTCGTGTACAGATTACAGATAGCACAGTGGGATTAGGTTACACCAACAATGATTGGCATCACGTGACTACGAGGGCATAACTCGGGCGCGGCCTTTGAAAATTCGCTGGAATTGTTCACAAACGAACGTCCGATTGGATAGGATAAGCTGATCTAACATGCATATCTGCGGATTTAAAAATATGTGTAACAAAAATAGGTTTTCTGTCAATAAATTGTTAATTAGTGTGAGAAAAGCAAGAACAACCAAAAATACCTTTTTGCAAGAGACGTTCGCTGTGTTAGTTTTGTTAGTGGTCGTTACGTTTTGTAATTAATTTTCTCTACAAAGCACAATATTAGAAACTCGAATTTCTATACTAATTCCCGTCCGCACTAAATTTTCAGCCCTCAAGTTCATACTTTCGTAGTCAACTGCGTTATAGTATGAGGTACGTAGTACATACGTCATAGATAAATGGGAACTTTGAAACAGTTAACGTTTAGTGCTTAAATGCATTTTAGCAGGTATCACAAATTAGCAAAATGTGTAGGTACATTTGTAAATTTTTACTGGCAAAGCTACCTTAAAAGATAGTACCTTTGTATAACAAAATGTAGGTATGGGGATCTAAATAATTTGGATTGTGTACATTTTTGTGATAGAGATAATTTGAATCCTAAGGAAGGATATAGGGTAGTTTTTATCGCAATAGAGTGTAGATAGTCCACGGCAGGAGGAGCCGTTAGTCCAGTGTAAAATAAACAAGACTTACTGTGATAGTAATAAACAACATTTACTGTGATAGCTGATCTCTATCTCCCTTCCTCTTTTCGACAATACCAAATTGAGCATATTTTGTACATTAAAAAGAATTTCTTTCCTTTTTGTCACTGTACTCTGAATTGACTACTTAATGTAATCTCGATGAAATGATTTTAATTTTTAGCGTTCTGTCACGATGTTTTAAGTAATATTTGAATCTAAAATTTCTGATTCAGGGCATTTAATTACACGATCATTTGCCGACCGTTAAGTGTGTTTAAATATTGATATTTCTGTCTAAGTTTTAAAAAGTGGTTAATTATTTACGATACTACAATAAAAAGCTATAACTTTTCAAAGCCACTGAAGTTACGACAAATGTATTTCATACACAGCTCAAAGAAGCAGTTGTAGAAAATTGCAAAATAGCACGAAATTCTTCAATTCGCCACACGACCTCACTATATTCAAATTGCAGCGTTTACAAAGACCGGCGCGAATTGACTGCACTTTGCATGCATATGCAAGAGATGATTTCCCAGCCGGGGTTGACTGCTTCAAAAGCCTACCTATAGCATGTTTCTACCTAACCTACCCTGTAACAAACAAGCATGCAGAGCAATGTTTGTAGACCATGCCTGAACTTGTTTTTTTCAAAATCTTCTGCGTATGCTAATCATTAATGTCAAAAATTTGGATATGGTTTGGGTACTTACTTTTTATCTCAATAGCGGAGCATTCGCCAATCTAAAGATCTCTTTTTACTAAAAAACGATTTGGCAGAAGTCCCGAGCAACATTCGTAAGATAAATTAACTAGAGACAGTAAGAGACTCGTAGAGGTCATGGACCCGGGCAGATAAAATTTAAGTATATACCTATTCACAGTGTCTTGAATGATCGTTATAATATAATTCAGAGGGAATTATGTGAGTTATATATTACAAAACACTCATACATCACATCACTCATGATAACTGAAACCTTTTCCCTAACGCCGGCCGCTCACAAAAATCTTGTTACGGACATGTTTTTATATGTTCCCTAAGCCGTCGGCCTCGCTGACTGATGAATGGGGAGGCCATCAATAGCAGATCACTTGGACGCTTCATAAATATGTACACGACGATGTGACGTCACTTTTTATGAGCTCAAAAGGACCCTGCTCCGGCATGATTGATGATCGAATACTCGAAACGTTTATTGATTCACATGATTCCGAGTGTTATGTTTTGTTAACAATCATTAACGAATTCTCTACTAAATTTGCGTTATTGAACCAGTGCGAGCGAGCGATGAGTCAAACATGAAGGTTGAACTTTTTTGCCAAAAAACAAAGATGTTAAAAATACCGTGTGAAAGTGGCGAAGTGCGTGCGGTATCGAGTTGCGTGTCCGTTCCAGACGGAATATTAAGTATTTGGCGAGTTGGACTAACAGCTACTGTCTGGAAGCTGACGACCTAGCCCCATTTGGCTTTATTATAATTCGCACGCGATCTGAGCATTTTCCAATTCAGTCCTGCTTTTTTCGTCAATCAATCAAGTAGAATTAGTCTAATTTGGGTCAAACCACCCTGGCTATTTAAGAAACTAATCCGTAAGCTTATCCCTCAAGCTTATGGTGTTGCAAAAGCGCTCACAATAATTACTACTTACACGTGTATCACGTTGAGAATAAGGACGGCTTCAATTGATCCGGCTTTTAATCTAAGTAAGGGAAGCCGAGTAAATCGACTGAAACAATAAGGAAGTGCCTCAAGTGTAACGACGGTAATTCCGATGCTGGGGTGTTGCTAATCGCAATCTTTAACTTTGCTGCCGGCTTCAGTAATAGATATCATACAAATGAATTGTTATTGGGTAAAATCGTAAATTCGTCGGTAATTGATAATGAGGAAGCAATAGAATTTTTATTGTTCATAGACGTAAGTCAATTACTATAGTAAGTATGTATCAAAATTGGCAACGCTGCGTTGTAAGTATTTATTGTTTTATTTTATTCTCAAAGTAGCAGCTACTTATTTCCTATTATATAATACGCTTAATCATGGTATATCATAAAAAAAAATTATTAACAAATTATAAAACAATTCTCTTCAAAAATGTAATGTTAGTAGAACACTCGACCTATAATTGCACCGATAACGTCCGTATATTTTCCACAATATGCATCCCCTTGCAGGATTTGCAATCCACTCTATTGTGATTATATTCTCTTTGAAAATAGAGGTATGAAATAGTTATGGAAAAATTAAAATGAAAATGAAAATTATTTATTTGCTGCATAAAAACGTATACTTAAATTAAACATGCTTACTTACACGCTATATTTTGCTGTTTCTGATTTGTAATAAAATACATAAAGTTATCTAATGATCCCCACACTAGGCTCAGGCTGTATCGTGGGATAT
Organism: Ennomos erosarius; assembly: GCA_963580505.1. Lineage (NCBI taxonomy): Eukaryota > Metazoa > Arthropoda > Insecta > Lepidoptera > Geometridae > Ennomos > Ennomos erosarius. The sequence continues at coordinate 8,554,100 of OY756992.1, read as the reverse complement.
AGGTAGGTATTTCACTAAACAACCTCACAGGCCAGGAATAAAGTAGGACGTAAAAGTAAAGATCAGTAAGTACACTTAATTTTTAGTAGTATACTATACTTATACTATAGTATGTAGCTACATGTTACGTAACATACAACCTCTATTTGTGCTTATATGTACGAAATCAGTCGGTGCAGAGTCAGATTAAGCGACATATGCACATAACAAAGCTCTGCTATATAGTAGCTTTTAACTTTACCAAGTCCTGGTACGCATGCCATGTCCTGGGGACCACAAACTAATACAAAACCATCATGGTTCGTGACAGTAATGCTTCAAGGTTACAATAACATTGTTTGAATTCGTTCCATGAACTTATAAAGTATTCCTGCGTGAGAATGAGACGTCTCCATTTTTATACAGGATGTAATTTAATTCATTAGCATAAATTGAGCCTATTATAGTACATTATTTATAGATTGTTATTAAAGAGTAAAAGTGTGTAAATGAAATTTTTTTATTGAAAATTACGAAGATTGCCGCGGCGCCTAACGCAGTTGGCCCGGATGATTTTGATACATTTAAACGTTTTTATACCTTGTATGTACTAATTAAAAACAGTACTACATTATTTTAATTAAATTTTGTATTGTAGCATTTGATTAAGTAAGTTATTCCATTTTTTGGAGTTATTATTATTACTAAACCAATGTGTTAGAATTCAAAAAGTTTGGTCCAGACGTAACCGGTATCAGGAGTAGGTACTTAGTTTCAAAGAATGCTAATGAATTCAATTACACCCAGTATAGCGTTATCACTGTCGCACGTCGGTGTCAACATGGTGTATTTGAGTGAACGATTTAACGTGACGTCATCAAAACTGCTCTGCGTCAACAACGTTACAGTATTCTTACTTTTATATCATTTGTCAAAGTACGATTGAAGTAATAATGCTAGAAGAGGTTGTGGTAGGCCCCTGAACTATTGCAAATGCTTTGTAAACTCCTGAACTTCCTAAAGTACTTTGTGGAATATTAGAGGTTTCCAAAATAGCTTAGCTTAAAGCTAAAATTATCTTTTGACTACGACGAGAGCTGTTTTTTAAATAGAGCTTCAGTTCCAACTTTGATTGGCCGCATAACCCATAAGTATATAGTTTCGACACCGCTACGTGTCAAGCACAGTGCTTTTAATGGAGTTCAGTATCTGTCTACTGCAGCGAACGAAGTCATCCTGAGCGTTTGCCGCAGCTCAAACCACGGCTCGCGCAGAAAGAGTACTTCAAAAAGGCTTGGGTGCCTTGAATGCGTGTTCTATAACCGATGATACAATAAAGTTGTATGTGAAAAACCACTCGCTAAAACATTGCCAAAAATATGTCAGTGGATTAATTGAGAAAGATTGTGATCCACAAATCTTGGTACTAACAACACAAACATTCGCACCGATTTTTCAGCATAATCAATCGCTCTTCAGTTTAACCTAAAAGCTTCAATAAATGCAGAGTTTCCCACAAATAATTCTCAGTTAATGCCGCCGGTTGTAATAACATTGCGGTGCAGATGGGCGTCTGGCAAAGTATCAAGACGGCGCGACTCGCGTCGGCAAGGTCGTGGTTAGTAAATAATGTTTATTTCTTACTAAACTTTGGTAGTTTATTTCTTCCGGAGTGGTCGATGCACAATAACATAATGAAGGGCAATGAGACTAAGGAAAACTAACGTCAGGTATACATGACTATAGCAACGTGATTATAACGCTATACATTTCTTAATGTTGACTTTTACTAGACTTGACTTCTACTAGAGGCCACTTGCAGTTTTACCTGCAATTAGAGACAAAAGAACTGCAAATTCAGATTCAATTCGTGTCGTGTCTTTAATTTTTTCGAGACGACAATTTTCCTGTTTACCGATATAACCAATTTATTGGATAATCCTATTAAACTGTCTGATGAATAAAAAAAATTTTTGAGTAGTATAGGTATTAGATAATATAACTGCAACTTCCGACTCCTGGAAATTCCACTTCACCCAGAAGTCAACATGGCTCCCGATGGTTTCCTAGACCGCTGTAAGAGAGTGCAAATTTCGAAATGTTTGATAAGTCATCGGTGCAGGGTCCAGCGGGATTTGAACCTGGGTGCGATGGTATGAAAGTCGCACAGGCTACAGCTGGGTCACACTCGCTCCATACCCACATAGTATTAGCCCAGACAATATAATACCTACAGTACAGATGCCTCATTCCATACAACGGGGAATAACGCGGGCTATTTTACGAATATTTAATTTCTGCGTAACGCAAGATTATCAAGCCACATTTATTGCGTGTTGGAGAAGTATTGGGCCAAATGAATATACTGGACGCTAACTAGTAAGTCTTTAGACACGATTACTACATTTTTTCAAGTTCGGGATATTTTTCGTTTGTACCTGATGGACCCCGTTAGTAAGTACTCCATCTTTTAGTGTGACCATATCGTATCATCAATTTATCAGTGTTTGAAAAGACAGTTCTGTCAACTGATTATTATTAACGTAATGTACCTAAAGCAAAAACAATAATAACCGCCCCGTAATATTAGTTTCCCCCCTTAGTCACCGAGTGAGGTCGTGATAGAAAAGAGCGAAAAATGAAGGATAGCGAAAAAAGAGTGAACGTTGAGTCACCGCGGATGTCACAGATCAGAGAAAAAGGGGAAAATATACACAATGTTATTAAACCCACTTCATTTCAAATTTAGAACGGTCCAGTCTCGATTCAGACGCGAGGCGCGCGCGCCGCGACATCGGCATTATCATTAATGTTTTGATATGAATCAAACTTTTGGTTAACTTTGTGTCCAACTGGAGACTATTATGATTAACAGATTCGTTGATAAGTACGCGAGTGAACCTTGTGACTTGTGATACTAATAACTGGAGGAAAACTGCCAGTGTCAGTGATTTACTAACTTGCATTGTTTAATTTAGTTCTGAATATTTCACTATCATCTGTGTACAAGACATTAAATCTGCGCAGCACAGTAATCCTTATGGCCATTAAAATACACTTACCAAAAATACATTTAACCTTTTTGTTATAATAACTACCGGTGCCAATTTAATGCTTCGTTCACACGTGGGGAGTATCCGACCGATGGCAATTGTTTACAAAATACAATGTCCGTGGATGTTGACAAATATTTTTTCACGGTATTCCGATTCATTCCGCGGTTCGATAGCAACGTGATTGAATCCCGAAATATGAAAGTGCAGTTTTTGGAATACGTGTACTGTGTCGAATAGTACAGATAGTGTTTTGTTTTTAAGTTGAGTTTAAATTTAGGTGAGGACGATAAAAATAAAACCTATTTTTTGTTTAATATTCAAGTATTTAAGTATTGGAGTACAAAAGTATGTGATTTCACTTGGGTAATGCACATTGCACAATCGTACGTACTAGTACATTATTATTTTATAGGTAGATATAGCTATTTCCATGTATAGACTCTAAAAACGAATGCTAATCCTTATAAAAGTGTAGGTGATAAATACCTACTGCTAATGTCATATTAAACTTATCGTACAATTTGCGGACATAATCTGTATCATTATTACTTTATTTTTATATTAATAGTAGCTATAAATCTATAACACACGCTACCAGGATGACGATCTGCATAAATTCAACATGTTTCTAATTAACTCACGAACGTGTGGATTAATTGCTTTAACTAATCAAACTATTTTAATATGTCTTGATCGTAAATCGTTTTTTGTGTCTGCTTTATATATTTTAGGTTATTGCTGTTTTTTTTGCTTGCAAGATAATAATAATAACTTCACCTTTACCTTAATCTTTATAATTGATATTGTCATAGTGGCTAGATCGCGATAGAGGTGTATTGTGTGCCAAACTCTTAAAATAGCCATTCCTAATGAAATATTCCATTAATATTTAGATTATACAGTGTAGTATAAACATACAATACGGTCCGTTATTCTAATTAACCAATAACAATGCATCTCAGCCCATTTTTTTAGATCGCATGACCAATAACGAGTAACCATTAACCTAACGAATACTCTGTGATGGGTATATCATTTTATAAAAAATATTATTTCATCTATGCTTGATGTTTCAACGAAATAACGTTCACCAAAGTCGTGATAAGACTAACCGCATAACTAACTATTAGTTATTTAAATATAAGGCTTTTTCTTGGTTTATTGAGAAACAATATTCATTTAAGTATACACGTGTGAAAGGTATATAGTATATAGGATTTGTCTAATAGAAAATAAGGTGAGGGTGTCGCTTCAAAGTGGGAGCCAATTTCACAGATTGGCATCCACTAACGCTCAGTCTGTGATGGAAGTTAGAAGGCATCGGTCGAATGTCACAAACAAAATATGCCAAGTTGTATTGTGAAGGGTTGCACAATCTATACTCAAAAGTGCAGTAAAAAGAAATACCAAGTTTCTTACCTCAAGTAATTCAATATTTTCAATATTACACTCTGTTTTGTAACAAAATAATCGAATTTATATTTGGAATAATCATTGTAAACATAAACATTGACGGACATAATGGCAGCGATAGGCACCTAATATTCTCAACTTGTCGTAGTTCACGCGAAATCTAATAGATGGCGCTGACTTTTCCCACGCCATTTTGACAAAATAAAATGTTCCTTCGGGCATATCCTGATATATAAATCTATGGGGTGTACATAGCAGTAACTTGTGTTAAAATTGTATAAATTTTAAGAATGGTGCTAGGTATCTTCTATTTATTTCATAATCTATATTAAACCTGAAGAGTGCGTTGACTCCGCACCACTAGGTTTTGTTTCCCGACATTTACTATTTAGGTTCGTCTGGAGAACCGTCTGATTTATTTAAGACATCGTTCTGTAGGTATTCAAAGAAGCTCATTTCGTCTTGTGCTTAGTTTAGATCGAGCGGGTACTACTCATCCGCAAATGTCATAAATGTTCTGGTTCAGTTTGAACATGCCTGAATGAACACCTTAATAAGGATGCTATCCTGTGAAAATATTAGGTAACGTAAAATCACAATACTGGTTTGATGAGACATTCTTGATTAATTGATTGATTGATAGATAGATACTTATTCAATTTTTTTCGTTTACATAAAAAAAAATTAGATTTTCAATCAGACGTTCTTTATTTCAAAGCATATTAACTAGAAAACTTGTAACATTTTCTTCATTTTGGTTTAGTATATCGGCCAAAACTTCCATTTAGTCCTTATTGGTATTTATTTAATTCATGACACTGCCTCAGCGTAGTGACTTGGCCAATGTAAATGACACTTTAGCAACTAGCCTCGTAGGTCTTGAAATATTGGTGCTGTCACTCCTTCCGCATTAGTTACCCAGAAGACATCGGTATTCTTGAGTTATTTCGAGGACATTTATCTTTGAAGGTATAAGGTTTGCCCTCGAAAGTGAATTTATTGTTTTTATTAGTTATCATTACATACTTTTATTTCCAAAACAACGCATTACAGTAATGCATCTAAATAATAAATTGTATTTAAGTATTATAGATAAGCCTAAGTTCAGAAGTGGACATCTACGGGCTGTTGATGATGATGATTATAGATAAGTATACAATAATACTATGATAATATATTATTTATTAGAGCCCAAGTTTCTAAGCCTATAATTATAAAAGGCATATAGACTGATTGGCGCTTAGATCTTTAAATAAACAATGATTCAGTCTTAAATTAGAGTAAAGTAATCAAAATTCAAAACAGATTTAATCACTAGAGCTTTACCCGTCAAAATTTAGCACCCGATTGTTTTGGATAATAAATATTCTTAGAGATAAAATATGAGTTTGACGGCGGGTAAATTCGGCTAATTGGAAGTAAGAGGCTACCTACCGACCCTTATCACCCAGTCAACACCTGTCCCAGCGCCGCAGGTTCATGGAAATTTGATATTTGCTTTTTAAAAACGTCAAAACATTTCCATGTCAGGGCCATGAATACTGGGTTTGGTATCTAGGTAATATTGAAACATAATAGTACGAATGTAGGTCATATTACGCGGCGGCAAACATGTTGAATGTAAACATGCAAATAGTAATAAACATATAGCCATGCAATGCCATATTTTTATAGTAACTATAAAAATCTAAACTGATTAGTACTGTCGCGCATCATAAAACAAAAACCATTTATTTTCCTTGCTCATAAAAGCAGCGGTAATAGATTCCTGATTGAAATCTGATACCCAATACGCCCACTTTTACTGAGCTGGACGCATTTAATTAATTCATTTTTACTGTCACTAGTTTAGAACCATGTATAACACAAATAATGTCAACTAAAAATAAACAAATTAATTCAAGCAGCACAAACACAGTTCCGTATACAATGGAGTTTGGACGGCTCAATAGCGGCCTCAGGTGGACGGCCGTAACGACTGTTAACACTCTACTCGTCATCCAAAACTCAAACGAAGGCAAAGTGCACGATGACTACATAGTGACGTACCCGGACAGCGAGATCGAAACAGTTGACGATATCAAAAACCTAAATTGCGAGGTAGACGAGAACTCTGAACTTCTTAATCGGTGCTACGAAAACCCTCTTTTCATCCCGGCGAGCGAAGTTTTAAAAGATGAGATAAGTGAAGACAGGGACAGTGAGGAACTAATGAAGAGTGGGGCAAAAAAGTTCGAGGATTATAAGTTCTGTGAGGCAGTTAACGACTTCGATATCGAGCTAGAGACTGGGGAGGCGGTGCCTATAGTGTACCTGTCAACGAGCCGCGCTGCGCGGCTGCAGAGGGCACTGAGACTCGGCGGATATAAAAAGGTTCGCTTCTTTTTAATATTTCTCATCTACTGCTCCTTTATGAAGGACGCTTTTGATTTTCCCTTATTGTGGTGTTTTATCCAAGTCAAAGTTTGTGGCAGCTAATTAACATTTCTTTCTTAACAATGCGTTTGCTCTCCGGAAACTTTTTTCTGTTTCGACAAATTGAAATTGAAATGTCACGGAAATTATGTTAGGAACTGAAATGTTGTTGTGAAAAACCTTTTTAATTAGCGAGAGTTGCGCGGTGAACTGTCCTCGTCTAGTTTGAAATTTATTAAACTGTTAACTCTAGTGCTACATACAATTGCAAATTTTATAATGACACCAGTTTTAACTACAAAAAAGTTCCCAGTAGCATAATTATAACGTAGTACGTATTGTAACGTAGGCATTTTCGCTCTAGACATCTCGCTGACAAATCGTACTAAAATAACGTTATTTCTAACCTTATTATATTAGAAAAACATGCCTTAATTATATTTTAAAGTTAAAAATCAACCGATTAAATATTCTTAAATGATATATATGTTATCTGACCATTTTATAACGTTATCACCCAATCAATTAAAAACGAGCGAGATATTAAGCTACTGCCATTTTAGCATTCTTTAAAAGCTATTGAGGAAGACATATCTAATAGTCATATAGCACTCGTAAAGAGATCGTCGATGTGGAGTTCTTTGCACATTATAGATGCATAATGCCTTCCGCATGACTCGTTGTGAGAAGTTGGAATGATCCCCGTATTACACGTACTTGACTTCCGCGAGTGAACTTTGTAAGGATTTTGCCTCAACTTTAATCACTTTGAAGGAACTTTTGCATGCGGATTAAGATGTTATTAACCCATTTAACATATTTGAAAAGTTTTGGACTTGAATGTGTGATTAATACGTAGTAAGTTCTGATAAAATTATAGGGAATAACGTCCTCGTCAGACAAATAACAATTTGGCAAGAATATCTAATACGTTAAAAACAGAAGTGGTTCAGGAAAACTTTTACATGACTTTTATAAAACACTACGAATCGGTCAATGACCTCTTTCAAAGTTTACTAAGACTGCTAAAATTACAGTGAATAACGTCCTCGTCAGATAAATAATAATTTGGCAAGAATATCTAATACGTTAAAAACAGAAGTGGTTCAGGAAAACTTTTACCCGACTTTTATAAAACACTACGAATCGGTCAATGACCTCTTTCAAAGTTTACTAAGACTGCTGCCCACTCTATTCGCGTCTCAGTTTGTGTCTACATCGATGAGCTATTGGAGCTAGAGATAATTAGTTTAGACACTTGGCACTTGGTTTAGATACGTTTAGGAAATACCAGTTGAAATGAAAGCGACATTTTGTCGAGCTTTACTTCGTCAAAATCAGAACGGCTTACGATTCTGTCGGGTCGTGATTAACTTGGGGACTTTATTTTTTATGTTATTGAATGACCTGACGAGCTAGTCGTTCACCTGATATTAAGAGACACAGCTGCCGGCTTCAGTACCTGTCTTCGACTGTTATTCGTGACAAAAGTTAATTATTTATCTATTGTTACAGATGGCATCCGACCCTTACTATTATGGTATTTTATAAAAAATTGCGCTGTAAACATTTATAAATTTTTAAACTTAATTGGCGTAACAACCAATTAAACCTGCCGTTATATTCCCTATGTGCATTATTTAATCATCGTGAGATTATGCACGAAAGCTTTACCTAATATTTAGAGTTGAAAAATATGCATTTAGTAAAAGCTACTGTGACGCTCGTCTCATAGCGACGCAACGTCAAAGTTAGCCGTGGGCCTAGCACGAATATTTACGCGCGCGTAAGTGTAACGTTAACGTAAGCCAGTTGTATGGCGTTTGATTTGCCCCCCCTATTACGATTGAGCTAGCAGCGCTGCTGACGCGCAACTCCTGTCAAAATTGTATGAACTTTGACAGCAGTTGAGCGGCAGACGCAATCGTAATAGTAATCGTAAGGGGGGTTTTACGTTAACGTTACACTTACGCGCGCGTAAATATTCGTGCTAGGCCTACTGTAGCCGACAGCTAACTTTTCCGTTTTCTCACAATTCAAAACTCAAACTAGACTATTCACAAAGCGTATGTCTGTTTGTAACCAAGTCGTCCAATTAGGGGCCCGATCCACGTGGCCTCCTTTGTTCGTGTGCACGTCAAGTTGTTATGACAAAAATGCACCATTGTGCTCTTCCTGAGCATTGTGTGACTAGACAGCTTGAAATTGAAAATAAAACGCTTGGCTGTTAGTTGAGGCTTTGTGCTCTTGTTTAGGAAACTATTTAGGAGAACGCTTGGTAACGTGAGGAGATTTTGGATATTTAAAATCTTCAATTCCGAAATAAAATAAAATTTTTAATATATTTAGGTTTCCTATGTAAGTAACGTAACGAAGCACAAACAACCTGTTTTTCAAAAGTTTACTTGGGTTAATAATACTTACATAATCAGCAGTGATAAGTTGATAACAGCATAGATAATAAAGATATTAAGTCCTTAAAATTTAAAGACTATAATGTATTCTTAATACCTTAGTATCTTTATACCTTACACTTATATTTCACCCCGTCGTCGCCGCCCAAGAAAAGTCTTGTATTGAGCGACCCGGAAGATCCTATAGCAGCCGTTGTTTAGGCTGCGCTAGGATCACCGGACCAGTCTAGCCCTTCTGGCTCAGGTACCGATTTCGGCACCGGTATAGGATACCAGCGTAACACAATCAGACACCGACCCCACCGGCGAGGTCGACGTACCCCCCGTAGGTAAGCTAGAATGGTCGCGACTTTCCATAGGGTCCACTCCTCCAGTGGACGTAGTCTTCTCGATCCTCTTATCCCGGCAACAGCCCAAGCCGAGTCTCGCACCCCAGTGGTGCCCTTGAGCTAGTTGCCCCCCACTTTTGTCAGCTGGGTGCCTTAAGCGCCTGCCCTCCCGCCCGGTGACGCTGTAAAGGTCGGTAGAGACCAACAGCATTAGCTCGTTAAAAAAAAAACCTTATACTTATACTTTAAAAGTGTAGTTAACAATTCCATGATTAGCATAGATAATAATGGTAATCATAACGATGGACGATCTACATTTTTCTATAAGTAATACATAATGTATTACATAAAATATTAGAAGACAGAGTTTTAGAAAAGGTAACGTTCCAACTTTTATAATAGTCGTTCGTTCTCTTCGAAGGTGCCCTATTCTTCAGCTTCATAATTTTTAATTTCCATGAAACTGATAATCGCTGAACAAAAAGGCAAACTAGACCACTTTACAGAGCTTTCCGGCATTCTTCTGAAGAAATTAAAACCCCCGCAAAGAAATGCTAAGTTAATCCGAATTTTCAAAGATACCTGTGAATTGTCGTTATCGATGCCTGTCGTATAGAGTAATTGCATTTTCTCTGATAGTGGAAAAATAACACTAATATTGCATTCTAAATTTCTATGTATTATTTCAGCTCAGAAACGAATTACAGCTTGGTCGCTACGATATTTATTGGACTTTTTCATGGTCCAGAAGGTATTTTGTTACGTCGTGTCTTATTGTAAAGAATTAAGGTTTATTGGTGACAAAATTTGCTGTGAAAAACAAGGTAGATATAAAATAGCAAGCACCTGTCCACAAAAAAAACTATTTGTTACATCATACTTAGACAAAAGGCTTATTTTGAAGAAACGAACGGAAAATTGCATAAAAATGTCACCCGTTTAGAGGCCTATCATGGTTTCAGAAGGAAAATTGATACAAACATCCTGTCTCGTCGTTTACCAGACTGTTATAACAGACTCGCAAGCTTTACTTGCATTCGTTAAGAACTCTACGCAGTATAAAATAGAGATGACTATTCCATGAGGAATAACATTAATATTTTTGCATGTTTCAACATAGTTCTTGGCATCGATGTCACTTTGCCGTCGACTGTTGTGCAGAGAGACTGTCCTATTTCATTCAGATGGGATCCCATTTTATAAAGGGATGGAATTCTTTTAACATGCCGATGATTCCACGCGGTGCAGATGTCAACATGCGCCTATTTTAGATTTTTGTGTGCTATAATATATAGCTGTAGTCAATTTTAAGATTCGGTTGGTGTATAATGATGTTTTTATATTTTCGGGTCCTCAAAAATGTCAAAAACAAATTGGTAAGGTTGATTAGCGAAAATTGAATAATTGCCTTATTGAGGTAAAATATACATTTTGCTTGGATAATAAACTTTAATGGTAAAATAACAAGGCTAAATTGTTCTCTTAACAAAATTCCGTAACAAAAATTCTAAGATTTTGGAGTTTGCGTAGGTAGAGCACGTCTCAAAATATAATTATGTTATAAAAAGTTACGGGGCACCGATGTTATTTTTAATTTTTCAAGAAAAGTTAATTATAAAGGTGTACTTGAATTAGTTTTAATTAACAAATTTTTTTTGTGTTTTTTTTTTTGTGATTAATGTGACAAAACTCCATTGACATAAAATATGCACATGCATGTAAAAATATGATAACTACAACAAATAACTGAATACCTTTTGAATATTAAACTGATATATTATAATTATTATACATACCTAAAAAATCATAGCTCTCACAGATTTTTCAATTTAGTTTGAAATTGCATGACAAAAAATTAGCTTGGTGTCATTCTAAAAAGGCACTCAATCTTACTCTCAGTAAAACATTTTATAGCTAGTTTTAAAATTTTCTACAGGGGAACGAAGTAAAGTGCTCCTTCTATTGAACTAGCGACGTTGCAGTTAAGTAAGGAGATACTCTACAAAATCAATTGGAGCTTCAATTTAGTAGTGACCCCTTTCAATGTAACTGATTTTTATCAGATATTTTTTACAAACGTTTTTAGTGTAGTATTTCAAGACTAAAATACAGTAAAGCCAATTTTGAGGTAACAAAGTAGGTTTAAATAATTCGATTTAAGACCTACATTTCTTATTTTATTTTTAATCTATGTAGTTAATTTCAATGATCCGCGCGGCTTAGCAAGAGAACTTTTTCTAAAACAATTGTCGGATATTACAATATTTATAAAATACTGCTGACTGCTACTTACAGCTTGAAGAAAAAATAAAGGACACAGTACTTTATAGGTATAGTTAGGTATCACACCATCACATATAGGTAAACTCTTTATTGTACACCAGTTTGGTTGGACAGTCACCAGTAGACAACAGTACCTAGTACCTACAGTATTGAATAATGACACGAAATTAAAATTATATTAAATTGTAATCACTAAGTATTAGGTACAAGATGTACCTTATAAAATTAGTTACCAAGTATCTCATCATCAACAGCCTATAGACGCCCACTGCTGAACATAGGCCTCTCCCAAAGAGCGCCACTTTGAGCGGCTGCTCGCCTTCTGCGTCCATCGGCTCCCCGCGGTTTTCACCAGGTCATCGGTCCACCTAGTGGAGGGGGGTCCACCTAGTGGGGGTCCATCTAGTGGGATCACAGAATTAATAGTAACTATTAACTAATCTGTGGTATTAGCTTACAAATAAAAAGTAACTATTCTATCCATGCTATTAGCTATGTTTTTTTATTTGTAACATAAATCTAGGTCTGACTGGAAAGCTACAGACTGAGCTATTTGCGTCGGCACCCAATACGATGATTGCAATTTATTTGCGACTCTGCCCGATCGAGTCTTATTTTAGCCAATCCTTATTTAGTCGGTAGTTACGCAACGCTTTTCTCAGATTTCATCTCATTCTCCCGTCCTTTATAATTGGCTTACTAAGCGGATGACCTGTACCTAGTTGGTATTAGATAGAAGTGCAAGTTATAAAAATTTAATCAGCCACCGTCGGAATTTTGGCGGGTTCGGGTTTTTTGCAGATACCCTTAATCACAGTTAAGTTAAAATATAGGTAACTTTTGCGCAATCATAACCTTGCCATAGTCTTGAAAATTTACTGTATAGTAACCCGGGCTGAAGCACCGAACTAAAATACAACGTAAGATAAATGTATTAGTTGTAACGCTCTATGGACCGATTTTTCAATATGGTCATACAAGGTACCTATTCGAAAGAAAAAAACCATTAGTATCGTTAGTTAAAGTTGTTACTTAAACGAAACTACAAAACTAAAACAAAACAAAACTACTTAAATATTAATCAAGGACGTGGAAGAATTTGTTGACCTTTTTTCCTTTTAAAATATTATGAAACTGTGATCATGTCTGAGTCAAGTTTAAATAGCTCCTTTGTTAAGTATTTTCCTGCTGTAAAATAAAATTTATGAAGCTTATACAGAGCGGAGCTAATGCTAAAGAAGCTCTGAAGCCCCGTGCACGGTTCGGCAGAGGGCTTATTTGATCCCGATCCAATCCCGCTGCGTTTCATCACTCTACTCTCTTATCCGCTTTTGCGAGTGGGAAACACAATAAATGTTATTGAAAATGCATTAACAGCCAGGCAAGTAATTAAAATCAACAAAGTCTTTAGTTTTCGTGTGAAACGTTTGTAAGATAATGATGTCTACAAACTATACAGTAATTAGCTACTATACTGACGCATTTTAACCCAATAATATAAATTGCTTATAGATAGTGTAGCGACACATAGTAAAATAGATAAATAGATGAACTTTTTATTGAAAACACCATTTTACAGAAAAATGTAGTGGGAAATCTTATAACTAAGTGTTACAATTTACGATCTTAACAGACCAGGTAGTTGAGTATTAATATTTATTATAACATCATTAATTTGCCTAAAATCAATAAAAATGGCAAAATTTATGTGTCACAAAACAGTTATTTCTAGGGAACTTCTAAGAAATGTAATATTAAAAGTTATATAAACGCCTTGAGTAAAATAAAGTACATACCTACCTATTATATTAATTTGACCGATCCAGGGCCGGAATTTCTCAGAATTTCTTTTTCATTTGCTCCAAATTATTACGTGAAAAGACTTAGACATATTTTATGAATTCTAATATAAACGTACCTGCTTGCTTATACACGTGCCAGAGACACGGTTTTTTTAATAGCTAAAAAATTCAATTAGGTCTCTCGCTTGCAATAGATAGATAGAGTAGATAGACAGGTAACTCTTTATTGTCTCACCAATGAAATATAATTAGGTACAATAATGCAGGAATTAATAAAACTTACGTACTATTGTGTAATGTTTATTTGTGCATTTCTAAAATATATTTTAGGATCGAAGTGAATCATAAAAATAAGCAATGATTTGCGAGTGTTAACAGTATCTTCTGACAAGCGTAATAAATAGGTTAATGTTAATATAATATAATTATAATATAATTGATCAAAAAACGTGGATCGCGTTCATTATTACATAATTATTCTCTGAGTAGGTTCAACCAAATCTACCGCTACAACGGCAAGCCTTTATGATTCCATAAACGATATGGCCTCTGATAAATACCAACCAGAACGTTGCGAGACCGTAGTTATATACATAATCTAAGATATTCCCCTATAGCCTCTACTTCAAGTTATCAATGACTGTCAGAAATAGGCTATGATAACGATAAGGCGACAATTATCGGGAACTATAACTGGTCAGAAACTTGGGCAACTTATCACCCTTCTCGATTATGATCTCGACTTTACAATCGCTTGTTAGAGATATAAGATGAAAGGAATTAAATGGGTACTTACTAATGGTTTTGAGAGGAACTTATTGTTTTGATTTGATCACATTCTTATAATTGAATTACATGAAGGTTTATACTAGTCGTTCGTCTGCTGTCAAGCTTCACAAATGTTAATCTAGGATATTCACAAGATACTTTACAAGTATCATGATTGCTTTTTTATACTTGAATGAATATTGAAGCATTTATAATGTATATATCTTTAAGTATTATTTAATATGAGTTTTACTGACTTTAAGTACCTATTCTTTACTGTTAAAATTCATTTCTATCCATATAAAAAATGACGATATTATTGGCTTGTACCTACTTGGCGTACATTTTTAATTTTTGACGAAAATTTAAATAATATTGGATGCCAACATTATCTCATACTGCGCCTAGCTTCGTATCATCCATCAATGACAATGAGAAAATTCCCTGTCACATAAAGATAGGAACATCCGATATTCCAAAAATCCTTATTGGAAATTTGTGGCAATACCAAAACGAGCATAAAAAAGGAAAAAATGCTGCGAAACGTTCAAGTACTAAAAAGTCATTGGGAGTAACTACTTCTTCTTCTTCTTCTTGTGTAGGTAAGTGGTCAGCCCTGGTGTCAGAATTTTTAGGCCGCCCAGAGGCTTCTGACTTGGCTTAACGACTATTGTAACTACTAACGTGCCAACATACAATACATAAATCACAACAAAATCTAAGTAAAGACAAATAGTTTTTTAGAGGATTGCAGGATTAGTACCTACTAATGTATTCATCTTTAGCTATGATGTATCTATGTTTTTGTATGAGTACCTACTTTTGCAATAAAAAGCAATACAATAGCACCTCTAGCACGATTTTATTAGAATTTACATTACTGTGTACATACATACTATGTTATGGCGTAACGTAAATTATTTATATGCAATCCAGTATTGCACCAATAGCGGCAACTAGGTATATACGTATTAAAGAAGGATTTTATAATCCAAATATTTTACGATACCCTATTCGATAGAAATTATAGTATAATGTAGGTTCATTCGAATAAAGTTCAATCAGTTAATACAAAAACAAATGACAATTGAATCTTTTGTTTTGCATATAAAACACGTATTTCCGAACTCATCACGAAAAGCTAATGCATATTGAAGAGTATTGAAAAGATGTAATAAAGCGAGATTTTGTGCAGATATATCGCCCTCATTCCCCCGGGCGGAGTGTTAAGAGCTTTCAAGCATGAAATAAGATACAAAACGTTTTTCACACCGTCCTAACCATTTTCCTTATATCTTATTTTTAAAACAATGAATGGTTATTTATTTTTCGTTAATTCTGAATTATAAGTAGGTAATGGATATGACTTTATAGTATATTGCATCTGCGTCAAGCTAAAACTTAGACCCCACAGAGCATTAAAAAAATGACGTTTAGCTCTGTGCATCCCCCCATACACCATAGCGCGTCACTATCAGCGGTTTTACTAAGCCTAATGGCGGATTTTATTATAATCACCATTTTCAATTGATGTGAAGGTTAAATATTAAACACCAGTTGTAAGTCATCCATCAATCAATCCTTAGGCAAAATGAGGAGTTTTTCCTTTTTCCTATAGCCACACAAGTAGTTTCGTATATAGATTCCCTCAGTAGCGCCTTAAACGATTAGGACGCTAATGGTAGACTACATCAATCTAATGTGCCCACTCTCTCTCTTGCCCAATTATCTTTTTCCTTTCTTAGGGCTGTCACTATATTCTTTAGGACAAAGACACTAAAATAAATTAAACTTATCCTTAGAATTTAAAAAACGAGCGGGACTTCAACCTGCGCTTTCCAACTCATTGGATTAGACGCTCTCTAAACTGAGCTAAGGTTACATGACCGCTGACTGTAAAAACCTGAAATCATACACACGACTATGTACTTGAATTTACAAGACGGTAGGATAAATTTTTCTTTAAAAAAAGGTCTTCTATTATCTGGAATATTGGCTATTAGGGTTACAAAGTTTAACATAAAAACAATGTTATATTAAGTTCTAAGAAAATACTAACGTAATTAGAATTTTAGTAAACAGAATAACGTAATAATACTTACAGCGTAACTTACTTTCTCTTCAGATTAAAATGTTGTTTGTGCGGATGACTGCGCTAAAATAAGTTTATTAAAAAGAGTATTTCGAAGAATAAATTTACATTAGGTATTGTTCAGATAAAATAATATACAAATTAATGCTTTATTTCAAGTGAACAAAGTCTAAAAGATAAATTACCAGTATGATAACAAAAGTATTTCCCAAAATGTTTTTGCTGTAACTCAAACTTCTAAGATATGGCAGCCCTACATCCCACGTCAAAGGCAGCGAGCCGTGTCGGGAACAAACTAATTAATTTCTACTTATTCACAAAATGTTGATTTTTACCACTTCTTGGATAAGTTTAGACTTACAGATTAATTTGTAAAGGATAAATTAGAATCACGAACGAAATCGGATATAAGACCACTTGTCACGGTAGCACTATCCTGGCTTGAGGGATGGATGGATGCGAGTTCAATTCCCGCTCGTGATCCTAATTTTTCCTTTTAGATTACGCTGAGCAGGCGATACTGCTATAAAAATCATAAATATTAAGATTAAGATTTCTTAATAGTTCGGATGGGATCACTTTTGCTTTGCGATTTAGGAGTAAGTTATCTTGATAGAATAAAGGTAAATTTTCCAGACTAAACGATGAAGGTATTATTAATACATATAATAATACATATAATAACAAAGCAACGTTGGCATAAATGATTAAGTTTTTTTACTGGCTTTTACTATTTGGCCATATTATTATGACAACGCTTAAACATTTTCCTGTCTGAACTGAATCATAACGTTTTTCTAAGGCAACTTTATACTAATGTCTACTTTATATAGTTTTTCCTTTCTCCCAAATTAAATTATAATTTGAAAAGGTACCCTAAAACTTCGAATAAATTATACGAGTTCTTTTATTCATACAAAGCTTAACTGCAAGTTTGAAGCTTCGGTTGCAAGGCAATTTTAAGTTAAAACGGGGGATCTAGGTACCTATTTAAATTGCAGGGCTAGTAGGGATTTTAACTTTTCCCGTGTTTTAGTTTTGGTATCTTGGAAAGTATAATTAATTCACTATTTGATTTAATGTATAGGTATTTGTATACATATCCTTACAATTCATTCTTTAACAGATAGTTCATTTTAATATTTTTTTTGCTAGAAAATACCTGTTCACTCTCGACTACCCTAAGTACCCCACCAGTATCTATAATCTATATATCTACTACATAGTATACATAATTCGCTAGTCGGGAATCAATTTCAACAAATATAACAGCTCTAAAATGCAGTCTTATTGCACCTATCAGTATTATTAAATAATAATTTAACATGCTAATTCAACAACCTCTATATTATGTGCCTAGTTCATTATCTCCTTGTGCTAATAGCCCATACCATAGCCTAAAGTGAAAGCATAAAATAAGTTAATCTTTCTTCGCTGTATATTACTTTTATTTGTTTTCTGCCACTGCTTCTATCCATGTTGGTAGCTAACTAATGCGTAGAGGGGCAAAATGCACACTCATTTTTAGGGTTCCGTACCCAAAAGGTAAAATGGACCCTATTACTAAGGCTCCGCTGTTCGTCTGTCACCAGGCTGTATGTTATGAACCGTGACAGTTAGACAGTTGAAATTTTCACAGATGATGTATTTCTTAACAACCAATACTCGAAAACAGATTAAAACAAATATTTAAGGAGGCTACAACAAACGTGATTTTTTGCTCGTTTCGCCCGACTCGCACTTGGTCGGTTATTTTATAAAAATCTTTTTTTATTAAATGTATTTTTGGTTTGCTTTCAGTCATAAAGGGCATTAGCAAGATTATAATAACAAAGCGAGTTTTAAATGCTAACTGTATTCGGTAGCAGATGCTGGTTCCTGTTGTATGATCTGTGTTTCAGTGAATTATAAGTAGCAGATAACATAGTTCCCTGTTTGTCCGCCATCAATCGCACTACCTGCCAAAGCCTTCCAGCACTAGTGCAGCTTCTCGCAGGATTAGTGGGGAGAGAGAGGATTTCGCAAATTTCGCCGTTCATTACGGCATTACGACACGGGGCGCGACCTAATTGGCAAATTGATGCGACAATGTTCACCGGGCGATTTCACTAAAACGAATTCCGCCTGACTATTCGACAAATTAAATGGGACGTTTCGGAAAAAGGCGTGACATTTTGTAATACAATTGAACGTTAATTTTGTACGTAATAAAGGAAAATTCGATTCGAACATGTGTATTAGTAATGGTTGGCTAGATACGGTAGAGTTATAAGATAACCAATTGTCACATTATAAATTCAAGCCATTTTATAAAAGGTGTGCTGACAACAACTGTTATGAAGTGAAAAAGTGATTCTGTTATTTTTATAATCTCTCAACAAAAACCTTATTTAACCACAGATTTAACTTGGTCAAGCCCAGGATTAAATTAAGTCTTTCAGAACTAGTTTAACCTTTATTTACCTAGCATATTAACTTGACGAAGTCTATATTGTTATACACAATGTGGTATGAAGCTATATTGTTCGAGACCCCTACAATGAGAACAAGCGAACTATGCCAGCCAGTTTCTTTAAAAATGCATAGGCACTACAAAGACTTTATAGTAACGCTTCGCAGAAAATAGCAACTCTATTGAACTGGCTTTTAAATACCATACATCAAATTAAATCATAATGTTCCCTTACTTTGCATTACATAATCTAATCAAAGCTGCAACGGCGATTAAAAATTTTGTAAGCTTTATATTCCACCAAACATAGAATAAAAATAATTAACGTTTAAAAGGTTATCATACATTTAGGCACCAGTGCTGAGAAACATTTTAAAAATGTAGCCAGAAATGAGCCTCTCTCGCAGAGAGCTCATTGCTAGAGCTTCCACGATTTCTGCACTTGCGTTATTTCCACTGGGAAAATGTAGAGGCTTGAATTAGTATGAAGACTTATACGTTTTTGCAAAATTTAGGGTTTATTAATGAAAATGTATAAGAGAGTAACTTCTTACATGCCCATTAGCCGGTGTTTTGAGGTATATAGTATGAATAAAATGTCTAGAAGAAGAGCCCATGGCTTTACCCGCATTGTTTCATATAATGTTTCACACCATTTAGTGATTTCATTTTCATAAAATGTCATCAAGCTCCAGATCCCAGCGGTTCGGGCTGTACGTTGTCTGTTTAATTAATCAGTTGCTATAGACAAAGTTTTTTATTAATGAATATAGAAACACATTTGCAACGGACTACAGAAATCAACATTGTTGTTTAGAAAAGCATGAATAAAGAATGCTGAAATCACGCTATTATGTCACATCACATCCTCGCATTCGCCGACTCATACATATTCTTCATTCTCATCATAACCATGTTTATGCAAATATTTGTACTCGTACGTTCCCTCTTCCCATACCATTCCATAACTCATCAACCACGCGAAGCTTCGTGGCCGCAGTCGACAACTTTTCCTACCTCAATGTAGTTCACATTACACTGGTTGGCATAAATTTTAAGCTGAACTACCATTGAGACTGGAATCGCTTCCCAAAGTTGTATTCACCAATTATGAATATACAAACAATATTGAGTGCGTACAATAAACATCTTAAACAAATTTTATAAGTAGCTCTTTGTTAAAATTCAAAAATAATTGTACATTTCTGCTAATAGAATAAGCCTTAGCACATTTTAAAAAGCGTTTTTTGCTCTAACTTATCTGGTGGCAATTATAGAGAAATGACACCTATATAATTAAGTGGATGTTCGTTAATACCCATTAAAGTCCTTCGCTTGTTTTCATTTGTTAAATATTTGATAAAGCGATGCTCGTATGCAGTATAATGAGGGTTATAAATATGGCAGGAGGAAGGACGTGAAATATATTTATGCGGAGAGCGACGTTGGCATATTTTGTAGATCTTAGCTCGAGAACTTTTCTTATTTATAGCCTGAATTCCACGGAGTTTGCTCGGATCTGATCGCGCTTTTCATGTCATGTTGTTTAATGCTAAGCCCTACTTAGCTTTGTAAAACATTTTGCTTTCAATAACTCGAACTGTAACTCTTAGCTTTGAAAAAGAAAAGAAATCCAAACACTATTTAAACTATAAAGAAACAAAATTTGTACTGTAAGGGACGGTGATATTTATGACAGTCAATAATTTTTTTTTGACCGCTTTTCCCACTTTTAATAAACGACTTTTACATCTTTGTTCTGTACATCAATTTATTGATCACGGTAATACAAATAGTAAAGGCTGCTCGGAAAACTCGTTAGTGCGGCCATAAAACGTTTTATAGCAGGTAAAAGCTAGGCCCAGATAATTATATACGTTTCTGTGTAACTGCAGCACGTTTAATTAATTCTTGTTATCTATATTTTGTGTTTTCTACCTACTGAAATAACACAGAAGTACTGAAAATCTTCAGTTGGTTATTCACTGCTATGGTTACTATCCAACTTATTTACTACCGAAAACTTGAGACTTGAACTTCTGTATCATTTCAGCGATGGCTTTCTCAATAAATATTGCTTATCAAAATGTTAAGCCCGCTAGTGTACGGAAAATAATGCGACGGTAAATATATGAACCCTAAAAAGTGCTTCTTATCTTGGCAATGGTTAAATCTTGTCCTCCTTTCTTTATGGGGATTTACGCGAAAGCCCTACTTACTCGATGCGTAAGAGTTTGTTTTCGAAATAATATATCACACTTAGCTTAAGATTACTTTAAGCCCCGTATAAGAAGATATATTGAAGGCTTAATTCAAGAATTTGTTGGTATTTATTTCGTATTGGAGACGCAAAAAGATTAGATTTAGGGATATCGATGTTCTTTACATTTTAGCTTTCTTTTAATGCGATAGTCTTCGAGAGACTGACCCTTTTAAACGTTTCTAATATTTCAACTAATAGTGCAGTATTTCTTCTAGTAATCTTTTCTTTGAACGCATTTCGACCTGCTTATCTGGCCCTACCCTTCGCCTTAAGCACAAATGGATGTCTCTCTGCGAACATCTGTTCCATCCTAAACACCTACAAATGTTCATTTAACGCTCTCTCAAATTACAAATCCCAGCGTGTATTTAGATGCGGTGCTTGTGATTGAATCTGATTGCATTTAATCAGTATCGAATGTTTGTATCTATGTGTAGCCAAAACTTTAATTAGTGAATGAAGCGAACGCTCGGTTAGGTATTTGATACACTATTCGAGATTTAACGCGTAGACGTAAAAAACCCGCACGGGGGTTGTTATGGTAGATAATATTTGAATAAAGAAAGATGCGTGTAAGTTTTTATCACAGAATATGATGATGATCGTCGTTAAGCCAAGTCAGAAGCCTTTGGGCGGCCTAAAAATTCTGACACCAGGGCTGACCACTTGCCTACACGAGAAGAAGAAGATGATGATGATAAAATGCCAAACTACGTATGATTTGAATTTACTTTCATAACCTAAATATAATTATAATATCATATTGGCGTTGCAAAAAGCTTAGGCTATACTCGATTGTAAAGTGTTTGTATCATTTTATTATGACTTCAACAATATCGCAGCCGTTTTTTGAGATATAAAAAAATTAAAACACAGTTTTTCTCGTAATTTTTTGTTGATTTATGTGGCATGTAAATTAAAAAACGTTTATCAGATCCATTAAAGCTGTATTTATTGCATGATAATACTTCACTTTCCACGACTAAGGCCCGATTTTACCAAAGTAGAATACATTTTTATTTCAAGTATAACGCTACTTGTTACTTTCGGATACAGCTAATGGACAAATGAAATGGCAGTTAAGAAGACGCCATTCTGATTTTATCCAAGGAATAAGCTTCAAAGTTGGTTATATTCGTGTAACTAGGTTGTTCTTGGAAAGTTATATACCTACTTGGAATAACGTTATTCTACTTAAGTAAAATCGGCTCTAAACCATTTTACCTTATATCAATATCCAGTATCCTGTGTGGCGTTCTTGCTTGTAAATTTAACATTAAACAGGCAGTTGATATCGTTCGAAACAGGGCTCTAATGGCATTTTAATAGTGCTCAGGTAGCACTAATGCAACGATAAACACAGGTTTGATATGCAAATATGAGGAAGGGTGACGATTCACGCCGTTTTAAATTGTATTATAAGAAAAAATCTGCAACCGTAGGTTATAAAGGTAATATACCCGCATCCAAAATTGAGATGTTAAACCAGATCAAGAACGTTACATCAGTTTTACCGCACAGAAAATTAATTTAAAAGTTAGTCATTCATTTTTTTTTTTTTATTTTTTTTTTATCCGTTAGTGTCCCACTGCTGGGCAAAGGTCTCCCCCATTTTTTTCCATTCGTCTCTGTTCGTGGCGAGTTCATCCCATCCGGGTCGAAAGGCATTCAGATCATCGCACCATCTTTTTCTAGGCCGGCCACGATGGCGCCGTCCCTCTGTGGGAATCCATTGTGTAGCTAGTTTTGCCCACCTTTCCGGATGCATCCGAATCACATGTCCTGCCCATTCCCATTTTAGCTTTGCGTTTGGTCCAAACCCCCCCCCATTAATGATGGACAACAAAATTTTCATTTTTAATTAAATAATATATTATCGGTCCACTAGGCGGACCGACGACCTGGTAAAAACCGCAGGAGCCGATGGATGCAGGAGGCGAGCAGCCGCTCAAAGTGGCGCTCTCTGGGGGAGGCCTATGTTCAGCAGTGGGCATCTACGGGCTGATGATTAATATATTGTTAAACGGGCTAAAAATATGTGCTTAGCTATTAACAAAAGTAAATCAATTGAGTAGAACATTTACATAAGTATAAACAATACACTACTATGATTTCTATAAAACTTCACAACCACACGCAGGAGCAATTTGAAATCATAACATACTAACCTAAAACGTTCGATCACTTTGAATGCAACGATAGCCGCAATTTTTGATTGAAGCGATGCATGGGTAGACCGCAGTGTATCGGGAATACTAGTTACAAAAACCACAAAACGGTCGGTGTAAAGCACGCAATTTTAAATCTTTTATTCATGTTGGCCCAGCTTTTTGTAACTTTTCCGGTGTTAATAACGCTCGCTTACTATTCGCTCAATATAGGTACTAGTTAGGGTTAAACGGAATATGAATGAAAGTATTTATACGAGTATAATATATATCTGAATTAACCTGTTAATTAGGCTCAGCAGGCAATAGGTAAGTATGTACTACGTTAAAAAATAAATAATGTTTGTATAATAAATCCATAAAAGCAGAAAATGTCTCACTCTCGCTCATCTAAAAGGAGGTCGGCAAATAGGTAGCAATCGGGATGGGGTGTTTTTATATTAGAAGAGAAATTATAAGAGAAGTCTGTGCTTCGACCAAATCCACTCCAGATATTTTAATCTCCGTCAAAAATTACGAGCCAGATTTGACGTAAAGTCTAAATCAAATGACAATAGCAACAGATTAAAACGACGCCGAGGCATAAAAGACGGTATTTTAATAACATCCCAAACGTCCGTCTCGCCGGCTTCCTTCTTTAAAGGTTTCTTTATTATGTTCGACTTTTTGCCTATAAACCATCCCAAAGCTGCTGGGTTACTCTCACAATGCAATATAAGACAGTTGTTAAGGTTCATACATTAGTGGCTTAAAACGTAAATATCACATAACGTTTATTAGCTGACTGATTACGTTTTCAATTTTGTATTTTCTATTGTCTACCTATCTATCGTTATTGTGAATTGTGTCTAACATTTGCTTTTGATTGTAATCTAAGTTAAAACCAGGTGTAAAATCATAAATGAACAAAATATCAGACGAAATAAAAAACAAATCGAATCATACTAAACTTGCTAAAATTGTAAGAGCAAAGTCCATGCAGATAATAATCAGCTCGTTCGCAAAACACTGATTTCATCAAACATAGGTATTAACTTAATCTAAAAAGTCACCTTTTAGCTACTGTTTCTCAAAGAGTTAATGGCCACGTCAATTTGACCGAGCCAATTGTTTATTTGTTCTTAATCTAAGCAGATGGTAACTTTGTCTTTAGTACGATCAATTTCTGCAATTTCTATCGTCATCCGTCGGAAGATATTCACTGTTGAACTTATGAACCGCCACTTTGATCGGCTACTTCTCTTTTGCATCCAACGGCTGTTTTGACCAGCCTACTCAGTCCATTGCACCGGTTAGGAGGCTGGCTTCGCTGCACCTTCCAGTTGTTACTGGAGAACCTTTCTTCTTCATCGGTAATCGGTGCTGCGAGCAATCATGCTGCGAGTGGGTGGACTGCCCATTGCCATTTCAACTTGCCAATTTCAAAAACAGAAATGTCACAACATTATTAAATAAAAAAATAAAATGTTGCTGCGATTCATTTTACGTTTACCGTTTCCTATAAAATGTAATCTGTTTATTTTAACATAACAATGAGTTGTAAAATATTAACTGAACCATCAACGGATATCCAAAAACACATAAAATTCGTATTTAACGATCCAGACATATTGTTTTTTTTCTACTGCTATTCCATTTTATATCTTTGATAATTTTCTGATGTAGGTAAATAAATGTACCACTATACTTATTAGCATAAATTCCAATATAAGTAGTGTAGAAAAGGTCAGAGTAGTTCGAAGAGTTTGATCATGTCGTGTCTCTATTCTATACCTACACCAGAATTCTATAACTGAATAAAAATATCGATACACCCCAAATTCTGTCTATGCCAACGACTACAAGGCGGGCGGAAAGGTAATTTTCATGTCGTGAGACCTACAAAAATATTGTGCCTTTAACAAATAATAATAACTCTTTTTTAATGTAAGCAAGAAGCGTATCGCCAAAGTTAAACTGCGTTCACCGGGCTATCAATTTGGCCAAACAATTAAACCAATTAGGCAGCAAGCACGCTTCTCAGCGGATTACATCGGCAAACAGCATCCAACTCAAAGAAACGAGGAAGTATAAATTAAAGGGTGTCAAATTCCTCGTACTGGCTTCTATCTATACAATAACCTACATGACGGTAACACTTAAATGACCGCGCATGGCTGAGGCCACGTGTTTCTTTTTGTTTTTTTTTTTATTGTCTTACGTTTTACCTAATGGCGTAGAATCTCGTAAACCATCGAAATTTCGTAAGTCAATTATGCAAGCTTTAAAAGTTTTGTTGTTTTATGGGCGCCTTAAAAATTTCGTTGCGTAGCGTTTTTATCAAATTATATTTATTGAGTTAGCGAAATCTCCCGAACGCGGTGCATTGGGAAATTGATGTAAAGTTGTCACTAAAGCTTTTGCATTGTTAATTATTTAAGTTAGTAGTAGGTACTGTAATGACCCCCCCCTTATTCCCCCTATTTATCCCCCCTTATTTATTCCCCCCATATTCATATAATTGTATTTTTAATAACCAACTTAACTTTAATACCTAAATTTAAATATCCTATAAATTGCAATTAAATCAATGCTAACAATCTAATACCGTTGAAAAGAACCTAAAATTAACCTAAGCTTGTTGTCTGTTTTCGATTTGTTATGGCCAAGTGATCGTCTCCTAATAGTGGTAGAACCCGTACGTTGTGATAATGTAGTAATCCAAATCCTTTTAAAGTAATGAGACAATTCCTAACTAACATCTAATCAAAACACAAATAATTTAGTAGATCAAAATATCTATTCTCGTACTATGCATTGTAATCGGAATTTATGATGAATGCTAATTCTATATCCACTATAAATAATAAAACGTGAATCCCCACAAAACAACTCATATTAACCTAATTTAGAAAATCTGAAGTACTTCCTATAATTTAACTTCAGAACCATACTTCAAGTGTATATATCAGAATCTCTTAACTAATACTATCTAAAAAATATATAATTCCCGTTTTTTACACTTCCACTATTCGGCCCAAAAATTCCCACTAGTTACAAAAATGTTATCATTCCTACCGGAAATGCTTACAACCCATTCTACCATTCCCTTACGCCTATTTTAAACATATTAGCGAAGTCATGATAAACCTCTTCTGCTTATCATGACGCCATCTTCTGAGCCCCAATTCCAAACTATAAATTAATCCTAAACCTAAATCTGGTTTATTAAAGTGGCCTTCTATGATGATAGTTTAGAATTCGTTACCGTTACTTTCCTACGTTATGCTCTATATTATAGATTAATAAATAAAAACATAAGTAAAACTCAAATTATTTATTGAAAAAGTTATTTCAAACGATTATGAATTTAGGATTTACTTTATCGGAATAGTTTAAATTATAATTTAAATTATAAAATAATTTTATAGAATTAAAGTACCCAGAGGAAATAATTAAATATTAAAATTATGTTGTCGTTCATAACTAACTTTGAGTTTTAAAAATATATCCGGAAACTTCGATTACTCCTGATTGAGAAGAAGCCCAAAGAAACTCCTCAGGGTTTATTTTTTTTTATTCTTTCTTTTTTTTTTAATTCTTTTTGGTTTAACAATATTTAATTTTACAATAATTATAAAGTCGAGTATCGAAGCGATATAATATTTTTGGGAAACCGTAAATTTAGAGTTAATACATCTACCGTCGAGATTAAATACTATTATATATAAGAAAACACATGACCTTTTAAATAAGTTTCGAAGAATGACAATCAGACATGTCTTGATGAATCGTCCTACAAAGAAGAGCCCGTAGATTATGCATTATGCGCAGCCTCGCCGTGTGGAACCTCTGCTCCTCTCTCGAAGATTCGGCCGACATGAAATGGAGATTAATAATGTTGAATAAAAATTCAGGACATTTATTTCGGAGTAATTACACAATGATAATAAGTTGTATGCTGAGCTGAGCCGGGATCTGTTTCTGACATCGTGCAATATCGCTTCAGAGTATAATTAGTATATTTATATAAGTTTCTTATTTTATGTTCCGTGTTATATTGTTCCTTTCGCGATATTGTGTGTCGGAAATAAAGATCATTTCGTTTCATTTCATTTATTCCTAATCGTTTCCATACCCGTATTTAATGATATTATAATAATATTATGCATATATTTTGTATACTATAGACATTGAACCGTTTATGAATTCTCAGGCTGACTTTGCTTCTCCTGAACTTTCATAGAAATCATCCATATATCTAAGACGTATTTCAGTATAATGAAATATGCTAAAGTTATGTTTGATCCGTAGAACAAAGTGTATGTATTGTAAGTTGTAAATATATTATTGATATCAATTATCAACAAGACGTTATTCTCATTCGAATTTATACAATTAGCTATCCTATCCGTGTGGTAAGGAGTCACTAACAAGGTACTGCTTATGCTTGACCCATATAAATACGAAGGACAATAATTAACTATTGAAAAATATTATAAAGTTGTAAAATAAAAGTTAATGTTTTTATTGAAAATTCATTAAAACAATGTCAAATCTAAACTTCACCAAACTGAACTATGCCCATAGATTTGAGATAAATAAATATATTGCATCTTATCTTATAAGATCTTTGCTTATCTTAGACCCTCAATATCATCATCCTGAAGATGTCATTATCATCAACACCATCATCATAAACCCATGTCACACTGTGCAGCCGTTAGTCTTCCGCTTCCTTCGACTACCCACGGCTCTGACCAGGTCGAACCTCATCATCATCATCATCACCACCATCATCCTGAATCTATGCCACTCTGTGCAACCGTTAGTCTTCCGCTTTCATTGGCTTCCCACGCTCTGACCAGGTCAAACCTCATCATCATCAACATCATCACCACCATCATCATCATTATCTTGAAGGCGTCCACCTAGTGAGGAACTGGTCCAAGCCGCATCTTCTAGCTCATAGTCGCCACTGACTTGTTCGAGATAAATACCTTTTACCTATTTCGGAAGACCTTAATCTAATTTCCCCGTTTTTACATTATAGGCGCATGAAAACATTACCTATTTTGAATTTACTAGAATGATATTCAAATACGCTCGTGATACTTACAATAAATAAATAGGGAAAAGATTTCCTCTCCACCTCTGTATTTCCTTCATGATCCGACGAAAGAAAACTCTACCTGCTTTTGTTGAATCCATGACAACATTGTATGCTATTGTATGATAAAATTAGTATGATAAATATACATCGAAGTATGCTTCAATTTTCATGCGGGAATAAGATCTTCGATCATCTCCGTGATCACAACAACAACCTGCTAAGAAAATAATTATTGACTAATACTAAAACGAACTACAACATTATTCCCAATAATTTTCCAGTTAGGATTAAATCAAAAATTATCACATAAAATCTAAAATGAAAGGTCAGTATTCAAATACATTCACGATATTTTTAATCATCGCGTGGAATAAAACTTTCATCTCCTTCGTGAATATCGCTTAACTTCCACCGGCTAAGGAAATGTGCAGTGAATAACACTAGCTTCCCTTCTACATTAAAATCCCCTACCATCATCAGACCTTCCGCCTAGAGTGATGTCCACGATGATCTTGTGCTACCATAAGCATCTACATTCATCATCATCTAAGCTCCTGCCGACTAGGAAATATGCAAAGAATAGCATTGGATTTCCCTTCTGTACATTAAAACCATCTGCCATCATCAGATCATCCGCTCAGCGTGATGTCCACAACGATATTGTCCTACAATAAGCATTTTCACTCAACATCAACCTACCAGGAAAGCGCTTCGCTCAGCAGCAAACATTTTCCGTCCGTGTATATCTTCAAATACTAAA
Source organism: Ennomos erosarius (assembly GCA_963580505.1). NCBI lineage: Eukaryota > Metazoa > Arthropoda > Insecta > Lepidoptera > Geometridae > Ennomos > Ennomos erosarius. The sequence continues at coordinate 8,524,814 of OY756992.1, read as the reverse complement.
GAACTACACCTACTAAACAATGAATTAGAAGATTTCACCTTTCAATTTCCACAGACTAAATATAGCGAAGTACTTCCCTTTGAACCTGATGGTCTTAAGTAATATTAATTCATTATTCCTGTTTTAAATAGAACTGCTCCGTTCCTTCTTGCTGATTGATTTTCTTCACTCCATGGATTTCTTTTCATCTTTTAGTAATACAATAAACCTGGAAAAAACTATATTTTGCCATCCTTTCTTTTTTCTTTTTCAAAGTAAACTCCCAAAACCAATCCGAAAATATTATTTTTAAAAGTGTTTGACACATCCTAGACTGCTAGCTCGCGATCAAGTATGAACCGTTTTAGTAAGGAGTTTTTATTCTTTCTACTATTACCTCATTTTACGTTTAGATAACTACTTTTACACCTATCTCCATGTCCTATACCAGTTAGTGCAGTATAAAACGAATATTTGCTTTATTTTTGGATTATTATTTACTTGTTAAATGATTTGATTGAATAATATTGTTTTTCTTTTTAAACTGAAAAATATTTATAATATTTGTGACGTCACGAGACACCCTGGATCGTTACAGTACCTATGCCAGTTTTGTTTGGTGCAGTGTTCTGTGACCAACCTATTGCTATATATGTCAAGCAAGGAAGTTCCATAGTACCTATATTAACGTCAAGTCAATCAAGTCTAGTAGGTACCTATAATATTTATAAGCAGCGTTTATTTTATTATAATATCGGTTGTGTTGAGTAAATACTCTAATCAGACAATAGGAAATAAAATCTGACGTAGGTATATATTTCCATAACGTTATTCGTGGCTGTATATAGTCATAAAAGCTAATTATTTTTTAACGACATAACAATTGAATGCAAATCTGCTGAATTCAGCTACTTGATTTCGTACATTCTCATAAGTAAGTTCTCTCATTAGGCTATGAGATGAGTTCTGAGTAGATATGTCTGTATAGTTATTTACAGATTAGGTTCACATTGCTTCACAAATAAAAATCATTTTCTTTACTTATATCTGGATTTAGGTAGGCACTCGTAAATGTAAATGTGTATGGGTCATGCATAGGAATGGTCAACTTCCGCACTCGAAGCCTATCTAAGAAAACACTTCAAGTTGTTTGTGAGGGTTCGGTGATTACTACATTTGAATCCTTTTAAGCTTTAGTGATGGGGTAGCAAATAGCGAAAAAAATATTAAGAGTAGATAAAAAGTTGACAAAAGGTGACAATTAAATTATTTCAACATCTGATATTTTACTTTAAAAATGTACTAAGTAAATTCAAGAGTAGCAACTACGAACCAGAAAACGCAGTATAGACTGGCCTAAAAATAGACTAAACGGTTAAATAAAAAAAACTTTACAGCCCTATTATTAGATATTGTTTTCAAAATTATCATCTCCAAATGCAATATACCACAGAGTATTGAAAAGTCCATTCATCCATTAACTTGTGCCATAGAAGTCGACTCAGAGATATCGATCCCATCTCTAGCCCCATAGAGCGTGCATTAACCAAAAGTCCTTTTTAAGTGGTCGAGAAACGCCTGCTTTCCATAAATTCCGTGATAAGGAATATGTCAAGGACCTGTGGAGACGATTCCTCGCATTCCAGTTGGGATAAAATGTACATTACATTTGGATGGAATTTTTCAATAGAACTTTATTTCATACGTAACCCATAAATACCTTTATATCCTTATCCTTTTATCCATAAATACTATAAAATGATAAACGATGATTGGTCCCGGTGGTGTGCGAATAGAACCACCACATCTCTGCCCGTGACTGCGTAGAGCCGGCTGCTGTATGCTGCTGGCTCTTATGGCACCTATACAGCCCTGAGAATGTATAGGAGCATTCTTCTACATTACGATCGTCAAGCCGCCTTCTAAGTGTGGTAATTATGACAAATCCTCCTATGACATATCCTCCACAGAGCTAGAATTTCGTTTTCGTTGTAAAACAAAACTCTCAAGTAAACAGCACACTCTCTTGAAAAGTATAATATTACCTCCTCCCTACACAGAGGTGTTTGTCATCAATTACGCGTTCAGCCCCGCTTCGCAAATCGTCTGTGATATCCCGATGTTTGCAGGTCATTAGAACGCGCCGAGCCCGATCTTTGCACTCACACGAAGTTGCTTCCCAACCGGCTGTGTAAGGCAGTGATAAAGCTGCATAAACTACTAAATACCACAATATATTGTCACGTCACTGCCGATCATACATTCGCTCAAATCTCAATAGCTGTCACCATAGAACTATTTCATTTCAGAGTTGCAAAAATTTTAACTTGACGGTTGTTCAGTCATATTTTTGATGGACAAAAAAGCTTTTTTTTGTGCACGTAATAATAACAACAGCTTTTCGGTGAAAGCAACCGCGTGCCATGTCCGATCTTTATGAAACTATGTAAATGTGTAACTATGTTACACAAAACCCAAGGCTTTATACTGTCTTAACGTCTAGAGAGACATCGGTTCCCTCCGCCCTTTTGACGCCTACGAATTATCCCTTGAGCGTGTAAACACCCCTCCTATCCTGTAGACGTCAAGCTTTTTGCTGAAACTTCAGTAAAGTAACGTTTACTTGATGATGAGTGTTACTTTTAAATGTTACACGATCTTACATGATTTGGGTTGACAGTTTCAGTTCATTCTAAAAATTCACTAGTCTATTAGGTTACTAACCTAAGTACCCACGGTGAGCGGGCAGCCGCAGACCTAGCTCTAGTCGGTACGATGAAGGATATACCTGGTTCTTTCGTTACCTTTATAACAAACTTAAAATTGTGTCTTACTTGGTAACAAAGAACAATGCATGGAGGAGAAGCTTGTTGATTTAACTGACACAACGATTAAATAAAGGTATACATAAAATTTACTTGCTTTGTAAAATCTTATTTTCTTGAATCGCGGCCAGAATATTATAATAAACCACGGTGCAAAGCTTATAAACATTCATCGAGGTTGAAGTTTTCTCGGAGCTTCTGTAAACAAAACTCGTTTCGATAAACTTTCGACAAGTAACTTTGTTCCATTATAAAGTGGCATTCTTGGATACTTTTGCCAGTCAGTTTATTTTGAATATGGAAAGTCAAGTAGGGAGAGTTCAATCACGGCTGGGAAAAACTTCATTTTGCTTACGATTGCATTCGATATTGGCTTCAAACTGGGTTCAAACGTATAAATGCTATTCTACCGAATGCACTCCACCCCTTTTGCCACACTAGTCAACATACTATGACGGGCCCGATAGCTCAGTTGGTAGTATCTCTGCCTTCAGAACTGAGGGCTGTGGGTTCGATTCCTACTGGGGACAAACATTTGTGTGATGAACATAGATGTTTGTTCTGCGTCTGGGTGTTATATAGTATTCTACGTATGTATTTACAAACAAAAAAGTATATAAGTATCAGTTATCTAGTTCATATAGTACAAGCTATGCTTAGTTTGGGACTAGATGGCGCAGTGTGAAATGTCCACACATGTTTATTATTATTATTTATTATTATTATTATTCACTCATTTATTTATATTTCTTAAATTTATGTTTTTTATAATACTTCTTATAAAATTAAAATTACAAAAATATTATAAAAAACCTAAACCTAGTGTCCCGCCGGCAGCGGGGCAGGGCCCAAGCTACCGGTGGTCAGGGCTGCAGAGTGAGGAACCTCCTGACAATACGTGCCGTGTCAAGGAGTACCGCCTTCTGAATCTGACCCTTGATCCAGCCGTCCAGCGAGAGCCTCTCGAGATGTTGGTCGAGGCTCTTCGCTATAAGACCGTTCGCCGAAACGACTATCGGAACAATGTTCGTTGAGTCAACATTCCACATGGCGGTTACCTCGTGAGCCAAGTCAAGGTACACTTGCTGAGTTTGTCCTTCTCAGCCTTCACGAGGTTCTCGTCATGCGGAATGGTGATGTCAACGAGCACTGCCCGGCGTTGGGACCGGTCTACCAGCACGATATCAGGCTTATTGGCTACAATAGTCCTATCCGTGATGATAGAGCGGTCCCAATAGAGCAACGCACGGCCATTTTCAAGAACCGGCCCCGGTGTGTACTTGTAGTACGGCACCTCAGACTCGACAAGGCCGTATTGAAGGGCAAGTTGCTGATGAATGATCCTGGCCACTAGGTTGTGTCTGTGCAAGTACTCTCCGTTAGCAAGATGAGAACAACCGGAAATAATATGTCGGAGAGATTCCCCGGGACGGCGGCATGCTCGACAAATGTCGACCGTACCGTCCTTCATTATATATTTCCGGTAGTTATTCGTCTTGATAACTTCGTCCGCAATTGCACAGACAAAACCCTCGGTTTCCCCAAAGAGGTTGCCGAATCGCAGCCAGTTCACCGACGCATGCAGGTCCACATCGGGCCCCGTCAGGGCCCGATAGAACCGCCCGTGCAGCTCCTTGCCTTTCCATACGTCCCTACGGTCTTCGGTGCTAAGTACCACCGGTTTGCGCCAGTTCTCATTTGCCAAGGAGAGCGGCGTGAGGCCCTTGTCAACTGCCACCAGATCGCGATGCATCCCGCACTCGTTGTTGAGGAAATACTCCCGGAGACTGCACACTTCACGGTTATGGAGGGTTTTGGCGTTTAAAAAGCCTCGACCTCCCCATTTCCGCGGAATGTACAGTCTCATAACAGACGAGCGCGGGTGTAGCATACGATGTGATGTAAGCAGTTGACGGACCTTTCTATCCAGGGCGTCCAGCTCAGTCTGAGTCCATCCTAGTATGCCAAAGGAGTATATCAGTAAGGGCATCACCCAGCCGTTGAAGGCGCGCACCTTGTTGCCACCCGACAAAAGACTATTGAGTACTTTTGTCAGACGGCAGAAGAAGCGCTCCTTCACCGTCCTCTTAACATCCCCTACTGAAACACCCAACGACTCTGACACACCAAGATACCTGTAGGTTTCGGATTCGGAGAGGGACCTGAGAGTCATTGTCTCGGAAAGTTGTAAATTCGTGGAATTTACAACTTTCCCTCCCCGTACATGCATAACCGCACACTTATCCACACCGAACTCCATCTTGATAGAGTTGCTAAAATTCTCTGTGATTTTTAACAACTCTATCAATTGTGGACGTTGCGGTGAGAACAGCTTGAGGTCATCCATGTACAGTAGATGAGATATGATCTCACCCCCTCTCCGAAGCCGACAGCCTAGCTTTGAATCTCCCAGCAAGGTACTGAGAGGATTCAACGCCAGGCAAAACCACAAGGGACTCAGACTGTCACCCTGGAATATGCCTCGCTCAATCCTTATTAAGTCCTGCGGGCCAGAGACGCTGTCCCCCCTACCTGGTTGACGAAGGACCGTGGTCCACTGCCCCATGCATGACCTTAAAAAGAATCTTAGAGTTGCATCTATTTTATACAACTCCAAGATCCTCTCCAGCCATGAGTGAGGCACCGAATCATAGGCCTTCTTATAGTCAATCCAGGCAGTAGAGAGAGCCCCTCTGTTTCGCCGGACCTGTTGGCAGATGGCCGTGTCGATGAGGAGGAGCTCCTTAGTACCACGGGACCCAACCCTACATCCATTCTGAGCGGGGGCCAAAATATTGTTCACAACGATGTGCGAGTTAATTTTTGTTCTCAGAATGGATGTAAGGAGCTTGTACAGCGTAGGCAAGCACGTGATGGGTCTATAATTCTTCGCTTCCGTGGTACTACCGGACTTATGGAGTAGGAAGGTGACACCAGTTGTCATGAAACTTGGGAGTGAACCAGCCTCGAGGGCTTCTTGAAATTGTTTCGCCAAGCATGGGTATGAGCATCGAATCCATTTAATCCAGAAGTTGTGCAATCCATCCGGTCCAGGACTTTTCCAGTTCTGTGCCGTACGGATCGCACAACTTACGTCTTCGGGGTCTATAGTAATAGACCCCATGGACTCGATTGACTCACACCCACGTTCGACAACTCGCATCCAATCACCCTCCGTGTGCTCGACGGGCACCGACCAGATGCTACGCCAGAACTCGTTCATGGCGTTTGCATCTGGCAGCTGCCCGTCGACCACACGTTGGCCGGTTCCCTCCCAGTTCCGGTACACCTTCCTTTGGTCACTTTGGAAAAGGCGATCCCGCTGGTACCTATCCACACGCTCTCTGTAGCGGCGAATACGACTTGCCCATGCATAGACTTTCTGCTTCAGGTAGTCAATGCGCTCCGTAACACAAGCCATGTAATCCTGGGGCCTAGTATCGGTCCCAGCAAAGGCCTGGGTCACAAAACGCATGACTCGGGGGCGATGATTGCCCCGGCTGAAGCAGACCAGCTTCGCTATGAGAGTCCTAAATGTAGTGATACGCTTCTCGATCCGTACCTGCCACGCAGGAGCACCGTCGGCGGGCCGCGGTGCTCGGTCAGTGTCCGGAAACTTGACACGAGCCACACGGCACGCCGCGATGGCCCCACAGTACAAAATCGAGTGCGTATCAACTAAGTCTTCGCTAGTCCGTAAGTACGGAACTAGCAAAGTGTTCAGGGCTCCCATTAGCACGAGGTTTCGTCTATTCGTGGGCAAACGTGGTAGTCGCGGCCTAGAGGTAGGTGTGGATCGATACCGCTCAATCGCGTCCTCCAAAGCCCTCCTCAATTGCTCATTCGCCTGGGTACTTACGCTGTCACTCACACCCTCCTCCCCATCGACCGCGGGATCACCCCGCGGCGTCACCGGTGGCGGGTCCATAATTGGTCCCGGATCCGGCAGCGCGGCAGGCAGGACCCGCGGCGACGGAGAAGTAGTGCGAATAGGCAGCGCCTTCAGGCGCAACCGATCAAGCGTAGGCTGGTCCAACAGCTTGCACCGATGGATAGCCCGCACCTGATCCGACAGTCGTTGTGCGGATACGGCGACGGCTGGCTCAAGGCTCTGAAACAGTGACAGCATCCTATCTCGGTACGCAGTCAGGCTGCTTCCCCCCTCTGTAGCCCCATAATAGGCGCGCATGCAGTTCTCGTTCATAGTTTGAGACCATCGCATGCGGCGCACTATACCACCGGTAGCGGGGGCCGGGCGCGGAGCAGGTTGCCCCGCAGGCCCCAAGCGTGCCGGCAGTGGTGGTCGCCCACGTCGCGCAGGTGGTGGCGGCGGCGGAGGTGACGGCGGCCCGCCCTCGTCGCTCGACGCGGTGGTGTCGGGCGGAGTAGCATACTCGTCGCCCGACGAAGAGCTCGGAGACGACGGGGTGGGCGGTGGTGGAGGTCGTGCGCATTCGTTACCCGCTGTTTTTGCCTTCGAACGTGTTATCATCTCAGTTGTGGTGGAATTTACTGTTGTTGACGTTTCTTGTTGACAACGTCATTGTGAAAAAATTTGCCGTATTTTCGTAAAACACATGTAGAAATCCATTTGATGGTTGGAATCGATAGTAAAAATGTAGATTGTAGATATTGTGCTTGATTCATGGTAAATAAAATGTTGTAAACTATTTAAAACAAATTTATAAAATTGGACGAAACAAGAAGACGTTTACAGTTGTCAGCGGTTTTTTTTTTATTATTATTATTATTATAATATCAATAATCATGGATGAAATAAAGACCTAGTGGAAATATAACGAAATGAAACGGCAATTATTACCTATTGTAAATAATACGCCTTGCGGGAATTGAATTCGCTTTATAGCTATTGCATGAAAGGTACCATCGCAGACCACACAACATTCTTTGAGTCATGCTATTTAGCGTACGTAGCTTACGGTACCACATTCAACGTGTCTACAGTTTCGGATGAATTCCATGCCATCATAGTTCAGGGTCCCGTCCTTAGGGTGAAATACCACGCGTTCGTTATTGAGGAACTTTTTGATTTATAATGCTATTGGTGCTTTAGAACAACCATATTCAAATCGGCGTGGATAATGAAGTTTTCGAAGTTTTAGATATGGGAAACTGCGATAGTCACATGAAAGGAAGGATTTATACATTTACCGTTGAACCTTTTAGAAATGTTTATAAAGGGTACGCTCATTAGTTTTTACTCTCTTTAATAAGAAAAATTTTCTAAAAAGCTAGTTCATTAACACTGAGAAAGGTTTATTATAGTGCGAGGGTATCCTCTACCGTCCTCTCATCCAGACGTAATGTGAGACAATGTGCTTTAATGAGGGCCCTGCATTGAGACACCGGCGCCCGCTCTTTCCCTAACCGTATAACCTTAAATACTCATTCCAGGCTGGAGCCGGATCGAATAGGCCTCTTAAACTACATCAGTTTTCACCAGGTCAAGGCCTCAACCTCACATATTTTTTCCTACCAAATTAAATTAACAACGCGAACTCACGGTTGAAAAAATAACCTAAAAACGTAATTGCTCGGAAAAATAAAATACTCATTGTGCTTTAATTTTCCCATTTATTAAATCGGCTTTCCGTAACACTGATCAAATATTCATACTAAAATGCCTTTTTGTTCTTTGTTTCAGGTAATGTTCGGTTCCAAGCCAACCAGTTACAGTATTTATGATACGTTGTAAGCGATAACAGTAAGAACCGTAAGTCAATGTTCATTTTTATGTAATCGAGTCACGCGACGCGTCGCATAAATAAGGCGATCCCTCACGAAGAACGCAAATTTACGACAGGTGCAAATAAAGAGATGCCACGAATACCTCAATGAAACGAACTGCAGTTCTTTTTGCTTGTTCCGCCACTGAGAAGGCCGACCAACTTTATAATATATGTTCTTGCATCGATAAAGCTCTTATCTGCAGCGCCCTTCTTTCAATAGCATTCTTGAGCTTCTATGTAGCAAGATCTTTAAAACCTTGAAATGGACCTTTTTATGTGAATCTTATGGTTGTTATTCGAATCGATTATTGTTATATGATATCTGATTTACGAGCAGGTGTGGTTCTCGGTCGCTTCTTCCATTCAATGTGTCTTGCACAAAGTAGGTTGGAATTCTCCAGAGAACTTTGCTCGAATTTATTCTACGCTTTCACTAATTTCTACATTACTCGTACAGTACATATTATTATACCTATATTTATATGCCGGTAGCCTGAATAATTCAGAGAATTATGTAATAATGTAGGTACACGTGCTGATTTACGTGTGTATAAAGAATAACGATACTTGTTGACATAACAGTCGACCAGTTATTAATTCTTTACATACTTGAAAAATTTTAAACAAATTCCAGTTTTCGACGTTCGGTATTATTCAAACAGAAATCAAAACTTCCTTTCGTACCCCGTAGTTGAGCGATTCAGCGTTTTACGAATTCAGTATTCAGTAAGAAGTTGAGCGTTTTGCGTACATTGAAGTGAGCTGGTTCGATTTTTCATTGAAAACTGACATCTAACTAGACTGCAATATATTCAAGGTATTTCAAGTTATCGTATCGAAGGCACTTTTCAAGTCCAACTTTATCTTTTCTGTGATTGTTTAAAACAAGTATTTAACATCCCAGATAATAATCTACAGAAGTAACACTTATTTTAAACAATCACCCTATTTATATGTAGAGGAAATTCAAATAAGCCTTATTTAAATCTAACTTTCGACCAACTGAGCTTTAGTTGCAGTGAATACCGAAGTTAACCCTGCTCCGTAAATATTTGATTCACGAAATATTCGACTGAAGCGTCTCGAGTTCCGACCCGCATTCTGTCAGCCGCAAACGCCACTAAGATTCCTTTTATATTACTTTCTTCTTGAAGATAATGTATTTTAAGTCTTAGTACGTACCTATATTCGTTTGATCGATAGGGGTTGAAAACCTTTGATTAAGTGGAAGCTTTTTCAGCTTTCAAGGAATGAAATTGCAAGGCTTAAATAAATTAGTCCCAGAGTCCGACAGGTACTACAAAATACATTCCACCACGTTATGAAACTGTACGTAAACAAAACTGAGGTAGGTCAAGTAATTACGGAACGTGCAACACTTCTCGCATTTTTTTCCGGGCATTTTTTGTTAGCTTTTAATATGTGCATTTTTGGAATGAGGTGTTTCTTTCTCATCGAGGGTTGGGGGTGTACGACGACGGTAGCTTTCATTCTGTCGTCTGCCGGCGAGTCGTTTGTGGCAGTTCAATCAGTAGCTCGCAGCCCTTCCAGAGGGGTGGTTGTGTGCCCCGCGATGCCTCAGTACGGCCTGTTCCGATATTTCCGTGATAACAAGTGAAGTTTTACCTTAACAAGACATATTTACATATGGAGAAAAATGCGTGAGTCACGTACCTACTGGCTGGAACCATTAGTTTTGAAATTTTGATAGTTTATTATTTTTACGGTCGTTTAATCTTCTGCGGTGCTGAACTTTAGCAAGTTTTTACTGCGACAAGAATAACCTTTTAAACCTTTAGGATATTTGAGATTCTTTACAAACTTATTAAAAGCTCCAAACATTTCGCCATCTCCTCGCAAGGTGGTTTTCTGACGGAATTCTATGCGCACGTATAATTTTAATTAAAATATCTTTAAAATTAGTATGAATTTTGAAGTTATGTGGTTGCTGTGAAGATAATATGATAAGTTTTTTATGAGTCGGGACTCAGCAGTCATCTTGAACCCACATGTGCCACTCGAGTGATTTCGATTGTAGGTGGTCGGACTCATAACTGTCGGATTCGGTTTTAAGATGTTATGAGCTTTTCAATTTTAATTTACTTTTTTAATTGCATTCATAGAGCAGTCTAATTACGTTAACTCTCATAATTATACACATCATATTTACAATTACCGTGAATAATTAGTACTTACCTACTTTATTTAGTTAAATATTTACCGGCTAAAAGGTAGAAGTAAGTATAGATATGCGATTTTGTAGAAAAATTGCCTCTACATTTTGTTATTCAACTTTAAGTACTTACCTGTTTTTAAAATCTAATCTTGAATCGTAAGTCTTGACATTTCTAAATGAATCAAAAAAGTCTCTTTCCAAACTACTTGCGGTCTACAAAACATAAAGTAATAATTTTGACCGCAACCAATTTCGACATGTTGCGGTCACCGCTCGGGACCGAGGGCCTTCCCACTTTTCCTCGCATAATTTATTAGGTTCCAATATCTTTATAGGTTGAGCATTTACGCTTGCTTTTTAGTTTTCTATTGTATTTTTTTTTACATAAACGCCTAAATTTACTGGCAATGTTTAAAGAAGTGCTCATGTTTTAATTTAGGCTTTCTCTCAGAAAAATAGTCACGTCACCTCATCAGCCCAACATGATCCCACTGCTGGGATGCAGGCCTTCTCTTGCATGGATAGTGTGAAGGCCATAACCCACCACGCTGGCCAAGCGCGGGTTGATCGATAAGACATGTTTTCGAATTTAGTGATATACGAAACGGATGTTTTGCCACTACTTCATTTATTAAACTTCTGAAAATAGGTAGGTTTCAAACAAAATAATTGCTGCTCCCTATTTTATAGGTAATAAACTTCTGGACAATAAGAATTTCAGTAAGAGTGTATGTTTTTTAGAAGAACTTAACATATTGAAATAGGTATAGAGTGTTCAAAATACCTGTCTTAAGTAATTAGTTACTAAACTAAATTTACTTACAAGGTACAAAATTAACTACCTAGCATAACAATCACGTAAATTGAACCCAAAGCTTCTTGAGTCGAACCACAGAATTTTACACCTGAGACCGCCCGACGTGGGTCAAGGCGTTCGGTTACAGGTATGTTCTTGTGGTCTTTGTTAAACATATTATCTATATAACAGACGCATCCTTAACCACAAAATGAATGAATATACGGTGTCACTACTTATCAACAGCCGGAGTCCACTGCTGAGTGGTGAATGTAAGCCTCCCCATAAAACGGCCTAATGGTAGCTTATCCTCCCCTATGATAAGCATCGAAGAGCCGGTATGCCATAATCACCATACTGATTTTAATGTACCTAGGGGAATGCTAATAGGTACCTATTCACTCCAATGTCTCTAATAACATCCTCATAAATATAATTCACTTGTTGAAAATTGGTTATTTTCACAACTCATCTTTCTCCATCATGTAATTGACAAGGTGATTTCATTTGAATGTAGGTGTATTATTAGCATTTATTTTTGCCACCCAAAAGGTTAGGATAGAACATACCTAATAGAAGAATGCTTTATTGCACACCAAATACACACAAACATATAATTATAACGATACGATATGGCAAAATTGTGGTCACTCCTCCACAAAGTTGAAGTTGAACGATACGATAATATCACAGATTTCATGTCAACAGTTAATAAAATTAGAGTCGTATTTAAAGCGTTTGTTTGTACTTATTTCCTACTTTTTCATAAGATGGCTCGTTCTCATTTTTAAGATTCTCATCGTCAGTTTCATGTACAATTTTATATTGTTCTTATTTCAAATATTTTTGTACCATAAATTATAGCGCTTTATAAGACGAGTAAATTAATATATAAGTTAATCAAATAGAAAGTCTTGTTTGGGTGATAAATAGTTTTGAAGTTTTAGAGGCCACGAAAGCGACGCATCGGATCACGAAAATGACTCAGTAACTTTACAGCTATCATTTTCTCACGTTTTGCAACTGTTTATACGACTAAATGTTCATAAAATAACATCGTAATCTTGATTTCATAATTAAACTGGCAAACAAATGGTATTAATAACCAAAACTATGTATATTATTATTATCAGTTCGGTCCTGAGTTTGTTCATCCTACGAAATACGAATACTAATCCACTTAACTACATATTATAGGTAATAAGCCTCGCTGACAAAAAAACAGATAGTTATCGTATTAATAGCTTTATTAATTAAGAAGCATCATGAGTATTTAAAAAGTGTATTTATTTATGAGTTGTGTTACTTTTTCAATAGAACAACAACCTTCACTACAATAGAAATAATCTATACTTATATTATAACGATTTATCTATAAAAACAAATCTCACTACAAAAGACAATATCTGGCACATCTTTAGGTACTCTTTTGGATTAGAAACTCCTGATTTCGTGATTTTTCCATAAACTTTTAAATATGAGCTTTACGTGTTCGGAGTCGAGCCTACGAGCAAAATAATTAAAGTATGATTGAAATGTTGGCAGGCGGGGACCAAAATGTACCTAGTAGGTACCTACCTCCCTACCTAGTACCTATATACGTACTTACGTCAAGAATAGGTAGTATTGTGATATGACGTGACGTTATTAATAATTTCAGAACCTTTTGGTGATAGTTCCTAATACCTATTATTAAACATAATACAATGCTAGTTTCGAAGGAAGGTTCTCCCAACTTGAGAGTTACTAGGCTACCACGGTCCAGATCACCCCTTTTCGCGATAACATGACATACCTACCAATTCGAACTCATCCATTTTTAGGCTATGATTATTAATCACAATGAATGATGAGTGAATTCGAATCGACCCATCTTTTTTTCGATAAAAACACGTTTACATAATTATTCAAAACACTATCTTACATCTGTCATACTACAATAACTAGAATTGTTTCAATAAACTCACACTAGTCGCTACATTTCTAAATAAAAGAATGCATAAAATCAGTTTCATGTACCAAAATCAGTTTCATGACTAAAATGCCACGAAGTTTATGAAACGAAACTGACGAAATTATCCCTTTTTTGTAAAATTGCTGCAAAGTTAAGTGTATCGATTTAAATCAAATACTACATAAATATCTCACACATTTTAGGGTTTCGATGAGCTAACTTTGATTTCAATTGCTGAAATACAATGCCCAAAAAATGTAGTGCACGTGTGATCGGTAAATCTATGAACAAATACAAGCTTACCGATATTTTTTTTTTCCGGCACGTTGAGCCACACGTCTTACGTCTGCGATGCCAGTACACGACTGACGTTCGACCGGACCACACTCAGTGTTTGATTGCTGATGTTTTGTTTAACAGGCAGCCGTTATATCACGCGAATTTAAAGAACCCATATCCGCGTGACCGACGCGTATGTTGTTTTAAATTGAAAATAATGATGAAAAGATTTGTTTTAAACTATTTAGTGTAAAGTTTATTTAATTACGATAATTTTAGTATATGTTACATACAAATACAGTGAAATTTGGTGAAGTGGTAAGCAAATGTTTTACTGCATCGGAGAGTGTGACACGATGAGAACACGAAAAATTACCCCGATTTTGACCATTTCGTGTTAATTTAAGGTATTATTTTTGCTTTTATTTTGACAAGCTTTATTTCTGTTGTAGCCTAATAGATGTTTCATCATTTAATTCACAAATTCTGTTTGTATCTTAAGCCATTTAGGAAATATAACCTCGTGACCATCAAATTTGAGCATCGATGAGAACTACCCAGATATATTCTCAGTAAACTTGTCTAACTACCGTTATTTGTTAATCATCAAGTTTCAATCATTTGGCATCAATTTTTAAAACCAAACCAAAACTATAAGTAATTGCAATGAAAATAGCATTATATAAGCATTAACTTTGCTAGTTTTTGTTTGTTTGTCTATACAGATGGCATCTATATACAATTGTCTATTGTGTTGATTACATAGTTCATAATATTAAGCAAACTATGTTTTAACAAGTTCACAGTAAATTAATTTAGTATTCCCTGTGTGGACTCAGACCAATGCCCTTTGTTTAGAACTTAGTGATGATGGTGCTTCGGTAGGATTACCTGTCACTTTGACACTTGTAGGTACTTATATATTTAAAAGATGCATTATTAAAATCACTTTGTGATCTATTATTGCAGGGTAAAGGTGAGCTTAACCTTACCCACGTCATTTACGAGAAGGTATATTTTATCCGACTTTTGATTTAGAAACCATAATAAAATGGAATGTATATTAAAAAAGGCTGGATAAAATCGTTTTACAAGATAAATAAAACCATTCAAATTGCTAACTTCCTCCTTTTTTGAAGCGACTTGAATGTTATAATACTTAATTAATCTTATTTTTATTATTAGTACTTATATGCGCCTTCTTCGCGGGTGTACCTATACAATGAGTAATCCTGCGGGAAAGCTGGGGATTGACGGGCTCGATAGCTCAGTTGGTAGTATCCCTGCCTTCTGAACTGAGGGCTGTGGGTTCGATTCCTACCCAGGACAAACATTTGTGTGATGAACATAGATGTTTGTTGTGCGCCTGGGTGTTATATTGTATTCTATGTATGTATTTACAAACAAAAAAGTATATAAGTATTGTATCAGTTATCTGGTTCCCATAGTACAAGCTATGCTTAGTTTGGGGCTAGATGGCGATGTGTGAATTGTCCACACATATTTATTTTATTTTATTTATTTTATTGCAATTTATTTCCCCTATCTAGCTAATAGTTTCAATACGTGGCTCTAAGCTAAGAGTTATTTTCCCTATGTAGCTTATAGTTACAATATACGGAGCACTATAAGCTGGGGTGGTCTTTTGATCCGTATTTAAGGTGACCAATGGTCAAAAACTCTTAAAAATTCACTAAGGTTTTATTTAACATAGGATTATTTTTGACCATTAGTTACCTTAACCTTAACTATGAATCAAAAACCCCAAACTAAGTAACTGCTATAGTTAATTATTAACACCTTTATTATCCACGACGGATTATTATCCTGATGGTCTGCGGTGGTTTAAGAAATGTTTCATTGCGAATTTGTACGTTTATTATTATTTACGTTCTTAGGTTGAACGGTGTAATTCATTGCGTTTTATGTTTGTTTTTAATTTGGTACGGAAAACTGCGTGAGTCTAATTTAGATTGACTGTATACCCTTGGGCGCAGTCACCGGTCACGTTGCGGTCGGTAAACTTACCTACTTATATTCAGTGCATTTTCGCAAAATATGAAATCAGAAATGAATAAAGTTTTTTTTATCTTTTTCATATTCTATCTGAAAGCAAAGATCAGTAGATCAATAAAGGTTTGATGGCGTCGTCAAAATAGAGGGCAAGCACCAGGTAGGACGTCAATAAGACCTCAAAAGTCAATAATAAAAAGCGGACTAGATCGGTACTATATACGTACCTGTGTGCGTACGACCAGCAGTCAATTGATACGAGCTGACATAAATTTACGCAATAAATTTTACTGTTGTTAATAAATTGATTGAACTATGTTAGCCTATCGTAGATAAAAAAGTAAAATGGGTTATAAATATAAATTGATGCAAAACAACTTACCTATATTAAATAAGGTATGTAGGTACGAATGGGCCCATCATCTCCTCCGTCATATAAAACGTGGTTAAAAAAACACATCAAAATATTACTAAGTACTAAGTAATTTTGGACGGGGCAATAATCCAACTTTCAGCTAATCGGTTTATTTGTTCTGTTAATAAACAATAAAATATGTAAGCAACAGCTCTTAGTCGTTATAATTATTTCCCGGCTGAACAATGGCTTTTAAAATAATTAATTCGCTACAGTCCACGTAAATCATAATTATACAGTAAATAAAGACTTACAGTGACTGTTTCAATTACTGCAAAATTTTTTGGAGACAGTAGGTTAACTTCTGGAATCCCAGCATTAAGATGGCAATTGAATAACAATGCATATGTGTACAATATCGGGTCGCTGGGAGTTAGAGAGTTAATACTTATTTATGTTTAAAATGAAATCTAGGAGAGTATATAAGATATTCTTTTTTGATTGTCTCAAATCAAGACGATTCATAATTTTTTTTTGTATTATACCTAAACACTGCGAGATCGTTAATGTCGTAGCGTAACATAGAGAGTGGTCGTTCGCCTGATATTAAGCTCAAGGGCTGACCAAATAAAATGATTGTATGTTTTTTATTTATTTTTTTGTGTTGATTTGAATGTTCGTAATTAATTGTCCAAAGGCGCTCCGGGAATACTTTTGAAATGGATGGTATTGTTGGAATACTAATTCTCCCGATTTTCTAGGTTCGTAAGAGCATTCGCATTATTTAGCAAATTAAGTAAAAAATATATTTCGGAAAATAAAAGTTCGTATAATGAGAATCGCTAATCATGACCGATAAAAGTATTATTGTGTGTACTATCAATTTTATAAAGCCGCTTTTAGTTTAAACTTCATGACGGTGATGTCATAAAAAATCTATTCTTAAAATGCATCTGAAGCAAATTTTTATGTATAAGTATAACCTGACAAAGTTACTCTATAATATAAAATCAACAAAACTTCAACTGAAAGTGTTCTCAACACTTTCAGTTGAAAAGGTTGCCTCTTGCGCGACTCTCTCGATTTCCATAGCCTCGAGTCTGCCACGTTTAGCACAAAACAGATAGATACTATTTTGTGCTTGTGTTCCTTTGCCCTCTGACATAACTTCCTTTTATGTGTTCTCTCTTTGATGGATTTTAGTGATGATTTAGAAGTAGGAAAGCAAACACTATTGAATTTACATAAAGATACATTGATGTTCTCGGTCGAGATGACGATTGTACATTTAGGATGTTTTTAGGCGATAAAATACATTCAAAATACAAACAATCATAGGAATACATTAATTTTCGAAGTAATTGAAAATAAGAAAGTTCTCCATAAAACGACAAGTTAACCTACTCCAAGGTGTACATGAAATTATACAAAGAAATGCTTACAAAAAAAATACGCTTCCGCATCAAAATAGTGAACAAAATAAAACATCGCATAAATATTTTGCCCCAATGTACAAAAACGGAAAACTAGTTGCGTACAGATTCTGTCAAAAAACGAAATTCGGTTGTAGTTGGGACGAGTACCATGAACACGAATCAACACTCTCGCATGGAAATTCAATTTGACACCAGTTAGGTACAGTATGTATCTACGTTTCATAATAGTTCAAAATATTGTCACAATATTGCATTAAGTACTTACTCAAAAATTATGTTACCATTAATTATTATTTTTATATTATGTTACCATTAATTTGTGCGGTGGGATGTGCAGTGTAGATACTAAATTCACTAATAAATGTACCTAGATGACACTAAGTATTAGTCAGAAAAACAAGTTGACAATATTTTGAAAAGTATGAAGTGTATATACTGGGTGTTTTGTATTCATCTCTAATATTCTCAGTCTATGGTCCGCGAGGTTGTTTTTACATACTCTGCAAATCTGTATTGTCCCTTCTATTCTAAGCTAGGCGTTGCGTGTGCATTACGTATACTGTCACTTTTAAAATAATACAGTCCTCTAATTACAATTAAATCGCTCTTTATTTCATACATCATAATACAAATCAAATACACTGGGTGTAATTGAATTCATTAGCATCCTTTGAAACTAAGTACCTACTCCTGATACCGGTTACGTCTGGACAAACATTTTTTGAATTCTAACACATTGGTTTAGTAATAATAATAACTCCAAAAAATGGAATAACTTACTTAATTTAATGCTACAATACAAAATTTAATTAAAATAATGTAGTACTGTTTTGAATTAGTACATACAAGGTATAAAAACGTTTAAATGTATCAAAATCATCCGTGCCAACTGCGTTAGGCGCAGCGGCAATCTTCGTAATTTAAAAAAAAAATATTTTTATTTACACACTTTTACTCTTTAATAATCATCTATAAAATGATGTACTATCATAGGCTCAATTTATGCTAATGAATTAAATTACATCCTGTATAGTGCAGGCGAGTGTACGACAAATTTATAGAGTGGTACTGGCTGTATTAACGGGGAAAAGGAATTATTTATTTATTAACCGTTTTTTAAAAAAAAGTCAATTTTATATTGTGTATTTTCTCTTTATTTTAGGTATCATCGATGTCTCAGCCATTTTGATTTTTTTTTATTTTGCTAGAAAAGTGGTGGCATTCACAGAAAATTCAGGAAGAAAATCAAATAGCTAATTTTTGTTTTTAGTTGAAAATATTTTAAGAACTTTGTTTTTTAAACAAAATATTTCACGACGTTTATCATAATTGACCGAGCGAACGAAGTGAGTGAAAGTCTCTGCTTCAACTTGCCAAAATTTGCTTTAGTCTGTCCAGATGTCCAGTCTGTCCAGACGTACTCGCGTAGAGATCGCATTTTTCAACGAATCTTGATGAAATTTGGCACAGGTTCTACAGGTCCAGGGAGTTTTTAAGTCGTGGGCGATTTTTGATTCCAGGGGTATTTGTCCCAAAAAGGGGGGAGAAGTTTGCTGCAGCACCATTTACCGGCTGATTTTGATAATATTTGGTAGAAATAGTGTGTATTCAATTCTAAATAAGTATGAGTAAAATCGGTCAAGAGGTTGTCGAAATATAAGGTGCTAAGTCTGAGATGAGGACGGGTCGGTATTGTATGGTTTCTGGAAGTTTTGATTTTGAAAGTATATAATTACTCAATTAGTTCGACGACTTTTACATAGATGGCATATTGCTTCGAGCACCAATTTCTGAATCGTGGTTTTCCGGAATCATCTGAGTATACATATTTTCCGGAAAAGCGGTCAAGGTAGCAACAGCAAAAAAAACCTAATGGCAATTTTAAATAAAATTATAAAATCGTACATCATGTCGCGTAGTGGTTGCAAAACCGTTTGTGCTCGCGAGGTCTACAGTTCGCAGAACTACAGTTATAAAGCCTTTCAGGTAACAGCTGGACTACTTAATCAAAAAAAAAACGCATTGCAGTAAATGTGTCGATATTAGTTTTGTTTTTGTATTATTTGAATTGAGGTTAAGGCTACTGATTCCGTAGACATAATATCGCACGTATTATTTATTCAAGTGTTTTCACGTCGAGTCTTTACTTTGATAGAGCCCTGAACTATATAAAAAGTCTATTA
Source organism: Ennomos erosarius (assembly GCA_963580505.1). NCBI lineage: Eukaryota > Metazoa > Arthropoda > Insecta > Lepidoptera > Geometridae > Ennomos > Ennomos erosarius. The sequence goes on along the minus strand of OY756992.1, from coordinate 8,505,068 downwards.
TCTAACTAGAGTAAAGTGCGAAGCACTATCGCAAATCATATACGTGACCTGTATGTACAAGGCTTTAATGTAACATTCACCTACGATAGGTTTTAATTTCATACGCTGTTCGAGAAATGAAAATAATGTTTAAGTATGTAGTAGGCAGAGGATTTCCTTTGAAATTACTATGAAAAATATTTTAGTTTAGCAATTTTTCGAGCAATGCTTTTCAAAAACAGCCAATTAGTATAACAATTTGTTTGTTCCTTTACTTATTTTGGATTGATACAATTAGCTATGTAAAAAAAATTCGTTTGAAAATATCCGAATCGACATTAGGATAATTTTTATCCCAGAATATATTTATTTATTTATTTCTCAAATAATTTTTGGGGGAAATGAGCGAACTGCAGGCGAAATCACGGAGCGTCTACAACAATTTAACAAGATTTTGTCTTCCTACTAATTAACCAGTTATCAAACTTGGCATTCTGACGGGAATAAACGGTAACCACATGTTGAGTAAAAATAATTAACCATGCAATTAAGTTCAAGTCCAAATTTTCAATTAGGATTAATTATTTAACAATTCAAGGTCAACATAAACCTCTTGTGACCCGCGGCACGCCACAGCCACACGCAGTGCCTACCTACCCAATTACTTCATCATAATATCCAATTCATAGCTAAAATACAGCAAACCATTTTATATCATTATAAAGTAGACAGAAACCAGAAAAAAGAACAAAACACATTTTAGGGCTGCCAGTAACCGTAAAGGGGCGTTAAGTTAACGATTCCCCAACAGGTAGGTATCCTTTGTATTCCTGAGGCACGTAGACGTCAGTTTTATTGATATGTGGGTCAGGATCACGGAGTCGAGTTACTTTTATAGAAGGAAGTTAAATTTAGTTTGAAGATGAGCTTAAAAGTTGGTTTTGTAAGCAAAATGTACAGCCACAATCTTGGTGCAGTTTCATGGAATAAGCAATATGTATTAGAATTCATATTTAAATATACGGCTTTATTCATTCATTTAAGTGTGTCTTAAATCAAACACTTAAATGAAAGGGATCGTTTTGGGGATCTAACTGGAAATACCCGTGCTTAGGACACCGTCTATGTCATAGAATTTGGTAGAAATAATATTGTGGGTCTGTGGTCTAAGGGTAGGTTTTTTATCCGTAAATAAAGTAGGCAACCATTTTTAAAAATATTTAACAAATTTTGACCAGTTGTTAGAACTTGTTAGAGTTTTTGACCAAATATACCTTAACTACTGATCAATAAACCCATCCTAAGTAAACGCACAGCTCCCTATAATTTTTCGATGTATCCAATACAAATAAAAACAACAAATAACTAAGTGCTTTGAATATGCCAAACGGGAACATTTTCTGTTATAACAGAATATTTTATCAGACATTATTTACTGCCCAAAATATCCATTACCGGGGATGACCCGGGCATCCATATTTTAAAAGCAAAGTTATTACATTACCACGCTGAGTGAACTTGTACGGAGTAAATTGCGATTTTACGAAAATTATCGAATATCTTCCGTCTCAATTGTTCTAGCAACTCGATTAGAGGTTTAAGCTTGCCGAAACTGATTTACGGCAGTTTAAAACTAAGCTCGCTTTCTATTAAATTGTTACGGATTAGTAGGCCTCAGATTAACCGCGTTATGAGATTATGCATGTAGGCACCTCTCCATACAGAATAGGCTGGCTAAAAGATCGTTAAACTGGTTTATTGGCTGAAACTTTCATTGCGTTACTGAATTCATTATTTAATGAATTACTATATTACATTTATGTTAATAACGATTGTGACATTTCATCTCTTCCGGTGGGTGCGGTAAAAGCCGGCTAAGGGGGCCTATTCAGGAAATGAGTAGCAGCCAGCGGCATTTCCTCGGTACTTTTAAATCTTCTGCAATCACCAAGCCACCTCATCATCATCATCATTAACAGCCTGAAGACGTCCACTGCTGAACATAGGCCTCCCCCGGGAGCGCCACTTAGAGCGGCTGCTCGCCTCCTGCATCCATCGGCTCCCCGCGGCTTTCACCAGGTCATCGGTCCACCTAGTGAGGGGCCGGCCTACGCTGCGTCTTCCAGTTCGTGGTCGCCACTCGAGAACCTTTCTTCCCCATCGGTTGTCAGTTCTACGAGCGATGTGGCCTGCCCATTGCCATTTCAGCTTGCTAATCCTAAGAGCTATATCGGTCACTTTAGTTCTCCTGTGGATCTCCTCATTACGGATCTTATCTCGCAGGGAAACACCGAGCATTGCTCTCTCCATAGCCCAACCACCAAGCCACCCTCCCTCACCTCCCTATGATAAGCGTCCAAGGTGGCATTCTATGAGGGAGGCCTAGGTTCAGCAGTGGACTTCATCTGTTCATATGTGATGCTAGATTTTAGCGATTTTACAAACTATAAAGTATACCTGGATAACTTAGATTTATTTACAACATATACCATGGTTAACCTCAACTAGAAAAACCACGAATCAAACGGGTATTTAAATAAATAAACGGATTGTTTCATTTAATTTGTTCACCATTACCATTTTTATAATCTATGCAATACTTTCATTACTTTAAATTATAATATTTTTTCTTTGAATTTTTAAATGATTTACCATGTACCTAACATTTTTTTTTTAATTTCATTAGAACAACATCACAAGAATACAAGAGGCCGTTTGTAACATTCACGTAAATATTTTAGAACCCATTAACAGCATTGTTTGTAGGAATTAAGCAATTAACGAGATGAAGTACGACTTGATTTATTTCATTACTGTGACGATTTCAGCTCGTAAATGAATTTAATTTCACTAATTTAATTAGCTTAGTTGACTATTTTAAAATTTAATTGTTTAATTAGTGTGAGTTTCATAGAGCTTGTTTTGGTTTACTTTTGATATACTTCTAAGTAGAAGAGAAGCTTTCTTCTCTTCTTCTTTTATTTACTAGTGATATTTGTAACTGTGCAATGTATACTTATAATTATATACCTTCCTACTTACCCACCACCTAATTAATAGTTTTTTTCGACTGTATATTGCACCTGCATTGGATAAAACTTCATATAAATGCATACCTACACTATCGAGATCAGCATAATAATTTTTCTATTAATCCTGAAAAATTAAAAGAGCTCTCGCGGGAAGACATGAATATTGTAGATGAAGTCTTCACCGTGAAGACCCGAAGCTCATCTAGCTCAATAGTTCATTTTTATTTTGTATCAACAGTCATGCATGCAGTTCACTGTGAAATTTTTGAATTAGGAATGATATTTTCTCCTGTTTCATTGCGATCAAAGATCCGTGATCCCACCGCAGGGCAACCTAGCCTTCTAGACTTGTCATTTATGCTTTATATCGTTAATGCGTTCTATCTCAAGAGAGCGTTCTTCCATTCACTAAAATTGGAACCAAATATTTGAAAATGTAAATCCAAGATTTGTCCTGTGGGTAAATGTTTAACAACTACACGAGTAATTAATCAGATTACTAAAGTAATCATTAAGGGATGGCAGCGACCTCTCGCATTAATTTGGCCGAGGAAACGGCGCGTGTCTCCAAGTCGAAATTCAAATTACAGCAGAACCAAACTTCAGGATTTCGTCACTAGAATTTATAAACTGGCATAAACTTTTTTAATATGCCTGATTGGGGAACTGAAAAAAAATTATATTGCTATTGTTTATTTTATGAATTTAGAATACAGAATAGTATAGCAAGTTTCATCATTGACTTGACATACAGGTTGATGGGTAAATTGTCATTCATATGCTCAGTGCTATTTTTCTACTTACCAGCGGCTTCCTTTTCAAGTCCGTTTGAAGCCTAAGTTGATATGTATAGTATGTATGCATATGCATTTCGCTTTAGTTTTTTTTAATTGAGCGGGAGTAGCGCATTTATAGATAAAAATTGAAGTCAGAGAAATCTAAGTACTGGTATAATTCCAAATACGTCAAAAACCTCTCTCACTGTTAAATATAAAATTTAAACAAAATTATTATAGAACAAAACAAATCTTTCATAATCTACAATTCTATCAAAAGTCGTAATCCCTCCCCCACCTCCTCCGAGTGTAATATACCTATATATCACTTATTATACGTAATATATATCAGTCATACGTAATATGTATATCACTTGTCACACGTGAGAGCGTGTCGAAAATTAATAAATTACGCATCCCTTGTAAAGGTGGATCCACACTCAATGTGGCCCGATAATTAAATCTCTCCCTAATTGGAATGGATCGGTGTACACCCGTCTGTTTTATACGCTAGTGAACTAGTCTGGTTCTACCTGATTAGGATCCTATATCTCGTATTTAGCAACTGCAACTGCAACTGTTATCGGGGCGGCTGTATCGCTTATAACCAGGTGAACAACTAGCTCGTCAAGTCATTTCTTTTCATAAAAAAAAGTAGTCATGGAAGAAAATTCTTCCAAGGTCCAGTATAAGAAAAATTGTATAAAAAAAGTAGTTGTTTCAAATGTCCTAGATCTCAAATCTCATAATGAACAATACATGTATAGTGATACAGCATAATAGCATAGCATAACATTATAATATTGATTAAATATTTTTTGCTTGCAGTCCTGTGTGACCTAAATCGCAGTTTATTGTGTGGTAGCAAGACTCACGTTTTATAAAATGTATTTATGGAGTAAATATTTTGTAGGGTTTATAATTTTTTCTATGGCAAAGGTTGTAATTTTCAATCAGTCTGTTTTACTTTTTTATGATAGCCATCTTTATTCAAAATTGTACAAACGAATTCTCTTCTCAATTTCAATTTATCCATTTTATTACGTAGGTGCCTTAGTAATATGTAGATATTACGGTTCCATATTTCACGAGCAGGCCGCACTTAGCGGTACACTTCAGTTCCATCTGTACGCGTATTGTCTGTATAGATTATAGGTATTATTGTAAGAATAATGAGTCTAGTCGACACCATCAATTATACGCTTTAAATACAGCTGGCAGCCTGGCACCTCTTACGTGAATTGAGTAGAATAACGAATTTGTAGGTGATGGTTATAATTAATATCTATTCTAAAAATTATCAACTATTAGAAAAAGAGCTGATAATATTCAAATGGAGTTTTTCTTTAATCATGGCGAAGAACACTCCAGAAACAATCACTTTAAAACAAAACTAAAATATGTTCATTGGTTTGGGAGCTATACGATTACGATGCCACAAACATACACCCAGATAAACACGTTATTTGACACCCCTCTGTTCAATACAGATACTGATAATAATACTGATGCTTTTTTTAAAGATATTTTGGTGGACTATAATATCTTTATAGATATACCTTAAGTGTGATTTACACTTTAAAATCATTCCCATGATACTTTTATATTAATAAATATTCAGAAGTTATTAATACTAACTTGAATAAATATGTACATAAGCACCTATATCATAATAAAATCGATATTCATTATCTCGTAAAAATGATGTATTATTGTTTTTGGTTTCTATAAAACATAACTACATAAGTTAAACCAATATCTCTTTTCCAGTTCTGTAATTGAAAACAAAGACTTAAGTATGAAGATGAAAGTTTACACGCCCATAAAATGTCTGTTTCATTAGTTATACAAAGCAGGTGAGAATACAGCACTTCAACAAGTTTCTAAGAAAAGTAGCATTCGAGTTACGAGTTTCGTACCTCGAGATTTCAACAGGAGTAAACTCGGCGGTTTTTATGTTCACAAAGGCGCAGGGACGCAGCGCATACATTGTTATTAACAGTACACAACCTTACGGAAACAATCAATAATGGATTAAATAACTATTTAGAAACAACACACAGACGTTTCGCATTTTAGCTTGTTAGCTTTGTATGAAAAGCACTTCGCTTAATTGTAAAACGAGTATCATCGTGAGTCAAATTGAGCTGCTATTATTTTATAATGCGCCTTGATATGATCTCAAAAGAAAAGGTAAAAGTTAAGTTATCCGACTAAAATCATAAACTTTTTTTTCAGTATATGGTTTACAAAATTCATCTTATAATTTTCACAGTGTTTTGTTTTATGCATTGAATAACTTTTATCGCATCATTGAATAACTGCACCTAAATCATCATCAACGCCAGCCTGAAGACGTCTACTGCTGAACATAAGTCTCCCCTAAAAAGCGCCACTTTGAGCGGCTGCTTGCCTTTTGCATCCATCGGCTCCCCACGGTTCTGACCAAGTCGTCGGTCCACCTTACCCTTCAATTCAACGCCGGAAGAAAATTTAAGGCAAGTAAGGAAACTTCTAAAAATCTACTCACTCACGCTGTTAGAGGTTCCGTTATTATTTAGATCAATCAAATACCTACTATGGCATGGACCTTAGTATTTTGTCATCAACTTCAACTTAGCCTTTAGCCGTAGCCGAGGCAAAATAGAAATGCCGCTAATGCCTACTGTTCAGGACTTAAATCACTGTCTTACACTGCATGGGGAGCCAGGGTAGGATTAAATTTTATACCGCTTCGACGCCGGCTCTCACCTGGCAGCTTGGCATTATGGTTACGAGCACTGATTTCTTCCGCCGTGAAAATAGACTTTCTGGTCTTTCAAAGCCATACTTACTACATTTTCGTTCCAAATTACCTTAAAATCTATTATTCATCGAGTTTTGAAAAGCAATTGACATAAAAGCGCTAATTTGACGAAATACACATAATATAATGATGGTAATTTCCTTCACGTATTTGCCATTCAAATACGTCTTTGCAGAATAAAAATGGTTTCGCAAAGAAAGCTCTCAGTCTATTTTATAAACTGGAAATAAATTTGAAACTTCGGCGCGGAAAAGCTGTTATTTTTCCGCAATAACTTTCAATTAAGCATCGTCGCAGCGAGGACCTAACTTTCGTGATTGATGTCACAGTAAAAAAACCAGTCTGCTGAGTTACAAGCAATTTCACTAACCATTGTGTGGGAAATTCTTCTTAATTTTCCGCTAGAGCGTTGGCTTGAATAATAACGCCGTTTTAATGGGCTTTTCCTGGTCTTTTATTTTGATGCGAGCAGTTTCATGGAATTAATCAAGAGCTCTGCGATTTTAGTGTATTGTGAAATGGTTGACTTTTTGAGACTTATTATTTGATACGAATTTTAATTTAATGACAGCTTTGCAGTAAATTTTACTTACTGTTTTTTTATAAAAAGATCATTGATAAAGCACATTTAGCTCAAGGTAAGTTAAAATGAATTTTACTGAGTCTATAGTCATAATGTTTGTTTTGTATATTATCTTTATTGCATTTAGTACTATGAAAAACAAAATAGTCATCCAACAACTTCCTCCTGTACCGAATAAAAACGTATTTTTATCGTAATATTTATCTTTAGATGTAAAATAAACAACAATATTGAAAGGAAACCCCAACCCTGTCAATATTTAACTTCTTCATCAACCTCAAAAGCAAAGGAAAGTTACTTCTAAAACAAACTGCCTTTTGCGAAACGAATGCTAACAGAAGGATAAAATTCTGTCTCTAAAAATAGCAGCAATTCATATCTGCAGAAAAATAAACTCTACGTAGAGCATCTAAGAGCAGATACGGGTACTTTAAAATATGTGCTGAGAGTAAGAAGTACTCAAGGTTGGCACGGGTGGGCATCCCGTCGCTACTTCCGCGCGTACTTCCGATGGCGAAGACACCTTGTTGAAAGCCCTGATGCGTATCGCAAGTGCTTTGTACCTACGTCGTTACATGTCATTGATAGGGAATGCTTTGTACCTACAATATTACATTATCAGACCTCTTGTGGTAGAAATAGATAGTGCCTTCTTATACTTTCATTTCTGAAGGAAGCTTTGTATATAAGTTGTGTTTTTGTCAAGAGATTTTTCAATTTCCTGTACCTCCAGAACCACTGCCGTCATAGTTACTCTTCATACTAAAATAACGAATAGATATAGCGTATATTATACCTATAAATACATGGTACATACTTCACGACTTAACATAATATAAGTAGTTTGTATATACAATGAGTATTTGAAGAATCGGTATTATTGATCACGTATTGAAATTTAACGAAATTCGGTGTAACATCTGCCGCCGTGACGAGGAATACATGAATAGGAAATTAGAAAGCACTCACAGACGTAGCGTGCGAAGAATTTTGCTGTAATATATGCGGATAGAGTCTGAGCTAAGGCCAAAAGCCTTTTCATGAACAGCGCATGAACATGAACGCACTCACAGGATTATTATTTCCGTTAAGTCACAGACTATAAACTTACTAAAGGTAATTCAGAACGCATAGTTGCAAAAGAAACTCTTTTCATAGCACTTTAAATTATAAAAAGTAGTAGGAAGCTACCAGTTCCGTATAATATAGTCTCGGTTCAGACTGTGCAGCACAGTCTGAATCGAGACTATGTACTACGGAACAAATAGACTGAAGAGACTTTTAATTGCTGTGAACTAAGAACTGCTTACTTCACTACTGTGAAGTAAGATCCTACCGTAGGTATTCATTACAGTTTATGGTTTGGATTCTAAAGTACCTAATACTTAATAGCTTTACCCGTTCTGCAAAATAGAAATAGTAGATAAAAGTAGATGCATATTGTATGCCAGAAAATCTATGCCCCAGTTTTGAAAGCGAATAAGCTTTATTAGATCTGTACTGTATAATACCGATAATAATGAGATGTGATGTAATTCCAAAAAAAGGCTATACAAAAAAATCATTTCTCTTCCTATTGCATAGTAATAAGTAATTCTGAAAAAGAACTATAGAATTGCGGTATAATAATAATAAACCACTGGGGATGAGGACCTCCAAATTGCGAAGCGCTTATTATAAAGGCAAATAAATCCTATGCTTAGGAGCTGACTCACCAAGTCTACAACTGACTGAATAATAATTATGAAATGTCAACTGGGATGATTTCTGTTACGAAATGCTTATCATACTTATTATTGTTGTCTTGTTATTTGTCTCTTTTAGTTGCCAAGCCGTAATCATAATGCCGAAGAAATAATGAATCAGCTTTAGCTGATATTTATGTAAAACTGAAATTAAATAAAACAATGTAATGCAAATTTTAATGGCGATTATTGTGTATGCCTTTTGGGTAAATTAACATGGTAATAAAATATCTAACATTATTCACGTCATCCCTAGTTGACTAAACATAGGTTGTATAAAATAACACTAATTATTTAAATATCAAGTAGTTAAGTAGCTTATTTCTGTAACTACGTGCTTTTATCTTGAATCAAAGGGATGTTTTGTACTTAATAATTACAATTTCTTCGTATTCAAATATTGTTTCGATGAAAGTCTTCTAAGAAGCTTCTACTCACGTGCGGGCAAAGCTTCTAGATAAATAAATGTTGTTTAGAAATAGATAAATTCGCTAGTTTTCCATTATTTAGACCCTCATTATGACTATAGATACCGTTTAGTAATATTTTTGCATTGTATTATCATGAAAGTTATTTAATAGGATGGAATCGGATAAAGGAATGAGCATGATGAAAATGTAAAATAGGAACACGAATACTGAGCTGCTGCATTTTATAATGAACATTAACCTAACTTCTGGAAAATACAACAAGTATATAAAATTTTTCTAAAACCTCAAACTCAATAGCTTAGAAAAAAAATATTGATCAAGTCTTTCATAAATAAACAAAAAATCTAAATCTGATCATCCGTTTGGCAGTTAAACTGTCATAAATAGATTCACAGACAGAATTACACTTATAAACACACCCCTGTTTGCTTCGGGGGTTAAATCGTATTCTGGTATTTATTAAAATATTTTTGTTGAAAATTAAAGCTAAATACATTACGATGATTGATCGCAGGTTAGCAATTACAAGGTATTTTGGACAACCCACCATCCACCACTATCACACGTATCTGATTTAATATTGCCGCAAAGCGTAGGAAGAGCCGCATTGAGACTACATTAAACTACACTTCTACACTTACGCGGCTATGTGCAAATATAACGTTTATTTGCTAAGTGATGTGATAAACGCAGCTTCTTTCTAAGACAATACTCAGACGTTGTCCTGATTTTATTCACAATACATAACCTTAAGAATAAATTATAATGACGATAATATTTTTGAGCGAACAATAATACAAAATGTAACGTTACAGAAACAAGTTTTGTTTCTTAATAAGGTTTTATATTGGATTTTCTTAACAGAAATTTAGGCACAGGTTCCAGCCAGTTCAATGTTTTCTCATAAATCTCTCTATTTTCAGATTCAAAATAGTGAAACACTAAACATGCATGTCAGTGATAAATAAGTGTTAATTTATTAAATGACCCGTTTAAAATGTTAGCTTGTGTATGTCAGCCTACGGAGACCGCGCTACTATTTAAAGGAGGACCGCCCGTTGCTATGGGACCACTTGGCACAAACAGAATACGTCACAACCCAGCCGACAGTATGAAGGCCATAAGGCTTATACCAAAACCCGTTCGACGGCTCAGTGACGAAGGAAAAGATAGTTCCGCTTCTCTCACATCCTCACCCTCGGTTATAGACAACTCAGGCAGCCTATTGAACTTGAGAAAAATTGAACGAAAAGCTAAATCAACTAAAATACTAGTTAACCCAGCTTGTACCGATAGCGTCTCCACCAGCGATGATAGCAATCGATCGAATACAGGGAACTCCAAGTGGAACGGCAAGAAAAAACGTCTGAAGACAGAAAATGGCAAGAGCCACAAAAAAGACGATAGAATTGATAAAAATGATCCAATTAGTAGAAACGAGGCCAAGAAAGATAAGAAGTCGATTTCATGTTTTAAAATGAAAAGTTCAGAAGATAAATCACGTTCAGCTGAGGATCGTATGTCAGGGAAAGAAAACTGTACCAACGAGAATGCAAGTAATTTGCGGAGCGGAGAAAAACCCGACATAATTAATCATTCGAGAAAAAATAACAGGGAGATATTAGTTGATGAGGGTACTATGACAGATGAAACATCTTTTAACACTGACCAATTGGATACGGGAAAGACTGATAGTGCTATAGCAAATAAGGATTGTGAGGTAAGAAAAACACTATCTTACTTATTGTTTTAGTTTTTGAACTTAGACATTATTTTTATAATCATGCAAAACATCGAAGCATTGCTAATTAATTAAATAGAGTATACTATGAACGCCTAGCTAATTATGTTCACGGGTGATCAAAGGACACTTATGTGTCGCCTAATATGAATACACTTGACTGAGAACGCTTAGAACTAGGTGCTTATGTTCTCAAAGGAAACTATATAGAGTGTAGCTTATGATCACCCAGGTGATTGATGTAATATACTTTTGGTTTCCATAAAGAAAGCAGGGTAGACTAAAACTAAGGACCTTTATGAAATTCGACGTTGTTAGCGTTATGTCAAGTTATGGTATTAATTTTTATCTTACACTTAGGTACCTACTTAGTTCACTAGGTAGTATGCATATTCAAAGTAGGCAATAACTCTCGTCCGGGACAAAAGGACAACAACTGAAACACAATCGGTCCGGAACTGGATTCATTACTAGCATCCGATCGTCTCAGTAGCTTCAATCTGTATGCTAATGAGACACTCATCCTAGACTCTCATTATACGGACTCAGTGGTCTGGTAGTTTTATACCCAAGCCAGCATTGCAGCCATAGTATACTCTCTTTTGAAGCTGTTCATTAAATCAGTTTTCTCCACTTAAGTAATAAAGGTATTAATAATAAAAGAGAGTTTTACTAAAATCTATCAATACCAAAGTTAGATAACGTATCAGAAATGCAAAAGAAATTGCAGAGCATTGCTCTTTTCAAGCAATTTAAAAAAGAATTCGCGACTTAAATTAAAGTCGTGCTATGTTAAGTATTTCGGAATTCAGGTACTTTGTTTGCATTACCCAATAAAACAAAGTGACTAGCCTTTTTTGCAAACAATTCACCAATTAATTTATACATCAAACACCGAATGTCCAGCAAACATTTACAGAACGAAGTCCGGAGTTAAGCTTGTTAAAGTTTATGTTCAAATCTGGCTTAGGGCCAATCATTAGAAACTTAGTGCTACTTTGTGTGAGTTAGCATTTGGGCGCTATTCACGGAAGAGACCCATTTGTGGAGAACTTCGGAGACGACTATTGTTGAAGTGGTCCTTATAACTTGACAGCTGTAACCCAATCTGTTGGAATAAATAGTAGCTTCTTGTTAGTAACTTTTCGAAGGCTTATGAGACATATTTCTTATTTTGTGGCTGAAGTTAACATTTTTGTATTCCAATAATAATTTGGATATGTGAAGGATTATTTACTGTATAAAATCTGTTTGTGAGAACTTCATAGAGTAGTTCATCATTACCATTGCAGTTTCATAGATTGTAGGATGTTTGTTGTACCTATTAGTCAAAATACTCACATGTTTACCCAGAAATTCTCACATATTGTGAGAGAACATTAAGCTAATCAGTACCTACCAAAATATATATAACAATAACTGTAATATAAAATATCATAACCTAGTAAAGAATGTACCCAATAACAACGAAATATATTCGGCATTTGATTTAGAAGTTGTCAAAGGAAGACTGGAACTTGCAAACAGAATACATTTTAGCTAAATAACATATGGAAGGACATGACGAAACTTTATGGGTCCTTATTTTGTTATTATAATGCCTAACTTAACCCTAAAAGCTACATGGAAGTTATTTGTTCTGTTCTTTATGTTGCGCTAAAAATAAGTTAATAGTTTTGTCGGAGTATTGGAGCGCATAATGGCAACGGCGGCATTACTAACGTATGTTTATTAGGTAGGTAAATAGCACAAACTGACCTTCAAGGTGCTTACTAAAAATTTGAACCGTAACATGGCGTAAATTAAGTAAACACATTTTTTTAATAAAAAAAAATTACCTATTAACGAGTTAATGCGACTTTGACGTCTTAACTAAGATATATCTAGATCAGTATATCTTTAGCAATTTTTGAGAAGTTCCGTAGGGTATCTTCAAAGTCCACGATCGATGGGATTTTTTGCAAAATAGAATCAGAATTTTACAAATTTACAGAAGAATTTCCAAGGTATATCGAGATATACCTTAGAAATTCTTCTGGGGATGGGGATGGGGAGGTTGCGCCTTCCGGTTTGTGGTCGCCACTCAAGAAACTCCGCCCGCGGCTGGCCCGCACTAGGTGAACTCACGACTTGGTGAAAACCATGGGGAGCCGATGGATGCAGGAGGCAGCAGCCGCTCAAAGTAACGCTCTTTGGGGTAGGCATAGACCACCAGTTTTTGGCTATTGGTGATTAATTCAGTTTTACTGTTATTATACTTCTCTATAAAATAATAGTTTTTTCAAATTATGCCCACATTCAGAGGTATGTTTATTTACTGGGCATAAATACACCATTTTGCTTTGAGTGAGCTTTCATATTCCTACTATCATTAAGTAATTAACTGCCGGGTAAGGAAGTTGTTTCGTAATAATTATCTTATATCAAACAAATAACAGGCAACCCTATTGAGTAGCGTCATAACGGAATATTCACGTTGTTATATATCTCATTCTGCTGCTAATATCCGGTTTTTCGGTACCGGATGTGGGTATAGATACTCACTAAGACTGACAAGACTAAATATCGATAGGTAATTTCAAAGAGAACGTATAAAGTGAAACGCTATCAATAATGTTTGAAATATTATTATTTCAAACATTATTGATAGCGTTTTTGTTATTTAGATTTGCAATATTATTATAGAAAATTATTAGTTATCTATATGCGTACCCTGAACATATTATTATTAATTTGTTCTTACTTTTCGAATTTAAGTTGATTGATTGTTTTTCCTGATTGGCAATACTAACTGACGCACGGTTGGATGAAAGGGGTAATCACTAGTCAGACGGTTGAGCAGAAAGAGTGATCAGTCTAAGAAGTCTTTGTATATTGAAGAAGTGCTCCTCTTTTTATTTACACTAAGCGTTAGTAAAATAAATTATTATCATCGAGGCTCAAAAACGGCAACGTTTCAAAATGTATACTTGGCATGTACCTAAAATAAATAAAATATCTTTACTTAAAAATAATTATGTAAATGGAAAATATCTGAAGAAACTTCTGTAATTAATTCAATTATTTTTGTCCATGTCTTTCCAGACAATAAAAATACCTATTAAGGTTTTGTCAGTCAAACGTTGTTGATTTCATGGCTAATAATAATACAGGACTCATCCAAATGGATGTAATTTTATTGTGGCTTTCCCAAATCCCTGTTTGAATGAATGGCGTATCGAAATTCGAAATGCTCGGAAGACCTCTCTTGACGCTTCATTGGTATTCTATTACGCACTTTATATGGGGGTAGATGCATGTTCCGTATAATAAGTAAATCGATTTATGAAAAAGTAGCTGACAAGAAGTATCAGTTCAGATATGATAGGGTTATTAAAAATATAAAAATATATGATGGGCTCGATAGCTCAGTTGGTAGTAGCCCTGCCTTCTGACCTGAGGACTGTGGGTTCGATTCCTACCCAGGACAAACATTTGTGTGATGAACATAGATGTTTGTTCTGTGTCTATGTATGTATTTACAAACAAAAAAGTATCTAATCTAAGTGTTATATCAGTCATCTGGTCCCATAGTATAAAATTTGCTTAGTTTGGGACTAGATGGCGCTGTGTGAAATGTCCACACATATTTACAAAAAATGTTTTTTAAATATATAGCGCTATTTCAAATCGTGGTTTCACCCGCAACTTACATTTTTTTCCGCAGAATCTGCCGATCTTCCGGGATAAATAGTGTCATTCTGGGAATCTCGATCAGTAATCAATCCCTGTTCCAAAAGATGATTATACAAATTTGATTGAACATTGGCACACCAATTAACCCAATCAAGTCAGTAGTTATTGTTCGTTAGGTACCTATGTAGTAACTTATGGGTGTTTATTCAAGTTTTAGGGGCCACATAAACAAAAACACAACAACGCTTTACTACCCATTCAAAAAAATATTTTTATTATTAATTCAGTTGATTTCAATATGATTAATGAAATATTAAACGTATACCTAATTGTATCATTTAATTAATTTGTTACAGGTAAGCGACATCTAGCGATGTTTGCAGCAGCTTGACTAAAGCAGGTATATTTCAATATTCAATCACGTCAATATTAAAATAACTTTAAAGAAGAAAAAACGTATAATGTGTGTAATTTAATACTGAGTAGTTTAATATACACAACAAACACAAACACACACATACACACAAGCAATACATAACACACACACACACACACACACACACACACACACACACACACACACACACACACACACACACACACACACACACACACACACACACACACACACACACACACACACACACACACACACACACACACACACACACACACACACACACACACAATACAAAAACCACACAATCACATATTTTAAATAGTAGCTATTATTGTACTTCATTCAACAAGTACTTGTTAAGGTGTTACTTTCATTCAGCATATTATTATTTAGATAACAAAAGTAACATTTCAAATCAACTTTACAAATATAAGCGCACCCTCGGGATTTCAAGGCCCCGAGTTAAGAATCCCTGTTTCTCCTTATTTCATCCACGGGACAAAGTTAAATAACTAACTTCGTAATAGAATGAAGGTATACAGTCAGGGAAATAAAAGTAAATCAGTCAAGTCTTAAACCTTTTTAACTTTATTGCATCGGCATAAAGTCCAATTGTTTTGATGCTACTGTTCTCGATTTTTCTCAACTCCAATCCAATTGTGAATGTTTCGGTTGACTTTTCTATTTTGGTTCCTTTCTACGTAATACTTTTATATTATTGACATTAATTTTTAAAGCATATTGCTTATGCATGTACACCTGCCAGCTATGGATATCGTTTACGCGGAAAGCCATCAATACAATTAGAGTCCAGTATAATGATGCATACCGAGCTCTAATGAAGCTACCGAGGTACTGCAGCGCGTCGAGCATGTTTGCGGAGGCGGGGGTTCCCGACTTTTTCGCCGTTCTACGATCACGCATTGCGTCTTTTTGGAGCCGTCTGAGCCGCTCTTGCAACAAAATTCTGAACACAGTCTATGATGATGTCCACCACATATATATAGGACATTAGGGCACTGGATATCTGTTCATATCCATGTGTGCTGTGTAGCACGGGTTTATTTATTTCAAATTCTTTTTGCGTTTTCGCATTATTTGTGTCGTGTTGTTTTTTCTTGTCTATGGGTTTATTGCCTAGAAATAAATGACTTTTATTTTTATTTTATTATTTATTAATTAAATTATTAACCAACTAATTAATTTAATTAAAATAGGGGTGCCCTGCGATTTTACACACAATTCTCTTTTTCCCGCGGGTGCCACAAAATTTTGGAATAAGAATATCTTAATATGCTAATCTATAGGTAATGTAATCTAACTGTGTGCAAACTTTCATCCTGATCAGTCCAGCTGTTTTAACGAAAAATACCCAGTGGGAAATTCAACACAGACAAAATTATCAATTTTATATTAGTTGGGATAAACTTAAATCACCACTGATTTATTCATAGTTATAACTTTCACCCTTTCCAAGCATAACACTATAGTAAGCGATCACAAGCAATGTAGATTTCCATCCTGGCCACATATTTTTCACACCCCATCAACAAAAATCTACGAAACAAAAGAAGAAAATTTAAAATAACGAAGTTCCAGGTTCCAACAAAAAATCCGTTAGCGTGCAGCCCAGGTAGGAAATACTTTATTATTCTGTGGCAAAGGTGAGTTAACAATGTTACAGCTTCCACAAACTCAGTTTACACTGACATGCCCACTAAAACTGTTTGCCGTCTCTGTTGTGGTAAAATCGGTGCAGGAGTAATTGTAGACAAACGAGATGTGGTTGTACATACCTACGCTGTTAGCTTAAGAACAAGGTTTGTCTGTGGATTACATTCACGGCCGTGATTTCTCTCGCTATTACTCATTTTCCCATGAAATTCTTAATTTTTCCAGGATTAAAATCCTATATTATATAAGTATTCTTTATCTATTAAGTATAATCAGTTCAGCTTCTTTCAAATGAAATCCACATAAACTAATAGATATTGTTTCACTTTTATTTATTAACAGAGAAGATTTTTTTAATAATATTAATAATAACAATAATGTAAGTGTTATATTTTTATATTTATATTTATATGTGTATGGTATTAGTATGCAGTATTATGTATAACTGTAGTTATGTATTATTTTTAGTAGGTAAGAGTATAAATTATTGTTTTATATTTACGCAATCGTGCACTTTTTTATTTCATTGTTGTTCTTGGATGTAAGTTGTAACTGTTACAACACCACCCGTAATTTTTATTTTAATTACTGACCATACAAAGGTAGCCTGGAAGAAATCACTTAATGCGATAAGGCCGCCTGTTGTTCTACCATTATTTTATAAATTTGTATCTATGTGCAGTCTTGTTTATTGGTGTTCAAAAAAGTATTATTGTATTGTATTGTATTGTATTTTTTGAAAAATTATTTTGGTCCAGCTTTTCCCAATAGCCAACCCACTAAGTCCTAAAAGCCCTACGATAATAAATATTCCTGATAGCCCCACGTGAGCCTCAAGAAGAAAATTATTGGGTTGAAGCCCCATGAGGGAATGACCCTAATTATTATACAATTTTATAAGTTTTGGGGCTTGAGGATTCAACCCGAAGTTGGTTCCTCGATGTTTTGGGGTTAGTTTTTTTTATGGGTATTTAGATTTGCTTCAGTTTGCCACGGTTTCATTGCACCAGTCAACACCGTCTAAATGCTATTCTAAAAGCCTACAATGTCAAATAATTCAATAAGTTGACCATTTATTAAATATACCTATGTAATACGACTGTATTATACTGCACTAGACTAACAACAACCAAAAGCACCTTGATTTTAATCACACCATAATATTATCCAGTAGAGCAAAGCTAGTTTCTATCGATTCAATGATCAGATTGTAGTTCCATAAGTACCGATTATTTACGCTTTATGTTTAGCTTTCGTTTATCCCCAAAAATAATACTCATTTCATTGACTATAAAGTAGGACATTGGACAGAACGAGGCTCAAATGCCGTGCAGGGCCAAAGAATTCTGCGAATGTTTGTAAATGTTTATTTTTATAGCGCCCCTGCCCGTTTGAGCTTCTTTTCGAGTGAAACGCGTAGTCACCGCTTTTGAGAGGTTTGAAAAGAAAACTCAGTGGAAATGTTCTGTTTGTAGGTCGAGACCTTGTCTAGTTGGTCAAAGGTTGGTCGACTTTGAGACATACACTATCAGAAAAAACATTATTTACGGAATAAGATCAACCGGGCAATGAGTTAAACCTACTTCTAGTACTATTATATATTCTTTGCTACTTAACTATCGTTTACATCTTTTTCTACCCATCGTTTCTCTTTTTATTATTGAATGCGCTCACGTTTTAACACATCCCACCTGATGGAATGAGATGATGCGGTTTATGTTGGAGCACATCTGCCTACATATTCACTTATGACTTGAAGAGACCCAGATCGTAGTGTTGCAAACAAGGAAGCAGGTACGTTTCACTCTTCATAGCTGCTCGAATAATGAAAGATTTAGCAAAATGCTTTGTACGGACTACGAATGAAAAAGGCTTAAGATCCTTAAGATATATTACTGAGATTAAAATCATTTAATAAAAATGTATTGATACTTCGCTGGATTACGACGCGGGAATGGAGTTAGAGCGACAGTACAGTCGCAAGCGAGCGAGCTTCACCCAAGCTCAGCTGTAAGCTGCTGTGCGACGGAATAAAGCTTCACTGTTTTTGTTGCATTTAATTTATGTAATTGAAATTTAAAAGCTTTTAATGTAGGAAGGGATGGAAGAATGTTTTGTTATGTAAAAGTTTTATAACCTTAAAAATGCAGGATTTTACTCATAAAGTAAAGTGCTGATGGCTTTATCCTAGGGCTTGATATTAGATATGTATATTAGGGTAGTACAATTGTACATAGCAAGTATTTATGATAATTCTACCTAGACAATTTAGCATTTGCCTATAAATTATATAAAAGAAAAGTGTAATGGCGTTGGCGTATTATAGCCCTATTTCTTAGACCAATGTGTGAATACCTGGTTGAAAATACTTTGGTTAGATGGGGTTAAGTTCTTCTATTGTAGATAGGTACTGTTTTAGTGCAATAAAATACATAATATTAAATCAGCGGGCTTCTTTTAGTAAATATTAACAACTATTTTCATCATTTAAGTAAGTAAACCAAAAAATGAGGAGTAGGTTGCTTTTGGTAAAAAAATATAAAACGCTAGATAGGGATAACATGATTTATGTATATTTATGTAGCTAAAAAATAACAACTAATCGAAATGCTATTTCATTAGAATTTACGGACTTTAATAATCCAGAAATGTGAACGAAGGAAAAGTTCTTACAAACTCATAACTGATCTGCGACTTCCAAGCTACGATCTCGTTAAGTATAAATAAAGACGCGTAATAAAAGGATAATTTGCTTTTAAATACTCCCAAAATGAGGCAAAAGAGTTACGAAATTATTTTACGGAGCGGTTAGGAAACTCTCCGAAATCCCTTAAAATAAACTTATCAAGGCAAAATGAGACGTAAATGGAAACTTAGAACGAAACCTCTAAAACATCAGAAGTCGGTGGTAACTCGTAAGCATATTATATTTTTATATAGAATCAGGGGGAAATAGAGGAAAATTTGAACCGATTGCAAAACAAAGAGTAACTTTTAATTGAAAATGAAAAAGCTTTATTCCTCTGTGTGTTCACGTGTACGCGACTTGTTCACGAAAGATTTTGTATGGAGAAAGCACTTTTTTTCATTTAATTGTGTAGTATGAAGTTTAGGTAGGCTTCTTGAGATAACAGTTGCTGTCTTATCAAATTAACTCGTTATAATTTTCTAGATCTTTATGAGAGATTTTTATGTTTGCCACTCTTAGTGAAATCGATTTATCTCGTCCCCTTTTAGCCTCCCCCTTCAGTTGGATAAGTGTAATGCGTAAAAATTAACCTGTCTGGAGCCGGTGTGGGTCAGCTATTCAAAAATATATATAATATTTCGCAGGGGCAAACTAAACGCAAACTTTAAAATAAAATTTCTTCATTTTCAATTTGCTTTTGCTTTACAGTCAAAAACAAAGCGCTCATAAAGCGCTTTTTTATTTGAATTTATTTTGGCATGTTAAAGAAAAGTTAAACGGTTTAGTCCATTTTGGATATAAATCGGTTTTTGATTATCTTTGTTAATTTTAGTTCTTGCAAAGTACGCCTCAAATCCTAAAAGTAATTTAGTTTTATTAATAATGATCCCCTTTGGTCTTCTATAAACACGTTTTTATGAAGGCTTTCAGTTGAAACGAGCGGGATAAGCCCATTAAAACTTGTGTTCTACATTTTAAGCGGCTGATAAAATTGTAGATAGATAGATAGATAGATAAAACTCTTTATTGAAACACCACATTTACAGAAACACTCAATGTACACGCACAAGCTTAAAACTAAGTGTCACAACGGGCGGTCTTATCGCTTAAAGCGATCTCTTCCAGACAACCCAGACAACCCATTGTAATGGTAGTTTAATATTCATCGCCGATTGCCATACAACTCATTATAATGTAAGTATACCTACCTGTTTGGGTTATTTCGTAGACCGGCATACACACGTATGCGATCGGCACGACTACTGGACATGAGTAGACACTAGCCACGACTACGGAAATGAGCAACACTGGCACGTCTCACGCATAAGTCATACTTAAAGCTTGTTCGCCTATATCAGCAGTAGATTGATAATTTATAGTTAACCTTTTTATTTATAAACGTTCTATTAACAAAATTAAATGCATACTATAAAATCGTCTGTCTACTTCTTGCTGACGAGAAATGTTTCACGTAAAAGTGCGACTAAAAGATTTTCCTGAAGAGAACCGATGTAATACATTAAAATGCCTTATAAACGCTGCTTAAAGTGAGCCAAATCTTCTTTAGGACTCCCGTATATAGGATATCCCCAAACTCCATGATCAGGTAGTTCCCTAAATAGTTGTTCTATAGAGATTTGTAACATAGAAATCAATGGGCAAAACGGTTGCTGTCATTCACTGATGAATTCCACCATCAGATTGGAGTTACGCTAATTGCTTGGGTGTATCCAAAGTTTAATAGTGAGCTGTAAATAATTAAAAATTTAATTAAACCTCGCTTTATGCTCGTTTGCATAACATCTACTGTTATCGTGTATACTCCATATTTTTTATGAACTCACCAAACGACACTTTTAAATTGGGCCTGTGACAAAAATTTTAATTAATAGACCTCGATTGGCTCGGAAAATGTTGGTGCATATTTTATAATAACTGTTAGTTATCTTAACTGGCTTTAAAATTCTCAGATATCTATCAATAGACTGTCATGTTTCCCGTTTATTGAGCTTATAATAGTTAAGCATACTTTATATCTTTATACATTTTTAAGATTAAAGATTATGTACATAGGTGTGCCAAATTTGAGTAAAAAAATAAAATGTGTGTGTGTTTCTGCATTTTAGTCTTACTGCCTTGTAGTCGTTATGCTCTCATAGTTTTTGCTTTATTAGCAGTCTGATCATAAATGGTATTTTTGCTATAGTTCCTACAATGATTATTGATTGTTTAAATGTGAAGAGAAATGCTGAAAACTTAGCATTTCTCTTCATAAGACAAAAGCTAGTAAAAATAAAAACATAAAAGAAAATGTCATTTTTAATCACGTCTACGATATCTGATTCAACCGTACAAAATTAATTTTCGTTTGACAATGTCTCGATGAGAACGGAGCTTAAATTCTTAGCGCTCCCGAAAATAACGAACACAAGAATATTAATCTACTGTACCCTTCATGGGCGCAGCAAGGGGAGCAAGGGGCGGTCAGAGTTCAACCCCCTACTTTATAAGGTGTCGAGGAAATCGCGCCTTGGAAAAACGGTGGCATTTCCTCAGGATCTTTGAAATATTTCAAAGAAGATGAAGCTTATTTCAATCCTTCTCGTCAAGGAGCCAAGATTGACGTTATCTCCTTTTCAGGTGACCTCAATCCCCCCGGTGTGAGATCCTGGCTACATTCACGGCACTTTCCGTTCATTAATCTCCGTTTTAATTAATTGCTGCTGTAAATATAAATTTAGTTGGATGTCACGTAACCCAAAGAGGATGTATGATGCCAAAGATTAAAAAGGACGTGTCATTGAAAATATTTTCATAAAATCAAACATTATATCGATTACTTCGCACTTCATAGACGCCATCGTTTACGTTTAAGTAGTTGTTGAAATCTTATTGAATTTAAAAAATATTTCATTATTATGCTTCTTTTTTGTCTACATCATCATTTTCTTGTCCTTTTTGTATGGAAAAGTGGCCGGATTTATTTAGGCTGCTCAAAGGCTAAACTAACATATACGACTATTGTAGCTTAATTTACCCCCCGCAGCATAGCAATTAAGTTGTAAATAAGTTGTAAATACCACTAAGTGGTCACCCATCCAAATATTAGTGATCGGGACGAACGTTTGTTAACTTTACCGATCTGTTAGGAACGGCTAGTTGAATTTGATGATAAGCACAATTTTAGATATGGATCTCAGTAAAATAAGCAATCTCTGTGCAAAGTTCCACTTTAATAGGTTAAGTCATTTTACCGTGAAAGCTACATAAATTAAAGAAAGTAATAGGGATGCAATCAAGTACGGAAACTAAGGTAAATTGTAGAATAATTGCTATAATATGTAAGGGGTAGGTCCCAACGGATCCCACTACACGGAAACGCCTGTGATGTAAGATGTCCTTATAAAAACCACGCTTTTGATTTTTTAAATAACAAAGTCAACAATATATATAGACTTGTGGATCATCCTGTACATGCTACCCACATTCACAGCGCCTATCTCCTGCCTTTGGAGATCCGCAGGAGAACTAAAGTGACCAATGTAGCTCTTAGGATTAGCAAGTTGAAATGGCAATGGGCAAGCCACATCGCTCGTAGAACTGACAACCAATGGGGAAGAAAGGTTCTCGAGTGGCGACCACGATCTGGAAGACGCAGCGTAGGCCGGCCCCACTAGGTGGACCGACGACCTGGTGAAAGCCGCGGGGAGCCGATGGATGCAGGAGGCAAGCAGCCGCTCTAAGTGGCGCTCCTTGGGGGAGGGTATGTTCAGCAGTGGACGTCCTCAGGCTGTTAATGATGATGATGATGACCTCCTGCTTATGATAATATCTCTATAAAAAAATCTACGTGCTAAGTTGTTTTGGTTGTTGTTGTTACTTTGTTCCCAAGTTTGCTAGTTTTCCGAATTCGCTTCACAGAAATGTTGTACTTCTCAGTTTCTCAGTTCCGTCCTCAGGGACTAAAAGCTACGTGCTCACCAAACCTTAGCGGCCGCTAAATTATCATTAGGAGTCCCTGACGTCCGTGAATTTCTGTTGCACGATGAAATCGGAACAAGATTTAAGCAGAATACACAACAATTTATTACGGAAGCTGAGTTACCGATCTGCAAGTAAAAATACCCACTGCCCTCAACTTTCCGACCTAACTTCCAATAACTCAATTTTTACATTTAATCGATAAAACTCCCGTTCATTGAGCTCCGAACCTGACCAAATTATCATACAATATCTGAACAGGCTTGTTTGCTACAAGAGACTCGCCTTTATTAGCTATCCGTCGGCAAACAAAGCTCGACTGCTGTAGGTTCAACAAATCATTTTCACCTGTACGTTTTATGCACATTGTAATATACAGACTTGAGTTACTGCCTGAATTGTAGTTTTTTGGCCAGATACAGTGACGTCATAATACCAGAAAATGAAAACGAATTGCCTCACGTTCCGAAAAGGATCAATATGGGATAAGTGTGGCAGTCACTGAAATCGGCAATGTTAGATGAAGGGCAATTCATTTATATACCTTTTCTATACCTTTTGTTTTAGACTTAGGTACCTTTACTATTTGGGCGAGGCACGTTTTGTAGAAAATCATGAAAAAGTTGTTAATTCAAATTTAACTAAATACACAGAGGTTAATTTTGATTTTTTGAGAGCAGTAAATAAGAAATAGTCATCATTTGTCGGAGATAATTGTATCTTCCGCCCGCCCCTCGAATGAGAGAAAAAATAAAACTCATTTTCAGTCGCGGCCATATTAGGAGCCTTAATTGCAGCCGAGGGCTTCGTACTTTGTTTTGAATTGGGACCTTAGTGCGGCAATTTATTTTCTTTGCAATAAAAGTGCTTGTGACTCAGCAGATTGCGGTCACATAGTGGTCTGCCTTTATAAGATAGGAAGCAAGTACTAAGTGCAGAAAAGTGTCGAGATGCCTTCGAGGCACTCGCGTTATAAGAATTCCCGCAATAGAGCTTTTAGATGTCCCTTTTTATTGGACATCACTTGGCTTTGGAGTTTACGGAAATGTGTTTTAACTTGAACATTAAAAGTAGAACGAGTAACCGTGTCCCGCGAGGCTTGTTTTTCAATTTCAAGTTTTTTTGCATTTCTTTCCGTTAGTATGTAGGTACGAAGTTACGAACATTGGCGCTTTTAAACCATTTTCTTATTTGGTATGGTATAGTCAAAAATTACTTTATGGTCTTGTAATTAGGTAATTTTGACTTTACCTTTCATATAAAAAAATAAATGATTACAAAAACTAACAACCTTTTTATTAGCATTACTGTAATATTTTCTTGCTTACATGGCCATACAATAAATAAAATCTATAGTTTGTATGGGAAGCCGCCACTTATTAGGTTGAAGAATTTGAGTACTTACTAAAATAAATATTTAATGTAGGTCAAAAGCACAATCAATGCTTGTAGCTAACAAACAAAGAATTTCGATTTAGGATAACGTACAACTTCTTAACTTGGCGATTCCTCTCAGTCAGGTATATAAAAACCAACACGATACCTTTGACTGCGGCCTACATAATATGTATTTCTGGGTAAAGAGTAAAAGAAATCTCCAAACATTTTCTATTTATACATTTTTATCTCGACAAAAGCAACGCAATTCTTTTCACGGCACTTGACGTATTTTTCACATGTAACCAAAGGCACAAGACAAAAGGGGCAGTAATAACGTGAGCCAGAAGAATAGGGTAGCCGGAACAAAACCGAGTGAAGTGGCAACCCTGAGCCGTGCTATTGTTGTGTGAGGTATAGCAAGCCACACACGAGCTTAAAACTCTGAAATGCTCGTAATTATTTTATGGATAGAGTTTAGAGTTTGAGTTTTGTGCGCGTTTCTGTACCTCGCGTGCGTGTTCCGGGTATAGCAAGTTTCCACCTCAGCGAGCGCTTTGAGGCGACTTAATGAATTCACTAATTACGGAAATCCCACACTTTCATAAACAGCATAGGGATTAAATATAATTCTTGTTTTAAGTACTTTCCAACCTATTCATGTAGGTACAAAATAAAGAGTAGGTAAGTACCTATATTAGTTAAATTTATAGTGAAACAGAAGTTTGAACATTAATAAATAATACTCAACTGCATCAGCAGTACGCTGATTATTATTTATAGTTGCTTAAAATGATTTAACTTACGTACAATAGAAAAAATATAAATTTGAGAACCAGCATCAAAAACTTACTGGAACAAACGAATAAATACGATTTTATGCATACATTTTTTTAACACTATCTTTATGCTTAGTACACATTGTTAATGCATGCTGCAATATTACTTCTGCTCTAGCAGGATTGAAGGAAAAGTAGCGCGAACCAAATAATATTACCTACTTACAAAAAATTATAAAACAATTTGATTTTTAAAATGTACTTCTGATTTCCCGCGGACCAGCCCCTTGTTCAAATTAGACATCCCTTAATTAATGATGAAAGCTTTTACTAACTGCTTATTTAGTTCAGTCATTTACTTAAGAACATTGTCTTGCAAATAAATTAATTCTGTCGTGAGTCACTCAGTGTCGTTATTCCTTAGATTGTACTCCTACGTTTTGCTTAGGACGCTACATTACTTTATTTATATGTCTGCGATGGCAACAGTGCTAGTTGATTGCTAGAATAAATAAGCCGTGAACACAGACCGTGACCGTGCTCTACTAAAAACCAAAGCATTGGTCATCCCTGTTTTTCGTTTTATTTTCTATTACTATTATGTAACACTAGTAAATTTTCCGTCGATATAATTATTTAATTACGTCAATCTTTAATAAGGCCCTTTCATACAAGCCGGTTTCACAACAGTCCGTTTTGCTATCTGGTCGCCCGCGCCAGACAGGAACCGGCCATGCGTATACACGAGATCGTTTCCAACTTTCCATAGCAAACTGTCCGTCCAAAGCGGCGACTTCATGGGAACGGCTCCATACGCCATCATCATCAAAAGCCTGAAGATATTCTACCATACTCTATATATAATGATCCATAAACGACTACCCAATGGTGCGATGGTTTGGTTTACCCCCAAACGGACGTAGGACGGCTGGGACACTGGGTTAGAGCTGTTGCCATGTGAATAGCCCCTTACATATATCCTTCAGTAAAAGCTGGCTCCAGCCGTCTTGCGGCTTAGCATAGCCACTTCCAGGGATAAGGGTCGGCCGTCTGTTTATCATGGCCTTATTCCTTTTGATCATTCAATTTCCTCTGCCTATACGGTCTTATACGATTTTTGTCTACGCTTCTGAGGAGCCTTTCATGTTATTTTTATTGCGGCGTATCAGGGATGATAAATCTTGATTTGAAGATAGATTTTATGTGTTTGGGATTTAAGAATTATGTTCAAATGGGTATTGCTCCTGCCTTGTGATTTGAGATACGAGTCAAGTGGTACTCCTTTAAAATTACGTACTTCGTGAGGAAGAGTAAATTAAAAACATCACACTATCAGATTACACTCTTCTTCTTAGCGAGAGATTACACTAATAAATGCATTCGTGGAGGGGTGTGTGTGTTTGTGTGAAAGTGGAATTGCTGCATGGGCTGAACAGATTTGAATAAAATACAAAGAGGGTAACTACCTAGATTAAATGTTGAATGAATAAAACTTATCACAGCTAATATTCGTCGTATATTTTTCACGTTAATCGTTATTGTAATATCAAATATTTAAATACATACCAACGTCAAATATAATTTAATATATTAATCCAAGGTACTTATTTTAAATGGTTTACATCGGTTTACCATAAATTGATGTTGGTTTATGCGATTAAAAATAAATTATCACACAGGGCAGCGGTGGTGCAGGTGCGGTGGAAGCGGTAAATCAATGCCAGTCCCATTTGCACGGTCTCAAACAACTTGTTCAATTACAACCTAGAATAGGTACTATTACATAACATAACCTATCTCCATTATATCCATGTAACAAATATATAAATCCAGTAGATATAGGTATATTTGTTTTTGGAATTGAATGTCTATCAGGAACAATGTAAAGAATTGAAACTGTTGAAAGACTAATGCAATTTTATTTGCTCGCGTTTATTGCACTGCTACGCTTCTGTTCTGTTTACGTCTTCATCTCATCGTCGATTTAGTACAGTTTAGTGGGCATCAACTTAATTGGTCGCCAATATAATTTCTTATTGATACTCGTAATAGTGTACCAAAATAATATATTTTTCAATACATTATTTATTGATTATTTATAAATATTTTCCACTATAACCTATCATCATCATCATCATTAACAGCCCGAAGACGTCGACTGCTGAACATAGGCCTCCCCCAGAGAGTGTCACTTTGAACGGCTGCTGGCCTCCTGCATCTATTGGCTCTCCGCGGCTTTCACCAGATCGTCCGTCCATGCAGTGAAGGGCCGGCCTACGCTGCATCTTGTGGTTCGTGGCCACCTCTCAAGATCCTTTCTTCCCCATAGGTTGTCAGTTCTACGACCGATGTGGCCTGCCCATTGCCATTTCAACTAAATATTAGATTAAAAATTGAAAATAAAAAATAAAAATAGTAATAATAACTCTTGATAACGGAGGATTATTTGAACCATAATCTTTCACTTTACGTTATCACCATTGGATGATTAATTGACGACTATCAAGGTCATTTATTTAATCAATTTGATTTAATTTGATTTGCATGCGCAGTGCAGTGTCACGCGAAACTCTATTATTTTAAAGTTTCGAGTGACACTGCAACTATTATGGGCGGCCGTATCGCTTAACATCACGTGAACGACCAGCTCGTCACGTCATTCATTCTCATAAAAAAAAACAATTAGAGTTTCAATTCCAGCGTCTCCATGAAACAGTTGCATCAACAAAGTAGAGTACAGGGCTAACTGTGTATCTACTCCTGCATTAAAACGGTTTATTCTCATTGCGTCCGCTATAGTTTTGAGATTGTTAACAGTTCCGTACGGACCTTAAAGGCTGTACCCTGGGAAATTAATTACTGGTTTGCAGCAAAACTGCAGCTTTGCAGCCGGATTCCATTGAGAGTGACCGCTTTGTTTTATTCAAAAGTTTACGTACCTACACTTAGTAAATCAAATTATAATGACCCGTAATAAAACGAAATAAAATATGAATTGAAGGTACAATTTAAAGGTTATTTAAATGTTTTTTCCCTAAGACCCGTTAACTTTAACCATAACTTTCCTTAGGATTTTAACTCTGGTTTTGTATGAAATTCATATCAATTTATTTTCTTGCATTCTCATAATAGTTTAGAGATTGCTAACAGCTTGGCAAGTTGAAAGGGGTTGTACTCACAAATTAATTGCTGGCTTAGAGCAAAACTGCTGCTTTACAGTCTAATTCAGTTGGGAATTACCCTTGTGGTGGATGAGGCGGTTTACATGTTTTTAATTTGCGCTTGAATTATTAATTTTGATTAATTTAAAGAAAAGAAAGAAAGAAAATACATTTATTCAGGACATCACACAACACTACATTGTAATACACAATAAAAATAACAATAAGTACATAGAAAAGTTAACATACAATATATGCACCTATTGGTATGATGATGCAATATTAACTTAAGCTAATGTTTTTGTTAATGGCTATCAAAATAATAAATAGGAATAAGCTGTTCCACACAGTTGGTGTAATTCTTTTATTTATTTCGAGGGAAAACTGAAAGTTCCATTAGGATTAGAAAAAATAAAGAATAACATATTTATAAACAGAATAAGATTAAAATAGCTTTGATCTTGACTGATGTTCTCACATTATTATGGCACCAATTTCAGTAACATAAATATTTTGTTAAAGGATCCAGGCTTTTATTTGCTTTATTTAGTTTATTTAGATTCTGTTCTTTATAATTTCTGCAGTAGTAAGTATCGGTCGCAAAATACACTTGTAACGACATACACGTGTTTCCATTCATTCTCCAAATCTCGAATTTACTTTGAACGTTATACGTCTCAACAGATCCTGGTAGAACTGAAAGTTGCGGGATATTTCAAAAAGCAGGTAAGTATTTCACGTAGTTTGTCGTAGATCAATGGAAGACGCCTATATTATTCGTTCAAAATCTCCACCTACAAATTATATAAATGTCCCTTGACACCTTTGACGAGAGAAGTAAGAGGACGTGGCATAAAGCTAACTACACAGAATATGTTATAGTTATGAAGTCAACTTCGTCAAATAATGAACAAAAATAGTCGCATTTCATTTTAGCAAATACCATTTTGAAGGTGCTAAAAAGAGAAAAGTATACCGTTTCAACTTTCATTTTTGATAATAATTTGTTACTGACGTCACTTGAACCCTGCGGCAAAAAATCCGCCATGTTCTGGTGGTATTTTGAGCTAGTACGTCAGTCGTCAACTAGCGTCAACTGTCAAACGCTGTAAACAATGGGGCGGAGTGGGGCGGAGTCGGCATCATATTGTGGTGAAAAAGTGCCGTACGTCACGTGACCATGTGTCCGATCCTCTTACATCCATCGTCATAGCTTGACACAAACTCGTATATAGTTATGGGTTGGCTCTTCACAAATAGAAAACAGTTTCTCCTAATCTCATTTGTCCGGCCTTCTGTAATCCTCCGATTCCGGCACAGTTACTATTTTTACCCATACATACCGATGGCAATTAATTATGCAGATGGGTCCCCTAACTTCAGGGGTAACTAAAGCGTACACAAGTGTTAACAAAAAGCTTGTTTCAAGAGTAATTAAAGCTATTCAGCTGAACGAGGGTAAGGAGGTAAGGCGGCGTCTATTGGACTATGAATAAAACATGCAACGTGTGAGCTCGCCCTTATACTAACTGGAAAAAGTTGACCCAAAGTGTGGGAAAAAGCGGGTTTAGTGATTCAATTAGTTTTTTATAATAATATGAGAGACAGTTTGTTTTTCGCTTTAATATAAAGTGTTTATTTAGATATTTTCATAATAAAATTTTTTAGTCAATTGCATTTACCACAATAGCCCGGCAGGTATGCTTGCCAAAGTTCGTACTCTTTGTCATAGTAGGTATTAGGATCAGCATAAGATACATCCTATGGTGATCTGTAAATCCAGGTACTGTTAACAATCCTTGTTCAAAATTTTATGCAAATTGGTGTAGCTATTTTAACGTTTAAGCCAGACAAAGAACGAAACAGACATTTCACTTTTATATGTATATTACTTAGTAAGGTTTTTTTTTTGGATATCTATGTAGCTCTGATCCTATATCCAATTTCGTGACACATTTGTAAGAATGATGCATCTCCTTCTCTCCTCTCAGATTTATCACACGATTCACAAGCTTGATACATTAAAGACGTCAACAAATGGTATCTACAAAGCAAGCCCGACAACTGAATAATTGAACAGGTACGAGCGCAACCCTCATATTTCCGTTCCGTCTTCCGCCCATGACTTGATCCGATTACCCCAAATGAATCGTACTAGGCGCGGCAAGCTCTCATGAATTTATTCCTAAGTCACAACCTCGTTGCGGAAAAACTATAAATCTGGCTGTACTAGTGTTACAATGGGTGTTTGTAACAAAGAATGTCTACTTTGGGTTAGCTCTACAATGGAGTCACTAGTGGTTAGTGGTATCTAGTGATTAAGTATACTTTTTTATAGTGAACGCGGCATATTGAGTTATTAAGTAGCGAAGTGTCCTTTATCGTTAATATTTTAAGTTGTTGTCTTTTAATTTTAGTTTTGCTATGTTGCCATGTTTTCATTACTTATTTCATTTTTAACCTCCGACAAAATGGAAGGGTGTTGTAAGTTTAATGTATATCTACATAGATAGATAGATAGATAGATATACATAACATTATATAAGTGTACACGCTATAGATGCAGATGTGTTTTTTGCATTGTGGCTCCCAAATCGATTCTTTTTATTGTTGAAAAGACGACTTGTTCAATATTGATTTTTATCTATGATACTTTTTGTGTTTTGAACAAAATTACTTGTATTTGTAACGTTTCGATTAGTTTCCAGCTCACAGTATATCTTTTGTCAGAGCTTTTCTGTTTTCTTTGATCTTTTTTTCTTCATTTCGTTTGCTGTAATTTATAAGTTTTGCTCATTACAAGTTTTATTTCTGTCTGCCAGCCGAAATGGAAAATATGTTTCAGTTTCAATTACTTGTTTGCATAGTTATTTATTGCGAAATGTAACAATATCTCGCAATAAATAATAATGAAAATAATAAGGTTACTACACAATATAAGTACATTGCGGTAGAGTAGTCGTACTACCATAATAAAATTATTATATATACATATACATTATACATGTAGTCACTTACCTCGTTACCTACATTCGGTGTATTGTTGTTTACACCTACTAGTATAGTACTAATATAGTATAGGGAGAGGCTTATGTCCAGAAGTTTTTTTAACGAGCAATTGTGCCTATGTGCCTGTATTACTAAACCTAACTACTACAGTAACTAGAACTACTACTACACTACCTACTTCAAATAACATTTGAACTGTAAACTAGCCAGGATGGCCTAAGTATAGACAGTCCAAATGCTCCAGCCCACTACCGGTAGGCAGCGTACCCAACATGCTGGCCAGTCCAGTAGTAAGTGGTATAGTAGCTAGTATAAGCTGATGATGATGATGAAATATAATGTATACATATAATTAGCATTGTCAAAATGTTTGCATACGGAAAATGCCATCAATAATATACTCTACTTAATCACACGTACGAAATTGAGTTTACCAAAACTCAATTTTCTGATAATAATCTTTCATCGTGTTGGACTTTTAGTTTAAAGTCAGTCACGCCACATCAGCATAACATTGCGTGACATTTCACAGCCTATATTAAAGTGGTCTGAGGTATTACCAGAAAAAAATTGGAAATTTAATAAAACAACATCATGAAGATAAGAAGTACTTAGCATAGTTTTTGAAAGATAACAAATAGCAAAAAATACGTTAGGTCAAAGAATAGACACACAAATAAAATAAAAAAAAAAAATAACGCCCAACGATCACATACATAGATCCTGGACCCTAACTAGGATTCCCTGTATCTAGGGACCCAGGAACTACGAGGACCATGGTCCCACAACACCCAGGCACAGAACAAGCGAACAAGTATTTGCGCTTTTTTTTTCGGGCACAAATACTTGTCCTGTCGCGGAAATCGAACCCGCCACCTCCGGGTTATGAACCGACCTGCTCAACCACCACACCACGGAGGCTGTCAAATAAAGTAATAAATAATACAATTTGTTTTCTCGTGTAGGCAAGTGGTCAACATGTCAGTCCTAGCGGGATAGATATATAGATAACGTGCCGTCCGAAGCACGTTAGCGCTCAGTTATAAATACCATTTTTGGCGCGGACCGCAGCGAACGATGCTTAATATTACCGATTAGCTAGAAACAGCTAGCCATGCTTAGCTACACATAAACAACGCGGATAAGAAGGTAAATAGGCCACCCTGTCGTCGCCGCCCAAGAAGCGTCTTGAGCGACCCGGAAGATACTATAGCAGCCGTTGTTTCGGCTGCGCTAGGATCACCGGACCAGTGTAGCCCTTCTGGCTCAGGTACCGATTTCGGCACCGGTATAGGATACCAGCGTAACACAATCAGACACCGACCCCACCGGCGAGGTCCCCCACTTTTGTCGGCTGGGTGCCTTAAGCGCCTGCCCTCCCGCCCGGTGACGCTGTAAAGGTCGGTAGAGACCAACAGCATTAGCCCGTTCAAAAAAAAAACAAAAACAAAAAGGTAAATAGTAAAATCTGTAATAGTCTCAAACGTCGCTCACTTTACCCTGTGCTCTTACTATAGGCCCAGATAATATAATACCTACAGTACTATAGGTACATATTATATCAATATCATCATAGAACAATCTTCAGTGACCTTAATTACAAGTTTCAGGTGTGACGTCACGCCAAGTCAGTACGTCATCAATCATAGCTTGACGCTCGGCTTACTTGATTTACGTCGTGACCTAGAGATTAGATGAGGCGTGTCAACTAATGAATACCATTTATATTATAATTAATACGATAGGTAAGCAGAGCTTATTTAATCTATCAAAGTATCTACTATAGATTATAATTAATGATATTAACATCAATAATGTAAAATGTGAAATATGACAAATCTGTAACTACCAAATGATTTAGAATGGTTCGTTTGGAAGCTTTTACGGTGAGAATCAAAAGCGTTATCTAAAGCTACATGGCGTAACGATGAGTCTACATTATTTGAAAAAGTTTTTAATTAAATTAGGTAGGTATTCTATGGGAAGTTAAATTTTAGCAAACATTGCGATAGCCTCAAACTACGTAGGCAATTTTATTTTTAGGGTAGCTCAGTCTACTTTTTTCACTCCCACGCTGCCTGCCGCATGAGCTCCTACCTATATAACCTTAGTCCAATTTTATTTCAGTATCTACCTAAGTAATTCAAAGTTAATTACGTAAACTAAAACAAAGCAGACCTCCTATGACTAACAAAGCCTATAATATAAAGTCGGTCAAGGGAGTAATAACATAGAGGCCAAGTTATAGCTTGTGACATATACTAGTTCATTATAATTTTTCTTTTGCCGGAACTGCGGTGGTTTTTATAGTGGCAGAGCTTTTGTGTAGAGGCCGTTAGAGGCCCGGGAATGGAACCTTGCGTGCTTATTTAGTCTTTAATCTGTACTGAGTTAGTATGTTATACTTATTACAATTAGTGGTGTTATTGATGTAATTCAACGCAAATCTGTACATCATCGATTCACTAGTAAAATGGTATATTGTTAATAAGAAGTAATAATTATGCAGTAAAGGGGAAAAAGGTTGAGTAGAGACCGAGCTGTTACAGATCAAAGTGACGCAAGAGGCAAGTAGCTGGCCAAATGGTGGTCTATTGGATGAGGTCTATGTCGGCAGAGCACGTCTTCCTCCTGAGAATGAGGAATAATAGGCATGATGACAATTTTTTTTTTGACAAACTTTTAAAACAAGCATTTTAAAAACCGGAATAGAAAGAGATAGCTCAAACGGCCAGTGACGGCAGAAGAAGGTCGTTCATAGTACCTCAGCAGTGGTAGCTCTTTGGCATGTGACGTCGCGAGTGGGTTTCTCATAGTAAATGTGGGGGCGCTCTGTTTCGCGAGAAAGGGACCGGAGATGCCTACTGTAGAAATTTTAAAAGTTTATTACTCCGTGATTTATTTATTGATTTTGCTTATTTTTTCAATTATTGCATTCATTTTTAATCTTCTTTATGAAAAAAATATTTACTTGTTCATTTTTAATAGTAGTCATCATGCCTATTATACAGTTAGATAT
Organism: Ennomos erosarius; assembly: GCA_963580505.1. NCBI lineage: Eukaryota > Metazoa > Arthropoda > Insecta > Lepidoptera > Geometridae > Ennomos > Ennomos erosarius. Next base: position 8,470,211 of record OY756992.1, on the reverse strand, counting down.
ATGGTAGTGCCTACCTAGAATCTGAAAAATATAATGCGTATTATCAAAATCAAGGGATGATAGCTCTGTTCTACGAACGTATACTACAGTCAGATGGTTTATATTTATTGTGTTTATTTATAACGCATTTACGTAAGTGAAGCTACGTATGTGTAAAAAATAAATTACCATTAATTACCACACAAAATTATGCAGTCTTCTGAAGCGAAGTTGCTATCGCACATTTTAGGTACCAATATATGTATGTAGCTATTTAATTGTCATTAGCATTTCTAGTGTTAACTCTGGCATAGTTATTAGGTACTATGCTAAAGGCTGAACACTACAGTTTTGAACAATCAGCTTCAAATTACTGGATAATTGAGCATTCACTGTTTTATGCGCAATTTGCTGTACTATAACCCTGTGATACGTCTTTGTGCCCAATTAAAATGAAAATGTTACAGAATAATCAATGATTCTATAAAAACAAACCAATACACGAGTAATATTTTCACCAAAACATGGTTATTTCAATGATTTGGATCAGTAATATTCTAATTGAAGCTAAAACAGACATTATTGTGATTGCAATGAATTTTATAAAATTGTTCCTTAGTATTTATATTTTCCTGAAAGAATTCTTTAGTTTTCCGGAATCTATGTTCATAATGGCAAAGTGAGCACTCTGTTTTTGAAATTCATCAATTTCAGTATTTCCGTTTTGTCTTGGAAGCCACATAAACATACATACACAAGGTTGTCTGGAAGAGATCGCTATGAGCGATAAGACCGCCAATTGATACACTTTTGTTAAGTTTGTTCTTTTTAATAATAATAATAAATAATAAATATGTGCGGACATTTAACATTTTGTTGGCTTTTAATTTTCTGTGATGTGGTGTTTCAATAGAGTTTATCAATCTATCATACAATACATACAAACGTTTTACGATTGTAGCCACAGAGCTATGAAACAAATGACGCTTCGCAGAGGAAGCGTTATGTTTTTTTTTTTGCTCTGTGATTGTAGCGATTTAAATGAAACTATGGACATGTTATTAATGAATGATGTTTCTTCAATTGTATTAGTTAGTATACAACATAGTACGCTTTGTCACTAATATATATTACTTACTAATATATATACCTAGCGTTTTCTATGGTTATATGAAATAATATAATAATACCGTAGCTGAATACGTTTGCTTCTATTTGTTGTGAAACGTTTAAAGTTTAATTGTTAAAGTTGGTGCTCGCTCTATGCTTATCTGTTTCTATTAAATATTAGATAGTAAAGTTAAATTGTTAGTTAGTCATAGTTACTTATTAGGTAGTGATAATAACCATAAGTAGTAAGTAAATTTTAAAGAGCTGTGCCTACATAGAAACCCTGGTTAAAAAACTGAGTACATAAGAATTTTTGGATTAGTGACTAGCATAAAAGTAGGTGCTAGACTTTTCGATTGTTGTGATACCTATACTTCGTTAACATTTGCTTCAAAAACAAAACAACTTTTAGTTCAAACTCAAAATAAACACAGCCAACTCAAATTTTACGATTCAGTAAAGCCAAACAACCGACGAACCTACGGCTCGATGCCTCTACGTTAAACCTCAAAAGGCCGTATATTCCACTATTTGGCTCCCCGCCAACAACTCCCAAACTGGAAATTGACCACGACTTAAAGAAGCCCGCGCAAAACCAAATTGAAATATCACCACCAATTTTTTACTCTTCACGTTGTGTGAAATATCTTATGAACACGCCAAGTTCAAAAGATTTATTTCCATCTCAATCCTTGTCAAAGATTATTCTGTTAGGAGAAAAATCGCATGAATTCTCGAATAAGCTTTAGAGAGTTTAGAAGCGCAGGAACTATGATATATTACTGAAGGGTTAGATTCAATAGCTGTGTTCAATCAGATACAGTTCATAAAAATAATGAAATATTGTTTAGCCGGTATAAGATATTCGAATACGCTTTCGTTATATTGACGGTACTACTCACTTGTAATTTCGCAATGAAAGGGGATAAAACGTATCTCAAAAGCAATATAGGTATAGAACACCGCCATGTCCTATCAATATCTTTGAATGACACCTCTACTTCATAGAGTGGATTTATGTGGAAGGAAAGAAAAAGAAATAACAGAAATGAAGATAAATTATAGATTCACCGACATTACTAGGTGATGGTACTTTTCTGCAAAGTTCGTAACACCTGACCCCTTTGCCAGTTATTCTGCCGTACAGCAATTGTGTGCAAACGCTACTGTGTTGCAGTTTGAAGGGCATTGTAGCTAATAAAATTACTGGGCAAATGAGACTTGATCTCAGATTCTAGTAATTTTATATTAGACAATGTGATGTCTCATCAGGACGACGTGTGCGGTGTCATGCCAAACTTTATTATTTAGTACTCCAAGACTTCCAAGCACAGAATATCGTTTATGGTTCCACGTGATACTCCAATCTGTTATGGGCAACTGTGTCGCTTAACATCAGGCGAATGACTAGCTTGTCCCATCATTCCTTTACGTAAAAGAATATAGATACAGCGACTTTTGAAACGTGAACTAAAATTATTTATTGTTTTTAAATATCGGTATGCTAATACAGATTAGGCCATTTTAGCATACTAAACTGCAGAAGTTAGTATAAATACATATTATACATATACCTATAACGTAAGCTCGTATGAGCGGCGTGTCGTAAAAATATTATGATTCCTAACAAAATAGGTTATAACTATTTTGATTCCAATATTCACCGCATAAAAACCTTCTGTTCTATAACTGATATAAAAGCTAAAGCATACTACCATTAGTAAACTTGAAATCCCATGAATTATTCATGATGTATGGAAAAACATTTCTACTCAGTGCGTTTATTCACATTTTTACAATTGGGTCGGCGCGACACAGAAATTCACTTACTTTTATGTATATTGGCCCTAAACTATTTCGAATGAATGAGGATTGTCGGTATGTTACTGTTATTCGAAGATATTTCGGATATCATTTATGATTATTGACCTACTTCCAATTTCATACCAAATTATAGCGCTTATACCTACCACATCAACAAGAAAAACGTTTATCGTGATCTGAGGTAAACACTGTACTCAATCTAAGGTTGCCTTGAAGAGGTCGTACTAAGCGATAAGACCGCCCATTGTACTAATATTTCTACTAACTGATCATTCGTACTGTTTTCCTTGCTGTACAAACAGTTCATCTATCTTATTAACATTCGTTCTTATTGAGAAAATGGCTTATAAAATGAGTATACTTCAAATCAATATTAAAATCCCTCTTTTACTCATTAATTAACACAAAATTCGTCATTTCGTATTCTCCATTGAAATAGCTGATGGAAAATTTGCATTTTCATCAAATAACCAAGAGTAATAATATTTTCGAATAAATAAATTTGCACAAGCGGCGCCGTGTATGTACGAGATAATTGAAATCCAGCGTCATGTTGTTGCGGTTAGTGCTTATCTTTGCCTGCTTTTATTTGCGTTTTCATATTAACCTAATTCTTTAGTGCTGCTGATTTTATTTTATTGGCGTTGCTAATGAAATCATTATACGATAAAATTAAAACGTTAAAACTGTAAAATAATTATGTTAAAGTTTTTATGTGTATATTTTATTACATGAGCCATAACTCTGGTTTTTCCTGATATAATACATGCATTTCATTTACATGTCAGTCCTCGACGCATGCATGGCATGGCATCCATATTGTACATTAAAGGTGTTCAGTAGTCATTAACTGTTTTTGAAATAAATAAATGATAAATCACATGGGTCTATCATCATCGACTATCGACAGTACAAAAGATTTAAGCGTTCTCCGCTCATCGTCGATTATACAAGAGCCAAAACTGCGTTCACATCATTATCATCATTAGTTTACTACACCACCCTGCGTGCCTATAGTTAAATACAGGTCCACTGCTAGGCATTAGCTACTTCCAATGCATGCCTTTGGCTGGACTCCATTTGCAGCCAGCTACCTTGTGTATGTCATCGCCCCGTATTGCTGTAGACCAACCTCACTTCGCTTTGATCACTTTGATCACTTTGATTCTTTTGCTAAGTCGCCCTCCTCTCTCCAAACTTGCTGCGCCCGACGGGGTCAATATGAACCTAGACATAATTTTATATTCCACCTATTGTACACTATGGAAGCAATAAAAATCTGAATCTGAATCTGAACCTACATGTCTTTTCGTTCTCTACACTCCACTCCAAAACACGTTCTCGGTTCTTCTCCAGATATGACCAGCTCAATACCACTTCAGCTTGCTAATTCGCTAAGCTACGTCTCAATTCCGGCAAATAATTATGTCGTCAAGTACGCCATGACAGATATTCTGCACGTTTTTGCGGCTTATTTTGTGTTTCTACCTACTTAGTGTAATAACCCCCCCCCCCCCCTCTCTATCCGCCCTAAATTCATATAATTGTATCTTTAATTTACCGAACCTAAAGATCTAAGTTTAAATAAACTATAAAATGAATTAAATAACACTGGTAAATCTAATACCGTTGTAAGCGACGTCGGATAATGGCTCAGGGATTCTACTAAAGCGAGGAAATTAAAGAAACTGTAGCTGAAGGTCTTCAGAGATGTGTATTTTTCCAAAACGATTGACAGAGTCTATTAAGTCATTAAGTCACATTGGTACATATTCGATTCTAATTTTTAAACTATTTTTTTATAAGAGATCGAAGGAGGCGCGTCGTCTACATTTCTCCCCCTCAGTGCTTCAGCACTCTTCATCAGGGTCCATCGGTAGCAGAGCCACGCGCGTCACCGGCCGCCGAAACGTCCCTCGACTGGTTTTGACGTCGACCACTCGAACTCGCCCATCGCCGCCTGGATATGTCTTCTCCACGACTCCCATCGGCCATGTGTTTCTGGGTAGAGTGTTGTCTACAACAAGGACGAGATCTCCTTCACGCAGTGGCCTCTCATCTCGATTCCATCTCTGCCGGGGCAGCATTGCAGGCAGGACTTCTTTAAGCCACCGTTGCCAGTACATCTCACTCAGTCTCTGCGCGATCCGCCACTGCTTTCGTGAACAAAGATCAGCGTCACAGAAATCTCCTGGAGTGGGCATACCTGAGGAAGAACCTAAAAGAAAATGGTTAGGTGTTAGGGCTTCTTTGCTCGCCGGGTCAACCGAAACATGAGTTAGCGGTCTACTGTTGACCATGTTCTCTACTTCCGTCAACAACGTTGTGAGAACCTCTTCCCTTGGAGCTCTTTCTTTTAAAATTATTCGTAGAGCTGTTTTTACGCTTCTTATTAGCCTTTCCCAAGCTCCGCCCATATGAGGACTTGCTGGTGGAATAAAGTACCAATCCACTCCCCTGTTCACGACTTCAGATTGAACGTCTCCAGTCTGTAGTATCGCTTGGTAGGCTCTTTTCAGCTCGGTCTCCGCGCCTCTTAGATTCGTTCCGTTGTCGGAATAAAAACGTCGTGGCCATCCTCGTCGCGCTGCCATTCTTCTTAATGACATAATTAAGGAGTTCGTTGTGAGCGACGATACGACTTCGATATGTACGGCACGAACCGTCATGCAGGTAAATAAAACTCCGTATCGTTTTACTCTCTGTCTCCCGACAGCGACGTCCATAGGCCCAAATAAATCTATTCCGCAATGAGAAAAGGGCCTTTCATGATGGGCTACCCTAGCTAGCGGTAGGTCTCCTAGTCTCGCAGGTATCGGTGTAGTCTTTCTCTTTCTGCACATCAAACATTGAGAAGCTACACTCCGAACGGTCGGTCTCAAATTAATCACCCAGTACCTCTGTCTGAGCTCATTTATTACCATTTCATTGCCAGCATGTGCAGCTCGTTCGTGGTAATGCCTTACAATCAAGCGTGCTATATGACAGCGCCCATCTAAAATGATTGGATTTTTCATCTGTGTGTCAACATTTTGAGCTGCATCAACACGTCCATCGACATGTAATAATCCATCTTCACTCATAAATGGCGTCAGTGTCCTCAGTCGACTGTTTCGCTCTATCTGGTTACCTTGGCTTAGACGCGAAATTTCATTTCGAAATGTTTCACTCTGAGCGTGTTTCATAAGTAAGCGCTCGGCGCTTTCAAGTAGTTGACAGTTAATCGCCTCGAAGTTCGGGACCTTTCGACACTTCTTTGTGAACAATAAAACAGCTGCCGTGCTTCGTATCAGTCGCAACCATGACGAAAAGCGTTTAGGATCTGGAACAGGTAGCTCTATTTTATCGATATTGTATACCGTACAAATTTCCAAGATATGTTTATCAATTTTTTGTTCATCAGTTGGATCCAAATGCCAGTGCTCGTTAACTTTTAGTAAAAACTCAGGTCCTGTAAACCATCCGCAGTCGTAACTGAGCTCGTAGCTGTTTAGCTTTGTGGCTTTATCTGCTGGGTTCGTCGTCGTCGGTACGTAATGCCACTCTTTAATTTTAGTCACGCTGTCAATCTCCCCCAGCCGATTCGCAACGAATGTTTTGTAACTTCTCGTATCGTTGCGGATCCAATGCAAAACTGTCGTAGAATCCGTCCAAAAATATCTCTTCGATACATTTAATCTGTGTGCCGTTTGGATTGTTTCAGCTAGTCGGCAACCAAGAATAGCAGCCTGTAACTCTAGGCGCGGTATCGATACAGCCTTCACAGGCGTGACTCTACATTTGCTCGCTATAAAAGAAGTAAGAATAGGCAAAAGCTCATCTGTGTGCGTATGCTTCAATAAAACGCGCCAATAAGCAACTGCGGCATAAGCAGTAGGGGATGCGTCGCAAAAAATGTGAAGCTCGTACGCTTTGCTTTCATTACTCGCTGATTCTAATTTAGTTTCTGCGGAACGTAAGTACCATCTCGGTATGCGCAGATCTCGAAGTCTCATCAGTTGTGACATCCAGTCCTTAAATGACTCAAATGAGTTATCTGGTATCTTGTCATCCCAGTGGGTATTGGTTTTCCATATAGATTGTAAAATGATCTTTCCTTTGATTGTAAATGGTGCTAAAAAACCGTATACGTCAAAAATTGACATAACTATTCGTAGCAACTCTCGCTTAGTCGGTTTTTGTTTTAGTCCCAGTAGATCCTCAGGTATTCGCTTAAATGACAAATCAAAGCCAAATGTGTCACTTGCAGGGTACCATAGCAAACCCAGAGTGCGTTCTGATAAGCTTTCTTTAAATATGTCAACCGCTTTATCGTTCAGAGCAGTTTCAGATATTCCTTGAAGTACATTCTGATTGTTACTTAGAAAACTTCTGATCTCAAAACCTCCTTGTGCATAAATGTAGGTTATGTCTTTAATCAACTTCTTAGCGTCATCCTCGCGTTGACTATCGACGTAGTCGTCCATGTAATGGCTTTTGAGAATTGCGTCTACTGCTTCCGGCATTTCAGATTTGAATCGCAGTGCGTTTTTGTTTTTAATATATTGCGCAACAAAAGGTGAGCAGTTCGCGCCAAAAATTAGTGAGGTCATTACGTATTCTTTAAGGGGAACATTTTGATTTTCACGCCAAAGGAATCTTAATGCATGTTGATCTTGTTCGATAATTTTGACTCTTAAAAACATGTCTTTGATATCGCCGATTATTCCAACAGGCTTTTCTCTAAATCTCATCATTATGCCTAGAAGCGATTGAAGAAGGTCAGCTCCTTGTAGTAAATAGTCATTTAAGCAGTGTCCTCCAGATACAGCTGCAGCGTCGAATACTAGTCTCAGTTTTTTCTTATTTGGGTTATCGACGCCGAAGTGTGGCAGATACCAAACACGTGGCTTATTAGAACTGTCATCATTGAGTTCCCGTGCGTAGTTATTAACTAAGAGGTGTTCTACTCGTTCTTTATAACGTAGCGCAAAGTCGTTGTTCATAAGCATCTTTTTCTCTACAGTGCGCAGTCTTTTGTACGCGTTCATATAAGAATCAGGTAATTTTGCATCTGACTTCCATGGGAGTCCAACTTCCCAGCGACCATCAACGAGTTTCGCAGTGTTCTCCAAGATCGATATTGCTTTCTGGTCATCAGCGTTTTGTCGTGGTATTTTCGTAACACCAATAGCGTCAAAGGAAAACGATCTTTTAACTTCTTCGTGCAGTAAGATGTCATTATTTTCGTTGGCACTTATATGAAATATAGAGTGTTCGTTCTCAGCAGGTAGTAACGTCAGTTCAGAAGAGAACAGGTGGCAGTCGTTTTTAATCTGTCCGTTCACTGCGCCCACAAAACCGTGCACACACCAGCCTAGCGACGTCTTAGTAGCGTATGGTTCATTGATGAGACCGGAAATAAAGCTTCGTGGCGCCAGCAGATGATAATGATCGTGTCCGATAAGAATCTTCGGTTTGACGTTACCGGTGTAGGTCAGTAGCTGATCATTATCTCGAAGGTGCTGGTATTTTTGTATATCTGAATGAGATATGGTTTGCGTAGCTAAATCCAGCTCTTTCATCTTCCGAGCGTGTAAGGTATACTGTTCTCCTTGGCAGTTAGATATGGTGCAGATGATGTTTTGTACCTCACATGTAATTTTGCTGGATGTCCATGCGCTCTTCGCATTCAGTGTAGCTATGTTGCCTCTCAGCCCAGCTTCCTCGGCGATATCTGCTGATATGAGGCTTAGGGCTGCACCATCGTCTAGCAGGGCATAAGTCTTGACATCTCCCTTCGGCCCATGTACAGTTATCGGTACAACCTTTAGTAACAGTCGTGTGCTCGTCCTTACTACTGCGTGAGCGACTATGTCAGTTGGCGGCTCTTCATTCTCATCGTCTTTTTTATCATCTCCATCCTTCTTCAACGGCCAGTGTAGCAAGCGGTGATGACCTCGGTTGCAACCATCAATATCACACTCCTTCGCAGGACACGTACTTTTGTTGTGCCGACTCTCAAGGCATTTGAAACAGAGCTTGTGTATCCGAACATAATGCCAGCGATTGCGACGTAGCGCTCGTTTGAATTGCGGGCAAAATGCTAGAGCATGTTTATTTGTTTTGCAAAACTTACAGTTGTCAGATACGTCAGTCATTTTTGAAGTTGACGGCGTTGCGTGTGAAATCTCATTCACAGGATGTAGGTTGTATGGCGGTCGATAGTCATCTGGCCTCTTTCGGACAACCTGTTCGGTATGAGTCACAATGTGGCTAACTCCAGCCACTGCAGTCTTCGAAGCTTCGATATGCAAAAACTCCGCGAGTATTTCGAGTTTTGACCTCTTTTCATTGGAGCAAGTGAAAAAGTAGTCAGTCCACTTACTTATGAGGGTGCTCGGACACTTTGAAATAACAACTGTTAGGAGTTCTGGGCTTCGTAAATAGTCTTCTTCTTTTATCGCTTTTACTGCTGCTACGTAATTCACAATTTTGATGGCAAATGGAACGATGTTGGTGTGATATGCTGAAGGTAGTGGGGCAATCTTTTTCAACTGCTGGACTAACTTTAAAATTACTGCTTCTGGACGTCCATATCTTAGTTGTAGCGCATCTATTATAGTATCAGGCGTCGTGTTTCCCATTAAGAGTGACGTAACAGTTTCTTTAGCTTCGCCGCGCAGACATTTACGAAGTCGCCATAGATTTTCGATATTTGTGAAGTTGCAGGCTTCTGTCGACTCTAAGTAGAACTGTTTGAATTGGAGCCACTCTAAGCAGTCACCATCGAAAATAGGTAAATCTCTACATGAATTTATCCTTGACAAGAGAGCTTTGTTGTTTACATCGGCTGCCGCGGAGTTGAAGGCATCTTTAAGTGTATAGATCAGTTGTTGAATATCAGTTGGCACCGCTCGGGTTGCTTTTACCGGTAGTTTCCTGCCGTCATAGTGCATGTGCGGGCCCTCATCATTCAGGTTACTGCGCTCCATCCAATTGTTTACCTTCTCCAGTGTGTCCGTAGTAGCTACTGAGTGAGTTTTACGACTCCTGTGTGACTGCTCCTCCTCAAGTGCGGCTACTTCAGCGGCCAGCCTCATGTCTATCAGTTTTGCTTCGCGTCGTGCAGCCTCGTTCTCGCTCTCGCGTCGAGCGGCTTCATTCTCGAGTCGGGCCTTTGCTTCCGCAGCTTCCAACTCGAGTCGCTTTATCCGTGCCGCTACACTTGACTGACTCGATCTTCTACTGACCTTCTCAGAACTGGCAATTCCTTTATCCAGCTGCTCTGGTGGTACCTCACGAACTTTAGTCTGTTCTGCTTCCCTTCTCGTAACGCTTCGCGTTTTTATACCTGGTGGTGGAGTTTTGAACATTTTCCTTTGCCTCGATGTTCCGACTTACGGCGTGTACGAAGTCTGGTTTTACACGATCCGGTTCTTGAAGGACCAACAATGTAAGCGACGTCGGATAATGGCTCAGGGATTCTACTAAAGCGAGGAAATTAAAGAAACTGTAGCTGAAGGTCTTCAGAGATGTGTATTTTTCCAAAACGATTGACAGAGTCTATTAAGTCATTAAGTCACATTGGTACATATTCGATTCTAATTTTTAAACTATTTTTTTATAAGAGATCGAAGGAGGCGCGTCGTCTACAACCGTAGAAAAAAGAACCTAAGATTAACCTAAGCTTGTTGTATGTTTTAGAATTGTTATGGCCAAGTGATGGTCTCCTAATAGTGGTAGAACCCGTACGTTGTGATAATGTAGTAATCCAAATCCTTTTAAAGTAATGAGACAATTCCTAACTAACACCTACTCAATACGCGATTAATTTAGTAGAATGGAATTTCTTTATTTTACTAAGCTTTGCAATCTGAATCTATGATGAGCGCTAATCCTATATCTGCTGGAAATATCGAAAACGTAGGTTGCTCCAAAACAACTCGCATTAATCTAATTTAGAAAACCTGAAGTACTTCCTATAATTGAACTTCAGAATCATATTTCAAGTGTATATATCAGAATCTCTAAACGAATACTACCTAAGAATATAAAATCCAAATTTAGCCCACTACCAACTTTTCAGTCCAAAATTCCCCACTAGTACAAAAATGTTATCATTTCTACCGGAAATGCTTACAACTTTAGCCCACTACCAACTTTTCAGTCCAAAATTCCCCACTAGTACAAAAATGTTATCATTTCTACCGGAAATGCTTACAACCCATTCTACCATTTCTTTACGCCTATTTTAACCATATTAGCGAAGTCATGATAAACCTCTTCTGCTTATCATGACGCCGTCTACTGAGCCCCATTTCCTAACTATAAATTAATGCAAAACCTAAATCTGGTTTATTAAAATGGCCATCTACGATGATAGACTAGAATTCGTTACCCTAACTTTCCTACGTTATGCTCTATATTATGGATTAATAAATAAAACTCAAATTATTTATTAAGAAAGTTATTTCAAACGATTACGAATTTAGAATTTACTTTACCAAAATACTTTTATTGAATTTTAGTACTCAGAATATATAATTAAATGTTAGAATTATTTTGTCGTTCATAACTAACTTTGAGTTTTAAAAATATATCCGGAAACTTCGATTACTCCTGATTGAGAAGAAGCCCAAAGAAACTCCTCAGGGTTTATTTTTTTATTCTTTCTTTTTTTTAATTCTTTTTGGTTTAACAATATTTGATTTTACAATAATTATAAAGTCGAGTTACGATGCGATATAATATTTTGGAAATCTGTAAATTTAGAGTTAATACATCTATCGAGATTAAATGAGAAATACATGACCTTTTAAATAAGTTTCGATGAATGACAATCAGACATGTCTTGCTGAATTCTCCTACAAAGAAGAGCCCGTAGGTTATGTAATATGCACATCCTCGCTGTGTGAAACCTCTGCACCTCTCTCGAAGATTCGGCCGACATGAAAATGGAGATTAATAATGTTGAATAAAAACTCAGGATATTTATTTCGGAGTAATTACACAATGATAATAAGTTGCATGCTGAGCTGAGCCGGGATCTGTTTCTGACATTGTGCAATATCGCTTCAGAGTATAATTAGTATATTTATATAAGTTTCTTATTTTATGTTCCTTGTTATATTGTTCTCTTTCGCGATATTGTGTGTCGGAAATAAAGATCATTTCGTTTCATTTCATTTATTCCTAATCGTTTCCATACCCGTATTTATTGATGTTATAATAATATTATGCATATTTTGTATACTATAGACATTGAACCGTTTATGAATTCTCAGGCTGACTTTGCTTCTCCTGAACTTTCATAGAAATCATCCATATATCTAAGACGTATTTCAGTATAATGAAATATGCTAAAGTTATGTTTGATCCGTAGAACAAAGTGTATGTATTGTAAGTTGTAAATATATTATTGATATAAATTATCAACAAGACGTTATTCTCATTCGAATTTATACAATTAGCTATCCTATCCGTGTGGTAAGGAGTCACTAACAGGTACTGCTTATGCTTGACCCATATAAATACGAAGGACAATAATTACTTTTTGAAAAATATTATAAATTTGTTGTAAAATAAAAGTTAAATTTTATTGAAAATTCATTAAAACAATGTCAAATCTAAACTTCATCAAACTGAACTATGCCCATAGATTTGAGATAAATAAATATATTGCATATCTCGTCCCTCAACATCATCATCAGCATCATCATCCTGAAGAAGTCATCATCATCATCATCATCGCCACCATCATCATCATTGTCATCTTTATCGTCCTAAAGACGTCATAATCATTATCATCAACACCATCATCATAATCATCATCATCATCATCCTAAACCCATGTCACTCTGTGCAGCCTTTAGTCTTCCGCTTCCTTCGGCTTCCCACGGCTCTGACCAGGTCAAACCTCATCATCATCTCCATCATCCTGAACCCATGCCACTCTGTGCAGCCGTTAGTCTTCCGCTTCCATCGGCTTCCCACGACTCGGACCAGATCATCGGTCCACCTAATGAAAGCATCCTACATTGCAACTTCCAGTTTGTGGTCGCACTAGCTTGATTGAGATAAATACCTATTACATACTAAGGAAGACTCTATTCTAAATTCCAAGTTATTTCGTAATAGACGCATAAAACATTACCTGTTTTGAAACTATAACGATATTCATACACAGTCGCGATACTTTCTAAAACCACTTGAGAAAATAAGGTTTCCTCCTCCTTCAAGTTCCTGCTTCGTGGAAAAGCATTGCATCTAAAATAGTATGATTTTTTTTAATCCACTTTCGTGAGGTTTGCTTCAGTCAATGCGTGAGAATACGATCTCTATTTCTCTCCCGTCCGCTCCACCTGTGGCAACTAAAGGATTACCTACCTACTTATGCAGAGTCTGTAAAACAATATTACCCACTAGAATGGATAGCAACACCGCGTGAAATAAAATCTTTCATCTCCTTCGTGTATAACGCTAGGCTTCTGCCGGCTAAGGAAATATGCAGTAAACAGCACTAGCTTCCCTTCTACAATAAAATCCCCTGCCATCATCGAACCTTCCGCCTAGAGTGATCCACAATGATCTCGTGCTACAATAAGCATCTACACTCATCATCATCTAAGCTCCTGCCGACTAGGAAATATGCAAAGAATAGCATTGACTTTCCCTTCTGTATATTAAAAACCACCTGCCATCATCAGACTATCCGCTTAACGTGATGTCCACAACGATATTGTCCTACAATAAGCATTTTCACTCAACATCATCCTACAAGGAAAGCTCTACGCATTCCGTTCTGTACATTAAAACCTTCTACCATCATCAATCCGCCCGCTCGGCGTGTTTCCCACGTCGTTCTTGCCCTACACTAAGCATCTGCACTCAACATCAACCTACCAGGAAAGCGCTTCGCTCAGCAGCAAACATTTTCCGTCCGTGTATATCTTCAAATACTAAAGAACTACACCTATTAAACAATGAATTAGAAGATTTCACCTTTCAATTTCCACAGACTAAATATGGCGAAGTACTTCCCTTTGAACCTGATGGTCTTAAGTAGTAATAATTCATTATTCCTGTTTGTAAATAGAACTGCTCCGTTCCTTCTTGCTGATTGGTTTTCCTCACTCGATGAACATATTTTCTCCTTTTAGTAATCCACTATCTGAAAATAAAAAATCTATAAAATCTGGAAAAAACTATATTTTGCCATCTTTTTTTTCATTTTTCTAATCACCACTGACATCTCCCAATCTCAAATTCTTTGAAAAACTTTGACACATTTTAGACTGCTAGCTCGCGATTTTAAGTATGAACCTTATTAGTGTGAAATATTATTAAAGAGTTTTTATGCTTTCTAATATTACCTCATTTTACGTTTACATACCTACTTTATACCTATCTCTGTCCTATACCAGTTAATGCAGTATTGAACGAATATTGGCTTTACTTTTGGATTTTTATTTACTCGTAATATGATTTGATTTAAATATATTTAGAATTGAGAAATATTTCTAATATTTGTGACGTCACGAGACACCCTGGATCGTTACATTAGTTCGAATCACGCTGTGTTATGAGCGATTACACTTTAGACCATCCACACTGTAACCATTAATGGCTTCGTCTGCAATTCGCTCGCAATCGGTCACTCCAATATTGAAACTCAACGTGCTGAATCTCAATAACAGATGGTCGACTGGTCGCTTGGCATCTGCAATTTCTAAGAGACTGGTCCGTCTCGGCAAAGGACATTCATTATGCACATGTCCTAGCTCAGTCTTCCCTGGTTGAATATAACGGCTATAGGTTTGTTTTTGTTTCACTTTAAACATTTTATTTAAACAATCTAGTATTATAAACTCGCTTAGCAACCCCACAACCATGTTTACCACACAGATCCTTTCATCTATATACTATTTCAATGAGAAGGGTCAGGGTCATTACGTTCTTTCACTGTCAGACACTGGGGCGATTTATCTTCGAGCCAATACATCAGGCAGCTATCAACAAGTGTCGGGAATCGATATACATTTTCCCACGAAGCGGCCTTAATTCTTGCGTTACGCTGAGAACATTTTTGTAATGCTGATGGGGATGTGTTATAGCTCAAGTTACGTGTAAATGATATACAATTAAATATTGATTTGTGTGATATTGTTGAGAATCAAAACCATGATAAAGAATTGTAATAGTTGTGTAAGTGTTTTGAATTTGTAAACCAGACATAAATGATGTTCTTTGATATAGATTGCATATTTTGCTACGTTTCTAATTTGTTTTGTACACAAATAAATAAATAAATAAGTTTATTATTACATATTCTGAAAATGTTTTTGGTTTACAACGAATACTCTATTCTTGAAATAAGCGATCATAAAAATTTTGCAAGTCTAATTTTATTATTTTATTTTTTGTTCGTATGGTAACCTTAAATAAGAATTGGTACCTGAAACTCATATTTCTTCTTGTCTATAAATCTCGAAGATTATCCAAGTAAAAACGGCCGAATCCTGGGAGATTTAGGTAATGTATTAATTTTCATCACACCGTACCTTGAGCTGCCTTACGACTGAGATGACTGATGGTTGAGATGACTTACGGACACTTCACTTATCGTTAATACTGCATATAGTTATTCTCCCCCCAATGATTAGCGTCCAAAGTCAAATATAGTTGATATAGAAAATTATAACTAAAACTAAGCGATAACAGCAACATCTGAATTAGTATATAATATGAATGATCATCATCGTCACCATCACCATCAAAAGCCTGAATCGTTCACTACTGAACATATGCCTCCCCAACAGAGCGCCACTTTGACCGGCAGCTCGCCTCGTGCTTTTACCTAGTTCGTCGGTCCCCCTAGTTACCAGTCTAGGTTGCGTCCTGCGGTTCGTGGTCGCCACTTGATATAACAATAGTTAGATATAAAAAGAAATATAACCAAACCCTAAAAGCAGCACTAGCCCTTAAAACAGTATAAAGTCACGGCTGAGCCACCTCCTTTAGCTCCAGATAGGTATAATAAAAAGATGATTTCACAAACTCCAACCTACTAATACCACGTTAAAGTCCATGATATAGGTAAACTATTGTCTATTCTGAAGCTATGCTCAGTGAATAAAGCTGGCATCCCTTGACCTGTCGCTATCTCATAAAGACACTCATATTTTCCCTTGTACTCGCTAATCCAGTCAGACAAGTAGCAAATTTTGGCGTAGATGTAAAGCTGCTGGAATTGTGCGGGGTTACGGGTCGACAGTAAGCGCTTATCGTCTGTGTCAGTTTTAGGCTCGACTGTCGCCTGTGAGCGTTGGATAGCAGCTAGCAAAATACTTATATTTGCGGTAGCTATGGATAGCAAGGTTTAATTTAGCAATTCCAAGTGCATAACCTAAAATAACAAATTGAATTACTTTCTTTTACTTTGAGGGTCGTATTACAGGGCGGGCTTAGAAGAGGTTGTTTTCTTTACCTATGTATGTATGTGTGTGTTGCTCCTGATTGTGGTTTTTAATTCAGTAGTTACTTACACTAATAACTATCAAGTTACTAGGTACATTCTAGCTAATTAATTATCTGTATGCCCAATGCATATGTCATCCCAATGGTTAATTAAGTGGTTTCAAATGATCAATTACAAGTACTGCACATACTGTGAAAACAAATTACTAAATTGTTAATTAGGAATTTCAATATCAGTTCTGATAATTAGTAACTTGTTTAAGTATCTGTAATTATAAAAATTAATACAAAAAAGAAGCTAATAAAAGTAAAAAAAAAAGCGCATAAAATTCATGTTTTTCAAACACAGCATTGGAATAAAGCTATTGCGGTGTCAGGTAAATGAAATACAAATCTCAAGTTTTTTCTCACTTGCTGATAAGCTCTTTGTAAACATTTTATCAGCGGATGAAAACAATAAAAGTCTTTTATAAAGAACTAACCATATTGTAACGCTATTTTCTTTTCGCTCAAAGAACCTGCAATATACTGCAGTTACTTTAACAAATGCAGTTAAAACAAAGCTTTAGTCGTCGTGAATCACGTCCGGTCCTGACAATTCCAGCTACAATTTATCCCGGATCATATATCTCAACTTACCCGAGCCGCGGGGAGAGTTTCAATTGAGTATTTTCTAAGGAAAAATTGTTAAACTTTCTATAACGGCATTGAGGGGAACGAACAATATCTTTACGAGATTATAATAAGCTTTCGCAAAAAAGATTCGTATCATTAAGCCAGCATTATGGAGATTAGCTCCAGTTATTTTTTTATTAGATTTACGACCGCGTTTTCGAATTTTAATTTAGTAGGAGGCAAATAAATAGGCCTTAGAAGGAGACTCGGTTTGTTATAACAAGCCTAGGAATAACTTGACCTTTTTAACCATTTTCTCTAATTAGTCTTACTATGACTGAGTTTCGCCTGAATTTACTGAAGTAAATGATCAAAAGGCAATTAATATTCATTACCAAATTTATAAAGTAGGCTTTGGCACCTAGTCATCCAGTTACAATAGATGGAATATTATTTCAAGATCATTTTTAAATTGGGTTTTTAAGGTGGTATATTTTACATTGAAACAATGAAACGTAATATTTGAATCTTTTATATCTGCCCCTACATTGAAAAACAAATGAAATCAAAAGGCGATCCAGCTAGACTGCAAAACAAAAGTTGTAGCTTTATAGATACATAAAAACTAGACGACTGTCAAAGCAAGCAATGTAAATAAATGTTTATACAGTGAAGAAAGCTATGTAGACACAGTCTATATCAAACAAACACAGACAAAACATGGTGATAAAGCTTAATCACGATGTACCTTCAACGTTTTTTGAACAAGCTAACGTATCAATCTATGTTCGTGATTCTAATTTTTCCTTTACAAATTAAGCTAACGAATGTTTTTTTGCCCACAGTTGGGGGAAGGCGTGGAGCTCACATTGGGTGAGCTTCGCGCGATGGCGCTGCGGCAGCAGCAGCAGATCGATAATCAACACCAGCTGCTCTGCGCCAAGGAGCAGCGACTGCGGTACCTGAAGCAGCAGGAGGCGAGGCAGCATCAGGTAATTTATTGTGAAACTATAGATTTAGTCTTTACTATAGGAATCTACACGAATTTCCTAAGTACGACGTTCAACTTCCAAAACATTTTTTCAAAATATGTTCAATGTTTGTCTTCTTTTTTCCTTGAAGGTATTTAGAACCTGTTACATAAGAGACTATCTATCATGGATATTCGAACTTTACGTATTTTTGACGCAATTGTTTTCACTTATTTTATTCTTTCTGAGTACCTATCTCATAAAAACCAAGATCAAATTCATCTCTCGTGCACTACATATGCTTCTCGCTTAGAATGATACTTAGAAGGTACTAATAAAGCTTTTACGATACAATTCCCCGTGGCAATGTATACTTTAGTACCATCGTTCACATATTCATGTACTGTTGACGAGCGATGGTAATAAAATATTATTTAAGGCGAGTTTGTTTTGGTTCACTTTGGATGCAGATAATCTAACATTATGTTTAAAATTATTATCGATATCTGTATGAAAAGCCACGAATACAAAGTTTGTTACTAAAATCACAGAATAGATATAAAATAGAGATGAAAACCTCATTGATTATCAAGATTGGATTATAGAAAAAGAACTTTTAATTTGTACATACTGGCACTGGTAAATACTACAGTGTATCAACCCGAAACGATTCACCATTTCATCATCATAATCATCATTAACAGCCTAAAGACGTCCACTGCCAAAGAGTATATAATTTACTACGTAGATCCACTGCTGAACATAGGCCTCCCCCAGTGAGAGTCACTATGAGTCACCAAATAAAAGTTTGAAAAACGAACGTGTCGAATTTGCTTTCCAAGACTGCCGAGTGTTATTGGCGAACCTACCCAGCATTTTCAGCAATAAATATCCAGCATTTTAAGCAATTTATGTACTTTGTGGCTAGCATACGAAGTAAACGTTAATGAAAGCTCTGCAGAGCGTGGTTTTATTCATTAATCTGACGTATACTAAGTACCGAGCAAAGCGAGGGCTCTCCTGGCGCATTACTAAAACTGTTAGTACCGCGGTATTACGGTGTTAATGCGTTAGGATGTTGTTAGTACTTTTTATATACCGATAATTATGTAAAAGTGGTTGGCATTTGTGATAAAAAGTGGAAAAGAGACACGTGTGATTAAGAGGGCACAAGTGCCCGTTACATGTAGTATGTAAATCCGCACCTTCTTACTGTTATGAAAATTTAAAATTTGGTTTGTATATAATAAATACCATGTATGTCATATTATAATGATTAATTTTCATGTTTATCATCAAAACGATATAATACATATTTAGAACACCTGCAAGGCTTCTTTACAAATTATTTAATTGACTTCAAAAAACTTAAAATTTATAAAGATTACATTAGCACTTTTCCATTTTTAAAGAAGGTTTACATAAACAAATTCCCTGGTATTTCTGGTAAGATATATTTTATTCATAAAGTGTCCTTCAGAGGAATTTACTTTAAAAGATATTAATGCCAGCTTGGATACCGAAGCATTTTCTTGGATCAAAGAACATTTTTTTAATTCCTTTGCAGCTATTGTTATGTTTCTATTTCATTTTGTTCATGAATATTACGACCCTTTTAAACGACGTTCTTTTAAATAAAATTTCTTTGTCATCTACATGAGCAGACTTGAATCCAAAGTTATGTTTGCTTTTGGTTCTTTTCACAAGTCGTTGACCCTTTATATTATCAATACCAGTTTCTAAAAGTTTCTGGAACAATGACCTATCTGACAATCTTTTACTCTCTAAAACATCGCAAACTCGCTGGAATAATGAGTATTTTGCGTTGATCTTGATATTATATAAAGACTTTTAGTCTCTAAACCTCATTCTTGAGTACACCGTATAAGCTTTATAACAAATATGAAGCAGGTGGCCATCGACATCTTCGCAAATAATCTGTAGCATTATTTCTGTGGAAATCGAGTTACGCATCAGTCTCTTTATGAAATTGCTAACCTAATAATCCACTAAAGGAAGATAAATAGTAGACAATGCTTCAATGTTTTATTAACGTTGATGCGCTCGCATTGCTTCGTATTTTTCCGCTTGTTTCTTCAGTGGAAGCTCATCATACTGAGTGCAGTCACTGTGCACAGCATCGGCGGATAAGTATTTGTTTTTAGTGTTTCTTGAACGAGGCGTAAAAATATTTTCACGTTTCTCTTCAAAAGCTAAGGGCGGTTATTTTCAAAAGTTTGATCAAAAATTAGTCTGACATTGTCATCTTTAATCAATCCATTAACTGGATAGTCCTAATTGTCACAAAATTTCCGTTAACTCAGCAAGATTCGTTGTCACAAAATCTAAAGTTGACGCTTTATTGGCCTGAAATGTTTAGAGACTTTCCCCACTTCATCATTAATTGTCATCAAGACAAGTACACTCTTCATAAGCAAAAACGAATTAATATTAAGTTTTATTCAGTTAAAGCAAATATTAATCGATTTTCCAAATTCATACTCCTGTTTCCACTCAATTATTCTTATATTTCTATTCTGTTTCAATAGATAGAGTTAGATCATCCGCTCCACTTTTTCACTGAAAGTGAAATCATATTTTATACGCATCCTTGCAGAGGGCTACATATAAAAGAGAAAGGTAGAAAAAGTATATAAAGGGTGTTAAAATTACCTTAATGGGACGACAAAGGCGGAAAAAATTAAAGCAATTTAATTAATAAGCGTTTTCTGGCAGTTATGTTAAGAGGAGATATAACCATCCCATTTCACTAAGGAATGAATTTTAATTCTGACACAAGATCTGACTATTTTTAAGAATTAAAAATAATTTATAAAAGACAAATGAATTATAAACAGAATGTACCGCTGTGAACATCAGAGAACACCAGCTTGTCCTAAAAGTATTCCGAAGATTTAAGTATAAAATAATAATCTTAAGTCTCAGTAACGTGGAACAAGTCACAGGCAGTACCTAGTATTAGAAAATTCAATTTACCGGATTGTTTTCATTTGATAATTGACTGAGTTTGAGTAATCGCTTTATTTAAGGTTTGCGCTTTGTCGGCTGATTACAGTACCTTTGAAGTAAAGTCCTTTTCGTTTGAATGTTTAAACGAGACTGGAGTTAGGTGCTATTTTACTGTAAATTAATACATATTTTAATGAATGTATCACCGGAATGTTAAAGGCATGGAATTCGGGATGGACACATTTTATTATACCAAAAGTACCATACCTGTGCAAAACTTTGCCAATAGAGTGTCTCTACCTGTAAAGAAAGTTACATACTGTTACTCAGTTTCTACACGAGTCTCACCTTGCCGAATAAACTTAAGACTTTATTAAATCGCTAGCTGACCCGCCCCGGCTTCGCACGGGTTTAATAGTTTTATGCCCTTACCCTGTTTATGGGTAAGAGAGAAGCAAAAGGGAAAAATATAGGGGAAAAGGATAAATGGATGGCATGGCAAAAGAAGGGAGGCAGTCCTTCCAATTGCAGGCAGGTAATAATTGTAAATAACATCTACAAATTAAAGAAATAACAGTTAAAATCATCATGCTGAAGCGTAAAATTAGTTCATTGCTACATACTATAATTTGATCGATTTGTTTTGTTAGAGTTGTAAATTATGAATGCAAAAATATTATTCTTCTAGGGACTAGTTTTCACTTAACAATGCTTAAAAAGAGCTAATAAAAAAAATAAAGTGAAAAGTAAAACAAAAGAAGTACAAACTTGTTATAATATTACAAGCGAAATGGCTAAAATCAAACTTGAAATTGCAATACAAGGCTCCATTATCTCTTTCCCTTCGTATCAAACAATTTTGCATTATCCAATATTTATTGTTATTAAAAAAGTTGCTAACGAGATTCCGTTATAATACGAAAAAAATGTCTCGGAATCTTTCGACGAAATTGTAAAACAGATAAGAAGGAAAAAATTAAATTCTCCAGGTCTTAATAAATCTCCGGGGTTGGTCCGGGACGAGTTACCCTAATGCGATATTTATCGCCCGGCTAAAAGAAATAAACTCTTTTCACACAATAAATAAGCCTATAAAATGAATAAACAGCCCCAGACCCGAGCTGTTACCGACATTTAATTTTGAAGTATAATTTTTACCTTTGGAGATTATTGTAACTCTACGTGGATAAGAAAATATTAATTTGGGTTGCAAAATTACTGTATTATTGTGTTAATAAAAGCTTGTTTATTTTTATTTAAAGTGGAATGTTAGTATATTGTTTGCTAGTTAACATTAAATACATTTTATAGGAATGCTAGATCTAAAGTAACTTCATCTAACCGAGGATTTTGTGAAAAGAGATATATGTAAAGGAAAATTTTCAAAATACCTAGCTGTGCTGGCTTTGACATCAACAAATTACTTGTGTGTCATTTATGTAAACGTTTGCATTTTTAACATTCATGTTTAAACATTTTTGTTTTCGTGTAAACACGTGTGTACTAGGTACCTAGTAGGACTTTTTTTGCTAGGTTCCTCTAGGTTGGTACCACTGCTTTGCCAGTTATTCTACCAGCGAGCAGTAGTGTGCAAGCACTACTCATGTGTTCCGGTTTAAAGGATACTGTAGCTAGTGAAATTACTGGGTAAATGAGTCTTTGTAACCTGATCTTACAATCTACAATTGTCTCAGGATAACGTGCGTAGTGTAGTGCCATATGCGAAGTTTTATTATTTTATTCAATTTTAAGTGACACTGCAACTGTTATGGGTGGCAGTGTCGCTTAACATCAGGTGAACGACTAGCTCGTCACTTCATTCCTTTCCATAAAAAATAATTTAATGTAAGTTTATATTATTTATGTAAGTAATATAAAATATTTGTTTTTCTCAGGTCGCGGTAGAAGGCGAGCGGCTACGAAGGCTACGAGAGCGCGTAGAGGCGCAGGAGTTGAAACTACGCCGGCTAAAAGCTCTACGAGGACAACTCGATCGGAACAAGCAAGCGAATATCGCACTTAGTGAGTACTTTTAGATAACTTTATTTGCTGTAACTTTTTAACCCCAAACCAGACAGAGGGGTATTATAAGTTTGACGTGTGTATCTGTCTCTGGCATCGTATCCTCCAAACGGATGAACCATTTTTTTGACGACTGTGACTTTATCGATAGTGTTCTAGCTGAAGAAAGCCATGTAGGGTTTTTTAAATGATCAAAATATCGTTTGGTCGAGCATTTCACGCTAAATACAGCCAAGTTTAGTGTAATTAAAATAAACTTAAAAAAATAGTTCAATGGAAGTAAGTGAATAATACTTACTTATGTTTATTTAAAATACCTACAATGATACCTACTAAGTTTTCAATTTGAGTCGCGTTTTTCACACTACTACTTTTAATTATTGTAGCAAAAAACTTCAGTAAAGTTGTGTGTTAAAATGTAAAAGATTATTTTGATATTTCATTCATATTATATTTTTATAGCTGGTTATGACAACACAATTATATAATGTAGGTAGAATAGGTATCAGCATCTACCAGGTGAAAGTAGTAGTTACTAGTATAATAATATGCATGCGTTTTCAATACCTATGCCTGCAGTAAATTAGTGTGGTTTACACTTTAAAAAATAATTCCTATTAGTAATATAGGTATTTTATTTTCCATTCGTGTTATCTAAGTGATTAATATAAGTGGCTAATTATCGTCTTACACGGATTACCTCAGGTCCCGCGGGGCCTGATTGCCGGTACCGGGCCGGAGTAATCCGGGTTAACACGCGCTATTGGATTTGGGTGTCGTGTGAAATTGTGTTACTGTCATTTGCACTATGTTCGGGGAGTAAGGGACTAATGAACAATTTGATTATATTCATTCGTGTGTATACAGGGTGCAATTGAATTCATTAGCGCAAGTTGAGTACAGATAGTTCAACGTATTGATGAATTTTAAATAGATAAGAGTGCAAATGAATATATTTCATATCGAAAATTATGAAGATTTTAACGTAGCTGGCACGAATAATTTTGATACTCATAATAAAATTATCTTACCTTTTAAATGTTTTTATTTACTGTTAAGCTCCCAGTGACCTGATATTATTGACCACGCATGCTTTGTTATTCAATTGTCATCTCAATGCTGGTATTCCGGATTAAGTATGATATCGATGAATGAAGTTTTTTTTCAACTATTATGCAACCAGCATAATAGTTGAAAAAAAACTTCATTATTTTGTTTTAATTTTAAAGTGTAGCAGATGATTAAGTAACTTATCCCAGTTTTTGGAGTTACAACAAAATAAAACTCCAAGGGCCCTACTATGTTAACAGTAACCAAAGAGAAATGAAAAACTCGAGCTTCCCCAAACGTCAAAGGGTATAAGAAATTACCTTCATATAAGTAGACGCGTGAGGTAATCAATAATCATTCATTTATTATGACGACAGCACGACGATCGATGCTATAGTTACTTCTTTTGTTGTCTGTGGGACATACAGTCATACTATGTCAGAGCTAGGCTAAAATATTTCATAGTTATGGACTAGCGAAATTATTTTAGATCTGTGGATTTAACAGGCGCAGTTTAATACATTAAGTACAGAGCACAGATAAACTATTAAAAACAGTGGCTTAACTATCTAAGATACTCATTGGTGACAATGCCAGCAGTTCATTGCAGTTATAAAAAAGTCTTAGGAATAATATAGATCTAGATATAAGGCCGCGTGTCCTGCAAATGTTTTACGCAAAATCATCCAAAGCGTGTGTATGACTATTCTCCTACTTAATTTAAAACAAAATATTAGTTAAGTTCCTGAGATACAGCATCGCCGTGAACGATGCTTTAGCTTTAACTTAGGACAAAAGAATGTTAGGCATAGACAAATGTGTATAGCCACGCCCCTTTGTGTAGATGTTTTTATGTAATGTTTCGAAAAATCACCAGGAGGAGACGCCGCTTAAGAATTGATGAAATACGGTAAATTCAAAACAAAACCAAACGGCGATAAAAAAAGATATAAAAAAACAAATAAATTCAAACATTATTTAGACCCGATATCATACTTATGTGCTATCAAAAGTAATGAAAACAAAGACCATAAAAACTTGAAAAAAAATGCACTACACAAATCGTTCATTTTTATTATTACTCGGTTATTTCATACTACACCTGTAACTATAAATCTAAACCACTACAACTAGTCCACTAATCCTCGCCAGGTCAGTTACCCGCGGTATTTTTTGGCAAGAGATCAAACAAATGTAGTAACGTGAAATAACTTTTCATTTTTTGGCAAAAGAAATAGAGCATACTGTACCTACAGCTGGTTTCCTGGATCTGATTGAAGATATATTTCAAAGTGATCTTTCGTTATTTGAAGAACGAAGGATACTCAGCTATTTCAGTGGTTGGCTTACACAATACTCATATTGCCAAATAGGTTACGAATTACGAATACGAACAAATTTTTTTCTCACGTTTTCTTTTTGAATGAAAGTATTATTTTACGAATTAAATTAAAGTGAAAAATAACTTTTTTAACCTAATTTAAAAACAAACGAAATGTTTATTTCTTTGATTCTCGCGATTTGAACACATCGTCTACTCGTGACCGCGGCCAATGAAACTTCGCCAAAACGTCGAGGTAAATAAATAATGTTTTTAGCGCGATTAAGTCCTGTGTGAAACGTAAAACTAAACGATAATTTACCAAATGATTTGAATTTCAAAAGATTAATATTCGGCTATTAGAAGAGATAATACTTCGTGTAGATACTTTACGTACAGTATATATGAATAGTATGACATGAGTTAGTATTTCGTTACAAGCCACTCAACACGCCAAAAATGTAAAATTTTAAATAGAGAATCCCAAATTCGGTTATAGCAAATCAGTCCTCTGTAAATGGGTCACATTACGGGCTCAAGACCATTCTATTTTCATTTAAGACCGTCTGGCATTGGACTTGTGGACGGATGAATGGTTTTGGCATTTAATGGGTGGTTTTTGGCCAGTTTTATTGTATTTGCCATTGGTATCATTACTTTTGGTTGGCTTGGTTACAAAGATTTTTCGTCTGAACTAGAATCATAGGTAATTTTTGAATGGATATAATTTTGTTTCTAACCGCTCAGGCACTTCTGCCACATTTGTAGCCCGCTTCGAAAAACCTAATGTGCATAGAGACCACAGTAGTGGCTCTCAGCTGATTGCACTACTAGGGATGGGAAAATATCGACTATCAACTTTTAGAGGTCTCACTCGTTATAAATCGACTAAAATCGAAACAAGTTGAACATCACTATCGAATAAGGTAAAAGTCTCTATGGTTCAGGAGGAAAAAAAATGCCTCAGTTTAAATTGCAATTCGCGCCGAGCCGGCGCGCGCTGGCGTCTGAGCTATTTCCTTTAGGTACGGCGGAGCGTCAATTATTATGTGTATTGTTATTGTGTGTGGTTTTTATACTACAACACACGTAAAAATGCATTTGTTTAGAAAGTCAAGTAATGCTACTTACCAAAACTAGTTTTGAAATTTTAAAACACTGCTTAGTTTTTTCGTATACGTAAATATGCAAAACCATATCGCGCTATTTGAGGTTAGTAAATTCTTATTTAATTTGGATCGCTTTGGGACCTATCTACGCCCGCCGCGCCGCGCCTGCGTGGATATGAAATGAAAATTAACATTTCTGAAATAACGTAGGTACTTTGGTAACATGTTGTGCTATACATATTTACTTTGCACCACTTGAAAATGTTAACAGCATATCTAAGCTCCGGTTATTAAAACATAATTAACTATTCTTTGATTCTAACATAACAATATTTAATTATTCCTAATAACATTACGTAAGAGAATGCTCAGAACTCTAAAGAATACAAAACAGAAAATCAAAATACATCCAGTATTTTTAAAGGTAGGCAATATTTTATAAATATATTTATTCTATTTCTATATACAGATTTAATCTACGTTATAGATTGACTACAATCAATAGCAAGAAGTTTATCTTTGCTCTCTGATCATGTCATCGTTTAGTGATATTGATTGTAAATCTATTTTAAGTGCTCAGTTATAATAATTGTAAGGAACTACTTCCTGTCGACCCAAATCAAAACACAATTCGGAAGACGTGTCATCAACGGCACCTCTACAATCTCCAGCATTTTACTCGTAATGGATATGTCAATTCCCGTATCGCGATACATCGAACGGGCAGAGTGAATGACGTCCGGGTACGACTATCAGAATAGTGAAGGAACGTAGGTATACGGGCTCTGTGGTCACGGGACCAATTTCTTAAATTCTTTTGTTGGAACCAAACTAAATTGAACTACAAGTGTGGAATTTGAACTACAAAAGTGTGGAATGCCCTGCCCTGATGGCTAGCATGCGCACCGCGAGAAAACTTATCGTCGCTGTTAGAATGAGACGCACTTAGGCGCTACCATAGTCTTGTCACGGTCACTCACGAGGAAAGTGTCAAGAAAATTTTGTCGCGGTACGCATGCTAGCCCGGCAGGTCACTCGCGAGAAAAAGTGTCGAGAAAATTTTGTCGTGGTGCGCGTGTTAGGCGATAGGTCAGTGTTTCCAGAAAAATACAACCCGTGGTTGTTCAAGGCAAGAGTGAATAGGTATTTACGAGACAAGCCTCCTACACCTTCGACCACATTCGCGCTTCCCACCAGGTGAAATTATGTTCAAACGCAGGCCTTGCAATTGATAAAAAATTGAATCTAACATGAGATGAGCCCATTTAAGCATAAAGTTAAAAACCTAAATAGAAGGTGGTCATATTTAAATGAAATTGGGCTGCCTATTGCGATTTTATTATACGCAAAAAAAAATCTACTCACGTAAAGGTATGAAAATAATGAGAACAATTGGAATATTGGAAAGTAATTTCATCATAATTTCGAAATCGGATCACAACCCCTAAAGCGTTTCGATTGAAATCGTTTGGAACGTTTATAATTGGCTGTAGTCCTTTTTCAACCGTTATAATTATTTTATTCCTTGTAATCTTACTTAAATACGAAAAAAATACCAAAAGAGCTGTGCTGCCTGAAATACAATGAAAGCTGTCTGTTAAATTGTTTATATAGTAACTGGAACTCTTTACCGCCATCTTTTCATCTTCATCAGATGCGTTCCTAAATCTTAAGTTGAGAGTAAAGTATGTGGCACTCGCGTCATAACTCATAACATACAGCAACCCAATGCTGCTGGTGGTCAAATTAATGGTTGCTATTGTGTATATATCATTCTTTAAACAGTGACTGACTTACTACTAAAACTAAAATACTATTCAGTCCTAAAAGGGGGTTTATCGGAGGATGACCGCGCGGATTCCTCCGATCGCCCGCCTGAATCAACAGGCTCTGCTTGGCAAAGTATAATCCTTATTACTCAGCACAAAAACGGGCCTTTTTATTGTGATACGCTGCTGATGAATCAACATTTTTGAAATTAAAGCGTTTGTTATCTATTGCGAATCATTGGCGAATATTTTTTTCATGTTTTCTGTGGACTTCCATATATTTTTTATATTTTTATGTAGAAGTCTGATATGTGAGCAACAGCGTGTAACTTTCAAATTGCCTTTGTTGCTTTAACTTTAAAGTGTAATAATATATTTGTGGAACAACTTAATTCACTCAGATATAATTATAATGCTCAGTTTTTATTTTAAAACTATAACGCGCGTTTGTGAGATTCTGTGTTTCTTTTACATGAATCAGTTGTTTGAGAAAAAGAGTTTGTTGAATGTTTACGTTTTGCCACTTCTTTTTCTAGGTGGTAGGACTTTTCTGCAAAGTTCGTCTAGGTAGGTACCACTGCTTTGCCAGTTATTCTGCCGCCAAGCACTACTGTGTTCCGGTTTGAAGGGCATTGTAGTTAGTGAAATTACTGGGTAAATGAGACTTTATGATCTGATTACATAGTGTAGTAATCTGATTACTAGACTGTGTGATTTCTCAGGATGACGTGCGCAGTGCAGTGTCACGCGGAACTTTATTATTTTAAAGTTCCGAGTGACACTGCAACTGTTATGGGCGGCCGTGTCATTTAACATCAGGTGAACGACTATCTCGTCACGTCATACATTCTCATTAAAAAAAAACTTCTAATAATTAATAATAACGAGGTACTCAAAGAACTTCATTGTATTAGATTTTTAGTAAATCAATGAAAACCAATAAAAAAAATGGTTTTCGTTGCTCACTTTGCCTACTCCATTATAGATCACAATCTGTTGATTCCAATTAATGTTTGAAGTGTCAAAGCAGCCGCATTGCAGTCGTGCGGCGGTATGATTACTCGAATAATCCATCGTCGTACCGTCTAGCACTAGACTCGCCTTGGCCGAACAGCTAGTGCACTCAATTATGCCTTAATCAAATTCGAGACGGATCTAGAACGTTCGATTGTTTGGTGGAGACGTTCTAGAATAGTTTTAACGAGTTCTTTCATTACAAATATTATAGTTTAAGATTTTAACGATATTCCATTGTTTTTCTCGTTTTTTTCCCGAAAGAAAGGTACATAAATAAGTTCATTTGAAATTCCCGCAGTCACCGGAATCGTTAAGTCGCGTCCACACGAATTAAATTAGAACGTGTCTTGAGTCAAAAGAGAATTCACGTGAGTGAGTTTCATGTGTGAACCTTTCTTTTCGTTTGCGGTGAAAATCCTTGAGCTGAATTTCAAACACGTCTGCAACATAATATTATATTATACTAATTGATGTTTCTTTTTACTATACCTTTCGAGCATTTTAATGTCATATGATTTCATAAAATTAGGATCGTACAAAAATACCTCTGTGTAAAAAAGTGTTAATTAGGTTAATAATTATAATATTATCTTTTTCTATTTATTTTCGAAATCTGGTAAGCTTAAAAGCCCTTGTTGGTAAAATTAGTAGTTCAATAAAAGGAATAAAATAGTTACACCTGTCAACATATTAACAAACCTTTGTAACAACTTAAAAAAAGATGACGTCATTTACATTTTATGATTACATCTGACCATTTGTTAGACTTTTCAGGGAGGTTAAATGCGCCGTTCGGAAATTGAAACGGTGAGTAGAATTTTTAAATATTTTGACGCATGGCGTATGTAATAAGTTTGCAAAATTCAAAGGGTAATTTAGGGTCGTGGCGATAAAGCACACCTGGGAACTGTAGGCCTTGTGACGAAGTTGTGATTAACAATATCCCGTCTTATTTATGTGTTGGGGCCGGCAAAAACTTAATTAAAAGTTACCTGATGACGTTTCCGATAAAAGCTCTCACGAGTTATGCAGGTGTCAGTTATGAGGAGCCACAATGTTGAATGGGTTCGATGTTGTTTGTAAGATATGTAAGGGAGAGAGATTTGGTTCAGTAGTAGTCTGGTAGCCGCTGTAATGGAAGACAATTCTTGAGAAAAAACAAGACAATATGTATGATATAAAACATAATTGACAAATAGCATATTTTCTTCTTCCATAATACACTTGTGATTTCTTCGAAAAACTACTTAGTTTCAGATAATATAAAAGATAAGTACGATATGCAGATGATAGTTGAAACTACAAGTGAAACGTAGTAAAACTTGTAATAATAAATTACAATAACTCACTTGAAAATAAACAAATACAAGAAACAAATTCTAAACGTCTTCTTTTAGTATCCCAATATCCTCAAAAATACTCCAAAAAAATCTAATCGCTCAAATAAATATTAGCTGTATTTTATGGATCATTTCCTGGTCCACTGAATCGTGAAATCCATGTTGTGCCCACAATTCCCCTTGTCCTTCCACAGACAATTCATATTAAGATTTTTACTCGAGATAAGTACAGATGAACCGCGAATTTTGTTAGGCATTGTGCGAACAATTTTCCCTCGCCCACAATTTCTCGCGTGATAAAGATAGATGAGATTTTAGCTGAAATCGAGTGACAGGACGCCATTTCGACCTTTATTTTTACCGAAATTGACCGTTATCTTCCTCAACCTAATATAATAAAAGCCGTTATGACATCATTAAAACATAATCATTTTTGGTATACGGTATAGGTACTCAAAACATTCTAAGCGCGTTTTGCAAACTCCTTTCAAGAGACTGCTTTGAACGGTCGGATTAATACCGACAATAAATTGACTTGAGTTTAGTCGTGCTATTTATTTACCAAAACGAATTTGATCTTTATAAGCGACACATTCAAATGGTGTCTAATTGTCGGTCTGTCCCCCATATTTTAAGACGTTACCACGAGATTGCTCCACTCGACTCAACCTCGAATTAACCTGATTTTTTTGTTTTTGTATTTTTAGTTAACAATAAATAATCAACCTGATATTTCGCGCGTCAGTTTTTCTCAAACGAGGGAAGCGAAGCAACTGTCAACTCAAGGTACGTCGCGATGTATTTTGAGTTTCCCTCAAAGTTAAGTAGAAGTCAAGTAAATGATTTTCGGAGAAATGTTTTGGAATACAGGGGTGTATGTCTGTCCGTCTGTTACCAGGCTGTATCTCGTTTGTATTTCTGTTGTCGCTAAAATACTAAAAAGCAGAATAAAATAAATATTTATGTATGTTATTTAATGGTACGGAACCCTTTGTGCGCGCGTCTGGCTCGCACTTGGCGAGTTATTTTAATCAACAAGTTCAATTCTAGGTTAGAACTATTTTGTTTTTTAAAAACCATTGATTTAAGTAGTTTTAGTTTCATCAAAACCGGGTCCGTGACTCCTTGAGTACCTACTTTTCATTATTCCTCATAGTTTCAGATTTGGTCTACCACGCCCACTTGGAAAATACGTCCTGTAAATATGAAAACTAGCAATTACATAAAATAAGGCTTTGTTATTGGCCCAAGCATTGCTTGTACGCCCAATATGTTTGTTTTAGCATTTTTAGCTGGTCTCAGAACGAGATTATCAAGGTAACGCTTTTAAACGAAATGAGATTCATTAAACACGACACGAAAGAAAAATGTAAAGGTCGTCGCATTTGAACCATTATGGCTTTTATTAGCCACTTAATAAAAGGCATGGTTTCTTATTGTATCAGAACCCCACAGCGAGGCGAGCTATATTCGATAATTATTTCATTTTTATCCCAATTATCATAAAAAAGACGCAACGAGTCTCGCAGTTTCCCCCGCTTTACTCGCAAGCTTATTCGGGTGAGATTGTTTCGAAGAAGAAGGTTTATTTCGAGTGAGAATCAGATTTTATTTCACATTCAAACAAATATCCAATTACTTAGGGAAGCCCCAGTGCTCAAATAAATACAATTGAGTATATATGAGTGTCATTCATTGCGGTATTAAACAAGTGAAATACTGATCCGTGATGGAAAATGATGGAAATTGCGAAGAAGTAACAAGCTTAATAATTGTGAAATGATAATAATGAACTAACCTTGGAGATACATAAACCTCTAAGGAACTAACATTGCCAATTGAAATAAATAAAGATTTCATTTTTTTGCCGATGAAAATGACTAGAAAAAAATGTATACAGTACCTACTAATACTTATTAACCTTTTGTCTATGAAATAATTACTTTTTCGTCACGCATACGTAAATTTAGTCTAACCCCAGATAATATAATACCTACAGTAGAGATGCCTCATCCCACGGATACAAAGGAATAACGCGGGCTATTTTACGAATTATTTTATTTCTGCATAACGCAAGATTATCAAGCGACATTTATTGCGTGGTGGCGAAGTATTGGGCCAAATGAATACACTGGACACTAACTAGTAACTCCGTAGACACAATTACTACATTTTTTGAAGTTCGGGCTATTTTTCGTTTGTACCTGATGTCCCCATGGTCTAACATAAATTTTTTGCTAACTAAAATAATTATCATTTCTAGCCTCTAAAAGAAAGCAGTACAACTAGGATTCTCACATTAACTTGTGTGTTGAAAGGGCCCCTCGTAAACCCTCGAAATAGGCTAGGCCAAGCTGAAACACCTCTATTTATTGCTTACACGACCTCGGCCTAATTTCTTGTATCACATTACAGAACTACATTAGCCAAACAAATAGGCAAATGTGTACATTTGTGGGAAACTTTACCTACACTCGTGTAATATTCACTTTCTGCTGACGTCAATTATGCGTGAAAGGCTTTATCTCTATTTGTGGGTAATCGATATGGGAACTTTGTTGTAAAATATTACTTATGTACCTATTGTGAATTTTTGTAAGCGTACTTATTTACGTTTTAGGATTACGTTTACACGTCGTACGTGCGTCATTAAATAGTCTTAAATTAACTTGACTAATATTACACTTGGGTTACTAATTATATTGTATAACATAAAAGGCTAATTAATTCTCTGTTTATCTTATCACATTTTTTCTATTTATTTTTAATTATCAATTTCCATCGCCCATTGTCGCCAACAATATCATCAACCTAAAAAAAGTATTCTGACAGCGTTTATCGTTTGTTTTACGTCTACACTTTGATTGGGCGTGGGGTGTGTGGTGATCAGATGGGAGCTCACAATAATATTTTGTGGTATCAGTTGCAAAAAATAATAGGTGGGAACCGTTTGGTGGCATCTGTTGGGATCTATTTTTATTAATACGTCTTTCGAGGTAAGTGCGAACTTAAGAGTGTCAAACTTAAGTGCAGATGAGCAATAGGTAATTTACAAAAATACTGTTTTTCTGTTACTAACATGTTTCTAACGTCAAGCGGTTTGGGCTGTCAGTCAGCCGGTCAGTTACTGAGGATAAAGCCTTTTATTAATATAGATAACGTACTCTCTCAAAGTATGCTTCTACCGCTCAATACTCTATTGAAGATTATTAGACAATGTCTATTCACAATGTGTATATTTCCTGTCTTTTACGTCTTGCCTCATAAAAATGTTATGACCCATAGTCGTTGCTTACATAAGTTCCTACTAGTGAGAGCCAAGCCCACCTTCTCTAGGAAAGAGGGTCATAATACCACGTAGGCTCAATCTGAATTATGGATGTCACAGCAACGATAAATCTGTATTTTCTATAGGGAATAATACTGGTCTTTTCTTTGTTTTATTTTCATGATGTAGAAATGTATAATAAGGATTTTATTCATAGATCCAGTATTTCTTGTTATGTATAAATAAGCCAACGATTCACCGCAACTCACCGTCGAAGGTGTCACATTGACTTATAAATACCTATTTGATACCTACTATTCTAGGTATCCCAACCCAAAGATCAAAACGCGTTATTTTTAACACTAGAGGCTAACATTTGACAACGGTCTCTGATGATAAGTGACGACGCGGTCGACGATGGAGCATGCTCGCCTAGAAAATACCCGGGGATAAAACAGTATGAGCATCATTTTATTATATTATACTTTTTATGACAATTCTTATATCACTTTATATTATAAAACAGCTAACCAACAAACCACTTCCTAAACAGTTGCGAGGTGCGCGGCCCAATTAGTCAAAAATACAGTTGACATAAGTATGATTTTCATAGCAGTATCGTCTGCTATGCATAATCAACATGTAAAGGAAAAATTTGAATACTAAAATGAATACTTTAAAAATTTCCAAAAAGAATCTGGGGAAACTATTAAAATTGACAGCAAAATAACATTGATGCTACGCAAACAGCAAACTACAAAAGACACGAACATTCCCAATCAGATTACATAAAAAGCTAATATCGGCATAAAAACTTTCAATTTCAGAACCGATCTCCATAAAAAGACTTGTTATGGCTCGCATAAGTTTTTCTAATGCCGCAGTTTTCCACATCAGCTTTTCCTTCCGTACCAGGGTCTGCGTGGTACTAAGAGTGACTCACCGAGTAAACTTAGAAGATCAATACTGGCTTCCTGGCTATGTAAATTGTGTTTAACGTGCCTCGAGGTTAAACGAATATATGTACAAACTACGCCGTGTAAACTAAAACTGACTAAGCACGCACTAAAATCGATAGCGTCGCCTAGCTAGCTTACCTAGAACCCTAATAATACCTAGCTAGTTATGTTCTAGGTATTATTAGGGTTCTAGGTAAAAGTGGTTAACAACTCACGCAAACAAAACCTACGTCGTTACATTATTGTTGTTGTTGTTATTAACAAGCATGATGATGGGACAAGCTCGCGGAGGACAGGAATCAGTGGAGAACCTGCATTAAGGAAGGCCAAAAGCTACACGACAGAGAAAAACAGCACGGCAATGAAGTTATTCCATCTGTCGCAACACACGCCTGCATAAGGTGTGGACGCACGTGCCGTCTCGTATTGATTTATACAGCCATCAAAAAAAGTGTCACACAAATTAACTCCATACACACTGCTTAAATAGTCTGTAACAGACTTAGAGGCCACTGATGATGTTATTGTCTAAAAGTAGTCTAGACGTTTCAACATATGGAACTTTTTATTCATTTTTGTACAATTGAGCTTAAATGATTGTACTCGAAAGAGCTATAACACAATTAGATTTATTTTTACCTTTTAATAGTTATATGCTTTTGACTGTATCTGTAATATAACTCCGTGGAAGACAGACTAAAATGAAAGGAAAGAAGTGAATAATGGAGTACAAGCTTCTGAACTTGTACTTACATAGTTCACTTCTTTTGTCGCATTTCCAGCAATGTGACTAAAAAATGTTAAAATCATAATACTTTTCGATGTGTTCATTATAAATCAATTTTGATAGTCTGGTCAAATTTCGTATAGCCGAAAAAATTAGATTAATGTAAATTTTTACAAGTTGTGTGTGGAATTTACACTTGCTCTTAAAAAGGAAATCATCGTGTGGAAACCGGCCGACATGTTTGAGAATCACAATATTTGTGAACATGTGTCATCCACTAACCCTCACTTGGCTAGTTTAATAGTACTATTACAGAAGTAATGTTACACACAGAAGTACCTTTTTGCAATCATATCAGTGTTTCTTACCACGTTGCAGCGTAGAGGGAACATGTATTGTAATCTCGCAATATGGTACGTGACGGAAATTGCTTTCATGAAGATTTAGGTAAACTGGAGTGCACACTTCAAATACCAATGTGATCGAAACTATTGCCTTTGCTATTGCTACTTCACTTGCTAACGATCTTCTTTTCTCTAACATTTTAAAATTGTCAGAGTCTGTCCGCTCCATTCACAGACGGTGGTACCAATAAACACGTAGAAAAAAGGGAAAGGAAATGAAAAATTATTGAGTGAAGTAGCGTTATTTGAATTCGGCACGAACCGGTATACGAGCCCGACTCCATCTTTACCACATATAGCTGACATCTTCATGGATACAGTATGTTGACAGTGCAGGTAAAATGCTTATACCAGCCGCATCGTAGAAGGAAACCCGTCTAATTTTTAAGCTTTCAGTTATAACGTAACGGTTTTATAAACGCTAAAGTTGCGAAAGATAAGTTGGTGCTACGGCGTAGAGCTGCTACGATCTTAATAATTAACACATCTTTCATATTACAGCAGCTGCTTAGCTGCGTCTTAGATATAATTGTATGTACCTATGATTATTTAATATATGAACATTTCAAATGCACACGAAGGCCATAACTATAGTTTCTCTTTATGATTTTATATATATATAATATTTTAAATGTAATTTATAGTATTATCTATTTACCGCTGTGGTATTTTACTTATTTATTCACAGAAAATATTATCTTAACTAAAACTTACTACTATACATACAGTAAAAAGCATTTGGACAGTACGTGTATATTGCCCACACAGATAAAAATCCTTAAAAAAAATTCAAAGTTTGGAAATATTTTGCCGTAACAGCCCGAAACATTGTCGTACCGCAAACACCATACATTATAGTTATAATGAAACATTAAGGATCCTTCCCCTCAACATCGGTCCGTCAGGTTTTTGTGGTGTCACTACATTAGGTCGGAGTGTGTTAGTGGAGTGGCTAATCGCTCTACAAACTTTCCCAACGTTTGCCTCATTAAGCTAATTTGAACTATTTTGGCATGGGTTTAAAGTTGTTAATGTTCTGTAAGACCAGCCAATTAAACTATTATATTTTTCATATATACTTTTAGTAGAGCGTCGTGGGTTGAGTAAGACGAAGGCTAGACGTTCAGTAAATACTATGAATCCATCAGTGTGATAAAATCTATTAGATTACATTCCATTGACGGACTAAACAAGCAATTTACATAGTCCGTAAATACCGTGGTATTTGATAAATTACTGATGGACCACAGTATTCACTCAACCTTTAGCCTTTGGTATCGGTTCAACTGACTCATAGCTCTAGAGGTTTATCACCATGAGTATTATTAAAATATGACATAGTAAAAACTAAAAACCGGTAACTTTTACCTGCTCTCCGAGATAAAATTTTACGGGTTGTATTGACCCTGATTCAGCCATTCCTGCAACACTGTATTTTCATTTCATTTCGTATAAAATCCTTCACAGAAATCAAAACGGGTGTTAGAACTTCGTAGCTAATTCAATTCGATAGGGTCAGAGTGCGATACATCTACTGAAGTTATTCTATTATTCCGCCTCGGGACCCGTCCTCTTTTGTTTTCAATCGGCCCGCCTTCCTCCTGAATTCAACTTTGGAAGTCTATTACGTGACTGGAGGGCTAATAAAATAAAATCATTATATAGTATGGGACTTTCGTAGGGTCAAATGACCTTAAGCGATGACAATGTATGTCTAGGAAACCAAACCGAACCGAGTCAAGTATATCTTTTTTGGTATATAGTAACTCCGTCTTCTCTGTAGGCTGGGTGGATTTGATTCCCACCAAGGATAACATTTGTGTGATGAAAATCGACGTTTGTTCTATGTAAGGATGTTATGTTGTATTCTATGTACATGTATTTACAAACAAAAACTATATAAAGTAGGTATTGTATCAGTTATCTGCCTTTTATGCTTATACATATTTATTTATTTTGTACTGTTACGTAGATTAATAATGACGCACCTGTAGGTATTATATTATCTGGGGACGTACCTATTTTTATTGCGTTAGCTAATTCCTTAGTAAAAGTTCATTCATTCATATTGAAATTGAAGCTGACTGTCTCATGAGAGAGTAACGTTATATATCTAAGGTTAAAACAAACACAAACAACGACACAAATTATAGACTATGATGACACCCCCGCATGTCGTTGTTTTTGGTCTAAAAGGCTTAGGTTTTCGTAGGTTCTAGGTGATAGCTTGATTAGGGAGAAGCCTTTGTTCAGCAGTGGACATATTGTTCAGGCTGATGGTGATGATGATGATTATGACGATGATTAGCTTCATGGGGTACTGTCGCGATGTTTTCCATCAATGTTTTGTTAAAATACAGAATACACATCTTATTTTCTCATTTGTTGATGTGCAGAAGAAATACCTAAAATGTGTTCTTCCTAAATAAACCTAAGAAGGTTGTTACTCATCCTAATCCCAACCCAGATCAAGATAAATAAAGTTACGGAATATAAGGTTAGGCACAACTAAATCAAGTTATCCACAATCAGTACAAACCTACTGTTACTATTTCTAAGAACACAAAATATGATCAGTTTTACGCACTGACCTGTAAAACACTGTTTTAAACTTTCACGGTTGTTTACTACGTTTTTAATAGTACTTTATATCGGGAACTCAAATTGATTCTAATCACGGTAAATATCCCGTAAGTACTATTAAAAACTGATCTGTAAATGTTAGTGGCTATAGAAAAAAAAGTGTTACCAACAGTATTTATAATATTTACACGTGAATATAATTAACACATACGTACGTGTTTTTATGATATTGGTGTCAATAAACAGTTATTGTATTATTGTTGTTGTACTTTTAGGTTAGACAATTTATTTTTTAGACACTCTCAAACTTACTCTCTTTCACTTTAATTTAATGGTTGCAATATCTCATTTGAACTACATCTTTGCTTTTGTAATTATAATTTCGTTAAACATATCTACGTACTGTTACGTATCTATAATTACCTATATTGAAGGATCTACTTTAAAATAGGTTCATCTGGTCATCGTTGCTTTACGGGAAATAAGATGTTGAGTTTGACCCGTCAAGAGTTTTTCGCATGGCTTTCAAAAATTCCTTTTCCCTTCGAGTTCTTCATTCCCCCATAATCGTTACTCTATATCAAATATCAGTTCACAACCTTTTACAATTTTAAAACGATAATGACGTCATCTCCATAGGGACTCGAAATACCTACTGAAGGGCCTCGCTCCGATAAAGCCGAGTTTATTGTCTTCTGTAATTGAAAGGTCGGAGGTATTCCCCTCTTGGAGGCCTGAAATGGGCCCCATCTGTGTCCTCGCTGAGGAAATGGCATTTTTGCCGGTTAATGCGTCACAATTTCACAATTGTTAACTTTGCCATGTTTTAACATTAGGTCTGTGGGCGGGAAATGTGTTAGTAGGTACTTTTCAGGTAGTATTTCATTGTTTTTCAGTAAGTAAACATATACACATGGTTACATTATGATATAAGTATATAGAGGCTCTCTGTGGTTGATGTTGCTATTTAGCTGAGATTAACATAGAATATTTTATAAAAAGTATTGCCTTAGTAATAGGGTTCGCTTTACCCTTTTGGTGCGGAACCTTAAAAAGAATAAAAATCAAGAGAGCTAACTGTTTGTTTAACAACATCAAGTCTTTGTTCAAATTATAGAACCTACTATTAAAGTTCAATTTACTTATAAAAATCTAACCATAATCATAATCAAACACACTTGCACAGAATACCTATCTCATAAGGAACGTAAGAGGCTAGATCCTGCGACACAGGCACGCCTAGTGCGGGATCTAAGGCTCCATAATAATTATGTTATACTTACATAAGTTGTACCTACCTTGTAGTTTGTAATACACATTTTATATAC
The DNA here is from genome assembly GCA_963580505.1 of Ennomos erosarius. Classification (NCBI taxonomy): domain Eukaryota; kingdom Metazoa; phylum Arthropoda; class Insecta; order Lepidoptera; family Geometridae; genus Ennomos; species Ennomos erosarius. The sequence goes on along the minus strand of OY756992.1, from coordinate 8,430,387 downwards.
TTATACTTAGCCATACTATATCTTGTAAGTGTACCAACTTGTGCTAAATAAATAAATAAATAAAATAATAATTAATAACAATTATGGCATGAAAGTAAACTAATTTCACGTTAAAATCTTGAGTTTTCCGCGAAAATGTAAGAAAGTTTATAATAGAAGTCGCAGACGAAAATATAATTTGTGGAACATTTCGTCACGTGAAATGGAATGAAACGTATCTAAATTGCTACATTTCATGCCATAATGTATATTCTTACAAACATTTTTCTTTCCGACTCAAGCAACCATGTGTTAAATAAATCATGCAACGTGTCGCAACGGAATTTATGTTTCTTTTTGTGACGCCAACGTTTTTATTTTACGGCTTTTCAAAATGCTAAGACAAACTTTTCACAATGCATTGCTAATTAGTATTTAATTCCGATAGCCATAAATTAAATTTTAGACAACTAATCACTTATGATAATAATTATCTATGCCTATATCATTATGGTTAAGCAACGTATTAGTGTTTTGGTATAGTTTTTTACTCGCTGTGAATTCAATCATAAATCATCATCATCATCAGCTTGGAGATGTCCACTGCTGAACATAGGCCTCCCCCAAAGAGCGCCACTGAGCGGCTGCTTGCCTCTTGCATCCATGGGCTTCTCACGGTTTCGACGACGTCGTCGGTCCACCTACGAGGCCTACGCTGCGTCTTCCAGTTCGTGGTCACCACTCCAGAACCTTTCTTCCCCATCGGTTGTCAGTTCTACAAGCGAAGTGGCCCGCCCACTGCCACTTCAACTTGCTAAATCATAAATAATCATAAATCATAGTAAGGTTATTATTTCTTTTATGGTTCATAGTTACTCTTTCCACAGTCTTCACTGAACCACTTCCCATCACATGGGCCGTGTGATTTTTTGCTATTGCCTTTGGAAAATTCGTTTTAACAAAGGTTTAAAAACATAACTATAGGAATAACAAATAAACGCTGGAATAGCTTAAAATTGAGACAAATCCAATAAAAACTAAGTATTATTCTGTACACTCTAGCCTAGATCTATTGCTGTTTATAAACCTCCTATAGCTCTATTAATGCTGACCCTTAAGAAATAAGAGAACAATTAAAATACCCATTCAAATAAAATTAATTAATAAAGCGCAAATAAAGTCCCAGGTAACAACAAAACTTCTCTTCATTAGTGCTAATGGCTTTACTCGCCAGCGCTACCTGAAAATTGACTATAATTTTAACAGTGAGCTTACTTACATTTCATTTCTTTGTAGAACTAGAGCTCCATAACGAAAAAGAGCTTTCTGTTAATTATTTTCTTTACATAACTTCCAATAATTTGAATTTATTTTCGTGTTTTCACTGTACAGTTAGAATTCCTGTAAGAATTGTAATGGATCAATAAGAATTCTTAGATTTCTTAGTAAAGGCTTTTGTTTGTGGTGTATAATTTGATATCAGTGATAGTAACATTCACAGCACAGAGCTTTGAAATAAACTGACACTTCGCACCGAGGCGTATTTTTATTTCATGCTCTGTGATTCACAGATAAACCTTCTCCGAAAATATTAAGAACTCTTTCTCTAGCAAAGTCTCATCCTTATTGCCTGTATGGTAACATTATTATGTATTTTACATTCTAAAAACTTAATACAATTTTGTTTTTCTTTCCAGCTAGTGACCTCGAGTCAATAAGAGCTCTTTTCAATGAGAAAGAGAAAGAGCTATCTGTGGCAGTGGCCAAGGTGGAAGAGCTGACGAGGCAGCTTGAGGAGCTGAGGCGGGGAAGAGTTCAACCAGCACCACCGTCACACGAGCTGGACAAGCTTAGAAGAGAATTGATGGTAAGTAAGCATCAGAAGATATCACACAAAACTTAGGGATCCACAAAGAAATAATTGTAATTTGTAATAGTCTATTACATTCATCCTTCGGATATCATAAAGGAATGGTGAGAGACGGGTAGTCCCCTGGAAGATTGGGCATTGGTTTAAATGCAAAAGTTGTTGTTGATACTACTCTAGAGTCCTCAGCAATAGGGGATCAAAATGGAATAGCGAGTGCTGCGATGTCTCCTTAGGGACAGGACTAGAAGACTCAAAGGAAGACGTCAAATTATTCTCAATGGGCAATTCCACAGAGCAAAAAAAAAACGATAGGCGAAGTGTCATTTGTTTCATAGCTCTGTGGGCAATTCATACCAATCAATCAACCCGTAGCTTAAACTTTTGGTGTCAAAAGGGCCAGTGTACTCAAATCACGTTGAGATTTAATTTTTTCGCCAAGCAGAAGATTCTAGTCGAACTCTTTGGTTGTCATTGACTTCAGTTTTTAGCTGTAACTTTAGTAAAAAGTTTACATCTCTAACAATTAAAACTGTTACTGAATATTAAAGTTAAATCCAAGTGTCACTGTCGGGTGCTTACCACAAGGCTTAATCAAGAAAATTGTAGAATTCTCCACAGAAGTGAGTACTTACGTAACGCCTACATTGTGCTTTATCTTACGTAAAATGAATGGCTGGGGAACGTCTGGATATTTGCTTTAAAGTTTTGACATCTAAAGTTTCAAACACTTATGTAATAATTTTAGCCCGTAAAAAAAAACGTCTAGGCGATCATGGAACTAGATTGCAACTGATAGATACACATGATAATACCTAATTACCTATGGTATTGTATTGACAGTTTCAACACATAGCTTATACTTACGTGCATAATTACCAAGAAAGTTTTGAAATTAGGAATGAAATTCGGTACACACAAAATTGCATTGCAGTTCCGTGATCCCTACAGTTATGGATTATGGATTATGGTCGTTACGTTGGACTCTGTTGGGCATGACAACATTGCCTTTAAAATAAACGGGTTTCAACTATAGAACAGAAAACTGATTGCTAGCATGTAAAATACAGAAAGAATTAGTACAGACTATAATAATATCTTAAAGGGTTACTTTATCTCATAAGTTGTCAACCACGATTCACGACAAATTTTATTTATTTGTAAAACAACGTTCAATTCTGTTTCGTGAATGTTTTTTTAATTTCCTCTCAATAAAACAAGTTTAAAATATATAAGGTGACCTTGAATTGGTATGTTATCCCGAAAGGGGGTAAATCTGCACCCCAAGGTTCGTCTACGCTTTTACTAAATTAATAATTTTTCGTTGAAGAAATGCTATGTAAAGTTTACGTTCGAAAATAGCCTTAGCGCAACTGGGTGGTTGAACTTCGTCCTTGACTGAGTGCACATAAATGAGTTTAACGATCTGTGTTTATAAATGAACTTATAGTATCTTGTTAACTCTCGTAGCAATCGCACGTGCAATTTTGCGAGCGGATTTATTTTTACGGTGGAGGTTTGGGAACACCCCAGTTTCAAGTAAGACTCTCGCAACTTGTAGGGTGTCATGGTCCCAGTCCCCCCATTTCGGGATAACATACTAATTCAAGGTCACCTTGTAGAATAGGAAAACTGATTACTGACCTCAGACATCTTAACAGATATTTAAGTATAGTATTAGATGTCTGTGTTACTGACTTACCAAATTCAAATTAATGACTCATCGCGGACAATATCTCAACGGGTTATTTTATGTTAATGAAGATGAAAGTAACGTTTTGTTGTTTGTGTGGTACGACAAGCTACTTTTTGTGTAAAATATACATTAGTTAATCAGTGAGATTTCCTCAGAGACTTGACCGAAAACACTCTTCGGCAATCTAAAACAATGAATACAAGACGGCTAACACTTTATAAGACAGTTGGCTTTATTTTTCTCTTCATAAAAAATAAATAAACCTACACAAGAAATAAATATATGGATGGATGGTTCAAGTCCCGTTCGCGATTCAAATTATTCCATTACAAATTAATTGGTACCTACTTACGTACACAATATCTAATAAATGTGCATTCCACATATGGCGCTGGGTGAAATGTCTAGAAATATTTAAAAAAAACGCTGAGTTAGTGCTTACATTGGTTTAGTCAAGTAAAGTCCGATAAATAGGTACCTAGTTGCATTGCTGTTTTTTTTTTATAAAACAATAAAATATAATAGTAGATATTTATTTAGCGTAAGTTTTCGCATAACTACATGACTCGATGTTCATTTCATCCCAAGCGGTTGTTTCGATCCTTCGTCAATAGCACCGGCACCTTTGATTGACACGTCGATGTGGATTGGCATACCTAAGTAGTTAGTTAATCGATAAAAGCCTATAAAATATTAAAACTTTATCCATTATTTGCATTTGCTGTATCCTTTATTATGTTTATTGAAAACTAAAAAAACTGATAGTCAAGTTTAGAAATTATTTGTATTTTGTTTGCTGTCATGAATACATCTTCCTTGTGACACTGTTATGGATGGCCGTTACGCTTAACATCAAGCGAATGTCTATATATAAATCACGTTATTCATTAATACCTATGCAATAAGAAAAGACACCTACTTTATTAATTACTATTTAATATTTTAACGAGAATATTTCAAGTTATATATTTTAACATTATAAAATCGAAACTATATTAGGTAGCTTACCTATCCAATATTTTATGTAGAATATTACAAAAACATTTTCTCTGATATGATGTTCTCAAATAAACATCTTATAACTAAATAGCTAGTATTCTAAATCACTAGAATAATATATAATATTGAGATTGACCTTTTAGCTCAAGCCATACATCTAAGGTGACAACATGAAATTCAAAGTGAAATGATGAGGCATACGTTAGCAAGTAAGATTTTTGATAAAATATCTCGAGAGAATATTGTTGGCTTCCGTTGTTAGTTCTATGAAGTTCAGAATTTAGGATAAAGAGAGACTAAATTAAGATTATAGGTAGCTAGAAGCCAGATAGGAAAATAATAAGACGTTACCGTTGAAGCAAAAAGTTTTTGGATATAACATCCTATAGTAGGTACTAAAAGAACTCCGCTTATAGGTACTACTTTTTTGCTACTTGAATTATACTTAAGTTGAGTGCACGCGTAGTAAGAAATAAAATAAATCAAGATAATAAACAACTCATTGAAACAATCACACTACTCTATTCTCTAGCTCTCTAAATGTGAGTTAACCAGCTGGTCTATTAACTAAATTAGGTTACCTATATGACCTAAAGAGTTGTTAGATAATTTAGATATGCGTTGATTCATTGTGCACTACCCTCTTGATCAGTAACACAATGGTAACGTGAAATAAACAATGTCAAACCACCATTTGCGCATTAGTTATGACCCTGGCGTGAGATAATCCGACTAAATAGCGGACCCAGGCGATAAACGCTGGGTAATTAGGTGACCAATGTTTGTTCTAGGGTTGCCTCAGTCGCGTTACGGCCGTAAAGGTCATCTTTACTATGGTCAAGGTATTATCAAAGGATAGTACTATCACTAACATTTTCAGAAGAGAGATGCTGAAAGATATTTTTACCTCTGACTCAACACAGTGCCTTTAATATTCTCAGAACATTTTAATACAATGTATACCTACCTACTTACTAAAAACTTGTAGACAATAATGTCATATTGTGTTTTGATCAAAATTTTCGTTAATGTCATACATAACGAAAACTTTGATTGAAGATAATGGCAAAGAATGTTGAGTTTCTCAATCATCTACCTGAAACTGAATCAACCCTAAAGTTACAGAGCGTCATCAGACTAATTCGCGTGCGCACACCGATGCCAACATTTTGATTCAGATTGCAACCTGACAATTTAGTTACAACCGCGACATTCAGCCAGTGCATCCGTCCTCAATAAAACAAAACAAAATAACAAACAAATAGTTCAATGAAACTGTGCCTTAAAGTTTCACAACTACAAACTTCGGAGTAATCCATTCTAAATAATATAAAACTACGGCTTTGTTACTAAAAAGTTTCTGTATCGAATGCACAACGAATGACACGGTGATTTGTCCACTGAATTATTTATGTCAGGGTTTCGCGCTAAAAGTGTTCTATTTTCAATTTCAAACAATTAAGTTCTTACCCTCTTCGGGACAGTGATTGGTGAGAGTAAAGTACATTGATGATTTTGCAGAGTTCGTCTTTAGTAGACACGAAATACAATTTTGCAGTGATTTTATTCTAGAGGCGTTGAAGCAGAGTACGAATTGGTTTTCAAGTGCAGTGAAAAGTGGCCGAAATATTCTGCCTCTGATATCTGGGACGAGGGTAAAAGGTCGGTATGAGACGGTAGCACTAAATCGCATTACACTATTTACCCTTGTACTGTCCCGATTCCAAGTTTTGTTATATACCAACCTCTACTTATATAAAATCCGAAGGTATGTTTAGTAACTAGCCCTTTTCTAACCTTTTTGTTGACTTTGAAACTTGGAAAACTGTTTGCGAAACTCGATTACCTTTTCGATGCGGTAAGATATCAGCTATGTTGAACTTTTGTTAGATTTTGTCGGGTAGTCGGATATTTCTATATACCTACCTAACTTAAAGTAAGTTCATCTATTTGAACTTTGTCCTTTGAAAGCTTTTATCTTTGAAAAAGTTAAATAAATTAAAGTTGTAGAGTACTTAAATGATTCAATATTAACTTATAGCCTACAGCAACTTTGTAATTAAAAAACAGTATTAACTAAGCAATTTAATAAACGCTTTATTTAGGTATAACAGGTATGGTAAGTAGGTATTAGATTCCAATACACGTAGCTGTTTGTTGAACCTTTATCTATGATTAGTATTCCACTGGATCCATACAACGATATTTTAGTTGATTAAAGTTAATATTTACTCAGTCTGAGTTCGCCTTTTCAAAAATATGCATAAACATTTCAAAACATTGAAATGCTTGGGCATAATTTCATGCTTATCCCGCAACATTAAGTAAACTTATTACGATGTAGATAATAATATGAGGAACAACAGAGCGGTCCCAATATGGTTGTTGTGCTCGTTGTCATTATCCCAGGGCCTTGGGGGCATATCTCCACTTGAGATTAATAACCTCACTTTAGATTTTAGCTGTTTAATTCCCTCGTTCTCCTAATTTACGGCTCCAATCTAGAGAATTACCTCGGAGATGAAAGTTAGTACCTACGCTCAGAGTTAACACTTTAGGAAGGAGCTGACTTTGCCTGATGAATGGAACAGGTATTGGCAGGCATTACCTATTATATGTAGTACCTACTAACTAACAACGGCCAGAATATACTGGCTTATCTATTATACTTTTCTGTTTACGTTAGACAGTTTTTTAAGGGACCAAAATAGTATGTTTACGACCAATTAATATTTATGAGTAGGTACCTACTTAATCTTAATATTGACAGCATCTGAGGCGGTTGAGCAGGCTGGCTCATAACCCGGAGGCAACAGGTTCGATTCCCGCGATAGTACATTTGTACTTATGTGCGCAAATATTTATTTACACTGTTTGTGTAGCGGGAAAAAATTAAACCTTATACCATACGAAACGAAAAAAAGAAAACAAATCATTCCTAATGCTGGCCAGAAGCTCGCTGACATGGAAAAAGCCATTCAAATGGAATCGGCTCAAGAATGGATAGTGGTCTGATAAATCGAGGATCTAATGACTGTGATTACTTTTATGTACAATGGTGGAAAACTAGAGGATTTTCCGCTACATTTCTTAGCTCTATTTATAAACAAAAATAATAAAATGATTGTGCTTTTTAGTGATCTTATGAAAAAACTCCCCGAGTTATAAAATAAAATGAGGGTGTGGTAAAGCGTTCAGATTATTCAAATAGTTGTGTTTTTCGCCGTTGAAATAAAACGCTTTTACTTTCTTCAACAGTGAGATGTGCGAGGTTTGGAGATTGTAATATGTAATACCTACACAACATAACATGTTTGTATACAAACCTATTAAGTATACTAGCGGTGGGCGTTGCGACGAGGAACCGTTTACAAAGACCGTTTTGTGTTCCGCGACGATGGAACCGTTTTACGTCCTGGATCAAAACAGTCTTCGTTGCAAAAACCAGTCTCAGAATTACGTGATGTGATTTTAAACTTTAGACCCAAGAATATACAGTCGAGAATACAATGATTAAATAGTACGTATCACACTCGTTGCGAGAACTGTTTTGGCGAACGAACGTGGAAGACGACCGACATTGCACGTTCGTTCGCCAAAACAGTTCTCTAAATAAAAACGTAGTTGCAAGAAACTGCAACCGTTTGTATTGACGACGCAAGATCGTTCGATAAGTTCCGTCCTAGCCGTCTTCAAACCAGTTGCAACGAAGACCGTTTTCCGCAACCGTTTTCGTCCTTGAGAAACCAGTTGCGTCTCGTCCGTCGCGAATTCGACGACGATCCACCACTAGTATACCTTATTTATTGAATCGATAGAAATTGTTGACTTTTAGAATCTTAGATATACTTATAGTACCTACTATTTTGAAATTTAAAAGACTCGTTAAAGGATTGTGTGAATCTGTAATCCATTGTTTATGACCCAAAAAAATATATTGAAACAAATTACCTACTTGCCTATTTTCGCTAAAATTGTATCGCTAATTTTGTACCAACATAAGTTAGTACTTTGAAAGGAAATGGCTTAGAAACGAACCACCTTGTATAATCATTGACGTCGTGAGGGCTTCAGTCAGAGCGATTCACTCGTGGATTCACCAGTGAACGAGTGAAACAATCATTCTTCGGCTCTTCTAAGAACGACCAAGACAATTGAATAAGTTCATGATTTTCCTGAAAAAAGAAAATACCTAAATAACTACAATTCATTTTTTTTACTTTCCAGTACCGCAACAAACTGAACGAGCAGCAGAATGGGCGGTTATCGGCCCAAAGAGCGGCACTGGGCGCGAGGCAAGAAGAAATGCGGAGCATCGACCGACGAGTGTCTGAGCTGCAGGCCAGGCTGCTACGAAAACGGGCATTGAATAGGCAGTTAGCGGCAGCGCACAGGCAGCCGCAGCAACAGAGGTGAGAGAGTCAGTTGTAGTTTTATATGTCATCGAACTCGTGATCAAAACAAAACAAAAAACTACCGTCATCCGCGCGCTTGAGCGTGTCGTGAGCCCTTTAATAAAATATTTGAGTAAAACTCCAGATCATTTATAATAATACAGTAAAACTAAATAATTGACACAGGGCCGGATTAACCATTAAGCAGAGTAGGTAACTGCCTAGGCCCCAGAGGCAGTTATCGGTTAGGGCCCACAATCGGTTAGGCGGCAGCATATCCGTGACAGCAAACGCAACGCCTTGCTGTGGCATAGATGCAAGTCATATCTATGGTCTAACTAAACCATCCCTCATTCCTATTGTAATTTTTCATCGTTAAAGAATATTATATAATATCACGTAAAGTCAAGTCTTAGTTATAATCATAGTCCAGTCTAAGTCAGGTAGTCATAGTCCAGTCTAAGTCATGCTCCAGTAAAGTGGTGGCAACTTTACTAGAAGCTTCTATGGAATTTTAGAAGCAACACGAATACTAGTTACTAGGTGGTAGGACTTTTCTGCAAAGTTCGTCTAGGTAGGTACCACCGCTTTGCTAGTTATTCTGCCGCCAAGCAGTAGTGTGCAAGCACTACTGTGTTCCGGGTTGAAGGGCATTGTAGCTAGTGAAATTACTGGGCAAATGAGACTTTATGACCTGATTACACAGTGTAGTAATCTGATTACTAGACTGTATGATGTCTCAGGATGACGTGCGCAGTGCAGTGTCACGCGAAACTTTATTATTTTAAAGTTCCGAGTGACACTGCAACTGTTATGGGTGGCCGTATTGCTTAACATCAGGTGAACGACTAGCTCGTCACGTCATTCATACTCATAAAAAAAAAAACTAAACCATCCCTCCTCATTCCTATTGTAATTTTTCATCGTTAAAGAATATTATATATCACGTAAAGTCAAGTCTTAGGTATAATCATACTCCTGTCTAAGTCAGGTAGTCATAGTCCAGTCTAAGTCATGCTCCAGTAAAGTGGTGGCAACTTTACTAGAAGCTTCTATGGAATTTTAAAAGCAACACAAAAACTCACGTTTCACCACATTATATCACTTGCCCACACTCATGCTTGTAATTCAGCACATAATGCGTAAAACGCCACCAGTTTTAAACATTAATACTGAAAAAATACAATGCAACGACGTGAACTTTTCCGCGTTCCCGCCAAAACACTCATAGCCAGAGTTATTCCGATGTATGGGATGAGGCATCTGTACTGTAGGTATTATAATATTACCTGTGCTATTCTGTAGGTAGGTTAGGTAGTATTATTAGATAGGTACATATACCTACTACATAGTCAGTAATATTAATATTGTTTAACTTTTGTATTTCATTGTAATTCCAGAACAAACAACCCAACGCCGATGCAACAGTTACCGAACTATCCAGCTGGTGCCGGCGGGAATCAACCAAAGAACCAGCAAGCCAGAGGAAATATTGTCGCTGTAGAGCCTTATAATCACGTCCCGAATGCGCAGAGCGTCAATCATAACGCAAACTTTCAGGTAAAACAATACCTACGGGCACAGAATTCCCCCTATTACATAGGTCTTACAAAAGTCTTTGCCTACGGGAGAGTTATTTTTATCCGTAGTTAAGGTTAGTAGTTGACTAATAGGAAACCCCCCTCCCCCCCGGACCTAATGGTTAAACAATTTTACTGACCATTGACCGCTATGGTCAAAAGTTAGAATTTCGTTGGTTGTTTTAGCCCAGCTTACGTATCTACCTAGGTATCTTTTTAATAATAATTATGTGCTGTATTATCTAGTGCTTGTTTTATAGAACAACGTGAGTGGCGGGTGGTGGCTGAGTAGGCACCTACCTGCTCATCAAGAACGAATGATGGAATGATCCATTTATCTACTAATGCCCAATGGGCCCATAGAAGTTTTTAAAAATTTCTGGCATTCTAGGACACCACAGAGATAAAATAATTATTGTATTAGATAATATTCTGTCTGCTTGCGTTAGTGCAAATCCGTCTGTCGCACAGCCCAGCCGCTATATTATTATATAATATATATACCGCGTCTGCTGCTCAACTGCTGTCAAAATTGTATGAACTTTGACAGTTGAGCGGCAGACGCGAGTCAGCACCGCTGCTAAAAATTGTAATAGGGGCAGGAGGTCTAGCAAAGATCCCTTTCCATTAGCATTAAAGCCAAACGATAGTAACTCAAAATGTATGGGAATGACATTACCTGCGATTTGTTCTCAATCTGCCGATGCGATCCGCTGCACGCCCCATACACCCCCATACTCTCCCCATACGATGGTCGAGCACATCGACAAATACTTAATAGTGGATTGTTTTTTCTATAATCCTGGCGGATTGAAACTAAAATCGCGTGGCAAATTGTATAATGTGTAGAGTACTTTAGCAGATTGTCTGTGGTGCAGATAAAGCTAATAATTTTTTAATCTGTTATTTCGTCGTCCAATCGCATCACATCATTACCTTCAGTCGATGTCACTTCCGCTAAAATGTCAATGTCAATGTCAACTAAACAGCGGGACGCGCTTTTTTGTTTATTTAATTTTTTAATTATCAAAACAAAACAAAAGCCAAAGTGAAACGTTGTTTTTCTTAATTTTCAGACCACCAAACAGAACGTTATACAAAACAACGTGCCATTAAAACAGTTCACACAGAGTGACAATATACAAACGCATTTGACTCAGCAAGAGGCACACTACTTGCAGCAAAAACCTATGATAAATCCACTGTTCAACGGGTATACTCACACGCAAGGCTTACAAGAAAATCAGTTCCAGCAGTACCAGAACAAACACGACGGGTTCAGTCACGTACAACAGGGAATTAGCAATGCGTACGACCAAAAAATGCTGGACCAAAAGTACCAGGATTACTTGAAACAGCCGCAGTACAGCCCCAACAGCACTAGCAGCTCCAACAGTAATCAAACTGGTAAAGAGTTAAAAATAAACGAGCAAGAGTTCTTACCTGAATTTGCTGCAAGCAAATCTGATCCTAAATACCAAACATTGCCATACAACACGAAATTTCCTCAAAGTACAAACGGTAAAAATAAACCTGAATTAAACGGTAAGAACAGTGATGAGAAGAATGCTATCAATGTGAACCACATGACAGTACATTCTACACCACTCTCGGTTGTGAACAAAAGTCTTGCAACACCACTAAGTCAAACAGAAGCCACATATCAGCAAGATGCATATCAGTTGCAGAAATCAGACTCTTCCAGCCGGTGTAACCAGGAAGGGAAAGAGAACCATGCATATCAGCAGAATTCTAGGATAAGTACAAATAGTCAGAGCAATGAAGCTTCAAAAGGGAGCGGAATGACTCAATCAGTCAAAACTAGTTCTACAAACACGACAAGCAGCGCATCTATGGGATTTGGAGTAAGTTGACTTTTAACTTACAACTTAAACCTTTCTGAATGTGTCATTTAAATTATTTTCCACCCCCAGTCATTAGGAAATATTCACTTACCTACTGCAATAACATCCTTTGCTTACATGACAATAACATGAAATAAGCTAATACTAACCATCACACAAAAAGGGCTGCAATGTGCCCTGTAGGATGCAGCCCAAAAAAAAAAGTAACATGTCAATACATTCAGGTTGAGTTTCATTATATTATGGTTTGCTTGGGTAGATGACAAAAAATAAAATGACCAACACCTTATTGTTTGTCTCATCATTTCTTTGGTATTTAAATAAAACCATTACATTTACAATAATTTTTAGTAAATATTTAAATCAACAAGTAAAATGTCACTGTTGCTGTACAACTACTCCAAAAATAATTATTGAAGAACATAAAGTACTAGGCTAATTTCTGTACAATTTGTTGTGTTGTAGTTATACCTGTTTCATGCATTTCAATTTGATTTCGAGCAATTTCTATCCTCACATCACAATGCACCTGTAAATATCATCATCATTCATTCCAGAAACCCGTATCGAGTGTAGCACCCACATCGGTTCAGGTATCAAGCGGGAAACCATCACCCATTTTCCAGACATCATCCACAAAGATCCAACCTGTCCAACCACAAACCGTTCAGAGTCAGACCACAAATCATGTATCTAGTAATGCCAATACTCAACAGCAGATTAGAAACACAGCATCCGGGCTATCTTCGAGTGCTGGAAGTACATTCAGTGGACAAAATTCTTCGCAAAGTATTTTGTTGTCACCACCGCAGAGTGCAAGCACACCTCTGTCAACACCTGATGTCAGTACGGATAAGTCACCAAAACCAGCATTGCCCCCGAAGCCTACGATTAAGGTATTCACATTTTATTTGTTGAATTACTACTACTGTAGGAGTAGTTATATATTACTTTTAGGTAGTTATTGTAGGTGTTTATTAAATTACTTATTATAGGTATTATGTAAGAACATCTAACTAACTGGTTAAGCCACAGTATACCACTTTTTTATTGTTTGTCCTAAAATTCTGACTACAGGATTCTAATAATTTGATAATAATTGATCTAAATCTAACGTTAGCTTAAAAGGAACCACCCACCTATCCAGAATCCCTTAATTAATAAATGTTGAATATCTATCATCAGTTCTATACCTTTCCAAAGTTACTGATCCCATGATGTGCTTGCTATCTCTTAGAATTAGACCAGAATTGACAACTTTTTTAAAATTGTTTGGTCACAGTCTCTCCTGATGGCAGAGTTGTGATTCAAACTCAATGGCGGATGTGAAGTGCGATGCAAGCTCCCCGCTTGCTGCGTACACCGCTTACCTCATATAATTTTGCCACTGCGCAGCGTTTTGCGCTGACTTCACCGCCGCCATTGAGTTTGAATCGCAGTATAAGACGTGACGATGCGGTCTAACACTCTTGCCTAGTAGAAGATACCTTTTCATTCACCACTAGTAGAGCCACAGGGTGGTATCGGTTTCTGGCACTCACAATTGAAACAAACACTTAAATAATTAAGATTTCTAATATAAAATTTTCAGACACCACCACGACAATCGGCAATCAACGATGCAGGTTTCACCCAATCCACTGAAAACCTACCCGCCATACCGATACCGGACTTGTCCAACGACAGCGAATCTCAACCGATGCAAAAAGAAAACAACAACGAAATGATCATCAAAGCTCGACCCCTTACTATAAGAAAACCACCGATTAACGAGCAACAACCTAAGCTAAGAAACCTTAACGCTAAGAACGGGGTAAGTGTCAGCATCAATCGAAGAATCGAAATGCCTCCAGCATTCCTATTCCCAGAAATGGATCTAAACAATGAAATGTCTAATGAAAACGGCCTAAAACGGAAAGATGAGGTTGATAGGGCTCAAAGTGTATCAAGTGAGGAGAGTCGAGACAATGTTGTCTCGGATATAACAGAGCAGATTAGTTCTGTGGCTTTAAGTCAGGATTCTCAAGATGAACCTCCGGAGAGGCGGAGGAAAGGCAACTTGAAGCAAGGCCGGAAAGCACCGTTAGCGAGGCGAGTCAGCTTCGATCCCCTCGCGTTACTGTTGGATGCCAGTTTAGAAGGAGAGTTGGAGCTAGTTAAGAAAACAGCAACACAGGTAAAGTTCATTTGAATCTTTTTTTGTGATAAAGAAAATTAGAAACTTCTTCATTAAAAATTAAAGTCTAGTCTAATAAGTAGGAACATACTGCTAAAGTGGAGTCTGTCATCTCTATCATCAAATGTTGATAATGTTGTCTATGTATTATATTTCATGGTATAGCCACAGTGTGGTTAGAAAGGGCATGTAAATGTAAAAGGTCACTGGTCATGCAGACATCAAGGAACAAGTTTTCAAAGGAGATAGCATGGAGCTCCATTTTATCATAGTATGCTGCATGTAAAAGTAAAAAAGTGGACCTAGATAGTAACGAGCGGAAATGTACAATAATTAATTATGTGTTTGCAACTTTCAGGTGCAGAATGCAAGCGCTGCAAATGACGAAGGGATCACAGCCTTACACAACGCCATTTGCGCCGGACATTTTGAGATTGTTAAGTAAGTACATTTAGTAATGCTTACTGAAAACATGGGGTACTTTGTCGTGAAATCTTAATGATTCTCTCGAAAAAACTTAAATATGTCTGATTATCCATCACACACCAACAGGCAGAAGATATCCACTACTGAAATGCTGACTGAACCTCTCCATAAAATGCAACTAGATGCTCGCTTCACATCTGCCATAACCACCACAATTGGCAGGCATCTTGGTTATCCTAGAAGATTTTAATGTACCAAGGAGAATGCTGCCACCTATTCTCTGGTTACCCTTAGCCAACTTCCCCAGGAATAGATGTACTGAATAATACTCTTGAAATAAATAAAATTTATATTTGTATCGGTTCTAGGTTTCTGGTAGAGCTTGGGTGTGATGTAAACGCACAGGACTCGGACGGATGGACTCCCTTACATTGTGCTGCCTCCTGCAATAACTTGTCTATGGTCAAATTCCTCGTCGATAATGGTAAGAGAAACTTAATTCATTGCTTATTAAATTAAAAGTATCTTAAAAAATATGCAAAAAATATCTCTCCGGCGGGGAATCGAACCCCGGTCTCCCGCGTGACAGGCGGGGATACTTACCACTATACTACCGAAGATATGTTCTGTGGTGGCGAAAAATACGTACTATAACTTTTAGTTAGTTAAATTTATGAGTATTGTGGTATGCATGTAGTTACTATTATCTATTCTGTGTTTCAGGTATTATGCAAATCATAGTTCACGAATGCAAACATGATATCGCAGAATGCAATGAATTTGGCTAGGTAGTAGGACTTTTATGCAAAGTTCGTCTAGGTAGGTACCACCGCTTTGCCAGTTATTCTGCCGCCAAGCAGTAGTGTGCATGCACTGCTGTGTTCCGGTTTGAAGGGCATTATAGCTAGTGAAATTACTGGGCAAATGAGACTTTATGACCTGATTACACAGTGTGGTATTCCGATTACTAGACTGTGTGATGTCTGAGGATGACTTGCGCAGTGCAGTGATGCGCGAAACTTTATTATTTTAAAGTTCCGAGTGACACTGCAACTGTTATGGGCGGCCGTTTTGCTTAACATCAGGTGAACGACAAGCTCGTCACGTCATTCATTCGCATTAAAAAACTATGTTTCTTCGCGATGTTCACCCTCGATCACCCTAGTAATATATTCATATAATAGGCACTTGTTTTTATTTATTTACATATTTGTAAAATAGTTAATTTTTTGTTATCCAGGCGCGTGTATATTCGCAACGACGCTGTCGGATCACGAGACAGCGGCTGAGAAGTGCGAAGAAGACGAGGAAGGCTTCGACGGCTGCTCCGAGTATCTTTACAGTTAGTACCTAACTTATACACAGGCCCGTATTGTTTAAAGCAGTCCTAAGTCAGATGCAGATCTGATAAAATAATTTTATTATTGTAGTAGTCGTCTGTTGGCTCTATGCTTGTGTGGGGTATCAAAAAAAGAATCCAACGTAACTAAAACAAACCTAAGCGTGAACAATTTTTTTCAAATTCATCGCCAACAACTTTGCAGACAGAATTTTTGGCAAGTGTTTGAGCACAGGAAAAAGATTGCAAAGACTGGTTCTGTCTGGGTGTTGTGGGAGCATGGTCCTCGTAGTTCCTGGGTCACTTACAGGGAATCCTAGTTAGGGTCCAGGATCTATGTATGTGGTATTTGTCACTTTTGTTTGTAAATACATACTTAGAATAAGTACAATTATTATCATGATTACAAACATTATTTGATTGATCTGATTGCACAGTTGGTAGTAACTCTGCCTTCGGAACTGCAAGTTGTAGGTTCTATTCTCACCTAGAACAAACATTGCCTTGCTTAGTTTAGGGTTGAATCGAGTCCTCAAAGGTAGGCAACGCATCGTTAACGCCCCTGGTATTGCAGGTGTGTATAGGCGACGGTAACTTACCATCAGGGCCCTTATTCCGTATCGATTCCTTACTTGGAAACCACGCGAATTTCTTGTCTTACATAAGAAATCTGCAAAAGTCTATTCTCTATAAAACGAAAACAAAACCGCGCGAAATGAATTTGGAATTGGCGCGATATGAAATGTCAAAAATCATATGTTTTACCGAGACGCGTTCCGAAACATCAACACATCAAAAGATATGATATGTCAATATATTTTATTCAAAATAAAGATAAGTTTAATTTAAAGTGAAGGTATATCTAACCCTGTGACACGATTTGAACAAGACACGATAACGACCTGGTTTCGAATCGTGTGGAATCTGTGTTTCCATAGAGAATAACCGCCCAGAGGGTCTAGCAAAGATCACAATCGCTAACGCTAACGCCTCACGCTAACTCCAAAAATGTATCGAAATGACATTCGCTACGGAAAAGAGCGATTTCCGAAATGTCATTTCAATACATTTTGGAGTTAGCGTTATAGCAATTATGATCTTTGCTAGACCCCCAGGCGGGCCGTCTGCTTGTCTGTACGTTTAAAAAAAAAGATGGCGCTGTGTGAAACAGCCTCACATATATTATAATTTTTACTTCCGCAGGCGTCCAAGAGAAGCTGGGCATAATGAACAACGGCATAGTGTACGCAGTATTCGCATACTCTGCCTCTCGGAGCGACGAGCTAACATTCACAAGCGGCGACCGGCTTCATGTGTTGCGGAAGGGAGACGACAGCGAGCGTGAGTGGTGGTGGTGTCGAGACTCGCATTCCGCCGAGGGATATGTGCCTAGAAACTTGCTTGGGGTGAGTTGGGCATCTAATTTTATAAGTAGGCACCTTTACTGTAAACAACTTGTAAATAGTTAGACACCGGAAACAGTAGAGTATTGAACTGTTTAATTATGTATAACATCTGTATGTGTGATATTCTTATAAATAAACGCTCATTCATTCATTTATTCATTCATAACTTCGTTGTGATAGTCAGTTGGGTATAACTCTTCTATGGCGTAGTGAGTTGGGAATAACTCTTGCGGTGGATCATAACTTTGGCATTAACTCCGTTGTGGTCTAGTCACTTGACTATAATTCCATTGTCACTAAGCTTGGACATCATCATCATCATTAACAGCCTGAAGACGTCCACTGCTGAACATAGGCCTCCCCCGGGAGCGCCACTTAGAGCGGCTGCTCGCCTCCTGCATCCATCGGCTCCCTGCGGTTGGACATAACTAGTTATAACTGTGGTACAGAAGATACCACAAGCTTACAAGCCAAGCCTTACCTTTTTGGTTCAGAACCCTAAAAATGAAGGCATAACGCGTATAATAAAAATACTGTTTTCCTACCATTAGTTCTAAATGCAGTGCCCTATATCAAATAATAGTTTTAAAGTTCCTAACCACTACAATAGTTATACAAATAATTAACTAGTAGTTTGGACCAACTGTCACTTATTATAAATTGTTTTCTTGTTACAGTTATACCCGAGAGTAACCCCACAAACGGATTGAAGACCTTACCAGTGGCCTCAGTTATGATCTGATCTTGTAAATACAATTAGTTCTCTTATTTTTTATGTATTTATATCACTGTAATCTAAAATATCCATATTGTATACAATTTTAACAGATCTAAGTAATATTTTGTAAATATTTAAATGTATAAGTTCAAAACGAATGAGATTATATTGAATTATTGTACATTTTATAAATATTTTGAGTCATAATTGGTTATAAAATTTGTATAATTGTACTTAGGATGTCTGCAATCGTTGTGAGATAAACACATAACTGACAATACAAATAATGATGAATCCATGTGATGTAATTTTATTTTTCCTTCTCTTGGGGTATTACAGTAAAATAAAAGTGGCTAGTCTATCGTTCTTATGCAAGAAAGCGTGGAGACCACGGGGGTCTAGCAAAGATCCCTTTTCAATAGCATAAACGATAACTCTAAATGTATGGAATTGACATATTTTCCTATGAATTTGTCTTTTTTTTATTTTTTTAAATTTGACCAAGCCAGCGTTTGACCACAATCTCACCTGATGGGAAGCGACGATGTGATCTAAAGTGCAGCACGCTGGTCTAGTAAATACCTATTCACTCATGATTTGAACAACCCCGGGTTGTATTTTTGGGAAACACCAACCAGGGTAAGGCATTCCACACTTTTGCAGTTCTAATTAAAAAAATAGAGTCGAAACGGTTAGTACGTATTGGAGGTATTTTGACCACAAGAGGGTGTCGCTCGGCCGAACACCTGGTGTATAAACTTTCCGCAGGCAATGTAAGTCCATACATTTAGTTATCGTTTGGCGTAAACTCCGGAACGACATCTTTGCTAGACCCCTGTTCACTTCCCGTGCGTGCCGTAACAAAATTTAACAAATTACTATTTGAAATTTTCGAGTCTAAAATATAGAGGTCATCAACATTCCGTAGCGCGAATGTGGCGACGCGGCCGCGGGTCATCTTACGTGAGACGGAGTCTAATAATTATCATCACGAGATTTTGCTTAGTATTCGAACTCACGCCAGAAAGTAGTTACTTGGTTTGGCTAGATGGCGCTGTTATAAAATATCAAAAATAATTTAACTTTTATCAGACGTACCTACTCTTATCATTGTTTTGGACTAGCAATTTGGCAATACAAAACCAATCCACATGGCTTCAAGCTCCAATGTAGGTACCTGAACAAAATGGCAACTACTTCTAAGATAAGCTTAGATAACAATAAAAAAAGCAATTAAAAATTAAAATTTATTGTAAACATAACTACATGTCTCCCTCATCACTGTCTTCGATATCAGCAAGCGCTTGTTTCGCGAGGCTCTCGGCTTCAGTGGCGACCTCTTTCGGGACTAATTGATGCCGCCCCTTGGTGTCTTTGGATACCCAGGATAGTTCCAGCTCGAATTGCTTGTCTTTTAGCTCATCATGGACGAGGTAGATGCTGGAATTACAAGATATTTATGAAAAATTAAGCTCTGAGTCATGCATGCAGGCAGGAGCAACCTATTAAATCCCTTGTACACAAAAGTGTTTGTGGCTTGCTCATCAAAACAGTTGGCAATTTGGTCCAAACTTTACAATGGGATAGTTACATTACTATCACAATATCAATATGACAATAATGACCTAACTTTTTCCCTAATAACATTTATATCGTGAAGATGGCGATAAATGTATTGTTTATAAAGAATGTCCGCAGTAGGATGCCTTGCAGCCACTTAAGATAATGGTTTTGTAGTTTTCTAATTGGCTTAGAAGCAATAAGTGTATTATACTCTCTTGGTCTGAATTGTGATACTACCTACCATTACTGATGTACTTAACATTATGAAACAGGTTAAAGTGGTGATTCCACAAATATTATGAACAAACACTGCAGTAGATATAGGCTGACATTCAGAGACAATGCATCGAGTTTACTCAGATCGAACTCACGTGAGTTCAAACTCCGGACACGGCGAGTATACTCCGCGTTTTTAAATTCACAGTCGAGTTCCAACGTAAACTCCGCCCTCACTCCGCCGAGTAAACTCCGGCCATAGACAAGTGTAGTTTGACATTAGTGACTTACACGTTGTCTTTTTTATTTGGCAGTATTATGCTAAAAAGGGAGAAAAAATAGCAAATATTGTACGAATAACTGAAACCGGAGATCAAATTTACTGGTGATCACAGATTAGAGAAAAAAACTGGTGATAATTATATACTCTTTGAAGGAGACTTTAAAAAGCGCGCCATTTCTCTTTATTTGTTTTTTCAATTATTACTTATTATGATTATTGTGAATGTTGTTATTTACCTAAATAATAAAAAAACGAGTGAAATTAAAACTTACAATGGAAATGGAAATAGCAATGGAAAATAAATCGTCTCCATAGTGTTCACAGTACTTGTTCACAAAATCTGAGGGAGCTAATAGCTCCATACATATAAACTCTAGAAACTAAATAAAAATAAATGCTTCATTTTAATAATAGAAAAGAAGAACTATGGAGCCAACTTGCAAAGCATTGATGATTATATGTGCTTGGTAATTCCTAAAAGGTACCATAAGAATTGATTTTTATTTAATAAACCTAGACCTACCATTAATTTAAGATTAATTCTATATTATAGGTTAGGTATCTACTCACAAACAACTTAAAAAGGCATGGAATAATGAGAATGTGAAGACAAGCCGGGGAAGCAAAATCTATAATACAACAAACAAAAGAAAACACACAGGATCTGACAGTAAATTACTGTTAGATTTTTTTTTTGTTTTTTCATTATAAATAAATCTATGAAGTAACTAATTTTATTTCGTAATTTATTCGTTTTATTCAATACTAAATACATTTCTTCACAAAAACCACATTAAAAATTGATTTTAAGCATTGTTTTTAAAAACATGCGTGATAATAAAGATGGCGGTGCCTGAGCACGGCTCGAGTCACCGATTTTGTGGCTCAGCCCGTCTCATGCTCAGATGAGCATATACTCGTACTCCATTATGCTAAACTCGACTGTGAATGCCAATTGGATCGAAGTACGAGTCTAGACTCCAATTTTGACATAACGGAGTTTGAGTTCGAACTCGAACTTGTCTGTGAATGTCAGCCATAGTAGTCAATCCCTAAACTCCCTACAGAGAATACCTAATAAACATTTTATGTGTCAGCCTGGAGTTAAAGTCTGAGATGCAGTAAGCTCCAGTTTAAAATTGAGAATCCATAGTTTTGCACATTTGGCACATGCAAAATTCATATAATAACAAGCATTCTTAGTCAAAGTGTGCCTTCCACAATCCACATGAAAAACTAAAAAAATCACTGCAAATATCTTACATTCTTGCAGCTTCTTTCACCAAATCTTTGACAGTCAGATCTGCCAGCTTGAGCTTCTCAATTTCAGTTTTAGCTGCTTGCTTTGCTTTGCCCACTGCACATCCAAAGTAAGACTGAAATTATAAAAAAAAAGTTTAACAGCCAGTTTATTTAATATAACTAAATAAAAATTCATTAGTAAATTAATTTATTATATTATCAATTTTGGTATTTGGAGATACCTAATGTCTTATGATACATACTAAAATCTTCTGTAGTTCCTGGTGACCATTTTACATACATGTGAAACCAGGATTACAGCTAGTATATTTTATATAGGTATGGATTATACTTGATCAAATGTTTACTTGCAAATGTGCTATAATTAGCCTCATCATCATCATCATCATCATCATCCACATCCTCTGCTGAAAATAGGCCTCCCCTAAATTTCATAATTAGCTTATTTGCAATAAGTTATTCTACTTACAAATGATACACCACTAGGATCCAGCATATACATCTGAGGCCCTTCATAGTCGCTCCATGTTCCCATCACCACTGAGCACCCATATGGACGGACAGCACTGTATAGTGTGTATGCATGCATGTACATAGACACTCGCTCATTTAAATACTTTAGAGGTACTTGGGTACCATACTGAGATCTGTAGTTGGAGGCTTCTGACCGGGCTGTTTCAACAATCTGTCTCGCATCAGATATAAGGCCAGCTACTGCCTGAAATTTTCAGAAATTATACCTGTTAATTTATTTGTCTTAGGCTGGATTTTACCAAAGTAGAATAAGTTTTATTCCAAGTATAACGCTAATTGTTACAATCAGATACAGCTGATTGACAAATGAAATGATGATTAAAAGGACCCTATCCTGATTGTATCCAAAGAAAGAGCTTAAAAATTGTTGGTATAATAGTTATATTTGTGCAACTCGGTTATTCTTGGAACGTTATACTTGGAATAAGATTATTCTACTTTGGTAAAATCGGGCCTTAGAGAACACTTAGAGGGCACTTTTTACATTAGCATGACAAACATGTTCACACTAAAATTAATGTAGATTAACCTCTCGAATACCAGCATTGAGATGACAATTGAATAACAATGCATGCAAGTTCAATATCAGGTTGCTGCTTTTAAAATAATTGATTAACAAAACAGAAGTCTATGTAAGATCTGTCCATGTTCTATGAAAACGGAAGCAGAACTTATGGTCAAACCAGAGCCATTTCTCTCCTCTTCTACTTACAAACACTATTATTATTTTTAAATTAAATTAATAATTGATAACACGCACCATGCCAACATGCTCATCAACATGGAATATTCTCTTGTTTGCGCCAGGTTCGTACAGCTTAGATGTAACGAGCTTCTCTACTGCAAAAACTACTCCATCTTTTCCTCTCAGGGCAATGACTGTTCCAGAGTTTTCTACAGCTTTTGCTGCATATTCCACTTGGAACACTCGGCCGTCCGGCGAGAATTGTGACGCCGAGAGATCGTACTGTGAACAATCAGATCGATGTTGAATGTTGAGGTTGAAACAAGTAATAACAACATGAGTTGCAAAAAGCTTTGGCGTTGGTCGATTATTTATTACGTGTCTGTATGAATATTAAAAGTGAGCGTTAGAGCAGTGGGTGGTTATCTTCATCGAGTTGTGTAGTAGCAAATAATACAAGGAATAGAGGTAAAACCACAAAAATACGGTACATGCAACTTGGTTATGTCCAGGAACTTAGAGAAAATACTTACACCTGTTCCGATAGAACTCATTTTTTGAAACGGTAATTAAATTTGTAATGTAAAAACCCAAGTGAACTCAATACATTCACTTAAAAATGCGATAAATTTACTATTTTATTTTAGAATCGGCAATAACGATGACAAGCAACTCATTGAATTTGACTTGTGAATCAGTGTTGCCATCTTAATTTCTAAAAACTTAGCCAATGGAAAAAGCTAAAAGTTTTAAATATACATAGTCAAAAGTTTTGTTTTAAAATTCAAAACTAGTTTGGGAAGGTAGAATTACTTGGATTTCTAAACAAATGCATTTTACCTGAATAAAATATAATCCACTAAGAAAAACAATTTTGACGGTTTTGTTTTCACTTTTAACAATATTAATTTTCAAAAAGGCAGAATAGGTTCCATAGAGTTTTAGGCCTTAGTTATTGATCTATAACATCAAATAACTTTGAAAAACTACCTTATCATAATAAAAATTAAATAAATATTATAACAAACCGAAACCGGCAATTCACCGGGGCACGCGCCTCAACGCGAATTGTATATTATCCGATAGAGATGTTCAACTAGTTTCGATCTGTGAACAGTGACACCTCTGAAAATTGAATAGTCGATGTTTTGCCACCCGTAGTATCTGCAATCAGCTATGCACAACAGTGGCTTCTAAGCGCTTAAGTTAAGGTTTGGCGAAGCGAGTCACAAATGTTGCCGAGGCACTTAAGCGAACAATATTTTTTTATTATAATACAAAAAATCACTGCATTTGGTTTTGACCAATAGAAAAATATGACTGGTAAAAGTTGCGAATGTTAGTTGCCAAGGCGGCTGGAAGTGGAAGAAGTATCAAGACATTAATCCAAATACACCGGTGCTGCCTAATACAAATTTTATTTTCCCTATTTGCCTATTATCTGATGGCCATTAGATAAAATAAAATTTGTCGCAGGCTATGCCTATAGATTGAAATGTTGTAGCTGATGAAGTAGATTTTTTAGCTAAAACTGGCTATAGTAACTCTGACTATGCTGGTTTCATGGGTTTCATAGACTGGTTTGTTTTCCGTTACATTTTTGTTTTTTGAGTTCATCCTTCAAAAGTCATTGTTTTTTTTTATAATCTGTGTTCAATCAAAACAAATGATCAAAATCAAAATATCAGACTATTGACACAAAAGTCCGAAGAGAAACCTAATAAAGGACAAGGGGGTCTGGCAAAGATTCCTTTCAACGTAAAACCCTATTTGGCTGTGAGTTTTGTTAAAAGATTTGTTTTGTGTTTTGTTTGTTTTTAGTTAAGAGCTGTGGTTTTTGTGTAAACAATAAAATAAAATAAAAATAAAATAAAAAAATTAGCGTTAACGCCAAACGATAGCCCCAAAATGTATGGAGAATGACATTAGCTTTGACTTAGCTTCGGAAAACTTTTCCGCAGGGACTGTCATCATTCCCATACATTTAGAGTTATCATTAGCCGATAGCGCTAATGGAAAGGGGTCATTGCTAAACCTCCAGGGGGTCTAGCAAAGATACCAACCACTAACGCTAACGCCTCACGCTAACTCCAAAATGTATTGATATGACATTCGCTGCGGAAAAGTTAGCGATTTCCGAAATGTCATTTCAGTACATTTTGGAGTTAGCATTTGGCGATAGCTTTAGCGTGAGGGAGCTTTGCTATACTCCCAGGTCTATAAAAGATACCGTTTAGGTATCGCTTGGCATTAACGATGGAAAGGGATCTTTGGGATCTTTGCTAGACCCCCAGGCCCTCAGAGTGTATGAGAAGGATAATTTTTATTTTCTCTGTAATGGAAAACAGACTTACTTTAAAAATGATATTGCCAAGACCCACATGATGGCGCTATACTCAACTATAAAAAAGAAAAAAAAAAGAAACTAATTTTCTTTTGTTTTATTTTTTATAAACTCACTAAATACTCTATCATTATTAAATACAAAACGAAACAAGAATATCTAGTGTAATTCCGCTAAAATAAAACTATAAAATTATCTATATTGGGAAAGCTGGTGAAAGGGATTGTTGTTGTTGGGGTTTTCAATAATAATTATCTATCATTATTACATAGACATATATATTAAGGACAGGCCTAATGACAGGTTAAAGCGTCGCTTCAAAGTGGGAGCCAATTTCGCAGATTGGCATCCACTAGCGCTCAGTCTGTGATGGAAGTTAGAAGCAGGCCCATTCAACTCGTCATACATTGGATGGTAGTAGTAGGTGGGCATGCTATAGAGATCCCAGTAAAACAAAAAAAAAAAAATTATTTTATTTTAGATATGGCAACAAAATGATTTTGAGGTTATAATTGCCACCGGTCTCGTGTTGTTTTCTTTTCGTGAATTTTCAGTGCTTCTTTATTTAGCCTAGAGACTCTTTTTGTGTTTATGTATTGTGATGTCGTGTTAAAAACAATGAAGGACAATAGCCGTAAATGTGCTAAATGCAATGCATCAACAGTAAAAAAGTCGAGTCTGTTAAACGGTAAATTACACAAAACTCATTCAATATAATTTGAGGTTATGTACTTATTATTGAGTTCATTGTGGATTTGGAATTAAACATGTTAATTATGTTTTGCAGAATGCTATCATAGGCAAAGTTTTGTATTATGTATTTTGTATTATTGTAATATGTTTTTTTTAAATAAAATCGCTCTCGATCTATAATTCACAATGTCATGTATGCAATAAATATAAAAATTATAAAATCCTATGCTTTTATTTTTGAGAATTGGTGTAGTTTTGTCCCTATTATAAGATAGTTTATCTGATAATACAATGGGGCTGCTCTACAATTAATTACTATTGACATTAATTTATTAATACATTGACATTAATAAATTAATGTCAATAGTAATTAATTGTAGAGCCCCTTTTATCAATTCAAATCTATAGGAATAGAACATTTGAATTTTCCGCCTTTTTTAAGTTTCCAAAGGGTCCCACTAAAGGCGCTAGTACTGAATTTCATAACCACTTTTTTTATATGAAGATGCCATTCTTCTCCGCTAGGAGTAATAGTATTCTGTGGTTAGAAGGCATCGGTCGAATGTCACAAACAAAATATGCCAAGTTGTATTGTGAAGGGTTGTACAATCTATACTCAAAAGTGCAGTAAAAAGAAAGACCAAGTTTCTTACCTCAAGTAATTCAATATTTTCAATATAACACTCTGTTTTGTAACAAATAATTGAATTTATATTTGGAATAATCATTGTAAACATAAACATTGACGGACATAATGGCAGCGATAGGCACCTAATTTTCTCAACTTGTCGTAGTTCACGCGAAATCTAATAGATGGCGCTGACCTTGCCCACGTCATTTTGACAAAATAAAATGTTCCTTCGGGCATATCCTGATCTATAAATCAATGCATTATTATTGTTTTTTTTTTCTCTAATCTGTGATTATGATTGAGTATTTGGTGAGTTTCGGTTTTGATATTCATAGCAGTAGCTTCGTAGGTAGGTACTGTACCTACCACAGAAAAGTGCTGATAGGTGGCAGTTTTTTAAACTCAAAATAATTATATACTTAGGTAGGTAAGGTAAAGTGGTCGACATTGAACCACCCAAAATGAGTGTAATTTTGGATTTTGTGATCCAAATTACAAGTTTAATGGTTTATATTGGGTAGGTCCAACTTCGACAAAGAGGTCGCCCGAAGAATCCAACTCGGCTGGGCAGCGTTCGGGAAGCTTCGACCTATCTTTTCGTCCAAAATACCACAAAGCCTGAAAACAAAAGTTTTCAATCAATGTGTGTTGCCAGTGATGACTTATGGAACTGAGACGTGGTCTCTAACTGTTGGCCTCATTACTAAGCTCAAAGTCGCGCAACGAGCTATGGAGAGAGCAATGCTCGGTGTTTCCCTGAGAGATAGGATCCGAAATGAGGAGATCCGCAGGAGAACTAAAGTGACCGATGTAGCTCTTAGGATTGGCAAGTTGAAATGGCAATGGGCAGGCCACATCGCTCGTAGAACTGACAACCGATGGGGAAGAAAGGTTCTCGAGTGGCGACCACGAACTGGAAGACGCAGCGTAGGCCGGCCCCCCACTAGGTGGACCGACGACCTGGTGAAAGCCGCGGGGAGCCGATGGATGCAGGAGGCGAGCAGCCGCTCTAAGTGGCGCTCCCTGGGGGAGGCCTATGTTCAGCAGTGGACGTCTTCAGGCTGTTAATGATGATGATGATGATGATGAATGGTTTATATAAGATTATAGACAATTTATTAGGCTTTCTTAATTGTGTTGTTTATTAATCAAATTATTAGAAGTATTTGTATTCAGTTGTTTTTTAAATATGAGGTTTGGTTCACCTTGTGCACCCTATGGCACTCGTGGTACCGGGGTGTGGTATAGAATGAACTAAGGCTGCACACAATGAACCATCACTGCTGTTAACTAATATTAAAATATTAAATCATTAGTAATGAAAGAAAGCTTTACTGTTTAATTTAATTATTCATTTAGACGCATTTAAGTATTTTTTCTGCTTAATTTAATGTTAATATGTAAGTATTTGAGCTTAATAACGTAAATTGACAAGTGGGATATTAACAATCAGAGTTTATTTTCTTACAAATACTTAAATAACATATGAAACCATTATTACATTAAACTAAATACTAAACCTAAACTTAAAAAATTATAAAATAAAAATCACAAATTATCAAAAAGACCCTTGGTGGAGGGGAATGTTCCCAGAACGCTGGCGACATTGCCACGCTTTATGGCAATGCTGATTTATTGGGCACTGCTCGCCTCCACCAAAAGTTTTGCCAAGTTCCTGAAAATTACAAAAGCGCCTTGTCCTCACGGTCCCATACTTTCGACCCCAAACGACACAAACATGTATCCTCTGTCAAGGTTTCCATATTTGCGCCGTTTGAGGTTTTCAGCTTTCACAGCAGCGCTACCAGCTTGACTTTTAGTTTCAGGAAGATGAGACGGCGGCATAGTATCGACGCAAGTTGCATCCCATACTAATGGCCGTTCCATCTTTCAAGGTACTAACGTCATCCCATCAGGCCTTTTGCCATCATCACGCATAAGTCCGTTCGGTTCAAGAACTTACGCCGATACGCCGGCACTGACAAAGGCCCGACGAATGACGTCATTCAAAATGGCGTGCCGCGGAATACGTCCTGCACTCCTGCTGCATGCTAAATCGTAGTGACCAAGGCGGTCAATTATCGGTTAACAATCATTAATAATTTCCTACCAAAACTAATATAAATATGTCATTTAGTCTTTTCACCTTAATTCAATATTAATCTGCCAACATTTAAGCTTAATAAGCTAAATTGAGAAGTGAGATTTCTATTAACAGTCATATTTATATGCTGTGCTACTCGAAAAGGCGCCAGTAAAGTTTTATGCACAGAGTACATTGGTAAAAACTGAAAGTATTAAGGAATTTCATTGCTCGCATGTTCACGTATTTGATCAATCATCTACTCCAGCCATACGCATCGTTGGCATAGAGGTTGCGGGAAGTGTTCGGCATCTGTGTCTGTGTTGGGAGTTGGTCGTTGCTTGCCGGTGATGCCAGTGTTACCGTACCTGTGTCAGTTGCTTGCGGAGGGTGGGCTGCGTGGTTGTTGAGGTGGATGTTGGGATGTTGGGATTGAAGGGTGCTTAAGCTGGGGTTGTGGCGGGCGTGGGTCACGCGCTTTCCCGGGACTGCCGGAGGGGCATCGGAGGAAGTTCACACATGTCCATCTCCATTTCTGAGAGGTCCTGTATTGTGACGAGCTCCTGTTCATCCATGTCGCTCTGTTGTAGGGTTCTTGCTTGTCACTTACGGTATTCCGCCGCCCTGTGGGTTTTGGTGATTTGTATGTGGCAGGCGTGCGTTTACGCTTAGGTGTTTGCGCCATCCTTCGTGGCTGGCCGCCGCCTCTTGCAATTCTCGCAGCAAGTGATAATACATTATGTTCGGTGTATTTGTTGCAATGCAAGTGCGATTTGGTGTGGTTTGTTGTTCCACCGTAGTACGTCATTTGCTATCCATATCCATACCATTTGGGCGAAGCGGCTGACTCTATTCACAATGGTATTTGATATAGTTATTTATGTAAGAGAGAATAAAGTAACTAATGCTGGGGATAACGTAAGTAGTCGATGTTGACTCAAAGACCCAAACAAAAATGAGGTTTAAAAAATCGGGTAGGTACGAAGTCTTTGCCTGCAAAATGCACCAAATTTCACGGATAGATACTTGGGAAATTCTCGTGTTAGCTAGACATGGCAAGTTTCAAGCCCGCTTCTTCACTTCGTATGAATTCCGTTGTAAAGTTCCGCACTTTTCAGGTTTCAGGTTTTTCGGGGTTTTCACCTATGCCAGCGCAAAAGACGTGTAAACATGGGGTAGGTAAAGGTCGTATATTCTTTTGAAATGGTAATCTGCAATGTTCCACGAAAAGCGTGGATGTTTTTGTGAGTATTGCCTAGTCTATGCAATACTTTGTGAATTAATAGGAATTTTTAACATCTAGTAGCGTTCCTATGAAGTTACGTAAAAAAAATTACCAGCGAAGCATTATGTGTACCTATAGGTGTATTGTGTACCTTCTACTTTTCTCTAGCTCGTACATAAGTATATATAGGTAGGTAACGATTTTAGCAATATTACTAAATCTATTCTCCTCACAGCTCAAACTGTTTGTTTCACCAACATAATTGCCATCTAGTAGAAATGTTAGTAAATACCCTCGAAAGGGTTCGGGCGTTCCCTTCAAGTGGTACAATAAAACAAAATGAGCCTCTATTGATCCACCAGGATCGTGCATTTTATGCTTAGTGTGCCTCTTGAGAAGCTCTGCCAACATTCTTGATTTGATAGTAGTATTACATACTTAGTACTTATACCTACTTACTTACCTAATACCTAGTAATCAGACTAGTAATCAGATTACGATTGTGTTATCAGGTCACAGTCTCATTTGGGGAAATTAGACGACTACTTACATTATTCAGTAAGGAGTTTTATAAAAATGCCTTGTTTATCTCAGTTATTTAATGAAGCATTGGCCAAGTCCTTGAAATCTTTCCACCAACCTTCACCTTATTTAGGTACCATCAGGTAAGTATAGGGAAATTGGTATAGGTACCCAACTTCTACGCGCATAAGTATATAAAAAGTCTATTGTAAGCTCTTTTCAAAAGGTCACAGAAACACCCACACTTTGTCACTGTAAATGGCAGCTCACCCTGTCACACATTACCGTACTGTATGTTTATTGCTTTAATAATGTTGACCCAACCTGAACGGTACCCATGCTACCCGTTACGAAATTAAAAACGCTGTCCTATATGTTTTGAACTCGGCCCGACATTAAAAGCAAACATTCCTGTAATTGCGTTGTCTAAAAACTGCGAATATATTTTTTTCGGTTGCGAGGCCGAACGGGCCGCATACAAAATGAGCGACCCTGGGATTATTATTTGCGGAGCTGACATCCTAATTAGCGCGACTCTTTTATTTTGCTGTCCTCATAGTACAATCCGTTGGCAGATAATGGTTTGCCTGTGTAGGGTTGAATTTCACTACAGCTATTGTGACCTTCCAGATAGAATAGCCTCCTACCTCTGGGCTTACATATTATAAGAGTAAATATATTGTAACAATGACAACTCATTGAATTTCTGCGTTGGTACTTGGTAGGTACCTAATTCTCACATCATATTTTAATTATTATCTGTGATAAGGTCCCACCGGTGCTGAGCATGTTGATTCAGCAGTTTACATCTATGAACACTGAACAGTGCCTATAAATGGGAAACTTCAATGAATTTTTCCAAAATTTTCGTCACATTGGCCTGTTGAATTTTGAGGCTAACACAAAAACTAGGCCTCTGGTCTTTAAATTAAACAAAAGGAAAACGGAGGTAAAGTAAACTTCCTTTTAAAATAAAAATATTAATCGTACTTACATTAAAAGTAAAAAGCAGAGGTATCGCGCTTTCTTCATATTTCAGCAAAATTCCCGTACCTTCAAGTTGGAAAGTCTCGGACAAAGAAGTGGAATAATTTTGAAACAAATTCAAAGCTCAAGGAACAATTAAACCGCTTGAATGTCAAATGGAAAAGCTGGACAAAGTTTGAGAGCAAAAGTCTTAATTTAAAGGCAGACATTTTCTTACTCCGTTCAGTTTTAAGTAAGATTGTTTTGTTTATAAGTGTATAACTTTGATATAGATGAAGAGAAAGTCCTTTACAGCAGGAGGATTAAAGAGACCAAAATAGCTCTAGAATTAGCAAGTTGAAATGTCAATGGGCAGGCCACATCGCTCGTAAAACTGAAAACTGACCGGGAAGAACGGTTCTCGAATGGCGACCACGAACTGAAAGACGCATCGTAGTGTAGGCCGGCGCCCACTAGGTGGACCGACGATCTGGTGAAAACCGCGTGGATAAAAAAATGGAAAAAACGATGGGGTTAAAGAGGAAAAAGATAGGGGCGAAGAGATGAATAGAGTGCCATGGTGATGGGACGGTAGATGATAGTGGAGGTCTAACACCATTACCTAGAGCAAATAAACCATACGCACTTTACTGTATTATAATAAATATTTGTTAGTACACGTTGTTGCTTTATTGAAGGCAATATTTTGTCGGCCACGCCACGACGAAGGGTATTAACGAGTTCGTGAATACCCCGCAGTGTAAACAGATTGCTAAATATATCCGAAGCCAATTTCTTTAATGGAACCTTCAAACGGTGGAACTATGTTTTGCACTTGGTGGTGGAAGCATGGTTAGAGGCTTGGAATTTTTACTAGGCTACCAAAATAATATAAGTATAATTTTAATTATTTTTGATTAGACATTCACATTATATTATAATCATGTTAGGTATACGTAATCGATTCGGAATTGGGTGTTCGAATCGAATAATAATTACATAAGTACATTATATATGAAAAGTAGCACAAATTAATGTTTAAATAACGGTGTACCGGAAGGTCTTAAGAAAGTACCTACTTAGGTACTTACTTAAGCCCTTTTACTTTTGAACGTACTTACGTTTGATCACATTTCCCAAATGTTACCTAAATAAGGTACCAAACCAACGCAGACGCTGGTTAGCAAAGATTATAAAGTCTAAACTGGATATATTGTCAATGTTGGTTAGCCTTTCGCAAATAGGTACTTAAGTGCCTAACTTTACTATAGGTAGTGTATGTTTACAAGGCTCTGGCAATTTGGCTCAGTGATCAAAATAAACTGCAATGAGTGATGTGTCATAAAAACATCTACATATTCTCAAATAATTTTAGCAAGTTCAAGTGTACTGTAACGATCCAGGGTGTCTCGTGACGTCACAAATATAAGAAATGTTATCTCTATAATAATAATATTTAAATCAAATCATTTCACATGTAAATAATAAAGCAAATATTCGTTCAATACTGCACTAATTGGTATAGGACATAGAGATAGGTGTAAAAGTAGGTATCTAAAGGTAAAATGAGGCAATAGTGGAAAGAATAAAAACTCTTTAATGATATTTCACACTAATAAGGTTCGTGCTTAAAATCGCGAGCTAGCAGTCTAGAATGTGTAAAAGATTTTTCAAATAATTTCAGATTGGGAGATGATAGTGGTGATTAGAAAATGAAAAAGAAAGGTGGCAAAATATAGTTTTTTCCAGGTTTATTGGATTACTAAAAGATGAAAAGATGTTCATGGAGTGAAGAAAATCAACCAGCAAGAAGGAACGGAGCAGCTCTATTTAAAAACAGGAATAATGAATTAATATTACCTAAGACCATCAGGTTCAAAGGGAGGTACTTCGCTATATTTAGTCTGTGGAAATTGAAAGGTGAAATCTTCTAATTCATTGTTAAGTAGGTGTAGTTCTTTAGTATTTGAAGATATACACGGACGGAAAATGTTTGCTGCTGAGCGTAGCGCTTTCCTTGTAAGTTGATGTTGAGTGCAGATGCTTATCGTAGGACAAGAACGTCGTGGGAAACACGCCGAGCGGGCGGATTGATGATGGTAGAAGGTTTTAATGTACAGAACGGAATGCGTAGAGTTTTCCTTGTAGGATGATGTTGAGTAAAAATGCTTATTGTAGGACAATATCGTTGTGGACATCTCGCTAAGCGGATGGTCTGATGATGGCAGGTGGTTTTAATGTACGGAAGGGAAAGTCAATGCTATTCTTTGCATATTTCCTAGTCGGCAGGAGCTTAGATGATGATGAGTGTAGATGCTTATTGTAACATAAGATCATCGTGGACATCACTCTAGGCGAAAGGTTTGATGATGGCAAGGGATTTTATTGTAGAAGGGAAGCTAGTGCTATTTACTGCACATTTCCTTAGTCGGCAGATCCCTAGCGTTATACACAAAGGAGATGAAAAATTTTATTTCACGTGGTGATGTAAAACATCGTGAATGTATTTGAATACTTACTTATCACTTTACTTTGATATAATGATTTATTGACTTAATCCTAACTGGATAATTATTGGGAATATTGTTGTAATTCGTTTTAGTATAAGTCAATAATTATTTTCTTAGCAGGTTGTTGTTGTGATCACGGAGATGATCGAAAGATCTTATTCCCGCGCGAAGATTGAAGCATACTTTGATGTATATTTATCACACTAATTTTATCATACAATAGCATACAATGTTGTCATGGATTCAGCAAAAGCAGGTAGGGTTTTCTTTCGTCGGATCATGAAGGAAACACAGAGGTGGAGAGGAAATCTTTTTCCCATTTATTTATTGTAAGTATCACGAGCGTATTTGAATATTTTTCTATTAGTTTCAAATAGGTAATGTTTTCATGCAACTATTACGTAACAACTGGGAATTTAGATTAGAATCTTCCATAGTATGTAATAAGTATTTATCTCAATCAAGCTAGTGCGACCACAAACTGAAAGTTGCAGTGTAGGATGGTTCCATTAGGTGGACCGATGATCTGGTCCGAGCCGTGGGAAGCCGATGGAAGCGGAAGACTAACGGCTGCACAGAGTGGCATGGGTTCAGGATGATGATGGTGATGATGATGATGATGAGATTTGACCTGGTCAGAGCCGTGGAAAGTCGAAGGAAGCGGAAGACTTACGGCTGCACAGTGTGACATGGGTTTATGATGATGATGGTGATGATGATGATGATGGTGATGATGATGATAATGATTATGACGTCTTCCAGATGATAAAGATGACGATGATGATGATGATGGCGATGATAATGATGACATCTTCAGGATGATGATGCTGATGATGATGTTGAGGGTCGAGATAGGCAAAGATCTTATAAGATAAGATGCAATATATTTATTTATCTCAAATCTATGGGCATTGTTTAGTTTAGTGAAGTTCAGGTATGACATTGTTTTAATGAATTTTCAATAAGAACTTTATCTTTTATTTTACAACAAATTTATAATATTTTTCAATGATTAATTATTGTCCTTCGTATTTATATGGGTCAAGCATAAGCAGTACCTTGTTAGTGACTCCTTACCACACGGATAGGATAGCTAATGTATAAATTCGAATGAGAATAAAATCTCATAATTCATAATTAATTTATTCAATAACAATTTTCACATTGTGTCTTCTCAATATTCAATCTTGTTGATAAACGATATCAATAATATACTTACAATACTTATACTATGTTCTACGGATCTAACATAACTTTAGCATACTTCATTATACTGAAATACGTCTTAGATATGTGGATGATTTCTATGAAAGTTCAGGAGAAGCAAAGTCAGCCTGAGAATTCATAAACGGTTCAATGTCTATAGTATACAAAATATATGCATAATATTATTATAATATCAATAAATACGGGTATGGAAACGATTAGGAATAAATGAAATGAAACGAAATGATCTTTATTTCCGACACACAATATCGCGAAAGGAACAATATAACACGGAACATAAAATAAGAAACTTACATAAATATACTAATTATACTCTGAAGCGATATTGCACGATGTCAGAAACAGATCCCGGCTCAGCTCAGCATACAACTTATTATCATTGTGTAATTACTCCGAAATAAATATCCTGAGGTTTTATTCAACATTATTAATCTCCATTTTCATGTCGGCCGAATCTTCGAGAGAGGTGCAGAGGTTCCACACAGCGGGGTTGTGCATATTACATAACCTACGGGCTCTTCTTTGTAGGAGAATTCAGCAAGACATGTCTGATTGTCATTCATCGAAACATATTTAAAAGGTCATGTACTTCTCATAGATAATAGTATTTAATCTCGACGGTAGATGTATTAACTCTAAATTTACGGTTTCCCAATGCGTAACTCGACTTTATAATTATTGTAAAATCAAATATTGTAAAACAAACATAAAATATAAAAAAAAGATTTAAAAAAAAAGATAAACCCTGAGGAGTTTCTTTGGGCTTCTTCTCAATCAGGAGTAATCGAAGTTTCCGGGTATATTTTTAAAACTCAAAGTTAGTTACTAAAATTTAATTATATATTCTGAGTACTAAAATTCAATAAAAGTATTCTGGTAAAGTAAATTCTAAATTCATAATCGTTTGAAATAACTTTCTTAGTAAATAATTTGAGTTTTACTTATGTTTTTATTTATTAATCTTTAATATAGGATACAACGTAGGAAAGTTAGGGTAACGAATTCTAGTCTATCATCGTAGATGGCCACTTTAAATAAACCAGATTTAGATTTTGCATTAATTTATAGTTAGGAATTGGGGCTCAGTAGACGGCGTCATGATAAACAGAAGAGGTTTATCATGACTTCGCTAATATGGTTAAAATAGGTGTAAGGAAGTGATAGAATGGGTTGTAAGAATTTCCGGTAGAAATGATAACATTTTTGTACTAGTGGGGAATCTTGGACTGAGAAGTTGGTAGTGGGTTAAAGTTGTAAGCATTTCCGGTAGAATAATAAATAATAATAAATATGTGTGGACATTTCACACATCGCCATCTAGCCCCAAACTAAGCATAGCTTGTACTATGGGAACCAGATAACGGATATATAATACTTATATACTTTTTTGTTTGTAAATACATACATAGAATACAATATAACACCCAGACGCAGAACAAACATCTATGTTCATCACACAAATGTTTGTCCTGGGTAGGAATC
The DNA here is from genome assembly GCA_963580505.1 of Ennomos erosarius. Lineage (NCBI taxonomy): Eukaryota > Metazoa > Arthropoda > Insecta > Lepidoptera > Geometridae > Ennomos > Ennomos erosarius. The sequence continues at coordinate 8,393,715 of OY756992.1, read as the reverse complement.
GAACCCACAGCCCTCTGTTCAGAAGGCAGGGATACTACCAACTGAGCTATCGGGCCCGTCAAGACAGAAGAAGAAGAAATGATAACATTTTTGTACTAGTGGGGAATCTTGGATTGAAAAGTTGGTAGTGGGCTAAATTTGAATTTTATATTTTTAGGTAGTATTCGTTTAGAGATTCTGATATATACACTTGAAGTAAGGTTCTGAAGTTTAATTATAGGAAGTACTTCAAGTTTTCTAAATTAGGTTAATGTGAGTTGTTTTGGAGCAATCTACGTTTTCGATGTTTCCAGCAGATATAGAATTAGCGCTCATCATAGGTTTAGATTGCAGTGAATAGTAGGATAATGGATATTCCAGTCTACTAAATTGATCGCGTATTGAGTCGGTGTTAGTTAGGAATTGTCTCATTACTTTAAAAGGATTTGGATTACTACATCATCATAACGTACGGGTTCTACTACTATTAGGAGACGATCACTTGGCCATAACAAATTTAGAACATACAACAAGCTTAGGTTAATTTTAGGTTCTTTTCAACGGTATTAGATTTGTTAGCGTTTATTTAATTCAATTTGATAGATTATTTAAACTAAGGTATTTAGGTTCGGTAAATTAAAGATACAATTATAATTACATATATGAATTTAGAAGGGGTAGAAAATAGAGGGGATAGGGGGGGGGGGTCATTACAGTACCTAACAGCATTATCAAGTATCAATAAATTACCAATCAGGTGTAGCACGCTCGCCATCCTCAATGCCCTAACTTAGTTGAAAACGAGCCAAGTTCTCACCGACTATGAAATATTCTGTCCTATTCATCGGTGCTATGTAAAGTGCACTTACTTGCACAAATTTGAAGCAGCTAAAACCATTACGGAGTCTCGCGGGCTATTTCGTCCCGCTCAGCCGGAAAAGTGCTATGAAATCGTAATGGTGGTGAGGGTAATGGCATTCGGGTATACTTGACTAAACAGAAAAGTGAAAATCGCTTGCCGTTATCAAGGTTTTAGGTTCATTGGACGGGTGTTCTTTGTTGGGTTTAGAAAGGACATTCTTTGGGTTATTATAGAGTGAGAACAATTAGACATTGCTATTGCCCTTGGGATCATGGTGCCACTCAGTTGTACCTAAATATTATTGGTAACCACTTCATTTAACGGTAACTATTACATCATTAATCTAAACATTCAGGCAAGCACGCACCACCTTAGGCTGTGTCATCCGTCACTTACCATCAGGCGAGACAGTGCGCAGTGGTCAAATTCTTGCCTTTAAATTATTTTATTTTACACAAAAAACAGCTGCGTAGAAGCCAATAAATAATTATGATTATAAACACAAGAGCCACTTATGGATTTATAATAGGCATGTGACTAAAATTGTTTTTGAATAAATTAATAATATTCCTCAAAAGATAAACATTTGTGAAAACAAAAATTAAATATCTCAAAAAATGACCAAGTTACAAGCATTTTAAAAACCGGAATAGAAAGAGATAGCTCAAACGGCCAGTGACGTCAGAGGAAGCTCGTTCATAGTACCTCATTACTAAGCTGTGGTAGCTTTTCATACAATTTCTTTGGCATGTGACGTCACGAGTAGATTTTTGATAGTAACTGTGGGGGCGTTCTGTTTCGCGAGTAAGGGACAGGAGATGCCTTCTTTAGAAACTTTAAAAGCTTATCACCCCTTGATTTATTTACCGATTTTGCTTATTTTTTTAATTATTGCATTAATTTTTAATCTTCTTTATGAAAGTAATATTTACTTGTTCATTTTTAATAGTAGTCATCATGCCTATTATTAAGTATATTTAAAAAAAATACGAATCATCGCGATCATTATATTCAACCGATTTACGATATACCCTATTAATAAGTGTAGAGATAATGCTGTAGGTACGAGGATGTTTTTCGCATTATAATAGTATATTTTAAACTTTCGCGGTTGTTCACTCATGATCAGCGGTAAAGACCCCGTACTTAAATTTTCGCATACCGTGGGACGAGTCTGCTAAACCCCACTTCACGGAACTGGGTATATTAACTGTACCTTTGATACTTATCTATCAGGTAAGCATCTTTGTGCGCATGAACCCACAAAAATTCGTAAAGTTGGGAGCAGTACACGACTATAACCACTCAGACGCGGCGCGGCGGGCGTAGGTAGGTCCCAAAGCGATCCAAAGTAAATTAGAATTTACTAATCTCAAATAGCGCGGTATGGTTTTGCATATTTACGGTTTATACGAAAAAAACTTAGCAGTGTTTTAAAATTTCAAAACTAGTTTTGGTAAGTAGCATTACTTGGCTTTCTGACGCTCCGCCGTACCTAAAGGAAATAGCTCTGACGCCGGCGCGCGCCGGTTCGGCGCGAGTTACAATTTAAACTGAGGCATTTTTTTTCCTCCTGAACCATAGAGACTTTTACTTTATTCGATAGTGATGTTCAACTAGTTTTGATTTTAGTCGATTTATAACGAGTGACACCTCTAAAAATTGAATAGTCGATGTTTTGACATCCCTAGTATTGCAATCAGCTGTCAGCCACTATTGTGGTCTCTATGCACTTTAGGTTTTTCGAAGCGGGTCACAAATATAGCAGAAGCGCCTGAGCGGTTAACACGCGTCATAAAAATAAGTATAGAACACCAGCCCACAGACTCACAAAGTCAGAAAAATCTGTGTACATTAAAGGTGCTAAAGTTTATAATCATTTACCAGAACACATAACAAATGCTACTTCAGACAATATATTTAAAAACAAGCTCAAGATGCTGTTGATCGGTAAGGCTTACTACTCAGTCAATGAGTTTTTTATGGACACATTGACTGTATAATATTTAGTATATGGATACTCTTTTAGATTTATCTAAAATAATATTATTATGTTATTGACCTGTATATTATTTTTTACCAATAAATTCTGTATTCTGTATTCTGTAAATACCAAGAAAAATATGTGATGAAAATGTGTGATATTCAAAAAAACGAGAAAATATGGTCAAAATCTTACTATACCCCAGATAACCTTCTGGGATCTGGGTTGTCTGGAAGGGATCGCTTTAAGCGATAAGATCGCCCGTTGTGATACTTTTGTGCGTGTACATTGAGTGTTTCTGTGAATGTGGTGTGTTTATTGAAATAAAGAGTTTATTTATTTATCTAACCTTATACCTATATACTGGCACCCTATACATATGCACTCCTTGATAGGGCCTACATATTTGTGCCGTTTGGGGTGGAGACAATGGGTCCGTGGAGGCCCGCTGCCATGGACGCGTACCGGGACCTGGCTAAACGTTTGGTGGAGGCATCAGGTGACCAGAATTCTGGCTTTTATTTTGCACAAAAAATAAGCATTGCCATTCAACGTGGTAATGCTGCCAGCATTCTGGGCACTTTTCCCTCCACCAACGATTTATTTTAAGTTTTATATATTAGTTTTAATTTTTTTAGGTATAGTTTAGTTTAGTACCTATATCATATATTATGTTAATTCTATAAAAACATAACATTAAAAACCATAATTTAACACATGACAAAAACAAAACATATAAAAAAAACTACAGCTAAAACATTATTTACAAAATTTACAATATAAACACGCCATCCAACTCACCACCGCGTGGTAAGGTTCCCAGAATACTGGCAGCATTACCTCTTTGAATCAGAAGGCTGAGCTTCTGAGCGAAGTAAGTGCCAGCTCTGGGATCCCCCGAGGCGAGGACCAATCTGGTAGAAATTTCTTTGCAGAAAGTTCTCGTGTCGGACGACCACGGGCCAAGCGTTTCTACAGCCAGCGCAAGGAATTCGTGGTTTGCGCTGATCTGCGCATATTTGCGCCGTTTCTGTAGCTGCGCCTGTTCTGCCGCGGCCCCGACGCTACGAGCCGTGCTGGAGACGTGAGATGGTGCCAGGGTATCCACACAGGTGGCGTCCCAGACAAGTGTGCGTCCGAGACACCACGGGACTAAGGTGCCACCATCTGGTCTTTTGCCGTCGTCTCGCAGCAATCCAGTCGGCTCCAGCGACGAGGGCACGGATGCTGTGGAGAGTGCCCGTCGGACTAAATCATTGATGGCCCAATGACGAAATAACCGACCGGCACTCTTCACACATGAGAGCCCGTGTTGTCCGAGTTGGTCCACGCCTTGTCCACACTGGCAGCGGATAATAAAATCTGTGCCTATGTTATTATGTACCTAACATAGATTTATATATCAGGATATGTCCGAAGGAACATTTTATTTTGTCAAAATGGCGTGGGAAAAGTCAGCGCCATCTATTAGAATTTGCGTGAACTACGATAAGTTGAGAAAATTAGGTGCCTATCGCTGCCATTATGTCCGTCAATGTTTGTGTTTACAATGATTATTCCAAATATAAATTCGATTATTTTGTTACAAAACAGAGTGTAATATTGAAAATATTGAATTACTTGAGGTAAGAAACTTGGTCTTTCTTTTTACTGCACTTTTGAGTATAGATTGTGCAACCCTTCACAATACAACTTGGCATATTTTGTTTGTGACATTCGACCGATGCCTTCTAACTTCCATCACAGACAGACTGAGCGCTAGTGGATGCCAATCTGTGAAATTGGCTCCCACTTTGAAGCGACCTATAACCAGTCATTAGGCCTGTCCTTAATATATATATATGTCTATGGTACCTAACCACAAGCAAATATATCAGCAAAATTACCACCCATTTAACCTTTATCTCTTGGACAGAACAGAATGAATATTTCCATAAGTATGAACATGCGACATCAAACTGAAACGGACTTGAAATGCTACCTCCATAAAATTTTATATGAAAACTTCTCTTACATTGTGGACAAACGTGAGCATTAGCGTAATAAGCTATGTGTCGTGAAATCCGAACTTAACTTTACCCTTCTTCGAATATTGTTGCTGCAATGGGGCTATTTTATTGTTTTGGTAATTTCAAGTCTCATTTTGGATGTTAAAATTATTGCTCCGTTTATAGTTACCTATGTGAGTCGAGCTTAGTTAAACCGCCAGTGACGAGCTTTTGAAAAGGTCTTCGTCTATAAACAAGGATTAGACCGATGATGATGACTGAAGTAGTGATAATCAATGTTATTTTAATAAAGATATTAGTCCTCAAAATTCAATGGTTATTTTAATGGCAGTAAAAGTTTAGTTTTTTATGATAATAAATGACGCGATGAGCTAATCCTTCAGAAGTGCCACGGCAGCCCACGGCAATTCTAAATTTAATCATATACTTGCTTAGATCTGTTGATTTTATTTTATTGTCTGACACAATTATAACTCTACAATCAATTCGAACAAATAAAAAAAAAGATTCACAAGAATCTTTTTTTTTTATTTGTTTGAATTAAGTATAAACTTAGCCTTGGAATACCACACATGTTTAATTCCTTTCTCAAAAGCTTCAAATTACCTATTGGATTCACAGACAGAATTTTTGAACAAATCTTTCGCTTTCGTTAAAATGGTCACGTCAATATCAATATAAAAAGATTTTCCGAATACATTTGGGGGATTTTTTCGTTCACGCGCTATTTACCTTGTGATGCAATAAAATACCCATTAATTTCACAGATGGCCATTTTCCGCATCTTTGAATATCAAGAGGTTAGGTTTTAGGGGACAACTTTTCACTTGGAAGGGTAAATTTTGCATCTTTGCGTCTTTGCAAGCCGCATTTAGTCAAGTGAATATATAAAACTTAAGATTATAAATTACAAAAGAGTCTTGCTGCGGTGCTTACTTGGAGTAAAATGTAACTTATGAGTAGGCGAAGGCGTTTTATTAAAAAGTTTTGATGTTCTTGAAAGTGGTATTAATATCTTTAGGAGTTGGATAAATCTTGTTAATGTTATGGGTCGTGGCTAATATTTTCAGGATGTTCGTACTTTACTTTATTATAATAATGTTTTAGTTTATTTTGAAGGAACTTGGGTTAACTTACGGAGCTTGATATACTTAAGTTTTTTGCACTCCAACATTCGACTGTAACTCACCGGTTCTTATGTAAATCTTAGTTCTTAATTCAATTTCGATTTCATGTTTTCGTCGTTAATACGTACTTACGTACTAATGAAATTCTATTGCCTCCAAGGATATTTGGCGGAAAACACTCACCGAAGTATACCTACTTTTGAAAGAAACTAATAATTATTATCAGTGTTTGCCAAGCAGTTCGCATTTGCCGAATTGGGGTGCCAATTTGTAGACAGCGCAGAAATCAGAGAAGAAGAGTGAGAAAATAAAAAAGTATTTTAATAATGATAATTTAGTTTATTATTATAATAGGCTTGGGACCGAAAGACACAGCGTATACTATGAACCGACAATCTGATTAAACCCACAAGAGAAGGAGGCAAGTCCTCCTTGCATCCTCTCGCCTCCTCTTTTTAGTATCCATTATTGTTCATATTTCATTAATGTTTTCTCGATCACGCATTACCTAGTAAACCAGTAACCTAAACCAGTTTTCCATATCTTTTTTCAGGTGTGCATGACAGATCCTTCACTACCATCCAGAGTTTGGTCCCCAGACCAACGGCTTATCTCCACAGGAAGGTTCATTAATTCACCTATCCTAAACAAAGACAGTATCTTCACATTATTATGAATATTGCAAAGCTAAATTGGCCTCTCTTGTACCTATCTACAAGAATACTTACGTCTTCGAGATTCGCACAATAGCGTCGCTTATCGGGGCGGCGCAACGTTATTAAATAAACAGCCAGTGGTACATTCCCTACCGCAAGCTTGCCTAAAAGCTAAAATGGTGAACTCTATCAGCTAAAGAACAAGGCACATAACGTTTTGAAGCCTGCAAGTGGTAATTTGCCTAAAAGCTAAAATGGTGAACTCTATCAGCTAAAGAACAAGGCACATAACGTTTTGAAGCCTGCAAGTGGTAATTTGCCGGGTGTACGCACCCCCTCTTGTGTTCCTATCGGTGTATGACTGCAGACTACTCGGCTAAATTATTGAAATTCGTATTTGTCGAAGGCGACTGCAGATGTTTCATTTTCTGTGAGTGTGGATTTGGTAGTGTTTGGATTTAGTGGCAATATTTGAAATTGTTGGAAAAGTTTGCACTGTAATGCGCTGCGCATTAATAAGAAGTGAATTGCAAGCCGGGACTTAAGAGAATAGGTATTTAAGTAGACACCTACCTGATGGACGAGCATAGTTATACGCAAAAATATCTCTGCGCTAATAAGATGCTCTCAAGTATATCTAAGCATCTTATTGCCGCAGAGATTTTCACATTTCTTTTACTATATTATGCAGTCTTGATAGAATTAATAAATAGAAATTCCCGATGCTCGAGCAACCCCATTCATTTACAAAGTACACCCCAAGTTGCACTCGGGAACTCATTAAAAGTAAATCCGGGTGCATTTTCTGAAGACGCTGAATTAAGGCTTCCTTTAAGAAATTTCCTTAAAACTGGGCGGCGAGCGTGCCTCATTTGCTACCATTGAACCGCGCCTCGCAGTCCGATGGTCTGCCTTTCGATTAAATGAAGATCAAGATTATATCGTTTTAAATTAGGTATTTTTCAAGTGTACTTACTTCTTATACCGTTATCTTCTTTTCTTTATAATTTTCAGAGTTCTTAAGCTGTCTATACAAACTTCCAATATATGCAATAGCTACTCCTTCAGGTTTTTCAGATTACGGATTGCTTGCATCTATTTGAAATTCGAGAGAATATATTTTTTGATACTTGCTATATTTTGGCATTAAGCGTTTTTTTTTATAATGGCAGATACACCTGTAAAAGTCGCAGAAATAGCTAATTTACAATATTTTTTTTACTTTGATTAGTTCTCCAAAATTGGAGTTGTCTAATACCTACGTATAGAATATACTTAATATTATCTACTGGAATTATTTAGGAATACGATAAGCCTCCTTCAATTTTTAACGCTGATTGGTATTACGCAGGAGTCATCATATCTGACGTGTCAGTATGTCGGTCGGTATGTTGGACCAAAATATTGTCATAAATCTTCTTGTGGCGTGGGTTCACATGACGACAGTTTGCACTTTAATAAACATCGTTCTTCAAACAGTTTATTTTTGTTATGATTGATAGTAGTACCCTAGTTAGTACGAATATTTAAGAAGGTATCTAAATGTATAAAAATATTGTATGGACAGCATTTGACACCTACTTCTTTTTTTTTGTAGCTGGATAGGCTTGCGCTTCACCACTATCTCACCTGAATGTAAGAGACGGTGCGGTCTAGAATGTAACGCGCTTGCCCAGAAGATAGGTAAGGCTTGCCAATATTGTAGTTTCTATAAACAGATTGTAAGACATCTGCGTATTTCATCACGTACAAGTCAGTCAAGTCAGTAGACATAAAGTTTTCATCGATATAGAGGAATTGAAAAGTTTTACTTGCTTTGAATCAACTTTACAAAATGTTATGTCTCTGAAAGCAACATAAAATAATTCTACTGTTACCTCTCTCCATGTAACACAAAGTTATCTTGGGTTAAGCGTTGACTCTTATGTCAATAGAGCATCCATGATAGATGAAGCTTCGAAACCTTGAGGTGAAGTTCGGGGCCTTCAAATTACTTAATGCCCTCAAAGAGCCCTGTATTTTGGCAGTAGGAACATTTTTATAGCAAAATGTAATAGAAAAAAACGGCAAATAAGAATAGGTAGGATTCCTAACCTACTGTTCGAAAGTGTCTAAAAGTAGACTCATGTTTATTCGTTCTCGCACAGGCATGGTTAACCAATAGCTTTTTTTTATCAAAATGAATGACGTGACGAGCTTGTCGTTCACCTGATGTTAAGCGACACGGCCGCCCATAAAGTCAAGTAAATCAGAGTAGTAGACTGTGCAATCAGGTAATAAAGTCGCATATGTCCAGTAATTTCACTAGCTACAATGCCCTTCAAACCGGAACACAGTAGTGTTTGCACACTACCGCTTAGCCATATTATAGATTTGCTAAAATGACCATAGTATAAATAGTACTACCATCATACGCCTAGATAAACGTGTCGGGCCTGTGAATTATTTAATCGTAGGCACCCAGATAAGACTTGACAATTCAGGAAAGTAAGCCCAAGCTAGTTTATTAGTCCAGCAACTCCTATCTCGAAGGCGTCAGGTGTCTGAACCATTGTTGTGTCTATTCGTTGGCGAACAGCAAAGCCCACGCGTTTTATCATGATACTCAAGTATTGTAACAAGCTAAACATTTCCATTAGGCAGTGTCCTCGTAATGCATCTACGCCTTCGGACTATCACATAATGCTGATAACATTGCAATACCTAGCTCTTGTTAAATTAGAAACTATGATTACATAGAAGCTTGTAAGTATTACAGATTAATTTGTAGAGGAAAAATTAGCATCTTGAGCGGAAATTGAACCCGCATCCATCCATCCCTCAAGTCGGGATATGCATTATCTATGATTTTTTGCTTTAGCTTGTATTGTGTCCCAAAGTATAAGTACATAATTATATCTATAATTGCATGCATATTACACTACTTAAGTAACTCTTTAATTTCCGGATTAAAAAAATTATGTCTACTTAACATTGGTCTCGACTGGATATTAGGCCTAATTTTGAAGGTTTTAGTTGACAGTTTTAAAAATGCTAAAAATATATCCGTCTTTTACATTGTCGTCTATTTGACAAGGACAGCAACAGTTTTAGGAGCTTTAGATCTCTCAACTAAAGCCTTTAAAATTGGCCTCAGTGTCTGGGTGTATTATTGTATTCTATGTATGTATTTACAAACAAAAAAGTATATACATATATAAGTATTATATCAGTTATCTGGTTCCCATAGTACAAGCTACTAGCGTGTGTGTGTGTGTGTGTGTGTGTGTGCTAGTGTTTATTGCTTTTCAAGCTATGTAATGTTTTTTCTATTTTTCTATCTTTTTCTTTCTATGCTTAGTTTGGAGCTAGATGGCGCTGTGTGAAATGTCCACACACATATTTATTTATTGTAATCTCTTCTCGAGGTAATCGTTTACCTGGTGCTAAGACGCACCGCTGCCCACATTGACTCTTAATAAATATAATATTCGGCTGCCCGTAACATATTGTGGTGTCACCCGGAACTCTAAATTAACCTTGACATTGCATTGCGAATACGTCACCCTGAGTCCTCACCACCTCACCTCACCGTTTATAGTCACAAGATTTCTAGACTGTGAGATAACAAAAAAAGAAAATGTTTCATTTCAACCGGAACACACTTATATGAATCGAGGTATAAAAGGCGCGATCTTAATCGCGACGTCTGTCGCGAAGGTTTCGCAGTCCATTAGTAGAACCACGACACCATTACTTGTTTATCTAGTTACCAGTGACTAACTCGCTAACTAAATCTCCAGTGTACACAAACTGATAACTGCGTTAGAATTAACCTGACGTCTTTGATTAGGTGCTACGGGTGTGGAATGTGGCTGGTCAATTGGTATGTGGGAAAATGTACTTAAGTTGAAAGCTGGACGTTTGCTAACAAGCCATTGACAGTTTCAAAATAATAAAGATTTTTTTTATTTCAAAAGTTAAAATTTACATGTACAGCAAGTACTAGAGGCCCCGCCCAAAATCCTAAAACTAAAACTCTAAAATTTTTAATTAAGAACTAGCAATGGGATTTGTACACGCGCCTGCGTTAAGTATAACTGTAAAAGTCTTTGTAGATAAGATATATATACACCTACCTACCCTAAAGTGTGGTTTTACTTAATGAATCCATTCTATATTCTATGATAATAAATTCTTTTGTAAGTTAAAGAATAGCTTATGAATAGAGCATTCATTTTTGCTTGCATTTGATTTGATTTTTTAATCAAAAAACTTACTGTGCAACTCTGAACCTACTTTTAAAAAGCTCATTAATTCTAAAGAATTAAAACCCCCAGCGTTACGAATTAATAACTATAAGCGATTTGACGATTTAGTTCCCTACAGTTCAAGGGGAACTCTAAATAAATAAAATCTAAGATCTTAGCTGACCACTTCAAAGTATCAATCACCCTTCATAAGTAGGTAGATAGGTACATACATGCCACATGCAATACCTATAGGTACTGTAAATAGGCACACAGTTAGGTATATCAGACCTCCCCCGAAACGTGCCATTTGCAAGGATATTTACCCTGGAACATTCTTATTCCGACTTCGTAGCGAACTAGCAAGTTCATAAAGGTTGTGAACCTTGTGCACACTAGACGGGAAAAGGGCTTTGTCATTTAAGTTACAATGTGTTCCTGGCTTTTGAGAAAATTGTTGCTAAAATTATGTCAATGATTTAACAGTTTTTAGGATAATCTGGCTTGGTCGTGTTCAAATACATATAAGTTAGGTTTTACATTTTCAGATGAATTATGAAATATACTAAAATATAAGTATAGGTAAGTTTGGTAGTAGACTTTGCGAATGGCGAATACTGACAGTAGAATTGAATAGACCATAGTAAATGCAGATAATATCAGAATCCTTATTTATTAGATAGGTATAGTAAAATGCATATTTCCAGTGTGGAGAAAAAAGTATAACTCAGATTTTATCTTTGCTAATTTCAAACTTAATATATACGAACTTACTATATACGGTGGATATGCACCTACCTATACCTACATTTTTATAGCAAGTGTATAGGTAATAAATAATTATGATAATTTATTTCGTAGTTAATTGCAAAGTACATTTTTTAAAGAAACAATTGCAACAAACTTGAAACTTAGGCCAAGAGGAAGGAAAGGGTTTACAAGAAAAACGACCAACAACCACTTTCTTAGTTTAGCTTTTCCACTCCTTTCTTAAAGAAAATATTATTATACCGCCCTCATAAGTTTAAGGATTATTTTGTTAGAAAACAAAAAGTAAGTTTAGAGCTGGGATAAAAGAGGTCTTTAGCAATTTTCAAGGAGGAAAGTTATTTTTTCGTCTTCGGAAAGTTGCTAGACTGTATTCCATTAGTGGCCATCCGAGCATGTGCTCGGAAACTTGTCGACTAATGTTTGAGTTCCGAAAAAGCCTATACAATTTGGATTCCTCTCTCACTGCGTGTCTTGTGTGACTGTCACCATCAACATCATCAACAGCCCGTAGACGTCCACTGCTGAACATAGGCCTTAGGCATAGCGCCACTTTGAGCGGCTTCTCGCCTCCTGCATCCATCGGCTGCCCGCGGTTTTCACCACTGACTGTATACTAGAATATAATTATATAAGAGTTGTATATGGAACCCTAAAACGATTATAGATTAGGCATAATAGTGAGCAATACAAACACTGAAACGAAAATTAACCTGTGTTGGTCTTATAGGTATACATATAAAAAGACAACACAAAACACTAACACACACAAAATACACAACACAAAACATAACACTAACAATAAAACATAATACTAACTATAAAATATACTTACATAATACGTTTTCAGTATTTATGATAAGTAATTATTGAGCAGGGACCTTACCACAACCTAATACAAAACCATCAGGGTTCGTAACAGTAATGCTTCAAGGTTACAATAATACTGTTCGAATTCGTACCATGAACTTATAAAGTATTCCTGCGTGAGAACGAAACGTCTAAATTTTTATATAGCGTTATCACTGTCGCACGTCGGTATCAATATGACGTATTTGTGTGAACGACTTAAAGTGACGTCATCAAAACTGCTCTGCGTCAACAACATTACAGTATTCTTACTTTTGTGTCATCTAGGTACCTATATAATTATAATAGGTAAGTAGGCATATGGTACTAATAATAATACTTCTTATCTTTGTGGTACCTACTTCCAAGACTAACGAATTATAGTGCATCGATGAATATACCTACTGCTTCAAACATTCATAAGAGATAGCGAAGCACTGAAATATAACTTGGATCTGCTGTGCTATTTTGAAAAAACCCAATAGAATAAACCCTTATAGAATTATTGTTCACCACACACTTATCCCAACTACAGTTTTTTTTCGGAGAAATAGACACCTACTTAAAACATTAATTAAGTATTCAAATTGACTTCCGACTTTTTTTGCTGTGAACAACCGGAGCAAAATATCAAGCCAGCTTAGGAAGGCTGATTCGTCGCACGGATAATGGAAAATATAAGGTACCCATTACTTACTACATTTAAATAAGGATAAGGAAAAAGCGTAATCGAACCCTTAACGGGATTTATGAACCAAATATATGAAATGGGGTGTGGATGTAGCCGGGATTTTGTCTGGGGGAATGGGGATTCGAGCAAGATGACATCAATAGCCTTCTAACTTTTCTCACGTAAGTAGTAGTAATGGAAGTTTACATTAATTCCTTTTTGCACTACTTAATTTAATATTCTGATAAAATAAATTGTGTATGACAAGACAAACTACGACTTTGATTTTGACATATTATTATATGCAAACTTTCGTTTAACCCTATTGGGTTAAACGAAAGTTTGCATAGGATCTATATATATGAAATGGAAATAGGCTAGGCCAGTAGCAGTACAATCATAATGTGAAAATATATTGGGTTTAAATCACAATAATAATTTATGACTATTATCGTTTTGAAATAATTTTCTTCTGAAGTATTAATTTAACTTATATTAACACAGTTTGTGACCACTATCGACCGCAGTGAGCAGAATTTAAGTATGCAAGAGGACTAAGCTGCTATTCAAAATGGTGCTCGGCAGAGGAGACCATCTTCGGCAGTGGGCGTCTTCTGGCTGACGATGACGGGCTGACGACTTTTGTGTCAAAACCACGGGGAACCGTTGGATGCAAGAGAACAGAAGCCGCTCAAAGTTCGCTCTACGGAGGAGGCTTATATTCAGCAGTAAACAAGCCGATAATGATGATGATGAATGTCAGTTTGTGAAATAGGTGGACTAGATTTGCGGCTTATTTTAATAACACATGATGTGTTCTTGCATCCCACAAGGTTCACATTTGGGCCCATTGTTTTTTAACGTTTTCATCAACGATATCGGCAGTTGTTTCCATCACTGTGACTACTTCTTGTTCGCAGATGATATGAAAATTTTCCGAGTGGTGGACAGCCCGCCTGATGCTGTGATTTTGCAGGATGACCTCAACCGGCTCACCAAGTGGTGCCAGTCTAATGCTATGGATCTTAATCCATCCAAATGTTATACTTTACGGTTTTCCAAGAAAAAAAGTAACATTAGGAGCACTTACAAAATAAATAACGACACACTTCAAGAGGTAGACCATATACGGGACTTGGGTGTGGTTCTGGATAGTAAGTTGAGACTCAACTTACACATAGATAGCATATGCACTAAAGCGTTCAAGTGTCTCGGTTTTGTTCTTAGAAACTGCAAGGACTTCAAAAATCCTAAGACAAAAATCTCTATTTACAATGCGTTGGTTCGCAGTGGTCTTGAGTACTGTAGTGTGACCTGGAATCCTTTCTACGATATCTACATTAAAAGACTTGAAAGCGTTCAAAAGCGTTTTCTCTGGCATCTAACCTATTCATGTCATTTAGCTAAATCTATTCGCAGTTACCCAGACAGACTAAAACATTTCAAGATGAGTTCCCTCTCGGATCGAAGACTTCTGCTCGATCTCTCGTTTCTTCACAAGCTTGCTAATGGTTCTATTGACGATGCAAGTCTTCTATCGCTGCTCAGTTTTTCTGCGCCTTCAAGATTGCCCAGAGCATCTAGATTTAACTTATTAAAAGATAGCTTCAGCAAAACCAATCTTGGTCAGAACGCGCCTATTAACAGGATAGTTCAAGAGTACAACAGAATCTCGAAAAATTATGCAGTAGACTTGTTTGAAGGAAGCATAAGCAAGTTTAAGTCCACTATTAAAGCTCTTTAAATTCATCATCATCATTTTATAGTTTGAGAATTTCTATATTGTTTATTGTATACTGTTTCTATACACTTTCGGCAATTTTTGGCATTTTTATTTTTAATTTAAATATTCAATTCATATATAATTTTTATCCTTATATTTTAACTATGTATAATTTACAAAATTCTACAAAATTAATTTACAATTATTTACTTACACATTTGTTTACTTGCTTAATCTACTTGCATGCAGTCTTCGCCAATAATTGTAATGACACTTAGCCCTTATAAAATAATGTTTTTATATATTGTAACAGTGTACATTATGCTGGTGTTCAATAAATAAATAAATAAATAAATAAATAGTAAGAAAGCTACAATTATTTGACGCTTAATATATTAAAGAAGGTAATAAAAACGAGAAAAGCACCTCATACTACCTATTTCGTAGCCTCATCCATTCAATGAGGTACAATAAATACGGAGTTCACCTAAATCGACGATATTGAGTACCTAAATCGAGATTGCTTTTCTTGCCGAATGTAATTCCGCTCAATGTGGCGATATCCAATTATTTTTCTAAACCCTGAAAAGGTTACCTCGCGGTATTGGATTTAACCATTTATGTTGAAAGTTGGTGTTGGGTATTGTGGATTGTGGGTAATCCACTTATAATATGTTGTTTGGTCGTGGTACCCACCCACGAGGAAATAAATCAGTCTTGTACCGCCCGACCGTGTTTTATTACGCCAAATCCTACTGGCGACGATTTAAATTAGTTTTCGCGTAGTAAACACAATGCCATACGGTAAAATAGATAGTTTCGACTTGTGTTCGCGGAAGTGGACGACATACGTGGATCGTGTTAAGCAGTTCATTTTGTTAAACGAGATTAAAGACTCGTTACACGTGGCCACGCTCATAACGGTAGTCGGCGAACCTACGTATGATCTAATGTGCGATTTGTGTGCTCCGGCTAAACCGGAGAATAAATCATTCTCGGAGTTGGTCACCATCGTTCAGCAGCACCTAGAACCCAGGCGATCCGACATCGCAGAGCGCCATATTTTTCGTCTACGTCGTCAAGGGCCAGGGGAAGAGCTCAGTGCATACCTTCAACATCTGAAGCACCTGGCGAGTACATGTAACTTCGGCGGGAAGCTCGAAGAGAATCTGCGGGATCAGTTCGTCTCAGGTCTAGCTAGTGACGAGATGCGTAGTCGTTTGTTCGCGGAGAAAGATCTCGATTATAGACGGGCGGTAGACTTAGCTCTGGCGCTAGAGGCTGCTGAGCGGCACGCGGAAGCGAGCAGCTCGGGCGGCGGAGCGCCGAGCGCGGGCGCGGCTGCGGGCCCATCGGCTGTGCACAGGATCGGCGCGCCGGCGCCGGCGGCTGCGGCGGCGGCGGGCCCGGCGGCGCGCAACAACAGGCAGCAACGTACTTGTTGGCGGTGCGGTCGCCAACATGCGCCCGATAAGTGTCGTTTTAAGCATTTTAATTGTGATGAATGTGGGGCCAAGGGCCATCTGAGGGCTATGTGTAAAAAAGTGCGTTCATCCGGTGATAATAGTGGTGGTTTGTCAGGTACAGTGCAGCGTAGAAACCAGTTCTATATGGAGGCGGATTCGGGGAGTGAGGACAGCGATTTTTTTAACATCGTCGTGGACGGAGAGGACGATAAACCGTATGTAGTGAACATTTTTGTTGATAACATCCCGATAAACTTTGAAATTGACACCGGAAGTAAAATATCTGCAATTAATGAACATGATTATGAGAAGTATTTTAAAAATTGTGTTCTGATGAAATGTAATCTAAAATTTAAAGCCTATACTGGAGGAAAAATATTGCCGATCGGTTTTATCAGCGTGTCTGCTTGTTATCAAAATGCGCACGAGAAGCGCGAGGCGCGCGACCTGCCTCTGTATGTTATCCCGGGCGGGGGCCCGCCACTTCTCGGGCGCATGTGGTTACGTCATTTAAAATTAAAACAAATCGAAATTAAAGTTAATAAAATTGATCTTCTAAGTGCGGCTGATGAAACAGATTGCGCCGTCACTGCCTTAAAGCTAGAGTTCCCTGATGTATTCGCAGATGGTTTAGGAACGTGTACTAAAATGTTTACATTAAAATTAAAAGACAACGAGCCCATATTTCATAAGGCGCGTAATTTACCGTTAGCATTAAAAGAGCCTGTAGAAAAGGAGTTGGAACGCCTCGTGAACGAGGGCACCATCGTTAAAGTAGAATCGTCCGAGTACGGTACGCCTATCGTACCGGTGGTCAAGAAGTGCGGGAGTATTCGCATCTGCGGGGATTATAAAGTCACAATAAATCCAAAATTAAAACGCGAGCCGTACCCGTTGCCGCGTATTGAGGAACTTTACTCGTCGCTAAGGGGGTCACTGATATTTACTAAAATCGATCTGGCACACGCGTATGAACAGGTGATTTTATCTCCCGAGTCCAGACCGTGTACCACGATAAGCACGCACATAGGAACATTCGAATACATCCGCACTCCTTATGGTTTATGTTGCATCCCGGAAAAATTTCAAAAGTTAATGGATGAGGTCCTTCGAGGCGTGCCAATGACTGTGGTTTTTTTTGATGACGCCTGTATAGGGGGCGTGTCGATAGAAAATAATTTATGTAATGTGCGGGAGGTGCTCAGGCGTTTGCACGACGTAGGGCTAAGAATTAAGTTGGAGAAATGTGTATTTTTTAAGCCCGCTGTATGTTACTTGGGTCATATTATTGACCGGGATGGTTTACATCCGGATAAAAAGAAAATAAAGGCAATTGCAGATGCTCCGCGTCCAGTCGATGTTCATCAACTAAAATCATTTTTAGGCCTTGTAAATTATTACGGGAAATTCGTTCCGATTTTAAGTACGATTTTACACCCGCTACATAATTTATTAAAGAGTAAGGTTCCATGGCTGTGGAGTGTTGAGTGTGAAAAAGCGTTCACCGAAATAAAAAAAATGTTAAGCAGTGACCAGTGCCTAGCTCACTACGATCCGACCTTGCCCCTTGTCCTTAGTGTAGATAGCTCATCTTACGGCCTCGGGTCGGTACTTTCCCACCGGTATCCAGACGGGTCCGAGAAACCGATCTGCTATGCATCACGCACACTGAACGAGGCGGAGAAGTCATATAGCCAGCTAGACAAGGAGGCACTAGCGATATTTTTGAGTGGTTAAAAATCATCAATATTTATTCGGCAGGTCATTCTGCATTCGCACCGATCATAAACCTTTGTATTATATATTCGGTGACAAGGTTGGCATTCCGCAGACGGCTGCAAGCAGATTGCAGCGGTACGCGGCTCGCCTAGCGGCTTATGACTTCACGGTCGAATGGGTAAGCTCGGCACAGAACGGCCCGGCGGACTGTTTATAGCGCCTGCCGTTAGCCCGGGAAGAGTCCGCGTCCGGGGCTCGTGGAAATTCCGTTCGCGACGGCGACAACACGGTATCCTATTTGATGTTTATAGAGACCGAATTTCCCATAAATCACAGAGATGTAGCTGATGAGACTAAGACTGACCCTATACTACGCGTGATCTATAAAAATATTTTATTCGGGTGGCCAGATCACACGGACGTAGAACAGGAAAAGGGTTATTTTAATCGTAAAGATAATTTGTTTATCGAAAGGGGTTGTATCGTGTACAATTACAGAATAGTGGTGCCGCCGAAATTCAGACAATACATATTGCGTGAATTGCATGAAGGCCATTTGGGCGTCGTAAAAATGAAAAGTATTGCGCGTAATTATGTATATTGGCCGGGGTTGGACGCGGACATCGAGCAGCTGTGCAGGTCCTGCGAGGCGTGCCGCCAGCAGCGCGACGCGCCGCCGCACGCGCCCCTCACGCCGTGGCATTTCCCCTCGCGCCCGTGGCAACGCCTGCATGCCGATTTTGCCGAGTGTAAGGGTAAACATTACCTCATAGTGATCGATGCGCACAGCAAGTGGATTGAAGTATTTCAAATGCAGAGTACGACCGCTAGATGTGTGATAAATATATTGAGAGAGTTATTTGCTCGGTTTGGTCTCCCATTGCAGATCGTGACAGATGGGGGTCCTCCCTTCGCGTCGCATGAATTAAAGAGCTATTTTGACAAGAATGCAATAATACATACTCGAACTAGTCCGTACAGGCCCAAGGGTAACGGTGCCGCGGAAAACGCCGTACGAACTATAAAAAATTGCATCAAAAAGGCGTACTCTGAAGGCGTGGAGGTTACACAAGCCATAAGCAAAATGCTGTTCCAATATAGGAATTGCGAGCATGCCACTACAGGGGTAGCCCCGGCAGTAGCCTTGATAGGTCGCCGGCTGCGCGGGCGCCTGGACGTGCTGCGGCCGAGCGCGGAGGAGCGCGTGCGCGAGCGACAGCGCGAGCAAGTGGAGCGAGCGGGCGGCACGCCGCGCTCGGTGCACCTTGGGGACACGGTGTACGTTCGTGATTATAGTAAAAATAAAGACAAATGGGTGGAAGGGCGAATAAAGGATAGGGTAGGGCCGGCTTCATTCACTGTTAATTTGCCGAACGCTGTTGTCAAGCGGCATATGGATCAAATGCTGGTACCTAAAAAACGATTTTCATTATCATGTACGCCCAATAGCACATCTAGTAACAGTGAGCTCGCCAATGTAAATAACAAGGAGTTCGATCGTTCTGTTGCGACGAGTAGTAGTACTAGCGGGATAACTAGCCCCGTACCGGCCGCCGTTGGCCAGCGGGCCACCGGGTCTGACACCACGGTGCCGGCAGCAGGTGATAAAGATGACGACAACGCGGAATTTGAAATGGCGATATCATCTCCGCCGCCGAATGCTCCGTACACGCGTACAACGCGCCTGCGTCCACTCGCTCACCGCAACAGACCGCATCAGAAAGAATAATATTAAAATATAAGTACTATCGTTACACCTAACTTTAATCATTAAGTTTATATTTAACAGTTGTCATTATTGTTAGTATCTCTGAGTATTGTTGTTGATTTGATGAAGAGGTGTTGGGTATTGTGGATTGTGGGTAATCCACTTATAATATGTTGTTTGGTCGTGGTACCCACCCACGAGGAAATAAATCAGTCTTGTACCGCCCGACCGTGTTTTATTACGCCAAATCCTACTGTTGGAAGGTAGTTGTGGCCCGCGGCTTTGGCCAGACATGAATAAAATATGGGTTTTTGGTATCAAAACTGGGTTCAAACTCATGATATACGTAACAACTACCCAATAAAAATAATCGACAACTGAAAAATAAACATTGTATATAGTACCTATATTGTATACCAAGAGTGTCAAACTTAAATTTTGCACATAGTTTGGTACCTACATGGCTATAAAAATAGGCTTTTTCATAAACATTTTTAAATTTAAAAGGCCTGAGTTATACTTCGAAATCACGATTTCAATTTTCCAATTCAGTGTGTTCAGACAGACTTGGGTCACAATTTTGTTATAGTAAATATTGGAAAACGATGCCATATATTATGATGCTTGCCAATCATGGCTCGCGGTATGATAGTGAAGCGCTCGTTCTATTCTAAAGCTCATAGTACCCAAGTTAAAAGTTTACGGTCTAGCCCAGTGATTCCCAAAGTTATTTCAACCTAAAACCCAAATTGAGAAAGCAGTCCAGCAGCAGTGTTTTTGTTATCGTTTTCTGTCTCTAATATAAATTAAAATTGAAAAACTTGGATCTATGGTGCATTAATTTGACCTACTATTATTTTAGACTTTTCTAAAGCCCCACAGTAAACAAAATTAAATGGTTATGATTTTTAAAGTGTAAACCACATTTAAGGTGCTGACAGGACCCAATGCGGGCACGTTTATTGCAGCAGACGAACTTGAAACTTATTTTGTACGTAATAGGGTTGCTTTATGCATAGCAAAAAGTGGCGATTACGTTGCGTTGCACTTCGGCTTATCCATTTATCTAATAATTAGTTATAAAAGAAATGCTTATTGTTATAAAAAAAAACAAGCTTACAGACGGATGCATTGAAACATAACTTATCACTATGATTTATTTCAATGGGGTGTCTGATTATAATGTAACATTTTAGGACGTTTGAATGGTTTTTTAGAGGTCACTTCACGATATTTTTCCATCGAGAAAACTTTTCGTAAACGGATTTTGGTTTCGGCAGATGGAAAGAAGATATGACCATTTTATTAACGTGAATTTTTTTCAATCTTGCTAATGGTATGGTTTTGAGATAATCACGTTCAAAATAGTCGATTTGGGAGCATTCAGGGCCTTAAGGTATAACCATAGATTAATTATAGTCTTTAAAATTTTAGCAACCAGCTGGTTTTGAATCCGGATTGAATTTTAATCCGGTAAGTTGGAGACGCCAGTTCAAATCGCGCTGGTTGCTAAAATTTTAAAGACTATAATATCTTTACAAATGCAATTCATAGCTTAATTTAATGAAGACAAGTTTGTGTATTGTTTCATTAGTATAATACATAAAATAATACCACTTTGCCTGTAACGTAACGAATCGGTCAAAAAATAATATTTTAGAGTGGAGCAAACTTTTTTGAAATAAGTGCAAATATGAAACATTGACTATTTATTTATAGTTAAAAGTTCCAAAAACGGATATTAAACTTATAGAACCAGTGGTGCTGCAGTATATAATGTACCTAGATTACTTTGTTATGACGCAAGCACTTTCCTAGCAGCAGTGCATTTATTTTCAAACGCAATCTCCTTCAGAGTTTATGACACATTATTTTTGAAATTGCCGTGATTCTTTA
This sequence comes from Ennomos erosarius, assembly GCA_963580505.1. Classification (NCBI taxonomy): domain Eukaryota; kingdom Metazoa; phylum Arthropoda; class Insecta; order Lepidoptera; family Geometridae; genus Ennomos; species Ennomos erosarius. The sequence goes on along the minus strand of OY756992.1, from coordinate 8,372,070 downwards.
GGATATCATATCTGTCGGAGATATGAACATATAGGTACCTATACAGTGCATACAGGTGCACCCTGCACTGTTCACCTACTTTTTATCATCATCAACTGTATCACCAGCTAGAAGACATCCACTGCTGAACAGGTCTAGAGCGTCACTTTGACTAGCTACTGGCCCCTTGTATCCGACGGCACCCCGCTAACTGGCTGGTCTATGCTGCGTCTTACGGTATGTGGTCAGTCATCTTAATCAGTTGTCCCCATTATTTTTTTAATAAAATTGAGTCTGAAAAAATAATAACTACTAAGAAATCTTATCACGCGTGGCGTCAATTCATTTGGTATTTATTACAGCTAATACGCTACCATTCTCATTACCCAGTTTCAGGTGAATGTCTCCGATTTCCTAAACTTCACAAACAAGCGATCAGTATTCCAAATGGCGACAAGAAACTAAACTTTGACCGCAAACTCCTGGATTCGGTGCTTCGGTACGTTTGTTTCCGGAATTCGGCAAACTTGCTATGGCTAATTTGAATAAGGACGGCGTTAAACTTTAATCTCAATTCCAATATTGATTCGGGAAGTTTTTACATTTCTAACGAACCGTGAGGAAGGGGAGTAATGAACCTTTATGCAAATAAGTCGCGGCGACTTATTAATGGCGTAGTGAAAGCCGTTCGTTGGCATACATTTTCAGGGAATACTGCGGTAGGTACCGATCTAGTTTGATTTATATATTTACGAACAGTTCACACAGCGCCACCTATAGCCCCAAACATTCCAAAGTTTTTTCTATGGGAACGATAGTGAACTGATAAAATACTTAAATATTTTTTAATAAATGCACGCAGTAAATTAATATTCATAATCATTACAAAAATATTGTTATCTTTATGAAATATGGGTAGAAATTAACTCGACAACAGAAACAAAGCCACAGGAACAGTCTAAAGTAAAATATTTCTAGTTTGGTGTCTAAAAGTCTTGTGGTTTGAAACAGTGCTTAGATAAACGTTACAATCTAGAATCTCTATGGTATCTAAAGTGCAGATAACGGAGGTATTACATAATGTAACTACGTAGGTACAAGTTAGTTAGCACTTTGGTCACACGACCTATAAACGTCGTACCTACCTAGCTAAAAGAAATATTTTGAACAAGTATCCTTGTCTTGCTACTCTATGTATCTACTGAGAAATACATGTTAACTTTAATGCTTTAGCGCAATAAGAAAATTTAGCCTGTAAGACTCTGTGTGTGAAAGTAGACCCTGCAAGATATTTATTGCGATAAGGTACTAAACTGTTGATATCTGTACACAGGATGAAATTCAAGGAACTTGGAAAATAAGGGGATGTGAGACAAAGGTGGAGGTTATTGCAAATTCCGGCACTCACCTTGCTTTGCTATTAAACCTTTTGCAATACATGCTGTATAATGTTTGTAAATCTCTTGCCGTTCAAGTTAGAGAACCCCCCTTTGGCTCTCTTAAAACGAGCTTAATATATTGTTGTGTTAGTTGCGTGAGAGCTTCAATTCGAATCGAGCAAGCGTAACCGTGTAAAAAGGTCTTCAAATAATTTTGACAAGCAAGAAATTTGGATTTGGTACATTCAATATCAAAAACCTATACTATAAAAATTGGTGGATGTAATACGAATGCTAGGTTGCTCTGAAAACACGTGTTCTGAAGGTTATCCCGTTTGATAGGACACGTGGTATTTTGTATCATTCCTATTTATCGGGCAAACTCGAATCACAATCTATTTATTATGTCCGATGAGCCGAAAATAGACAATGTATTGTATGGAGCTCAAAAATTATGTTTAGTTACATAGCGTCCATATAATATGAGTCAACTGTGGGTAACCGCGTAGGTATGTAGTATCACGTATGAAAATATTCATATGAACAAAGTATGGAAAAAATCTACAATCAGTGAAAGCGGTCCCCTCGGGCATATTGCGGTACAGAGTTTTCATTAAACACAGGCCGGGTTTGGCGAAAAAAATATGTTAAGGGTGAACTTAATACTGTCAAAGGGTTCCAGTAATCACCACAGGAGACTTAAATATAAGTAAGGATACACACAATATTATAAAAATATCGCAGTAGTAGCGTTCGTAGCAAAGCTCATACCATAGCCGTCCTTATGGCTGACCGCTACAAAAAGTGATTTTAAAGTGAGCATTGCGGTGCTTCAGACATTGAGTTACGTAACGTTACATAAGCCATCGGGTTGGTCCTGGCTGTTGTATACGACTTCAGTCGCTAAGCCAACTCAGAAGCTTTCAGAAGCGGCTTAGCAATTCACCAGGGCAAAGAAATGAAAGAAAAAATCATCGTCATCATCATCATCAGCCGGAAGACATCTACCATTGAATACCTTCCCTCATAGATCACCACATTTACCGTCTACTTGCCTCTTGCATCCAATGACTCCCCGTGGTTTCGGGCTTGAATCCACCTAGAAACAGGCTCGCTTACGATGTGAAATTTATCCGATAAAAACTCGTAATCGATTTTTGTTTAATGTTTAGCATGAACTTATGATAATTATATATTATACTTTCGTAGAGAGCTGTTTAAAAGTTGCGGTACCCTAAAAACGGCTACATCGCCCGGAGCGTCTCTCTCACATAAGGAATGTTGTCGCTGGGAAATTAGTTCATAAAATTTCGGGAAAACTCATACAAGGTACCAAGGGTGGACTACTTTGTGATTTGCTTCCTTTTTTGTATTAAAAAAATATTTTAATATAAGTAAAAATATATTATACTGTATGATTTGGGAAAAGAATTTTATAAGTTTACATAGTAGGTACCTATATTAGATTTATTGAAATATTTATGTCTAAAATAATTATACTGTAGGTATTTTTATTCAAGGTCTTTATTTTGACATTTCATTTCACCGAGGTTTATCGCTGTCTCTTCCAAATTATTTACTAAGTAGAAAATAAAGCAAAGGCTACATTGAATGTTTCCTCAAGATCTTACTTATAACTATAGGGCTATATTTTTTGGCCTTAACATTTGGCAACTAAATCTAAGGTTGTTTATCTTTGTCTATCTAAATCTCAGCTGCGTACTTAATAATAAATAAATATGTGTGGACATTACACACAGCGCCATCTAGCCCCAAACTAAGCAAAGCTTGTACTATGGGAACCTGATAACTGATATAATACTTAGATACTTTTTTCTTTGTTTTTAATTACATACATAGAATACAATATAACACCCAGACGCAGAACAAACATCTATGTTCATCACACAAATGTTTGTCCTCGGTAGGAATCGAACCCACAGCCCTCAGATCAGAAGGCAGGGATACTACCAACTGAGCTATCGGGCCCGTCAGCTATCGGGGATAATGGGATCATTATGGGTTTAACATGTCCTTAAAATAATATGAAGTACCTAAATTTTGGATCAAGACAGTGAATTCTCTGAATTTTATTTACAGTAGGTAAGGTATACAATCTTCGTTTAAATATAGGTAGATACAACATACTGTTAAACTGCTGAGCAGCAGTGCAGTAGGTATAAAAAAAGCAAGGTATCAACACTAATCCCCAATCATTTTCATAGGTTTTCAATAAGCAAACGATGGCACATGGTGAAGGATGGGGTCAACACGGTCCGTATTACGTAGAATAGCCGAGGACACTTACCGAAATTGCTTACACAGAAAACTAATATCAGTGTTTGCCAGACGTCCGCAATCGGTAGTGGTGCAAGTTTAATACGATCATATTTAATAAAAGATTTATCATTTTTCTTCTCGTTTAGGCAAGTGGTTAGCCCTGGTGTCAGAATTTTAAGGCCACCTTGGGACCGAGTGTCGTGTACCTTCCAATGAAAAATTTACGAAATACGTGATACCTTTTAAGTCCATGATACAGAAGTTTACAGAACATAACTATGATTATAACGGTGTAGGTGCTATTTCGAAAATAGTATCTATCTGACTGATACCGCTGGACTTAGGTAGCTCCCGAACTTACAAATTAAATAAAACCTTGTTAGCATACTATAATTATTATAAAAGTAAAGCCCTTCATCCATTACGATACACCCAGGCGACTGTAGAGTTCTATCTTGCGAGTCTCGGAGACCTAATCGCCGCGGAGTATCGCACAAACATTTATACCGGTGCTAGCACACTACGCTCCTGGTATTTGTATGCGAGATACTCGGCAGCGATTAGTCGCCGAGAGACTCGTAAGATACTAGAGTCGCCTGGGTGAGGGCCTAACTGTATGCTAACACGGTTTTTTTTCCAATTATTTATCTTTCGGTGCAAGATCAGTGGGTATAATTTTTATATTGGATAAACTCTTTGTTTATTACTTACATAATCAAACATTTTGCTTTGGTTTTTTACTCTCTCATCTTATAACTTAGGGCACTACTACAACAATGATACCACCCACCTTATTGTCCGCGACAGTCGGATAGGCGCGTCTCAGATTTAGCAGACCACTCCCGATTATTTTATTGCCTATATCTTATAACCTTTAATAATCAGCGGGGAAAATCCTGACATTAGTATATAATAATATAAAAGAAAAATTTAAGAGATATTATATAGGTACCTACATACTACAAGAAGGTGGATATCATCATCACCCTGATTGCTACCCTATAGATTAGTATGATAATGGCTAGATGGCAAAACGACTTCATCTCACTTAGGCCATATCATATAGTGAACATCTCAAAATTTCCAATTAGCAAAATGACCACGTGGCTGCTAGTTATCATCACATAAGTACCGTTTTCTTAGACTGTGCTCTTGACTCTTTGATGCCACTGTGTGTGAAAATACTGTGTACTTTTTATGTACTTATAATACAATAGGTACTGACACATAAACTCATTCTGTTCACAACTTCCCGCCAAGCAAAGACCAAAGAGGATGCCACTTCAAAAGAAATTATGGTAAAAGTTGCAAACTTCACCTTCATCAGTTTGTTGTTTAACTTGTCTTATACTTACGTCCGTTGCTCTCAGAGCTTACTTACTGTATAAGTTGGATTTAAATTCAGTTTCGTTTAATTACTTGAAAATACTTTGTCTTCTGCAGTTCAAGAAGAGAAATTAATGTGTAATAGTTTTGAGTTCTGTTTAGCGATTGTAGCAAGAACGCAGCGCAGACTGCGTTAGTATGGATTTTGTGTGTTGCATAAAGAAAACTCCGAAGTTTGTAGCATGCTCACTTCCACCGCCATTCCAGATAATCATCATCATCAAACATCCTTTTTTATACTGTCTGTATTTATTACCTCCTTTACAGCTACGTACCTATATAAAAAGAAAAAGACAAAAGTTTTCGGTTGACACGAGTAGGAGACGTCAATCAGAGCTTGGACGAGGCGGAGATCTGCAGAAAAAGCTAGTGAAGGTGTTCTGTGGCAGTCTGAAGATTTTGATCTTCACTCTGAGGCATATCCTGTTCCGTCATAAAGTGGATTAAGCACCACCTTCGCACCTACCTCATATTGAGAGACTGAAGCTGTGCTACCTGGATCTAGCCGCTCCCTCTGACGTAGAGGTCGTAGAGCCCATCATACCAGCTCAAGACCTGGACGAGAAACCGGCCTTTCCACTTGTCTTCACTCCACCGGTTACGTAACCTATACCTTGACTACCTACTTCCGCCCTCCCTGGTGTTCAACTAACATACCATGCCTGTGCCGTGCTAGCCATTAGAGACCTTAAGTGTTTGTACATAACTTCTTATCTTCCTTCTACTATTCTTCCGTATCTTTATATGTTTATTATATCATTTATTGCAAACCTAACGTGTCTTTTTCTTACAGCTCCTATTCTACTCTTCCTACTTCATGTCGCCGTCTCCCTCCAGGGTCTGATTACGTAGGATTAGGACCTAGTCAGACATCCTAGGACCCTGGGTGGAGCCGTAACGTGACAAGTTTCAGTGGATCTGATCACACACACAGCATCATCAGGCAGATGACGTTCACTGCTCTGAACAGCTCCTTCCTAATAAAACTCCACTTTGCACACTTATTAGAAGGTTTGCCATAATCACCACATGGCAGGGGCATGGTGATTTTAACATGCCGTATTCTACTATATGATGAGATGGGGTAGTGGCACTAACTTTCACTGGGACCCAAGGCATAGTCAGTGTATAACAAGTATGCATCTAAGAAGTTTGTATCTAATGCTTGTAATTGAAGTAGGGTAGTAGGCACCACTATACTATGATGTAAGAACTATTTTTATTCAGTTTTATTACATCATTTTATTAATTAAGATATTCGATACTTTTAAGACGAGAATAAGAAAACGCGAGATCTATATAGAGCGAACATACTAGCTCTATATTTTATACTATCAACTAAATCTAATTCTAACTAAGCTTACAGCCCCAAGTTTTTATCCAGCAAGTAAAAGAAATTACGTCTCAGGCCTCGACAAACTTTACTGGACCTGTAACTTATATTAAAAATTTATATAAGAAATAGCATTACTCTCGTCTTAGTTCTTGGAAATTTTACAGGTTTTGCCAGAGACCTATAATTATATAGTTATGTAACAATTTTAGTTCTTGAAATAACAACAGACAAGTTTTATTGACAGAAGATTTGTTTGTAACTACTTTTGAAGCGCAATAATTACCTACCTTGTAAAAATGGAATGCTTTATGTAAATACATACACAATTATAATAAGTATATTATATTCCCAATTATTTTCTACTTTCAGTACACCGTTCAGCAGATTCTAGACTATTTGTATCTATCTTGCACCTCCAATCACGAATTTGAGTGAAGGTGACAGAGCAAAATCTTAAACTTCTAGGTTGACTTCAGTAAAATATTCAAGCTGGTTCACAGCGGCTCCATTATTTCAAACAGAGAGGTCATTTTAATCCAACAGGATGGAGACACAATATAACTGGGAAACAGGGATAGATCTCTCTTGATAGCATTTTATCAACAATCAAATGTTTTTTATAATAATAATAATAAGCATTGTCCCGATAGTCGTTTCAGCGAACGGTCTTATGGCGAAGAGCCTCGACCAACACCTCGAGAGGCTCTCGCTAGACGGCTGGATCAAGGGTCAGATGCAGAAGGCGGTACTCCTTGACACGGCACGTATTGTCAGGAGGTTCCTCACTCTGCAGCCCTGACCACCGGTAACTTGGGCCCTGCCCCACTGCCGGCGGGACACTAGGTTTAGGTTTTTTATAATATTTTTGTAATTTTAATTTTATAAGAAGTATTATAAAAAACATAGATTTAAGAAATATAAATAAATGACATAATAATAATAATAAATTCCTTTATTTCAGGCAACTAGAGGCCCATATTTACATATACCTTACAGACTAACATACATATTTTATAATAAAAACAACTTAAATAAAAGGCGCACAAGTTCAGGAATTTTCTTTTTTCGGTCGCGGCTCCCTGTACCGCCGGAACACAATTCCTTTTAGCCAAAATGCAGGATCCAGAAATATTTCCTTGTACTTATCTGGAACCCGGAGCAAGAAGGACTTGAAATTTGTCGACCTCGTCGACTCCAGTCTCGACAGCAGCAATTCGGCTTTATTCTGGACCCGATCATGGCACCGCTCGTTGAGATATTTTTTGACTTCTTCTCCCGGCGTGTTCTTTTCGAACCGGGAGAGATAATCGCCGTTATGGGCTCTGCAGCACGTAAAGTTGTAGTCGCAGCTGCAGCGGAAGCGGTGCCGCGATGGTTGCGAGGTGGTCGAGGTCGACGCTTCTTCTTCTCCACAAGGTTGAAGCCTTCATTGTCAACCTTCGTCGGTTTTTCCTTTACGGGTGGTATCGTACGCATAGGCCGAGATGCATGCGCATACGACTTTTTGCGTGGTATTGGGTCAGTGGGCGCAGCAGGAGCAAGCGCAGGCTTTTTGGGTTGAATAGGTAATTTCGCGGAGGTCGCAACCGGTCATCAACCTGCAGCGCTGCAACGGTGTCGGATGTCGGAGACGCTGACGTGCTGACGCATGCATTCCCGCCGCGCCGGCGCACAGTAATATTCTGTTCGGACGATGGCGAAATTGTCGGTGGTGCAGTTTTATTGCGCAATTCTGCTAGCTCGGCCTTCAAACTCTCTACTTTTTGCTCTGAAAGATCTAGTTTGAAGCGTATCTCGTTGACGTCGGCCCTCAGAATCATGATGTCCTTCAGTAGCTTCGTAGCATCCACGTGGTCGAAAGTCACGGGAGGAAGCTGGTGAAGATCACGTGCCACGAAGGTCGGAACGTCATCGGGGTCGGTTTCTTTGAAGACGCGAAAGATGTCTTGCAGATCCTTCTTGCCACGGCCATCCCTCTGCCTCGTCCCGAGGCGGATGGTGGTCACGCCGGTGTCGGCTAACACTTTCTTAGCGGCGAGGATTTTGTCCTCCGTGTAGCTGGTAGTGCAGATCTGCTCAAGGCTGAGCTCGTCCATTACGTCCAGCTTCTGTTGCACGAAGGCCAGAAGCTCGTGGATAACCACGCGATCGGAGCGTTTTGCTTCCATTTTCGCGATTAAAGACACGTGTAATTAACTAGGTCAACATTTGAGCGGTCGAGTACGAGGCGACCACTCTAGTCAGCGGTATAAATGCGACTTTTTCATATTATAAACATGAAAATAATAGAAAATGAAACCACACAAGGTATAATGGTCAGTAAGCAACGTAAGCTATTTTTATATTTTCTGTAGTTTCATAGTACGTTTTGCTTATTAAAAGTCATTACATAATTATGATTGAGCTGGTATTACGGTATTACGTTTCACATTGAAAATAGGCACACATAGTTATAGAAAATTAGGTAGCTCCTAACCGATTTTTCTAAAATTGCCCTTGTTAGAGGCGATTATTACATTTTTTAAATGGGTAGTTTTCTTTCCTTTCACTGAAACATTCATTTGTTGGAGAAACAAGAACTCGACGGTTAAACTTTTTTTATTTTATATTTAGAAACTTTACCTGTTTCGTACTTTTCAATCAACAAAAATTCAAATATTGCTCTTTCACTTTCACTCTTGTAGTAGTCTACTCTACTATTATAATATCTGTGACTCTTGCCAATGTATTTGGCAGCAAGGTGTGAACAAGTTTTCGCAATGGAAATGAGTCTAGTAGGTTTTCTAATATGTGTCCCTTTAAGATCACCAACATATTTGGTGTTGTTAGCAACAACATAAATGACACGAAATCTTTAGTGTTGTACCTTTACAAATTTTATTGAAAACATGACTCAATAATTACATTTCCTAAGGAAAGAAATTTTCCTTCCTACGTATTTCTAAAAAAATTCAACTTCTTATAACATAACCTCCCGGGAATACGTTACAGATATCCGAATATCAAACATTTACTCACTCATTTCTGAGACGTTATTCAATAAACGTGTAAAATATTTTATTGCGGCGTGTATTTGAACGAATGGATTGTTAAAAAAGCTGAAGGAAAGTTTAATCTTCGGCAGAAGGCAATAAAATAAGGGCGCGAATTTTGTGAGAAGTCGGCGCCAACCTGCCAGTTGCAGACAGCTATTGATAGGGTTTGGGAGGTTATATCACTTGTTAGGAGCTGTTCGCACCACTTCCCATAAAGCATAATACAACACCATCGTGGAATGGAAATAAACAATTGAAATTGATATCGAAATTAACCGCTAACTACTTTCACACAATGTTCATTTACGTTGTCTTAATATTTTCATGAGGTTGGCGAATCAGAATATTTGATCCTTAGATAGTTATTATAATAACACCTGACCTTATTAGTTATTTATCTCCGATTTAATATTAAAGTAATATAACCACTTGAGATAAATAGTTGTTTGTATTTTCGCACCTGTCTTAGGTATAAGCTTCATGTAACAAAAATAAGTACCTACCTATTGAAAGAGCCAGAAAGATGGGTATTATCACAGAGCTTTGAAACATATGATAGTCGCTTCGCACCGAAGCAATTTTGTTTTTTTTTTTGCTCTGTGGGTATTATCGTCTCTATTCATCTCTATCGCGAACCGTTTTTCTCTGTCATAAATTTGAATAGAATCGATTGCTGTCTGCGCCCCGGGAAAGTTAGATTTCCCCCAGGACTCCACGACACCTGACCGGATGTAAAATATATTCGCGTTTTTTTATTCCACTGCCGCGCGAATATGACAGAAATATCCGTATACCGTATTTTCTATTGTTTCAAAAATCACGAACTTATTCTTTGTGTGTATATACGGGTTGGTCAACATAGTTTTTGAACGGGACAAAAAAAATAAAAAGTAAGTAATTGTTTGAAATGATTTCTAAAACTAACCCCTTATTTTAAGTAATACCTATGACGACAAAAAACACATAAAAATACAAACACACGAATTTGTTTCATGACGATACACAGTACCTATCATACTCTAGACTAAGCCATTATTATAGCTTGTCATACTGACAAGCTATAATAATGGCTTACTTTAAATGGAAGTTTTGTTTAAAGTCTAAGTATTATTGTGAATAGCAACATCTACCTACTTATTATTAATTTTTCAAGAGGTAGATGAATAATGATTTATACTAGCTGTGCCCCGCAGCTTCGCCCGCGTGGAACCTGATTTTTTGCACGTGGAGAACAATATTTGGGTGATAGGTTTGGGTATTTGGGTTTCGGTAAAGTAATAGCAAAAACCACTTTGTATTAGGGATTATCATTGTAGAGATAGCGCAGGATAACTTTGAATTTTCAAAGGCAGAGTTTTATTGCAGCAGTGCAAAATTATCGAGCGAAAGCGAACTTTGATGAGTGGAGTCGGTGGACTGGTTAATTTGTGATTTCTGGAAGTCGATTAAAGATATAAATATTTTTATTCTAGTACGTCCCTGTAGACTATATTTCGGGACTTGTTGTCTTCTGCGTAAATAAGAGATTTCTGGCTCTCGATACTCGCGAGCAACCTACGTAGAGCTACCCGTGGGAAAAGCAAGGAGAGCCCAGGTGTAAGCCTGCTACCTTCAGAGTTTGTCCCTGACTTTTATTAATCGTAATAGAGAAGGCCACCTTTAGAGGAAATTGCAAGCGCTTAAACTGAAAGGGCAAATTAGTCGGGGTGATAGGGATTCTAGGTATCAATACCGTCTCTCCTTTGGCTCCGCCAGTAAGGATGGTGACTTGCACGATGTACCTTCTCAGCTCTATGATGCGTAACCTGGTACCATTACACAATTTAGGTGCATCTAAGTTACGCATCAATATAACAGGTACACCAACCTTCAGGTCCAATTTGTAGGATGGCACCACCGACAGCTCCAAAGAATTAAAAACTACAGGATATATAGACGCGTTATCACTTGTCAGCACTGTATCTATTGATGTGTAGGTGGTCACCTCACCAGGCACTTGGTCAATTATTTATATATTAATTTTTGCCACTGATTCATTTTTCGGCGCCATAATTGCTCTTTCGCACAACCACTCCTCGTTGCTTAGTTTTGTTGTAAACTGGGAAAACCCTCATGAAAAGGTTGTCTTCCGAGCTTACAACATTACTGAACCGACTTTCAAATGTTATGAGGCCACCCGCGTCCATTGGCACGCAGCCTTCACCGACCTCGAGGAGAGTTTGTGCAAATATTCCTAACTCCCGATCATTGAAGAGCTGGACTCTCATATTGGTTTTGAACTGCAACCGTTCCACCTTAATCCACAACTGTGAGGCCTTGAGGCACGCACTGATTTCATCTGCCACAGTACCTCACTCGATGACTGGCAGTGTCTGGCGGAAGTCACCTGCGAGCAAGACGACCACTGCATCCATCAACATTCCATTGCCACGGATATCTTGCAAGCTGCGGTTGAGTGCCTCGATCGCACGCTTGTGTGACATTGTTCATTCATCCCACACGATCAACCTGCTGCAAGAGAGCACCGCGGCCACTGCTCTTGCTGATATTGCAAGTGGGCGTCTCCTCACTTGCAAGGTTCAGTGGGAGCTTGAACACTGAGTGAGCTGTTCTGCCACCACTAAGCCAGGTCGCGGCTATCCCAGAAGATGCAACAGCCAACGCAACATTGTTGTCCTTCCGCGTTTGCGCCCGCAACAAATTCAGGAGAAATGTCTTGCCTGTGCCCCCTGGAGCGTCCAAGAAAAAGAGACTACCTTGTCCAATAGCCACGCGGTTTTTGATTTTGTTAAAAATTTGCCTTTGCTCCGGTAATAGCAGGGGCTCTGTTTGGGTGACTTGAGCCCCCAAAGCTGTGGTGTCGTAATTCAGCTCCCTGATCAAATCAGTCGATAGCTCTCCCGTTCTTTGTGGGCTGAGCATACCACAATCCGACAGTCGCTTTCCGACCATCGAATAGACTCTGTCCTCAATTAGCTTGAGCGCCTCATCAAAATATATGTTGCCGTTGCCTTGTGTTGTGCTCCGGTAGCGATGAGCAATATCTTCTGAAAACGCATTTTTATATTTGTCCCATAATTGTAGATGGTTGGAAAGTCCGCAGGTACTCAGCATAATGGCGAAGACCTCCCTCAATTTAGCCGCAGACCGGCACAGCACCGCGTCCTCTATAGTGACGTCCCAGTGGCCGTCGTCTTCTAGCAACCCCATCGCCTCACATGCTTCCCGGAAAGTGGCTTTCTCTTGTCCATCGACGATTTTGAGAGCCTGAAAACTGGTGGGGCCCCGGACTCTGGTTAGCAGCAACCTAACACAATAACACTCGAAGTGTGTTAAGTGTACCGTGTATTTCTGCCTAGTGCATCCGAGGCCTTCATACGTGGCCAGCCATCGACGGGAGTGCCCTGCACGCGACGTTTCCGCTCTTTCCAAGACGCATTCCACGTGTAGTACCTTACGACGTGAAGAGGGAACAAACACACACACACAAACTTTCGCTTTTATAATATTAGTGGGATTATAAAAGTTTCAATGTAACATTTTCTTTGTATCAGCTCCTAAGATATTTCGTAATTTATTTATGAAAACGATTTCAAAGATTTGTAAATAAGTTTCTTCAAAAGTATTTGATGTTCTTTGTGCAAAATCCTGTCATAGAAAATGAAAGAATTTAATGAAGATTTCTTTGTGTAAACAAATTGCTTCCTTTGAGTATTGTTGTAATACTTTAACTAGGTGAATGTTATATTTTTGTTAAAATATTTTGGGGTACGGTACGGTTCTAAATACGGTCAATACATATTGCGTCAAAATTTATTGAATGACAAGCAGCACGGTACAAGTAATGTAAACCAATGTGTGATTGCGCGATTATGATTCCGCTGATATGAGTTATATCACCATCAGCCCGTAGATGTCCACTGCTGAACATAGACCTCCCCCAGAGAGCGCCACTTTGAGCAGCTGCTCGCCTCCTGCATCCATCGGCTCCCCGCGGTTTTCATCAGGTCGTCGGTCCACCTAGTGGGGGGTCTGCCTACGCTGCGCCTTCCGGTTCGTGGTCGCCACTCGAGAACCTTTCTTCCCCATCGGTTGTCAGTTCTGCGAGCGATGTGGCCTGCCTATTGCCATATCAACTTGCTAACTTTAAGGGCGATATCGGTCACTTTAGTCCTTCTGCGGATTTCCTCGTCCCAGATCATATCTCGCAGAGATTAACCGAGCATAGCTCTCTCCATAGCCCGTTGCGCGACTTTGAGCTTACTAATGAGGCCAAACGTAAGAGACCACGTTTCAGTTCCATATGTCATCACGAGTAATATAGATTACTAGCTTTTGCCCGCGGCTTCGCACGCTTGTGTTATGTTATTTTTACGTTATAGTATAATAATAGATCATGCAATTCGTACCAAACAACAAAATCCACTAAATCTTTTCGAAGCTGAGCACAGTAACCTGTATTGGTATAGGTATAACGCAAGCAAAGCCGTGAGTGGAATTTATTTAAGCCATTACCTAAAATTAAATGTTTTGAGTCTAATATAGATTTATAACAGTAAAAGAAGTTTCAAACAAAAAACTACAATTTTATAAGTACCTCTTCATATTACAACAAAAAGAAATCATCATCACTTCACTCAGGTCTTTAACAGAAGTTTCAGTAAGTTTTAGGTTAGTAGTTACCTAAGCAGGCAGGTACAGTTTAGAAAAATATGAAAGAATCACACACGATGATGCTGTTTTGCTCAGTTTTACATATTATCCGCGCGCTTTTTGTTCCATTTACCACATTTTTTTACCTTCTTATGTTTGGCTCCATACGAATTGAGTACCTACACTTAGCCAGTGTCAAAAATAAGTTTATAAATTTCTGGAGATATGCATTTACCTGTACGATGCGTAAATAATTAATGTTCTTAATACTAATTAGGAATTAATAATACTAAACCAACACTCCTTAAAGTATCGACGTTCATAATTATATTATTATGTCCACTATTTTCCACGCTGTCTCATTCCCACTGCACTTTCAACATACCTACCTAGTGATGAAAGTGAGGAAGTAGGTTAAATCATTATTACTTACACCCAAAGATAGATGCTTACCTACTATAACTATAACCTTCTTGAAGTAACCGAGTAATCAATCATTTTTTGCTCCCGTGGTTTATTTAAAGTCCAGAGATCTAAAATATTTTAACTATTAAAAACTTATTTCAACATGCAAAAAGAAGAAGAACAAATTAAAAACTGTCAAAAATGAACTTTACGCGCCATGTTGTTGTTAATTCGAGGATACAATTGCCATAACAAGTACCTACATATTATTATATCTAAGTACCTACCCTTTTTAAACATTTTTCATAAAATATTTCGTATCACTGGCTAAATACAAATAATAGCACGCACTCCGGCTTACTTTAATGCCAAAATAAAAAAGGTTTTAAAATGCGTAGCAATGGTAAGGGTCTATAACTTAAGTAGCTATAAGTACTACACGGAGTCTAGCAAAGATACCAACCACTAACGCTAACGCCAAACGCTAACTCCAAACCTGTATTGAAATGACATAAAAAAAATTAAAAGAAAACGTTTATTTCAGGCAACTATAGTTTAAAAATAAACAGGCCCATACATAAATACTTTACAGTCTAACATACATATGTTATATACTAAACTATTACTGTGGAAAAGTAAGCGATTTCCGAAATATCATCCTAGTACATTTTGGAGTTAGCGTTTGGCGTTAGCGTTAGTGGTTGGTATCTATGCTAGATACCTTAAAACTTCCTTGGGGTTGATCAAGAATGTAGCAGTAGCACAAAAATAATTTTATCTACCTAATTCGAATGGTAACGTGTAGTAAGTTTATGTAAATAATACATTTGACCAGATCGCCAATAAAAAACATTGCTCCCGCCAAAACCCTATGAATCGAAAACTTGAATAAAAATGTTAATTAAGTAAGCTTCAATATTGGCTAAGTATGATAATCGCGTGAAGCCTTATGAATGATTATAAAGAGTCTAAGAACCTACCATTTAGCCCACGTCGGTCACGCAGCAGGCAAACAAATTGACTGTGTGTCCGGGTTGGGGCGCTACAAAAACATCGAGGATAGTCAACAGAGATGTTTTTGCGCGCCAACTCCACAGCGATGGTTCGGGCGTATATGAAGCCGCGCCATAATAGTAACAGAGTTTTTTTCTTTAATCTGTGCATCCGGATAAACCCGAGATAAAATTACCGTCAGTAGCACAGAGTAACATTTTTTTTCTCTCATCTATGATTTGTAGCCAAAATAAAACTTACGTTTTGACACTGGCTAAATACCTACACTATGTGTGGAGCCAAAACATAAGAAAAAGAAAATTACCTTGAACCCTTGAATACTAACGATAAAATTTTAAATATTTACGATATTTAAAATTTAATATGACGGCGCGTCAGTAAAATGTCAACAGAGTGATTTGACGTTGTCAAAGTCACTCTAGCGGAGCGTCGTGTCGATGGTAGCGAGGCAGCCATCTTAATTTTCACTTTGGATCGAGAAGGCGCCAGCGCACCATGTCTGCGACGAATCGCTATTTATTTTAAGAATCATACGATATTAGCGTATAGATCAATCTGATTTGCGTAAAACCGTTATCCATTTGCCTGATAGTTAACTGATTTTCATGCTATTGTAATTAAAAGAAGTGAAATTAAACCCTGTGATTTAAAAAGGTTATTAATCATTTTAATTCTTCGCCCGCATACCCACGCCATCCGATATGGGTTCTGATGAAGGCCCCCAAGACCCTTTATCAGAAGTGGGATCGAAACGGCTTCAAAATGAGGAAAATCAATCGGAGATGATGAACGCGAACGCTGTAAAAGTTGGCATGGAAGCGTTACTTGCACGAGTATTGGCTGCGCAACAAACACCAACAGTGAGTACAAGTTCTACTCAGCTTTTAGCGTTTAACCCAGATGAGCCAGATTCAGATATTGACGGCTGGTGTAATGTTACCGAAGCCATTGTCCGAAATAAAGGTCTAGAAGGAGTTGATTTACTTATGGCATTGACGAGTGCATTAAAAGGTCGTGCAGCTGCATGCTTAACGAAACTCAATTTAAATGAAATGACATGGAGTTCGGTAAAGCAGACATTGATCGCCAGGTTTTCAAAACCAAAGCTCATCCAAGACTACTTTGATGAAATTTTGAATAAATAGGAATGAAAGAGACTGCAGCTGAGTCTGGACTCAGGTTATGGAACCTTATTGAACGAATACCCAATACTTCTCTGTCTGAAGAAGTGATCATTGGATTCGTCATATCAGTGTTATGTCAGAAGGATAACCTCATTCGTCGTGAATTGAATACAATCACCATATCGAATCGAGCTCAACTTTTCCGAATCCTTGGAGGCGTGTCACTTAAGCGGCGATTTGATTTTTCTGAAATGCACGAACCTGAAGCAAAGCGAGCTCGCACTAATGAGAGGTTTTCTGGAAGATGCCATTACTGTGGAGTATCAGGTCATCGTTTATTGGAGTGCAGAAAGAGACGGGAAGATTTTGGAACAACGAAAGCTCAAGACTCAACAAACTCGTCGCGCATGGCGGAGAAACATACAGCGGTTACCTGCTACACGTGTGGTCAACCCAGTCATGTGGCGACGGTTTGCCCAAGCAGGAAGAGCAGCGGAGGAGCCGTGGTCAAGGAAGTCCATCAATGTCAGCACCGCCCGTCGAGGGGGACCTTAACCACATCTTCCGGTGAGCCAGTTTCCTTTTTATTTAATAGCGGGTCATCTTGTTCTCTTTTAAAAGAAAGTTTCTGTGATAAAGTCTCGGGTACTGTGCGTAAAAGTCTCGTTTATCTAAGTGGCATAGGCGGCGATGATATAGAATGCAAAACTCAGATTCAAAGTGACGTAAAAATTGATGATCTTTCATTAAATTTACTTTTTCACGTCGTTCCTGATAGCTATATTTCTGATCCTATTATAATTGGGAGGGACCTCTTAGACAAAGGGCTAGGCGTCAAGATCGATAACAATAATCTTTTATTTTACGCTAAAGAACAGTCTCAATACTGCGATATGACATCGACAAACCCGGATTTTACACAAATAGACACAGACTTGCAAGGGCAGGATAGGGAATCGTTAATATCGTTACTTAATAAATATTCTGAATATTTTATCGAAGGCATCCCTACCCGCCGAGTTAAAACAGGAGAGTGTAATATTAGTCTAGCAGACCCGCATAAAATAGTGCAGAGGTGTCCTTATAGATTAGCTCCAGCAGAGAAACAGATAGTTAGGGAAAAGGTCCAGCAACTGCTGGATGCTGGGGTTATTAGAGATAGTTCTTCTCCTTTTGCCAGCCCAATACTATTGGTTAAAAAGAAGGATAATACGGACCGGATGTGCGTAGACTATCGCGAATTAAATTCTAATACTAGACCCGAACATTATCCCCTGCCACGTATAGAAGAACAAATAGACCAGCTTACTGGGGCAAGTTTCTTCTCATCTTTAGATATGGCGTCGGGATTCCACCAAATTCCCATTCATCCGGATTCTGTGGAGAAGACGGCATTTGTTACGCCCGAAGGGCAGTATGAGTATCTCGCCATGCCCTTCGGTCTGCGTAACGCGCCATCGTTATATCAGAGGTGCATTACTAAAGCACTGAATCATCTTGACGACAAACCGTTAATTTATATGGATGACGTTTTGTGCTATTCTGTGAACGTCTCCGAAGGGTTGCAACGTCTTGACCAGGTTTTACGTGCTTTGGCTGATGCAGGGTTTTCATTCAACCTCAAAAAATGTAAATTCATGAAGCAAAAAATTGATTACTTAGGATATTCTCTTCAGTCTGGTGAAGTAAGACCTAATTCTCGAAAAATACAAGCGTTAGTAGACTCTCCGCAACCAAAGACTGCTACACATGTACGACAGTTTCTTGGCCTTGCCTCGTACTTCCGGAAATTCATTCCTAACTTTACGCGTATTATGGGACCATTATACCCTCTTACAAAACTGAAGGGACCTATTACATGGACTCTTAAACATGAAGAAATACGTAACACTATAATTCACGTCCTTACATCTGAGCCGGTGTTAACAATCTTCGACCCCGAACTTCCGGTTGAACTGCATACTGATGCAAGCTCCGACGGTTACGGCGCAATTCTTATACAAAAGAAAAATAATCTACCTCACGTAGTAGAATACTTTAGTCGACGAACATCTGAAGTAGAATCTCGCTATCACTCGTACGAATTAGAGACTTTGGCGGTCGTACGAGCGGTAGAGCACTTCCGACATTATTTATACGGTCGACGATTTGTGGTATTCACAGACTGCAATTCGCTTAAGGCCTCGAAGTCAAAAAAGGATCTTACTCCTCGGGTACATCGGTGGTGGGCTTACCTACAAGCCTACGACTTTGATGTTGTTTACCGTGAAGGAAAAGGAATGGAACACGCAGACTATCTCTCACGAAACGCTTTACCGAGTGACGTTAATATTGTTTGTGGCACCTCTGTGGAGGCTAATAACACAAAGAAAGTTCAGTACGTCGAACTGCATCAAGGCTGGCTTTCTGTCGAACAAAAACGAGATAGCGAGGTGCAGGATCTGATTGCAAAACACCATAATAATGGTTTCCCTGAATCGGTAGCTCAAACTTATGACGTTAGAGAGGGCATTCTCTTTAGAAAAGTTTTTCGAAACAAATCAGTTTCCTGGCTACCAGTTGTGCCAAGGTCTCTAGTCTGGACTCTAATTAACCATGTTCATAACGAAATTCAGCATTTAGGTAAAGATAAAACACTTGATAAACTTTACGAGCAATACTGGTTTCCAGAAATGTCAAAATGCGTGCGTAAGTTTATCGACTCGTGTATTATTTGTAAAGCTTCGAAAGGCCCTTCGGGAGCCCAGGCTGTTCAACTTCACCCCATACCAAAAGTCTCCGTGCCATGGCATACAATACATATTGACTTCACGGGTAAGCTTAGCGGAAAAAGTGATCATAAAGAGTACTGCTCTGTAATTATAGACGCTTTTACAAAGTATGTTTTACTGGAGCATACTTTTTCCGTTGATGCCAAAAGTGCCGTTCAAGCAATAAAAAAGGCTGTCTGCCTTTTTGGAGCGCCTAAAAGAATTATTGCTGACCAAGGTCGTTGCTACATAAGTTCCGATTTTAAGAACTTTTGTGCTGAACATAAAATACAGCTGCACTTCATTGCGACAGGCTCAAGCAGAGCTAACGGGCAAGTTGAGAGAGTAATGCGTACTCTCAAGAGCTTACTGACTATCGTTGAAAATAACCCTAACAAAATCTGGCGTGACGAGCTAGGAAACATCCAACTGGCACTAAATAGCACTAAATCGACCGTTACTAAGTATTCACCGACGGAGCTTATGTTTGGGACTCAGGCACAATCATTAGGAATGTATATGTTAAACTCGGAAGATTGCCTACAACAAGATCGCTTAGACTTAGATACTATTCGAGAAGACGCATCAAATAATATTCAGAGAGCCGCTAAATCTGATGTAGCTAGATTCAATCGGGGGCGTGCAGTGATTAGGCCGTTTAATGAAGGTGAATTTGTATTTATAAAAAAATAGTGAACGGAACCAAACCAAATTGGATAGAAAGTTTAAGGGCCCTTTTGTAATAACTGCAGTGTTAGATAACGATCGCTACGAACTTAAAAGTATTAGTGGTTCTAATCGGGTTTATAAATACGCCCACGAGAATTTACGCTCAGTACCGCAAGGACACGATGGTTTGCTTCAAATCACAACAAGTCTGTTGAATGACGAAGCCGAGACGGCGCTAGAAGATGTGGAAGATGTAGGTACAGAGAACAATACGTCATCTCTCAGTAACTATGATACCTTGACCGTGTGCTCGGATACGATATCCGCTGACTCCTGTACCATCACTGCTGGTTCAGATACTCTCAGTGTACACTCTGATCCAGAGGTGTGGGACATACAAAATGAAATTGAGGTTTACACTGAACAAGATGATTCGCAATAATAGGTAACTGCAATTCAATTAACCAACGGTGCCAGTGTGTTCTTTGAGGCTGTTGATCTTGGTGATTTCTATAACGACATCCTTGTTATCCTGGTTGAGGGGTTGTCTGGTCATGTCCAGAAGTAATGTTTCTGTTGTCGATCCTGGCCGGAGGAGCGTCGTCCGGGCTACACCCGAAAGGGGTAGTTGAAGGGACGCACTCCCCACCCGTACCAGATGTGTTGTTGTCATGGTTGATCCTGGCCGAAGGAGCGTCGTCCGGGCCACACCCCAAAGGGCTGGTTGAAGGGACGCACTCTTCACTCGGACCAGATGTGATGTGTTGTTGCTATGGTTGACCTTGGCCGAAGGAGCGTCGTCCGGGCCATACCCGCAAGGGCTGGTTGAAGGGACGCACTCCTCATTCGGACCAAAGGTATTGTTTGGTTGACTGGTCGCAAAGACAGTGCTATGTGACACAGCCAGTCCCCAAAGGGTTGGTTGAAGCGATGCACTCGTCTGGTCCAAGTCATTGTTGTTGTGTAATCAGGTTGAAATGGTTATTATGATGATGATAATGATGACAATGGTTATGATGATGGTGACGATGATGATGATGATGATGATGATGGTGTTGATGACGATGATGATGATGATGATGGCTGTGCTTGTTATAAGGAATACAGTTAGGTTAGCAGGATGAACGAACGGATGTCCTGGTGATTGAAATGTACTTGTTCCAGGGGCATGCGTAGGTGAACGCCCGAGGACGGTCGTATGTCAGTCCGGCCGTGACGGCGCGTCAGTAAAATGTCAACAGAGTGATTTGACGTTGTCAAAGTCACTCTAGCGGAGCGTCGTGTCGATGGTAGCGAGGCAGCCATCTTAATTTTCACTTTGGATCGAGAAGGCGCCAGCGCACCATGTCTGCGACGAATCGCTATTTATTTTAAGAATCATACGATATTAGCGTATAGATCAATCTGATTTGCGTAAAACCGTTATCCATTTGCCTGATAGTTAACTGATTTTCATGCTATTGTAATTAAAAGAAGTGAAATTAAACCCTGTGATTTAAAAAGGTTATTAATCATTTTAATTCTTCGCCCGCATACCCACGCCATCCGATATGGGTTCTGATGAAGGCCCCCAAGACCCTTTAAATATATCCTATGTTTTGAGCCGGGTTTTCCTAAGCTTATTAGTGAAAACCGCATGAAAATCCGTTCAGTATTTTCGGAGTTGTGCCGTAACAAACAAACAAACAAACAAACAAACAAACAAACAAACAAACAAACAAACAAACAAACAAACAAACAAACAAACAAACAAACAAACAAACAAACAAACAAACAAACAGACAAAATGTCTAAAAAGAAGCTTAACGTGATCAGTGAAAAACTTCAAGACAACATGTGTAATTTTTTTTCCGATATGCATTTACAGATTTTTTATCTCTACAGTTTTATTATATGTATAGAATATAGATAGATTATAAAATTATGAAAAATAAAATAGGTAGGTAGAGACAATAATTCTTTTTACGTTGGCTTGTTTCTATACTGGGACAACCACATTGCCATGAAGGTCGAGGTCTCGGGATGGCGCGGACGATTCGCTTTAAGCGTGATACATTGCTTGTTTCAATAGCTCTAGACGACAACATAAATGAGCGTCAAGTGTTGTACACACACACAGTATTGGAGACAAGGCTTGGCTACTTATTATAAACCTTTCACTGCATTGATCAAACGACTACATGCCGGGCAATGCATGCATAAATGTAGAACCTGTAAAAAAAAAATGTAGACGCCATGCTCGATTGCACGTCATACTACATTTATAACGAAGCCAATCACATCAAACCAAACCCAAAATCATTCCACGCATTCATACATTACTAACCAGAATTCTCTATCCTTTCATACGAGCCACCAGAAGACAGAATCGTCGTTCTATAAACACCCTCAATCAAATCAAGCTCTGGCAAATCATACCGATATTTATGCTGACCCCGCCGGCTACACGACCCTGGTCCCTTACATACGGGGAAAATATTAATAATGTCGCTAAAATAAAACGGTAGACTCAGCTTGTTCCTGCGGCTAAACATACGGAATCCCTAATAAGGGAAGCTTATACCGAATAACATCTGGGCCCCGGACGGCAAACACTTCCCGGTAAACACGAGGTTGCCAGTAAGAAAAATGTTTTTGTTTTCCAAGATACCCGTATATTTCGTCATAAGTGTCCTACCATCCTTTGTGCTTTATCTGTTTCTGGCGGTTTTTTTACTTTGCTTTGTGGTCTCGCATATATTATGAGTCATCTTTGTCCTGCGACTTCTGCTGTTCAACACGGTTTTTGTCTTAAAAAATCTTAGGCAAGTATTGCTATAGAAACATTAATTTATGGTTGTTATAATAACATTACCTAAGTAATCTTTCTTATGCTAATAATACGATTTATGTGAATAAATAATTTTACATTTTGTAATGTTACATCGCACCTGATGATATATATAGTGACTAAGGTGGAGCACGTTTGCCCATAAAGAAGAACATATTACCTAATAATTCCAAATAATATTTTCAAAATAATCCTGTAGAACGCAAAGAGGTATCAGTTTCGTAATAGCATTAATTAGGTAATTCGAAGACTCTAGGCCTGAAAAATTAACCCTCTAACTCCCAGCGACCCGATATTATACACATATGCATTGTTATTCAATTGTCATCTTAATGCTGGAATTCCAGAGGTCAAAGGTACAACCTAACAGTTTGATAACTAAATAGGTAAGCTGCACCTACATATTATGGTGCATCAGCCATAGAAAAGAATGTAGGTACCAAAGGTTTACATTATCTTTTGTGGCTCATTTGATATTATAACAAAACTTGTATGGTTTCAAAACAGCCACTATTATTCCAAAGGCGTATTTGAAATAAACCTTGATAAAGCTAAACACCAAAATTGTTGCTAAAGGTCTGCCATTTTCGGGACTAAATTAAGAAATACCTAGTTGACTCCGATGTCCATAAATCAATACAATACTGATATATTGCGAAGAACGGGGTGGTTTTATGTCTGCACCCCCGTTGCATCCAGCATTCCAAGCACGCTCCGCTAGGGGGAGCCTAATTCTTCTCCTAATTTCGCACCTTATTGAGGGGGTGTAAGAAAATGGTATATTTTTTATATAAAATTCAAGGCAACGCTTACAAAACGGGTAAGGGTTGTGAGTTTTATGGACCCTGTCGTAAAAATATTTCAGTAATTATTTCTCAGTTTTCTTTCGGGGGGATTTAAATTAGGAAGAAAGAGTTTTTAAGGAAGTTAAGTAGGGATATAAAATACAAATGTTTCGTGAAACGTTTTTGTATTTAAATTTTGTGTTTGGTTCATAGTTCATGAAAATTTTAAATCAAAATTACTGTCTTTCTAGAAATTAAGGCGATTGAAGTAGATTTTAGAGGGCAAGTTTTTTATTTGACGATGTCATTTGTAGTTTCTTCAAATAACTCTGTTGTATTCAAATGGAAATGAACGCGTGCATCTCTATCCGTAAAATGAACTTCGTGAAAAATCTAAAACATTTGTCAGTCGATTACCTGAGGGGAGGGACCCTCTAATATTTCAAATTTCAGCAACCCCGTAACGTCTTACTATGCTTATGAATATAAATTTACTAACCTATCTCATCTTATTTACTGAGATGAAAATAGATAAATGCACGCGAAACTCGCGGTGGTTGGGGTTCGGAAAATGAAAATGTAAAAACGCGGTATTTTGCACGTGGGTGAGAAGAGAAAATAACTTCTTTTCAAATTGTTTATTCGGAAGAGGCTTTCAATCAGACAAAATAGCGGGGAAACGAGGCTGAGTTTATGGGCTGTCCAGGAAAAGAACAGAAAGTAAACTATTGTTTTATTCACTGAAAGGATATGCACAAGCAACATTTATCTTTAGCGATGGTTTCGTTTTGGTATAGCAAGGAATGACTATACATATTTTAGAAAACCATAAATATAATCTTATACCTAAACTCCACCTAAACTAAGTACGTTTCTGAAGCTCAGCAACATACCTTATAGCTTGCTTTTACAACCAATTTTATTAAAATTATGTTTAGCATTACATCCTCATCCTACTGTATAAGTACCATATAGCTTTTTGAAATTGATGAAATAATTTTACACAAACAGTACGTAACATTTTTAAGGATCCCCCGGTTTACAAAGCCGTCTTAGCAGTATAGGATCTCTGTAATATCTCGAGATAAAGTTTTCCCGAGTTGGGAAAAGAATTTTAATAGGAAAGGAATTGTTAAGGGGCCGTAGCTGGGTCAAAGCGTTCCGGACGAGGCCTGCTAACAATACTCGTTATAGCTTATGCGCTTGTCTTTAACTTCCTTCATTGAGTATGCCCAGGATTTCGTGTTCAGCTGGTTCCTTTGCTATTTAAATAACGGAGACATTTTTCTTGCAACCTCAATGCAGGGAACGTTTTTTACAGGATACTCCGTGTTTCAAACGAGATTGTTGTACTTTTTGCTTATTTTTATTTTGATTGTAATTTCTCGGGTTTCCAAGGTCAAAGTATCCCACTTTTATTAATATTAGTAAGGTTAGGGGTGAGTTGCCTGGAGATTTAAAATTAATTAAAAATTTGTGGTTACCTTACACTGTTCCATACCCGTAAATCAAATAGGACTTAGCTGAAAGTCAGCGCCACCTATCATGCACATCACTGCCACAATGCTGAGCTGAGCCGTTTTTCACACCAGTATTTATTTTTCCAAGTCGAGAATCGAGTCGACACTATGCCCAATTTGGCTAGTGATTCACTTAACAAAGTATTACGCATTTATCAATTTAGGTGTAGAGTACATTTAACATGGTTTCACTCAACCACTACAAATTGTGAGCTCATGTATCAGCGATTCTCAAAGGCTTTAACTTGTCTAAAACTCCTTAACCCGTGTGCATATATATGTAGTATATATCAGTATATTATCTCTAAGGATTACTCGAAAGCACGTTGCCATAACTCGCGGTCGGCGCATCCGGCCACTGGCAGCCTCTTTGAAGGCTTTAACCATAATATGTTACTCATAAAGGATGCGGGATGTGGGATAGAAGACATACCCGCATTATGATACCAAGTTGGGAGCTCGCTTTTGTAATATTTGAATAGTGATAAGAACTCGCGTTTAAGGAGATGTGAAACTGACTTTCATTATTGTTCAGTTAATTCTTAGTTTTCATCCTAAATTGTCAACCGATGGGAAAAAAGGTTCTCGAGTGGCGACCACGAACTGGAAGACGCAGCATAGGCCGGCCCTCCACTAGGTGGACCGACGACCTGGTGACAGCCGCGGGGAGCCGATGGATGCAGGAGGCGAGCAGCCGCTCTAAGTGGCGCTCCCTGGGGGAGGCCTATGTTCAGCAGTGGACGTCTTCAAGCTGTTAATGATGATGATGATGATGATCCTAAAATTGTAAGTTTAAAAGTTACGTGATAAAGTACCTACTTACTATATGTAGGTAAGAGTTAGGGTCGTATAGTCTGGGTTGTAAAAGATCTGTGTATTACCGTTGAATTAAAAAGACTGCTATTGATGATGTATATCATTTGAAATTTCATTTTTTTCCCCATTGAAAATCTCTACAGCAGATATAGGATAAAAGAATCAACGCTTATTTTTATAAGGAACTTTTGTTTAACCTTGTTACAAGATTTGTATCACAAAGGTACGTATCAGATAAATAATATGGAATATCAAACCAAACCAATAAATAAATCAGCGCAACATTCCCATAACTTATCTTTGTCGCAGCGTATTACCAAAAGACAAAGCGCAATATTTCTAAGAAATTCCCTGCGTAATAAAAGTGCTCGCGCCGTCTTTCACCCGGATGAATGTTTCACGAAATTGCCGACGACATGAAATCTCTCTTTTGATATGGTAATCCGTTGTTACCCTGGGCAATGATCGATTATTAAATGGACAAAAATCGGTGGATCAGTTAGAACGGAATATCGAGTGAGGGAATCATAAACGGATTCTTTTATGATACAAAAGGTCGATTTTCCCGCTCATCCAGTCTTGTTGAACATCGAGCCTTTTGATGGTTGCTGACCTCAAGAAATATGTTGGGGATTACCACGGGATTACCTATCCCTTTTGGCGAACGGCCGCTTTTAGGTTGTCTATATGATGGAATTTGCATTGATCGATGTGTTCATCAAGTTATGTTTTGTTACTAAACGCACACTGTGTTGTGCAAGGTTTGACTGATTTTCACAGTAAGAATTAGTTTTGACCGGTTAGGGTAAACCAGGATAGATGCCGCACTTTTTGAAAAGCCCTCGAATCTATTTTGTATCTATTTGTATTAATTTATCAGGAGTAACTCCTACGAAGATAGATCGTCTTTTGTCTTACACTAAGATCTAGTTTTGTTGACCTATAAATTATTGAACGCGCAGAATTTAAATTTCTGCAGACCCTTTTTGACGCCTACCTACCTATGTGTTTTGGCTGTAAAATTAATAATGGACAACATTATGTATCTATTTTTATGTAACGTTACTAACCTATTTTCAAATGCCTGTGTCCTAAAAAAATAAGGCACTCTTACGCAAACAATGAATACCTACTTTAATATCTTCAAAAGGAAGGTTGTTCGTAAGCATCCTTAGATAAGGCAAAGTTGGCTCAATGAGGCTTAGAATAAATACCTTAAGTGCCACGCTGAGAAACAAACAGACGTTTAATTTCCTTTACAAATTGAAATAAATAAGAAATGAAAAAGAAAATTCTTAAAAGGCTTTGTTTCAGATGGGTCTTAGTTTTCTGAATGGCTGATAAGAAATAATCACTGTGAACGATAAAGCAATATAACAAAAAAGCAGCAGCACAAATATAGATTCAATTAAAAGCCCTTTCTATTCTTATATACCTACTTTTTCAAAATAAATCCTAATGCGGTTAAAATTGTATCGATCAATTTCTAATTTAATGTTACTGATACATATTCAGGTTCAGAAGAGTTTGCAGCCACTTGAGACGGAACTCGAGATCGTATCAGAAGGCCTGCACCGCGGATATGACGACTTACTTTTTGCAAAAAAATTGCACCAAAAGATGTCTGAAGTGCAGAGTCGAGGCAACAGCCAAAAAATGCATAAACGACGCTTTAGCGCCATCATTTTAATGATGGTGGAGCCATGAAATAGACTGATGTTTTTATTTTTTGTTACTTAACGTGAGCACACCTTTGCAAATGTCAACGCCCGTTGGTGTATTTTTTAAACTTACGCTGACAATAGAAACTTTTTACTACATAATTATTATCAGGAGTCTATGTCAAAGTAGCGCTCTCTGGGGAAAGCTTATGTTCAGCTGTGGATGTCTTTAGGCTGTTGATGATGATGATGATGATAGTGACGAGGGTCTAATATTATGTGCTCATTACAATGGATGGACCAATTTATGTCTATTAATTATTATTTCTTCTGTATTAAGTATTATTTGATTTCTTCTGTCTATGCGCAGACCTATGAAGGGGATGCGCGGTGCGCGGGGGCTGCTGCTAAACCAGCTGATTGCACCGCCGCGGCCGCCACTTTCCGAGAACCGCGACGCTGGATGACCGCAAGTCTATTTATATTAAGAATCTACCTAAATAACAACCGTAACCCTATCAAATAAAAGTCTAGTATTGTGTTACGCATTTTGTTTTATTAACCTTAATTTTTTTTACCTATTTTCATAACATAATAATTTAAATAGCAATTATTTATGTTTTTAAAACAAAATACTGACACCTAGACCCTTACACAGTATAAGTACAGAAGTCACAAGAAGTAACGAGTTTGCGAATGCAAAAAACTACACAAAAAGTAAGTCCACGCCCCAGGGACTTGAGCTATACAAACACTGACGAGGCATCAGAAGAAACGTACTGTCTGATCGGAAATTCTGTTACTCGCACACGGAATCGGCTAGTGCCATCGTGTTCCACATTTCGACTCCGCGAAGAGTTTGCAGAACATAGGGTTGCTGGCTAATATTTATAGGTCCCCCAAAATTTAATTATTTATTCATATTTTAGACAAACGGAAGACGCAGCGTAGGCTGGCCCCCTAGGTGTACCAACGACCTGGTCAGAACAGCAGAGAGCCGATGGATGCAGGTGGCAATCAGCCGCTCAAAGTGGCACTCTTCGGGGTAGGCCTATGTTCAGGAGTGGACGTCTAAAGTTTACTATTTTTCATGGGGTCTCATCCGGTACAAAAAAAATTTTGTGATCGTATCGTAAGCGTTACTAGTTAGTGTCCAGTGTATTCATTTGACCCAATACTCCGCCAACACTAAATGTCGCTTGATAATCTTGCGTTATGCAGAAATAAAATTGTAAAATAGCCCTAGTTATTCCGTTGTATGGGATGAGGCATCTGTACTGTAGGTATTATATTATCTGGGCTATTTTTTGACCTAACTTTTAAGTATGTGGTTTCGGGCATAATAAAATTAGACATTTAAGTTGACATAATTATTATTGTTTCATATTCACGATAGGTAAGTAATATTTGAAGTTAATTTAGTGATGTGAGATGGTGTTGTTTTGAATACTATTTTGATACAATAAGTTTTCTCTAGATCGTTTAACAACCCTAGAATACCGAAACGCATCCAAACCCTGCATGTGATTGGATTCGCAACGTATAAAGTTTTACGTAGAGAGCATAGTTTACGTTCTCTCGACCGGCGGACACGCCAAGAGATTTTCGTATGAGGCGAAATATTTGAAAGTCGAAGTTTGCGACGGACTCCTCCGAGATTGGCCAAACTATCGCGCGGTATGTAAGGGGATCGCAAACTTGGAAAATAATTATTTTCAAGTTTGCTAGGCATGTTAGGGAAGAATTTCTTGGAAGTGCGCACAACTTATCAAGGTATTTGGGAGTAAGAAAATATCTTAGGGCAAAACTTCGTCAAGGTTCTAAAATTATTATGTTTAAGAAGGAATATTAATTTCAGATAAAATTAAATAATTATTTGAATACTGATGTCTCGTTATTTTGGTGGCTTCGAAAACTAATGAAGCAAATGTTAATTTATACGTAACTTATTATAAAAATATTATTATGAAGGGACGACTGTACTCTTTGTGGCGAAACGAAACACAATGGTAATATTATACCTATACCTATAACTAACCTAGGTTTAGTTATAGGTATAATATTTCTATGCAATAAAACAGGGACGACACACAATATAATTTTCTTAAGTGGTTTACGAAAACTAGGTCCATTGCATTCCGCATACAATTTTCAGTATAAAAGAAAGAGACTGCACAGCACGCGACAATTGAACGTTCCACACTTCCACAGCAACAACAACAAAGAACGTAAGTAACAATGGAATGGACTACCATCAGGTAACTTGCGATACCTGTAAGTCGGTTACGTTTTAGACTAAGTTATATTGTATGATGTAATAGTAAACCTTGGTTTCATTCACAGCTTAGTTAAAGCCCACGCACACTATTACTTACTAACTATTACCCACCTCTTATTGGGAATACCCAAGCAAAGTATCGTCTACGTATACCGCACTGACACAAAGTTACACTAAAGTTATCCAACCCTTCCCTCACACGCTAAAATTACTCCGAAGCTAACCAAGTCTGATCACAAGAGCGTGTTCGTTACCCAGTATAACGTGTTAATCAAACTAACTTATCGCAAGGGGCTGTCGAAGAAAATTGCTCAATCAAACACTGTTGAGGCTAGGTCAAGCGTGACTAGGGTCATAACTACTTAATAACCGGTCGCCTATATTGACCTATTAGCTTTTCACTACTTGAATATTTATAATGTTGATAAGAGTGAGTAATTGTTGGCCTGTAAGTTATTGGAGTTGCGAAAATTTTGGGCTTGTCGTGCTCCGAATAACTTGACCCAATTGACAAGTGGTTTATTTTTGGGAACGAATGCAACGTTGCGCGTTGGAGCTAAGTACTGATTATACCACTTCGTTTTAGTTTTAACTTTTTCGTGTGGAAAATCTAATATTGAAAGTAGATAGGTAGCTTACTATACGGTTCTATTATACTATACATCAGGCCATCAGGCTATATTATCTGAGAAGGGGGGTCACCACAAGATCTTATAGCATTATTACTTCAATATTACTTCAATCATACATTGACAAATGACATAAAAGTAAGAATACTTTAATGTTGCAGAGCCAGAGCAGTTTCGATGATGTCACGTCAAATACAACTGGCATGTCATACCTTTACATCATGTTGACACTGACGTGTGACAGTGATAACGCCATATAAAAATGTAGACCTCTTGTTCACACGCAGGAATACTAAGTTCATGGTGAATTCGAACAATATTATTGTAACCTTGAAATAATAATGCCATGATACATGATGGTTTTGTATTACCTTGTGGTAGCCCAGCAGGCGTACGAATAACGAAGTATAGATAAAGAGCAAACAAATCAAAATCGATTTATCTATTTGGGATCACGGCGCCACAGATAAATACACATATTAAACTTATAGCACCTGTCAGTTTGCGGTGGGGGCTAAAAAAAATGAAAATGAAATGAAATGAAAATAAAAAATGAAAATATCTTTATTTTGGAATAGGCTATAGTAGGTAACATATATATTAATTAGAGCACCTGGATCCCACACTAGGCTCAGGGCCCGTTTTATGAGTTCCAGGCCTCTTTCGCCAGAAACAAAAGATAAAGCCTTAGGTAGGTAGGTTACAACTGATTATTTAACCTAAATATAATCTAGGTCTACATTAACAATTAATTATTGAATTTTAACAAGCCAAACATAAGTTTTAAATTAGTATTTGCATGCTAGAACCTATTTTAATCCTAACAGTAACATAGATTGTGGAACAAATATGACGTGTAAGGGGGTGTAGGTACATGAGTGTTTGCGAGTTATGTATGTTATTGTTAATGTATATTATATGCATATTATGATTAGTGTTTCCTATGTATAAATAATATATATATAACATAAGTATGTGTATCATTAATAAATTAGAAAAGGAATATTACAAATTACATAATATAAATTTTATATAATAATAATCATAAATAATTATACTTAATAATAATATTTCTATTATTTTAACGCAACAAGTAAGTCTTCAGATTCTTCAAAAGGTGGGGGCTAAAAAGTATTCATAGTTAGATATACATAAACATATAGGTACCTAGTACCTACATAAATAGGTCGTACACGAATTATCATTGACAGTTTACTTGTGCATACAATCCGGTAGCATATTTCTTTACGAATCGGCGGGGTTATTACGTAACTTTTGCAACAGGCGTAAATTTCGCAATCATTGCTGTCAAACATGACTTTGGCAGTGAAGTGACGTTTGACAGCAGTGATGAACTAAAAAGTTCATTCTTTTGTTTCCATCTATTGCCGTTCTGTTACTAGTGGCGCTAGTGTCTAAGGCCAAAGTGTATTCGAGCAACCGCGCCCATCTTGCGACCGATTGCTAAGTGTTCGCTCTTGCATTGCTAACTGCTGTTGCAATTTTTACGTAATACAATTGCAGAAGACACAAGGTAAGCCAGGTTACACCCTGACCGGCCTCCTATAGGTGGACTCACGACAGCCAACATATTGGATGCTAGAATTGTAAGAGCAAGGGGTCGTTCAAAGCTGTGGTCTTTGAGGAGGCCTATGTTGGCAGTGGACGTCTTTATGCTGATGGTGGTGATGTGTTTTTTTGAATAAATAGGTAATTATACTACTTAAGATGACTTTGTGCAGTTTTGTTCAAACCAACCTTGTTACGGAGCATTTTAGTAAGTATACCTTATTGTAAGTACTTACTTACGTTGTTTCAGCTGCTTTTTCTTTTTTCTTTATAATGAGCTGAGCAAAGTTTATTTAGTCTCATTCTGCCCCAAGGGTAACTGCGGTGAGGTTGCTCTTTCATTACGTTTCTGTTATTTTGTCTATTTTATATTGTCTATGCTTTGATAAAATAAACCTTTTATTAAATAGATGGGGTATTATATATCTGTTTTAGAAATGGCTTTGTGAACAATTTGCTTTGAACTTCTATCAAGCGTTATGTATTTTTACAAAAACAACGAAGTCAATGAACGCAACAAAAGCTTTTAATTATCGTTTATTTGACGTTTGCGAACTCGATAACTGTTTGATGGAATATTCCATTTTTTATTTTTTCTATAAGTACCTAAGTCATACTAGCGACTGTGACGCATTTTAGTCGCAATTATTGAAAAAAATATTTTAGAAGTATTTTTAATTAACATGCATAATGTAGAGATTTAATTACTATTGATGCCCTGCGGTTCACCTGAATTTACCCGGTTCACTTTAATAACTCAATTTTTCTAGAAAAAGTCAACACAACTTCATCAAAATTGGTTTAGCCGCCTGGGCGTGTAAGCACACAAATAAACAGACAATTCTTTACTTTATGTAGGTAGTAGAAAAATTAGTAGGCATTAGGAAATCCCTTGTCCTTACTTCTCTATATACTGTTATGGTGTACCTATGTTTTGGTTAGCATTAGACCGATATAAAGCAAAGAGTGAACCTCTAAAGAAAATAAAGCTTTCTGCTAGTGACAACCAAATCTCGTTACAAAGGACAAAGTTGAGTAATAAGGGATACCGTTTCTCCATAACAATTACGGTACTAGGAAGTAATAAAAGTTCCCGTTTCTCGGGACGTGACGCAAAAATCAGCCGACTCTTATGAACGTGTTCGGCATAGCTTACCAGCGTTTTTTTTTCCTCTCTATTTTTTACGTAACCTTTGCTTCATTAAGGTGTGATCTGGAGTTTCGTGATAGACGTAGTTATTAATTTTTTAAGAGTTGGTTTTTGTAATGGTTTATTTCTTGCATATTTCTTGAGATGGCAAACAACATTGCACTTTCAGTGATTATGTCTCTCTCATATTTTGTCTATCAGAGCACAAAATGGACCAAGGACATGAGTTTTTTTTTACGCACGTGAAAATCGGATTTGTTAAATGTATTGCTGCATGAGAACCTTGTCACCTTGTGTTTGTACTCGTAGAAATAGATCAACTAGAATTTAATTTAGGCTAGCGGACCCGCCCCAGCTTCGTCGATTGCACCATATGTGTCAACAAACGGTTACATTCATAATTCGAAATACTAGATTTTCCTGTAAATTATACCTATCGATTTGGTCCCGGCACTTTTACTACATATATTTTTTAAGTTTCTATGAATCTTCGGTCTATGCCGATGTGGGCCAATTGGGTCCATTAGGTTAACTTTAAAACTAGGGTTAGTGTTGCAACATCAGTTCGCATTAATGTTTACCTACTAGCCTACTACCGATTTACCTTATTCTACCTTTTTCTGTTTCGATTGTAAAGGCAGTATCACGGTTACTTAACTCCCAACACGTTACGTTATAATGGGATCTTTACGAGGATTTGAATCCTGTTGCAGATTCAAATGTACTTAACTCTGCGTTTGCTGAAAATGGTGATAAAAATGTATCGTTTTCTGAGTTAGCGTTGTGTTGTTTGGTATATTGACGATCTATCTCGTTGTTAGCAAAAGTTTTATTTGTTAAATATCAATAAAAACATAAAAAAAATTAAACAAAACCCAGGAATCAAAAAACGGAAAGCGAAGGCTTCAAAGACCCATCACCATCAAAAAAACAATTGAAATCAATTCAATCAAATTTAATCATCACCATTATCGCCAGAAGACGTCCACTGCTGAATATGGCCTTCCCCACAAAGCGCTACCTTGAATCCTGCATCCATCGGCTCTCCGCGGTTTTCACAGATCATCGGTCCACCTAGTGGGGGGCCGGCCTATACTGCGTCTTCCGGTTCGTGGTTGCCACACGAGACAGTTCTTCGAGCGATGTTGCCTGCCCATTGCCATTTTAACTTGCTAATTCTAAGAGCTATATGGGTCACTTTAATGAATAAGACCGTATAATGATATGTATTCATTACTTTATACGCTTTATATGTAGGTGATTTCTTCAGTAAATCCATGATTTTTCCGAGAGCTTAGTTTTAATAAAAAAGCAAACATGGCATAAATATATTTTATTTACCCTTCAACCATGTATCAAGTGAAGACAAGGGTGCAGGAAAGGCTGGGAAATGAGAAGAAAGAAAGCTGAACGGTCGTCAGTTAGACCCTTTACAGTTTGACTTGACAGGTAATTTTCACTTAGGCATGTTTAAATAAGAAACTTTTTTCGATTTAAGGATTGTTTCTGATTGAGTATTATTTTTAGTGCTATTCTCATTCCCCTTAGAACCTTTCAGTAGCTAAATCTTGACCAGAAGCTGAATTCTCATCATAACTTTCACATTCAAGTTTCAATGGTCTCAATACTTTTGATCGCCTTAATTTGAGCTAATTTTCTTATACAAGGTGACCTTGAATTAATATGTTATCCCGAAAGGGGGTAAATCTACACCCCAAAGTAGACAGTGTTTCGACTAAATTAATAGTTTTTCATAGAAGAAATGCCATGTCAAGTTTACGTTCGAAAATAGCCCTAGCGCAGCTGGGTGGTTGAACTTCGTCCGTGACCGAGTGCACATAAATGAGTTTAACGACTTGTGTTTAGAAATGAATTTATAGTATCTTGTTAACTATCGTAGCGATCGCACGCACAATTTTGCAAGTGGATTTATTTTTACCATGAAGTTTTGAAACACCCAGTTTCAAGTAAGACTCTCACAACTTGTAGGGTATCATGGTCCCAGTCCCCCTATTTCGGGATAACATACTAATTCAAGGTCACCTTATATTAAACTAGCTACTTGTTTACACAGTACTTTTTATTTACCTTGACTTTTCAACTAAGTTGCATTGGCCATGGTCCTCTAGTGGTAGAGTCTGACTGTCTGAGAGAGAATGCAACTTAACTTGGTTTAAGGCGAAGGGTAGGGCCAGCCAGATAAGCAGGTCGAAATTCGTTCAAAAATACATCGACCTTAACAACGTCGTAGACTTAAATATCAATTCAGTCAGTACTTCCACGTGGCGCTTACGACAAAGACAACGCACGTTAATGACTGATTTTGCGAGGTTTTTAATTAATATCTATGTTTGTATAGTATTTTTCAAAATTATGAAGTCATCACATTATGTGAATGTTTGTTGTCCCTTTTTTTTTGGAAAGTATACTCGGTTGTACTGTATAAAATAGGTATAACAGATTGAAAAATTTGACAGCCTCCGTGATGTGGTGGTTGAGCAGGTCGGCTCGTAACCGGGAGGACAAGTATTTGAGCACAGAAAAAAAAGCGCAAATACTTGTTCTGTATCTGAGTGTTGTGGGACCCTGGTCCTCGTAGTTCCTGGGTGCCTAGATACAGGGAATCCTAGTTAGGGTCCAGGATCTATGTATGTGATCGTTGGGCGTTATTATTATATTATTATTATTATAAATATATGCGATTTTTTTCTATAGAGCTTAATTTTTTTATCTTGTATTTACGGTCATCACAAACAAGTTAATGAAAGTATTTACGTGATATATTAGATTCAAAGTGCCTAAAACACTGTGTCATTCGTCTTAAGTAAACAAATAACTAATAGATTTGAGAGATATTTAATCTAGAAATATTTGAATTTGATTTCCTTAGCGACTAATTATCGGTCTAGTCGATCCGAAATCACGAACACGCCCTAAAGTCGCCAATTTCTGTGAAAATGTCTCAATTAACACCGAAAATCGTGATAAAGGCGACAGAGAATAAATCGCCACCAATTTCGTACGTAGGTAATGATAATTCAGTAGCCGAGCTCAAATCATCCTAGTTCATTATTAAAGTCTATTAGCAGGATAATCGGTATCCAATGATCACCTGTATTTAACGCCGTCACAGTCGTCGTTGAGCAAAATGACTGAAATAATGAAGCATCGCAGTGACTTACCTACTTGCCGCTACCATAAAGTCTTCGTCATCATTATCGTCAACAAACAATGTTGCACATATTTTATCGAAAGAAATGGATTAATGTACATTATTACTTTACTAATCAGAACTGATGCGCTTCGCTTGCAAAACGATCTTAACACTCTTTCAGTGTGGTGTGATCAAAATTATATGCAGCTCAATGTTAATAAATGTTTCGTAATCAGTTTCACTACGAAGACACGCAAATTCCTTTTTGACTACTCCATTAGAGGAAATGTTCTCTCACGTAAAAACTTTGCCAAGGATCTGGGTATTCTTTTTGACGATAAGTTGACGTTTTGCAATCACTATGATCATATCATAGAACGCAGTTCACGATTACTCGGTTTCATTTCAAGATCCACAAAACACTTTCAAAATCCTAAGAGCTTCCTTTATCTTTATTATAGTCTCATACGCAGCGTACTTGAGTATAATTCGTCAATTTGGTCTCCCTTTTATAATGTTCATAGTGACAGGATTGAGCGCATTCAGAGGCGCTGCTTAAATATCCTCAGCTACCGCGCAGGCATGGGCCGTAAACTTTCATCCTATAGTGAACGGTTCAAACATTTTCATGTGACTCCTCTCTACGTGCGTCGTAGATACAGTGACTTCACCTTGTTGTACAAAATTATTCATTCATATATTGACTCCCCTTCGCTTCTTTCCCTTCTGAATTTTAATACGCGGTTTAGGACTCGTAATCGTAATTATAATATTTTTACTTTACGAGTTTTCTCTAACAATACATCTTATTACAACCCGATGGTCAGAATGTGTCGCCAATACAACGAGATACTTGTCACCAACAGAGACATTGATATATTTCACCTGGAGTTGTATCCGTTTCAGAAGCAGATAAAAATCATACTACGGTTTAATAATTAAATATTTTTTCTTTATATAATTTAATTTGATATTATCCCAAATTTTGATTTATAATCAGTAAATTAATATGTCTATGTTATCATTAGGTACTTATGTATATTTTGAATTAGATAAATTGTTTGAAAATGTAACTACATAATGCTTATAATGATAACACCTAATTATTACTAATAATGAAATGATACCATTGTATCATTTATTAACTAATATCTATTTGTATAATATGTATAACTAACTCTCTAGTGTATTATATAATCAATTTTATGATGCAATTAGGCATGCATAGTTTTGGAATGTAATTTAGAACAATAATGATTAGGTATTGGCTTATATTTTGTAGATGTACCGATTGCATTCTGTTTTGTGTGCTATTGAATAAATAAATAAATAAATCAATTACTTATTACTTATTTGGCTCAACGCATCAGCATTGCAATCAACGAGGCAATGCTGCCGGCATGTTAGGTACGCTACCTACCTAGTGGGCTGGAGCATTTGGACTGTCTATAGGCCATCTATTATATTACAGGCCGGCTATTACACAACCCATTCATGTTTTTTGTAGTAGATAGTGTAGCTAGTTTAGTTTAGTTTTTGTTATTGTAGTTAGCTTGAGTAATAAAGGTATATTGCCCGTTAAAAAAATAACTTACAATTGCAGATATTATATGTAATTTCTACTTATAACGTAGGTTAGGTACGTCTTGACCGTAGAGCAGCTGAAGAGTTTGCACGGCACGGACTCAATGTATCACTATAACAACAGTCGCAGACCGCTGGAAATTGCAGTTTATAAGGAATATCCCATACTAAGCGTCGCGCACAATCTCAAGTGCCCATTCAATGCGTCGTCAAGCCTTAATGGGTGCGGACAAATGGTCCTATTTATCGTAAAATCGACACTAAAACAGACTAACACATCGTTTTGGGAAAACACGCTGTAAATTTTATACGTTGTATCAGGCTTAGGGCGCATAGAAAGTAGGGCGTGCTTGCGGTGAAGTGACGGAAGTTGGCACGAGCGCGGTGAAATAGGCAACTTTCGGCAGGTAAATAGGTCGAGGAGTTGTCGAGCCAAGCCATGTCTGGAGATGAAGAGCGGTTTTATGCTACACACATACTAGCATGCTATAGAAATGGAATATGCTAATATAACTGTTTAATTTCTTTCTAGAACTAGCTTATTACATTACCTCAGCTCTGTATGAGTTTTATTTATTTATTCTCTTATGACTTGGATTCTAATATCAACAGACTAATTTAGTTATTACGATGTACCTATGAATGCTGAGTCGTCTTCTTCTAGTGTAGGCCAGTAGTCAGCCCTGGTGTCAGAATTTATAGTCCGCCCAAAGGCTTTCAACTTGGCTTGTCTTACGACAACAGCCGGGACCGACGGCTTTACGTGCTCGTGCGACTGCTGAGACTTTTCTTCATAATATTACCATTATGGTGTACGTACATGAAAAGTTATAGAGATACCTACATTACTACGGAAGTTTAACATTATACATAATGTGTACACTGTTTCATGTTTAGGGTGAGATCATAGAAAGTAGGACGTGTTTATGGCGAAGCAACAAAACTTGATAAGGTGCGGAGATAAGTACGTAACTTTACAGAGGAAAATAGGCTGAGGCGATGCTGAACCAAGTTTCAGAGGTTTAGTGTGGTCGTAAAGCATAAAATAGACAATTAATAATAAAGATTTGTTGATGAAATGGACGTTGCGAGTAGCCTGAAGGATCTAATGCTCAAACTCAAGAAATTAGATTCAGTTTATTGTTTTACTTATTTTACTGGCAAGTTTCTACCAAGGTCTGTTTTGAAAGGCACACTGTTTTAATGAAATGTTTCCGCACGAGTTGTGGGTATAAGTACCATCACATCAAACAAATTGTACAGAAATTGGATTTATATTTTATGTCGAATCATACTTTTATTCCCTATTATTCCTTATTAGCTACGTTTTTATAGCATATTATGACATTCAAGACCGTAAAGATTAGGTAATCTTTTGGCTTTTTATTATTATAGGTACCATGTACACATAAGTGGTAACCTTTATGAATTCCCAAGTGTAATTGAAGGTGATGATTTAGGGTCTCAGCACCAACACTTCTTTTGATTGGTAATAAAATACGTGCATTAGAAAGGAAATCACTTACCTTTATTTACTTTGCGACTTTGTTGATCGTAAAACGGGAAGTTTCTTCCGAGATCAGTGGATTTGTGAGAAATCGCTCACGTTAAGTACAGGTGTAAGCTTTGAGCTTTATATTTTTTATTATTCAATGATTCTATAGATACTTTTATTTTATTCAAGTGATACAACTGATGATGAAGTCATTACAATTATATGAATTTAGGCGTTTTAGTGACATGGCAATTTAAAGAATTGGTCATATTATTAAGATGTCGCCACTTTGCGATTTCGTCTCTCTGGCGGTGAAGTAAACCTACGATGTAGCCGCTACGCGATGTTGTCATTTTGATAATAGTCAATCTAATACTAACTCATTAAAATAATGAAAAAAAAAAAATATATAGATGAAACTGAACTGTTTCATCATAAAATCTTCGCCCACATTCGCAAAGTCGTTAAACATAAGCGTGCAAGGAAATTACTGAACAGAGCGCAACAAAAATGGGATAAAGCCTCCAAAATTTATGTTGGGGACTCATCGTGCCGCCATTAACACGTAGTAGCGTTCTGCATAATACATTAAAACGTCGTGACACTGCCTGCAGTGTTATTTACAGTGCCACGGTATTAGCAATTTTCAATTATTTAATGGTATATGGGCGACAGGTGGCGTCTGGCGCTTCTGCAGGCTATTTACATATACGTGAAGTACTTTTGGGTGAAATGGTCGAGGCTATTTTGAATACGAAATGCTTTTGAGTATTACGCGTTTAAGAACATGTATTATTTCATTTGATTTCTTCTCTTTTTATTAATAACATAATCTTATATACCTACCACAATGCGCCTATCTTAGCTTTGGTTTCTTTTAACAAATAAAAAACTGGCATTCCTTATATTATTTAGGGGTAGTACAAGGACCATGGTCCCACAACACTCAGATACAGAACAAACCAGTATTTGCGCTGATTTCTGTGCACAAATACGGTGTCGGGTGACGGGTCGGCACATACCCGGAGGTGGCGGGAACTGAACCCGCCACCTCCGGGTTATGAGCCGATCCGTCAACCACCACTGCAGAGGCTGTCAACCTTAATACCTAACTAATTATTACGTATATGTTTGTATGTAAATGTATAACATTTATTTTCTACTAACCAGTTATCAAAGCCACAGCAAAAGCTAAATGGGTTAACCCTTATTTTGCATATTACGGGCTTAAGATTACGGCACATTCGTAAGTCATTTTTATACAGTTCATAAAAGCCAAGAAATTAAAAACAGGAAGTCTAATAATGAATAACATAAAAGTTCTACACTGAATTTAAGTGAAATTGCTTCGGAAATTATACCTCTTGATAATTTCGTCGTTTATTGCCAGGTGCTA
Source organism: Ennomos erosarius (assembly GCA_963580505.1). Classification (NCBI taxonomy): domain Eukaryota; kingdom Metazoa; phylum Arthropoda; class Insecta; order Lepidoptera; family Geometridae; genus Ennomos; species Ennomos erosarius. Next base: position 8,331,193 of record OY756992.1, on the reverse strand, counting down.
AAGTGTCAAACGTTTCTTTGATTTCTACGTTCACGTTACCATAATAAGGTTGCATTTATTCATAGTTTAATATGAATTTTACGATTTAAATGAAATTTGGAATTAAATAGGTACGTCACGACACGACAGGTAGCTAACTTTTAGACCAACTGCAGGACGAAACTACCAAAAATTGAAGCAAAGGTGGCAATACTGAAAAGACCAACAGTCTTCTGCCTATATTTAATTATTATAGTCTATTAAAATACAGTCATTATAGCTAAGTCCCGGGTTCTCGTACGTTTGTTAAATTTATGCTAACGAACTTATTTATTATGACCAGGTTTTTAATTAGGTAAGCTAAGCTAAGCCTATAAATAAATAAATAGCTTTTCATTTTCTTTTTCCATTATATTAGTTTTTTCATAAGATACCTGCAGCCATCACGCGCACCTGTGAAGGTCGTAATCCTAGTCTGAGATAAAAATCTCAGGATTCTCAAATCCATTGACATCAGAGCTTTGCCCGTTACCTCGGATTTAGTTTTAATTGACTGTGATGTAGCTATATCGATGCCTGAGTACGCAGATTTCCTTTACGGGTGATGGATTCGAAATGTACTCTTTACGATTGGTGAATTGGCTCAATACTCCGCCCGCCTTATTTTGGTAGGGTGATATTAAATTTAAGATTTTTTTGCCTATCGGTTCTCTAGTTTCCTTTTTTCTCCTATATTTATTTGCCTCTTGATGTCGCGAGCAGCCGCTCAAAAGCTTTATGGAGAAGTTAGAATGTTCACCAGTGGACGTATGTAGATTGAAGATGGGCAAGAACACAAAGTATAAAAACATAATAAAATAATAAAAAATGAATAAATAAGTAGATTGTTTTAATATTTATATGTGAAATGAAATACAAATTTTTACTAGGTATTGAATAATTTACTGTAGAGCTCTTTTCCTATTTTCATAACAATTTTTCGTTATTAGATATGAAAAAAGTTTTTATATCTTCATCTGATTCGTAACTAGTTTTTAAAAGGGAATATTTAATCCATCCTCGTATAAAAAGTTAAAGTATGTTTTCGAAGCTGAGAGTAATTTTATTGATAGATACTCCCAAAGTAACTATTTTTACAAAGATACAAAAGAAAGTACAAAGATGTGGCATCAACATAAATGGCGAGTATATCACTAACCTTCGTTTTGCCGATGATATAGTCATAATGGCGGAGTCGCTCGATGATCTCAGCACCATGCTCAACGACCTCAGTAGAGTCTCCCGACAGGTTGGTCTTAAGATGAACATGGACAAGACGAAAATCATGTCAAATGCCCATGTTCCACCTATACCGGTAATTGTTGGGAACGATACTCTCGAAGTCGTCGACAAATACGTCTATCTAGGGCAGACTGTCCAATTGGGTAGGAGATCCGCAGGAGAACTAAAGTGACCGATGTAGCTCTTAGGATTGGCAAGTTGAAATGGCAATGGGCAGGCCACATCGCTCGTAGAACTGACAACCGATGGGGAAGAAAGGTTCTCGAGTGGCGACTACGAACTGGAAGACGCAGCGTAGGCCAGCCCCCGACTAGGTGGACCGACGACCTGGTGAAAGCCGCGGGGAGCCGATGGATGCAGGAGGCGAGCAGCCGCTCTAAGTGGCGCTCCCTGGGGGAGGCCTATGTTCAGCAGTGGACGTCTTCAGGCTGTTAATGATGATGATGATGATGAACTATTTCTGAATAACTGAAATAACCAACCCAATGTCAAAATTCCCCAATTACAATTGATTATTCGAAAACAATCCAGAAACTCAGCTGTATCTTGAAACGAGATAAGAAACCGTCACTAATTAATTAACAAGCTCTCCCTCGTAATTAGTACTGAGTAAGCACTACACAGAGACAAAGATAATTCTATTAAAATGACCTCCAGATAGTTGAACTTTTGTCAATCCAGTCACGCCTCCCCGTAATGAAGTGAGGAGTTGTCACGTAAATACTTCTCGGATAGCATTTGAAATAGCGATAAAAGGGAAATTTACTGCCACCCTAAATATTCCTAAGTAGGTATATAAAGGCTCTTAAGGAAGGCGTTTTTCGTGGATTTCGAAATTAGGATAGGAAATTACAGCTGCCTTGATTAATGTATTGTTGGTTGAGGGAATGAGGGGAATGAGGCTACTTTACGTATTAGACGCTACAATTGCGGGGAGTTAATTTATTATGTGAAAAAGTCGGTGCTTTGTTGCCAAGATGGTTTTATTTGTTTATTCTAGAGGGAAAACAGAGGGTGCTAGATTATGATATTTTTTTTTTGCGCAGAATAATTACTATTATTATAACTACTATAACCCGGAAGGCGCGGCGTAGGCAGACCCCCACTAATTGACCATCTTGTGAAAACCGCGGGGAGTCGATGGATGCAGGAGGCTAGCAGCCGCTTAAAGTGGCGTTCTCTGAGGGAGGCCTATGTTCAGCAGTGGTCGTCTTCAGGCTGTTGATGATGAACCACTATAATAAATATATTGTGAACATTTTCAGTTTAATAATTGTAAAATTAAAACATAACATTAACTATCAAAAATATTGTTTTAGGGAGGAGGATAGTAATAAAAATGGCGTTTTAGTAGGTTATCAAAAGTGTAGGCAGTGTAGGGATCATTAATTCCCATATAAAGCTTTAGATACGATTCATAAATTATTAACATTTCAAATATATTAAGTATTTTTATGTTTATTCTACAATCCTACTGCAAGCATTCACGAAAAATCCAACAAAATCTCCTATCGCAAATTGTATTTGATATAAACGAACGCAATGGTGAGATGAAAGCGAGCTGGACGAATCTAGATAATGCAAATATAGGGCTGCATCGAGGTCTATGTTCACGGATAGTGATGTACCGAAAATGGCTTTTGAGTTTCGGCAAACAAAGCCGAATATTCATTCTTTTTCCCCTTTTTTTAGGAATTATAAATATTCGGAGTTACATATGCACGCAGGTATATTGTTACTCTGTGCCACCAGCAGGAAGTGCGATTGTGAACCTTTAATGCTGATCAAGAAAGCTCCATAAAACATGACTTTAATCGTTTACAATAATTTGTTATGAGCTGAATCTATACCCTACGTATAGATGTATGTATGTAATAAACAGATATGAATAAATAAATATGTGTGGAAATTTCACACAGCGCCATCTAGCCCCAAACTAAGCGTAGCTTGTATTATGGGAATAACTTCATTAAAAAGTATGTAGGTAAAGGTCAAGTCTCCCGCGATACAGGCTTGCCCTAGTGCGGGGACTACTATTAATGTGTTGTTATTTAGTGTAATTTTTTGGTAAATAAAATATTAATTTGGTAAATCTTGTATTTGTATTTTTTTTGTAGGTCGTGCCGATGGGGTAGGGATGTCAAGAAAAGAAGTTCGTTAAAATTATTTATAACCACGGAAGAAAAACAGGCCTAATATTTTTATCTTCAAATGCCGATATGGTATTCGGCTTTTAACCCTCAACCCTGCCAATACTACACACAACTCTTTTGACGGGCCGTGAACCCCGACCGACGTCGAATAACATTTTCGTTCTATCAAATGCCGGGGATGCAATGCCACAGTATGTTAAATATGCGGTTGAGAATCCACATACAAATGTTATGACGTATTTGGCATATAAACCACATAAAGAAAGTAAACTTATTGGTTTGTGTGGGCGTGATACAAAACCTAGCTAAAAATAACAATGATGTGAGGGCGTAATTTTAATTTCAGTTTCTGTACTAAGACTTAGAAGGCTCGACAGTATCATGCCATGAGTATCTTGTTCGTCTCTTGAACCATCAAGAAAACATAATCACCGTCATTTAGTAATACAACAACACGATATACACGTTTTTTTGATAGTCTTTAAGAAGTATTTTACTTGACAAAAGTTTAAACTATTACTGACCGAATCCATTTAAAAGGTGTAAGATAGATATCATTCCTGAGAATATTCCCTACTGGTTCTTTTGTTTTTCTGTTGCATTAAGCCGATGCGGAGAACGCGGTCTCGTAGAATTTCATTTTAATAAAAATTACATCGGTTTAATCTCCGAACTTGTCTGAAATTAGCTTTGTAGGGCGAAAATTGAATTTGTATTTTCAGTGACCATTTTGCTAGAACGATCTTTGTTTTCATTGTACTCCGTGTTTTAACGTTGGTGATCGTTTTGGGAATTACCCGTTGGCGGAGTACGAAATTCACTAAAGTAAAATGATTTTTTATAATAACAAACTTTTTGGTTGCTGGCAGTGAACATAAAATATTGGACTTTCATGTTTACATTATTTCAACATATTTTATAAGCGGAATTTTTATTTAGTATTATAATTATATATATATTCGATAAGGACTTCTTAACTTTTTCAATTCAATACAATTACCTGTACCTATGAAATAGGCATATGCATATATGGATGCAGGAGGCGAGCAGCCGCTCAAAGTGGCGCTCTCTGAAGGAGGCCTATGTTCAGTAGTGGATATCTACGGGCTGATGATGATGAGTATTAATATATTATTTAGTTGTTATAGTGGCAACAGAAATACATCATCTGTGAAAATTTCAACTGTCTAGGTACCACATTTCATGAGATACAGTCTAGTGACAGGTGGACAGACATACAGACAGATGAACGGACAGCGGAGCCTGAGTTATGGGACCCATAACCTACCTATGGAAAAAGTGTCAATTTAGCAATTTCCAATTAATTTAAACCCAATTGCATCACTACAGCACAATAAATTCTTTAAAATATATAGAATTCAGGAAACGATCGTTCAAAGTTATAAAAAGAAACAATTATTCGAAATCGTTTCGTACACAATGTGAAATTCTTACGTGTGAATGCACAAAAGCAATATCCCCAATGAAAACTAGTATATTCGTTAAGCATCCTTTGTAAAAGTATTGAAAATATTCGACGGTATTTCAAAACCTTTTGTACCGTAACGGCTATAACGTACTTTAAGCCATTCCATGGTCAGTTCATGAATCACATTGACTTTATTGTTCTAGATAAAAAAATAATTTGAACTGTAGAGTCGGGTTTCGTGAACACAATGCTTTTGAAATAATATGGACAACAATTACGAACAAGTGAAAATAAAATCATGATTTTATTCAAGGGTTTTAAATTTACTGGCGCGATATACCTACCTGGAAATTGAAATAAAAACTCTTAAGGCCTCACCAAATGCTACAAAAGGAATATTAGGTAATTATTCATATTATTATTTATTTATTTGTTCTGACAAATTAAGAAGAAACGCTATAATGGTTGGCTGACATCGTGGTCCCTGGATTTCGTGGACTCAGTCACCAACCAGACTTGTGCGGGTTCGATTTATTTTTAAGTTAAAAATAAATCGTTTCTCCATTTTGATACACATGGGTTTCTTAGTTGACATCGAAAACTATTTCGTCGAAGTCCATTTCCATAACGCCATTATCATTGAAAATCTAATTAATCGAAAGCCCACATCACAATAGCACCAATAGCACCATATTATCGATTATCCATAACATAGAAACGCCATAGAAACGACAAAACTATTCACCCTAAATGCCAGCTGGTAAATTTATCAAAAATTGGCCTCCGTTCCACCTCCAAAGCCAGACACAAAATAAAACTGCGAGATTTTCCAATTTTCAAAACACGCTTCTTTTGTTTAAATATCTCTTAATGAAAAGATATCCGCTCTAAGAACATCTTTAAAAGAATTAACCCTTTGTACGTGGTCTTGTCTGGCTTAAACCAGGTACAATCCTGATCCGCTGAAATTGAAATTTAAGACCTTGTGAAAGCCTCAGAAATTTTCCCTCGATTCTGCTTCAGTATAAATAACTATAGATGGGTACTACTAGTAGGTACTATTGCAGATACTATCAGGTGTTATCATATTATTTGTCGGTATGAAAAGATTAATCATAAGTAGAATAAACTTTTTGATTAAAGTAATAATGGCATCTTCTTTTTTAAGCTGGGGATTTCAAGGTCTTTGTTAGTTTAGTGTGCACGACTTACGATGAATGGAAAACTTCGAGAATATGAAAGATCTACATCATTCATTCATAAAACTTTAAGGTAGATAGCGTTTAACTACTGTAATATTTCTGATGTCACGTCTTAAGAAATTGGAGTCTTCAGAATGACCTTTCTGCCGAAAGAGAGTTCAACTGGATGAATTGCGGCCTAGCAGGTTTATCTAGAATTCTAGATACATTCATGATAGTTTAGTCCTTTACGACCTAAAAACAGAGTACTTACTTAATCAGCAGACAGTCAATTAAGCGCCTATAAATAAACATAATAAGTTCCCATATTCACAGCTTGTTAGCATCCAATCAAAAATATTCTCCCCTGTGCCTCCATTATAATACCTAAGTTTTAAATGGTTTTAACAAGCATGTTTCAAAAAGATAAATGTAGTTTATAGCTCCAGTTAATTAATAAAACAAGCTTTATTTACATACCTTAATAATATTTGAAAGACAAAGAACATAGAGATAAAAGCAGTACCCGCCATTAGTACCATGTAGAGCTGACTGCGTGGCATTAGCACCAATTCGTATTCGCTTTCACGTACGCCATGTTTAAAAAGCTTACATTACGTACATAGGGGTGAGAAGTGACGTCATTGGTCCAACGCGCACCCCAGTTCATACGTGGAGTTGAGTCAAGAGTCTAAACTAGTCACTTGTCTACTAGATGCTGGCAAGAACCTAAGTTAGAGAGGGGTTGCTTGTTGAGTTAGCAGTTGAGCGTTGAATTCATAAAGCATACTGCAGGGTCTCAGTATGCTTTATGAATTCAACGATTTATGGATACTCAGGCCAGTATGTGGGCGACTAATACTATATGCGTCACAATTGTCTCTCGCTATAATTTGTTTAAGTACAGTATTTTTTTAAATCTGTATTGTAAATTAATTGAGAAGCCGTTGGATGCAAAAGGTCGGCCGGTCAAAGTGGCAAATCAATTTTCTGCAGTAGTCGTTTTCCGGCTGTTTGAGGTTGATCATGAAAATGGGAAGACCTAAAATTACTTCAGAAGACTACCTATATTTTAAGACTAGAGTAGTTAAATTTTATCGCTTTTATTTTGAATATAGAATGGCCTGATTTTTTAATTGGTAACATAAAGTACGTTATTATAATAAATATAATAAAATTAATAATAAATAAATTTTTATAATACTAATTTAGATTTAGCCAAGACTTCGAGTCTTAAAGCTAGTAGTTATAAAATTTGTTAATAGTACTTGATGCAAGTTTTATTGAGAGCCATCCTGTGTTCTGAAACTAATCCCGTTCAAGTTTATCGTCAGAAGTTTCGAAGTAAAACAGTTACAGCTGCATTCTTTCCTATTTGGCACAGGTTTACATAGTTATAAATGGAGCAAGCGAGTACAATCCATGTGGTAGTTTATAGTATTTTAAATCATAGTAATTCAGTGGGCCTATTGCGTCAATGGCTTTACAATTTATGATTTGCACCTGTGGTCAAGGAAATTATCATGAAGAAAACAGCATGTTTAAGAGTCACGAAAATGTGGACATTGATGGCATCCATTCCTAGTTCCTCGATCTCCATATATACCAGACCTGCTAGAATGCGCACCGCGAGAAAATTTGTCTTCGTTTAAGAGTGAGACACACTTAGGCGCTTCCATAGTCTTGTCACGGTCTCTCACGAGAAACAGTGTCGTGAAAATTTTGTCGCGGTGTGCATGCTAGGGGAGCTGCCCACACTTAGCCACTCTTCTTGTGAAATAACAGCCCATGTCCAGGAACGTTTAGGCTGATAATAAAGGTTACACAGAAAAGCTGAATATAGATCCCTATAAAGGTTTACCAAAATTACCATCTTACATAATCAATCAAGAAGCTGTGTAAAGAGTATCAAAGATACTCACTACTCACGGTGACATGGGTAGTGGGTATCGCGGCAGATGCGTTACATACCCAAAGTGTTCCCGCGTGGTTGACTTACGTGTTCGTTCTTCCTGAGTGTTGCATTGATGAATTATCTTGATAAATGCTGTCGACACAAGACTGATCGAATATCAGAAAGATCTATGTACTATTGTACATTACATATTTATATTGTAATCTGATACTGGGTAAGCACAATACAGGCTAACCTAAACCAAATTTGGTATTCACTAAATAGATAATGTACCAAAATTACACGAACATAGGGATCTGACGTCAGTACTTACTTTTACAACGACTGAATCTGGCATGTTTAGGTAATGTTTACTTTTATCTACCAGACTCCGAAATATTTCTTCGGTTTTATTAAGAAAACTAAGCTACCAATTGTAAGCTTAGTACTGACTTTTGTTCGTTGTACTTTAGTATTTTTGTATGTAAATATTTAGGTAGAGTATGGATGTAAACTGAATATTTAATGTACTAGGATCTGATATTCTTATTTCATTGCAGTCTCAGTCTATGTTAAACATTTTATTACGTAGTACTTATAATATCTATTCTTTGATTTTGTCCTTCAAGAAATAATTGAAGTATTAAATCCACAAAGCTCAATTTGCAAAATAGTTATGTCTGTTACATAGTTAATACTTTTGCGCCTTATAACAATAAATCATCATTACAATGTCCCGCTCGTCACATCTTCATCATCATTAACAGCCGGGAGACGCCTGCTACTGAACATTCGCCTCCCTCAGAGATCGCCACTCTGAGTGGCTGCTTTCCTGCCGGTAGCTCCCCATGGTTTTCACCAGGTTGTCGGTCTACCTAGTGAGAGGCTACGCTGCGTCTGCGCTGCTTATGTGTACTCGCTACTCGACAACCTTTCTTCCGCTTCGGTTGTCGCTTAAATCGTTTAGCTTACATTAAAAATACTAATTGTTGATGTGTTGTTATTGAAAAGTGATGAAATCAAAGAAAGGACGAATACAACGCATACCTAACAACGAAAAAACCGTAATATTTCGATATTTTCTCATTTTCTAAGTAGACAACCCCATCCTTCAATAGACAGATACTTTCAAAGTATACCCAGGAACCCTTATAAGCGAGGAGTTTCAAAGAATAAGCGATAAAAACACGACACTTGATGCACGAGACAGACGGCCCTCCAGACAATGGCAGCACTTAAATGCCCGTATCACGTCTGCTACTTATCCTCATTGTTATAAGGTTCAAAATGGCACGTTTTATACACGTATCATGTACGGCGTGTAGTAGAGATGTTCGCGTAATTAGTGAAAAGTTAATGAGTGGCTCTTTTGAACATTTTTAATGCTACAAAGGTAGCGGAGAACAGTATTACTGGACTAACTTGTGCATTATATTGCGGTTAAAGTAGTCTGGTTTAAATATGTTATGTATGTAGCCCCTGGGGATGATAAAGTGGATAAGTTATGTGAGAGCTTAATTTACTGAAATATAGTTATGCATGTTGGTAGGTACTTATAATATGTACCTACTAAAGACTTGTACCAATGCTACAGTTGACCCAAAAACACGTAAAAATGTTAAAATTAACGTAACGGGATTAGAAAGTTCTAAAGAAAAACTGCAAGTACTTAATTAGAAGCCTTTGAAATTAGTGGAAAAGCGTCAACATTAGTAGTTATATAGTCATATCTTAATAATAGGAGTCAATCAACACAGATTGATGTTTACAACACAAATTGATGTTTCAAAAACTGTGGAATAAGTCCAATCTAATTTCAATATAGTTAAGAGGTCCATCAAGGAAGTATTTGGCCAACACTTGTTTCTCATTTACGTTAATATTAATCTACAATACCGCACAAACTTTAAGCATAGTAAGAAATTACACCCTAACTAAGCCTAAAACAATAAAAAAAAAATTAATCAATAAAAGGTCATTGCTATCGATTTCAAAACATAATTTAAACATTTTTTCATGTAAACCAGGATAACGGAATAATAAAGTTGAACATAAAATATTTTTTAGATAATGGTCTGGCTGTTGTGTAAGGTACATAATTTGAATTAACTTTGTTTATTAATTATTAATGTCTGCCAGATGTATCTACCGGCCCCCCACTAGGTGGACCGACGACCTGGTGAAAGCCGCGGGGAGCCGATGGATGCAGGAGGCGAGCAGCCGCTCTAAGTGGCGCTCCTTGGGGAGGCCTATGTTCAGTAGTGGACGTCTTCAGGCTGTTAATGATGAGATATATCTACTACGTGTGGACATAAAATTTACAGTAATTTCATATTCATGCAGGGCATGTAGGTAAAGACCGGCCTGCAAGCCGCAGTTCGAAATACAAACATAATTACCGACAACTGTTATTATTGTGATCCCACTGTAATTGAATTTGCTCTAAAGTTTATACAGACGAGGTTACTGAAGGCAATCGGGGTCTTGATTAAACTAAACATTGTTGTTGCCTTATTCATGATAGGGTTGCCGCTGAATTTAGTTCTGGAATACTTTTGGAATATTTAGGTACTTTAGGGCCTTTCTAACACTATAATTAAGCTCTCGCAGAAACCTTCAGTAATTTAGAAAAGCTATTATTAAAACAATCTTAAATTACTTTTGTCAGATTTACACAAGCATCATTTACTGCTGGAAATAGGCTTCCCCAATAGAGCACCAGTTTGACCGGCTACTTGTCTCTTGCAATGAATGGCTTCCCGTGGTGCCAGATAATAAATAATAAATAAATAATAAATATGTGTGGACATTTCACACAGCGCCATCTAGCCCCAAACTAAGCATAGCTTGTACTATGGAAACCAGATAACTGATACAATACTTATAAACTTTTTTGTTTGTAAATACATACATAGAATACAATATAACCCCCAGACGCAGAACAAACATCTAAGTTCATCACACAAATGTTTGTCCTGGGTAGGAATCGAACCTACAGCCCTCAGTTCAGAAGGCAGGGATACTACCAACTGAGCTATCGGGCCGGTCAAACGATGCGAGAAAACTTGTCGTTGCTGTTAGAGTGAGACATACGTAGGTGCTAGCATAGCCCTGTTGGTCTCTCACGAGATGAAGTGTCGAGAAAATTTTGTCACGGTGCGCTTGCTAGTCGGGCAGGGCCATTATTCCGTATCGATTCCTTACTTCGAAACCACGCGAATTCCTTGTCTTACATAAGAAATCTGCGAAACTGTATTCTCTATGAAACGAAAACAAAACCGCGCAAAATGAATTTGGAATTGGCGCGATTTGAACTGTCAAAAATCGTATGTTTTACCGAGACGCGTTCCGAAACATCAACACATGAAAAGATATGACCACTTATGTCAATATATTTTATGCAAAATAAAGATAACTTTAATGTTAAGTGAAGGTATATCTGACGCTGTGACACGATTTGAACAAGACACGATAACGATGTGGTTTCGTATCGTGTGGAATCTGTGTTTCCATAGAGAATAACCGCCCAGGTCGTCGATCCATCTAGTGTATAGTGGGGTGCCGGGATACCCTGCATCTTCCAGTTCACGGTTGCTACTCAAGAACTAGGTTGGTATTGGTTCTGCAAGTGATATATGGCCTGCTACTCTATGGTTAATCATCTAGCTAATTAAAAAAATCCATCACCTTAATGCTGTTGTGCCCAAAAGGGTCCATAACAAAGAATATAAAGCCCGTTGATAGCTCGTGAACATAATTTCTCGTACAAACACGACTCACCTATGGGGGCAGGGGGCGAGGTAAATAAAAAGAGACAAAGTCATATGAAATTACAAAGGTCAGAGCAGGATGGAACAAAAGACACATTGGGTGTCCCGTTTCCACTCGTAGGATTAGCAGTTAAAAAAACTACTAACTTTCGCACATATTGTTTATTAAAGGGATATTTACCATGTAAAACAAAACAAATAAATTACATGGTAAATATCCCGTTAATAAACAATATGTGAGTAATGTCAGTGACTATGGAAGTTTAAAATCTTATACTTATTTTCGTACTAGAGGAAGTTGTATCGTTGGTCAACTGGATTTATAGTCAATGGCCCATAATGATCCCAATGCTTAATTACACCATCTAATGTTATATTACGGAACGCAATAAATATTTGTATTTGATGATAATAATGATTAAATAATTATGAGAACCATTTCATGAATATTAAAAATGATCTAAGGTAGAATCCGACGCATACTAAGTGGATGAATAGTAATTTTGTCCTTTTTGAAATCTAAGCTTTAGTAAAATAAATACTTTATGTGAAAAAGCGATCGAATTGCTTTAGGTAGATGGGCCAACGTGCTACACCTTCGGCTGCATCGTCGCTTAACAGGTGAGTTGCAGTCAAATGTTGGCCTATTTATACATAAAAAAAAAGTTTTGGTACCTTCTGTAAATTATGTAATTTATTTTTAACATTGTAGACCAAGGCTAAATTGTTATCGGAGTAAGCCATAAAACTACGAATAGAACACCGTCTGGTTTGAAAGCAAGCGTAGTTATCTCTTGCATTCAAACCAAACGGTGTTCTATTTTCGTGGATATAATTTTGATATAATATTTTTTAAATTGAATAATAATAGTATTCATTTTTTAAAAACTAATTCTGAAAAACTGCAGTAATCAATGGATGCAGGAAGCAAGCAGCCGCGCTGTGGCGCTCTGTGGGGGAGGCCTATGATCAGTAGTGGATGTCGTCAGTTTATGGATGTTTATGGAAGAATATAATTAAATAATTTCTGTTTCTCAAAGACTAATCAATTTTCTTGGATGCAACGTAATTATCACAACTTCAACAAAAAATGTCTATAAAATAGATACTTATTATATATACAATGTACCTACTGATTTATTCCAATGTAATCTTATTACTACTATTTTATAAAACTGAGTAAATTTTACTACATAAATATTGGGTGCGAATAGAGAATACCTATCCTTCGTGGGAAATGGGAGTGAAACTTATGGAAATAATATTGAATGAAGTGGCGACTCCACGATTTCTAAGTTACTTTTAGGCTTTTGCTTTATACCTATCAAATGTTTTATTCAGTTTTATTATATGTATTTAGAAATTAATACATAATTATGGAAGCAAGGAAATCTAATACTTATACCTTTTTGCCAATGGATCATTAGAGACTATATTTTGTGCTAAATAATATTTAGATTTCTGCGAATATTTCTAGACCTCACAGGCCTCACTAATAAAACGTCCAATTTAAGAAAGTTGTTAATTTATGGAAAATAAGGTGAAACGTGTACTTCTAACCAAATATTTATACATAATGGAAAAGATGAAACGCGGCCTCATTGCCTTTGTTGAATAATTTATGTTTTATTTCTCGTACATTCACTCCCCAGCGTCCTTTTCGTTCACTTAGACACAGTACCTAAAGTCACGTTAGATTACACAATTTAGAATGATTTTTTTTACATAGTTTCCTAAAAATAAACTTAGAACAGTTTTGAATTCAGAATTATAACTAAACTTATTTTAGCATTTAGTAGGGGTTAGTATTATCTTAGTAGTTAGTTTAAATAATAAAAGCAAGTTGCTCTTCCTGAAATCGATCTCAATCAATATCCTGAATAATTATTTCTTTGGGATGTTATGAATAGGAACAACTTTGCACTTACTGTAAAAGCAAAGATACTGGTAAACTAAATTACTGTGCGTAAGCCCCGGGCAGTTTTCATTTTTTTAAAAGGTACCTAGGCACACAGACTGTAATAAAATGTTTGAAGAGTTTTTAGGGCGCAAACTGAGAGGCACTATCTGATTTCATAAAATAATGTTAATATCTATTTCTGAAATTATAATTTTGTTCTCAATGAATAATGAAATATTGAACATAGCATAATTGATCAGTGTTATTTCTTTCGCGACTAGTGACTTAGAAGATTTTTTTAGTAATATCTAAACCCCTTCTATTCTACAGGAATTTCCCCACTACTAATTACTACTACTACTTATTTTTCTTTTTAATTTTAATTTTAATTTTTGAAGAGCACATAACTTCTCTTTTTGTTGGATTCTCGTTTCTATAAAAAACTAGATAAAGTCAAATATGATCGATACACCTTAAGCTCACCTATCCTTTGGGCTATTAGTTTAGTTAGGCAGTCAAGTTCTTTTTTAACGAAATTTAAAAATATTTTAGATGCAACCATTATAAATACCAAGCTGAAAAACTACATCAGACGCCACAATGAGTTCTTAAATTTTCAATTTGTTCCCTGAACAAGGGCCGGGAGCGGGTCCATAACGCCGTACTCGACGTGAGAGGCTGACCACGGCTACTTCGACAGCTTAGCATTTAAAATGTGGATAAAGTCAAAAGATTCCCACTTTTATATATTTCTATTTTCTTCATGGTAATGTTGAAATGTTTTTAAGTAGAGAGATAATGTTGCTGACCTCTATATTATAGACTCCCCAAAACTTCAATATAAAGTAATTTGTGAATATCGATTTAGTAAGTAAAGCAATGTATAGGTAGGTACATATATTATATAGTGACGTAAATTACTTACTTTCAAAACTAGTTCCACTTATTGCCGCGGGACAACTTACGTGAGACGAACAGAAAGAACCTAAACCTACAATTAATCATTCAGGATCGTTATCGAGAAGCTATAGTACGATAAATTAATTTGTTTTTATTACATTGTTTTGATTCGTTTTTCATATAAATAAAAAGAAATTGCTTTGATTAAACATTAATTCAATTCTGATTAAACGCACATCACTTGTACCACACAACATATTTTACTCATTCAACCTCTTACAACTGGCCACTGAATGAAACATCAACTTTAAGCCTCAAATAGCCTTTTAAAAAGCCTCCGAGTACGTGCTTGACTACGTTCATTTGGCCTGCGGTTAAGAACTTTTCAAATAATTCTTATGTGCCATAATACGTATATATTATTTTATTATAACTACACACAGACTTTTTGATCGTCAAGCGTCCCTAAAGTATTGCAATCCTTGAAATAATCTTGTTTAGTTACTTTACAAATCAAACCCCAGTTAATAATAAACCATTTATTGCAGGCAACAAGCTTATAAAATAAACATAGGCCCATATTATAGATACCTTAAAGACTAACATACATATTTTATAACACTAAACTAAAACTTCATTGAGCACGTAGAGTCGGCGTGCGCTGGCTGGAGGTGTCACGTAGCCTTCCTCGGAACTTGCGGTACATTACACCTCTAGGCCAAAAATCCTCCTTGGCGAAGACAGCTAGGTTGGTAGTAGGAACTCGCACGATAAAAAATTTAAAATTGACGTTGTGGCGAGATTCCAGAAGCTGTACCCTCGGGTTGAGCTGTGTCTTCACCAGCATGAACTGCACTAAGTCTTCTTCCTTAGTGGTAAAATGCAGCCGCGACACATACATTAGAGTCGTCGGCTCAGCGGGACGCAACAAATGGTTAGCACTGGTCGCTCCGGTACCGCACTGGTTGCGGTTAGTTAAACATATACCCATTTCATTATTATTTAATTACTTTGAAGATGTAGAAAAGAACTTGCCGCGATATTACCAATTATTACGGTTATTTACCTTCATGTAATACAGTGATTTACTTATTTACTAAAAACTACCGTTTCAAGAGGATAAGAAGTGAATTAATATGAAAAAAATCATTTTTCAGCCCTTGTTATAACTATAACACTCAAAGTCAATTTCCATTACTCTACAAAAATGTTCTTCAAACTTTCGTTATGTCAGCGGTGAGAATATTATTACAAAATATTATTATAATGTAGTTTGTAAAGAAGAAGAATAGTGGCATTCAAAGGTTCATGTGTCCTTATTATGAACGTCTTCAGCCTCAGGTTTCTGAGGGTAGGTAAGGTCAAGTTTAGCTTTTATATGGAGTAGGAGCTTCAAACTGGACATGGGTTCAAACGTTAAGGTTAAGTAGATAAGTCGTTATTTCGTATAAATGTGTGCTTAAGTTGTTTAGATTTACAAAATAGGGGCTTTAACATATTTTGGCTACGTCGTTGTTCAAATAAAACCAATTGAATTAAAGAAAATATTGGTATTCAATACGTGCGTAGAATTTGCTACAATTAATAAAATCTAATTTGGGAAACTCGAAAAACTATGGATACTGGTTTTAATACGGTTTATAAATTCGAAAGCTGTTAGAATGAAGGTAGACAAGCGATTTTAATTACAATTTCTAATTTGACAAAAAATGTACTTTTATAAGTTACTTAGATAATTCAATAAAACCTTCATAAGCACTGATGTGACGGTAGATTTAGGGCTATTTTATATTATAACTATTTATGCACTATCATCATCATCATCATCATTATCATCATCATCATCACAATTTCTAGGTTTCTTAATTTTACCGTCGGTATATTTCTGTAACAGGTACTGTATTTCATATTGCATACCTAGGCAACTAAAACCCAAAGCTCCAGTGATGTTATATAAAATGCGATCTTTGCTTGCAACAATTTCTGGAATATTCACCATCTGCTTTTATAACTCTAGATTTCGGGCTGGTTATGAGAAAAGTTATGTTTTCATCTCGTGTAAAACACATTGTCAATCTATATCTTCACACCCTTAGTCGTAAAAATTTACGACAACGTTATATGTAAACCGAATCATAACTTTGTTGAGCCTCAGCTGATTCAATATTCGAGAAAATGAAGAAACAGGCGTGCCTGTACATTTATATGACCTTTGATTTTTATGAATGTGAGATGTGTAGGGAGTGACAGAGAAATATAAAGAGAAAAATAACTGTAAGAATGTAGTTAATTAATTTATTTCACTCTTAATATACATTTGATGAAGGTTTCGGTAAGCCATTTAAGTTCATGAAATGTTGAGGGGCTCTGGCTGCTTGGCCCATGAAAAGAAAAAAGATTGTTTAGAACCGCAGACCTAGAATACTTTTGCTATAATATGTATGGTTGGTTATAACTAATGAAACAACAGAAAGGGTAATAATTTGAATTCATCTAAAGGCACTTCCTAGTTTTACTGCGGTAATTCTTTATTTTTTGGGATAAAGGTAATCTAATCTATGTGCAAAATTTAATTTTTTACTGAACTGGTTTGGCCACACAAACAAGCGGACAAGGTTTAATTACGAAATATTATGAAAAATCGTTTTGCCATGAAAATTTCATGTTAATTCATGAAACGTGTAGACGTGTATAAATCATAGTGCTTACCTACAGAAGGCATAACTTATTGTATTTCTTTCTAAACTTCAAAAAGAACTGGGTTACACTCTCTTTGAAAAAATAATAACAGAAATGTGTTGGGAAATTATATAAACGAAATTACACGAACTCTATCATTTTACTAGTACGTGTCTGTATTGTTGTGAACAAAGATGCATCTTGTCTACAAAATCCACTCAGTAGCTGTACCATAGAGACACAGTTCATTGCCATCCTTCCACTCTCGACAAAGAGCGGGGAATTAGAATTCTTTCTACGTCTCCTGCGAATAAATGAACTGAAATGAAGCGAAATACCTAGGATTTTCTACGGGGCAATGATCCACTTCATTTCACTATGTAGACAGGTTGACTTAATTTCTTTTATTCATTCAGGCGAGTTAGAACTAATATGTCACACGTGCTGTCGCCGCGGTAAGTCGGTTTGGTACAGTGACATTACGTTATTTAGAACTATGTTTTTTATTTTTATTTTATTTTCTACAGGTTTTATTAGATTATTACGTATAGGTAGGTATTTGATTTTTGCTTGATCTTAGAAGTAGTGGAAAGACCAAGCCAATATAATGTTAACCCCATTGAACGAATGTGATCAGTACCTATAGCCCGTTTTCGTACATCCTAAGTCTATGGTCTAACTATACCGATTGAATTTCCTTGAAATCATTATTATTTTAGTGCACATTCTAAACCATATAACATCTTGAGAATACTAGCAACAAGTCGTAACTTTAAATCTACTATCAAAGTACAATTAAAGCATGCTCGCCCGAGACCGTTTTGCTTAAGTTATGTCACAGAACATCAAAGAAGGTCAGAAGAGAAATCTTTGTACAATTAATAGGACTATACAAGTATAAATTTGCTGATTAGTCGGTATAACGCTCTTGAAATATTGATATTATCATCATCATCATTAACAGCCTGAAGACGTCCACTGCTGAACATAGGCCTCCCCCAGGGAGCGCCACTTAGAGCGGCTGCTCGCCTCCTGCATCCATCGGCTCCCCGCGGCTTTCGCCAGGTCGTCGGTCCACCAAGTGGGGGGCCGGCATACGCTGCGTCTTCCAGTTCGTGGTCGCCACTCGAGAACCTTTCTTCCCCGGTTGTCAGTTCTACGAGCGATGTGGCCTGTGGATATTATGCCTAAACAAAATAAGACATGAGCTAGTCTCGTGCATGATCACTTTATCGGTTTACGACTTAGCGTTGTTCCTTCACGCTTGTTCAAAGATTGCCCACTGGCCCACCACTACGGCTGAGTCTTGAATAATATTCATTACGGACGCATAAGCTAACCCGTCGTAAGATATTAACGTCTAAGCGCTATTATCAAGTAATCCTTCATATGACCCGCACTTTCATATGATAATTCTGTCCTATTAAATACCACAAGAACTTAGACACTTCTCACTGAGTGACGAAGAATGAGTTCATTGCTTTAATAAGTTTATAATGCAGGAACTGCAGGTTATTTGAGCTTGAAACTTGTGGTTTCCATTGTTTTTAATCGTTTTTGCTTTTTACAGGTACCTACTTATTGGGCTAATGATAGTTGCTAGTTGAAGAACACCAATAACAACCACAATAAGTGCTTCGGAGGGCCCGGTTGTTGTCATAATGCAACAGTCGTCAAGTCAAGTCAGAAGCCTTCGGGTGGTCTAATAATTCTGGCACTAGAAGCTGACCAAGCGCTTTCACGAGAAAGAAGGAAGAGAGGATATTCAATAATAAAATGTTTGTGATTTTCGATTGTTTCGCCGTTCGTAATGGGTTTCGAATGGAGAGTGTGGGCTTGAAGAAAAAACTAAATAATACTGGCACTGGATAGAGATACCTGGGGTCTAGCAAAGATCCCAAACGCTAACTCCAAAAATGTATTGAAATGACATAAGCTGCGGAAAGGTTAGCGATTTCCGAAATTTTATTTCAGTACATTTTGTAGTTAGCGTTTGGCGATCTTTGCTAGACCCATTGAGCGGGAAGCTATTAGAAGCAAATGAGGAGCGTCTTCGTGACTCTCAATGAAAGTCGCGTCATCCTTCTGAAGATGGCGACATAGCACATAACTTCGATGGAAAATCAAAAAATGGCTTGGTTCAAGTCTAAATGGAGCTTTACAAGAAGTTCCAAAATTCATCTTACACACACCATCATATTTAATAGAGACCACAAGTTTATTCACCAGTAATACAGACTACAGTATTCTCATGTCTTGACTTAAATTAAAATATGTAAAACCAAAAATATGCATGGGACAAAAACTAACAATGTTTTCCAGCTGCTCTGCTATTTTCTATTACTACTTGGTTGTTTACATGTACAGCAAATTTACGGGTTGGGTGGTACATAATGCATAATCAAGCTAAAAGCTGCAGCTGCTGTGGACGACAGCTAAAGGCGAACGTTGGTTAGCAATTTAGATGACACCAAATGGTAATACATTGGTGTATACTCGGTGAGCAAGTAATTTTAGTCAGGTCAAGTTAATGCCGTCTGCAATTATTTTATCATCACAAAAGTTAATAACTAAACTTGTTGGTCAATATTTATTTAGTATGGTAAAATATAATAGCAAAAGTATAGATATTAAAACATGTTCTAGGACAACTAATGCTATTCATATTGATGTATTTACGTAGTTACACAGTCTACTAAACTATCAAAGATTGCGATATGAACATTTTATGGTTTTAGAGAAACAATTTTGTCCGAAGTAAAAATACTAATATCTTTGGCGCACAGAAACTGTGTAGCTACTCTGCTGAAAACGACTATGGGGACATTATTGCCGACCTTCCCCGCACCCTTCAGTCACGTGCTATTCAACGCCAGGAGCAAAAGTGCGAATTCGTTACAAAGCGAGAAGAATTATTTTTTTTAAGAGACCTTTATCCAAAGTACCTATGACATTATAATTTGGTTGGTTTGGTTTGAGATTAAACATGATTTTATAGGATTTTCAACAACTTAAAAAATGAAGAGGTGCTCAATTCGATTGTATTTTTCTTGTCGTGGTTAAATAATAAGTTATTTAGTATCTAATGAAGTTTCTTTGTAAATTTAAGTGTTTTGTTTTGTGTACAATAAAGAATTATCTATCTATCTAATTCTCTACAAATAAATAGTCGTAAATCATAATGGTACTCGTATTGTCCATATTATAGGACCAATATTGGTAAAGCACTCGCTTATGCGCTAACGAGATGGGAGTCTAATGAACTTGAAATCCAGCGCTTCCATTTTGTATAATGGACATGGACGTAAATGTAGGAAAAGGGACGGAGGAAAACCTTTTTCACCGATTATTAAACCTTGATAAAATGTTTAATGATTGTGTGGCACCTATCAATAAGAAAGAAGTTCAAATAACTTGTAATGTTGCTTTCAGCCTTAACTTACAAGTTATATACAAATGGAAAATGTAATGGGACTTAGGTTCACCTGCGCTTAGCTGTGTTCCAGATGTACCTACCTAATAAAAAAAAGGAAATGTTTATTTTAAGATATGGCATATAATAATTATACTGTTTTGTTAAAAATGTAATAATAATAATAATTGTAATAATTGTAAAATTATACTAAACACGTTCAAGTAAAAACACTGACGGTCTAGGCTAACTTGTTGTTAATGAACATCAAGTTAGCCGTCGCGTTTTACCATCTATACATAGAAAATCATGTGCATTGCACCTTATTTAACTGGAATTCGGCGGGGAATCTAATGTCTTTTCCTTTATCTCTTCTCTTTGCTTTTGTTTTATTTAGGTATATGCTTAAGTATAACAATTATGAATTAAGTATATTTCATATTGGCTTAAAAATTTTAACAATTTTATAACGCTGTTTCAAAACTGATCGTGGTTTCCAAGTTTGTTTATAGTTTGCCGACTCCATATCCACCGCAGTTTTCTACATCCCTGTATCGTTTCATCAATTGCGATGACGCGTTGTGGTTGCGCATTTCGTTCAACGCGAATCCTGAAACGCGATTGTTGAAATGACTCCGAGTTTGTAAGCAGCGTTGAATGGTTGGAACGTTCTATTGTACATCAATAATGATTAATTAATTAGAATTGTTCTGGTTTCTGTACCCGTGATTATGGTTAACTAGCTGTGAAATGTATCCATGTGCAAATTGGATAAAACAAGAAGTTTATATTCTTTAGGCACATTGACACAACCAACCGATGCTTCAACCGATGGGGAAGAAAGGTTCTCGAGTGGCGACCACGAACCGGAAGACGCAGCGTAGACCAGCGCCCCTAGGTGGACCGACGACCTGGGCGGTTATTCTCTATCGATTCCTTTCTTCGAACCACGCGAATTCCTTGTCCTTGTCATAAGAAATCTGGAAAAATCTATTCTCTATGAAACAAAAACAGAACCGCGCGAAATGAATTTGGAATTGGCGCGATTTGAACTATCAAAAATCATATGTTTTAACGAGACGCGTTCCGAAACATCAACACATCAAAAGATATGACCACCTATGTCAATATATTTTATTCAAAATAAAGATAACTTTAATAAAAAGTGAAGGCACATCTAGCGCTGTGACACGATTTGAACAAGACACGATAACGACGTGGTTTCGTATCGTGTGGAATCTGTGTTTACATAGAGAATAACCCTCCTGGCGAAAACCGGAGCCGATGCATGCATCAATGTGTGTTGCCAGTGATGACTTATGGAACTGAAACGTGGCCTCTAACTGTTGGCCTCATTACTAAGCTCAGAGTCGCACAACGGGCTATGGAGAGAGCAATGCTCGGTGTTTCCCTGCGAGATAAGATCCGTAATGAGGAGATCCGCAGGAGAACTAAAGTGACCGATGTAGCTCTTAGGATTAGCAAGTTGAAATGGCAATGGGCAGGCCACATCGCTCGTAGAACTGACAACCGATGGGGAAGAAAGGTTCTCGAGTGGCGACCACGAACTGGAAGACGCAGCGTAGGCCGGCCCCCCACTAGGTGGACCGACGACCTGGTGAAAGCCGCGGGGAGCCGATGGTTGCAGGAGGCGAGCAGCCGCTCTAAGTGGCGCTCCCGGGGGGAGGCCTATGTTCAGCAGTAGACGTCTTCAGGCTGTTAATGATGATGATGCATACTTTATTGAAGGTCCTGGTATCCTGATAAAGCTTCTCATTATCTTCTATAATATTGTCTACATCTAGTGAAACTAATAGGTGTAACTGTGTGAGTTAACGTTCTACTCGAAATTATCTCTTTCTTTCCGCTTTTCCCCACAAAGTATTCCATAAAATAATAATGTTAGAACAAAGACAAATTTCAATTTTCCCAGATAAAAATGTAAACATGCAACCGCTGCGATTCACTAGGAATTTCATTAAGATGACAGCGCTGTGTTCAATTTTCTTGCGAGATAACAAGCGTCACAGGATTGCGGGGCCACTTTGACCCGCGGCCCGTGAACATGCCCGGGATTCTCATTACTCTTCCATAAAAGAAAAACTCTTGTGTTTAACAAATTTAACTTCAAAAGCAAAAAGTTCTTGCAATAGACGTTAGAAATAGTGAACGGCTAATGAAAAAGCCGATTTTCTTTTGTTTTCGTGGTAAAATTTTAATGTAAAGCCCTGTTTTCCTTGAGCTATTTTTCTTAACTACTCATGTAAATTTTACGCAATTTCCAAATAGTTTTTTGTAAAATCTTGACGTAAAAATTTGCAAGCTTAATTTTTTTTAAACCCGAATCAAGAAGACGATGCAGTATGAATTATAAAAGTTTTTGGGTAGCATTTAGGTATCCTCCCATCCTAATGCTCTGTGATTTAATCACCAAATTATAAAATGAGAAATCATTATATTTTGAATTCGACTGTAGTTAGGTAGCAGTTTGGTAACATGATTGATGACTTCATGAATGCTTAACGGTCATCGTAACTAATTTAAAGACCGATCTGTCATTAAATTATTTGTTAATATTAAAATGTTAATTAATATTTTGCGGTAAACAAATTATTGCATTGTTGATTAGTTATTAATGCGATTTATTGGTAATTAATGGCTTTGTGAAATTAAAAGACGTTGTTAATATTGGGTCCCTATGTATAAAGAAATATAGTAACCTACGTACAGTCATACATATTAAAATGATTTCCTTAATATTGATGTAGCATACTAATAAAAAATATACATCTGAAATAAAGGGCAATAAACTAGAAGAATTTAATTTTTTTTTAAATTTTGTTTCCATGCGTTTTTTTTTACTAGAATATTTAAATATCTCAGTTGAACATTATTGAAAAATAAACTATGTGAAGATATTTAATAAAAAAAACTTTTCATTACCAGCTCTGAGTCCATAAAAACCATCCATGCATGCATAATTTAATATTTAAATTAATTTAACACTTTTACAAACATTTCTGTACATCATTTTTCAAATACCCAACCAACTTCCGTTATTTCAAAAAAATCATAATGGAAATATTTTATTACGTTACATACCAATTATTATAATTATATGTAAGAAAAGCTGCAATTATACTTTAATAAGCAGCTTATGCGCTCGTAATAATAATGTATAAGCTCAAGTTATGAATATTAAGGCAGTTATTAGGGTACCCAGTCTCGAAGATACGGTGGGTGGTGAGGATTAAAATTAAAATAAATTGCTTTACACTTTAATTGTATTTCGGCATAATTTTCCGTGCTCCTGAATTCTAGAGTTGCTATCTAATGGTATGGAGATGTGAAGGAATACGGTATGGTATGGCGTGGTGCGTTTAAAATAGTTTAGGTCTAGAAAAATATTAGAATTTCATATTATTCAGACATTTCACACAGCGCCATCTAGCCCAAAACGAACTAAGCAAAGCTTGTACTATGGGAACCAGATAACTGATATCATACTTAGAATTTTTTTTGTTTGTAAATACATACATAGAATACAATATAACACCCAGACACAGAACAAACATCTATGTTTGTCCTGGGTAGGAATCGAACCCACTGCCCGCGGTTCAGAAAGCAGGGCTACTACCAACTAAGCTATCGGGCCCGTCAAATATGATTGAGATAGTAACTAAAATTGGCGAAGATATTTAAAAATAATAAACCGCACTTTGCACACTTCAATTTGGGATTGTTTTAAATTGACACTAAAATAGATTTAAGTGGTTTATAGAATGGTGGTGGCGTTTATCTTAGAATTACGTTCACATATTTTTTTTTAATGAGAATGAATGACGTGACGAACTAATCATTCACTTGATGTTAAGCGACGCGGCCGCTCATAACACTAATGACTTATTATTTACGTTGCCAATGATTAAAAATATCTACGTTGTTAAAAAAAATATTATCCAGTCTCAGCGTCTCTAGAGACGTTAGTTTCCATTCGGCATACTCTAAATTTCATTAGGCGTTTAAGTCGAGCCACCGCCGTCGCTATAATTGCTCATTTTCCTCGGCAGCTCCTGGAAGAATAATTCTCAGACTAATCATTATTTCACTGGTTATATCTTTGTTAC
Source organism: Ennomos erosarius (assembly GCA_963580505.1). Lineage (NCBI taxonomy): Eukaryota > Metazoa > Arthropoda > Insecta > Lepidoptera > Geometridae > Ennomos > Ennomos erosarius. Next base: position 8,306,488 of record OY756992.1, on the reverse strand, counting down.
GTTTATATTTTTACTCACACTTATTTTACAACCTCGAGAAACCAGAGTATTTAAAAACAAAAAGCATTCATTATTGGCATCTACCAATACGCACCAGATTAAATCAGTGAGGTATGCACCATCTTGGTTTCTTTCTGATGAGAAAAAGTCATAAAAGTACTTCTTCAGCCTCATCATCATCATCATCATTAACAGCTTGAAGACGGTGAACTTAGGCCTCCCTCAGGGAGCGCCACTTAGAGCGGCTGCTCGTCACCTGCATCCATCGGCTCCCAGTGGCTTTCACCAGGTCATCGGTCCACCTAGTGGGGGGCCTTGAAAACATCCTCCAATGCGTTTGTGAACAGTTTCGGAGAAATAACGTCTCCCTGTCTCACGCCTCTCTGCAATGGGATCTGTTCCGTATACCTACTCTGGTCCTGTAGTCGGACTGACATAGTGGCCTTACTGTACAAACACTTCAACACTTCGATATACCTATAGTCAATTTGGCATCGCTGTAAGGACTGCAGCACCGCCCAAATCTCGATTGAATCGAAGGCTTTCTTATAGTCCACAAACGCTAGGCATAGCGGCCGATTATATTCTTCGGTCTTCTGCATAGCGATTCAGGAGACCTCAGCGCTGAGGCCTCGATTCAACCAACTTTTATTTGAAAATAGAACGGAAAGCTCTCCCCTAGCTCATGCCTTTTGCAGAAACGATGACGCTACTTCCGTTCTATTTTCAAATAAAAGTTGGTTGAATCGACGCCTCAGCGCTGAGCCTCAGCGCTGAGGTCTTCTGAATCGCTATGCTGTATAATCTGGCGTAGCGTATGGACCACTCTATGGTGCTGAAGCCTTTTCGGAAACCGGCTTGTTCTGGAGGCTGGAATTCATCAAACCTGCGTGCGAGACGATTTGTAATAGCCCTCGAAAACAGCTTCAAGAGCAAGATGGGCGTCTTCAGCCTATTTATAGAAAATAATTATGTAAATTATATTATTATTACATTAGCAATGACATGGCTAGCTATCACGATAAAGAAGAAAGGAGATTGTATGCACTAATGGTGAAAAAAATTGTAAATGATAATAATATCTATAATATCATCATTTTAAGTCTGAAGACGTACCTGAACATAGGCCCCCTCCATGCATTGGCATCTATACATACACCAACAATTAGAGAAAAAAAAATGTTTTAGTTATTCTCTTTCCAACTAACACAAACTATTGTCTGTAATTGGTCCAGTCTTCAAGACATTCAGGGGTTCTCATTACTTTTGTCTAGGTATAAAATTACTACTTACATATTTTATTTGTCTACTACACAGCCTTGGACAGCCTCGTTACCAATTTGCTCACCGCGGGACACAAAGGTGGTTTTGTCTGTTGTCAATTTGGCATTTTTTTCTTTTCTGTTCATTAATAAGCACGCCATGAATTTAATTTTTGTTCGTGCCCTATGAACAGCTGAAAGTTAAAATCGATGCAATTAGCTCATCATGTCAGAAAAGAGATATAGCTTAATTTTTGTATTTATTTCATTACTTTTATATTTTTAATTCATTCATCAATCATCAGCATGATTAAAATAATGGACTGGAAATACAGCCATTGCTTTCCAATGTAAAATTACGCAAATAACTCGGCTGCGTAAATAATATACACAGAATACTTTAACAGAAAACAAAACTGAGCTGTGAGTGAAATACGAAAAGAAAAGTAAAGGTAAATTCCAATATCAAACTTAAACGCTATAAAATTAAAAAGAAAGAACTCATTACTTTACGGCGATATCAATGAGTGCATTCCGGCTTTACCGGAGCCGACAGGCAGGAATTGAATTAAAAAAAGCACTTGCAATTACGCCATTGAAAATGCCCCTCTCACGTTTCAATCTTTTATGGCGGCCTCTATGAGTGCAATATGAGATGAGAGGGCCAATAATGAAATATAAAAACAGAAATAAGCACTCCTTTCCCCGGTTATGGGTCGTTGAGTATTCTCTATTATTCCCATTGAGCAGATTTGCTTTGACGAGTGTCCTTTACTCCACGTTTAATTTCGTTTTTGGTTTTTGGTGAAAGCAATTTAGTAGTTGACGGGGTAGACGCCACTCAAGAAAATTGTTTCGGTGGACGATGAGTCGACAAAAATACGTGACTGTTTCATTTGTTTGTGGTGGTCTAGACCAACAATAATGGCTCCTTATTTTTCTACCAAACCCTAATTTATCGAAGGTATTATTTTCTCATTTTAAATATGTTTTCTATTTTAGCATGTATGGATACTATTAAATTTTGTGGTAAAAATTAGAGCACAAATGTGTACAAACGAAGTTTAGGTATACTTAGATATTATGTAGGCAAGCAGACCTGCATTTTAAAATTTCAAGCAAAGCAATGGCCATGTTTTTTCATTAGGAGACACTGGACATTGTGCGACTGGACGTAATAGGACTCTTAACTGTAACAGTTTATTACATGTATGAGGCATTCTAAAACACTAAACATTGTCAGCGTGAATGCTCACAATTCAAAGATAGAACACATTCTAACATTAAAGTCACGACAATTTAAAACATTCAAAAATGAATCAAACAACACGTTCATTCATTCTCCTTGCGAAGAACGCAACGAACGTGAAACGCACAAAAACGAAAGAAAAGTGTCATCAGATTGCTAGTCGGAGCAAATAAAATTGTTTCCTGTCCAAAAGAGCATCTACAATGGGCACAGAATGCTTCAGTGTGTTTAAACGTTCTTATATCTTCCTGTACATAGAAATGTAACTAAAATCACTCTACATTACTGCTTTCATCACCATCATCATCATTGGCTGCAAGTTGTCTACTCATTAACATTACATCATCATTATCATCAGCCTGAAGACGTCTACAGCTGAACATACGCCTCCACAAAGTGCTACATTGATTGACCATACTTGCCTTCCGCATCTATTGGCATTGACCAGATCGTCGGTTTACCTAGTAGGGAGCCGGCCTACGCTGCGTCTTCCAGTTCACGGTCGCCACTCTAGAACTATTAAAACAAAAGACTTTGGAAAACTTTCTTCATCATCGATACTACACTTTAGAAATATAAATCTGCGCCCACTGTGGCGGTAACAAATCACTGAGCCACCTAGCTGCAAGTGATTGTTAGGCGCACATTAAACGTAGCGTTTGCAATAAGAGCAAAACTATCGTCTGTTACCGGCCGTCACTGTGAGAGACATAGCTTTATTGAGATACCATCCTCTACGATATCCACGTATCAGTTTAAGCCAAACGTAATGTTAATTTTTAAACATTAAAAAAGCAGTAACTACCTATCCCTAATTCAGTTTGAGAAGCCTATTTCAGTGATAAATTCAAGAGATATTCAATGTTTATTAATAACAAGTTTTCAGATTTAAAACTATCCACCGGATAGTTCTAAACCCTTACAAATAAATTGAAGCTGGCTTAGGTGTAAACACAATGCAAATATAATACAATTTGTAATAAGTAATATAGATTTAGTTATTATAAAAAGCCTATTTGAAATAACATTAATTTGTAAAAATAAAACTACGTCTAATCTATTATATTATATTCTGTGGTATTATTATAGTTCAAATATGTTTTCATCAAACGAGCTATCAAACAGTTATACTACTGAAAAGCTATGTAATATTCAAACCGGGAGCAAGACGTCTTCAAATTAACACAGAAATTAATCTTGGTTATACAGACTATGATAGTGGATCCCTTTACATAGGGTTTAGTGACTTATAATTACAACTCTAAGTTTAGTAGGGATCAGACCGTTTCTTGGTAACAAATGGCTATATTTGACAAAACTTGATAGGTACTTAACTATTTAAGGGAATGGGATTCAATATTCGCTTGTTACCTAATTTTATTACTCCGTCTTACTATATCAGTTGTATCTAATAGGCTTAGATATAAATAGTACAGACAATCGTAAAGTTTTGCTCATAAATTAGGTGTACTCATAATGAAAAAATAAGTCTGTGGGTGTACCTAACATATTTGTTGATATTCTCAAGCGATGATGCAATTTTTTTTTATGTCCATAAGATGTAAAAATTTGTCTAATAATTGTGATACCTAACCAATATGTTATAGCTAAAAATTAATGTAATAAAATTCTAAAGCTTAAATGCTTTTAAGCATGCTTTTAATGCATAGCTTTGACTGCTAATGGTGTTTACTAGTGATGGCAATTAATGCGATTTTACGTAAATTTCATAAACATGCTAATTCACGAGTCTTAGCATACTAATTGCTATTGCTATGCTATTTGCTAAAATGAAATGAAATGGAAATGAAAAATGAAATGAAAATTGAAATGGAAAATGAAATGTAATGAAAATTTATAAGAAAAATCAAATGAAAAATTAAATGAATCATAAATTAAAAATGAAATGAAAATTGAAATGGAAAATGAAATGTAATGAAAATTTATGAGAAAAATCAAATGAAAAATTAAATGAATCATAAATTAAAAATGAAATAAAAAAAAATTCAAATCAACCAAATGAATTGAAATGAAATTTCATATTTCACAGAATTTTGTAACTACATTTCATTTGCTAAATGCCAATTGAGATTTCGCTTGCTAAAAATTAATGCGAATGCTAATTAATCCATCACTTGTGGTTATAACCATTGTAAAAAGTAACCATGGATTGTTTATAAGAGTCATTTGACCAATCAACCACCAGCTACGCTACTTTTTTACGAAACTAACAATATAAATCAGACGCCAAAACAGACTCGTCCTAAAATCAGTTATCGATTCTTGATCATAATCAATTAGTCCGATCAGATAGTGCCTAAACCTACCTATAGATACATCCAAAAAAAGATCCCAAATGAATAATCAGCAAACTTTGATAAAATAAAATGCATCCCAAGTTCTCAAAACAGATGGCTATCCGAAAAAGCATCAAATGCCTGCTCTTGGATAGATTTAATCTAATTTTTGTCTTTTACGGTCCAAACATACCAATCATTCATCGAGGGTATAAATCTTCGAGTAGCCGACAAAAGGTCGATGTCGAACTTCTGTTTTTGCTGCGGGGGTCAAGCGGCAAAAAAGGATTAGGCTGCTCTCATCAGGAACCTATCAATAAGGGACTTGACAATTTGATAGGCGACACGGCTTTTGGATTGTCTTGGTAGGTGCTGTGATAAATAGTACGCGGATATTTTCAAAACGTTTACTTACATTACTTAGGTATAATAATTGCTCTTTATGTCTAAAGCACCTCCTCAGATAATACGTATTTTTTAACCTAGGTTTAATTTTGTCTTTTATTGGATTAACAATAAATTGTGGAAATATTTCGGTAGTTTTATGAAATTCAAATTTAATTTTATTTCTTTAATTTAATTAATAAATTTATACCGGGATTTAAACGATGTTTATTTTAATAGTAGTTTATTGGTTTATTTGACGGGCCCGATAGCTCAGTTGGTAGCCCTGCCTTCTGAACTGAGGGCTGTGGGTTCGATTCCTATCCAGGACAAATATTTGTGTGATGAACATAGATATTTGTTCTGCGTCTGGGTGTTATATTGTATTCTATGTATGTATTTACAAAACAAACAAGTATCTAAGTATTATATCAGTTATCTGGTACCCATAGCTTGGCTTAGTTTGGGGCTAGATGGCGCTGTGTGATATGTCCACACATATTTATTTATTTATTTAAAGTTCGAACTAATTTAGTTTTTTGATATTATAATTTGATTTTTTAGTTACATTTGCTGTGAACAGTAAAATACATTTTATATTAATTATTGTGTACTAATTTCATAGCTTGATTAACGTTGAAATAAGGTTTATGTACAGGTGTGTAGGTGTATGTTTGCAATCTCTGTTAACTGGGTTTGATTGGACATTTGTTTCGCAAGTCTGAATTGCTATTAAAAACTTCCAAAGTATAGACAAACTTTCTGCGAAAGGAACTCGTAACTCAATCACCTAATTACTGTTTGTTTACAACAACTTGAAAGTGGAAACACGAAATTAGACTTGTTCTTCAAATTAACAACCGTCGGAACTCTATCGAAATCAAATTATAGATGTAAAATGAGCAACCAAAAAGTAACTTTAGTTTGAAACTAAGTTACAATCACTGTGTAATTTGTTTTTTTTTTTTTTCATAAAAGGTTTGAGTAGCGGCGTGTCTCAAAAACATATTAAAAGAGCCCAAAAATAAAACTAATGATAAAAATTGCCAAGGAACTTACGGTCGTTTACCGCTTATTTTGAAACTATTTGACAAGTACAATGCAAACTGTTGCCTAATACCTTAAATAATTACAATACTACCAGCAAGCGATTTATCGATGGAGACGGGCCCGATAGCGGAGTTGGTAGTATCCCTGCCTTCTGAACTGAGGGCTGTGGGTTCGATTCCTACCCGGGACAAACATTTGTGTGATGAACATAGATGTTTGTTCTGCGTCTGGGTGTTATATTGTAAGTATTCTATGTATGTATTTACAAACAAAAAAGTATATAAGTATTGTATCAGTTATCTGGTTCCCATAGTACAAGCTATGCTTAGTTTGGGGCTAGATGGTACTGTGTGAAATGTCCACACATATTTATTATTTATTATATTTATTTATTGCAATTAAAAATAGGTGTAAAACTGCCATTTTATAACAAAATTACTTTTATTTCTAAAGAACCTAAGTAGTCACAGTTAAGCGAAATCACTAGGTATGTAATTTATTATTCTAATTTGGCACTTATTATACATAATGTACTTACTAATCGTATCTAATTGTGATTCTAAAGCTTAAAAACATCCCTTCACAATCCTAACCACAGAATATAATTAATAGACATATCTTTAATTAATTAAAATTAAAATAGATTAAAACAAAAACGTCAACCAATCAAAAAGCTGAACCGTAACCACCCAATTAATTACAAAATTGCTTTTATCCCAATGAAACCAATTACAATTAAGCGGCATCGGCAAATTATCTCATTCGCCCATATTTTCCAATATTTTCAGCACAGATACAATTTACCAGAACTTGAGAGAACGTTCGAGATGCGGTGGAACGTTCACTCAATTAACTAATTTTGTTAAATATCCTTGATTGAGCAGCGGACGGCAATCAGCCATGCAAATTTCCCCGTCATTTCCGGGACTCCGAAATAGGATTTCGCTAAACGTGGCCTGTTTAGTCGCTTTTGTAATGAATTGTTCGTGCAGGAACTGTTTTTAGTTCGTTTGTAAGAATTATTAGTTAAATTGAAAAACGAACCAAAAACAGTAATATTTTCAGTAATTTCAAGGTTGGGAAATCACCTACGTAATTTTTCTTTACAAAATCATTCCATTTATTCCCACTAAAATACCAAGTTTGATAACTGGTTATCTAGTACGAAAAATATTTGTTTCATTACTGGTTAAAGATAGAAAGAAAATGCTTTATTGCACAATCAACAAAAATGTAGGTACATAGGAAGTAGGTTTTTTTCCCCATTAGAATGTATGTTTGATAAGAAAAAAGAAAGAAGACAGAAGAAATAACAGTGTGCAGCAGTGGAAACATATTTGGCTGATGACGATAAAAATAACATTTATAGATTACCATCGAGGTAAACGTTAACTGTTAGTAAGTAACGTGTTTATGTGCAGTTAAAAGATCCTTGGTTGGTTTTGAATTTCAATAAAAAGATACATAGTTTTGTTTCTAGCTATAAAAAGACCTATGTTTACTTACTTGAATTTTTTAGGTACAATGCTAATTAGTACTGGGTGCAAGTTACTATCTGCAGTTTCTGGCGTATAACCTAGGACGGTGTACACAGTGTACAGTGTCGGTGTGATAATGGTCTCTGCGGCGCATTTGGATGCTTATTTCACCGAGAATGTGCTGTGCTAGCATCCTCTGTAGAATGATACAGGCTGGATATAGAATTTCTAGTCAGGATAATTTTATAAAAGATTACGGCAGAAAGATATTGTTTTACGAATGTTAGTGACTATAGTGATCTGGAAGACGCAGCGTAGGCCGGCCGCCCACTAGGCGGACCGACGACCTGGTGAAAGCCGCGGGGAGCCGATGGATGCAGGAGGCGAGCGGCCGCTCTAAGTGGCACTCCCTGGGGGAGGCCTATATTCAGCAGTGGACGTCTTCAGGCTGTTACTGATGAGTAACTATATATTATCTAGGTACTTAGATCTGAAATACATCCAGTATAAAAAGTTACTCTATGATCTCATGAATCTATAATCTACTACAGGTTATTTGTAAAGGAAAAATTTGAATCACGAGTGGGGCTTTAACCCGCATCCATCCATCTCTCAAGCCAGGAACCTACCACATTTTTACATGCGTTGGTAAGTAAGTAAGTAACCATTGAGCTAAGCATTTTCCCGCGAACTTCACGCAGAAAAGGTGAGCTTTGTCTAAAATGTAGGCAGGTAAACAGTTTAATCACCAAAATATAACCATTGGTTTCTGTATACATAATTAATCTATTATGTGTCGCAAAATGGTGATAACCGTTTTAAATCAGTATAATATGTATTTGTTATTAAGGCAGATTAATACATATTTTTATTTCAGTTTCATTACATTAGAGTGGGTGTTACAGAAAAGGTAATAATGAGTTTTTAAAACATCCTGTACAGAACCTACACATAAAGGATGTTTACATGCGGTTGTGAACTGAGAATATGAGAGAGAGGCTGCAACATACACTAGTTATTTCATGAATCTGCTAACGTTTAATTTGCACAAAATATTTTGTAATAGCCAGCCACTAAACCTGTCTTTTAAGGATATACCTACGTATTTTATAATACAAGGGAAAATGTTTATTCAGCTATTGTATTTTAATATCTAGTGTCTAGTCATGGAGCTATTAAAAAAAGAAGGAGGGAATCCCGTCTGATCCGAAACTGAAGCACCCTTAGGAAGCCGGAACGCTTCGTACGTACGAGCGGAACACGCACACACTCACATCATATGAAGCCGGTCGCCCTACTTTCATCTGACACACATATGTAATATGTCCGCCATTTTGGGCTTCAGTTCGGTGTCAATCAAAACTCAATCCTTCTTTTTTTTATTTCATCCATGTGTCTGGTATGTATAAATCATCAGTAACTAGACGACATCTATCGGCCTCTCCATTTTATTATTTATAGTATAGATATAAGCACAGATATTAAAATAGTAAATGGGTATTTAGGTTGTACACTTTAACAGGGGAGGTGATAAAAACATACTTAGTTCTTATAATATTGTACCCACATCTTTCCGCTTCCACTGATTTTTCCCTCTTTTTAATCATTTCTATCTCTACTAATCTACATAATAGTATTTCTGACTTTTGAACTTTATACAGCTCAATAAGTTGTACATTTTATAACTGGCAGCAGTGTGGAACGGGCTTTGAAATTCTAAGTATGCTAGTAATGGACATTAAAAGCAAGATGGCGTTAACAAATCTGAGAAGGGATTAATTGCTAAAATATTGCCCTCAGAAAATTTACTGGTTACGACAGCATTTTTAGGGTTCCGTAGTACTACAAGTAACCCTTATAAGTTTGGCACGTCTAAAGGACCCAACTACTAAGAATCCGCTCCATCCGTCTGTCTGTCTGTCTCTCCGTCTGTCACTAGGCTTGTATCTCATAAACCGTGACAGTTAGGCAGTTGAAGTTTTCACAGATGATGTATTTCTGTTGCCGCTATAAAAAAATACTAAACATCAGACTAAAATAAATATTCCAGGGGGCTCCTATACAACCATTATTTTTTCGCTCGTTTTCATTGATAATAATAATAACCGGGTGTTTCCCTGCGAGATAAGATCCGGAACGAGGAAATCCGCAGAAGGTCCAAAGTGACCGATATAGCCCTTAAAGTTAGCAAGTTGAGATTGCAATGGGCAGGACACATCGCTCGCAGAACTGACAACCAATGAGGAAGAAAGATTCTCGAGTGGCGACCACGAATTGGAAGACTCAGCGTAGGCCAGCCCCTACCAGGTGGGCCGACGACCTGGTCAGAACCGTGGGGAGCCGATGGATGCAGTAGGCAAGCAGCCGCTTGAGGTAGTGCTCTTTGGGGGAGGCCTATGTTCAGCAGTGGATATCTTCGGGCTGATGATGATGATAATGATGATATTATTTCCTTTCATTTATTTTGCTTGCCTCTTGTCTTCTTATTTTAATTTGAATATCAACTTTATTATTTTAAAGTTCCGAGTGACACTCAAACTGTTATGGACGGCCGTATCGCTTAACATCAGGTGAACGACTAGCTCGGCACGTCATTCATTCACATAAAAAAAAATATCAACGAATCGTTTTCCGTCCGTTTGGGTTTGCCAAAATGCTCGTTGTAAAACGAAACTCAATGGAATTTGTATCCATAAGCATTACATTTCGTGTTTTAGGCTTGATGGCGTACATTTCACACAAAAATCACTTAGACTTAAAAAAGCTCTTAAAATGCTTCATAATGATTATACGGGCCCACAGCTCTATAAATAGCGAAGACAGAAACTTCGCAAGCAAAGGTTTATTCAATGTATAAATTCTCTCGCGAATTTACGATGAACTTTCTAATTAATGAAAACTGAATTGTAGTGCGCAGTAAATATAACTTTAGCTGGAGCTTTGTAGTGTGTGTCAATGTTAACTTATCGCCGCTGTTCCATTACTGCTGTACTGTTAGTATTTTAGCATAGCAAATTGCAATTAAATTTCCTTTCTGATAATGAATTATCATAATCAACTTACCTAGTTTTATAATGTCAGAAATCGACTGGAGTGTTTTTTTTATGAGAATGAATGACGTGACGAGCTAGTCGTTTCACCTAATGTTAAGCGACACGGCCGTCCATAACAGTTGCAGTGTCACTCGGAACTTTAAAATAATAAAGTTTCGCGCATCACTGCACTGCGCAAGTCATCCTCAGACATCACACAGTCTAGTAATCAGATTACAACACTGTGTAATCAGATCATAAAGTCTCATTTGCCCAGTAATTTCACTAACTACAATGCCCTTCAAACCGGAACATAGTAGTGCTTGCACATTACTGCTTGGCGGCAGAATAACTGGCAAAGTGGTGGTACCTTCCTAGACGAACTTTGCAGAAATGTCCTACCAATCTTGTCAAGTATCTTGGTTATAATAATAATCACGAGTAAAATATTATTATTTTATTTAAACAGTTTTACGTTAAAATTTAATATCCTAACAGACTAGAACATCACGTGATTTCCAATGTATTTATACGAATTTATTTCGAGTTTGAGGATCGGTCTCTCTATAAAATATAGTACATGTAAGTATCTCTTGAAATGAATAGTTACGAACACGAACTATAAAGTACTTATATAATTTACAGCCCTGAAATTAGAAGAAGTGTGAGCCAAAATTGCTGAAGTAGTGGTACGGAACCATAAATGCAGCCTGATTCACACTTGACCATTTTTTTATGAATTTGCTACTGTCTAAATCAAAGATAGTACTTGGACAGTACCTAATTATATTGCAGGTTAGCCAATGCTCGACTGGTTAACTATGCACTTTCCATCTTACCGTTTACAAAAAATATACACAATTACTTATGGAACGATCGTGTTCAATATTTCAATAGTTTATTAAGCCAGATTACAAAGCTCCCCTACGCAAAAGTTCATAATCGCGCAGTTCCTGCACCGAACACTCGAACCAAACTGGGTCGGTAATAACTCGCTCGTTATCGTCATGGTATTTCCGCAATTAATCCTATCTCGCAGATAAGGCAGTTTCAAGTTAAGGGCCAGTCACTCGGGATCTAAGCAATCTTCACGGGTGACTTGTCAAAGTGAGAAAAGGGTCGGAGCTCGAGATTTTCAACAATGCTTGTTATCTTAGAAGTAAGACGAGAACCTAATGATATCATTTTAAATAAATATAAGGTTGGAGGACGTTGATCTCTAGGGAGTTTTTCTTGATTGGTTTTGGTTGGTTGATTTGAGGTTTTATTGAAATAATTTTAGTTTCATTTGAAATAACAACCAGTGTCATTTTTTTCACTAACTCTACCAATGCATTAATATTATATTTTCAAGATTTGTCAAAAGGGTTAGTTGGTTCATTCGACCGAATTTATTCCGGCCAAATGTATCAAAAGAAATAAATTTAATTATATTTATGATTGATGAGGCCAAAATAATGGGTCCTTATACGTTCTTAAAATCATGCCAATTTTCATGACAGTTTTACGGCAGGAGTTTGTTACTAAAATTACTCCATTGTTTTTTTTTTTGGTCTTTTGATTATTAGTCTCTGTTATCCTACTTTAAAGCTCAGCTAGCTCAGGTTATTTTTCTCTAGAATCACGCGGTTTTGAATTTTCTTGCTCTGTGGTAATAGTTTAATTCCTATACCTAACTAGCTTTTCCCGCGTGATTCTAGAGAAAAATAACCTGAGCTAGCTGAGCTGGCTAGTTCGCTAACAATGTTATTATCAGTCAGTGGCCTCCATATAGGATGTTGATATTGGCATGTCAACCAGCATTTACTTACTACCACAACCAGCCAGTAGCAATAAACTCACAATGTCATTGAAGAGAGCGCCCAGACTGTCAGCTTGACATTCCATGGCAGTAGAAATCAGTGTAATATGTTTAAAAGGAGGTTTTGGGAGTTTTGGCGGGAACGTGAAAAAGTTCACGTCGTTGCATTGTATTATTTCTCAAAACGTGTGCTTTTTTCAGTGTTAATGTTTAAAATTGGTGGCGTTTTACGCATTAAGTGCTGAATTACGAGCATGAGTGTGGTCAAGTGATATAATGTGGTGTAACGTGGTTTTTCGTGTTGCTTCCAAAATTCCATAGAAGCTTCTTGTAAAGTTGCCACCACTTTACTTGAGCATGACTTAGACTGGACTATGACCCGACTTAGACTGGACTATGACTATGACTAAGACTTGACTACGTAAAATATTCTAAAACTCGATGAAAATATACAATACTTGACACTGGCTAAATACACTATGTGTGGAGCCAACATATATAAAAAAAAAAAAAAAAAAAAAGGAGGTTTGGCGGGAACGCGGAAAAGTTCACGTCGTTGCATCGTATTATTTTTCAAAACTTGCTTTTTCCAGTGTTAATGTTTAAAATTGGTGGCGTTTTACGCATTAAGTGTTGAATTACGAGCATGAGTGAGGGCAAGTGATATAATGTGGTGAAACGTGATTTTTCGTGTTGCGTACAAAACTCCATAGAAGCTTCTAGTAAAGTTGCCACCACTTTGCTGGAGCATGACTTAGACTGGACTATGACTACCTGACTTAGACTGGACTATGACTATGATTAGGACATGACTTTGCGTGAAATATTTTATAATACGATGAAAATATAATACTTGACACTGGCTAAATACACTATGTGTGGAGCCAAAATTTAAGAAAAAAAAATGTTTAAAAACCGCAGCTTTAATTCACCAGTCATCACACATACCTACGTACAACCTTCTCTCATTCATCCCAACTTAGAGGGTAACGCATTGCATGTTGCAGTCAACTGTAACATGGTCTTTTTTATCACCCATAGATTAATATTTGACCACGGTCTTACCTGATGGTAAGTGATCTAAAGTCTAATGAAGACGTGATGTGTACATGCGATACAACAAATTATACTGCGGATATGCCACGGATTTAAACATCAAGAAAATATAAATTTACTAGAAATACCCACTGAAAACCCCAAGAGCCGATGGATGCAGGAGGCGAGCAGCCATTGGAAGTGGATAGCGCTCCTTGGGAGAAGCCCATTTTCAGCAGTGGACGTCTTCAGAATGTTAATTATGATGATGATGGTGATGATGATGATGATGCTGATGACAATGACTTACCCACCCACATACATAAAAACACCCAGTGAACGAAGCCTCTGTTGATGTAAGAGGATGGTTCCTTGTTGCTTTTATTTATCGGATAAGAATGGAAAGAAACCCTAGAACTGTAAGTAGTGTTATATCGACGCAGCGTGAACTCTTATACTAGTTTACCATCAACGGACGAGTGGTCTAAGTTCCTAGAACTTTCGATCTCCTAGAAACGTAGGAGCAAAACAAACATCGACGTTTCAATGCGTCACTGAAAGTTAATATGAACGCAGTGGCGTTCAATAAAACGATCTACGCCTGTGACGGATGTCGACAGGGGTCGCGAACATTTGCTTTTATTTCGTCGCAACTCGTTTAGCACATGCCGACTGACAATCAATCTCAGTCAATATATGGGACAAAAGACCGTCGTTTCTGTTTCGACGTTGACAACGGCTAATGAAAATTTTGTTTTATAACAAGTAGGTTCCGAAGGATTTGGGTATATTGTGTGACCTTTATTTGCTATCGTACTGATGAATTTTTTTTAATTTGATTTGCTGCCTTTGTTAACTTGATCACGAATGCTGTATAAAATTTGATTTTGCCCAAGAGAAAGGTTTTCATTTGGCTTTGTATAAAATTGACTACATTACGCTTCAGATTTTTATATTTTTACCAATTATTAAACTTTTGCGACTTGAAAGTCAAAACGGTCTATCTCACTGGGTCAATCTATATTTGCGCACAGTAAAATTGACTAACATATTGTTTTTTTTAATTCAGAAAGATATAATTATGGCGACTATATACTACTATTCAATTTTTTACCTAAAAGATCTTTCCGAAAATATACAAAACTAAAAGGATTCTTAAAAGCTAATGCAATTTGGCTAAAGGCAATATATACAATCTAAATTTTCAGAATGTGGCATCAGGGTGTGAAGTGGAAGCTGACGGAAACCACCAATTAGTTCTATTACCTGTTACTGCAAAAGAGAAAAGGAACAACTTTTATCAAGTAAAAATTAATAAATTAATTGTTATTTCTAGAAACAAACAAAAGTACCTTTATGTAAGTACAGTTTCAACGAGAAAACCTTGCATCTACATAAACATGCCTACTACCACGCGTATTTTTGAATAGGCCTCAAACGTACTTTGCGGCAGCTTCATAACTTTAGCTTGGTTTTTTCCAAAGGTTCTTCCAGTAGTCTTCTCGACCCTGTTGTCCCAGCAATGGCCCATCAGGTTTGCAACCCAAGATTGTCCTTGAGCTAGTTGTCTTCCTTTTGTAATGGCTAGGTGCCTTATGCGCTCACCCTCCCGCCTGTGGCGATGCTGTAAAGGACGGTAGAACAAAACTTGAGGTTTTGAGTTATCCAGATAGCATTAGATAATACCCTAACACAGTGCTATGGTTTCAACATGGTATGTACGTATTTTCCTTCACCAAAAGCTTACTTCTTATTACAGGATTTGAATCCACAACCTGATCACAAGTCGGCCTCACTAAACTGAGCTATCGTCACTTCAAATTTCAATTTAGGTTTTTCAAAACCTTTCAAGTTAACCTGCAAAATTTATCCCCAAAATTTACCCCAAACTGAAACTCAGTTATTAACGGCCCAGCCAATTTCAACTACAACTGACATAAACCATCACCCCTAGTTCACTTCCTCTCCGTTAATAAAGAAAAACGAGTGAACTTTACGCTCTCTGGAGAATTACAATGAAAATCGCCTCTGTCTGGCGTACAAATTAAATTTCCTACACATTGATTTTCACCGTGCCCAGTAATTAGTTAATTTGCCGATTAGTTTACGGAGCTCGAGCGCGGCCAATGGGGGGTGATTTATGGTTTCATTTAATAAGGGAGCTAGAGCGAGCTAATTGTCAACACTGAAGATTTCGTAACAAATTGGGCGCTCCAGGAAAGACCCTGTGAAAAAATCCTTTATTTTGTCCGAAGCCTCTATCATGGCCTTTCACGAAACTCAGTACTTTAGTAAATTTTTTATAAATATTTTTTTTATTAACTGATGGCCGTAATGGGATTGGAACTCTAAGGGGGAGGGCTATGTTCAGGAGTGGACGTCTTCAGGCTGTTAATGATGATGATGATGATGAGTGCTAGGGTGGTTTTTGGTTTTGGTTATTGTACCGCAGTTTGCGGACTTTTTCCATACATCATAATAAGCCGGAAAACTTTCACTCCGGTGGTGAACAGAAGCCATTCCCAGACAGCGCCCTTTGACTTACTTTGCATCCAATGGCACCCGCAGTTTTTACCAGGGCACAGGTCTACGTTGAGGGCCGGCCTACGCTGCGTCTTCCGGCTCAGTATGGTCAATTATTTTTAGATTTCCAAGAATCGAGTTGTTTTTGGCCCTGTTCTTCCCAGCCTTTGAAATGCCATTAAAAATCCACCTCTTATACTTACTCATATAGTTCATCTTTGTAGCAAACAACGCGATTTAGTATTTAATTAGGCCTACAAAAGCTCGGCCACTCGGCGCTCTGGCACTCGTAGACCAGTGGTCATAGCGACGAGCATTGCTTTTGACGATCAAACGACCCTCGTGTTTAAGTGCACTCCGTCATACCCCTACGGTCATAAATAGGTATATTTGACGTATAAAAATTATAAAATGTAGATTTATAATTCCTTCTGTAAGCAGTTTGAAGCTTAGCAGGATCTCAGTGAGGTTACAATTTTATCACATGAGTTATTGATGTAGCCAATGTCACAGAGTAATGGGTAGGTACTTAAACGTATATTATAATAACACTACTATGGTTCATATGAAAAAATAAGACATGATTAAAAACTGTAGTAAAATTAGAAGTTTCTGTATCTTCTCTCTTCTCAATATATATATATTTATTCCCAACAAACAAACTTTTTCGATTTTCCCTTATACTACAACTACTAAAAATAGGCCAGATTCAACCCCGTACTCAACAGAATTGACGATGACGCAATTGTTTTTGCTAAGTGACCTCAACAAACTAGACGGGCAGTCTTATCTGTACAGCTTATTACATATCGCCCTGTCCAGAAAATAGGTAGTAGGAATGTATACCTACCCACCTACCTGTATTACTATTGGCCCACCTAGTGGGAGGCTAAATAAGTTAATCGCGTAGAACTAAACTAAAAATATACACTCACATTGGAAGTTCATTCTCAAGAGAAATCCATAGATCCACACCTAGTACAAACCTTAAATTGAAATACACCTTCGTAATTGTCTTTCACCGTTCAATATTCCTATAGGTAATTCAACAAGAACACTGCATCTTGTATACGACCGATCTTAAGTGCAAACCGTCGTCGTGTACTACATTTAGACGTCTTGAATTCAGAACAGGAGGAATCCTTTCTGTCTCCCTTCTGTTGTTCGTAACTGTTTCTTGGAAGAAATTTTAGATTTGTATGCAGCAGATAAGCCGTTTGATGATCTGGGAGTGTTGAAATCTCTTGGTGCATCTCGATTTTCTTATTTTTAGTTTGAAATAGCTAAAGTTTTGTCTTTTATACTTACGGATTTTGCATCAAATTCATGCATCGGATTTGCATTTTTTAAAACAAATCAAGAAGTGCGTGAAAGACAACTTAGAAGCCAATTTAGTCGCCAATTATATATTCCGCAATGTAGACTAGCGTTAAGCAAAAAAAATGCATTCTTCACGGCCATAACTATCTATAATGCTCTTCCTGACGAGTTAAGGACTATGCCTATATCTAGATTTAAATACAATTTGCACAAATAGCTACTCGAACAATGTTTTTACTCAATAAATGATTTTGTTAAATAGGTGCGATAAATGGACTGATCATGGAATGGGTTTTGTGATTTGTATCATAAATATGAACATTATAAAGCAAAATAGTGTTTAGTGTTTAGTTTTAATGACAGACAAATTTGTATGTACCTGTTGCGATTTATATCAATTTATGTATACTTTGACTTCTTAATGTAACTTATGATTGTGATTAATACTGATTTTATAATAGTCTAGGCCTGTATTATTAATATTTGCATGCCTTAGTTTAAGGCAGAACATAATTGGACATTAAAAAATTTTATAACATCATTATCATTCGACATATGTTTGAGCAAATAAATTTCTCATTTCATTTCATTTCATTTCATTTCATTTCATTTCATTTCATTTCATCAATAATGCATCTAAAGGGGAGATTCTGATTTTTTGATACCGTCAATGCGTTTTTGGGATAAACGTAGGCCAACCTATCTATATACTGGTCTTAGATGTACAACAACATCAACAACAGTGAAGACGTCTTCTCGTCCCCATAAAACGCCACTATGGATGCATGTCATAGTCAGTCCAAGCAGTAGGCCTAGCGCGAATATTTACGCGCGCGTAAGGATAACGTTAACGTAAGCCAGTTGTAAGGCATTTGATCTACCCCCCTATTACGATTGAGCTAGCAGCGCTGCTGACGCGCGTCTGCCGCTCAACTGCTGTGAAAATGGTATGAACTTTGACAGCAGTTGAGCGGCAGAAGCTTACGGTTTTACGTTAACGTTACACTTACGCGCGCGTAAATATTCGTGCTAGGCCTACAGGTGTCTTGCGGTTACCTATCGCAGAAAATTTGAACTTATCGAGAAGAATGCTGCTGCGTAGGATCTGTGGCTGCTGCTGATGTGTTTATGTGAAGACACTTGATGTGCATCAGTTAATTTTCCATAAATGGTGAAGAAGATTTTCACCAACATTTCGACTCGGCAGAGAAATTAAAAACCTACCTACTTACCTACCTATAGGTACGTTGCTACATACTTAAAAAATCTTACCACAACATCAGATTTACAAAAAATTGTTTTGCAAGCCGGGTATACCTAAAGGACATAATTGATGAGGCTGAAAGTCAATGGTTAGACCAAACACCAAAAGTTATGTATGATGGCATCATGGTTTGTTCACAAATAATAAGTCTGAAATAGTGACACGTTCGGGTGGTTTCTGGATGAATTGATTAGTTTATAACAAGTCTAGCTCGCTTTACAGGCATGTGACACAGAGTTGCATATATTAATGAAGTCACGTAGTAATTCACTAGCTAAAGCGATTATCTGTCGCTAAGCATAAATTCCCGGGTGAACACTGCGTGATAATGAAGTTCCTTGTAACAAGGCCTTTACGCACTGCTTTCGATCCCATCGTTTCGATCAGATACACAACCGCTAACTGTACTCTGAAATTCAGAATATCATCTTATAGAAGTGTCATTATCGTTGACATTACTGAACATCACAATGAAGAAAGAACACCATCCTCATGGGTTATTATCTTCTGGCAGGTACATAAACTTTCTTAATTTTCGTCACCATCAGCCTGAAAGAGAGGAGGAGTATTTGCCATGAGCACCACGCTTTCCACGCTTGTCTATCAATAGCTCGGAACGGGGTAATACTATTGAATGAGTGCGATACTACCGATCTTGCTTTCGAAGAATAATAATTAACTAAGGATTTTGTATTTAGTTATTAAAACTGTGTCACTAAGGATAGTAGGTATCGACACTATCAATAGTACTGATCTTCATTAACTAAAAGTTATCAATATGGCGGGCGACGGGCCCGATAGCTCAGTTGGTAGTATCCCTGCCTTCTGAACTGAGGGCTGTGGGTTCGATTCCTACCCAGGACAAACATTTGTGTGATGAACATAGATGTTTGTTCTGCGTCTGGGTGTTATATTGTATTCTATGTATGTATTTACAAACAAAAAGTATCTAAGTATTGTATCAGTTATCTGGTTCCCATAGTACAAGCTATGCTTAGTTTGGGGCTAGATGGCGTTGTGTGAAATGTTCGCACATATTTATTTATTTATTATTATTTATTATTATAATAGCATCGATACTAACATGTTTTGTTACCATGAATAATAATCAATAGTAGACTATCGATCGGAAACACTAGTTTACAGATAATCACCCAGACAAGAAAAAACATACACTTCGGGCGGATTGTCATTTGTTTCATTGCTCTGTGTAAACTTTAATTTAAGCATTATCAACATTCATTATAAAATAAATGATCAGCGTTAGAATTCTCAAATTGTTATCAATACATTTTATTCAGCATAAATCTGATCGGGCGCAGTAAGTTGCAACGTAAAACCAGTACGTGTCTGATAAACTTGCTATTAGATAAAGTTGAAATTGTTGTGTTATTGATGAACTGGTAATCATAATATTTACTATAATAAACTTACTCTAATTACTTGCCTGTCAAACCATAATTATTATGTAAATAATGTTAAGAATTTATTAGCTTTATCGATTTGGAGAATTTTCATACAATGATACCCTTTCTATGCCTAATTGTTCGTATCTCTGACCATGATTATTTAAAAGGAAGTTAACGATGAGTACATTCCCAAAATATTTTTCATTTTCAAAATATTTCTCTTATATGCGTACGTTTTACGTGGTTTTATAGAGACTGAATTATAGACCGTAACGTGACATCCATACAAGTAAAGTTGGCTTTCGCTGATATATTGTTTATTGTGTTGCTGAAAAGCATGCATTAATTTGAATACCGACGAACCTTTTCATTATCCCGGAAACATTTGTCCATTTTTGGTCGATCTGACACCTTGAAACCTTTATTTGTTGAAATATAAAAAAATAGTCTGAAATCGGAATTACTTAACATCTCTCCCTAGTCACAAAGGACTCCACCGTAGTAAAGCTTGCTTATTTTTATATACCAATAACAACTAAATGGATTCAAATAGTCATAAATTTATTAGTACCTAAGTGCAATATCACCAAAACCTTAAATGTGTATAGAACACATAATAATTATTATTGTTAAACTGTTTATTCTTATTCATCATCACCATCCACTCTTCTTACCCCTTTTGGCGTTCTACCCTTTTACCATCAACATCCATGTTCAAACTATGATCAACTACATAGACATACTACGAAATATTTCTAGGTCTGTGATTATAACTATCAGTACCCTAGTACGAGTTTTCCAATACGTGAATACACACGAATCCATTTAAAATTTGTATTGCCATTTTTAGTTCATCATCGTGTCCGCTAGGGTCGCTGCAGAGAAATGTATGGGAGAAAAGGGAGAAAACATAAACGAATCAAGTTTTAGTAAACTATCGAAACCAAATCGAAACTCATACTAGTGGTACTGAGCTTCGAAAAAAACGACACTTGGAAGTGTATTTTTTTGCTCTGTGATAATTATTGAATGGTTTTCATCCACAGAGCATTGAAACAAATGACGCTTCGCACCTCGAATTTCGCTCTGTGTTTTCCTCCGTCCGCATGACATAATCTCTATTTAGTAGTATTATCGTTTTTAAAATAAAAGCTTTTTCGATAACCTCTTATACACTTCAAAATAAAGGCAACGTATTATGTTTATTAAAACTTCAAAGAAAAATGAAAACAAAACTTCAGGTCCGTTATACCAGCAGCGTATAAAAAGCAAACTTTGTTCACTACTACTTAGTATTTCAAAGCTAATCCCGGGGGTGGTCTCATCTATGTTTCTGATCTCGTAATTAGCTCGCCTGGATTCTGCGCTTTGTTTAGCGTAATTGTGTTGTTTGCGAGGTTTAAAAATAAACCTTTTATCTCGTGTAAAATTAATTTTAGCAGTGTTAGTTTTTGATCAATTTTGACTAACACAAAGTGCTTTTTCTAGCAAAATACTTGAGCAATTATTAAATAAATCACGGTGATTAAAATGAAGATAATATTAAGTACCCATTAGCTTAAAAATGTGACATCAGCACGGGGGATGTACATAGGTATATTTTGAATAAAAGACTACAACATTGTAAGTTCAGCCAAAAATTTATTATGTGGGTATCTCCGACGACCTGGTCAGAACCGTGGGGAGCCGATAGATGCAAGAGACAAGCAGCCACTCAAAGTGCCGCTTTTGGGGGAGGCCTAAGTTCAGCAGTGGACGTCTTCAGGCTGATGATCATGATGATGATGATGATGATGTAGGTACCTCTATACCAAAGTGCTCGCTCGTAGCACTGACAACCGATGGGGAAGAAAGGTTCTTGAGTGGCGACCACGAACCGGAAGACGCAGCGTAGGCCTTCTCCCCCACTAGGTGGACCAACGATCTGGTGAAAGCCGCGGGGAGCCGATGGATGCAGAAGGCGAGCAGCCACTCTGAGTAGCGCTCCCTGGGGGAGGCCTATGTTCAGTAGTGGACGTCTTCAGGCTGTTAATGATGATGATGATAAGGTATCTCTATAATTATGATAATACAACTATTATAGCAATTTATGCTTTTCTATTAAGACGATTATCTTATATTATTGTTTCTAAAACGGTTACTATCCAACAGTTAATATTCCCTAATAATTTCAGTTTTATCGGGCAGCCAACGCGATTAATTTTCAAACGACTGAAAATTGTGTGATTGTGAAACTTGATTAAATATAACAATAATTTGTTTTTGTTAAATGAATTCGCCGGAATATTTAAACCATTTTAATTGTGAAGACGGTCCAGTCTATGTAGATAATTAATTAATTGGACCGTGTATACATATTAATAAAATATTTTCTGCTAAATCACGAATCTGTAAGAAAAATAAAGGATCGTATTTTTATTTAGAACATTTTGTATGTATATTGTTTAGCAATTTTTTTGCCTACAGCATATTATCAAAAAAGAAATGCTAAAAATAAGAAATATAACAGACTTTAGGATTTGGAGTGTTGTGCCATTTCCGATACGGACTCGTTTAAAGTTTACTTGACGGCACCTGAAAAAACGAGACCAAACGTCACAGAATATTAAATTATCAAAAGAGTGAAAACTAAATCTACCAAAAAGCTTAATAAATATCAGAGATCTAGGCTGAAAAAAACTTGTAGTATATTATATTCTGACGGAAACAATTTTAATGAGAAAGACAATAACACGGACTAGCAACTTTATATTCCTTTTATAGATGACTCTTTGACTGTGATACTCTGTTACTATATTCAGCAAATACAAGTGAACAAAATAACATTATTATGTGTTAAGTTATAAATAGTTATTCTTTAAGACTTCGTTTTGATTAAATAATATAAAAATTGTGTTAATTACGGTATGAAGATTAATGCACAAGTCTTATTACATAAATGAAATATTGGAATAGTTCTTAAAATTAGCCTTTCTTTTACAAGGAGACAAGTTATCAGCTGTTCTACTTTATTTCGATACCGGCGGCATGATCTAAGTTCCTGATTGTTCTAGAAACTTGCTCACTCAGTTTATAATTAAACTCGGGTCAAGTCCTGGTTGACTTCGGTGTAGTTGCAAGGCTCTCCAGAACTTTCTTTGTTTATCTACAAACTAAGTACTGCTTTAATTATTCTGGAGTGGTTGATGAATTGATAAATATTCAATTTTGTAGGACAAAAGGCTACGGAAAACTGTGGAAACTTTGAGAGTAGTGGGAAATGAGATACTTGTGTCTACCTTTTTACTTGAAGTAAAAACACAGAGCAGAAAAAAATATGCTTGCGCCCCATTGAGAATAAAAGTAGGTAGGTACTTAATAACATAATTATGCCGGACATGCCATACAAGTTTTATCCAAACTTTGACTCTTGATATACCACAATGAAAAGGTTAAAATAGGTAAATAACCAAAGATGAAAAGTGTTGAACAAGAGCGTCTTAAGAGCGTATTTTGTCCTTGTACCACTCCCAATACCTAAGGGACTTGAGTACCTACGATGTTAAGAAATAGAAAATGTTTGAAAGATTTTCTATTTTACGAATAATCCCATGGTATTTTCTATTCAAAAATACAGGAGCCGATGTAAATTCTAACATTCGGATGAGAGCCTCGTCGACAACAGGAGTAAGGAGGAAAATAGATTTCAATTTTAGATTTGGTTTACATGGGTTCCGCATAAAATGTTCCAAAAATACCTTTTTTTCTATCGAATTGAAAGTAGTGATTTGAATTGATTTAATTTAATTAAATGTCTAATATACTAGCAAAATAAGGAACAAAGACAACCATAACAAAAACAAACTTCGAATATAACACACACACATACAGTCCATCTAATGTAAGAATGCGTTTGACAGCTATAATGAAATAGTAAAAATCTGAAAGAAAACCGAAAATTCGCATCACTTTTGCTAATAATTCTATCGGTTACAGTTTATCAAAAATAAGGAAGTGCAGTATGAAGTTGACATGATTAGTGATTGACACTGTCAGATTAACTGGTCTAGGGATGTGAACGAAATAATCGCTATCGGATAAACCCGATTTTAATGAGAAATGGATACTGATTCTACATATTTATTTAGTAATCGTTTCGTTTTTTCATATGACCTCAGTAAGAGAACGAATGATTGTAATACTTATAATGAATTATATCAGCATGAAATGTATGCATCGAAAGGTTAGGTATTAACTTAATACCATATTGGGTATATTCGACTTAAGTTTAAGTGTTAGGTATATAGACCTCTAAATGCATATATATATTTGAAATAAATAATATACTGGGTTCGAGAATAGTCATTTAATCAGATTCACTACTATTTATATTACTTGAAAAATCATCATCATCATCATCGTCGCAAACATTAATAATTATTCGATTGTCTATAAAACTGCCGAAATGCACATCTCTTTCAAAATCATGCACTACCAGGGGGTCTCGCAAAGCTCTCTCACGCTAACGCTATCGCCTCACGCTAACTCCAAAACGTACTGAAATGATATTTCAGAAATCGCTAACTTTTCCGTAGCGAATGTCATTTCGATACATTTTTGGAGTTAGCGTGAGGCGTTAGCATTAGTGGTTGGTATCTTTGCTAAACCCCCAGACCAGTCATCTTAATTTGTAATGTACGAACAAGCTTTCTTCAGCAAAGTTTCCATTCTCTTTACGGTAAAGGGGAGCTTAGTATTGTGAAGTGCTGCGTAGCCTTAAAGACACAAGATTATTTTAGACAATGGTATAAAGAATAAATAAATAAAATATGAGATATCATGTAAATATAAAAGTTTATGTAGTACTGATTATAAGATATTTAATATATTCTACTCTATCCACGCGAAAATGACAAAGTTGTGGCCCCGCAGGAGCCATATATTAAAAAGAAGTTTTAGTTGCACAATAATAATCATTGTTAATCATGGTGTTTAAAAAAATTGTGATTATGTATTTATAATATCAGTGTTTAAAACTAAATTGCAGTAGCCGCCAAAGAAAGAAATATCAGCGAATTGCTTTGGAGAGGAAAATTTGTTTGTACCGATATTTCTACAAAAAAAGTCAAGAATATCATTATTAATATTATAATCACACTTTCGAAGTAGATCATTCGCGATATACACAAGATTATCTCACTGAATTATTCGCGCCCAAAGATTTGATTCGATTAATTACCTTATTCTACAATTTCACCGATTAATCGGATGTGTAATAGTCGCAACACTAATTTCGAAAAAAAGTGCTGCCAGCTCCTAAAGAATGTTCTCCCTAGATTACTTAAAACCCCTAGAACCCCCTAAAAACCCCTAAGCTTTTTTGTATTCCTAGCATACTTTGATTAGGTTTACATCACTTAGGTTAAAAAGTTTTTTGTTCTGCGGCATAGAACGTTACACAATCTTGGCAAAAATGATCAGTTGTTTTATAGAAAAATGACCATTTATCTTGATGAAATGTATGGAACAGCTGATGAGATGATATTTTTCGTATTTTTTTTTACTACATCTAAGACGCAAATGTAGGTTATCAACAGAAACTTTTTTATGCTGCCACCATTACAAATACCGAAATATATGCATTTACTTGCTTTGCCACCCGGTGTCTCCCTTGGTTCAAAAGTATTCTGTGTTAATCCAGTGTACAAGATATCTCTATTTCAAACATCCAAATTCGTAGCGTGAATAGGGCACAAACAAGCACACACAACCTTCGCTTTTATAATATTAGTGTGATAGTATGATTCTTTTTTAGTATTGGAAATTCATCCTGACTTCACCACCTAAAACACCCTCAAAAATATTAATCCCCTAAGAACCCCCATTCCCCTTTTACCTCAAAATTTAGGGAGAAAATCTCTAGCTTGGTATCCCTCGAAATGTCAAAGTGTACCTATTAGAATTGTGCAAGTATAGGTGGTAGTGGTCATACATTACAGCTATAATGAAACATTTAAATGTTTTAATACAGCTTTTTTAGCTGTCCAACGCATTCTTACACTAGTCGTTATTTCTAAACTTTTAAATCATAATAATTAGTTTAATAATTTATTTATATTTTTTAAAAGAATCTAAAAATTAGGAGATCCGCATGATATCTAAAGTGACGGGTATAATAAGCTTTTAGCAATAGAAATATTCAGGCTAGAATTTTTTATAGGCAATTAAGAGATATATAATATTCCTTTAAGTAAAATAAAACTAAAGAGAAAGGTCAAAGTCGTCGAATTGTTCTCGAAGTTTCCCTAAGAGCTTCTTAAATACATGGAACTCAATAGTTTGATAGATATAAATTTCTGGATTAAGGACGGCAAAGAGAGTTTAATATCAGATGAAAAATTGAAAGCCGTACTTAATGTATGACTATATTTTTCTTATTGTATGTAATACAGTAATGATGGTTTAAATCAGAATAGCGTTCTAGGTGGCTTTTGCATGGTTTTTAAGTAATATCATAAATTTTATGGAACATGAAGCTTTTTTATATCAATCTTAAACTATTTTGATGGCCATTTTAAAAGATTTTTTTTCCTGTTGTTGCTGCTGCTGATCTAAAATTATATTACAGTGTATGTAAGTGTCAATAAGTAGTATCCGGAAAAAATTATGGGTATGTAAACTGAAAACTTAAACGGAAAAGTTGAGATTATAGAACAGCTTGAGGTGACGAAAAATAGAATATACAAAAGAGAGATACAAAAAAGTGAAATAACTGGCATCATGTAAACCATTCTCATCAAGCACCCCAGACAGGATGTATTAAAATTTCCAGAGTTTAACTTTGGGGTGCGCGTTGCGATGCGTTTCGGTATTCCCATACCGAAACCACCCATACCTTTACATTTCTAGGCCTAACAAATCCCAAATAAGACCTTATTTCAAAGCCGTTTAAAGCTATAGTCCCCTGTTTTGTAAGCCTTTGTTAATCGGTAGGAAGTTGTTGAAATATTAACGGGTACGTTATGCTCAATTTCCTGGCTTTCAGCGTATCGGTAACTTTGTCCTTTAAAATTTAAGGTGGTTCGCGTTGAATTAGTTGTTAACAGATGCCGTGTGATTGTACATGACAAAACGTGGAATGGCATGAATTGTTAAACATTAGACTAATTAATACGAGGTTAATAGATAGCGATAATGTTTATATTAAACAATGTTAATGGATTATGTAGCTATATCGGTTACTTTAGTTCTCTGGCGGATCTCCTCATTTCGGATCTTGTCTCGCAAGGAAACACCGAGCATAGCTCTCTCTATAGCTCGCTGTGCGACTTTGAGCTTACTCATCAGGCCAACAGTAAGGGACCACGTCTCAGTGCCATAAGTCATCACTGGCAACACACACTGGTTGAAAACTTTCGTTTTCAGGCTTTGTGGTATTTAAACGAAAAGATAGGTCGAAGTTTCCCGAACGCTGCCCAGCCGAGTTGGATTCTCCGTGCGACCTCTTTGTCGAAATTGGACCTACCCAATTAGATAATCCGTCTGGCGCCCTACTAGGTGGACCGTAGGGAGCCGATGGATGCAAGAGACAAGCAGCCGCTCAAAGTGGCGCTTTTTGGGGGAGGCCTATATCAGCAGTGGACGTCTTCAGGCTGATGATGATGATGATGATGATGATGATGATGATGATGATGATGATGATGATGATGATGATGATGATGATAATGATGGTGATGACGATGATGATGATTATGCTTGGTTCCTCATTTTGGGCTGTATCGAGATTTACAGCCGTTATAAACTAAACACGAACTATGAGTGAGTAACTTCATGGGACCTCTTAGCGTAAATAATCGTTTCACACAAAGGTTTGTGAAGGAACAATTTTTTTGATATGAGGATCTTTTTACAACATAATGACATAACTGGGCTTCGTATCTTCCTCAGATGAACTATCTGGTATCTTCACAGTTTTTTGTGTACAGGTACGAATGACATAATGAAATATCGTTAGAGGAAACTAAAACGTTTTTAGAAAATAGCACAATTATTATAATCAAATTAATCAAAGTGCATCCTTATGCCAAGGTAGCAATAGTTCATATTATTGATGCAACAAAAGAAGAGGCAGGACACTTTCAAAAAATTACATATATTAAAAATTGTCGAAGTTCGCTCAACACGGTATCCGTTGATTATTCCAATTTTTCGCTTCAGTAGATCCTGTTAATTGTTTTACCAGTCAGTTCAATTCTCTTCAATTCGGCTTTACAACTGCAGTGTCATTTGATTCGTGATGGGTTTCCCAAGTTTTTTGTCAATTTCATGGATCATGGATTCCCGGAGGATTCTGTTCTGTTTGGCATATCAACAAACATGGACTGTGTTATTGGCAGGAATTGGAAATAAACAACAGCTATAGACACGATCACGAAATCATGACCGATTGAACTAAAATTTGTATGGCTTTGACAGTTTCAATACGCAGTTTATGTGTGTGTAACCATAGAAAATTTAATTATGTGAGTTTGGCTGGTGCAGCTTTCTTGTTAATGTTAGGCACTTGATCAGCCACTGAACGTGACAAACAATTTAATTTTTGAAGCAACGTTAATAAGCATTTTAGACTCAATAGCTCATTGTGTCAAAATATCGTCAGCAGGTTTGTGGGGTCAAATCCTAAAATGAGCTTCAATCAATACCTATAACTTATAATGTAACAATGTTTGAGAAAGTTTTATATAATTAAGCTACTTATAACACAATTATACATAGGTATGGTTACGTAATAATTTAAACTTTAATTCGGTGTAAGTGCTATTAAGCCGTCCTTAAAACATGAAGTTAATTTAAAATACGGTAGTACGTGGCGAAATGTCTCAATTTATGAAAGCCAAGCGTGACAAAAGCTATAAATGTGAAATGGTCAAGTAAATCACGAAAATGCCACGCCTTTGGTCAACGAAATTGTATTTTCATGTAAAATTGCGTTAACATCGTGTTATATTGTATATAAACAACACAAAAGTTGCTAATTAAGATAAGAATTTATTGTTGAAGGTCACTTTACAAATTAAAACAGTTTTAGGTTAGGGTCGGAATAATTTCTGGTATACGTTTAATTTATTAATGAGACGTTTTATTTAAACGTAAAACTAGTTTTGCTTCTGTTACTAGATGGCGTAGTAACGACGTATGGCGTAGTAACGACGTATTTCAAACAAGGTCGTAGTTTCAAATCGCGGAGTACAAGGAAAAGTCAAATTCAGTTGAGTGGATCACTGAGTACGTTGTCGATTTTACAATAGAAAGCCATTAGAGTATATTATGCCTTCCATAAAATAAGGATAGAATACTAAACTCGATACATAATTATCTTAACAATGATAGAACTTAAAACCCCCATTTTAACGCCATCTATCGGGTTTTTATAAAATTACAGCTTTTTTTTTATAAAACGCCTTAAAAAGACGAACAATGATGGCTACATTGGCTACAGTGGATCATAATAATACCTACCATTCATAGATTTATATATCAGGATATGCCCGAAGGAACATTTTATTTTGTCAAAATGGCGTGGGAAAAGTCAGCGCCATCTATTAGATTTCGCGTGAACTACGACAAGTTGAGAAAATTAGGTGCCTATCGCTGCCATTATGTCCGTCAATGTTTATGTTTACAATGATTATTCCAAATATTAATTCGATTATTTTGTTACAAAACAGAGTGTAATATTAAAAATATTAAATTACTTGAGGTAAGAAACTTGGTCTTTCTTTTTACTGCACTTTTGAGTATAGATTGTGCAACCCTTCACAATACAACTTGGCATATTTTGTTTGTGACATTCGACCGATGCCTTTTAACTTCCATCACAGACTGAGCGCTAGTGGATGTCAATCTGTGAAATTGCCTCCCACTTTGAAGCGACCTATAACCAGTCATTAGGCCTGTCCTTAATATATATGTCTATGCCTACATTATAAAAATTAAATGACGATGATGACAGTTTAAATACAAGTTTATTTGTGTAATTGTACACGTTTATTTATGCATAGAAATATAACACATCCTCTTAGTATTTATGTAATTACCAACTGAAATTAGTATGTGCAAAACAAACAGAATTAATTTACTATAAGGCCTTTTAACTTTAGAATTCGTGATGATCCTCACAGCTAGGATAAACGAATTATTAGTCACCCCCATTGTCACCCCCAAGGGTACTTATTAACAAAATCTTAATCGCCTAAATGGAGTATTCTCGTAGTTAATCTTTGTAAAAGGTATATTTAACGTCGAACATAAATCTGTCTTTTGTTGTTTAGTATAATCAGATTTGAGATATTTTAAACGGCTGTTAAATAAAATGAGACGATCGTTCGGTTGTTGCTTAAGAATTTTAGTGAACTTGATAATTATTGTAAAGCTGTTGTTGTATTATTGTGTGTGTGTTGTGTATATTTTGATTTTAATAACTAGATTAAGAAATTAATAAGTAAGTAACGTAATGCGTAAATAATTGTGAATTGTCTATTTTTGTCTATAATTCATAAGAACTAGCAAAGGTATATGCTTACATAAAAATACCGACATCTCTCTGATTATATGTATACAAACCTTAAAAATTACAGCAAAGTAGAAACTATATTATAATATCTAAGGTAACAGCGTAGGCTCGCTCCTTACTAGGTGGACCGACGATCTGGTGAAAGCCGCGGTTATCCGAAGGATGCAGGAGGCGAGTAGCCGCGCAAAGTGGCGCTCCCCGTGGGAGGCCTGCGTTCAGCAGTGGACGTCTTCAGGCTGTTTATGATGATGATGATGATGATGAATGTGCAATTTTTTTTATTATGCCAATATGCCTTTAAGCTAACTACTACAATAAAACAACTAAACTAAACTAGCTACACTACAGGTGCAATTTACATTGCGTATGGTTACGTAACGTATATTTTTTTATTTATTTAAAGAGAAAAGGGCAATACTGCTACATTGGAAAACATAGAATTAGACATAATGTGCAGAAGCGTCCACAACGCAGTGCGCTAGAGGCTAAATTCATTTGCATATTGCGGCCTCTACCAGGCGTTTCGCCAAGCTCATAATCATTACTCCCCAAGCAAAATTAGCCCCTAAGGTGCTCTAGCCGACAACTATGTAGCTTTATTATCCCTCAAACGTGCTCAGTGATGCTAATTCTGGACCTTTGATGTGGTTTACACTATCGACTGGTCATTATGTGTAATTAGAATAAATTAGAATAACATTGAGGTTATGGTACCAATTTCTATGGAAATTGTTTAATTGGAGTAAATGTTTGTCTGCATAATATTATAATAATCATAACAGAAATAGTAGTTATAATAATATCTTGTTCACTAATAATTTTGCGTCAGAACATTTATAGACTATCTGCCAAAGCTTTTACCCTAACTTAGGTATGTAAATATATATTATATAGATATCAAAAGTGCTAGCAACATTCACATTACTTTTCAATCCTACCTAATACTTAATCCTATAATCTGCTATTTTTGGAAATTCGAACGTTTAGTGTTTATTATCGTAATATATTGTAAAATAGGTACTAGCAGCGCCCCGCGGTTACAACCCGTTTCTACCAGAACAATTCCCGTTTCGGTATAAAAAGGGCATTTGTTTTAATCCAGGGTATAAGCTGCCTTCGTACCAATTTTTTTCTAATTTCGTCCAGTCCAACCGTTAAAGCGTGAAAGAGTAACAAACATCATTATCATGAACAGTCTAAAAATTTCCACTGCCGAACATAGGCCTCCTCCAGAGAGCGCCTCTTTCAGCGGGTGCTGGCTTCCTGCTGCCATTGGCTCCCTGCGGCTTTCACCAGATCGTCAGTCCACCTAGTGGACAAACATAGATAGATAGATAGATAGATATTTCTTTATTGTTTCACCAATGTGATATACAATACACAGGAATACAACGAATCTTACATGCGCAACAATGAGCGGTCTTATCGCTGGCAGCGATCCCTTCCAGACAACCTTTAGATGGAGAGTATCAATAGACAAAGAACATACGGCGGTGCAAACAACTTTAAAATTACAATGAAATATAGATTAGTATAAACTATTGACTAACTACTCTGCAATTAAATATACCTACATCCTAATACATAAATATTTAAAACATACCTACACACTACAAACTTTCGCAGACTTTATATTATTGGTGTGACGTGTAACATTGCATGCTGCATTGTAAGGAATGTTACCATAAAATAAGTGATAGGATTAAGACGGCCCAATCATCACGCCTATTGTTATAAAACCTTCAAACTGTATTGTCATAAATAATTAATATTATGTTGAAAATATTTATTTCTTCAGTGGAAACAAAATACAGGACACGCGGCTATTAAAATGAATATTAAATTTAAAATGCACCATTTGCTCGCCTCTCCTGTCAACTTGTAATCTGTTGATCAAACAGTCTCTCCGGTCGACGACAAATTTATTCTTGTACACAAAGATTTTAATCGACAGTGGTGTGCCTTTAGGCTAGTTCTTTGCACCTGATTTTAAATTTGGCTGAGCAGTAAGAGAGACGCCAACTTTATCTATTGAATTTTCTTACACTACATAAACATTATTAACATTTGTTTATGTTTTGGACTGAAAGTAATGTGCACACACAACCAATAAAGTTAATTACAATCAAAATTGTACTTACCAAATACTTCGTTGTTCCGACTCGTTAGATGCCGCCGTGGGGTCCCACACAAATCCTTTTTAAAAGGCTCCGAGCCAAGCTACGTACTTTTGATACCCGGTCTTCTCCGCCGGCCGGCCATCAGTCCTTCATTTTTGACGGTGACGTTGACAGTTGCTCGCACAGATAGACGGCGCGAAAATACAAGAACAATAATGGTTGTAGTAAACTTCATCAGTCAAGCGCACACAACATTAATTATAGTCATAGGAATGATTTTTTAAGTGTAAACCACACTTTATGTATATCCACCGCGACGACGGCTTAGTCGGTAAATAGTCCTTAAGATTTTCGCATTTAGCGGTCGAGTGAACATAGCTTAGTTGGTAGAGCGTCCAATCTGGTGAGTTGGACGGCGCGAGTTCAAATCCCGCTGGTTGCTAAAATTTTGAGGACTGTAATATCTTTATTAATTATACTATTATACACAATACATAATGAAACTAATAGTTGTACTGCCTATTGACGCTATTTGGCATGATTTATAAGTTGGTACTAAAATAAGTAACTTTTTTCATAACGCTGCACAGAATTCACCCTAATTACCTAATCCATGGGTGGCTGTTTCGGCCAAAAACTATAAGTTAACAGTTTTCAGAAATATTACAGAGTCAGTATATTTATAAGACTTTAAATTTAAAATTTCATAGAATGTCACATCTTGCTTTTTAGCATTCTCTGTTTCCTATCATACTATAAATTGACAGCCTCCGTGGTGTGGTGGTTGAGCAGGTCGGCTCATAACCCGGAGGTGGCGGGTTCGATTCCCGCGACAAGACAAGTATTTGTGCCCGAAAAAAAAAAAAAAAAAGCGCAAATACTTGTTCTGTGTCTGGGTGTTGTGGGACCATGGTCCTCGTAGTTCCTGGGTCCCTAGATACAGGGAATCCTAGTTAGGGTCCAGGATCTATGTATGTGATCGTTGGGCGTTATTTATTTATTTATTATTATTTATTATTTATAAATAGTAATACGCCCGTAATGCTTTTAACAACATTTAAACGACGGCCATTATTTAATATGAATAATTTTAATTCAAATCTTATAAGTTTTGTTGACAAAATGATGTCTTAGAAAGGCGCCAATAACAGGTGTGTTGACAATACAAAGTTAGCAAAATGTGCCAGATAATAATTTGTTTAAGTTTATTTAAGGGAGCTCATAATGTCATGTGGCAGGTGTGTTGAAACCTTTTTATTTGGCTGTCAGCCAAAGCATGATGAAAAGAAACAGCACCGCAACATTATGCCGTGGAGAAAAGCCACGTTTAAATGAAATCTTATGCAAATGCAGCATAATAATTATGTTAAACAAACAAGTAACTGTAAACTGTTTATAGTCGGTGTGCTGTCGACGTGTTCAGAAGTTTTAAAAACGATTTTGTTCCGCACATCGATCATAAAGAGCCTTCAATCACAGACAAATGAAACAGGTATGAGTATTAATTTAGGGCTGTTGGTACCAAGATAGGATAAAATTAAATATGAAGGAGAATAATATACTTACTTATACACCGCTTAAATTATGTACTTCATCATAAACAGCCTGAAAACGTCCACTACTAAACATAGGCCTTCCCCATAAAATGCCACTTTGGACGATTAGCGTAGCCCATTCCCATATGGATATTCCCTTAGCCGGCTCTAACGCTAAGCTTAAAATACTCTCTGTTTATTGTAAGTATACTTATCTGCGGTTAAAAAGATAAGTTGCTTGATTGCAGAAGCACAATCGGTTGCTCACAAGTGCTGTACCGAATGGCTCGGTCAATGCAAAATGATGGTGCATTAAGCAAATTTGGTCAAATTAGCATTGTTTGGCCAATAATGACTGCAGATCTGGCTCGAGGCTTTCTGTTTTGGCAACAGTTGCCGAAACAAAAACGTAGCTAAGTACCATTAGCGGGAAACAACGATTTAAAAACGCTTCTTAGCATTTAAAATGCGGTTTTCAGATGGCCGTAGTCTTGAAGTATGGCATTTTCATGGTGCAGTTAGTTACTTTGTTGCACGTTAAGCATGCCATGCAACCAATAATAGTAATCATTGTGGCTTAAATAATCTGCGATCACATAACCGATCAGTCAAAAACGAGTTAAGAACTTTGATAATGTTAAAAATTATCACGCGAAGAAAGAAAGTAAGTTTTATATGAGTAGTAGGTAATATAAAATTGAAAGTTTGGTTAGCCAAAACCTTAGAATTTTGTCAAAGTAGCTAGTTATCAATTCGTCATTCGTCCACAACCAACAGACTGTTCTTTGAAGCTTTGACGTCAACTTTTTCTAAAATCTAACTTTGAAACTGCACAGCTATTGTTCCTGTTGGAACAGTTTCATGCCTACACTACTATCTCGTCTTTTTATTTTTCATACAGCAGTTTTAAACTTCACGTCGAGAACCGTTCTATAACCCTTTTTAATTTCGACTGAAACTGACAACGTTTTATAAAGGAGTAAATCCCTGAAAATCCTCATGCGGTTTTCGGACGGAGCCTTTAGCTTACCAGTTTTGGCCGAACATGTAGATTTAATCCTAAGGATTACACGAAATTACATAAAATAATATGACCAAAAGATATTTTAATCAGACACTCATCTTTGGAATTTCCTTGAGATTCCTGAGTAGGTTAGGTATTTTAATGTGAGCAACCATAATACTTATAGTAAGTACCTACTTTACTGTTTATTGTAGAGTCAAACAAATAGAGAAAAACTATAAAGTATAGCCACAGATATCTAATACTATACAGAAAGTAGTAGTATTAGATGTCTGTGGGTATAGCATTATACCTAGATGTAGGCAAGCATGCTCCATCGTCGACAGCGTCATCACTTACCATCAGGTGAGACCGTGGTCAAATTTTAGCACATCGATCATAAAAAAAATGTCAAGGGGCGTTTAAGTTCCACTATACCTACCTACCTATTGATTATATTTTGAAACACATTCTTAAGTAAATTATGAAACAGGATTGACCAAATGTGAAAGGAGCTATTGTAATTTGTTATAATTGTAAAAGTAGAAAATAGAATGTAGGTTCTTACAGACAAAATATAAAGTCTCTTTTAGTTCAATGCGTGTGTTTTACGACCAAGCTACATAATTAGAGTTCAACTCATGAAGTCATATACGTATAATGTCTTATATATTACCATACGTCTGTGTTCGTATTAAAACAATGACGTTTCTCCCCATGTATGTACATAATACTTAAATATCATACAGTCAAACATGGCGTCCCTCAGGCACCATTGTATAGAGGGTGCTCAAAAACTAATCCAGCCTAGTGCTATTAAAACAAAGTACACTATACCACGATAAAAAATCGTACGCTTCGCTACTTTGTCGCAATAAGTTATTTCATATTTTAGTTTAAAGTGCATAGTTTTTTAATGTGAAAGAGTAAGATAGAGTTCACTGGTTGAGTTTGTATGACAGAGAGTGATTGGTCGTTCAGCGTCCCTTTGCAGATGCGTATTGTTTGCAAGTCTAGCTTCTAGCTTCCCCCTTCTATCTAAGTCGTACGCTTTTCCTTACCTTTAAAGTAATGGGATATAATATATTTACTAGATAAAGTATTTAAAATTATATTTGATTAATATGAATAAAATTGTGTCGTGCTTGAGTGTTTGAGAGACAACATTTTTCTTTCTCCCCCTTTATCAGTACGAAATAGCTCTTACAATTAATTGTATTACAATAATTTATAAATAACAATTTTTTTTTCAATAAAATATTTGGCCACAGTGCGTTGATTTGTTCTATAGAAACATTATTTACTCTCATTACTTTTTCATATAGAGATTTTCTAATTTAAATAAATAAACAAATATGTGTGAACATTTCACACAGCGCCATCTAGCCCCAAACTAAGCTTAGCTTGTACTATGGGTACCAGATAACGGATATAATACATAGATACTTTTTGTTTTGTAAATACATTCATAGAATAAAATATAACACCCAGACATAGAACAAACATCTATGTTCATCACACAAATGTTTGTCCTGGGTAGGAATCGAACCCACAGCCCTCAGTTCAGAAGGCAGGGTTACTACCAACGGAGCTATCGGGCCCGTCAATTTTTTTTGAGCATTCAATCATGGTGCGTACACGTTATAACTTACTACTCATCGCATACGCTATGAATGTACATGTACCTAGGTACTTGTAGGATATCTACGAGTACAACAAAAGGCTTAAAAACAATTGCACGCACACCAACAACTGCGATCCCTGATTGGCTGGTAACATGAGAATAGCGGATTTCAACCCTCATGTGGTATCAGGTTGCGGTCATGGAGACCGGGTATCAGTTAGCTAAAATGGCCGCCGGAAAATCATGTCATGGGTCAGTGCCTACATGGCTTCGTCATCGGATAACTTTGTGTTCGTTTTGAAGTCTTAGATGTAAGATGGCGAGGTTACAATCGACGACTAAAATGGTCGCAATGTAATATTTTGAAAAAAAGTTGTCTCAATCAAGTTGTCTCGCATCCCACTGGTGGGCACGTATCACGTGAGA
Source organism: Ennomos erosarius (assembly GCA_963580505.1). Classification (NCBI taxonomy): domain Eukaryota; kingdom Metazoa; phylum Arthropoda; class Insecta; order Lepidoptera; family Geometridae; genus Ennomos; species Ennomos erosarius. The sequence goes on along the minus strand of OY756992.1, from coordinate 8,269,124 downwards.
TTGAGTTCCTGTAAGCCTAGAACGAATATTTACGCGCACGTAAGTGTAATGTTAACGTAAAACTATTACGATTGCGTCTGCCGCTCAACTGCTGTCAAAGTTCATACAATTTTGACAGCAGGTGAGCGGCAGACGCGCGTCGGCAGCGCTGCTAGCTCAATCGTAATAGGGGGGCAGATCAAATGCCATACAACTGGCTTACGTTAACGTTACACTTACGCGCGCGTAAATATTCGTGCTAGGCCCACTGTTAATCCACTAGAGATGTGTTCAAGGGCAATAACCTCTCTCCGAAATATAGCACAACTCAACAGTGTCCAATTTTTACTAAAACGATCTGAGCGCATTTTCTCACTTGTAAATACATCATGTTGAAGACAGGCCTCCCCATTAATGATGATGATGTTGAAAAGAAGTATTACAATAAACGATCACAAATGACAATTATTTTAATAAGGAATATTTAATTTAAATATCTTACCATAATATTCTTTAGCGTCCCCCACGGCCTAAACAATAAACATTGAGACAACCCTATCGATACAACAATATATTGAATGTGTTTTATATCAGTCACGTGCGAGTTAAATGATCCAGAACGGGAAGCAATATACCTATTGTTTACAGTATTTTGTTGTCGTTTATCAATATTTATAACATCGGATGAGATAATATCGTTTTTGTAATTTATTACATACACTTAGTGAGCATTCCCGGTTTTGGGTAAACATTTGAAATATGTGGTGTTTAAATTGTTACGCATTTTTGCTTTTCATTTTGGAGTAAGTGAAAATAAATCTACATGTACGTGGCTTTGGAATGTATTTAATATCTGCCTGGTGATGCCACGAACAGCATTAGGCAGTTGAAAAAAATTGGATATAATAATAACGTTCCAACTCATTTATCAATAAAAAAGTGACGTTGATCTGATCTACATTTTGATTTTAATGTACTTGTACAAAAATATCTCAATAAACAGGAATAAAAACTTATACTTAGTAGGTTAAATACAGGCTAAATACATGTATCGTGAAAAATCAAACACAATTAAATTTCTACAATACTTAACACAAGTTGCGTTTGTCTGTCGTCGATGCGCGTTGAAAAGCTAAGCGTGTCTAGTAGGCTCCTTAAAATTAAAACTTCCTACTTACCTACATACGCTGCACTATCGCTACGCATATTTAGGAATCAAACCATTAAAATTACATGTACTTCCGCAGCCAGATTACAAAATCCCACAATGACCGACAATAGTCATAATATAGCCAGAATTATCGTAGGCGTATTGGTTATTTTGTTTATTTAACTCCCTAGCGGTTAGTTTACAACTCTAGCTTGTTTGCACTGCCGCAGTGTGAATAAATAATTGTTGGGCCCTTGTTAAATATTAAACTGAGGGTTAGAAGGTACACGGCCGATTTGATGCAAACTGTTTGTAAATATAGTGAGAGATTTTTTATATGTTATTTTTTTGGGGTCGTTTTGTATCTTTACTTTAGCGATTGTGTGTTTGCCTTCACAGTTTTTTCAATCATACATCTGCTTATTTTGAGGAATCTTTTTCTTTTTGGGTAGGTATCGTTTTGTATTTTTACCTTAGTAATTGTGCGTTTGCTTTCATGATTTTTTACAGAATTACCTATACATCTGCCTATATTGAGGAATCTCCTTGTTATATTTTTACCTTTAATATTATAGCCACAATGATAGCTAACGTAAAACCGAAGTAAGCTGCGAATAACCTTTAGACTGGACTACGACTATCTGACTTAGAATGAACTATGACTATGACTAACACTTGACTTTACGTGATATATTCTTTAACGATGAAAAATAACAATACTTGACGCTGGCTAAATACTCTATGTGTGGAGCCAAAATATAATAAAAAAAAACTTACGTGTTGTAAGTAGGTAAGTATAAAGTCTTGAGGTCGAGATTAAGCTCTATGGAGCTTTGCGTCCCGTGTGTGATGAAATATTGTTTGATATTGTAGACATAATTGCAATTTAGCAGACTTAAGAGTACCTTTTAGGCGCTTAAACGTAATAACTACGTAAGGATTACAAAATCTTAGGACCATCCTTTTTAGATTGTCGATCGCATTGAACTGAGTGTATTTTATATGTCCTTTGTAATTTATTTTCGCTATCATAATCAAAACCGTGAGCTGAAACAACATCTCATTAGGGCTGACTCGTCAACATTAAGCTCTGCACTATACTATGCGATGCTCTATTTACCCAATTCGCTCATAAATTATAGATAGAAAGATAGATAAACTCTTTATTGACACCAAAATAACAAAAATAAAATAAACAGGAAATCTTACAAGTAGGTTACAATGGGCGGTCTTATCGCTAAAAAGCGATCTCTTCTAGACAACCTTTGGATGGACATATTAATGAGATATATTAATGAGCATGGACGGTGGATTATAATGACGAACCAAACAAAACGTGCAGCGTTTTATTTAGTGTTTATGCACCTTACATTGATTTAGATCTAAGCACAACACGTCTCAGTAGGTACGTAATTTTTTTTTTATATAATGTGTGTGGACATTTCACACAGCGCCATCTAGCCCCAAACTAAGCATAGCTTATACTATGGGAACCAGATGACTGATACTGAAACTACCAACTGAGCTATCGGGCCCGTCAATTATAGTCTATTAAGTAGTCACTGATGACCTATGGTCAAAACCAATGGGTGTTGGATGCAAGAAGCGAAAGCCGCTTAAAGTAGCGCTCGGTAGAGGCCTATGTTCAGAGGTGGTCTTTTTCATGCTAATCATGATACTTAAGTCACATTGAGTTTTGACGGGCCCGATAGCTCAGTTGGTAGTATCCCTGCCTTCTGAACTGAGGGCTGTGGGTTCGATTCCTACTCAGGACAAACATTTGTGTGATGAACGTAGATGTTTGCTCTGCGTCTGGGTGTTATATTGTATTCTATGTATGTATTAACAAAACAAAAAAGTATATAAGTATTGTATCAGTTATCTGGTTCCCATAGTACAAGCTATGCTTAGTTTGGAGCTAGATGGCACTGTGTAAAATATATTTAAAAAAAAAAAAGAAAAAAAAAAAGTTAATTCACATTAAAAACCACGAATTTATGGTAATTCCCAAGATACAGAAGATTTTTATCATTATGTCCTTTCAAGGTTTCAATGCCGAGCATTTCGGGAGATCCCAAGAGCTTGGCAGCAACAAACATCACAGGAATGAGTTTTTCCACAAGAACAGGAAGTAACCCACGCAGAATTTCGCCTCAGATCCCCTATTTACATATGCGGATGAGTGCGGTTTTGTTTCTATTTGCACTGGTGGGGTGTGTACTCGTAATTACGGCATTGGGACATGTCCCGAGGCGGGGCGACCGCATCCGAAGAGAGATCAAAGCTAGATGGATCTCTTTTTACTCGGCTTAGACGTAGTTACTGCCCCAGATTTTTTGCAACAGGTAAAACACTGTGTATTATTTCTCTGCATCGCGTGTTACATTTAACTAGATACCTCTTACTATTCACGAATGCTGAAAATTAAGTAGAAAGTTTGGTTCCCATAAATATTTAAACTAACTTTCAAAAAATAAAAATTGTATTTCTATAGCAAAGAATATAGAGTTAGTCGTACAAGCTGGTATATAAGTTTGAAATAACCTTGAATCGAGCTATATAACTTAGTGCTTCTAATAGACTAGGGAGTAAGGCAAGTTTATTACACCTTAATATATGTGTACTTATAGCATTTAGATATTGCTAGCTCATCTACGCATGGCAAATAATTAATTTCAAAGGTCCTTTAGTTACATGAAACATAGTGTAAAATAATATGAACAAAAGTAACATAGTGATCTCATCCAGTGAACCTATTCAACGTTTACCAGTGTCTTGCCTAAACGAACTGCTCCCGTGTTCATGGTAATTTTGGGCCTTACCTGAATGCCGATGTGGCACTATAGGGAGACCCGCTTATAAATATTATACGGGCTTTATTAAGATCCGTGGTAGCTTAGTGGGAGTAAGCGTAGTACGTACCTTCGGTTGAAGGGTATGGGGTCTCAACTTTGGCCCTCAGGCCACCAATGAGCTTAATAACTTACCTAAAATTATTGTTTGTATAATTTTGAGATGAGTTTAATTAGGTGTACCTTAGTATTTATATTAGGTTAAAATATACTTAGGCTGAGTTACTATGTATTCATATTAAAAAGCTCAAAGATTTGACATCATCGGAGTGATCGGGCACTATTTCTGCATCATATATTATTACCTACTGTGTATCTGAATTTACAAACATTTCATTTGCTCCTTTTAACTGAAGGTAATAATGGCTCGAAAACAATATTATATTTAGTAAAATTAAAATACCTAACTTAAACAAATAAAATTGACTAAAACTAAATTAAATCTAAACTAAAATAAACTGCTTATCTAAATCTAAAATCAAAAACTATACAATAGGTAAACTAATTTATAACTAAATAAATAATTAGTTATCAAATTAAGCTAGCAATAAATAGAAATAAGAGAAAATTCATGAATGAAAATAAAAACATCAAACAGAACTCAACTTAAACCGCAACAATAAAGTCGTTGAAAGAGTTTCCCAAAATTAATTTCAACATAAAGTGAGCATTCCCGCAAATCTAAATCCTTAACCGTATTTCTGCTGAAATCCCCATGGTAAATAGAATTTGATCCTCTTGTTTTGTATCAGGATTTATCCAGATTTTACCAGATTTATCAAAGCTTTTTCTTGCCACTTAAGAACCAATCCAACCTCTGAGCAGTCGTTTCAATCAATCACAGTCCGATTGAAAATTCAATCTCAATAAAAGATGAGTGGTGAAGGATTACGTGACTATATTACGAGATCTCCTTTAGCTTTTTTGCAAAACCAATCTCGAAATCTAAATTAGATAAATAAATTCTAATTTAGTGGTTATGATTTGTAAAATGACCAAAGTTTTGAGAGTTTGTGAACATAAATCAGTTATGAAGTGACTTCTATGTGGGTATGAAAATAATCGAAAAAGATGAAATCAGTATTTTGAAAGTCCTATAATTGCTAAGACAAAAGAAATATGTGTGCGCGATGTTCAAAATACGTTTGTGTCCATTGTTGTATTATCAACGACTTATCTATGGATTATGAGTAAAATAAATTTCTATGTGAAATATTATAAATAGATGCTAGAGGGAGGCCTTTTCTACAAAATATTATTACTTAATTTAAATACTCTAATTTCGTCAGACAGCCTCCGTGGTGTGGTGGTTGAGCAGGTCGGCTCATAACCCGGAGGTGGCGGGATCGATTCCCGCGACAGGTCAAGTATTTGTGCCCGAAAAAAAAAAGCGCAAATACTTGTTCTGTGTCTGGGTGTTTTGGGACCATGGTCCTCGTAGTTCCTGGGTCCCTAGATACAGGGAATCCTAGTTAGGGTCCAGGATCTATGTATGTGATCGTTGGGCGTTATTTTTATTTTTTTATTTTTTGTATATTAATATTACGTGCATTTTGAATTTTAGATAAAAATGAAAAAGATAAATAATGGTGTTGTTGGGAATATTTTTTGATTTATTGGCCACTTTATCACGTCAGTAATGTGTGCATGGAAATATTAGTATATCTTTAATTAGTGGTTACATTGTTACAAACGCGTACGCTGCCAATGCCAATCTATAAATAAGATAGATTGTTTGAATAAATTGGCTTTAATTGAAATGTTTCAAAATCACAGAGGAGAACAAAAAATAATTGAAGATAGGTACAATGGAACGAAAATAGCAGTAGTGTGCCTGATAATAAAAACACACAAGGCAAGACAGAAAGTGAAAATTGCGTCCTGCGTCTAGTATAATAATACCAGAAAAATATAAAAAAACCGTGTAGTGATAATGAAAAAAAAAAACCAGTATTATGGCCATTTTTTTTACTTCCACGTGTCTACAATATGTGGATGCGCTTTTTCACGCTGCCGAGAAGTTCGATAATAAAATCGGAAAGGCGGGATGAGGTTAAATATTTCTTCAGAGCATTCCCCATGATAGTAACGGTAGAAGAGACTCAGAGAACCGATATCTCGTGGCAAACTTAAAGGCTCTAGCTTGTCGGTGAATTTATATCAATTTCACATTTTTCTTAGCAGAGAAAAAGGTCTTGACAGGAAAACAGAATGAAATACGGATGGACAATAAAGTGGTCATGATAAACTTACTACAATACAAATGAATATCGTCTACCCGTTTCTGACGGTATTGTGTGGATCGTGGAAACGCGCCAGCGATCGGTATCTCCCAGTGGAAAGCGCGTGCAACCCAAGTCAGGCACACTCAGCCGTGTAGCGCGGCGATAGCCATCTACCTCTGATACGCAGTTAATAATGCAACGTGATAAATAATACAGGTGAACCACTCAGTGTTGTACTATTTACTTCCGGTAAGAGTTGGTTAGAAAATGATTTTAGATACGGCGCAAGTTGTTTGCGAGGTACTTATATTGTGTATGTAGGCACCTATACGTGCATTGCCACGAAAATATTTTTCCCCAGAAATACTGTAACGCCGTGTAGATCACTTAAAATAGTTATTAAATGAGTAGGTCCTTGTTTATTATATAAGTATTTTATTCTAATTTGCAATAAGTTTAATATAAGATATTAGGTAATATGTATTATTTGTTTAAAATCTTATCTATCTAAACTCATATTATTATCCATTGCTACTCCTTATAGATTATTTTATTTGGGTAATTCTTTTTCTTATTCCTTTTCAACCAGCACTACAACTCGTTCCACACTACACAAAGGTTAACTGGAAGAAAATGCTACATAGCATTAAGTTCGCCTATGTACTCGATTTAAGCTTGTGCAATAAAGCGTTTTCTATCTATCTATCTATCTATCTAGATCAAATGAATGAGATCCGTACCAAAGCATGTACAATATTAGAAAATAAATTAGAATGGCAAATAAAATTACCTACTACACCAACTAGAACTACTACTACACTACCTACTACAAATAAAATTTGAACTGTAAACTAGCCAGGATGGCATATAGACAGTCCAAATGCTCCAGCCCACTAGGTAGGTAGCGTACCCAACATGCTGGCAGCATTGCCTCGTTGAATTGCAATGCTGATGCGTTGGGCCAAATAAGTGCCAGCATTTTGGTCACGCGTCGCATCGACCAGGCGCTCTGATAAACTTTGGAAAACGCGATGAGCTCCCGGTCCCCACGGGCCCAAGGTCTCATTACCATATAAAGATGTTATAGGATTTAAAAATAGGGCATAAATAAGAATTCTTAAAATCTTCAGGTTATAAATGTTTTCATGTTTGGACAGCGTACCTACATATACTTTTAATTATCCTTATTCTGGTACAGAAAAATCAGTAAATTACCACTAGTTTATGACAGTGAATTTAAAAATGATAATTTAATATTTGTCGAGTGCTATGCATAATTTTTCTTGTATGCCACGATACCATTATAGGTGATTCACGATTATGCATCATATTTTAAAAGCCCATAAAATTGCCTTTATTGGCCATCCTCCACGCTGCATCGCTACCACTGAATTAAATTATTCACTGTTTATTAAATTTAACTTGGCTCTTGAAAGCATAATTTAAAACTGTTGCAATCGTAAATTGAAATTCGTCTGCGCCAAATGGTCTACTTGTTATTTTGAACTAATTTAAATCGGTTCATTATGATATATTTTTTTTTCTTTTAAGGTGTGGCCTGGAATGGAAGACATGGAGTGTTTACTGTTTATAGAGGAGAATGTACCAAGTAGATCAGTATGTAAAAAAGTTGGTTAGTCATCCACAGATCTAGAAACAATACTTACATACTAAGATCCTATGAACATAAGTTGGTGTTAGCACTGCATGGAGGTATAATATAAGCTCTACAAGAACTTTTCAGTGTAAGTAGTGAGCAACGATCTTGATATTGTAATGTAAAGTTGAGACCACTGAGATCGCTACTTCCATTTGAATATTATACTTACAAATGGCAATGGGCACGCCACATCGCTCGTAGAACTGCCAACCGATGGGGAAGAAAGGTTCTCGAGTGGCAACCACGAACCGGAAGACGCAGCATAGGCCGGTCCCCCACTAGGTGGACCGACGATCTGGTGAAAACTGCGGTGAGCCGATGGATGCAGGAGGCGAGTGGCCGCTCAAGGTAACGCTCTATAGGGGGTCTATGTTCAGCAGTGGACGTCTTCAGGCTGTTAATGATGATGATGATGATGATTAAATTTGCAGCACTCGCTATTCAATTCTGATCTCCTCCGAGGACTCCAATAGTCATCATCAACAATAGCTTAAAGACATCCACTGCTAAACATAGACCTACAGGGAGCCCCACTTTGAGCGGCTGCTAACCTTCTGTATCCATCGGCTCCCCGCGGTTTTCGCCGGATCGTCAGTCCACCTAGTATGGAGGGTCGGCCTACGCTGTGTGTTCCGGGTCATCTCAAACTCAAGTAGTACCTACCAGCAACATCTTTTCCACCAAAATCTGCAAGCCTAGTCCCACGGCGACTAGAGACTCACTTTTTTTTCAAATTTTTTTTTTTTGAGTTTTTTTTTTAATTTTACGAAGAAATACGAAACCATACCCCACTATAGTATTAAAACCTTTTATTTTAACTTCTATACTAGTAAATTTGTTCAAATGGAACATTATTGATGAGTTAGAATCAAAATAACTATAGTCTAAACTTTTTATCATCTAGCAGTGAAAGTTAATGGTTTCTAAATTAAAAGTTAGTAGAACCACTTTGTAAATAGTTTTGATTACGAATTACTGTGCAAACGTTGATTTTTTTTGAGGTCACCTTTGTGAAGACTTACAACTTTTATAAGAACCTTTATAAATTAGATTAGTTCGTTAGAGAAGTTCAATTTGTAATAATCTGTGGTAGGTACGCACGAGATTTTTTTTTACTATTATTTAATACTTATAAGTAATTATAATTATTACGATACCACTAATGTATTTTTTAACTTCTTCTTGAAAGTCTGTATTGTTTGCGCTGGTATTTTAATGATAATTTACTTTTCTGAATTAAAGTTTTCACTTTCTAAGAGGCTTTTAGCTCACTCAATTCTTATTGATTCTCGTGGCTCATTAGGGATGCAAAAACTTCTATTAAACATTCTATAGTGTACAAGCTTTGATATGCAAATATGGCTTAAGTGAAACAATAAGTTTAACGCACCCTTGTTAGCGACTGTCTTGTGACTTTAATTATTTTATTTTATTTACTCGTGTAGAACTTACCCTAATGCTTATGTCCAGCATGTACCTAGTTAATATTTGCCGACATAAGGTATGATTATGATTATTTTGTGAAAAAATTTACTTCTTATTGAACGTTCTTTCTATTGCATTTAAAGCTACAATGAATACCCCCTAGGGTTTCTAGGGTTTTCCCAAAGACTTCGTACATAATTTTTCAATTGCTTGTTAGAGCCACTTTGATACAACGTTTTGATCTGATAACCAGACAAATGGTTCAATGAACTCACGATCTCCATTTATTTTACAAACACTCAGCATTATGTCTGAATGTGTCAAGGTGTCAAGTGCTTAAAACTAAACTTTAAAAGCAATTCTTTGTTAGACTACATCGTTAGTCATTGTTTTAAACGATAATGTTTTGAACATTAGTTAAAAACTACTAAACACAGAAGTTAATGTTTGAACAAAAAGGCAGGTATATAGGTACTACGCGAATCACAATCATTTATACTTAGTTAAAATACTTTTGAACATAGTGGAAGTTGAGGGTAAGTATGTCTTGGCTCCACAGTGGAACAAACCAGTCAAGAACTAATAATAATTACGATTACGTATAATGTCTGAAGGGTCTGACTCACACATACTTACTTGCAAACGCCCTTCCAGGGCTCATGTCAACCTACCAACCTAATTATTTAAGATCTGGTGTATTATAGATATAATACTTGTTATTGTATATTACCTATTTTAATGATGTACATGAATGCAGTAATAATAAATAAATAAATAAATAAATAATATTAAAAATGTAAAACTAAACATGTTTATAATGATAACCTACCCTACCGTTTATATTAAGTATACATCATTGATCATCATCATCATCATCATTATAAACAGCCTGAAGACGTCCACTACTGAACATAGACCCCCAGGGAGCGCCACTTTGAGCGGCTGCTCGCCTTCTGCATCCACCGGCTCGCTGCGGCTTTCATCGAGGATCGTATACATACAAAGTAAGTACCTATACAGATTGCCTTTTAGTTATCTGGTCGGTTTGGTCAACTTTATTAATAGTCCATTTCTAACATTATCCTTTTCCTAATTTTAGTCCTCTCCTACAACGTGTTTTTTCTAAATAGTCATACTTCAAATTTTAATTCATGCACCTAAAAACCTCTATTCTTGATTCGAAAAAACCATTCTTACATTGTTTAGGCTTTAAAACTCTATATTTTATTAGGTAAAGTCATATAAGAAACACTTAACATTTATTCCAATGGTCGGAAGCTTACCTTCTGTGTATGTATTCTAGTTTGTGTTATAACGAAGTGCGTGACATTAGAACAAAGGTAAACCGCTTCCTGTGCTTACGTATATAAATATTTCCACTTAACATCAATGAGATGGTTGCGATAGTTGTACCGGATATGGTTTTGTAGTTCTATAGTAGTTTACCATGACCTTTATGTTGAAGGAAATAAAGTAAAGTAAAAGTAAATCATTTTTATTCACACGATAATAGTAGCAATTAGCTGTTTACAAATAATATTTTTTTAGGTATTTAACACGTGACCAAAATGCTGGCCTCTACTTGGCCCAAAGATTGAGTATTGCCATTCAACGTGGCAATGCTGCCAGCATTTTGGGTACTTTGCCAACTGGTAGTGGTTTATTAGATTAGTTTCGTATTATAGGTATTATTGTTAATTTTATAGTTTTAGTTTGGTAGTAGTTAAGTTTTATAAAATAGTTTAGTTGTATTTAGGTATTTTGTTTTTTATGATTGAAATAATATCGGCCCTATAAATAATTTATATAGTTTAGTTTAAATGCAAACAGTAATTGAAACTAATTTCAAAACGAAACAAGAATCTAGTGTAATTCCGTGCTTTTTCTCGTTTAAATGTAATTACACTAAATATTCTTGTTTCATTTTGTATTTATGATGAAATTCCAGGATGTTATATACGCCTGAGTTAATCAATTATTAAGTATCTGAAATAATAAGTTTTAATAGTAAAAAAATTAAATTAAACTGCCAATTGAAAAATTCCAGAAATAAAATCAGAATCAATAGTAGTTATTTATAAACGCATTTAAATGAGTGTGTGGGGCTCAGCGGTGGTCCATGCGACTTTCAAATTGACGCACCCAGGTTCGAATCCACCCAGCAATGACTTAAATTTTTATGTGGAAATTACACTCGCGCTTACAGCAGTGAAGAAAAACATCGCAAGCGAAATAGCTCGTTAAAAAATCACAAATTTCAAAAACATCATTTATGTGCCAACCCGCACTTGGCCAGCGTGGTGTATTATGGCCTACGCTCTATTTGTGAAAAAAAGGCCCTTTGTCCCAACCATAGAGATAGGATATTCTAGCTCTGTAATTCCAGCTGTGGATTATTAGGTTGATGACAACAACAACGATTTTAAACTCGATTTAAAATTGTAACGATATTAAAATAACATTCTATAGCACCATTTAGGAAACAGAAAATAGATATCCGATTTAAATCATCGTGTTAATCTCAGCCCCTTTAGGCAGACCACACACGATCAAAGGCGAGACCAGAATAAAAGCGGTAACTATAAAAGTCGCTTTTCAGAAATAGCATTCGATACCAAGTCGTGTGTTTTCCACCGTTGTGATAATAAACATATCACCAGTCTACAATTTACCAGCATTAACAGTTTCACGGAAACTTTAAATTTTATTTCTAGTTCTGGATAACCTCATTTTGATTTCGGGAAAAATTGTGGTCGTTTATCATCTCTTTATTCAACTGAGTTTTTCTAAAATTTTCATAAGAGCTACCGGATAGCGGAGAGTTAGCGGATTAAATTAATGAGTGCCTATGTTGTATTAAGAATAATGTACTAGCTGACCCGCCCTGGCTTCGCACGGGTTAATTAGTTTTAAGTTCTAACCCTGTTTATGGGTAAGAGAGAAGGGAAAGGTAAAAAAATAGGGGAAAAGGATGAATGGATGTGACGGTGAAGGCAATAGAAGGCTGGGCCTGCCTCCCTTCTATCATCATCATCATCATCATTAACAGCCTGAAAACGTCCACTGCTGAACATAGGCCTCCCCCAGAGAGCGCCACTTAGAGCGGCTGCTCGCCTCCTGCATCCATCGGCTCCCCGCAGCTTTCACCAGGTCGTCGGTCCACCTAGTGGGGGGCTGGCCTACGCTGCGTCTTCTAGTTCGTGGTCGCCATTCGAGAACCTTTCTTCTCCATCGGTTGTCAGTTCTACGAGCGATATGGCCTGCCCATTGTCATTTCAACTTGCTAATCCTAAGAGCTACATCGGTCACTTTCCCTTCTATCGCCTCGTTATTATTATTAGTTTACGAAAAATTAAATTCTGTCAAAAATAAACAATCACAAACTCATAAATTGTTTTGACGTAAACGTGACGGACGAACCCTGAACAGCCTTTTAATCGCTATGATAAAAAAATACGTCCACTTCAAATAATCTCAACCTATAGTCGCTAAAAGCGTGGCGTAAACAGAATGGAATACCAATCCGTTAAGCCACGCCATCTTCTTTCTTCTATTTTGCTTTTTAAATTACTTTAGTTACAGTATAAAATAAACAGAAGGAATTCATGTTGGATAAAGTCAAATGTTAGACAAATTCAAATAAGATCAGATGTTGTGACAAAAAATAAAGGTGGCAGGGTAGCCCACAGAAAGTTAAAACCACTGGTGTTTGCTCTTTGGGTCAGACGTAATTAAAGACATAATATCAGGTGAATGACTAGAGCGTCACGCATTAATTCTGATAAACAAAACGTAGACTGACCCGGTGGACCGTTATAACTACGAGGAGCCGTTCAAAACTGTATAGCTGGTCAAAATGGCTCTCTATGAGGAAGCCATTCAGAAGTTGACATTTGATGAACCGAAAGCAAAAACTTAAACGCACTCATAAGCACTCAGATCTTGAATTATGACTATACATTAGTATAACTTTATCATCAATATAGTGCATGAAAAAGTTTGCTCAAAATATGTATTAGTTATTAAATCTATAGGTCTGTATAGAATAATAAATATGATTTCTGCACCAACTCTAGTGGGCTTACAGATCTCTCAACACACAATACCTAAACTAAAGGAACATCAACACGAAAAGGAAGCATCTACTAAATTTAAATCATCCACATTCTACTTAAATCTATCGTTTAAAATCACTTTTAATCTGGCGAATGATAGATGTATACAAAACAGTTCGCGCGTATATTACGTTCAGTAATGTTGAGTGTTGATGTGAATATCCTTACTGCGATTCCCTACGCCTAGTTACAGCTTACAGCTAAATGCGATTGTTTCGGACGAACAACGACCCTATGGACAGCAATCTCGACTTTTGAAATGCGAAGTTTCAATTCAGTAAGAAAAATGCATCTGTTTTGATTAGAAGAGCTTTGACCGATGTTAATGGATAGTAATGAATCTCGGGACTTATAGAACATCTATGTATTATGGAGTTCAAAGGACTTTAGCTACGTTAATGAACGTGGGCGGTTATGTCTCCATCAAAATGCATATTTAACAAGTACTTATACCTAATTGAGTTTGTTAGATCAATGACTTTACTTTTTCAAGCGCTAATTAGCACGGCTTTTGGCTGAAAAACATTAGGTAACTAGTCTAACTAACTTAAGCTCTTAATTCTTATTGTAGGCTAGTGGCCAGTGGGCAAATTTTTGTCCATCTCAAAGGCTATGAATCTGCCCGAATTCAATAAAACTAATCTAACATTTTTGTTGATTATTAATATCACAGATGTGTTGGATGTGATAAACGCTACATATTATCTTCCATGTCTTATAATTTCTTACCTCTTATAATAAATTCATACTTGTCAAGGAACTCTACTGGCTTAAGTTTTATCACATTGTCCAGCCGAGGAAACGAAGATTCTGATGTTGAAGTAGTACGAATGTAAGGCAGGAATGACTAGTATTAATTTACTCACACTGTTGTAGTTTTTTCTGTACATCTGGCTATGTTAGCTAGGCATTACAAGTGAGTAGCCCACATTTTTTATTGAAGGTTATCTAAATTAGACGTAAAGGTACATTCAATGACAAAAGGATTTCCTATGAAGATTGCTATCTTGTTTTCAGTGTGTATTTGAATAATAGAAAAAATATTGTTATTATTTATTTATTTCAGTTAAAAAGTATAAGGTTTTATAATAAAAAATGATTATTATTTGGGTTTTTGTACGTAACGAGAATTTATACCGACATCTCTACTTGTAACTTTGTATCGTAATCATAACACATCGGGACTTAAGTGGTGAAACAAAAACCTACCACAAAATATTTAAAAAAAGAGCTTTCAGACTCTTTGAAATTGAGAGTAGAGGACAAATGGAGTAGGCGCACTTAAAATTCCTCTAAATTATGAAACAACACAATAGCTTTTTGAATTTTGCAATGAGCTTCAATACTGATTTATGAACCGAGCGGTCGCGGTATCACAGCCGCCAGAGAATAAGGGCTAGTGTCCCACCCCAGGGCACCCTGAGATTAATTCACTGAATAAATAAAAGTCAGCAGATTAGGCCAAAGCCGTTTCCTCCCTCTCAAGCTGACCTCGCGTGCTTTTGTGGAAAAATGCCCACCACATAAATAAAATCGTAGACGCTGAAGTGAAACAGGCATTTGTGTTTAGGTATGGACAAGAGTGATTTATTTGATGGAAAGTAATGTACTTATAATGTTAATTTTTCTTTATGTGGTTAGCTTATTTATTAATTTGTTTGTTTGATATTACAAGTCACTTTAAGTAATTAGGTATACGTAATATTAGTTCAATTGAAGTTTCTTTTAACAATGTTCAACAAATATAATTTTTTCGAATGACGTAGTGTGAAATTACAATTACCTATGTAATTATGAAATGAATCATTAGAGAAATAAAATGTGTATAATAATCGTGTTATAACAAAGGCACCATAATATTAATTTAATTTCCTGAATTAAGAAATTTCGTATGGCTCCAACATCCGAGTCAGAAGCCTTGGTTAGGCCAATGAATGGTCAGAAGTTGTCAGTAGGTAGCTATAATACCTAACTGTAAATGGTAAGCTTGGCTAACTTACCATTTCAGTAGGAACGCCTAGTCAAGCTACGCTATGAACGCCGCATACCCACGACTATAATATGAAACCTAAACTAATAATTTTTAACGACCAGCCGGGCTAGCACGGACGGTAGACAAAATTGTCTTTCCCTGTTTTATGTCAAATTCTTCATACAATTTACATGTCAAGTGGAGTAAAACAGGGGAGAGACAATTTTGTCTACCGTCCGTGCTAACCCTGCTGGTGAAATCCGCGGGTTGCCGATGGATGCAGGAGTAGCCGCTCGAGGCCTATGTTCAGCAGTGGACGTCTTTAGACTGTTGGTGACAATGATGAAAATATTTCTATTCGAAGTTCTTTTAGTATAGCCTAAATCGTAATCTAAAGAAATTCTATAGTCTAGCTAGAGTATTCCCCACAGAAATATTTACCTGATGATGATCCACGGTTAATTTTAGAGAGGTCAATTTTCTCGTGAAAAACTGACGTCGTCGTTTACAAAGGCAGAAAGGTAACTCCGTATTTTTGACTCACGTAACTCAAACCCCGAGCTATGTTTGGCGAGCACAAATGTTTAATGTGCCCAGGTTAAACAATGATACCTACGTACACGATGACTTTAGTCGCCAGGGAACCGGAGATGAATCACGAAAATTTGAAGAACCTTTTTAAAAATTTCCACATTGCCAGACGCTTGGACTCATAAAATTTTCAGCTTACGGCTTTTATGCTTACGAAATGAAATAGTGGCTTGTTTTCGCCAGGCTATATTATTAACCGGATTCGGTTTAATTTCTTTAAGTGCACTGTGTTTGGAGTTTTGTAATTTTGTAAGTGTAAAATAAATGGTGTAACTAATACATAAATATTAATATAACAATGAAGTCTAGTAGCACGTAGGTACCTAATTTCGTATGGAACTTTACTGTTGGTTAATTATTTGTCCCGCTTGTTGGTTGTATGACGTAAAATCTCACAATATGTATAGGTAATACCAATTAATAATCTTCATTGAATTATTTGATGTATCTAATTCAATTGCTATTGTATTTCCTGGGTCCGTAGATACAATGAATCCTAGTTAGGTTTAGGATCTATGTGATACTTGGGTGTTAAAACAAATAAAAAAGAATTATTATTACTTTATAGAAGTTAACCACTTAATTGAATAAACTTAATCCAGATAAAAATGTTCAATCAAAACCGTATTTATGAAAAACAATGTCTAACTGCCAATAGGTGAAAATTGTTTTCACTGCATGTTATAATTTTAACAATTAAACGATTTTACTATCATAAGTATAGGTAAGTACCTAATTAAATTCAGTGAATCTAAATTAAGGATACTTAATTTGAATTGTGATTATATACTCTTTACTTTCCTGAAACTTTTTCTCTCCCTTTCGTTCAATCATACAGTCTGTAATCAGGATGATCAGCTTTTATACCAGAATACTGATCCAAGACGTAGAAAGGATCATAAAATGCACGTCTCACGAACAAGTCGCTCCAATCAATCACGAACTAATCTAAAATTCCGTTTCAGTAAGCGGAGAGGCGATCCAGAACGGATTATGTGCCATCATTAGACATTACTTGCTTCTAGAGTGGTTTCCATTCCAATTTATATCCAAGTGGTTTTACTAAACGCAATGTCAGTAAATCAGTATCTAGTATTACGTAAATTGTATTTCAGAATGTGAAAATATCAAACTTAAAAGCAGATTGTTGATGAATCGCTTCAAAGAGTACTTATGCATATAACCTGATCCAGCCATACTAATATTATAAAATTGAAAGTGTCTGCCCGTCTGTGTTTTTACTTTTCAGGAATATAAATGGCTGAAGTCTAGAGGAGTAGACCTAATTTGGGTCATGCATGAAGGAAGGTCATAGAAAACTTTTTTACCGCAATGTAATGTAGTCTCATCATCATCATCATTAACAGCTTGAAGACGTCCACTGCTGAATATAAGACCTCCCCCAAGGAGCATCACTTTGAGCGGTGGCTCGCCTCCTGCATCTAACGGCTCCCCGCGGCTTACACCAGATCGTCGGTCCACCTAGTGGAGGGCTGGCCTACGCTGCATCTTCCGGTTCGTGGTCACCACTCGAAAACCTTTTTCCCCCAACGGTCGCCAGTTCTACAAGCGGTGTGGCCTACTCATCATAATATTGGTTGAAAAATCTGCAAGTGCAATGGTCAAGTGACACATGGCAAAGAGTCTGGGAACTATTGTAATTAGATACTCGTACATAACCTCGATTGCTGTTCAAAATAATTATCATTAATGAGAACAATGCAAACAAACGTCTATATACCTAGTTGAAGGCTTAGTTGCTTACCAATAAAATTATTTTTATATTTATAAATGTACCCTGAATAAAAAACCTGACAAAAACCTGTATTTTGAAAAACTTTCAAAGTTATAAATTTTACTTTCATAGTTTGACAGCAGTAAGTCCCAATTTACTGCTTCTGCAATCGCTTTAATATTATACTCAACTTTTAGAAATTCAACATAATTTTCTTGTACCAGAGGCAATTATAGAAAGCTTCTAGTTTTTAACTGCCTCTAAGTGGTGGCATTAATTTAATTTATCTCATTTTCTGTGAAACTGTTCCATGGACAATGTCGAAGTTGGGAACGTGTTTCCGCAGATTAATATAAAGTTAGTGGGTAAGGTAAAGTTTTGCAATTGATAGCGGTTGTATTGAATTTCAGGATACGTGTTTATGAACTTCAATTATGACAACCGTTCGTTAGCTGTAACGAACAGTTGTGTGTGTATTGCTGAATTTGCAGATAAATATTGCTAAACAACAGATTCATAAAGATATTTATATTGTTTGCAATACCCAAAAATATTGTTTGTAGTACCCATAAGTGTGAATTAAGTTGGCAGCAAATTAGTGACTAAAGCTTCGTCAAGCCGTTATTAACCGATTATTATTCAAACTCAGCTTGGTCGCTAAATAAAAAAGTGTTATTTAATATTGTTATCAAGTAACCTTAACATTCAGGGCTATAATCAGTGGCCTTTACGAAAAGAAAGGAAGTAACATCAAAGGTGCTTATGAATCAATTTAAACATAACTTCTAGAGCACCATTATCGTAAAAAATATAATGACACAATACGATTTTGGATCGCTTTCCATTATTATTGCGAATGCTCGAGTGGGAAAGGGCTCGCCCTAAGACGTTTTATTGAATAAAGCCAGAGACATAGTTAGATAATGGGCGTTATGCGTTGTACTCGTGGACAGATCCCCCATTAGGTGGACCGATGACCTGATGAAAACCGAAGGGGGCCGAAGGATGCAGGAGGCGAGCAGCCGCTCAAAGTGGCGCTCTCTGGGGAGGCCTATGTTCAGCAGTGGATGCCTACAGGCTTTTGATGATGATGATGATGATGTACTCATACCTATAATCGAATGAAATAAATCTTTGTTGTTAAAATAGTTACGGTTTATTGGTAAAATTTGCTCAGTTTAGTATACAACGACATAATTAAGATTTCAAGATTTATTTATTTTATATTTTAGATTGATGATTAAATGTTAATCAATACTGGTTTTTTTTTTTGATACGGCTCCTTTTATGGTCAACTTTGCAAGGAAAGTTTCACTTAATGTAAACTCTTCCATTTTTTGCCACAATGGTATATGTCTAATATAACAGAAGTTGCATTTATTTCAAAAGGTCATAAATTTTAGCTCCTTCATAAATAGGATAATGTTTGATGATGAAGTGTCAAATTTTAATGAGTAACCACTTCTGGAAACATTCTCGATAACGGCACACAGCTGTTATCGTGAACTACGCTAGTAAGCCAAGAGTTATAGTTGCGCTAAGTAATAACTCATAGATGGTAAATAACGATGCAATGCGATACATAGTAACGCGCTTGCCTTTCTACTCTACTTGATATCAAGTCGTAGATTATAAAAGTAGATGAGACGAATAATCTGATTTTAAAAAATTTAAAAACGTAGATATTGTAGCAATATTTTATGTAATGTTCACATTGAACTTCAAAAAATGCAATGTAAGCTGTAAATTAAATTTTCTAAACTATACCTACCTTAGGTCCTAAGGCCTAGTTTGTAAATTTTATTATGGTTAAGCAGGTTTTTTATATTGTAAATAATTTACGGAGGAACAATATAAAAGGCAAAAACACTACATTTCTCTTGAATTTGCAGCAATACTAAATTTTGTACATAATCACAGGTCACCATTCCTTAGTCCTGATGAACAGAGCTCAAGAAACGCTGGTCATTTTTAGCAACGGCAATTTCACTAGCACCTGACCCTAAGGTCAGGATCAACACGTGTGTTTCTGTTACTTTACTCGTCATTAAGGAAACAGGGGCTTTTACTTTGTAACGATAAGTAACATGAAGGAAGTGAAGTAGATAAGATAGGGAAGAAGGTGAGTTTTATTGTTATTTTATATTACTTTTGATTGTCTCCTCCTTAATTTTCTCTTAATAACCCCATCCTTACCTCCGTCCTAAATCTTCTTCTTCTTCTTCTCGTGTTGGCAAATGGTACACATTTCTAAATATAAAATACATAAAAAAATGTAGCCTTCTAGAGATTGGTTAAGTTCTACGTTAAAAATACATAAATAAAATAATTAAAAGCTTAAAATTACATAATGCCAGGACAATTTTCTCAAGTAAACTACAAACACTACTACTGCTACTGTGTTCCGGTTTGAAGGGCATTGTAGCTAGTGAAATTACTGGGCAAATGAGACTTTATGACCTGATTACACAGTGTAGTAATCTGATTACTAGACTGTGTTGTCTAAGGGTGACGTGCGCAGTGCAATGTCATGCAAAACTTTTATTATTTTAAAGTTCCCAGTGACACTGCAACTGTTATGGGCAGCCGTGTTGCTTAACATAGGTGAACGACTAGCTCGTCACGTCATTCATTCACATAAAAAAAAATATAACTTAAGGTAACTTTTAATCCAATTTTTCTTTAACTTCTTATGAAGATGCCGCTGAAAACAAAACAATGGACTTTCTGCCATTAAATGGAAAGATTTTGTAAAAATGTCCCATTAACTACTCATCCAAGTGGATGGATCCAATAACAAAAGCAAAGCGCTTTGTAGCAATTTCCTAATAATTATAATCTTCCGCTCTGTCGGTTCGAGACAAAGATAAGAATTTACATATTTCATATTCTAATTCTGAACTGGACTATTGTCCCAGAAAATTAGACATCGAGTGAACTTAATCGTTTGGCTGAGCAATTTGCTATAAAAATTATGTGGCGTGGAAGCCAATTAGAAAGAATAGAGGTTAAACCTAGGGCTACCAGAAAAAAACCGGCTTTGTGATCGTTAATTCATCTTAATTACCTTTTTGATGGACTTTCGTTAGAACCCTCCGTCACGGATTCAAAGGGATGAAACCACTTTATATTCTGATGAATTTTAAAAAGTTACGAGGATGAAGACACAGCGAATTTGTTAGGAAGACAGCCAAGGGTTTTAGGTTAATAACGAATTAAGAGCAGGATAATTTAAGGCGGGATGTAGAGGCGGGAACAAACTGGGGATCCTCCATTTTACAACTTACAGCACATTACGTGAGATAATGAGCAATATATCTTAGCCGTCTAGATCGCTATTAAGCACTAACAGTAGGAGATCTTAAACGAAGCAAGATCATTTTGAAGTATTACCATTTAGTTAATTGGCTTTTTACTCTATTATTCTAATCTTATACTCAGTCAGTAGGTATAAGTTTAGGTAAACTAACTTTCCCTTCAGCCTGTATTTACCTACTAATATAAATCTTGAAGTTAGGTATTCACCTAATACAAAATTTCTTTTGTGCCGTCATTATCACTTGACAATTTTTTTGTTGGGTGTAGTACTGGTGAAATCGTAGAAATTTTCAAATGAGATTACATTAAATTGAATTCCAACTACATAGAATATTAGGCAATTAACTATAGCTTTTTCGGTAGCTTGCAACCCGAAAACTTGTAGGTATGAAAAATGACTCAGAGATTCGTTTATCCATTGCATCACACAGTTTAATTGCGAATGCTAATTCACGGTAACTTTGTTAACGTCTTTACTGTATTTATAAGACACAATGTTAAAAGTTTTAAAGGTCTATGTCTCAACGTAGGCCTAAGAAATTGATGGTTGTGTACTACAGACGCGTAAACGAGAGT
Organism: Ennomos erosarius; assembly: GCA_963580505.1. Taxonomy (NCBI): domain Eukaryota; kingdom Metazoa; phylum Arthropoda; class Insecta; order Lepidoptera; family Geometridae; genus Ennomos; species Ennomos erosarius. Next base: position 8,247,526 of record OY756992.1, on the reverse strand, counting down.
GTAAAGCTGGTTGCTGTTATAAAATCTGAATTTCATTAACCGTAAATAAGTAGAGCAATTTGTCGGTGTGCGGGTAATTGCGTCCGTGTCCTCCGAGACCGCAGCCGCAGAGCTATCGAAGTTTTATTTTTAGGGTTCCGAACTTAGAAGGCAATAAAGGAGCCTTAACGTCGCTTTGGTACCTCAGTCTGTATGTTAAGTACCTACGAACTTAGGTGCTGACCTTACTGAATCGAATTGCAGAACGGTACTCAGTCGTTATATTTCATTAATAGATTGATGATCATTTAGTGAATAAATGTTCATTTCAGAGAGAGATGATTGAGCGTCTAAGAGCCTTATGCCCGTATTACAGAACAATGCTCACCCCCGTATTCCAAAACATTTCTACAAAAATTCTTCACTTGACTTCTACATAACTTTGAGGGAAACTTAAAATACATCGCCTTGAGTTGACAGTTGCTTCGCTTCTCTCGTTTGAGAAAAATTGACGCAGAAATGTCAAGTTGATTATTTGTTGTCAACTAAAAATACCAAAACACAAAAATGAGGTTAATTCGAAGTTGACTCGAGTGGAGTAACCTCGCTAACATCTTAGAATATGGGGGTCAGTCGTCGAAACATATCGATGTCATGTGTGAGGGGAGCACCCCGCCTGCATCCATCGGCTCCCCATGCATTTAATTTCTTATTTTAATATAAGTCAAATTCAAAATGTATATGTATACCTAATTAAATTATTTAAGAGTTATTAAAATAATTTAAACTTGGTGAAAACCGCGAGGAGCCGATGGATGCAGGAGGCGAGCAGGCGCTCAAAGTGGCATTTTCTGGGGAGGCCTATTTTCAGCAGTGGACGTATGCGGGCTGTTGATGATGATGATGATAATGAAAATAATTTATATTACTCTTATTCATGGCATGTGAGTTAAATAACCTCTACGTTTTGGGAAAATAAATAATAATAAGAATTATTTACTTACCTTAAAATTATTTAGAGTGAAATTAATAAAACAGACCAAGACCCAATTCCAATTCGCATGAAGTCTTGGAATGTTTTGAGTGGTACGGAACTCTTGTTATAATGTGCTGCTCGCATTGATCCAAGATTTAGTCTTATTTATATTTTGTTATACATCGAGGTTGTATCGATATTCATCGAATTAGGCCGTACCGTGTTGAGTGTCGTCTCTTGAACGTGGTGTAATTTTGTTGTGGAGTAATGTGTTACAATTAAAATCGATTTAGTTTTTTATTTTCATCGGTCGCAATCGACAAAATGAAATGAAAATACAAGATTTTGTAATTTGTACTTTTTGTTGAAATATTTACTTACGCCAAAACTGCTAAACCTTACTGCAGCTCCTTTTTAATTTTGTATGCACTCCTTATAAGTAATAATATCTAGAAATAAATAATGCAGTCTATATAAATTCGAGGAAAAATGCATTGATTGCTGTTGTACCGTCTCTTTTCCTGAAAGAAGGTAGGTTTTTCCAATTAAGCAAATACCTGTAATGATTGATTAATTTAATTACATGTAATTAAAAATTAACCTACAATAAATGTAAAATCCTGGTGGTTTTTAGATTAACTTGAACAAAATGATTACTACTAATACGGGTTACAATGGAATAGGTACATTCGGAATTACCTCATTACATTTTTATTAAGTAAGAATTACAAATGTCTACATTATTCGAAATAGGTATTGATGATATTTACTTTTTGCATGAAAAGTATTTAGTTTACGAAATTCATCAACAGCATGAAGACGTTCACTGTTAAACTTAGGCGTCTCCCACAGAGCGCCACTTTGAGGAATTGTTGTCTGCCTCACCTAATGACCTAATCAAGCTCATCATCAGGGTAGATGGTAATGAGTATCTTGGACGCGTATTGAAATACGAGAGATACCAACTTCTCCAGCTCATAATAATGAGCAAAGTAGTCGGATAGCGGCGTGTTGGAAACAAGAAAAATCTTGGCTGCAAACATCTGGTAATGGACAAATATTGCCAGCGTAGAAGACCAAGCAAAGATCCCAAACGCTAACGCAAACGCCAAACGCTAACTACCAAAATGTATTGATATTACATTAGTTGCCGGAAAAGTAAGCGGTATCAAAAATGTATTATCCAGTATTGAAGAAGCACCAGAAGAAAGAAGATAGGTTTAGGATTATTACCTATATAATTATGTTTCCTCCTACTCTAATCATTCACACTCATACGCTCGCATTCCTCTGAAAGTGCTTCAATCGCACCATTTAATAGCAGCATTAATATCAAACATCCAATTATCCACATATGCCACAGAAGTTGCCTGCATTATAATAAATATATTGCTGCAAGGGTTGATACATATGATCTAGAGCTCACATGATCTAGCTTTGGAAAAGGTACTCATAAAGAAAACAATTAATTTGGATGACCGTCATTGGTTGTTATAATGCAGCTTGCTAATTATTTTCAAAACTTATTTCATCGTCAGCGCCATCTGACTATAGGTACATTCCCGCTGTTAGAGATACGGGTATTCTCTCACCGGGAGAGAGTGTAGACAATATCCACCACACGCTGGCCAAGTGCGGGTTGATGGATGTCACAGTTTCTCGAAAGCAAGTAATAATGGTAAGGTAAAGTATAGGTAAATTAATCCAGTTAATTAAACTGGTATAGGTACTATGACACGTGACGCATAATACCGTGTGTATCCACAGCTCAAGTAGATTAAGGGTAAGTCTACTTTGTTTCGCAAAATGTTGAAGTACAGTCGTAAACAATATTAATGCAAGCCAGTCTCGCTGAGTCAAATTTTATTCATCCCAAAGGACCATTTCCTCTTGTCAAGCGGTGGCCACCCGGGCATTCGCCATAATGAGAAAACGAAGAAATCAACTTGGTTCAAATTAGACGAGAATTGCTGGATTACATGGCGCCAAGCTCTTGACTGAAAGAAAGTAGGTAATTAAAACGAAGAACTGAGTTCCGAACAGAACTTTTATTATAGGTTCTATAAATACAGGAATAATAAATAAATAACTCGTTTTTTTGATACTCCGCTCTGCAAAGTAAATAAATATGGGAACCATAAAAAAAAGCCGTTATAAATTATAATGTAGGCATTTTTTCGAATGTAATAAATAAACGAAACAATGACGAAACTGTAATTTAATTACTGATTTGGGAGATACAAATGATTTATTTTATTTTATTTTCTTTATTTATTTATTCCACAGCTCTTATCTTAATAAACACAATAAACCAATTATTACTTAAATTTACAGCCAAAAAAAGGAATAACATTTTTTAAAACAGAATAACTTAAAAAATAAAAATTTCACAACGATAAAATCTTAAATGTAGGTAGACGTATGGCGATAGTTTATAAGCAAATAACATCCCCACGCAGAAAAAAATATATACTTGTAAAAGGAGAGCTAATGAGGCCAACAAGTCTTGATAAAAATTGTACCTATATTGTTTTATATTTATAAACAAAAACATCATAAACAAAGCTATTGATCATGCTGTGAACCAACAAAGGACACCCTTCAAATAAGTTAAGTTACCCGTGACTTTAACATGTAAAACTGTTGTTGCTCACATTTTGTTCACATTTGGGGTTATACGCTGTCAGATGTAATGGCAGACAATTACAACATGAGGGTTTATTGTCCATCAATATGGGAAACTATTAACTCTATTTCAGTCATGGCGGGTCGGTTTTAACCAGCACAACCAATGGTTAACAACCAAAGTTTACATTAAAAATTTCTTAACTTTTGTAGGTTATTAGTAGGTGTATAACTGTAGGCAATACGCATACTCTAGCTAGATCATTTAACTCGATAATAAAATGTAACGTAATAAGTTGTATGTATTTGACAGTTCCAATGTACAGTTTATGTACTTAGAATATGATTAAACTGCGACTGTTAAAATGCATGATATTATTCACACATTTTTTGTCATCCAATTTCATAGCACCATGTAAATCATCGGCGACTACACTTGTAGCTGAAACGTTACGTTAGCGCCGCATACAATTAAAGTCATGATCAGTATCTGTTCAGAAGAAATTCTGAATGCCACCCGACGTAAATGTAATTGTCGACTTTAATATATTATCTGGGAGAAGATCTGGGCATGTGTTGCGGGAATCAGTGAGCTATTCCTTTTTTTAGACACGTGTTTATCACGTTTCCTTTAGAACAAAACTTGCTACGCCAAGCAGATTCATCTAGATTTCTGGCAATAAGAGGAGCGTCATAAACTTAAAAAAAAAACACCATTTGGTTTGTATTGGTTCTGTGTGTAAACAGCTCACGGACGAACTACCAAACGCACTCTCACGTACATAATTGTTATTATTATTAGTAGGTCATCATCATCATCATCATCATTAACAGCCTGAAGACGTCCACTGCTGAACATAGGCCTCCCCCCGGGAGCGCCACTTAGAGCGGCAGCTCGCCTCCTGCATCCATCGGCTCCCCGCGGCTTTCACCAGGTCGTCGGTCCACCTAGTGAGGGGCCGGCCTACGCTGCGTCTTCCAGTTCGCGGTCGCCACTCGAGAACCTTTCTTCCCCATCGGTTATTAGTAGGTACCTATCTTAAATCGCATTATTTGCCGGAATACGTCTACTGCTGAAAAAAGGCCTCTCCTAAAAACGCCACTTTGGACGCTTATACCACGCTTGGTAGGCGGCATCGTTATTGCAGATGTGCAATGGCTTTAAGAAAACAAATTTCAACGGGCGCGATAGCTCAGTTGGTAGTATCCCTGCCTTCTGAACTAAGGGCTGTGGGTTCGATTCCTACCCAGGACAAACATTTGTGTGATGAATATAGATGTTTGTTCTGCGTCTGGGTGTTATATTATATTTTATGTATGTATTTACAAACAAAAAAGTATATAAGTACTGTATCAGTTATCTGGTTCCCATAGTACAAGCTATGCTTAGTTTGGGGCTAGATGGCGCTGTGTGAAATGTCCACACATATTATTATTATATTATAATTTATTTCAAGTAAGATAATGAATACATAAATAAATAAAAAACAATCAAATCATTAAAATAACTTTGAGGATCCACGAAACCTTGAAGATTATACTCAGCGTTAGTGTTTATATTCTCTTTGTATATTATACAGTCGTTTGAATAATGCGTCGGCGAGTTGACATAAGCTTTTGCTTAGTTATATTAGTAGATGATTTTTATGTTTTCATTGATAGATTTTTATATACAAACATACATACATAGTCTGTGGAAACATAATATTCCAAACAGCAAAGTGCAAAACCGAGACTGAGCTGATTAATATGCAGTTAATAACCTTCTGTGCTTCCCCAGAGTTATTATACTCAAATTGCCAAAGCATTATTTATATGTAAATGAAAATATATAAATCCTTTTGAATAATTGTGATTAAATCGGTAGGTGCTTACGAACGGGCGTTCTGCATAGCGTTTCAGGAGACCTCAGCGCTGAGCCTCAGCGCTGAGGTCTCCTGAATCGCTATGCTGAGGTGCGATAAATATATGGATATAATTACAAAATGTTAAATGATTTTACATCAGATAAAGCAAATAGTGGTTTGCCATTACGTTTTTATTATTCAGTGCTTGGGCCTTCGAGTTTGTGAACCAACATGGCCAAAAAAGGAAAATAAAATAATAAAATATGCAAAAGTACCTAAACATTTACGTATTTATTATTTGAGCATAGATACTGCAATAGGCATGATGACTACTATTAAAAATGAACAAGTAAATAATGCTTTCATAAAGAAGATTAAAAATGAATGCAATAATTAAAAAAATAAGTAAAATCGGTAAATAAATCACGGAGTAATAAGCTTTTAAAGTTTCTATAGGAGGCATCTCCTGTCCCTTTCTCGCGAAACAGAGCGCCTCTACAGTTACTATGAAAAATCCACCTGTGACATCACATGCCAAAGATATTGTATGTGAAGCTACCACAGCTTAGTAATGAGATACTATGACGACAGTGCTGTGACGTCACTGGCCGTTTGAGCTATCTCTTTCTAGTCCGGTTTTTAAAATGCTTGTAGCTTTGTCGTTTTTTGAGATATTTTATTTTTGTTTTCACAAATGTTTATCTTTTGAGGAATATTTTTAATTTATGCTAAAAAAAAATTTTGTCAACATGCCTATTGAACTGTCTGAAAGGTGATGAAATTGCAAATTTTAGTTGTACCTTTACCCCAAAAATATCTAGGCTCTTTAGGCAGAACACCAAAAAACTTCGGGCTAACGCTTTTGATTATAATGATGTCCGGAAAATAAGTGGGCTGATGACAATCAGCATAAGTGTCACAACCATGCACTTCTAAGCTTCTACCATGCACAGATGTACCTGTCCATTATTCAGTAACGTTCTAGACTTTTCCTAGATTTTATTTCGTCTGTTTATCGTGCACTCTATCGAATTCACTGTACAGCGCAAATAGATGCCAATGGCAGATTCGCGTACACATTGGCAGCTGAATAAAGTTCCAAATCGAATTGTTGTGGAGGAAAGTGACAGTGCCAGATGCAATGTTCATATTATACTACTTCTAAACATCGCAGAAGAATGGTTTAGCTTGTTTTGAATCTCTATTATGGTGTAAAGTATTAATTGAATTCTACAGTAATACCAGCGGTCCACCTAGTGGGGGGCAGCGTAGGCCGGCCCCCCACTAGGTGGACCGACGACCTGGTGAAAGCCGCGGGGAGCCGATGGATGCAGGAGGCGAGCAGCCGCTCTAAGTGGCGCTCCCTGGGGGAGGCCTATGTTCAGCAGTGGACGTCTTCAGTCTGTTAATGATGAGGATGATGACAGTAATACCTACGCTATCAAGCACGGCAACTGCATGAAAATTGATTAAAACACTTTTTCTTTCATGTTTAATGGATGACGTGATGAGCTAGTCGTTTAACTGATGTTAACCGTTACGGCTACCCATAACTAAATGAATAAGCTACTATTTTCTTAGGTTTTTAAGCAGTTATTCTTGATTTTTTCTCGCTGCAGTGTGGTGAAAAGTTGTGTGTTTCACTCGGTAGCCAAGTTTTTTTGCTACTCGTACCTTTGAAACCTTCGCTACGCTCAGGATTCTTCATTTGAACCCCAGACTCATTCGCTTGTTCAGGTTCCAATTCAAGTACTCGTGCCACAAACCAACTTTACACCCTTGTATAATAAATAACTATTTAATAAACCAATATCAGATTGTATAGTACCTTGCGAAAAAAACTGTATATCTTTACCTACGCTCCAATCCAAAGTATTCTAACCGTGAAAAGAAAACCGTCGCTTAAATTAAATCCGGAGAGTGTGCAGGCGGGATATCTCGTTCTCGATAGCAGGCTTGCACGCATTGTCAGCCTGAATACACTTCCAAATCGATTCCACCACTGAGAGTGACATCGCTGGGTAAGGTTCTCTCTCAAATAGATTTGCATGAGAAATAGATATTGACTACCAATGCAGCGTCTACGAATACGAATTTTGAAATATTTCTAAGCCCGGATTTTTTGAGATACGTTATTGCAAGTAGTCTCGTTTTTTTTTGTACTTTTTCTACTTAAAGGTCTATATAATAATCTTTTAAATTAGCGTATCCATATTCCTTTAAAATATTTATAGAAGTTTATGTGATCTAATATACCTAATAGACCCCTAACTGTACATTGAGGATTTTTGAAAGATATCTCCAAAGCAGCATGGTTTAAAACTGTCATGTTCCTAAAAATCTATTTGCCTAAATCTCTCTATATTATAGGACTTTCTCGTATGTAAATTACTACATTATCTTATCCGTCATAAACCTAACCACCTCTCAATCATTTCTTTTATTTTGAAAGCGATAACAGATTGTTTTAGGTCGGCAACTCTGACATTAACGGACGCGGTAGTTTCAGTAAAAACAGTGACCGAACTACATACAAATAAAATAACTAGTAATATACCAATACTAGGGACATTAATGATCATCGCCATCTTCATCATCGCCATCATCATCACCATCTTCATTATCATCATGATTATCCTCTTATTCCTTTTCTTATATTTATTCGACAACAGCACAGTAATGAGAAATGAACAGCGATTAGTACTTGTGTATAGTTAGGTACAAAGTTTCAATTTTTCATAAAATAATGATTGTATAGTTGACTAAAGTGTTTGATATTAATTTCTTCCTGCGGACAAATTTGTATCAAATACTCAATACTGATTATAACAGACAAGCACGAAGAAAGATGATTAAAAAGTGATTTATAACTATCCAGTCCGTATTATCACTGGGCAGCGCTTTTTATTTCACTAAGATACCCGGAGGAGTGTAATAATACTATTTACTTATCTATTTTCCTCAAGTCGTACCATTTTCAACGGTGACTATTTTGTAACGCATGCTCCTACAACGGTATTTTGAATTTTCGTCACTGTAATCTTTTCTATAGTGATAATATTAGGCGGCCATCATTCTGACGGGTGCTATTACGGGTGGTCCGTCTAATTGTTCTCTGTCGTCTAAGGCTGGTGACAAATCGGAGTCGCACGTATACAGATAAAGGTTGATCAATGAGAAAAATTATAGAGTGGAAAGTTAGCTTTAGTTTTTTTGTGAGTTCGTTTATATAGGATTAAAATGAGGAGCTTAATATTGTGACGAAATTTAATGCCTTTAGTTTCCATTTTATTAATTATAGTAATAACTGCTATTATTTTACTACTTTTTGTTTTGTGATTATGAGAATAAGATTGAAGCACATGATAAGAAACAGTAAAAGTACAGAAGGTTCACTTCACGAAGTCACTCATACAAATAGCGACTCTTTCTACAATACAATAGTGTAATTTTAATTAATCATCCTAAAATGGACACAACACTCTTTTTGCGTAATTATAATTAAATTAATATACCTTTGTATCTGTGGTGTTTTACCTGGAATGCATATTGATTATTAAATAAGTACCAACCCTCACGTATTTTAGTATAAATATCAAGGAGAAGGAAACTAAACCATATACATTATTAGACGTTTACCATACACACTGTTATCCGGAACAGGCCTCGATTTACTCGAATAAAAATTATTAACTAATAAACTAAAATTACAAAAATACTGTACAAACACGCTTGTTATTTACCAAAATGAAGTTACTATCCAAATAGTGTTGGTATCATGCTTTCACGTTTTACCTACAAATACCGTCACTGACGATACACTGGAAATTGCATCTAACGAAATAGAAGAAAAAGACAGGATAGAGGAAGATCAAATAAGCCTGGATCCCGGATTCTACGGATTTCCGAAAAAATCAACTGGTAAGTTTTAACAATAAAATTATTGCTGACGAGCATGGAACTTGGAACTTTGCTTGCTTTGCAGGCAAAGCAGGTATTATATTAAGTTATAGAAAAAATGCAGCAGGAGGAATTTCATTCTGAATTTAAAAACTTCTGTAGTAGCTATGAACATGAACAGCGTATTGGATCTGTCAAATGAACTACTTCTACGAAACCTCTGGGAATAAACGATGGGCTGGAGCATTTGAACTGTCTATAGGCATTTGAACTGGCTAGTATAGAGTCCAAATTTTTTTTCTAGTTTGTAGGGTTGTTAGTAGGTTTTAGTACATAATAGAGTTACCTTGAGTAATAAGGCTTAAGTCTAAGATAATAAGGTATATCGTCTACAATCTACATTCATACTTATTATAATTTGACAGCCTCCGTGGTGTGGTGGTTGAGCAGGTCGGCTCATAACCCGGAGGTGGCGGGTTCGATTCCCGCGACAGGACAAGTATTTGTGCCCGAAAAAAAAAAAAAAGCGCAAATACTTGTTCTGTGTCTGGGTGTTGTGGGACCATGGTCCTCGTAGTTCCTGGGTCCCTAGATACAGGGAATCCTAGTTAGGGTCCAGGATCTATGTATGTGATCGTTGGGCGTTATTTATTTATTTATTTAATGTACCCGTACCTATTATTCTTTTTATATTCCATTAAATCATCGATTTTTAAGGAGAACTTTTATCAAAATGGAACACGAGCTCCTTGGAGGAAATGGGCGAGTATGCCGAGGGGGATATCCTGATGCCTCCAGTGGGGCTGAAGAACGGTATTCGCCCTAAGGTGAAGAGATGGAAGAAAGGAATTATACCTTACCGCATTAGCAAACGATTTAGTAAGCCATCCTTTTTCTGTATTCTCCTCGGATAAAGTACCTAAATAGCAGTTTAAAAAATATATATTATACCTACATAATTATTTCCTATGTTTATAGAAGAACATGAGCGTCAAAATATTCTTGAGGCCATCGCCGACTTCGAATTGCTGACTTGCTTGCGGTTTGTGCAGCGCACTACAGAAAAAGATTACGTTTGGATTCGGGGTGAAAATACTGGTTGCTGGTCCAACATAGGTTACATCAGTGGTAAGGACTTACTTCATAGTAATATAATTTACAAATTGGGTAGAGTACTATCTAATTGCCAATAAAAATTAAAATAAAAAAATTGTTTAATAATTGATGATTTTTTGAGGTAGAAGGCACTATCTTACTACGCAAGCAAGGAATGAGTTTTAATAAATAAATATAAAAATATAGTATTTTCAATACTTAATTTATCAGGTAGCTACTATAGTATATGACTAGCTACCCCGCCCTGGCTTCACATGGGTTCATTAGTTTTACGTCTTATCTCAGTCTGAGATAGGAAGAGGAAAAAAGATAAATGGATGAACCCTCCCAACCCTTCTCTCTTTCCCATAGTCACAGATTACTGAATATGTTGCCATAGTACAGAATAAGTGTGGCTTTGAGCCTAGTACTGAAGGATAGATACTTATATGTAATTTCTGAACTACAAAACTGACGACCCTGAAATATTAACGAGACAATATTTAAAGTACCCTCTTTTTAGCCAAAAAAGAATGTATTAAATCGGATCACGTGTTAACGAATTACAAATATTTTTACTTTCATCTGCATTGTATGAGACGATTTATTTGAGAGAATTTTGGATAACAAAATTATAAATAAAATTTAATTAGCACTACTGACGTACTATAATAATAATAAATTCATTTATTTCAAGTAACTTAGACTCATACAATATTACACATTATTGAAAGGGACAGTCACATTAATTAAGACCTCGCTTCATTCTGTCAAGATTTTTTTCAGATGTCCGTCGAGTAATTAATTTTCAAAGACCGAGTTGCGTCAGAAAGAAAGGTACCGTGCTGCATGACCTGCTTCATACTATTGGGTTCAGGCATGAACACAGTAGATCGGATAGGGGCAAGTTTATAAAAGTCCACTATCAAAACGTCCGTCCAAGTAAGTGCAATGTGCGAAATGGTAACAAAATTAAATAACCGGCCAAGTGCAAGTCTGATAATCTATAAAAATGACTAAAAATATCACGTTGATTGTGTGGGAGCCACCTTCACTAGTTATTTTAATTTACTTTTCAGTATTTGTTGCTCCAGCGGCAACAGAAATATATCATCTGTGAAAATTGCACCTGCCTAACATCACGGTTCATGAGATACAGCCTGGTGACAGACGACAGACAGACAGACAGACGGACAGTGAAGGCTTAGTAATAGGGTTTGCTTTACCTTTTAGGTACGGAATCTTAAAAACGTAGGTAATCTGTATCAGCGCTACAGGTCAAAAAAGTTGCTCGGCTGAGTTTTGTCCTAAAGCGCTTTATATGTATGACCAGTTTGTTGGTGCGTTTTTAGAAAATCAATTTGTAGCTATAGGGGTAGGTATAGTTATAGTATTTCTTTAATAATTAAAATATTATGTTCAAAATAATGTTTTTTCCTTTCCCAGAATTCAAACACAACTTTAAAAAAGTTAACCCTAAAAGATACAGCATATTTACACCTTACGACTACAATAGTGTGATACACTATTCGGCGTATAGTTTCACGAAGAACTATAAGAAAACTTTGGTTCCTAAGGTAATGATGACAGTACCGATAAGGTAATTTATGAAACAATAATGTAGATATAAACTAAAAAATACATACAAAGTATTGTAAAGGTTCATGTTCTCAATGGATGATGGTCTTTAGATCGGAGTATTGGCCTTGTTGTGTTGTGCTGGATGAAACTTGAATCAATTTAATCAAACAATCTCCTCTGCAATCTTGAACCTCTATCCGACATGACGGAGGAACTGCATCGATGTAATGGTGAGATCCGCCACTACATCGATGCGGTACCTAACCATCCTAAACTTTTAGTATACCAAGTTTTCGAAGTGTCAACTTTTACTCTTCGGAGCACGACTTAGCTGACTCTCCTCCTGTCATCCTGGCTCCCGTTGTCATCGCAAGGCAACATAAGGCACGCATTCGTTGAAAGTGGGACAATTAGCTATCTATTAGGTACCTCTGGGATGTGAGCCTCGACTTGTCAGAGAGAAGACGATATAAAAAAAAATGTCCACTGGAAAAATATGCCTCTGTAACCATTTTATAGCTAACCCATTTATACCTACTCCAGTATGAGATATGTCCACCTCGCCGGCGGTGTCAGTGTCTCATTGTGATACGCTGGTATCATGTACCGGTGTCAAAAACAGTGCCTGAGCCAGAATGCATACACCGATTCAACACTCCAGCCGCGGTAGGATCGCCTGGTCATCCACATCGTGGTCCTGGTCTAGTCCTGGAAGTATCTCGGGCAGCAAAGACCAGAAGTATCAGGGGGAAGGGGAACCCGAACCATATTCATATTGTCATATTTGTTGCAGAAAAAAGGTGCAAAAATAGGTCAAAGGAAAGGACTGAGTCAAGGAGATGTAAAAAAAGTCAACAAAATGTACATTTGCAAAAAAAAGTGAGTTTATGTGTCCTTAGCTTCAGCCATCTTTATTACAAAAACGCACAGCTGCACGGTAGAGTTGAAGCCTATATTATTGTGTGTTTGCCACTATGAAATTTGATTTTGTATCCATAAGAAAGTCGCGCAGTGAGCTATGGAGAGAGCTATGCTCGGTGTTTCCCTGCGAGATAAGATCCGGAACGAGGAAATCCGCAGAAGGACTAAAGTGACCGATATGGCCCTTAAAGTGAGGAAGTTGAAATGGCAATAGGCAGGCGAAATCACTCGCAGAACTAACAACCGATGGGGAAGAAAGGTTGACCACGAAACAGAAGGCGGAGCGTAGGCAGACTCCCCACTAGTTGGACCGACGACCTGGTGAAAACCGCGGGGAGCCGATGGATGCAGGAGGCGAGCAGCCGCTCAAAGTGATGCTCTCTGGGGGAGGCCTATGTTCAGTAGTGGACATCCACAGGCTGATGATGATAATCCAAAAGAATGTCCATTATGATCATTATGTATGATGTATCACATATCACAGATCAACCATCGTCAGACGTCCACTGCTGCTGGACATCCTCCTCATAGATGGCCAAAATCACAACTTGGCAGGTGGTTTGGTAATGAGAATTCCGCCGATTTCCTGCATATTCCCTTAGCCAGCAGAACCATACCTTTGTTATAATTATGTAGAATTTAAATTTGATTTTACAGGAAACCGATAACAGGATGGAACTCGAGAGGAATTTTCATAAGAAAATACTACAAGGGGTATTAGGGTATCGGTTTAATTATTATCGGAACGAACGTCATCACGAAACATTGTATCACCGTCCAAAAGCCCCAAAAATGGTATACCTAACGTCTTATATCAGACGTAGAAAACAAAATAGACCTTTAACTTTTAGTTACTTAATACCAAATACCTACATAATATAGGCCAAGTTAGCAGCTGTGATGCTTGCACACTACTACTTAGCGGCAGAATAACTAGCAACCCGGTGGTACCTACCTACCTAGACGAACTTTGCAGAAAAGTCCTACCACCTAGTTTTGCAATAATTTTGGTAATATTATGAAAAATCAGGTAGCATTAAGTTATTTTGATATCATCATGTTATTGTGATTTATCATCATTAACAGCCCGAAACCGTCCACTGCTGAACATAGGCCACCCGCGTACAGCGCCACCTTGAGCGGCTGCTCGCCTCCTGCATTCATTTTTACCAGATCGTTGGTCCACCTAGAGGGGGGCGGCCTACGCTGCTTTTCGCTGCTATTGTGATTATCGTCAGTAAACATTCTGGCATGTCTAGTATTTCACAGACTTTTTAAATAATTCTGTGCTAAAGAAAATAAGTGGTATCTATGTAAATACATAAATATATTTTATTTTTTGTGACCTGTACAATTTTTATTTGTGTAAAATAGTTAGTGTAGTCAGTAGGTCTAGCACGGATCTTTACGCGAATCTCTATTTTTGCGTAAAAGCGTTTCTAGGCCTACAGGATTATGGGCACAGATTACTGAATTTGTTACTAGTCTACGTATGGGTCATTGTGCATAAAGGCCTTGAAAGCTCACACAATCAGCTTTCTAAGTAGTTGTAAGTTGACGTCTCTCTGTAGAAGTTTATTAATAGAATTTTCAGAGGAAGAATAGAGTCAAGGAAACTACGTTCACGCACAGGGGTATCCCATAAACATTTCACACCGCAAAAACAAAACATTTCTTGTGAGTGAGGCTTCCTGCTAAGAAGCAGGAAGCCTCACTCACAAGAAATGTTATTTACGCAAAGTTCAACCTCATGCTCGTCAAATACCAACATAGAAAGCAACAACACTTAGGGCCTTACTTTAAACGCTCCTAGTTAGTCAATGCTCAAAATCTTCTGTCAACTTTTGACTGATTTAAAATGTCACGCGTGAAAACCAGATAAAAAGCAAAAGAATAGTAATAGCGAATCAAGGAAGTTATGTAGCGAATATATTTAATTGACATAGGGCGCTACAAATATTAATTTATTTAAATTTTTTCAATTCCACTTTCGACCTCATTAATAGTCCTCATCATCGTGTCACCAACAAGTATTATATTAGTATTCTGTTGTACTGGTATAAGAGCCTAGGAGTAGTATTTCTTTTCCGCAGCTCTACCAGTAACACGGTAAAAATTAAAACATCCTCAAAAACTCGTTTTTTTATAATTGTTTATATATAATAAATATAATGTTTATTCTCACTAGGCAAAAAGGTTTGACAACTGGTTAACTAGTGGGAAAAAATCTTCTATGTCGTAATTAATTTAATCTTTGAAAACTGAAGTTTCCCATTTACATTGCATCTGTGTAATAGAATCTTATACCGTTTAAACAGATAAATACTTATACAATATTTAAATTATTTGGGTCTACCATCGCCTATTTAGCAGTAGCACAGGATATCACGTCATAAACTGCGTTACATAATTATTAATGATTAGTTTCCCTGCCTGAATAATATGAAACAATACTCTGCTTGCGTAGTTATATAAATACCTACATTTGTTTCTGTGGCTTTTTGCCTGTAATGAATGCTGATTATTAAGTAAATACCAATCCTCGTATATTTTAGTAAGTATAAATAATAAGTAGAAGGAAACTAAACCATATACATTAGTGAGCTGTTATCCGGAACAGTCCTCGGTAGACTAGTCAAACATAAATATTTAATTAATAAACTAAAATATCCAAAACTGCTGTACAAAACTGCTTGCTCTTACTAATATGAAGTCAATAGTAATCCATATGGTATTTATAGTATCATGCTATCACGCGTTACCTACAAATACAGTCATTGACGATGCGCTGAAAACTGCATCTAACGAAATAGAAGCAAATGACAGCATAGAAGAAAACGTAATAACCTTGGATCCCGAATTCTATGGATTTCCGAAAAAATCCACTGGTAAGTTTTTTATAGTGAATGGCGAGGTATTCGGCATTACGTTATCTTTATATCCATTATTTAATTTTATTAGGTGCTATTTTGAGCGGTTGTTTGCCTTTTGCATCTATAACGGCTACCCGAGGTTTTTACCATGTATTTAGTTGGTGCACCTGGTGAGGGGACCGTGGCGTAATGGTTTCCTCCTATCTGCGCCAAGCGAACGGCTAATGAGTGGAACTCTGTGCGGTGTTTCCAAATAGCGAAGAGCTGTTTCTGTTAGGCGAGAGTTCATTGCTCGCATTGTTATGCTTGTAGTCAAATTAAAACTTTTATTTACAATCTAAGTAATAACAGCTAAGTGCGAGTCTGGATCGCTCACCAATCCGTACTTACACATTTTGATTCACTAACTCTGGGGAAGGTAATAAGATATTTTTCTTCGCGATAAAGTGAGTCCACGTGAAGTAGTGGGCCACAGTTAGGCTACACTTATAATGGCCTAATGTCACATGTAAATTAGTATAAATTATTCATTACACATGCCCATATTATATTTTTTGTATTCCATCAAAACATCGATTTTCAGGTGATCTTTTATCAAAATGGAATGCAAGCTCTTTAATGAATCCTGAGGAAATGGGTGAGTATGCAGAGGGAGACATCCTGATGCCTTCGGTGGGCCTGAGGAACGGTGTTCGCCCTAAGTGGCAGAGATGGAAGGAAGGAATTATACCTTACCGCATTAGCAAACTATTTAGTAAGTCATCCTTTTTCGGTCTTAATCCTTGAATAAAGTTCGTAAATAAAAGTAAAAAAAAAAGTATTGTACCTACGTAATTATTTCTTATGTTTATAGAAGAACATGAACGCCAAAATATTCTCGAGGCTATCGCCGACTACAAATTGCTGACTTGCTTGCGGTTTGTGCCGCGCACTACAGAAAAAGATTACGTCGATATTATTGGCGGAAAATCTGGTTGCTGGTCCAACATTGGTCACACTGGTGGTAAGAGATTCCTTAAATTCATTTACACATTGGGTACCTAATTCCTAGTTCCTACCGAGATAAAATATTATTTTAAGTCATAGGTAGAATGCGAAATCTTGCTTCGAACATTTGTAACTATAAGGAATGAGTTTACTTTAATAGTCATCATCATCATTCATCATTAACAGCCTGAAGACGTCCACTGCTGAACATAGGCCTCCCCCAGGGAGCGCCGCTTAGAGCGGCTGCTCGCCTCCTGCATCCATCGGCTCCCCGCGGCTTTCACCAGGTCGTCGGTCCACCTAGTGGGGGGCCGACCTACGCTGCATCTTCCAGTCCGTGGTCGCCACTCGAGAACCTTTCTTCCCCATCGGTTGTCAGTTCTACCAGCGATGTGGCCTGCCCATTGCTATTCCAACTTGCTAATCCTAAGAGCTACATCGGTCACTTTAGTTCTTCTCCTGCGGATCTCCTCATTTCGGATCTTATCTCGCAGGGAAACACCCAGCATTGCTCTCTTCATAGCTCATAGCGCGAGCTTAATAATGAGGCCAACAGTTAGAGACCACGTCTTAGTGCCATAAGTCATCACTGGCAACACACATTGATTGAAAACTTTTGTTTTCAGGCTTTGTGGTACTTTGGACGAAAAGATAGGTCGAAGCTTCCCGAACGCTGCCTAGCCGAGTTGGATTCTTCGGGCGACCTCTTTGTCGAAGTAATTTAATAGTAGTTTAAATATATTTATTTGTTAGGTATAGGTTTATTAGCTAATGTAGTATAATAAAAGCATAAGCATACAAGTACAGTACAATGATATGATTTCCTTATATTAGGGGAGTTCTTGCCCAACATTGGATGAGATGATTTATGAGAGTTTTGGGTTACAAAATTATAAAATTGATTCAGCACAAGTGCTGCTGACATACTAAGACCTGGCTTCATTCTGTCTATATTTTTCCAGATGGTCGTCAAGTAATGAACCTTCAAAGACCGAGTTGCGTCAATAAGAAAGGCACCGTGCTGCATGAGCTGCTTCACACTATTGGGTTCAAGCATGAACACAATAGATCGGACAGGGACAAGTATATAGAAGTACACTATGAAAACATCCGTTCAAGTAAGCGTGAGAAATTATAACAGAATTAAATTACGTAGGTAATTATGTAGTCCTATCCTAGAGAACCTTGTGTCCAACCAGTTTATTGGTGTATTTTCAGAAAATCGATATGTAGCGATAGGAGTTATTTATGAAATTTCTCGCTAATATATTTAAAACGCGTTACTATGCAAAACCCCAATCTCTTTCCCAGAATCTGCATACAACTTTAAGAAAGTCAACCCAAAGAGATACAGTATATTCACACCTTACGACTACAACAGTGTGATACATTATTCGGCGTATGGTTTTACGAAGAACTCGAAGAAAACTTTAGTTCCTAAGGTAATGATGGCAGTTTATGGTGATTTATAAACAATAATGTAGACGGACCCGATAGCTCAGTTGGTAGTATCCCTGCCTTCTGAACTGAGGGCTGTGGGTTCGATTCCTACCCAGGACAAACATTTGTGTGATGAACATAGATGTTTGTTCTGCGTCTGGGTGTTATATTGTATTCTATGTATGTATTTATAAACAAAAAAGTATATAAGTATTATATCCGTTATCTGGTTCCCATAGTACAAGCTATGCTTAGTTTGGGGCTAGATGGCGATGTGTGAAATCTCCACACATATTTAAAAAAAAAAAGATATACTAAAAAAATATATAAAAAGTAAATAAAGTTTCATGTTTTTCATAATTATACGGATATAGCCGAAGCATTAGTTCGGAGTTATCTCCGTGTCGTGCCAGATACTTTTTCACTAAATTGTAAACTTCATCCGATATGCAGTTGACCGCACTGATCATCATCATCATCATCATCAGTGCTGAAACTGTGATCCCCATTGCGATCTTGAACCTCAATCCGGCATGATGGATTTATGCGGTCCCTCACCATCCCAATTTTTAGTAGACCAAGTTATCGAAGCGTCAACTATTATTCGACCTACTTCCCCTCCCCGTCGTCGCCGCAAGGCACCCATCCGTCAAAAGTGGGACTATTAGCTATCTATAATTATCAGTACCTCTGTGTTGCGAGTGAGCTTCGACTTGAATTGTTGTAGAGAGGATAATATATAATAGAATAACGTCCACAGAAATAATAATTATGTCCCTCTGATCGTTTTATGGCTAACTCGTACTCCAAGAGATACGTCGATCTCGATGCGGTAAGATCGCCTGGTCATCCAAGAAGTGTTAAGAGCGGTAACGACCTGGAGGATCAGGAGAAGGGGAACCCTACCCAGTATAAAAGTAATTAATATTGTCATATTTATTACAGGTGACAGGTGCAGAAATAGGTCAAAGAGAAGGACTGAGTCGAGGAGATGTAAGAAAAGTAAACAAAATGTACAGCTGCATGAAAATGTGAGTTTATACTTCTTTAGCAGCTTCATAAATCTGTTACAATAACGTTACAGCTGCACGGTAGAGGTCGCATGTCAGTTGACGCCTATATCATCATAAGTCCTAATTTTGAAGGCTTTAGTTGTTTTAAAAATGATAAATATATATCCTTCTTTTACATTGCCGTCTATTTGACAAGGACAGCAACAGTATTAGGAGCTTTAGATCTGTCAACTAAAGCCTTTAAAATTGGCCCCATTGTGTTTGTTGTGCACTAGATTTTCTATCCATTATGATCAATATGATGCATCACCACTTGACAGCCGGAAGATGTCCACTGCTGAACATACACCTCCTCCATAAAACGCCAAATTGGACTCTTACGAGTATCATAGCCATAATCACCACGGCTTGATGGTCGCAGATTTAAATGTACAAAAAAAAATGCTGCCCTTTTGCTGCATTTTCCTTTAGCCAGTAGGAGCATCCCCTGTTATATATAGGTAATTTGAATTTAATTTTCCAGGGAACCGATAACAGGATGGAACTCGAGAGGAATCTTCATTAGAAAATACTACAAAGGGTATTAGCATAGCGGTGGTTTCGGCACGAACGTGCATAACTCATGAAATATTGTATC
Source organism: Ennomos erosarius (assembly GCA_963580505.1). Lineage (NCBI taxonomy): Eukaryota > Metazoa > Arthropoda > Insecta > Lepidoptera > Geometridae > Ennomos > Ennomos erosarius. The sequence continues at coordinate 8,227,652 of OY756992.1, read as the reverse complement.
ACCATAACTTTGACCCGGAGGCTTCTGATTAGTGCATTGCATACTACAATAGCATTAAGTTCAACAGTCGTTATGATGATTATATATGTGTTTTTAAAAACAGACTTATTTTTTTTCATAAAGATCACCATTAAAAATCGCTTTTTATTATTAATTTGTTAAGACTATGCAATACGCCACACGAAGATATTACTGTGATAGTTTAATCTACATAATATTTCGATTCAAAAAAGCTCTTAGAGCAAGGTCAGTGACAGACGGACGCGCAGACAGCCGAGGCATAATAGTAATGCCTATAGTGTCTCGTTGGAACCCTTTAGGTACATACCCAAAACGATTTCAGAGAAATCTTTAGCGACATATACTTATATAGGTACACGACTCGATTCCCTGCTTATTCAAGTTCCAACGTCAGAGAGATTCAAACCTAATCCATCGAAAAACATTACACACGCATAAATGGTTCCGAACAAGGCGCAATCTTAATTGAGTTGTCGGCTTGTATTAGGCACTCATTCGCATAATAATTTAGAATAATTGTCATGATATGATATCATAGATTTATGTCACTTCGTATATATTGTGTCATTGCGTATTGACTGGGTGTTAGTTGGACATTTATTGTAGGTAAGTTTGAATTTTGTCGTAGAACACCTACTTCTTTTAACACTGTTTTAAACATTAACGGTTGTTCACTACATTTCTAAAAAAGAAAAACGATTATATGAAATGATTCTAAATTTAAAATCCCGTAAGTACAGGGCAAATTTTACTCAGTCAGTACAACTAATTTTTGTGTTAGTATTTTAGTTAAGAATGTTAAGACCATGTTCACAAACCAATTTTCAATTTTTATTCCTAGATGCATCATAGATATTATAAAATCTATCTATATATTCCAGAAGCATTGCAATTGATAATTCAGTTGCAAATTGACAAACTTAATAATGAACGAAAAATGATAATCCTTAGAAATTTATTCATATTCATTTATTTGCATTTATGTACAAAATATAATGTTAGGTCTTAAAGCTAGCTTATAGGTAGATAGTACATAAACCTTGTAAGAACCCTGTAATTTATATAGATAGCAGTCATTAATATAAAAACATAACCATGGCGTCCCTTCAGGTACAAAAAAAAATAGTCCGAACTTGAAAAAAAATTTAGTAATCGTGTCTAGAGAGTTACTGGTTAATGTCCAGTGTATTCATTTGGCCCAATACTTCGCCAACACGCAATAAATGTCGCTTGATAATCTTGTGTTATGCAGAAATCAAATAATTCGTAAAATAGCCCGCATTATTCCGTTGTATGGGATGGGGTATCTGTACTGTCGGTATTATATTATCTGGGACATACATAACTAATGCTTTGCCATACATATTACTAGTATATAAACAGATTCTTTTATCATTGAAATCAAGTACCTAAACATAACATTTAAACATCTGAGTTGCTCTTGGGATAGCATCGAAATTTATGTTTCTAAGGTTGCGAAACGCTTGCCGGATACAATTGGATGTGACAGACAACGCTTTTCGTTTCCCAGAACAGTTGGGTGAATGTGAAATGGGAATATCCCTAAAATAAATGCTGTCGGGAAATCCTCTGTCGCTATCGGTGACAGTCGTTGCGTTCGCAATGTTTTAGAAACGACAAACGATGAAATTGGACTAGGGATTTGCTTTACAAGCACTTGCTTGAAGCAATACACGAAGCACATAGATTAATTTCAAAGCTTATACCTATGTAGGTAGGTACGCCTATCAAGGAAGTCTAGCATAGACCTACTACATAGCGCTGTTTCCTCGTGGTCCTACTAAAGTAGGTCGGTGATAGACTTCTTTGGTATGCGCTGAAAGATTTGGAATCCGACATAAATGGTTGCAAAAGGCACCGCGCGATAAACGGATTACATTTGGTTTATGTTATATTTCTCATATTTTATGAATAAATCGAGCCTCATTGCTATATAGGTAAGATTAATTTACCGGCACTTTAGTGTAGTTAAATCCTCTGCTCTTAAAGCTTTAATTAAAATAAACTGAAGTTTTCACGATAGGCAAGTATAAAATAATTCACATTATCATTAACTTTATCTATATATACATGAAATCCTGTGTATGGTTTTAGGATTCTTTATTAGAGGAGAATCCATACTAACACAAGTAATTTGAGACGTGTCTTGAGTACCTACCTTTTCGGCGTACATAAAAAGTTGTCCTATCGGTTAACAAATCGCACGTTCTTAGTATTTCATATTAAGGTGGTACGTCACGCTCAGCGTGCCCAATTCAAATTTTCTTGCGCTTTTTGCTAATTACAACTTAACTACTGAACTGAAAACTAGTTTCCCGCAAATAAATAGAATGTATCAACGAATTAGGATTAAAATTATCACCTAAATATTATTGGTTTAGCAACAAATGGCAATAGACTGAAAGGCAAAGACAAAATTTGTTTTTTGCGATTTGTTGCTAAACAAAAACAATGTTTCGGTGATCCTTTTAATCCTAATTTGTTGATACATTCTATTTAGTAACTAGTTGTCATTTAATTACGTTGAGTAATTAAGCTATAATTCGCAAAACAAGCAAAAAAATTTGAATTCGGCGCACTGAGCGTGATTTACCGCCTTAATAATCACTTGTCATACCTGCGAACTGATTCACGTTCAACGTAGCTTATGAGCGGTTTTTCGCATCTTTGTAGCGTACGATGCGGTCCAAAATATATTGTTTCTTTAAGTGTTCTTATCTGAGCGCTACCACAAACCGTGTCCAAGTATATAATATTTACAGCTTGTCTGACACGAAATGGTTTTTCACACATGCGAAATTTTAAGAGGATGTTTTACAATGTTGGCCATGTTGTTGTAAATGCGCTGATAAAATAGATACATATAGCCTTTTTAGATTCATGATTCACACAACAAGTAAGATATTTATAAAATTCAGACTACCTCATGAGCATTGCTTGCCTATAAGATATAGGTGAATCAGCTGTGTAGGCTTTTTAAGATGTGTAGTGTTCTTAATATTAATGTATTTTGTAGAGTTACAAACCTAATCGCATTTGAAATAATTTGACCTCTGTTGTGCCTACCCTGTGATTACGTTGACTTTTGTGTTATGGGCATTATAGAAACTATCAACGTTACATTTTAGACAAAATAATTTAAACATGAATAAACTTTTTGCGCTGCTTTTTTATCAACCGTTTCCTCAAAGCCTAAGTTTATCTCATCAAGTCATCACAAAGTTCTCACATGGTCTCTGGGTGGGCCGCATGCATAATGTTGACAGAATTATCGACAATTGGCCCTTCATAAGAGCATGTCACTGTGCCATCTGTTCTTAATAAATTGTTCTTTTTGTCTTTCATAATTGCTACCACATTGACGTTTGTAAGTCAAGTTCAAGCAATTGTAAAACTGTGAGCTTAATTTCTGAGAAAGCTGGTTCGTAAGAAACTTAATTGCTCAATTGTAGAATAATGATGATTGTATTAATGGCTTGGGAATGTAACACTCTATGCACTTCGTGTGATTTATATTAATGTAAAATTAAGTTAGCGGTGAATTTAGTATTCACCGCTAACTTAATGAATGCTTCTACATCGCAGAAAGTCAAAAATGCCATGGATATAAAGTAGCCTACGTTGCTACAGGCATGTATGGGCATGGACAGATAGCCATTCGGTGAAAACCTTAAGCCACCTTAAGCTGTCATCGTCATCATCATCATCACACTGAAGACGTTCCCTGCTAAGTATTGGCCTCCGACACCCACAGGGCTACTTTGAGTGGCTGCTAGTGCGTCCTCCGTACATCAGCTCCTCATGATTTTGGACGGATCGACAATCCACCTAATTATGTAAAGCCTTGGCGGCATTTGTATTTGTCGCCGATTCAAATATTTAAAAATAATAAGCCTTTTGAATTCACTGTTCTAGACTACGTGCCTCAATACTTGAGATAAATTGGGCAAGTTAATACGTGCAAAATTGACCAAATGCTTTAACCAAACTGCTGTTCTTAGTATTCCCACGTCTTTCAACGCAAAAAACGTACTCAACTAAGCACCAAAAAACTCAGCAAGATCGAAAATCTCCTACATCCAGATGTTATCACTGAGAATAATATCCCCATGAGCGATTTCCTTAATTTCGTGAGTCGAATCAGGGATCGATCCGCCCCGATCGCTAGTTAGTGATAACGTTTATGGGCGGACGCCGCTCGCAAATAACGAGTATCTCTCTTTTAGGGATGAACAATGTAGAGTTGGTAAATTTGATTTCGGAGATGGAATCGATAAAAAATGTGCTAGCCGACAAAATTGCTGTACATAGGCCTATCCCAGATAGTGCCACTTTGAGCGGCTGCTCACCTCCTGCATCCATAGGCTCCTCACAATTTTCATCAGATCATCGGTCTGCATAGTGGGCCGACCTGCACTGCGTCTTCCGGTTCGTGGTCACCACTCGAGAACCTTTGTTCCCCTTCGGTTGTCAGTTCTAAGAGCGATGTAGCCTGCTCATCGCATTTCAACTTGCTGATTCTTAGAGCTATGTCACTTTAGTTCTCCTGCGGATTTCTTTATTTCGGTTTAAATAACAATATGTTACTCATGCGTATTTTATTCGCTATCGAGACGGCAGTGTGTATTAGGTATAAGGCACTTATATTTTTTTTAACCTTCCAAGTTTTTGAGATCTAAATTAAATCCAAAACGTAGATACTTAAAAATATCTGTTTGGATTTAAAATAATCTTTTTGTGAACCAAACAGAAACGATTCAGTTTATACATTACCTAACGGCTATAAAAGTATTAAGGATCCAATGTGTCGGAATAAGTGTGGAAGCACTGCATCTGTATCGATATGTTTTTAATTATCGATGTTTGTCAAAATCGATATCGATGAACATCTCCCATCCCTGTTTTCTTTCTTTCGATCACGAGCGTGTTCGTGTCTGGATGTCAATTGGCAATAAGGTTGCGAACTTTGCACGAGATACGACGAGGCCGCGGCTTATTGTACTTGTTTTTGTTAGCTCTTGCGAATGTGTTTCTGACGCGAGATAAACACGTGAGCTGCGTGAAATAGGTATTATTGATTTAGACATTGATTGTAATTGAAGAAAACGTTTTATATATGGAGTATAAAAATTAGAGAATTAAAAAAATAATGTTAATTAAGTTACCAAAGAGAACGTTTAATAGGTAGTTATCCAATAAGTACAACCGTAAGAGCCGGAAAAAAAGAGAATTTCCAGGAATTGGGCAGTAGCAGCAGCATTTTCCTTCTGCTAAGCTCTTGGTGATTAGGACAAATCCTCCCTATGATAAGCGCCCAAAGTGACATTTTATGAGGCCTATGTTCAGAGTAGTATTTCGGGCTGATGGTGATAAAGTATTTGAAGTATTTATTACTTTGTAATTGTTTTTATAGCCCGATAAATTTATATTCATTAACCGCATAGTAAATATTTACGAGACTGTAATGTAAATTATTACCCCTTTTTCCATAAAATTACATGATATTATAAATTTTAATATTGTAACAATCTAGCCGCATAACTGCATCAGTTATTACGGAATACATCATACTTATTATTAGGGTAACAGGAGAAATTCGCGTAAAACGGGCATAAAAGTGTCGAAATGCCAGCATTATGCCCACCGCGAAAGCTTTATGACGCCCCCGCGCGCGTCATTTAACGCATCAACTTGTTGTTGGGTTTCAACAACTTTGCCCTTTATTTGTACCTACGCATTCAAGTTAAATGAAAAGTTTTTCTGGCTGTCTGTAAAATGAGTGACGAATTTTTCCAGTTTTATCACTGTGAACATGGAGCTATTAAAAAAAGAAGGAGGGAATCCCGTCTGATCCGAAACTGAAGTACCCTTAGGAAGCCGGAACGCTTCGTACGTACGAGCGGAACACGCACACACTCACATCATATGCAGCCGGTCGCCTTACTTTCATCTGACACACATATGTAATATGTCCGCCATTTTGGGCTTCAGTTCGATGTCAATCAAAACTCAATCCTTCTTTTTTATTTCATCCATGACTGTGAATACTTGAGTAGGTACCTATATAACTTATCGTTATTGTAGTAAACTTTTCTTCATCGTAATGCTTACATTTCACTCGTGCAAGGTATCTTGCTACAAACGAATCCGACCATCTTTGAACAAATTCATCATTTACGTAAAAGGCATCACAACAAATACCTACTCCTTTCCTATTACCCGTTAACAACTACCCACTGAGACAATTATTCTAGTCAATATTTAGCTTTTAGCGACACGACGGACAATCGATCAAGCAGCTGGGCTCGGCCAAGAGTAATTTGATACACATCGGTATGTGGACACAAATAAAATCACTTAGCGGTCGAGTGGCATCCTGCTGTGAGCATCTACCTCTTACCGAGTAACACTAACGCAAAATGAGGCTAGGGCTATATTACTTGTGGTTTTTCAAAACAAAATGCAAGCGTAAAGACATTCCGTATAATAACAAAGTACTCTGTGGTAAAACTACCAGTTTTTGAAATTAAAACTAAAAAGATCTTGAAAAGACAATGAGTAATACAATTATCGTGTAAGCACACAGTGGCGCAGGTCTGAGTACTTTAGAAGTAACTCGGACAATAATTATTAATTATTCTTTATTCTACCAGTCAAATTGGTTCTCAGGCATTTTGTTTCTTGCTGGTTTCATTGATTTATGCAAAATTAAAACTCAACATCTTCTGTTGATGTGCCTATAGTTATTACCTACACACTCATGTTCACTTTTTTACTGCAATACCAAAAATAAAACATCGTAGTGCTTATTTGTACTTATGTAACTTTCTATAATTTCAATTTTATAAAGTTACTTTATACAATTATTTGTGTGTTGGTTGGCCTAATAAATGTGACAGTGGAAAAGATGTGAGCTTTAACCGTTCTCACATCTCTACATGTTTTGGCGCGAATATACATATTACTTTTGGTCTAAAACACAGTATATTTCACAGCAAAAACACAGCTGTTTTAAAAAGGCACTCCTACAAAAACAAATTAAACGTAACTGTCCCATTAAAAATACTAGCACATTCTGGTATATGTTTTGCAAATCTACTGTTTATTTTTCTGTTTCGGCTTCAAAGCCAAATTGAAAATAAGGATGACGTCATTTGTCAGTAGAGGAACTAAAATAGTCGGCAATAAAAAATTCGCATACAAAAGACTGGTGCTTTTTACTGGGGCTTTCAATTGCGAACTAGAAAATTCGTACGGGTAAAATAGGGCGTGAAATTGCCCTGGAAATGGCAGTATTTGTTTATGTGAGCCCGTTTACGTACTGTAAAATTTAGGGGTAATTCTGTTCCTTTACCTGAATGCAGTGGGTCGTGATGGTTTGTATATTTTTCATTGTAAACGGTGCTGTTCTAGACGTGGGTTTGCTGAGAATTATAGGTTTAAAATCTGCGGGTCACTTGCGTCATTCCATGCTGTGAGATAAATAATATACCTATTCACCTAAAAGCTAGGTACGATTGCGTTTAAAAAATCTATCTAGATGATGGTAAAATTTTTTTTTTTCTTATATTTTGGCTCCACACATAGTGTATTTAGCCAGTGTCAAGTATTATATTTTCATCGTGTTATAATATATTTCACGCAAAGTCATGTCCTAGTCATAGTCATAGTCCAGTCTAAGTCAGGTAGTCATAGTCCAGTCTAAGTCATGCTCCAGCAAAGTGGTGGCAACTTTACTAGAAGCTTCTATGGAGTTTTGTAAGCAACACGAAAAATCACGTTTCACCACATTATATCACTTGCCCTCACTCATGCTCGTAATTCAGCACTTAATACGTAAAACGCCACCAATTTTAAACATTAACACTGGAAAAAGCAAAAGTTTTGAAAAATAATACAATGCAACGACGTGAACTCTTCAGCGTTCCCGCCAAAACTCGTGGTATAGTTTAGACACTGATAGTAATTTATTTTGACTTTTTTAAAAATGGCAGTCTGTGGTTTTTATGGGGTTTCAATCCAATACGTAAAAAAAATCATAAAATAATCATAATAGACTTTATTATTTTTCATTTCACTACAAATTGTCATAGTTTGTGTTATCACTGTTTGTTATTATTTAAATATAATTTAGGTGCTTCTTGGATAACTTATTAGCATCTAGAAATTAAAATGACTTCATCGATCATCGTTGCAATTTATTACCATTTACATTTCCAGTAAAATTTTGCTTTCAAACCAAACGTGTGCCTCCCCAACTCGCCATCCAAACATGATTGTGAAGGATATGAATTCACAGAATAAGGATGCACCTTGACAAATAGCCGTAGTTTCCTCAGAACAAAGTGGGTTATATTTCGTTCCCAAAGTGTAAACGTTTATTGAATAAGTAAGCAGTGGATTTTATGAAGTGAAGTTAAAGATATATAGGTAAGCAATGTATGTAAGCTAAAGAGGTACCTGCATATAGGTACGCATGTATGTTACGATTACAATTTGTAAAGTACTTGACCGCATTTTTAATGAGGATGAGTTTCAATATGAGAGTAGAATAAAGCCTATTAGAAAAAAATATCTTTTGAAAATATTGAGAGCGTTTTATACGATTGTTCAAGAGTGAAAACTTGTAAGACAAGAAGTGCCATCACTTTAATGTTTCTTAAAAGATGAAGACGTGACCAAAATACCCGTTCAGTTCCATAGAATATATTCTTACGTTCCAGCACTACAAAGCTTTGATAATTGGATTTGATATTGTCTTACAGAGTGTCTCTTGAGGTGATTAGTTTTGATCTCACCATCATCATTATCATCACCTTAATCTAGTCTACGCTCTGGGCATAGATCTCGTCCAAAGTTCCCACTGAGCGCGCTCGTCAGCTCCTTTTTATGCCATTTCTATTGTCATTTACGTATGCTTTCTAAATGATTTATCGGGAACGGTCATGAACGAGAATCACGGGAATGGAGATTGTAAATCTGCAAATGTAGTACACTACGTTTTTACGTAATAGCAAAATACGTTTTTTTTATAAGATCTTCAGAAAGTCTTCAGGCTATAGTTGAGTAAAGATTAGTATAGATACCTATTTTATTATAGTTGACAGTTGAAACAAGTTTTTACGTGTACAACTCCATTCGACCTTTTATTTATTCAAGTCATGCTCTGGATTAGTTCTAACCACATTGCGGCAATTTTTATCAGCATAATAACCGAATATGTATTCAAGTGGAGTACTTCAACTTAACATTATTTATGCTAATATATAGCTTAAACTCTGGAAATACAGTCTATATCATACGCATGACTTGCTTTGTGAAGTAATAAAATTGTCTCACGAACTAGCGGCGCCATGCGGCGTCGTCCGCTCAACTCAAAAGAGTTCCTTGCCCTTATTAGATACACCATAACCTAATAAATGATGCATGTCATGAAAACATTATGCATTTATGGCGATATTAAAATATTTTCATAACGCTATAAAATATAAAGTAGGCAAAATAGCTTACTTGTGTCGGCAGTAGGTTACACTATGCAAAGTATCGTAAAATTAATTTTAACTACCTTTATTACATTCGTCCATGTGTGCAGGTGGCTATAAAAATATCGCCGAATATAATATTTTTATTTACGAATCAGTAAAAACGTTCAACAGTGCCGTATGTTACGGTGTTTAGGTACAGTTATTTATAAGTAGAATATTTTTGTTTGATAAAAAATACGCTGTAGTTATGTAGCTTGTTTAATTAACTTTTGGTGGTAGGTTTACTTCATCGCAAAGAGACGAAATCGCAAAATGACTACATCTTAACATAACTAGTTCTTAAAAAGATCACATCACAAAAACACCTAGATTCATATAATGACTGCATCGTAAAATATACTGAACACAGAAAAACTAGGTAGAAAAAAGTCTGATCGCAAAAAGTACCTACCTAAGTAACTGGATCGACAAACGGGATTTAAACAAGGGCGCGTCGGTTTAGAAGTCAACGTGCTACCTACCCCAGATAATATAATACCTACAGTACACAGACGCCTCATCCCATGCAACGGAATAACGCGAGCTATTTTACAAATTATTTTATTTCTGCATAAAGTAAGACTATCGAGCGTCATTTATTGCGTGTTGGCGAAGTATTGGGCCAAATGAACACACTGGACACTAACTAGTAACTCTCTAGACACGATACCTACTAAACCACACTCGCTCTCTGGCCGCAGGCTTATGCACATTATTGCTTAATCTTTACATGTGTCAATATAATAATTAAATGTCAGAAACAAACAGTGAAAAATAAGTGATAAATTTAATCAAACCCAAATCGACAAGCATTAAATGAGTCGTCGCATCGTCTTCGGTCATTCTGCTTATCCGTTGGCATATCTGCACATCCAACAATGAGAGACAGCCTGTTAAGTTGGCTTACACAACAGTATGTTACAGTTACGTAGATATCATGTTATGTGTATCAGTAAATACCTACTTCATTTGAAACTGTTTCCCACTATTGTGATAATAACTAAAACCCGATGTGAATTCTCTTTAAGACTCTATTCTATTCTCTAATATTATTATAACCCCAGTAACCCCAGACAACTAGGTATAACTTACATTATTGTTCATACTTTTCCCATAGAAAAAATGACGTTGCTGTTTGAATGAATTCCCGAGAACTTTTTGGAAACTGTTCTTATTCTTTCATTGAAACCTTATTAGTATTATTTATTCTACTGCAGTATCGAACAAGTATAGTTTAGAGTATAAAATCTTTATTTAGATTGTTATAATAGTGATTCAGAACACACAGTCTAAATTCTTAGACTCATTTTCTCTCTCCTCAGAAACACTCACTTAGAAAGTTTTTTTTGACGCAATAATAAATATTAACCTCTTGTTCCAAACATGAATGATTTGGGTCAGAGAAATTTTATCTAGGCTTTGGGTACTCACTATCCACTATACTGCGTAACATCTTAATAACCCACTGAAGGCGCATGTCTCCCCAGCATGACGCTCACTCACCCAACAAACGTAATTATTTTTCAACCAAGCGACATCTTACCCAGCTATATTTAAAACCAATACTCTGAGAAATTACGATTACATCAATTTCCATGTGCGAATAAATTAAACGGAAATTTAATTTCGCCCCCCCCCTAAATGAACGGTTAAATTTTGAGAACAAAATCGATTGTAGAATTGCCTACTCCCGACTCTCCCAAGTAATGAGTTCCACCTTAATAATAGACCTGTACCCCTAGTACGAGTTTAGATAGTTTACTAAAACTTGATTCGTTTACGTTTTCTCCCTTTTCTCCCATACATTTCTCTGCAGCAGCGCCCCTAGCGGATACGTTGATGAACTAAAAATGGCAGTACTAATTTTAAATGGATTCGCGCGTATTCACGTATTGGAAAACTCGTTCTAGGGGTACTGTATAGCGGAAAAAAAATCTGATAGTAGACTATGGGAAAAAGTAGTTATTTTGTGTTTTGTTTCTTTCTATTAAAGTTTTTTTTTCTATGTTTTTTTTGGGACTTTAAGTTGACATCGTCTAAAAGCAAGGTTAAACAAGAGAAAACACTGAGTTGCGTATTCCACTGTTATGCTTTTAACCCTACATTATGTTACTCGGCGTGTGTTGTTCACAACGTGTCGATTCGTTTGACAAGTCAGGTAATAGTTTGTGGTAAGTCAAGCGATACCGTCACGTCGATGCTCATAGAAAGTCAACCTTTTGGATGGTCGACTGAACAAAACAAAACAAGTTAGACATGTCAATGCCCACGCCTTTACAGTAACCTGATACAAGCTGGCGGATACATTTAACACCACGGAGAGGTTCGCAAGCGGTCGCATCGCGTGTGAGCAGGGCATTAAGCGGAGCGATGAGCGATGTGACGAGCGGCGAAGGTCGGCGATAGCTCTGTCGCGACGGTAATCTTATTGGTGACTACTAGATGTCACGCATGCTCGGTACGTGCCTTACGCTATTTGTACTTTATGTGTACCTGTATCTCTACGTACTTGATATCGATGTTTGTGTTTTCCTTTTTAGAACTAAGAGCTGCCGGTAGCTTTTAATAGTGTCTGCATATTAAAAGTTATAATAGAATCTTGAATATTTAATTTTTTATTTAACTTTACAGACGCTACGTTTTTAAACATAATTTTGAAAATATTAGATAGAAATCAGAATATTTATATTTATTTTTTAATTTAGATAATGGTTGCGTTTGACTACGTTATTTAACCTGATGAAAAGTGAAGATGAGGTCGACAATGAAATACACTTGCCCAGGCCCTTAGATAAATCTAGCAACAAAACGAAAGTTACATCAATATAACTATTGATAATGTATGTACCTTAATTCACTAAGCTCACAGCCTTACATGCTCATCCGCTCGCCCGTGTCATGAAAGTGGATACTTTAATATCCGATTCATTGTTCTGTTACAAATTTGTCAGTGATCTTAACATTAAACTTTTTCTCTTTTAAAAATTTGAGACGGGCATAATCCCCGTGAGGCTGCGGCACTTATAAGTAAATCTTCGTCACTTTATGACACGAAGACCACACAACCTACTTTTTGGTATCGAATAAAACAAGTTGAGCTTTGTCGTAAACGTCAACTCGAGTAGTGTTTTACCTACATTTTATTTACTTTTTGTTTAATTGTATTGGTATAGTTTGGCTACACCACACTTTACTTACACCTGATTTTACTAAGGTGCTGGTTTATCTGATAAACTTACAAACGCCTATTATTCTTTGTGAAAGTTCTTTCCTATTACAAGCACCGTATGTAATCTATGTAATCTAAAAAACGTACGTAAAATAAAAATTTATAGCTGATCGAAAAAAAATCAACTTCGTGCGTCTCGGAATGTTAATCATATTTTTTATGAAATAAAAATAAATAAATAAATTTAATATGTGTGGAAAACATAAAGGTGGCCCATCTAATGGTAAGTGGTCACCGTCACCTATGGATATTTGCAACACCGAGGGCATTACCAGTGCGTTGCCTACCGTTAGAGAGGACTCTTTTAACACTTTTTTTGAATTTCTCGATGTATTAATGATTTTGCATAATATATTTCGCTTTTTATATGGAAGATCTTATATCAGTTACATACTGTACCTAGGTAATGGAAACCCCCAACAACCCTGTATTATAATAAACAGTGTACCAAAATAGAAGCTGCAAATATAAACAGGATTTAACTGAAAACACCTCGCGTAGTTGCATAACTTTCCATTATTGAATCTCGCAAAGTAAAACTAAGTTGAGATTTAATGTTACGAAAATTTCACATCCGTTCCAGTGCGTTCTTATATTACTTCGTGCTAAACTTTACTTTTAACCTATGCTTGGCAGAATATAAAGGTCTTTTGCATATTTTCGGTAGTTATACGAACTGGATTTTGATTGTTGCCAAATTACAGCTTATTTACATAATACGATCTTTGCCTGTAAAGTTCTGATCGTGCGTAATGATGCATTAAAATTATTAATATTTCCTTGGCTGTCACGCAAGGGCTACACCCTCAAGGCATACCTTAATGCCTTATTCCGACGATGGGTAGCGTTCAGTAAGCAACCCAGATGATAATTTGAGATAATTTACCCAGTTCCGAATAATTTCCAGTTGATGTGCATGTTGTGCTCAACTTAAGATCATTATGAAGTTTTCAGAATTCGGCTTCTTGTCTAATTCTAAACGGCCGCGAGCGTGGATTATTATATGCATGTTCATGGCGTGCAGATGTTTTTAAAGGAACAAGCTGCCGAAATATTTTAATTAAAAAACGACCTATCCCACTTTTAAAGTGGTTGAGTACATTAAAAACTGCTTTACACTGACGAAGTTTATGATAAAAGTGAACAAATAGATCAAGGAGAGAACTAAGTAACCATACGATGTTCTACATTCACCGAAAACTTAAAAAATTTCATCGTTGGATTTGTATTGACGCTATGTATCGCATCGAGTAACGTAATTTACGTTACTTTGTTGATACAAACATTTAATGTACTGCTGAAAAACTGCCAGTTTCTTTTGCATCAATAAGGATAGGTCCCACGCAACTTGTTAAATAAGTGCAACTGCATTGTGAGCCCACGGAAGTAAAACATAGCTTGTTAGTGCAGTAATTAACGACGATTGCTCAACAGAATTTCCCGTTGTGCATTAATGATATCAGTGAGAGAAATGTAAGCATCGCAACTTCCATACATTTTGCGATGCCAATCGGGATTGTAGTGTAACGCGGCGCACAAGCTTTGGACGAAATTATTTATAAGTGGACGCGTGAGATCCTGGATGGATTATGAATCGTATATAATTATAATAAGAGAATTAAAGCTCTTAGAATTACCATGTGGAAATAGGCAGGCCACATCGCTCGTAGAACTGACAACCAATGTATTATCAGTATGCTTGCAGGTTTGTAACATGAGGTCAGTTAAAGCCACGTTCTTCAATAAAGTAAGAGTTTACTTATGAAAATACAATTGCAATCTCCGGAACCACTAAACTTGAACTCCTAGTACTGATACTGACTATACAGCGTACTGGATCGAACCGCGACGACACGCATGGGACACAGACTAGCAACCCCAGAGGTGAACAATTTATGAGAGCCGGGCCCGCCCGTACGGATTTTTGCAACGCTTTGTTGTTCCATTGGAAGTCGATTGGCTGTCGTATATTATGGTAGATAAATGTAACGATCTGTACTGCAGTGCGGGTATAGTGGAGCTGGGAAATGTTTTCGAAGTGGTACCATGGTGTTTATTTCATGAGAAAACAAGTGACAGACGACCGATTCTAAATTTTCAAATAATAATCAATCCTTTGTAATTTTTTTTAAATCCTCACTCATCATGAATTACCACAGGTAATTCGAGCCTAGTGTGGGGAGCCAGTTGTTCCAACCCCTATGATGTATTTTATGCCTGTTATCAAATAAATGTTTTTTTATTATCATTTTCAGTTCATTTTCATTTTCATCAACAAATACAATAAAAACAAGGTACAATTAAAATACATTGCATTTAATTTATATTTCGGTCTTTTTGGCGGTTTTAATACCTACCTATTTAACAATTTGATACTCAAAACACATCTGGAAATATTGTTTAAAAATATTTAAACAATATTTATTCAATATTATTCATAATGATTGGTTTATCTGCTAAGTTATTTGTGAATGTCTATTACACAATTACCTACACCATTAATTTGTCTTACCTAGCGCTAGCTATTCTATGTCCAAAGCTCGGTTTGCAAAGTTCATCAGATAATGAGAACATTTGTTGCGTGTGAAACTAGAATTCCATTTTGCACGAAGCTAGGTTTCGAGTAAGCATCAATACCGAGCGCCTCTTAAACTTCGGCGCCGACGCGATAAATCATCGTTTCGTTTAAAACTTTCAGTTTGTATGTTGTAAGTACAGTAAGAAATGTTTTATGCTTGGTTAGGCGTTTTGTGAAATGTACTTAAAGTTATTGCTGTTAAAGATTTGCTATCCTTTTTAAGTGTTGAGTTATGCAAAAGAAACTAATACCCAGCGAATCTCTGCTCAAGACGAGATTCCATTCACAAAAAAGATCAAATAAATTTTAAATAATGAAATTTTTAGTTTTGGGCGTTAGGTTAAGTCGTCAACTGATTCTTAGGTAATTATAGATACTTAAGCATCAGTGAACGGCTGAGTATAGTATACGCCTATGTATACGATATACTGAAGAATCCATTGTTTAAAGTTACGTGCCTTCTTTATATCCCGGCGCTATAGGTAGAATCGATGCACTAAGACACTTTTTTAATCATGCTGCTTAAAATAGATCTAAAGTTTATCTTGTGATTATTTTAATGCATTACATAATAATAATGATCGATTAGCATGAAAACCATTACGGTTTTTTACAATCTGCCATTTAATTTTAACCGAAACTTGCTAAATGCCAACGGCTTATCTGACCGTTCCAAAACAAAAACAAATAAATACATCATAGACCACTCTCTATTATAAGTGTACCAAACTATTCATCAAGTCTAATCACACAACACAACTTTTCAAACTTAAATAAATCCTTAGGTCACTATCAAAAGGTCCAGTTTTTTCATTATCAACAGCAACTAGGCCTGACTCGGAGCTATATTATAGTTCTCGATCCTGACCGTCGATGCCTTACGAAGTACTCTTACCTCTTAACAGCTCTTTTGTAATAAATCCGAGAGAATGCTGCGTTTCGAAGGCAATAATACGAATCAGATTAAACGTGAGGTGTATTAACGTTCGACTTTATTGCGTTGGATTTTGCTTGTAATTAATGCTCGTATATAAGCTGACTGTTAAATTCAGCATTTTGTTGTGTAGTCGTTGAGTTCACGTTTTATTTTTCAATAGTCTTTACAGGTAGGGGATAGAAAATGCATGTTTCAAGATCCACCAATTAACATACTAGTTATATTCATATTAACCGCATGCGTTTTCGAAATCATTACCATAGAGATGAGACACAACGCAACAATAATATTCACACCAAAGCAAACTAACAAAATATTTCTAACAAGCCATATAAAAATATTCGCTTCGTTATTAATATCATCATAAACATCCATATCCATTCGCGTTCCAGCGGCTCTAACGTAAACAGATACCTCGCTAGGGACACGTTAAAAATGTATATTCATCTAATAACTGTCGAATTCCTGTAGTAACAAATTACAGTGAGGCGCTGAGTTACTGAATGGACGATGGCAACAAATAGTGTAGTAATTCCAAAGAGTTTTGAATAGAGTCCAACACTATTTTGGTCGTCGAACACTGATCTTTAAGCATTTATTTCGTTTTGCCTCCAGATCGCTGGATACGGCGATCCCACTGTTGTGCGAGGTTAAAATTATTTTAGACGGAGAGAACGACAAAAAGTTAGTAAACAATTTGACGTTTATCTATTTTAATACCAATTCACGCATAAATGAGAAAACGATATGTTTTCAACGTAAGTGAAGTTGGATTTTTTTGTTGTAATATGCACGAATGGCTTAATAAAATGCCTTGGGTTAAATAAAATAAAATATAATAAGAAACTTTTAGTAAAATACCGTGGAATACTTGTTTGTATACCAACATTTAACTTGGTGTAATCAATATTAATAACACTAGAATATGTTTGAAGATATTCATGCGATATAAAATTAACTAGCTGTGCTGTGGCCAATATCAATAATCTTCCAATAATGTCCACGAATATTGTTATTATACTTTGTGGTATTACTCGTAGTACACATTATAATAATTATGTTTCATTTATTAGTTTTGTTTGGTTTCTGAATGACCGTAAGTAATAATGATAATTATTTTTTATTATTTAAGTATATAACTAGTGATGGATGTCAGCGAGGTCTATGGGTATTGGATACGTCATAGTAATATTAATATTTTACACCGTTATAGGGGTATCTAATTAAAACGTTGCCTATGAATAACGTTTTTTTATGTTAATTTCTACGTAGCTTAAGCAATATCTTTCTTACTTTCATCACTCTCATCACATCTCAGTATTTAACTTTTTAGCATTTATAAAAACTTTTCTCAGACAAACCTTTTATTATTCATGCCAGTACTCAATTCTGTACTTACTTAAGAAGTGTAAGGTAAAAAATACTTACAGTGGTTACTGGTACTACTCTAGTGTAGTCCAAATGTACAGCTCACAGCTAAAATGTAGGGCTAAATCCTAAAATATAGTTAACCATCGGCATCGTGCCCAGCGTTTCATCGCGCAGCGCAGCGTTACTGGGCGCTGCATAGAACTGCATCTCAATAATGAATGCATTGTCTGTCCGTACGTACCCGATCACAGTCCACACTATTTTTGCTCAAACCTGTCTGCGTCTGTCACCGGACAAAATACTATGGAGCTGTCAAGTTACTATAAGTTTGTATCTTATAGTTATTTTATTTATAATGCATGTTCTCCAATTCTGTTGTTCCTTGAAGATGCCAGTATCCTCACAATATTTTACTTTATCGTTGTAAGAACGAGTGCAAATGTACTTAACATGAAATCTAATGCTACAAGGCAGAGTAGGATTTGAACTTGATGGCTTCTACAATTTAAAGTCGCTAGGTTTACTAAGCCACACTCGCTCAAGTCGCAAAAGTAGTGCTTTTGGTGTGTGTTTAAATTAAAAACAATGTCGGATTTATCCAAATAAAAATATGGGATGTGAGAAAAACAGATTATAGAAGGTACCCTATTGCCAAAAGGAAAGTGTGCTTGGATAAACAAGTTCTAGACAAGTTTAGTCATTAACATACAGCACTTGCTAATTGACGAATGTGCTTCTTGCAGGCTTATAATCAATCTTAAAACTTTCAATTTCTCTAAAGAGGCATTTCGATGGAAGTTTCTCATGGATTTCTACTCGAAATTTATTGCGTGAATGGTTTTATTCATTTTGTATTCCACGTCTTTGGTTTGCGGTTATGTTGTTTGTAGTTATTTATTTATTTTATTTCATTTCCTGTATCGATTCACTTCATAAAATATGTGGAGGTTGGTATTTTTTGCTTAAAATTATTATGTTGAATTTACCTATCATTATTTCGATTCATAAAATCATTCTTCTCCAACTTTATCAGCTGTCAATCGTCTTTCTTTTTTGTAAAACTTTTCAAACATTTTAACGTCAATTTCATTTAATTCAAAATCAAATTTATACAATTTCAATTATGTTTATAAGACAAATCATAGCCTATTAATCAAGAAAAAAAAATGTTTCATATCCCTTTGAATTATGATCTTACAAAGATAAAATATAACAAAGCTTTACTCGTAGACTAATGGGATAAGCATTTTGACAGCTTTTTCATCATGTCTTTTAGCTCACAATAATCCAGACACACTGTTAAACAATGTCTGTCTAGCCAATTTAGTATGCTTAGAAGCTTAGGATTTTTCTAGAATATTATACGCAATTTGTATTTTGTATCCAACTTGAGTGTGAAATTAGTGTGGCAATATTTTTTACAATAAAATATCTTGGTATTAATCTTCTTGTGAGTGACAGAGACTATAAATATAATACGCTCTATGAAGTATGAAGCCGACACCACGCCACCCTGTAAGTTTCGGCTGCGCTATATAGGATCCGGTGCCCAGCCTTCTAGCCCTTTTGGCTGAAGTATTGCTGTCGGCACCGGTATGGGATACCAACATCACACAATCAGACACCGACCCCGCCGGAGAGATCGACGTACACCCCAGTACCTTTAGATAGCAAGACAGTCGCGATTTTCAATAGACACTTCTTGACCCTATTACCCTGGTATCGGCCCAAACCAAGGCTCGCAACTCAGGGGTGCCCAAAAAGCTTAAGCGCCTACCCTCCCGTTCGGTGACGCTGTAAAGATCGGTAGAGACCAACCAGCGTTAGACCATTAAAAAAATAGAAATAAAATTGACATAAAGGCGACGTTCTTCTCGATGAACATGATGATGCAATCAGATAATATGTAATATTATCTCAAATTTAAATCAAAGAAAGTATAACTAAAAAATGCCAAGTTTATTGTCTCCATAGATTTTGTAACCTGGTCCGCGCTGCCAGCATGAATGAAGACACATTTGCCAACGAGAGCGAATCTACTGGAGTTATTTGATTTATTCCAAGTCTGGTCTATTGAAAACTTCCATCAGAACTCATTTATTTAGAAGCTCAGTAATGAAGCGGTCCTGATCTGAAGACAAGACGAAGGATATCTTCGTATCTTGTTGCAATTTATTACTTTGTATTTATTTTCATCGAATTACCTACTTTTTGGTTTAGTTGTGATATAAGGTTTAAGAGTAGGTTCGCAGAAGCTTGAGTCTTAAGATTTACCAAAGTATATAATCATTATCGCCCTTGATTTAGAATTGACATTTTAGGTATTTCTCTATAGTTTATAGTAGGTACACTTAACATAAAAATGAAACGTTGTCCATTTATTCGTTTATTTAATTTTTGTTGAGATCGATAGTTCGTCTTTTTTATTTCTGAAAATTATTGAGTGTTCTTGTGGGAAAAGGAATAATTTGCGAATGAAACCACAGAGCGGGCACCTTGTTGTTAATACAGAATAAGAAATAGTATCCTTAGGTATTAGTATAAAAAACCAACGGCTTACAAATAACAGCAACTTATTATTAATTTGAGCATTTAGAAGCGAAGTCAACTAAATACTAATACAATGAGTTTTTGAGCTTTCGGTGAAGGAAAACAGTGAAAAAATTATAGTGGTATGGCGTATCTATTGCTTCTGGCTAGGTCAAATAAGGATACTGTCACTTTCTCTTGAGATCTTATATAACTCAATTTCGGATGAAATGACATCATCGTCAACAGCCTGAAGACGTCTGCCGTTGAACATAGGCCTCCCGCACAGAGTGCCACTTTGAGCGGCTGCTTGATTCCTGCATAAACTAGCTCCGGTTTTGTCTCCAACGAAATTTTATCAAAACGCTAAAATAATATATTATGATAAAAAATATTTAGTGCATTCATATTATTATTTACCTAATGAAAATTTTGTTAGTTTTTTTTTTTCAAATATTGATTACATTATAAATCAAGAGTAAACACTCTAAAAATAAACCTAAAACCGTCACAAAAACTATCACAAAGACAACCAAAGCTTCATAACTTAACTTGACAGAATTAAGCAATCATACAAAAAGTCTCGTCGAATCCACATCGAATCAAGGCAAGATCGGATTAATCTGACCTAATAGGGTAAATTAATCAGCTGATTTTAAACACCACGATTTCAATAATGGACCTATCTTTGTCATCGTTGATGCGACATCGTGAAGTCGTGGACGATTTTGCAATTTGTGAAATATTTGGAATCGTCCCGTGGGCGGCCACCAACGAATACACAGGGGGGTTACAGCCAGGGCGGTCCGCAAGCATCGAATACCTATCGTGGTTTAGGCCATGATGAAGAGATAAATGCTTTTTTACATTGCTTGTGGAGAAAACCTTTTAAATAATCGCTAATTTAATCCTTATTCCAGTCCCGTCGAATTAAAGCTTTAACAACGGAGAAATAAGTTCAAGTATCTTAAGAGATGCGTGATTATAGCTTCTTTGTTATATTAAGTTACATTTATATGTTAAAGAATAAAATCTTTTACATAGACAAAATTAATTTTGTCAGTCGTTTAAAATAAAACAGGGTTCAACTTTTCAATCTGCATATCGTAAAAAGCGGCGGATGTTTAATTTGTTAGGTATACCACAGAGCAAAAAAAAAAACGCTTCCCCTCTACGAAGCGGCGCTTGTTTCATAGCTCTGTGGGTAAAACTTTCATTTCCGTGATTATAAAAGTATGACTCACGTATATTTCTAAAGATACATTTGGGTAAATAATCCTAGTACACAAACAACAAAGACAAATCACACAATTCCACACATCGCTTCACAAGCTATGCCCGTTCGCGTTGTTCCCCTAAACTTAAGTCTGTGTGTCCCGTTCAGGGTGGTCGAGACGCAGACGTTTCAATAATGACGGCATTCTTACGTAATATGCCGGCGGATTACAGACAAAGCACGCAAAAACTGAATTACGAGAACCAATGGTAACATAATAAAAGGCAACTTTGGATCCATACCAACGGCGGCATTAGTAACTTATCAGTTTCCTGAAACAGTTGCGTAATGCTCTATAATTCTCTACCTACTCAAACCCATCGTCTGCCGACGACGACCATAAAGTATTATTGAGGTAGTGTAATAATAATAAAGCCGCCGATGTTTACAGTAGGTCTTGGTGTCAGGTAGTCTGTCGGCAACTGATAAAAAGGAATCTGATACCGACACAATGGGGGTTAATAATTGGCTGTAATCTTCCGTCATAGCTATTGTCTTTATAAAGTTTATTGTACCCATAAAAGTCAGAGATAAAAATAAACCTTATTGCAAGTCTTTACGTTAGTGTTTCTTTACTATATGTTTTAAATAATCGTTTAATTTTATGGCTAATAATTGCATAAAGTTTTGGCAGAACGTGGTTTCGATAGATGGACCTCTGGGTTATGGGCCCAGCCATAGAAGCCAAGCGAGCATGCTTCCACTGCACCACTCTGCTTTCATGAAAGTTATTCTATACTACTTATCAAAAAGATCTAAATCTAGCAAAAAGTTATAGCAGAGCATGGTTTCGATCCACGGACCTCTGGGTTATGGGCCCAGCACGCTTCCACTGCGCCACTCTGCTTAGATAACAGCACTTCCATACTACAGTCCTTTTTATATTCCACAATAGAATTCTAAAAAAGGTCTATTTCAAAGCAAAACTTTATAGCAGAGCATGGTTTCGATCCACGGATCTCTGGGTTATGGGCCCAGCACGCTTCCACTGCGCCACTCTGCTTAGATAACAGCACTTCCATACTACAGTCCCTTTTATATCCCACAATAGAATTCTAAAAAAGGTCTATTTCAAAGCAAAACTTTATATCAGAGCATGGTTTCGATCCACTGACCTCTGGGTTATGGGCCCAGCACGCTTCCACTGCGCCAATCTGCTTAGATAACAGCAATTCCATACTACAGTCCCTTTTATATCCCACAATAGAATTCTAAAAAAGGTCTATTTCAAAGCAAAACTTTATAGCAGAGCATGGTTTCGATCCACGGACCTCTGGGTTATGGGCCCAGCACGCTTCCACTGCGCCACTCTGCTTAGATAACAGCACTTCCATACTACAGTCCCTTTTATATTCCACAATAGAATTCTAAAAAAGGTCTATTTCAAAGCAAAACTTTATAGCAGAGCATGGTTTCGATCCACGGACCTCTGGGTTATGGGCCCAGCACGCTTCCACTGCGCCACTCTGCTTAGATAACAGCACTTCCATACTACAGTCCCTTTTATATCCCACAATAGAATTCTAAAAAAGGTCTATTTCAAAGCAAAACTTTATATCAGAGCATGGTTTCGATCCACTGACCTCTGGGTTATGGGCCCAGCACGCTTCCACTGCGCCAATCTGCTTAGATAACAGCACTTCCATACTACAGTCCCTTTTATATCCTACAATAGAATTCTAAAAAAGGTCTATTTCAAAGCAAAACTTTATAGCAGAGCATGGTTTCGATCCACGGACCTCTGGGTTATGGGCCCAGCACGCTTCCACTGCGCCACTCTGCTTAGATAACAGCACTTCCATACTACAGTCCCTTTTATATTCCACAATAGAATTCTAAAAAAGGTCTATTTCAAAGCAAAACTTTATAGCAGAGCATGGTTTCGATCCACGGACCTCTGGGTTATGGGCCCAGCACGCTTCCACTGCGCCAATCTGCTTAGATAACAGCACTTCCATACTACAGTCCCTTTTATATCCCACAATAGAATTCTAAAAAAGGTCTATTTCAAAGCAAAACTTTATAGCAGAGCATGGTTTCGATCCACGGACCTCTGGGTTATGGGCCCAGCACGCTTCCACTGCGCCACTCTGCTTAGATAACAGCACTTCCATACTACAGTCCCTTTTATATTCCACAATAGAATTCTAAAAAAGGTCTATTTCAAAGCAAAACTTTATAGCAGAGCATGGTTTTGATCCACGGACCTCTGGGTTATGGGCCCAGCATGCTTCCACTGCGCCACTCTGCTTTGCTTCGATGTTAATGAAATCCAAACTGGAATTGGTTGTTAGAATTACCGTTACAGTCTAGATTATAAGTTCATAACATAAATATATCCAAAATAAAATTGTTCTTGAAAAAAAAAACCTCTATTACTTAACTTATATTCCAGAGAATAAATTATAATACCAACAGATTATATGTATTGTTAATATTTATTCTATAAATCATGCCTATGCAGTATTGTATTAGATACTCACCTAAGTATATGAAAGTTACGGTAACTAATAAATAAAAACTGAAAACAATTAACATTTTGTGACCGAACCGGAAGTCATTTGAAACGAAGGATGCATAACAAGTAATTTTGACTTGAAATTGATTCAAAACCATCAGCAACCCAATTACGATCCGTCTCAAAGTCAGTCGACTGTGTCTTTCTGTTATTATTTTGAACATCTGTCAATTTCACGGGACAACGCTTTGGATGAAGAAACAGTAAAAATTTCTGGATTGTCTTTGTTCATAGCTAGTTAAGCATAAAAAAAAATTATGCCAATGACTTCAGAAAATAAAGGATTCAATTATTTTATCATTTAAAACGTTAAATCAAGTGTGAACAAATAAAATCGAATACAATGAAACTGCACAGTAAGTAAATTATGATATTATCGCAGTCTGGTTACTCATTGCAAAAACAAAAATGTTATTTTCTGACATTTTTGTTATTGTTAACACAATGCTGAGTACAGATTTTAAAATAATACGGACCCAACTTTTTCAATCGCAATTTAAGAGTAAATCGGAGTGCTTGCTAAAATAAAATAACTCTACATAAAATAATTACAAGGCTTTGTTTATTCAGTGCATGGAAACGTAAGGAGAAACGTTTTATGCGTGTAATTTTCTTGTTAACTCAGACATCGGGTCTTATTAAGTCATCAAAACTGTACCACACGGGAACCAAACTGCGTGTTGCATTTTTTTTTTAATAAATCGCAATCTTTCTGCTAAATTGCTATGGGAAAAGCATTTTCTGTTGTTTTTAAGCCATCTATTTATTATAGGTTAATCATGTAATTATTGTGCAAAGCAAGTGTTAGAATATAGATAGGGGGTAAAATAAAAATACATCCTATTTTCAAACATTTCTAGTTAATAGGTCACAGGGCATTGAAAAAAATAACACTTTATCGGGGGCAAAAGTTTTTTGTCTTGCTCTGTGTAATGTAAAAGGTAGATATATGTTGTATTATGGTTTAACTGACATGAAATATTACAGTATTTAACAATTTTTGTGTTAAAAACAATAAGCAAATTGACATCCCGGAATTTGGAGTTCAGTTAAATGAGAATTTTCAGAATAGAAGGTATCTTAGATAGCATGGTCGAGACTTTTGGACAACCCTGTCATCACAGCAGAGTGGCGCAGTGGAAGCGTGCTGGGCCCATAACCAAGAGGACCGTGGATCGAAACCATGCTCTGCTAAAATATTTTTCTTGTTATAGTTTTGCGTGACTATTCCATAATAGTACCTATTATAGAAAGAATAGACGAGACTTTTGGACAACCCTGCCATCACAGCAGAGTGGCGCAGTGGAAGCGTGCTGGGCCCATAACCCAGAGGTCCGTGGATCGAAGCCATGCTCTGCTAAAATATTTTTCTTGAATTTCTAAGTTATCTGTTATGTTAGTTCCTAATTTTTAAAGAAAGCTTACAAAAACATAAAATTCTTTATAACACTATTACCTACCTTTTATTAAAGGAATATCAAACTGAACTTTCTGACGTTGTTGAGAATACGAAAATATAGAAATTTACCGTTTAACACTCTTGACGTGAGCACAACAGACTAGGTTCCTGACTCCTGTAGTGGATGAGTGTCTGTGCTGGCGTAGCGTATTGACGTCATGTCAACGTCATTAGATATAGTCTTACGTTAAAACTTCTATACCCCATGACTACCGCTAACAACCCTAAACATTCCAAGTTTTCGACTCACCTTACTTTGTAAGTTTTTATAATATTGTTACAATTTCATACCAGGAACTAAAAAGACACGCCGCTATGTTTACAATCGGTACTTGAAACAGGATGGTCTAATAAGAATAAGCCTCTAAAATCTCAAAATCCATACAACCGGACAGAGCTAATGATTCTAATCATAGTAACTATAAAAGTAAACATTTCCTTCTTATGTTTATTGTTCTCATTAGTGATGTCTTGGTGAGAAAAAACGTGTAACTGTTTGGGATTAGCTGGTTAAAGTAGATAGAATTTATTAGTTAAGTTTGCTCTTAGAAAATGTGGCAAGGCTGCCTGTTTGAATAACTTACATTTGAAAATACTGCTTAAGGTCTAGTGGAATAGGCATGATGACTACTATTAAAAATGAACAAGTAAATATTACTTTCATAAAGAAGATTAAAAATTAATGAAATACTTGAAAAAATAAGCGAAATCGGTATATAAATCACGGAGTAATAAGCTTTTAAATTTTCTACAGGCATCTCTTGTCCCTTTCTCGCGAAACAGAGCGCCCCCACAGTTACTATGAAAAATCTACTCGTGACGTCACATGCCAAAGAGATTGTATGAAAAACTACCACAGCTTAGTAATGAAGTACTATAAAACGACCTTCCTCTGACGTCACTGGCCGTTTGAGCTATCTCTTTCTATTCCGGTTTTTAAAAAGTAATTTTAAATTTGTAATTTAGTCATTTTTTGAGATATTTAATTTTTGTTTTCACAAATGTTTATTTTTTGAGGATTATAATTAATTTATCAAAAAAAAAGTTGTCATCATTCCTATTGGTGCAGTCTGAGTGGGATTGGAACCAGGGTGCGTTGGTATGATAGCTGTACGGGCATCCAATAATCCGCACTAGCTTTCAGAGTCATACTCGCTCAATCTTATAATTTTATACGTTAGTTTTAATCAATGCTTAATTTCCTTTTCGCTCGTGCATGTTTCAGAGTCTTGTCAGATCATCTTCGTGCAAGACTATGAAATCTCATGCTGTAAATTTTAAGCGCTGATTAAACTTAACGAACGTTTATAAGTAAGAATACGAAAGTACGTTTAAATATTAACTTAAGTACCTATATATAAATAAAAACACGCACCATTAACAAAAATTAATGGGTAAGGAGATTTGCTACAATTCCTGAACCAAAATATTTCATCAAAAGCTCATACATCTCAAATTTCCAGTTACCTTTACCTCATATCGAAGTACTTTTTCACGACGAACCGATTAAAGTGGGACCATAAATTTGCGGATTAAGGCAACCTATCTCGAGATTGCAATCTAACCGTCTTCAAGTGGCCTCCGCCGATAATTGTGCCGATAACCGATATTGTCGAATGTCCACTGAAAAAGGTCTAAGAAAGTTTAGATAGACTATTGTTAGAGTCTTGGAGTCATTCTACGTTGGAAATAGGGCAGCCTTTTGTTGAGAAAATAGGTTTTGCTGATACTGAGTGTAGGCCAGCGGTTTTTTATATTGATTTTTGTAAACGTCTCTTGTATGTATAAGAAAAGGTAGAAATCTCCTGAACGAGTATATTGGCATGCGAATTTGCTGTTCGTTTTAGGATTAACATTTCTTCCATCCAGCCTACATCATCCTAAGCTAAGATTTTTTAACTAGACGATAACAATTAGTAAAATGAGCCCCTTATATTTAGATTGTATTTAGTTGTAAATAGGCATGATGACAAATTTTTTTTTTGATAAATTAATTATATTCCTCAAAAGATAAACATTTGTGAAAATAAAAATTAAATATCTAAAAAATTACCAAGTTACAAGCATTTTAAAAACTGGAATAGAAAGAGATAGCACAAACGGCCAGTGACGTCAGAGGAAGGTCGTTCGTAGTACCTCATTACTAAGCTGTGGGAGTCCGCTCTATGGTTACAAGCCTTGCCCTCAAAAAATATAGGAAACCTTTTAGACAATAATACGTTCCGATTGGCCGTGTCGCTGCGTTTAGGAGCCGCTTGCCAAGTTCCTCACCTATGCCTATGTGGCGAATTAGTCGACCACTTTGGTCACCACGGTCTAGCATGTAGCAGGAGTGCTGGACGTATTCCTCGTCACGCCAGCTTGAATGACGTCATTCGTCGGTCCTTTGTCAGTGCCGGTGTACCGTCCATTCTTGAACCTCATACACTTACGCGCGATGACGGCAAGAGACCCTACGGAATGACTTTAATACCTTGGAAGATGGGACGGCCTTTAGTATGGGATGCAACTTGCGTCGATACTGTGGCACCGTCCCATCTTCCCGAAACAAAAAGTCAAGCTGGCAGTGCTGCTGTGAAAGCTGAAAACCTCAAACGGCGCAAATATGGAAACCTCGACAAAGGATACATGTTTGTGCCATTTGGGGTCGAAACCATGGGACCGTGGGGACCAGGTGCCCTTGAAATCTACAGGGACTTGGCAAAACTTTTGGTGGAGGCGACAGGTGACCAGAACGCTGGCTGTTATTTTGCCCAAAAAATCAGTATTGCCATTCAGCGTGGTAATGCAGCCAGCGTTCTGGGAACATTCCCCTCCACCAAGGGTCTTTTTGATAATCTGTGATTTTTATTTATTATAATGTTTTAATTTTAGGTTTAGTTTTTAGGTTTAGTAATTAGTTTTAGTGTAGTTTTATTTAATAATAATTTTATATGTTATTTTAATTTTCTGTGGACATAATAATAAAATTCTTTGAATAAAAAAAATATAGTATAGCTGTGGTAGCTTTTCATGCAATCTCCTTGGCATGTGACGTCTCGAGTAGATTTTTCATAGTAACTGTGGCGGCGCTCTGTATCGCGAGATAGGGACAGGAGATGCTTACTCCGTGATTTATTTACCGATTTTGCTTATTTTTTCAATTATTGCATTCATTTTTAATCTTCTTTATGAAAGTAATACTTACTTGTTCATTTGTAATAGTATTCATCATGCCTATTATTTTGTGTTATTTTATGTTATTACCCCAATACCTGACGAGGCTATGCTGAAGTAGAAACCTACATAAGTAAAGGATAATTTCAGATAATAGATAAGGATAGAAAACAAGACGTATTCATACATTGCGTAAAACTACCTGGCACCTGTAAGGGCTAACAAGCACGGCAATAATTTAAAATAATGGCCATGTATGATAACTAAGATCTTTTTTAAAAATTGCTGTGAAAATAATTGTATAAAGAATCAGTTTGCCGACCTAATGTTACAAATTGACTTTGTAAAATGTTCTTGCTATTCCATCCCACGAAGCAAAAAAAATCTCAGTTCATGTAATGATACGTAATCCTATAAAACCTCAATTAACTCAAAGTCTGAGACTAATCAATATCCTTATTAATTTAATACAACTTTACTGCCCATACTTACGTATATGTAGAGAAACGAAAATAAAACAAAATGGCCGGCCATAAAATGGTATCCTTAAACAATTCAAATGAGTTCGTAAATTCGATTGCCATATTGAAATAAACTAAAAAGCTTGTAATCTTATACCCAAACAGCCAGAAAACAACTGAATGAGCTATATCAGGTTACTCATGAGAAAAGAATGGCATTGCATTTGCTTTTTTGTATTTGTTGTCATAAGTCTTGCTACAGGAAACGAAATACCCTGCCTATAAATCATAAAAAGCCTATAGTACACCACACAGAGCTATGAAACAAATGACGCTTTGCCTATTTTTTTTGCTCTGTGGTACACCATGTTTTTTAGTAATTCCTCTAGTTAATTTACAACTCCATATTATTATGTACATAGGCTACTTCATACATATTTACTTTAATTAATCAAATGAAATACTGAAATTTTTCCTTGAGTGTGCAAAGGTATTAATTATGTCAGGTACAAGAAAACTATTTTGTTATTATTGAAATATACAACTAGTATACGGAAGTGAAAAAACGGCAGCAGCTATGGATATACAGGATGTAATTTATTTCATTAGCATAATATAAGCCCATGATAGTACATCATTTATAGATAATTATTAAAGAGTAAAAAGTGTAAATGAAAATATTTTTTATGAAAATTATGAAGATTGCCGCGGCGCCGGCACCTAACGCAGATGGCACAGATCATTTTGATACATTTAAACGTTTTTATACCTTGTATGTACTAATTAAAAACAGTATTTCATTATTTCCATTAAATTTTGTATTGTAGCATTTGATTAAGTATGTTATTCCATTTTTTGGAGTAATTACCACCACAAATTAAACCAATGTATTAGATTTCAAAAACGTTGGTCCACACGTGACCGGTATCAGGAGTAGGTAACCTAGTTTCAAAGGATGCTAATGAATTCAATTACACCCAGTATAGGTTTGGCAATTTACACACCATCAAGCCTATATCCGCCTAATGTGTTTATTATTTCATACTATAAATCAACTTTTTGTTCGATAAACAATTTAATTTTATAGGAGGCAGTCAAAAACGTATTTGAAAAAATAATGTTTATGATTTTAATTTTTGTATGGAAGTCGATTACCACCATTAGTTTCACTAATTACAAGATTTTACAACCACAATTTAGTTTTATGGGTATTGGAACATTTTCTATTGGACGGCTGAAATACAAGGCACCGCCGAACCATAAAGAAATTATTACGGCGTCCTACAATTTTACGTCATAAACTGTTGTTGGCAAAAATTAGGACGTAGATTATGTAGTTAGTTAGGTACCTACATATACTTATTATCGCTCACGGAGTTGGTAATGGTAATACAATAAAGGGGAATATTTAATGGCATTAGGTAAACGTTATAACTCTGAAGAACGATTTTTGAAATGCAAGGAGACAATGACAAGTGTATTTCAAAACATTATCATCTTATTTGAATTTTTTAAGAGTTACCTACCCAATTTAGTCTTATTGCTGTTAAAAGTAATCGTAATCTTTTAATTTCAATTGTGTCTGTCCCGCTTGACTTGCTGCTTATAAGTGACAGCCTTTTGAATATTATTTCCGGGCTGCAGCTCCAAAAGGAATCGCACGAATACAGCAATTACCCAGGATAACTGACTCTCTGTGAATATTCAAAAAAGTCTGCAAACTTTGAATAAGGTAAACCGTGGGCGTTCCGACAATGAGAACGTCACTAACCCGCCTTTGAGCTGTCAGCCTCTCGAAGAAACCAGGGCAATTACATTGAAAAACCCCGCAATGATATCTTCAAAAAATAATGCTAGCTTTGAGTAACTGACACAAGGAGCCTATTAACACACCCTCTTAAAACAGGTCTCTCTTTTACTCAACTGTTTGTTTCGTACTTGTTTCTGACAGGCAATTTACGGACAAAACAAATTCGAATTTTAGATTTTAGAACTAATGATTAATTAAAAACGGTTACATAACATTACTAACGTCGCTTTGTACCTAACGTTGGCTTCTGTTTTATGGACAATGATGAGCACTTACAATTTTATGATGTAACCATAATTGAACAACAAATTGCATTGCTGGTAGAACCTTAAGTAAATTATCAGAGAATCTCTCCAAGTGTTAATCATAAATGGTGGATCAGAGAAGCCGTTGAAGCACCAAATGCTGGCGTCACTGATTGGCCAGCCGCGAGTAGGAGGTATAACCAAAGCCGTAGTAAACCCATTAAGATCTCAAATTACCTAGTACGCCCAAACCACGGATCGTGTGACTAATCGGCATTAAAGGTGCTGTTATGTCTTAATTAAATTATTCCCATAATTCCGTGGTAATTCTGTTGCGGTCGAAGAATTTTACTACGTTACAAATTCTGTACAATGGGGCAATTTCTGAGGCGAATGGGAGATCGATGGCGTTAATTAAGGCAGTTACACATAGAGATACATTTTAACAGAACACCAAGGATTAACCTGTTGTAAAGAAAGAAAATTAAAGTAATTGCTGGAGATTAACCTGCTTTAAGTGCTCGAGGTACACTTTATGTGAAGTAGAATTGTTGCGAACGTAACGTTTAATAATTTAGTGGTTACACGCTTTTCTTAATCATAAAGGCGTATAGTTGCTAGCTCAACCACGTGAATAGCCAAGGGAAATAAGGGTTCTTTCGACCGTTAAATTTACGATTTGTCCCGAGGAAAGCCCGTCTCTTACGCGAGATCTTTTTTATAATTTATATGGTTTGTTACGACCGCATTTCTGGATGCCTTCATGAAAATGTATGCAATTGCACATCAAAAATTTACTTTTCATTTGAAAAATGTTTTGAATTGTTGAATTTATCTCTGTGAAAGGGCAATCTAATAAAATATGCATGTATCAGACAGTACGAAATTCTCAATAATATTCTTTCGTTATTTTTTATAAATCATTAATAGTAGCATAGATATTAAAACAGTAGTACCATAGTAGGCAAGTCTTTAGTACCTACTTAATAATGTAAATATTCATACAATCTCAAATTAACTAAAAGAAAAAGAAACTAGCTCAATAGTCAATATCAGTGTTAATTCAAATCTAAAAATAACTTACTCACCTAGTTTTAAACTTATTATAACCCAATGTTCTCTAATCAGTGCTCTTATAGAGGCAATTCTTTTCCCTAATTCAATTCATCATACCTCTTGTGAACATGATGGCATCTTTACATATTTTTTCCGGCTGATTTTGTAAATTTTCCTGCAACAATCTCATAAATCTCGGGTTTTTCACGCTCTCAACCGAAATCGTCCGCAATAACATCCTCATAAACCATCCAATGAATGGGCAGCACGTCTCCATCCTGCCATGTGGTCATGTTCAATCTTTTCGGATGGGGTCTCTGCTCACAGTGTGTAAAATTTATGGAAATTGCATTTCCGCGCTACGTCTGATATAAGGGTACGTACTGAGCTAAGTTTTGAGTGTGTTTTTTCCTCGGATAAAAAGTGGTGATGGTGTATTCTTAGATTTTTTTATTTAGGGAGCAGGAGAAAGCTATTTGAATGAAACTACGCAGATATATATATTTGTTAAGTATTCGATTTGGATTTCGAAATAGCGTTTAAACACCAGTTTAAAGAAGTAAAACGGAGATGCTGGTTTTGATTTTGTTTCGAATTTTAAAGCTAATACGAAGTTAAAATATTTTCGTCTGTTTATTTCATTTACTTTTATTAGAAGAGTCCTACTACAATACATATTTGGTTTAGCTTCAGAGATTGCGATACTAAATGACCACTGTACTTACTATCATATAAAATTATGTTATTTGGCATAATGAATACTATCATTTCAAAAAGAATTGATTATACAGAGTTCAGTTGCTTTAATACAGAGGCCTCAGGTAGGTAACCAATAAAAAAAATATAGATTCGCTGAGCAGGCGATGTTGCTATAAATAACATAAATATTAAAAAATATAACTGTATTTAAAATACATTGCTACAGAACTATTTTTAGCTATCTCGTTTATAAAATAAAATTACCTACGTTTTATTTATGACTCTCTCACTCCAATAAAAAATTAATATCATTATTATATTAATAAAATTTATATAAAATACCATTGCTACCACCTACGCGATTAATTATTCCGAGAAACTGTAAGCTGAAATGTTAATCAGCGAATGCAATTAAAAAGCGAAATGAACTGTTCTCATTAACTACATTAATAAATAATTAACCCCAGTACAGCGGTACACTGAAGCAATCTCTTTAAAGTTATAACAGGGTCATAAACACAAAGATCCTTGGGGTTAAGACTGCAGTAATAAAAGGGAAACTTCATTAAAGTTAGCCAAAGATACTGGCCAAGAAATTCGCTTCAAGCCACAGACACACAATATGAATGAGTTATCAAACTTTTATCAAAATTACAGTAACTGTTTTCTGCTGGATTATTTGCTTGCAGACTTTCATGAAATTTAATAAAAGAGACTCTGCTAGAATCACTGTCTCAACGAAAAGATTGATCGGCTGATAATTTTTTGAACTAATTATTGAAAACGTCCCTATACAATATATCAATCCGTACATATTATAATAGTGAGTGCAACTAACAGTATAGGTACATGTACAATAAAATTGTACATGGTACAATCTAGCCAGCTAGGTCCAAATTACCCTTTGTGTTTTTTTTATATTTTGGCTCCACACATAGAGTATTAAGCCAGTGTCAAGTATTATAATTTTCATCGTGTTATAAAATATTTCACGCAAAGTCATGTCCTAGTCATAGTCATCGTCTAGTCTGAGTTATGCTCCAGCAAAGTGGTGGCAACTTTACTAGAAGCTACTATGGAGTTTTGGAAGCAACACGAAAAATCACGTTTCACCACATTATATCACTTGCTCTCACTCATGCTCGAAATTCAGCACTTAATGCGTAAACCGCCACCAACTTTAAATATTAACACTGGAAAAAGCACAATTTTGAAAAATAATACGATGCAACGACTTGAACTTGTCCGCGTTCCCGCCAAAACTCCCAGCCTATATGTTATGTTAAAATTATACGGCCTTAAAATCAAACTATAAAAAAGCCCTAAATAACGTATCATCATAAAAAGGGTGAGCTTATGTACTGCTCTGAAAAATATTGTATTAGATGGACAGGCTACTGAGTAATGTACCAACTAATAATAAATTCTGAAGGATCAACTCGAGGCTGTGGTTCATTATTACGTATGAAAATACCTATATAAATTCAATGTATCAGTTTCTAATAAACATAAAATTGAACCAGGCATCAATCTGATATTCTTATTTCTGGTTTGGGGCCCGTAGTAAATGTTTCTCTCTTTCATTATGTTACAGCGACACATATAACATGTTCTACTGTACTGTATCTAACTGTTCTGGAAATAAACTTATTCTTATTCTATTCTATTATTTTCTATATTAACATTATTAATAAGTAATTTACGTAATTAACCCACTATAATAAATTATAGAGTCACCAATGTTTAAAAATTAGCAGAGATGGCCTTCCACTGTGAACCAATCCATCATACCACTGCGGACTAAGGTCAGACGTAGGAAGCCATGGATGCAGAAGGCGAGCAGCCGCTCACAATGGAGCTCTAAGCTAAGCTATGTTCAGCAGTAGATGTCTTCAGTCTAATAATAATGATGACAATAATAATCATATGTACATATCCTAAGCTTAAGATCTATTACACTTATTTCTAAAAAATAATACAAAACCTATACTTACAAAGAGGGTTGCATACAACCGGGAAATAAAGCCTGGGGCCAAACTATCAGCGATTGTTCATTGTTCCCGATTTTGGTCATACGAAGCACTATCAACCATATTTTTCAAATATTTCAACTTTTTATATTATTTTGTGTAAGTAACTTGGTTTTAATTAACGTTTACAGCCATTAGACGTAACATTACACAAAACATACTCTGTAATGCCCAAAGCTTTCCCTCAAGAGAATGAAACTTCACAACAAGGAACGTTTCTACATCTATGCTAAGAGCGATAGGGCGTGTTCCTATCAACATCCCTATTCAGCTAGCTTCAGCCAAGACTACAGTTGCTGGCGAAACTTACGCCACAATGGACCACAAAGTTCTATTTGAAAAGCTAAGACGTGAGATCATCGACTTGAGACCGCAAGTTTCATAGCCTTTAGTACTTACGTTAGAATAATATTGGTTACTTTTTATATCTAACGCAGTGGACATGTTCCACAATAACCGTAATGGAAATGCTTCTGTTGCCTTGTAGTTGTTCGCGGTGTAATGCGTTTGTGGGGTTCTATGTTCAGTAATAACAACAGAAGTACATATAGTTAGTTGCACTTCGACTTTTTACTGGAGCTTGTTGTAGAGTAGAATGTTAGGGAAAAGTCCTTTAGAAGCGCATAAACCAAAATTTAAACTACTTAGATTGCGATTAGTTAAAAAATTCGTAGAATGCCCAAAGAAAGCTGTGGTCGATAGTGCTAGTTACAGATGTTCGGTCTATAACATAAAGATCGTTGAAGATGCCTGATGGCATATCTTGCCTAGTCTATTATGGCTACCACAAGAATAATGAATCTGAAAGACTACCAATGTATATATAGATGTCGGCAGCAGGTTCGATTCCCGCTATAGGTACCTACAAGACTAGTATTTGTGTTAGCTTGAGTAATAAAGGCATATTGCCCATTAGTAAAGGCTAAACTCCAAAGCCTTGAGCATCGACGAAAGGTTGCCAGCCTCTCGGTTTTTTACAAGCTGCACTTCGGAGAGTGTGCGATGGAATTGCACAGCTTAATTCCCCCATCCCCATTTTACCACCGGACATCAAGACGCACGGAAACACGGCATCCGTATATGGTAGAGATTCCTCGAATACGTACAAAGCGGTTTGATTCTTCGTTTATAATTCGGACAGCGAAGGAATGGAACACCTTACCAGCGTCATTGTTTCCTGACAAATATAATCTGGGAGTTTTTAAGGCTAGAGTGAACCGGTATCTCCTAGGCAAGCATGCTCCATCGTCGACCGCGTCATCACTTACCATCAGGTGAGACCGTGGTCAAATGTTAGCCTATTGATGATAAAAAAAAAAAAAAAAAAAACTTTACAAAAATAAGTATTTGTGCACAGGAAAATAGAGACAAAGACATTAAATACTTGTTTTGAGTCCTTAAAGATATACAGGGAATCTTAGTTAGGGTTCAGTAACACTAGTACGACTTTCGATAGTTTACTAAAACTTGATTCTCCCGACGTTTTCTCCCTTTTCTCCCATACATTTCTCTGCAGCGACCCTAGCGGACACGTTGATGAACTAAAAATGGCAGTACAAATTTTAAATGGATTCGCGTATTGGAAAACTCGTACTAGGGGTACGGGATCTATGTATGTGATCGTTGGGCATTATTTATCGTTATTTATTATGTATAGATTCTGTACGTTCAAGCAACAGTGTTGATAGAACAACGTAAGTCCCTCCCAATATACATTGTTTAGGTAGTCTCACCGCAGTCCAGTCCCCATTGATTTGAGTTCGGTTAAACTCGCAACAATAGTCCAAAAACTTCTAATCAAAATAACGACGTGAGCTCATCGTCTTGAGACCACAACTTTTATATCTTTCGATGCGGGTGAGTAGTGGGAAGGTTTTGTGGGGAAACTTTGCCGTGTAAAAATAAGCGTCATAAAATATATTTGTTCGTCAAAAACTTTGTGACAAACACACATATTTATAGATATATGTTCGTTTAAGTGTTGGATAAAATACGAGAAAACTTTTTATACTGAAGATAAAAATAATTTGATAATAATCAACACGAAACTGCCTACTTCCAGTTTTCACCAGTTTTTCTTTAACCTACAGGCACAGATTATTATAAACTATTTTCTTCTAAGATATAACTTAAATTATGCATTTGAAGAAAATCACTAAGCACTGGACATTGTTTATTTGAAGTTTGAAGTATTCATATGTATTTATTTGTAAGGTTCAAAAATTTGATATTATTATGATTACTTCAGTTTTCATAGCTACTCATGTCTGCTCGACGCTGAATAACCTTGTTACCATATTTTCGCAAGAAAACCTGAGAAAACTGCGCAAAAATAAACAACTTTTTTAAGAATGACTCATTGCCAAGAATCTGATTTAAAAATGCAAAGACCTTATGCCTCCGCTATGAATATGAAAGCTCAACAAAACTCATTTAAAAACATAAAAATAGTTAAATAACGAAAGATGGCTCTGTTCTTCCTTTGGTGTTACAGTTTCCATCTTTCCAACTATACATTTCTATATACAGAGTAGTGTAATCGTAGAAAACGCCAATAATAACTAAAATGTATTATAATTTATCGGTGCAGGATGGGACTGTGAATATAAATAATTGAACTCACTACTAAGCCGTTTGGGAGAAGACGTGACCTATGATATTGAAGTGAATTGGTTTATAGTTATCATTATTGCTAATAAAATTATCACAGAATTACTTACTCTATTAACCGCTAAGTTCCTAAGTAAGATAATTTTTATACCTTTATATTCAGGTGAGATGATGGTACCGACGACCTGGTGAAATCCGCGGGGAGCCGATGGATGCAGGAAGCAAGCAGCCGCTCTAAGTGGCGCTCCCGGGGGGAGGCCTATGTTCAGCAGTGGACGTCTTCAGGCTGTTAATGATGATGATGATGATGAGATGATGGTCAAATATAAATTTATCATTGCTAATAAAATATAACTAATATGAAGTGATATTTATTATAAATATAGGAATATTAGCAATACAACTGTAATCATTCAGGCCTATTTTAGTAAGACTGTGATTTATGGATGATGATCATATAATTTTATTTTAAAGTAAGCATTCTGTAACCATTTATTACTCTGTTTTAGCATGGCGAACAGAACGAGTAAAATAAAAATGCTGAGACTGAAGAAATAAACGAAAGTATGCATTATTATGATGACAATTCAAGAATGGAAACTGTAGAGTTACTTCGTATTATTAATATTTGTCTATTCTATATTTTCTGCAAGACTCAATAATATTGTAAATCGGAGGGAAAACCTATTTGTGATCAAGTTTATGATCCGCGATATTCGAAATCTTCACCACATTTCCTTAAAGATCTCTCACCAAAGAGGCACTCAAATCAAACATCCTCGGTAACCGATTTTACTACTCTAACAGCACCACGAGCCCGCAATACCTCAAACTTTGACCTTCCCAACTGAACACTTGTTTTTACGAGGACGTAAACCTTTCAGCGAATTTGACAATGCTTCTACCGCAGAATATGTAAGAGTGTGTCACATAAAACGACGACACCATTTGTCAACAATATAAAGTAGAATTGGTGGAGAATGGTGGACCTCTGCAAATAAGGGCGCTTTCTTATACTGCCTATTTGCTAGTGATATTTATTTTTGTCTTTGTATTTCTCATTTTTTTCTCTCATTTATTTGGTTAGATTATTATATATTTTTTACCTTTTTCATAATGATTGTGGCCATTGCGGACATCAAGACTCATGTTCTATTTACAGCTCTGATTATAACGAAGTTTCTTTTGGCTTCCGCAGACGTCAATCTAATGTCAACTCAAAGTGGTTCTGATACACTTTGTGATTAAATATATTGATTAGTTTCAATTTTTTGTACAAGTATTCGGAATTTGAACTCGTTTGAGCGAGATTGGTTTTGCAGTTTTTGTTGAGCGGGATTTTTAATTCATGAATACAGTTCACGGCTATTGTCCATGTTTGAAAAAACATAATTATTTTGACAATTCAAATCTCCATACAATCTACATCAACAAAGAAAGAGTTACTCGATGTTGGTAACGTAGATTGGGTTCATCATCATCATCATTATCATCAACAGCCTGAAGACGCCCACTGCTGAACTTAGGCCTCCCCCACAGAGCGCCAACTTGAGCGTCTGCTCGCCTCCTGTATCCATCGGCTCCCCGCGGCTTTCACCAGCTAGGCGATTATGTAACTTGATTGCAACCAATAGAAACACAAAAATGTATGGATTTGACAGTTTCAATACGCAGTTTATGTGCATAGTTACTATGAAAATTTTCATATTCGGAATGAAATTTCTCGTGTTGCCTTGCTGTCAAAGTTACGTAATCACCCCACAGATCGTCGGATTATAGGGTTGCAAATTTCTATAGGTGATGGTGACTAAGTATTCCACCAAGCGGACAGTCTGCTTTTTTACTTCAATTTAAGAAAAATCATTCGTTTTACGATGTAGTTAGTGTATTCCTTACCTACTCTAGAGACTTTTTGTAACAATTCTTGTAGTGGGCAATTTTTGTACCACAATTTTAAAAAATCTAAATATATAATAAATAAATATGTGTGGACATTTCACACAGTGCCTTTTAGCCCCAAACTAAGCATAGCTTTTAGTACGGGAACCAGATAACTGATACAATACTTACATACTTTTTTTTGTTTGTTAATTCCTACATAGAATACAATATAACACCCAGACGCAGACCAAACATCTATGTTCATCACACAAATGTTTGTCCTGCGTTGGAATCGAACCCACAGCCCTCAGTTCAGAAGGCAGGGATACTACCAACTGAGCTCGGGCTCGTCTCTTACCTATTATTTTTATTTTTTATATTTTATTTTTATCTTTTATTATTATCATTTTTAATTTTTTATCATTTTTCTGTTCCCTATATATTTTTTTTTTATTTTATTATTTTATTCTATGTTTTTGTTTTGTGAATCGAACACAAAAAAGGATCAAATCTAATCTTTCTACTCTGATGCGTGTTTTAGTTTTTAGTAGGTAACTGCTCTATTTACTACCCCAAATTATATAATACCTTCAGTTCTACTACCATATAATACGTCGTTCTCATTTTCTTCCTAATTTTATTTTCTACAGATATAATATAAATCTGTCATTAAAAACATTTACAAAATCATAAACCTACTTAATATAGTTCATGGATAAAACTCATTGCGTTTCTATCCTTTTCAGTGCATTACTTTAAAGTTTAAAACAAACTTGAATTGCATAAACACAGACTGTCTATGACTCCCACACAGGTAGCTTGTTGTTTCTTACCCACTACACTTCCTGTGCCACAGACCCCATAGCAGTCAGTATTAGCAGACCACTGAATAAGACAGTAGTTAGTATTATCGGGCATAGTTTTACACACCACAGATTATTCACCAGTTTCTGTTGCCAAACACAGAACTCGTAGCAGTTTGTACGACCTCTTCGTAAGTTGTTCCCAGCGTTAGTTACTACGACCGTCTCTTACAAGTTCTAATTAGCCCTCTTGTTTCTGGAAACGAATTTACCACCTACTGTGTAGGTTGGCTTTCTGTGTTCTATCGCGGTTAGGTTTCTGTAGGTAGCACCTATCGAACATAGTTGATTACCTATGTTATGTTTGAGAAATACTAGCAGCATACTTAGTTGAAAATTCCGTCGAATTCCATTCCGAAATGGTTTATATCAAAACGCTTTGGATTTGGCAGTTAAATAATGATGTGAATATTCTAAGATAGCGCTTGTAAAGCTAATTCATACCTATCCCTAGTTAGGGGACGTACCCTTATTTTTATATACATGTGATCTAGAAGAAGAAATAGTGATTGAAACAATATTTTACCAAATGTTTCTTTATCTATCATTGACTAATCAGAAGCCGCAAAATCAACTTTTAAATGTAGTGCCGATCTAGTTCTTATTGTATAGGGTTTGCTGATAAACTGACAGCAAAGTCTGGCAAAAGACTGGAAGATTAAAGACAGTGGTATGAATAGGACGGGCTGGAGATTCTGGGTAAAGAAAACGAAAAAATGTCTTTACGTAGCAAGTCTTGTGCGCTGTCACGTACACATATTCTTATTTAATCTTTTTGCCTGGATTTCGTGAACAAGCTTCTTGCAAAACATTGACTCTTCTTGCCAGTATAATTACTTCTTTCTATTTGTAGAATATGAAATTCCACAACACGTGCGCACTAAAAGTTTATGGTCATTAAAAGTTATTAAGCATCTATCTATTATTTCAACCACCCTTCACGAACCATAAAAGGATCAAATATAAACCATTATTGAATAAAATTTTACAAACATTGCGTACTCATAAAAAATGCATTATAATTGTTGATGCGGCAGCCATTAATATTATTAATATGGCTTCACGATGCGAACACCATAAAGTTGAACAAACGAGAGAGGCGGGATACTTTTTACCGCCTGTGCTCCCATAAAAACGAAAGCCCTGAATTAGCTCGATTCTTTGTCACCCCTTTAGAACAACCCTAAAATTTTTACTACCACCGTCTTTGTCTAACAATAA
This sequence comes from Ennomos erosarius, assembly GCA_963580505.1. Classification (NCBI taxonomy): domain Eukaryota; kingdom Metazoa; phylum Arthropoda; class Insecta; order Lepidoptera; family Geometridae; genus Ennomos; species Ennomos erosarius. The sequence goes on along the minus strand of OY756992.1, from coordinate 8,186,157 downwards.
CCACTACATTCCCATCCGTTAAACTGCATCAGGGAAAAACAACGTGAAACCACCCGAGATGAAACGAGATAGAACAATGTATATGCAGTAGTAGAGAGGACAGAGAGAGGCACACGTAGTAGTAGCCATGGATGCGTACTTTCTACTATGAATGAAAGAGAAGGTTAAAAGCTTTCGTGGGTGAGCGAGAGAGGCATAAAAATTAACCAACAGAGGGGAGAGCAGCCGAGCTTCAAGCGGGGTGGTTAGTCTGCATTCGACCGCGCTGGCGGCAACGTCGGCACCTCGAAGTGTTTTCGGCCAGGATCATTCGAACTGTGAAACATATTTTAAGTGCGTTTTCATACGACTTACGTTTTGTGTTACATTTGAGTTTTTACTGACATGCTTTTACGTCTCTCCGGCGCTGGATTACGAATTTTAAAAGCGCCCTGAAAAACTTTATTTCGGCGTTGACAAATGACGTTCTCGTGACGAAAACTTGTAAGCACGGATAAGAAAACTGAAGAAAATACGGAAAACGTTATGACTGATATCTTTTTGCTTTATCTGACGTGCCGGTTATGATAAGCTAAGGGATTTGACAAGGACTTCTTGAAGAGGAAACCAAAGAAAATGTGTGCCAAAATGTTGTATAAGTTCTCCTTATTATCTGTCATCGCCGTATGGATTGGAGTGTCAGCTGAAGAGGAAGTGTCTTCTCCACTGAGGGTTGCACAATGCAGAGCTACATGCTTGCAAAAGGTGAGCTTTATTGATATTTTGACTTTGACATTTCAAATAATCGATTTAACTTGTAGCAGGTAAGAAATTTTTGTTTTATTACTAAAACAAAAAGATAATTATTAAAATGCTGATATTCATTTTTGTGTGCCTAGTTTTAAATGTCTTGTTTTACGGACAGATAGTATACTAGCTGGATAGTCAACGAAATTAGGCCTAAAACTTCTTACATGACATGACTGTCACATTTACTAATCTAGTTACAGTTTTAAGTCAATGGTAGGTACGGTTTAATAGTTTCTAATGGAATTTTCAGTAAGTATTGATTTTAGGTACGTTTTTATAAATATTTATGCTTGAATAGGGATAAGGTATAAATCAAAATCAATGGGAGAGACGGATATCCTAATTAGAATAGATGATCCACTCGTATTGCTTTGTTTCGTCACACTATCAATCTCAATAATTCTCTCAGTTAGACATTTAACAACAATGATTGGAAGGGCCACAAACACAGATGAACTCAAAATAATAATGGAATGTATACTAAATAGTGCAATTGAAAACAATTTAATTTAAGCATTGCTTTTAATATTTTTGTAAGGAGTAAGGGAGATTATTTTTGTAACAAACATAACCTGTTCATTTTGAACAAGTCATATTTCGCAGAACCTCGACCACCTATCTAATTGAGGCTGGTCAATACCTACTAAGGCAAAAAACCATTTTGTGTAAGATTTCCGTAAGCAATCGTTCGCAAATATACCTTTTCTATACCTATCCACTAGAGCTTTCAATCGACGAAAAAAGCTGACGCTAGGCCTATTTCTTCTGCTCTACGGCATTTCTCGTTCCGTTTTCTTTTATTTTATTGTGAGACCAGCCAGAGGCGCTCGTGTAACCTGTATTTATGCGGTTTTTCTTTGAAAACTCTTTATTTTCAAAGGCGAAAAGTAGCCTATATTTGTCTCGGTAATATAAACTGTGTAGACTTTCACCCAAATTGGATTAGCCGATTAAATGTAAAGCTTGCAAAATAAATAAATAAGCAAAAGTGTGCCTTAAATGTATGTGCTCAATAAACTTATTTTCTTTTTTTTTCTTTTCAAAAGGAATTTTTGCCACTATGCATTTTAACTTAGTTATCATCTTGTGTTAATTATTAGCATGTTTCAATGCTTACGTAATAAAGCTGTTTGTGTAGTATTGTTCTTTTTTTTGCCTATGTTTGAGAGTTGTTTGATGAAAAAATCAAGGAATCATAAATAAATAAATAAATAAATATGTGTGGACATTTCACACAGCGCCATCTAGCCCCAAAGCAAAGCTTGTACTATGGGAACATTAGGATCATCACATTTTGTTACAATCTGTCAAACAGTACAATCAATACCATATTCACGTGTTACTTACTAATAAACACCGTAACAATTGGCATTCTATGATGTTTAATGTAAAATATTCACAGCTCATAATATTTATAGGTTTACACAATTATTCTTATTCCTAGATGGAATAACAAGATAAAGTTTATAATTAAGTATTCATATTTTTATTTTGACGCAACCTAATCTTAAAATAATGCAAAAGATGACTTTGTTGTGTTGCTAGAGTGGAGTGACTTATTATATCGTAGTGTCGGAAGCTCGCGCTGGACGGCCACCGACTATCTCTAAGTGGAGCACTGATTTGCGCCCAGCAGTTAGCAGTTAATAGGTGAGAAGACCCCAAGACCAGGCTGAAGTACTTCAAAAAATGCTTATGTCCTATAGTGGACTAGCAGAGGTGATGATGACGAAGCTAAATAGATATTTATTAGATAAGGTTTATAAACACAGCAGGTGAGTCAGAATGGTCCAGAACCCTAGGGATGCGTGCTTCATTTGGTACTTAGAAGCAATGGATGAAAGAATGCCCACACAGCTTTTGACTATGCAGAATATCAGCATAAGTTGGTTAATATAGTACTAAAATCTTACGTTTTACTAGTGTCATATCTCATTATGAAATAAAAAAATTGGTTGATATAATTCTCCTAAAAAGTGGTTTATACGAGCGTATATTATAATTCACAACATTATAATTAATGCTAAGCCGATTTACTTAACCGCGATTATAGCATCTAATTTACACGTAATTACAGTAACATACGCGCAATTAATAGAACCCATCAATCAAACACAGTACGCAATTATAATAAGCCAGTAAACTTTATCTGAACTTCGTGGAGAGATAACGACAATATATCTACCAGTATTTACAGATAGTGTTTTATCTAAACCAGTTCACGTTATTTATTCCAACCATCATGAACAGGTTGCTTGCTATCGGGATGCGTCCATAAACGTAATTTGTACCAGCTATCCCCTTTAAATTGGAATGAACTTATTTGTTCCTATCCAGTAAGAGATTGCACCATAAATAATGCTGTTTGTTAATCAAATTCTTGTATCAATAAATATCCGAACTCATGCCATATTGATTTAATATTTTTAATTATAAAATGTTGTTTACCGTTTGTAATAAATTAGAATCTCGATACTGAATCAACATCATTATTCTTTTTAAATATATTAACCATTAGGCATAGGCTACTTGAAATGGATTTCAATGGAACGATAAATTTGTGTTGTCAGAAGCTTTATTACTTATAACCACATTGAAGTCAAATTACTTATTGCAATCTATACATATAACCGATATAGCTTTCAGAATTAGCAAGTTGAAGTGGCAGTGGGCGGGCCACATCGTTCGTAAAACTCACAACCGTTTGGGGAAGAAAAGTTCTCGAGTGGCAACCACGAACTGGAAGACGCAGCGTAGGCCCGCCCCCCACTAGGTGGACCGACGACCTGGTCAGAACCGTGGGGAGCCGATGGATGCAAGAGGCAAGCAGCCGCTCAAAGTGGCGCTCTTTGGGGGAGGCCTTTGTTCAGCAGTGGAAGTCTTCAGGCTGATGATGATACATATTAGTATCAGAGCTTAATGATAAAATTATAATTATAATATTATTTAGCTATTTTACTTTAATTCAATATGAAAGTGCCTTTTAATACCATTATTTTTATTAACGTTTTGTATACGAGGATCCAATGAGTAAATGATTGAAGTACTTACCACCCTGCGTTTCTTTTTACTCTAGGACCTGTAAAGGATTTTTTTTAATTAGCCTGCTTTACTAATTAACTCGAGATATTTTTACTTATTGATTGACGGATCTGTCGGTAAATCGCCCTTATTTCGCTAACTACAATTCTTAAGTTGGTTTGTTTTTAATTACAATTAAACCGTGTCATTGGGCTTTTTATGTTAAAGCACACAAATTAAAATTTATTACTTACTATTTAGCACTTATTAGGTTAACAAAAATATTACGTTCAATATCATAAAATATTTTGTCGATGTGAATCCTAAAATTTTAGCTTGAATACTTTTGTAATACTATTAATAATAGAATGATCAAATTTTTTCGCACTCGTTTTTCAACTATTGGGTAAGATTCTATACACATACTATAATGCTACTTCTAAATCCTCAAATTTTACAAACACCCCGCTTCTCCAATATTCAAACAGTTTCTTTATTTTTCATGCCCGTTTAAAAAAAAAACATATTCCGCATGTTCTACTTGTGCCAGGTAAAAATCAAACAGCAGTACCCATATCACGCACATGATCAACGTTTCAAAATTCGACAGCTGTCGTTAATCCATCTGTTATTTACTGTGCTCACGCTTCGCCTTTTTTGCGTACATTCTAAACGCTTTTAGTGGAGCTTTTTAGAAATCTACCTGCTCACACAATGAGCTGGCTCGCATTAGTTTTTGTTTGTTTTTACGAAGGGATGTGCGTGACGTTTTTAAGGGCGGAAGGATAGGCAGTTATCCTTTTGTGCACAATTATGGGATATCGTGAGGAAATGCGCAAATTACTACAAAATGTGCCTCTGAAAGGGTTTAGTCACAGATTGAAATAAACTATGCTCTAAGAACTGCCCCAAAACGGACAGCAATGTTTTTTTTTTTGGTAAGTATTGTACTGTAAGTGCGTATGCGTATTATATAGATTATAGGTAGGTTTATAAACTGTTTTTATTAATGCTAATTATTAATTAATGCCTTACGCTTTATTTTTGGTAATAATTCTAAGCTTTTACAAAGGAACTATTTCTCTGCTGCATAAAAGGTACGAGTTTCAATAAATTGATGAAGCTTCACTTAACTTGGTTTTTTGATAATTTCAGTTTCTTTAACATGCAGATGGGCTTTATGAAACTGATTTATTCAGTAGAAATTAAATACAAATCTATAAAATAGTTTTCAAAACCTATTTGTTTTACCACAAAAAAATAAGCTATTGACTTAAATATGAAATTTAAATTAAATCCACGTCCAATAATAATAGCTTCTAAAACAAGGCCCACATTGTAAGTGCTACATTGTCGCCAGAAACTATTTCCTTACCATTGTGTCCCCGTCATTGAAACATGGTCTTTTGAATACACTGCCTGCCTTGGATTTTTTGTTCATTTCTACTTTTTAGTTTAAACTTTTGTTACAAGCGCGCCTCCCTCGATGTCGACTCAGAAAACACGTGATGAATTTTAAAAAGTACCTAAGTGCCAAGATATAGATATGGTTATGACTACATTAGGCTTGTAACTTGACTTGTCATGTAAATTTTATGTGTCGTGCCTTTATACGAATTCGTTTGAATACTTTCATGTTGGGAAAATTGTTACGATATGCGTATGTTCTGAATTAGAATGAGGATCATAATGTATGTTTTAAGGTAAACGCTTGTCTGTTTTCTTTGAATATTTGATTCGACGACTCGTAACTTCTGGGAATGCTGTTCCAGCCCTGAATGCTTTTTATAGAACAATAAAAATAAACTGCGCATAAATCCAATATTACTTAGTTATTTTTTGCTACAACCGTTACCTTATTGTTGGCATAGTTTCAACGAAATGGAGTCAACAAATTTTTATTTCATCGTTTGCATATTTTTATTACAGTTATTTAAAACTTTACAAACGTTTCCCCTCACGTAACCGTTCTTAAAAATGAATAATGCTCGTTTCACCTTGAGACCTAAAACATTGCAAAAAAGAAACCATAAAGAAGCCGGGTGATCTCGAAATAAAAATCACGATTAGAAATTTAGGATCGTTCCGCCTTCCCTTACGGTCCCTTTTTGAAGCGGCCACTTCGCCTTTGAGCTTTATTATTTTATCGTTGTTCAGCCATGCACGAGAGGTAAAATAAAATTTTTGTTCGAAAATAAAAAAATCGTCCCAAGGTTTCGGATGCACGTCCTCGGGCGCTTAGAAAAAATAAACGAGAAAGTCGACGCCGAAATGACCTGCGTTTTTGTTCATGATTTGTTTTCGTTTTTGTTACGTTTGAGTTCATTTGGAAGTAGCCATGCCTGTTGCTTACTGAATTAACTCAAATTGCCCTTGTTTATTTTTGTGTTAAAGAATATTGTTTTATGGTCGCCTTGTGGTAAAAATTTTGGATATGTTTGGCAAGATCTAATTAAGAAGAGCTCATAGGGCCAGTGGTCACTTTACTTAGTTTTAGGAGTCAATTACTTTAGATTTCACAAATATGGTAGTGATAATAAATTATTATTTAAAAATTATGCAGAAGATGATGTCTTAATGAAATAAAAAATAAGATAAGACATCGAAGATAAATAAATAGCAAAGTGGAAACAGGTGAAAGGATGAATCTACAAAAGATACTTACTACCCAAGAAAAAGATAATTAATTATTATCATCATCATCATCATCATCATCAGCCTGAAAATATCTACTGCTGAACTTAGACATCCCCATAGAGCATCAGTTTGAGCAGCTGTTTGCCCCCTGCATCTATCGGCTCCCCGCAGGCCGGTTCCCGGCCGTCGTTGGTTCACCTAGTGGGGGCCGGCCTACGCTGCGTCTTCAGGTTCGTGATAGTCAGTCGAAAACTTTTCTTCTCCATCGGACCGGTACTTTAGTTACTACTCTAGTTAATCCCCCCTGAATTAAATATAGAACCTAAGTAGATAGAGACCAAAAATATTAATCTTGTGTAGATGTATATTTGTATGATTATTCCAGAAAAGGCAATCGTCACTAAGACGGTTTGCGCACCTCGTGAAGGGTAGCTTATCTGGCAAGGCAGTCGTAATAGAGCCGTACACGAGAGAAGACGATTAATGATTCATGACCCCTCGTAGCGCAGTGTCATCAATATTATTCTGTTTGTATCCAACGCGTTTGGCCCACCCTCGTCCGCGCCCTGCTCATACATAAATAAGCGCGACACGTCGTCTTCTCTGATTACATCGCACCGATGTGAGAAATAGTGTACTCGGATGCTGAACTCTTTTGTTCAAATAACAACGAATATTTATATACATAATTATACTTTTATATATATTCTAGTTTTTCCCTGTATATGCATCGGTCTCAAGTTTCCGATAGATCGTAGATAAGGTCAAGAATTTATTTGTTTGACGTCCATGAACTGATGCCACAATTGGACCCGTGAAGTTTATTGGTGTCGAATAACAACCTGATCTATATCGGTGCCCTTAACTAAGAGGCAGGCTTGAATATCGTAATAGGAAATATCCTCACTAGAGGATACCTACACTTAAAAATGACGTAACCCTCACAACATCAGCTGCTGAAGCTGAAGAAAAAATAAACGGTGTTTAGAAGCCTCTAGAGTCTAGACTAAACTATTATTATTTTATATCATTTTAGTATTTTTATTAATCAAAATGTCAGTAATAAGAGTAAAGTGATTTCAGACCATGTAGCAATAAAACAAAAAACACAACAAAACAATAAAAGATTAGTTATGCTAGGTATTATTATACAAGGTGACCTTGAATTGGTATGTTATCCCGAAAGGGGGTAAATCTACACCCCAAGGCAGACAATCTTTCTTCTACGACTTTACTAAATTAATAGTTTTTCATTGAAGAAATGCCATGTAAAGTTTACGTCTGAAAATAGCCTTAGCGCAGCTGGGTGGTTGTACTTCGTCCTTGACCGAGTGCACATAAATGAGTTTAACGACCTGTGTTATGAAATGTATTTATAGTATCTTATTAACTCCCGTAGCGATCGCACGTGCAATTTTGTGAGTGGATTTATTTTTTACCATGGAGGTTTGGTAACACCCAGTTTCAAGTAAGGCTCTCACAACTTGTAGGGTATCATGGTCCCAGTCCCCCCATTTCGGGATAACATACCAATTCAAGGTCACCTTGTATGTACCTATAGATAGTTAACGAGTATTTGGAAAGGTCACCGTAGCCTTTGCACATTTGTAATACTAGACGTGCCAGGAGGGCCACTAATGCTTGGGTTGCCATATGATAATAATGTTCTTTTGATCCTCTATTGCATGTCGTAGCTCTGGAAAATACTGCCAGTTAATGCTTATTTCATATCTTAGGGATAAAGTACCTAATACCTTTATAAATCGAGTCGTATGTGACTTCCATGACACAATAATCTTTAAACGTATCGAGATTTTATCAACACCTAAATCTCACCTTACTTTATTTATTGACGAAACTGAAATTATTATTCAAACACATTAAGTATTTGATATCAAACGTATTGATATTATACAAGTATAGTTTCACATTAATAAACCGGTGCTATGTATGACAATAAAAGAAACACATCGTTACTAGAAATTACATGACGTTCCGTTAGTCCTAAAGTTGATATAGGGTCTCTTGTCACGCGATACGGTGATAAAGCATGCTTCAGGGCAAACTAAGTAAAATAGGAACTCGAACTGGATTCCGAGACAAACACAGATTGATAATGCTATATTTGAGTCGCTGATAAGCTGTCACAAACTTTCAAACAACATTTATCAAAGCCATTGTTTAAAAAAAATAGAATAACCAGTGGTATAATATGACGTGATTAATAGAATCATTCGAATGTAAATTTCATAATTATTCTCATAGAGAAATTGTCAAAATTTAAATTACATTAAAAATTTAATGCTTCTTATATCTTTTAAAATTGGAAAGTCCCAAACCAAGACTGTTATTTTAATGAAGTGACAACCGTTGAATTTATCGAGCTTTATATTGGTTAGTTAGCTTCATTTGTCAGATAATGAATAGTTCGTAAAGATCTACTTTTTTTTCCTCGCTCCATTGGTGTCAAAGCGCACGGAAAAGCTTACCTTGTACTGTTCTGATAAATGATGTGTCCGCTACTGCTACACCGCTTCGCTTTTAATCCTCGAGCCACTATTGTGTTCCCGTCCAATTTTTGACGTTAACCGTTTTCTTCGTCCACAAACGACACCTACGTTGTTTGGATTTCGGTAAATAACAAATTAATGGCCCTTTCCCCTTTATCTCTGTTTACAATCAATCAACCATATGCGCACGCTATCTAATGGTTTGTCGTATTCGCTTATCTACGGATAGCTTCGAACAAAGAGTCCGACAGATTTCTTATTGTCTCTTTCGAAAAAATATAATGAGCGCTCGTAAAGATGAAAAATAAACAGCGCAGTTGTAAAGATTAGAAATTATGAAACGATTTATCAGTTTTAATGATTCCGTGAGTTCAGGCGGTGGTTTTGATTACATATTTAATGTTACAGTAAACTGTTACGTCGTACCGAAGTTGATTGGGATTCGATTAAATGCAGCTGCCTTCACCAAAGGCGTGGACTGAGCCCTACAGGCCACGATGGAATGGAGATAGTTTTAATGCTCGTAAATTTCAATCCGAGGCTTGGCCGTTCGATCAACTAATCACTTGCGTCGGGCTATTTGCTAAAGTTTCAAAACTAAAGCAGGGGAATTATGGGAGTTATTAGCTCGAACATATTTCATTTTCGCACTTGCTCTATTTGTTTATTGTAATTAACTGTTTGGTTTTATAGTACCTACTTACTGTTAGTCTTATATTTGGAACTCATCAGTCGAGAGGAAAAAGGAAATTGATCGAAATAATAAGTAAAAACAATAATATATGAACCCCGGCAAAGCTACGGGCTGTAGTTACTATTATAATAATCTAGTAATATAAATGTGAGAGTAGAAAGCTTCATGCATCAAATAATTCATATAGAGCTGTGTAATGTTTGCATTGGGCGGAGCTTGGCTTGCGCATACGCCATGGGGGGAGTTTAGTGGGGAAATGGACATCATTATTAAATATAAAACAATAACTATATTTCCTGTCGTAATAAAATAATCATCTACTATAATTGTGAAGAACAAAAAGATATTTACACAATATTGTTTTATAGCACCCATTCGATTTGTAAAGAATGACGGAAATCAATGTAAAACGTAACTTAAATTTCGCCAAATATGTTTATAGTATTTCTAAAGTTATGCCGATTAAAATAAATAAATTAAAGAGTAGGTAAACACTATTTTGATACAATTTTACTATTCAAAAAAGTGCTTGTTATTTTCCGTTTAGAACAGGAAGTGAAGAACACGCAAACAAAAACTCACTTTTTCGACCATTTGTTTTTATAAAAGGTGTAAAATTTATGATGTCCCCAAATTCCACCCTGGATAGTCCTAAATCTCTCTATCTCGGGGTTAATCTTTCAAAAGCAATAAAAAAGAATCTTTGGATCTAACAAATATTTTGTACGAAATTGATGGCGTACCTTTTACTTATCGCGCGGTCGAATCTATAATGTGACGATCAAAATTCCTAGAGGTGTCGATACAGACTTTGAGTATGCTACTGATGTATGTGAAGATTGTACATTATCGCTTAATAATAAACTTTATCGAAAATATATTTCACTGCAAGTGGAGTCTTTCTTTAGCTGCAAAGTTAATTGACTTAACACAATTCCAGATAATAATGTTATTGCAATCCCGCTTTGAAGAAAATATTATTTTATGAAATTAAAAAAAAAAATTAGTGTGCTGTTCTTAATTTTAATTAAGCAACAAAATCTTACTAATGCAGCGTTTTTCAACATAGCGTGTTATGTTATATACAAGTTGAATAGAAAATCTAACTCAATTCAGCAAAAAATATAAGCCAGCTTCACGAAGTAACCAATATTGTTGTTAAAACAAGGCTGTTATTTATAGCGTCGTCAGTGTCATCTCCAGATTTACTATAAGATTTAAACGTTGATAGAAAGCATAACAAAAATAAGTAAAAAACTAAATTCTTTCCCTCGCAAAATAGCATACGCACGTAGATAAATACTACTGTACTGCCACTTAAGTGTGAAACGATCATTGGGCGAGCGTGGGCGACGCACTTGATATTCCTTACAAAAACTTGAGGCACCCCGTTGTTTTAGTGAATAAAATAATGAAATATGTCTCTTTATAGCTTTTCTTATGTTAAATGTTGAGAGTTTTAAATCTTGTTTATAAAAATGACCCGCAGAGCTCCATGCAGCTAAAGCTAATTTTGATCTTGACGCTATTTGAATAGAGATTTTATAATGAATGCGAGTCTTTCTCTGTATATTTATGGTCATTTGATAATGCTAATATTTAAATAACCGATTTCAATAAACGTAATGATCGTTAAAATCAGTTTAATGGTAAATAGAGTCATGATATTAATTTACTTATTCGTCGAAGTGAATTAAGCGGAATGTAGCGGAGCATTATTTTTAGTAATATTGGTGCTTTTACAAATGGATTTGGAATCGTTATTATTTATTTTGAAATTAATTTTTTAATAAATACTTTAGTAAGTATTTGAGTAGAGTTGAGATAATTAGCCACTGTTTTCAATTCGAGCAGGGATAGTTTAGAAATAAATAAAAAAGTAAAAACTCAATTAGAGCTTTGACAGTTTAGCCTGTATTCATTTAGTTCGTGGCAGGCAATTAAGTAATAAAACTATGATGAAAATAATTGATGTGAAAAGCAAATAACTATTATAATATTTTGGTTACTAATTATTTCCCTAAAAATGGTTTATATTTGTGATTTTGAAAAATAAAATAAGGAATGTGTAGGTATGCCAATGTACTTGTTTAGCATAAGTACATTTTAAGTAGTAATTTCATGTTTTTAAGGAGGCATAAATCACTAGTTAATTTTAAACTTTCGAGCCATCTGTGTAAACTGTGAAGATGTCGACGAACTGTGATAAGTCGACGAAGTATAAATACAAAGATACCAATAGGGATGCCGAGTGTATAGTAATACCTACTGTCACGAGCAGACGCTCGCGTGTCACGGCCAATAACAGCTATCAATGTTGCGTGCATTTGGCCAAGACACATGGTACGTTTATTCTGGAATCCTAAAATAATAATGTCACTTTTCCATTGCATTACTCAAATAAAAGTAAGCCAAGTTGCATGACAGTTTCATTTGGGAATTGTTTATATTCGGTACATTAAATCTTTCCAAATGAAATAATTGATGAAAGTAACAGTTTAACGTAGCCGTTGTTGTAATAAACGCTGAATGTATTATTCCAAGAAAATTATTTTCTCAACGATGGCATAAATACCCGCTAAAATCTACACGCTCGAATAAAAAAGCTTCTTAACGATTCAATAAAATCTCGCATGTTTGTTTATAGGCCTCGATTGAAAATCGAATTAGCTAGATATTTTATCGGCGTAATATTGATTTCATTGGTATATTTATTAGTGGCACAATGCACGGACAGTTTTATTATCACAGCCGAGATATTTTAACGAAGTGAACTTACGCCTAAAATAAAAGAGGAACATGTCGGAGCATTTTTTGTTCATCGGACACGCCATTTAAGTCACAATCGTAAATTTTATTGAAATGTCGCAACAGCGATCGCCGCACGAGATGTCTTGTCTTCGGGGACGAATTTATGCGTAATTCGTAAACAAATTGACGTGTTCGGGACGCTCTTTGAAGGGGACTCCATCTTGACGATCTGACGCGTCTTTTGAGTCTTTTTGAATGTTTACGAGATGAATGTTATATCTTCTGTGAACTTTATTGCTTCCATTTCTGGTTTTATATTTGACTCGAGATCCGTTGAGTTTTATCAGGCATCAATCAGTTTACAAATTTCTTTATCGCAGGCTTGGAATATTTGATCACAGTGGCTTTAAGATATCGGAATCGGATAGGCTTTAAGAATGACACCTCAATGCTACTCCTGTCTGATTCGTATGGCTTCATAAGTCGTAAAACGGTATCACCTTACACAATAGCTGCTATTGTCTTTTAGGAATAACTGTCCTTTCATTTTTCCACTGAATAGATCGTTGTTTACTTAGGTTACGTGTTACGTTACTTAAAGTTTCCCATGTTTCCTCATTTTCTATGAAATGTCAATTATGTTGTTCGAAAAATATTTGCTACACTTGCAGATATAGGCAACTTTGGTTTTCATGAATATTCTTTGGTATGTAAAGTAACTAAGTGACACTTTGTAATGTGGCTTTTAAACTTTCATTTGTGGCATTTAAAAATCTAGAGCTCTGCTGTTATAAAGTCCAACAACCATTGCACCGAACGTGAACAGATGGGGCAATAAACTTTTTATTTGTACAGAATTCAATCAATAATAACAGGAGAGTGTCATGAACGTGATCGGGGTCTGTGGCGCCCGCAGCGCGAATGCCACAGGTTTTCTCAACCAGGCTTCCTGCTGTTTTGTGTTGCCATCTAATCGGCTATTAACCACGTTTTACGCGCGGCGCATTAGCGTTTCAACATGTTTATTCTTAATAGACTCCTAAATATCACTGTTTTTGGCCATGAATCGTCGTAATCGGACGTATTTATTTTAAAACGTAGAAGCACAGTCTAAGTAAGCCATTTTTCTCAGTTTTATGGCATCGAACTTGGAAGAACTTGTCGCAAATAAATCGACGGAGACAGTTCCGCTTCTCATTAATTAAAGACCGCAGGTAGCATTATAGTTAGCAATAGGCACAAGAATAATACATGCATACTGAATGTTTCCTCTCCGAGCTACTCGAGTACATTTCTGATGCCTATCTGATCCCTAAGAATCCGTAGAGCTATCGCCAGACATCCGTTGTTTTGTACTTATCACACTAAATAAAAACCCATTTTTGCTTAAACCTAACAAAACCCATGCTCATTCTTACGGTGGCCGGGGGCTCGTTTATCGCACGTGACGTGATAATTCTTTTATTCCTGACACTTTGTTTCCACATAAATTACTCGAGCTTTCGGCTACCGAGGATCACTTCAGCTGGCGTCACCACATTCGTGGATTTCTCTTTGTTCAGCTTCGTTTTGCATTCCTCCATCTGGGTTTGCTCATTGTCTCCTCGGTATAAATTAAAAAAAAAAAAGATTTTGTTTTTATTCGCGCTGTCTTCCTTGCCCACGACTTTATGTGACGTCAAGTTTGGAATGAAGTATTCCAGCGTGCAGCCTTTACGCAACGTTGCAGTTGAATAAATTACTGTACCTACCTTTTTTTAATTATAAGGATACGATTAGGATTTATTTCTTTCCTTATTTATCCATATTACTAAAATGCAAGCTTTTACCAAATTTAAACAATGTACGAGTATAACTATGTTTAAACTAAATGTCATTGACACTATTTTACAAGTACTAACCAGTACATATAGCGGTTTATTTGTATGCACTATGCAACACTCGCTGCTTATATTCATGGTCACGTTTGAAACAGCACGTTTTAAACACGTGTTTTGTTATCTAATAGAAATTTTCATTCACCTCTCTCTTTAGTATCCACTTTAAAATGTATTTCACTTTGTAATAGTTTTGGTTCAACGAATTCCTTGGAATCTCTTTAGTGGGTATCACTTTACATGCAAATCTCCTTCCCCAATGACCACTAATGCCAAATTCAAAGTTCCCTTACCCAACACATTATTAACAGAACCTACCCAACGTGACCGAAGTAACAAGTGCCTAATCTACTTAGCGGTTACATCAAGGTTCGATGTCTGATGAAAATTAGATCCTTTCTCTGTGGTAGTTTGTGTTTTGCTCTTAATATGTAAACAAGCAAGAAACCTATCTTACATCAGAAATAATCAGTATTTTCAACTCAATGAAAATTATCAAACGTTGCTTTAGTTGAGCTAAATTCATCTTGTAAACTTTATTCATGGGTATATAGCTACGTAAACTTAGATTTAACTATAGAGATTTAACCTCAGGAGTATGTTGGTACTTTATTTATACTTCTCGCTCCCATGCTTCGTGAGTCTTTTGAGAGTAACGAAATAATTCTGGGTCTTTGGATTTAAATTATCTTAGTCATCATTTACTGATTTTATAATCATAAAAAGTCATCTACTGTTATTTGACGTTTACCTAAAGTAAAAGATCCGTATAATTTCATGTTATGTAACATTATTCCTTTGAATGCTCAAGCTAAAGTGCCTAACTGTAAACACAAATCTGTAATATCAATTTCTACCAACGTTATTAATGTTAGATATGAAATTGGAAATAAGTTAGGATTAATGTTTAGTCAGCATGGACAAATGTAATTTTAGATTGCATATTGATTAACAATTGCTGCTTGAATACTGCTGAATGAGCTTTTGTGATCATTTTAGGTACCTATACCTATCGGTGCGCAGTAATTACTGCATGTCAGAAGCAAACATAACTTATGTTTAACATGCAGTTTCACCCATATAATATCCTGGTTTTACCTCAGGAACTACTTATTTCAAGATAGAAATAACTATGTTGTTTTTTGTAGTACGTATAATCTATTTTGATGAAAAGAAACAAACATATTTATGAATAAATAGAGCTGTTAAATCTCATCAAATAATAAGTAACAGTTAAATCAATTAATAATTTCAATCCGAATTCGTGGGAACTGTTTTCACTTCGTGTTAAAACGCTTACCAACTAAACACAAATGTATTAAGATAAAGGTAATCATTTACTACCCTAAGAATGAACAAAAGTAATAGCAGACACCGATTAAAGACCACATTGATGACCATTACACAGAATTGATGTATAAACAACGCCATAACTATTTGAGGGCAACCAGAACTAATTCCCAATGTGGTTCTGCTATTAAACTGTCTCCTGCAGCAGATAACGGTAGCATAGTTCATTGACCCAACCCCGATCTGCGCTGTAAATGAATCCTAATAGTTGTTCCAAATGTATAATAAGCTGTTATAAGCTATGTAGCAACTGTTACATAGACTGTGAATAGCCTAACGACTTCCTAAGTAGCGATGTGCCGTACATACTGATTATTTGAGACTAGATTGTTGGGTTATAATAACAGTTCACGTGTTATGGCCTGCATAATACCTCAGTTTGCCAGCTGTAGAGAATACCAATTAAGTTTTTATATACTTTCTTCATTGCAGATCTTGTATTACGGTTGATTAAAGTGGTCTTATTATTATTATTTCTTTTCTCAGAATGATTTAAGTCGAAACAAAAAATGCTTTTAAAAGTATTGAGATTTTTATTGTCATGTATGAATTCTATCTTATGATAAGCATCATACTCCAGTTTGCCAAAGTACTTTCATAGATTTGGCACCTTTTCAAAAGGCTGACCCCATTTGATTTAACAATGTTGGTGACAGAGGAAATGAATCCGGGAGATACTAAATCATATTTTAGAATTGGCATTTACAACGTATTTTTTAAAGATGAAGGCTATTTGAGATATTTTTACAGTAATGGTTTGCACCTCAAAGTTATCGACGATATAGTAAAAAAAATAGACAAACGCAATGTGGTTTATTGGGAACACAGTTCGTATAACACCTAGCTATAATAGTATTCTTTGCAAACAGTCGCACGCATCACTGTATAAAGTAAATCAAAAACATCTGCTGGAAGTCCATTTGCTTCAGCTACTTTGATCTTTATCCTAATACGAACAATTTTCCACACATTTACAAATAATGCATTCTTTGTTGCAGGTAATTTTCTAACAGGAAGGCTGACTTCCTTCAATTGTTACTTTTTGTAACCGCATCGTAAGTAAGTCTGAATGGACGTGCGGGTTATTATTCAGGTGACATAAAGTCACAAATGTGTCACCTTTATAGTCCCTTCATAATGGATTCTCGCTGCTAACTTGAAAGCATTTTGCAAACATTTCGTGTACATCCGATCCTTTCTTCTGATGTAGAGCGGAAATCGGCGGAATTGAAATTGGCTGCGCTCCGTGACAATGTAGTTCGGAGGCCACAAATAAATGTGCCTATTCAATGTTTGGCAAACGTTTTCTAGGATCGTTTCAATAAAAGTTATTGTATTGAAACTATTGAAAGCTGACAATGGATGGCACAGGAAGTGATGCGCGTTTGGTATTGGAGCAAGTGGACTGTTTATAATTTGTTCATTGTGAACGTGTAATGGAACGCGTCCAGCGCGATCGCTATTGTTGAGGGCGCGCGACCAATGTTCTCTTCCAAATTGGCTTTTTACGTAATTTTGTAGAGTTATACAGAATATTCGGTACAGGGTAAGCCAAAGAGGTGGGCGTGTGGGATCTATATGGAAGATACAAGTTCGCGTAAAAGCGCTGGTAGGTGTTAGACTTTTTTCAATTGGTTGATTTTTACCATTCATTTTCCTAGCATGAAGAGAGGTCTTAATAAGATCTCTTGAATGAAATATATAAATAAATTAAAAAGGCAAAAAGGGAACCGTTAAATACCTATGATCATTTATGTACATTTTACACATAAAATGCACATAATTATATGTGTAACAAAGTTCTATCACATATACTATTACGTATTTCGTATATATTATTTACCGTGTAGTAGTTTTATGTACCTGCCTGTACATTAAAATTAGCCAGGCCACAGATTTTATCAGACTCAAAAAAACTTCTTAAAAAAAAACTTTCTTGTTATCTCTTCCCGGTAGTCAGATCACAATGACTACCGCTACAATGCGCGATAACTAATCGCATTACGTCTGTTAATAATTAATTCACCGATATTTCATACGATGTGATAGACTTTATCTAAAGTCCCCATCACTGCCTGATACAGTCTCTAAGCACCATACCGAATCCATTTTACCTAGAACCCTTTCTTACAATACGCCTTTACCATCTCTGACTCAAGAACATTAATCGGGGGATCTATAAATAATGGTAATGTTTTACTATTGGCTCGCGACTTTAGGACCTCCTAGTGGGTCAATCGTTAACTGTTTATGTGATTTTTATTGCTTACCTTTTGTGAACTATATCAAAATGTTCTATTAAAATTCAAAACATTCGTAACTTTACGATCTCAACGGACCGTTGCTAAATTATACCTATTAATTTGATTGTTAACGGCTTCATATCCGTTATTACTATTCATTTACATTTATTTATATTTATATAATAAAATTCTCTTTACGTATTTATTTTTTCTTTGCTCTCAACCATTAAAAATATTTAGTGTTTAATAACTCAATTTGATTCAATTTTTAGCAAAATGTTACTGTACTGTATATTCTAAATAATTGGTTGAACCTTTTGATTATTTGCCTTCAATTAGAAAACAGCAACAAATTATTTTAAAAACTGCATACTGCACTAAGATTCCGACCTTTGTGAAAAGCACATTCATTAGATCTTGGTTCATTTTCTTGTCCCGAAACCCGATCATCCACCGGTCCCATAACTCGTCCCAAATTCGGGTTTCAATACTCACAAAATTACCCACAAGCCGCTGGTAATTGGGAAATGCAAGACAGCAGAATGTGGCCATTAAAATGTCATTTACGGACCACTTATGATTCCCTGACTTAATTTGAATGCTGAGTTTACATACGGTTACTTTTATTGTGTACGTAACAAATTATAGTGAGCTAAAAGATTTCACCGTGAAGGTGGTTTAAAAATTATCAAAATTGTTTTGGTGAAATGACTTTTTGTGTCATGAATTTCGTGAATTTTTTCATATAGTACTAAACCACAGTATTACTTACTACTGCTACTGTAGTTATTATATTATCTGGGCTTCTGCTTACTTTTAACAATCAGATACTTTTATTATTTAATTCTTAAGCGTGCCGGAAACACAAATTCCGCGGTTATGACTAAAGCTATTGGTGCTAAGCTTATCTTATTCCCGATGCTTCACAGTCTTTAAATATGATTCACGTTCATCAAGCTCATATTTTTTTAGACCATAGCCTTACGTTTGGGGTCTATAGATGAAAGAATCTATATATATATATATATAGATATATATAAAATACAGTCACGAGATTAATTGTGAGATCTGCCTCTTTATTTTTGTTTAGGCAGTTTACAAAGTTTTTGTCTTTGTCAAACATACTATCACTACGTATTAGAGTAGTATAGTAAGTAAGTAGTAGGTAAGTATAGAAATTTCAGACGTATTTTGTTAAAACCCAATACTGAGTGTGACGTCACGACCTACCATTTGTCAAGCTAAGCCGTATTGAGCCCGACTTACGTATCTGGCTGCCTCGTATCACTAAATATCTTGATAGGAGCAAAGGATTTAACAGTCTGTAATAGTATGAGGTACACAACTATTTGATATCTGGCATATTAAATTATTATCTCTATGCCCAACAATATTTAAAGCTAGGGCATACAAGATTGAAATGGTCCTATGTTTAATAAAAACTAGTTAGAGCCAGTAAATTAAATTATATTCATCAAAATTACTTTAGCATATTTTTTTTGGGAATGAATGACGTGACTAGCTCAATTAATAGTCGTTCAATTATATGATTATTAATTTATATTGTATACAAAACTCTATATTTATAATTCGTATGCCATAAAGATGAGCTGACGAATAATCTGTTCCTTCAAAACAGTAGTTTTGAAATTGGTCTGAATCCTTTTATTTTTATCACATAGCATTTTTTTTTATTTTTATTTTTTCATAGACTTCATTACTAACTTAGGTAATCAATTGTTTACACGATGTCATAGAATTAGAATCAAAGAGGTACTAGATGGGTAGGTACTTACGTAGTTTAAATTACAAATAATGTACGTAATGGCTTGAATACTGCTTGAGGCTACATAATGGGTTATTAACTGGATTTTCCTAGTTGTTAAATGCATCACATTAATTAAGCTTTGTACTTTATTAACGGATCTTAATTGGTAGGTCAACAGATCAATTAGTAATAAAGTTTATTTCTTAATTCCACTGTACTTAAACTTAATCTTCTTCGTTGACCTTAATACTTTCTGTATAGAGATCTTTCACGTTTATTGTCAGAATGATGAGTGCTATATTTTAAAGTCGTTGGTAGGTACAGCATCTTGTTTTTTTTAAATGCATGGTTTTAAACTGTCACTACAAACTTTTAAGGATTGCCTAATTTGCATCAGTGTTTTATTTTGATCAGGTGATAACTATAATCAACTAGATTATTTATGTTGGAAGGTAGCGTTTAGCTTAGACTTGTGTAATAATCGAACCAGTTAGATCATAACTTCAAGAACTATGAGTTGACTTGGGTGGCATGTACGAACGGTGTGCAAGGAATAAGTAGACATTGATATCTTTTCGATCTACTTTTTAATGTAAAGATGGTTGGCTGAAGTGGCAATAGGCTGGTCGTATTTTAAGAACTGATAACCGTTGAGGTAGGCATTTTCTAGAGTAGACACCGCGAATTGGAAGACTAATGTACAAGACGCTCTGCGGCGAGATGGAGTTGATGGAAGACTAGGCTCAGTGGCGTACCTTGGGAAAGGCTTATTTTCTAATGTGATGGTGATTATGACAAAAATATGGATGCGCGTTGCACTCATTGAGACATTCAAGAATATCTACGAGTTATGAAAATTTAAATGACACATAATTATAGTTTGGTTTAAAGTTTGATATAAACCGTACCCTATATTAGTCTTATTCATAAGCGACTCGTGTTCTGGACAAGGGGATAAAACTATGCCTTGACCGCTCGTTATTAAATTCACCGCAAGAATGGTTTTCAGCCTTTGTGATAATCTACTTTCACAAGCCTTTGATGACATCTCGACTCTGTTTGAAACTACTAAATCCAGATTATACGAAACAACTAACCGTGACAAAATTTCTACTCTGTATGCGGTAAATACAGAAACTTTGAGTTTGTTATCTGTGGTTTGACGCAGACTTCGTGATCACGGTCGTAGGTACGAGAGAACTCTCGAAAGTTTACTTTATATTACTAGTCCCCAAGTCCACAATCTAGCTTCTTCGAATTAGGCAGATAACGCTCTCTGTAGAGATAAGTCTGGTGTTTATTCGCACAAAATGCTGGCAGCAGCTGAAAGCGTCTACTTAGCCGCCTTTGTTTTTGCTGAATTAAGTAGCGTTTATGCTTTAAGTGGCTAGTCAGAGTCGGAAAGTAAATAAATCTTTTTTCTTTTACTGCTTTTTAGAGCGTTCCCTCAAAAGTCTTTGTTAAAAGTTATTTGGTGAAAAATCCACTTTTACAAATTGTATTGTTCTGTTAATTAGCTTTTTTGTGTGCTCTCTTTGTAATCTTATCCGTTAAATTAAATAAAAAAGTAGGTCAGATTATTGTTTAGTTTAAACCTACACAAAAAGTTGTATAGTGTTGGATTTTAAGGAACGAGCATTTTCCGAGTATACAAATAATTTCCGCTAATTGTTTCAAGGATCGAAGATTTGAGCCCTCCGACCAGATAGATGCACACGGTAGTTTCACGAAAGAATTGTTTGGAAGAATATTATTTTCGTATTACTAAAAGAGGTCAGAACCAAAGCAGTCTACGATGTTACTTTGTATTTAGCTTCAAACTCTATTACCTTTTTAGGTAGAGGTTACAGCTACTTGCACGATCTATCCAATTTATTCTCATCAAAGTCTCAATAGACTTTTTATCGAATACGATAACGTTGAATATTTTAATTAAGAAGTACATAAATAAGAAGCTATTACGTTTACAAATGGTTCAAGAGACGCGTCCGTGACCATGCAACAAAGCATCAGGTAGCTACATTGATGCCGGTTTACTCTAAGTAAATTGGATACCGATCGAACCGTGACGATTTTATCTCATAAAAACGTTTTACCCTTTCTTTCGTACCTTTACGTAATACTAACGCTCACAATAGTCAGGTTCGGAACTTTTAAATAATATTATAAACTGAGAACCTCTTATATAAACTTTGTTTGGCAAAGTTAGGAAATTGTTCATCACGTTACTCAAAGATACAAAGATAGTTCTTTTACAGTTGAGTATATCAGCTAGTGCCACCTCCCCCAGTGATTAGAACTTCCATAAAGCTAAGATACAAAGCGTGCTGTTGAGATTTATCGCATAGAGCCGAGTAACATCACCGTAAATATCCGCCTTACGCTTCCACTTCCACTGAACTCCTTTCTATTGATTTATGGTCGAGGGTTTTAAAAGCTTGCTTTTTACAAAGCAACTTTAGCCAGTTGTTCCCAACTGTCCGCAGCATCTGGCCTTCTTAACTTCGGTTTTTACTCGCCGTCTCAAACTTTGTCATTTTAAACTTCGCCTCTAAAATGATTTTAAGACTACAGATTCGATGTTAAATTCCTGATGTCTCGACAATGCTGAAGCTTAAATAAATTAACCATCGTAAGATTGAAGAACAAACGCGGATACGGACAGATGAATAGGAAACGTTCGGCGTACTTTATTTAATCAACGAATGGAAAATTCTCAGTCTGCCATCGCGAACATAAATCCTTATTAATCCTCATTTGGGATTCGATTTAATAATGAATAACAAGACCTGCAGCAATAATTCTGAAGGGCGCGTTTATAGTAGTTTATAATATTATAAATCAAGTACTCGTGTACTTGTCATCGTTGAAGCAATATCAAAGCTCATTGGAAGATAATCCGGGTTATTTAAGAGGTATAGTCCCGTCGACGGCGCTTTAGAGAGGACATTCGCCCACACAACGTTGTCGGTTACGCTCTGCTATCGGGGGCGGGTACTTTGTATTACGGTTACTTGTGCTATCTTCATGTCAGTTTATTTAGCTTAACACTAACTTAATTGGCTATAAATTAAACAGTTGGAAGTTAGCTAGTTACCGAGTCCGTTTCAGCTCTCTCGTCTTGTTAAATTTGCGTATCGTAACCAGGTAAACGGGTATAATTTATGTATGTGTTGTGCGGTTCCGTACATAATAAATATCAACAACGGTTACTTGTTTACTCACTGGTTTTGATTGCATTAAATTATGTATCCGTTTCAAATTCTAGTGGACCTAACTCACTGATAGCTGACAGGTTTACAACAACCTATAAATTTTGAAATCATGAAGTGGTTATATCGAAACTGGCGATGAAATTTTATTGTGTGATGCCTGGTGTGGTATTTTCAGGATTAATTTCGTAGGTTACAAATAATTATTATCAACATCAAACGTTTTGTGTCCAAGTTCCCATAAATAATATTACATTTTACAGCAATTGTATGTATTGCAGTGTCAACTTTGATGTGATTTTTTCACCATAATATATTGTTGTTAAATTATTTTATTTTTCAATTCATTTTTAGACTACGTAGGTACATAGATCAAATTAGATACCTACACCATCTACGAAGTACTTATCTGTAAGTATATAGGTACAGAACAGAACAAGACAGTTTTGCGCTATATAGGGTTATCTATATAAGCACTATTGAGCTCTGTGCGTGTTTGTGATAGCTGTACTTACTTTAGTGGTGTGCGTGCGTGTATACTGTAATAGGACATTCATACACACAAACCTCCCCTCGTTGCGTTGTTTCGTACCCACTTGTTTCTCAGGCGTTTGCCCCTACCCACTGGTGTGCTAAAGCAGGTGGAGTCACAATTACTAGACTAGACTCTAGCTAGAGTACTAAGTGCCTGCGTTATTTATGCCTACCAATTTCTAGGATTGTTGGTGTTGCCTCGAAGGAAAAAGTCGGTTTATACCCATCCACCTTTTGTTTTTATATACATACTTACAAGTTTCTTTTAGCACAGTGCTCGTTATTTATGTTGTAGGTAAAATTTTGGATTTGATTTACTTTTGTAAGGATTCATACTATTGCAACCTTCATTAAAGAAAACAATTTTCTTATTTTTTGGCTAGGTTTAACAGTAAGTTTGCAAAAGGTCCAAATACAATTAAAGTGTTATTGCTTTTGTAACTGTTAAAAGCGTCATAATATAAAGAACCCATTTTACAGCGAACACTCGATAACAATTGGCTTATCGCGTATATATATGCAAATCGAGTCTTAATCCACCGTAGAATTTCTAAGTAAGACATTTACATTTCCAGTAGCACTCCGCCTTAATAGGCTTAGTCCCTGCACCTACGAAGGATCACCTCACTCCTGTTTACCCTTACGGAGAAAGAAGGAACTTTATGGTGTTTGGGTCCCACTCTTATAATTCTTCCAGCTTGTTTGTCTTGGATTAAACGCATGTCTTTGCTTTTAGCGCTACTGTTTACTCGACCGCCTACATAAATATTTGTAAGAGAATGCGGCCATTTACTTACCCGGTTACGAACCCTTTAATTGCTCTTCTTATTTTATGCTTTTGAAATATGGCCTTTGATAAGTTTAAGCTCCGCCGCGCTGGTCATAAACGCAATCGTAAAAAACTCGTGCGCTCCAGATTAGGTACAAAAATAAAAGCGTAGCGTTAATCTCATTAGATGATTATTACGTTTGATATGGGTCGGATTCCTGTTCTCATCAGCGATTCCGATCAATGAGGTCTCGGATTGTGGGATCGGAGTATAAGTGTTTCATGCAACTGTACATTCGGACTAATGATATCTCCATTGTTCACGATTCTGATCGATAGGTACGCTCGTGAGCAAAATGCTCTCTGTATCTGATATCGACTTCTGATTGTGTTTCAGAACAACTTACGTGACTTTGTGTTTATTTTCATTCGAATAAATCAAACTCACGTGCTTCGTCTCAGAAGTTTCAATAACATATAGTTTATGTGCAAGTAGACGCTGTAAAATAGTGGAGTATACACGAGAACTCAAGTAATACCTGGCATCGAATAACCATAAAGAGAAATAAACTGATCGCATCTTACCCACCGTAAGCTATATAAACGACGCGTCACAACTTAAATCAGATACATTGCAAGACATAACCATTTCTAAGACCCCTTTACGCCTCCGCTGTACCCTTACCGGGTTACCAAGAGTACTGTCGGCCGCAGAAACGGTTGCAGATAATTTTCGCATTGCAGCAATCGGATTCGGTGCAGATATCGGTTTGTAACGGTCTTAGCATCGAGGTTGCATTCTACGCGATTTCCCTGCGACTTGCATCTTGATTATGCTCGTTTTATCTCGAATAGGAGACCTTTGAATACGTTGCGTTGCTATCTTGCTGTCTTGAATTATTTTGAGCCTAGTTCGAAAGTACTCTTTGGCATCTTGAGTTGTATTTCATGACCTCTTAAAATATACTTATCACGTTAAATAACCTTGATAGAGTACATTTTATCCCACATTGTTACCTGCCATTATGTGCAAATACAATTTGCAATATAAACTGTACATTTTCAACGTGTCAAGGGGTGTTGATTAATCACAAACTTTATAATCTAAGGTCGTAATAACTTAATTTCTTAATTTATTTTGAAACTCTGAGCCAACTCAGAGAAACTGGCGGTCAAACAATCAAAAATATGATTGATTATTCCAATCAAACCATGGTTCGTTAGCAATCTCAGCCATGCGCACATCTGTCACATGGTCCAAGGAACTTGTGAGACTCACAAAAACTGACAAGCTTCGGTAGAAAAGGATAAAACTATACAATACGTCGTTTATCAGAGAATAAAAAAAATTATACCATCCACATCGGGAACAAAAATGTCCTTGGACTTTGTTGGATTTCAAAGAATTTGATATGTATGCGTTAATCGGTATTCATGAGCATGTCATAAGCAATATTGTTATCGTATCAAAGCATTACACAATTTGTCAATTCATAATAGGTAATATGCTTGAATTAATTTATCATGAAGAAGACCAAATCATGTCATACCGTTGAAGTCTACCTACTTGCTAAGTTTATGTCGGCATATCCGGATTAGCGTTTCCAAAATTAGTTCTAAATCCGGTATTAAACTTGGTCGTTGTCTCTCCGAAACTAAATAGAATATAACAGTTTCTCGTAATCCTTTACATGTCTCTATTGTAAAGAGGAATAGAATATTTGTGACGAAGGCAGACTTGGCACGTGGCAGCTACGCAAGATATTGGACAGTTTGGAGCTTGGAACGTTCTGTTGTATTTTGATTACTACTTTATATTCTATCAAGCTGTTGTATTCAGAACCAGACAGTTTGTTTAAACCATATAAATTGGATATTTTATTACACTAACGAAATATTGTTTTTGAACACCACTAATTCCAAAACGTTTTACAGTCCTATAAAACAGGCCGTTTTACTTTACATAAAGAATTTGAATTTATCGTCGTTGTTTCATTTGTGACAGTGTACGATGTCGCTATAAAAATCAGTCTTCGATTTTATATTTGGTCTTTGAAAAGGTAACAAATCTTAGAGGAAATTATTCTCTTGCTTCATTAGATTTACTTGAAGCATTCAACATAAATCAAGTGTATCGATGCGTAGTTTTGAATATTATAAATATTTAAGGAGGTAATCGGGAGAGAGCAATACTAGTAGATCGAGGAAATATTGAAACGGGCGCGCTGCCACTTAAAGTACGAAGCCAGTTTTCTCGCTGGAAATGTATGCTATTGTCTCCGGTGAGATATAAAATACCGATATGACCCTACGTCTACGTCTTCGTCGCAAGAAATATTCAAGGGATACGGCCCACACTTTTAATAGCGGTTACATCATTTCCACACAATGAGAGCGCCGTCCACACCCATTCTCTGTCCGTATGATTTGAAATTATAGCACCGTTTTATTTGCTCTCAGCGCATTTATATGCGGTCTCGGAGCCGCACAATGTGCCACAGTATTATATGTTAAGGCACCTACATACATAACGCGGGGCAGCAGCGACGGGCTGCGAGCAATGTGTCGCACATGTGTCGCAACTCGCCCGCGCCCGTGTGGGAGGCAGAATGAAGCCGTAATTTAATCCTCGATTATGTTCCCATTTAATTTATTCGCCTCATGATCAAATTTGGTACGTGTTTGTGACCATTTATATCATTGCCAGGACTAAAACGGTGTGGTTCAATTCAGCTTTCCAGATAGAAATTAACGCACCGGAACGAGTGACATTATCGTTATTTAAATGATGCCTTTGTGGCCCTAGTGCTTTGACAATTGCCATGATTATAGGCCGTAGGTATGTAAACTTCGTCTTCTTAATATAATACAGGTTTCACAATGCAAACTGCTTTATTAACATAAGTAATAACCACATGTCCCTTGATTGCGCCAATTTTCATACATCAAATATTCAAATTGTTTATAAAACCTCCCTTTAATTTATGACACGGGAGACACCTATCAAGCTATTGAGTTCCTAGTACTCGACATTCTTATGTACCTATTGTTACTGGAGCAGATTTAAAACTGGTATAATTTATAAATGGTTTAAGGACGACGAGGATCGTATCATCATAATTATAGGCGGTACGTCTGAAAGGTAATGGATATAAAAAGTTAATGGCACTATAATATAACATCAATAAAGTAAATTGGCTGGATGCGGTTATAATAGATAAATGAGTCAACAATTTGCTTGCTCTATATGTAAAATTTTATAGAGTCAATTTTCCTCGAAAAAATCGGTTAAGTATTTCATTTCAGTTTTGTTATTAAATATTATAAAAGTCTCTTTTAAAGGTTAACAACGCTATTCTCCCTCACGTTTTGGAGTGACGTTGAAAATTTTATGGACTCGTTCTAAAGTCGAGATAAAATTGTTGTGGTCTGTTCAACGAGCGCAAAAAGTAAAACATGGAATGGAACTGATGAAAATAATAATGTTTATACCCCTAGAGGTTCTACCCGACAATGTACGACCGCTGTACGAGTTCATATTTCATGAAAAATTCATATCATGGTCGGGACCTAATGATGTCGATAGCTTCTTTTATTGCCAACGGGGACACATTTTTCATTAATCTCTGATACTGCACCATCAAGATACCAACTATTAAAAGCTTTTAAATGATATTAAGCTCATTTAAACACTCGTAATGGGCACCAGGAGCATATTTTATGGCGCAAAGTGTAGAAACAATTTTTTGTTTTGTGTCTGTTGCCTATATTACTGCTCAATGTAACAAGCTACGATATAGAATTATCATGATTATTACCTGATGCTAATATGATTGGTTTTTAAAAGCACTGCCCGATGAGTTTATTCATTTATTAGAATGACATGAAAGTCGATTTTGGTATGACTTCCACTTGATTGGCCCAGTTAATATTAAAACAGCGTTAGTATGGACGCTAAGAGGTAGGAAGTTTTAACATTGTCATTAATTGTCTATTTCATCGTCTGCGCGTTTTGCTTTTGGATTTGATACAATCTTTCATTACCTTTAAAAACTTTTTCATTATATTCATCTTTCGACATAGTATTTAATGTTAGATTCTTACTCCAAAATTCTTCAGTATTCATGGTTTAATTAATGTGTGCCTCGATATTGAATAACCTAGTTTTCACTAAGTCTCCGTAATCAAATTGAAATTGAATTTCTTCTAAGTAGAAACGGACCGGTAATAGAGTTTACCTACTGCAAGATGAAATAAAATAACAAATAACAGACGGTAGAGTAGAGACATCGTACACATTTACCGACTTCCAGTTTTAGCTTCGGGATTTTATATCGGGGCAGTTTTATTCAGTTAAAAAACTTTTCGACTCCTTACTAAGTTTATTGCATTATAGAACTTTCTTTCTGAAGACTCTGAGAGGTCACGAGAAAAGGGCAATCAATCTACAATCCACATATTCTATAGATACCAACTATTTATCTTCGATTTATGATTGTCCTTGCTGAGATAAGGCGCTCTATGTTTCCCTGTATATTTAACGTTCCGCTACTTGAGTCACAATATCTCTGCTCTGGCGAGAAAATTTCATTTTTTCTTTGCCATTTGGCGCGCTGACTTAGATTGTATTTTATCTTTATGCGAAATCATAACTCATTCTGTTTTTGCTTGGGAGGCTGCTAAGTGTTCAGTGTTTTCCTTCTATCTGCATTACATGATGCAAATGTCGCACTCACTATTGTTTATTGTTGGCGATAAAATCGCAATTTCTGATGATAGAATTTAATTGATGCCACCTTGAAACTTGAAATGAGATGTATGGGACGACGTTTAGTATAGTGTTGCTAATTTCAATTTAAAACTCGTTTTCTCTACATCTTGCAATTAGCTTACGTAAGTTAAACTGATATATTGAAAGGAAACAAGTTGTTTACATATTATATTTCGAACGGCTCGGTAAGAGTAAGGTATTTGTTTTGTATGGACCCCCGCTTGACCCCCAAGAGCGAACACCCGCTACTCACAAAACAAAATGATAAATTGTAGATCATCGGTAGTTACGCAGTTACATAAACGCTGATGGATTGATTGTGAACGACCGCGTGTGTGCCTTCGATCGATTAGTTCCTGCCCAGGCGCAGCCTCGGGTCCGACTTATGGACGATTATCTTTAATGGATTTTAGTAAACATTTAAGTGTTGGTATGCAGGACCCTGGATCGTTTTAAAAACATAATCCATCTCCGAACCCTAATTTTCCATTTAGGTTAACGGTCGACTTAAAATAGCTATTAGAATGTGTGTTAGACCGTTTATCTTTGAGGATTCAATCGTTACTTTTAAAACTTATTTCAACTCGAAAGATTAGAATTTTTCGCTTTGAATTTTATGTGCTTTACTCGACGATATCTGAAGTCAAATAAGAAAGATTAATTAAATAATATTCAATAAACTTTGTTTGATTAACAAAAGGGTAATCTGCGGCGGCATCTAACGTAAATACGAGGCCACTCGACAGAGCTGTTTTCAATCACCGTCATTCATTATTCACTTACTTCCCTTTGCAGTTGCCGAAGTATATTCAGTTCACTCGTTTTGTTTTGTTTGACTTTCATATTTGAACCTCTTCGGCTCAAGTCGTACCTACGATACAATACTTCCAATAATTGAATTGGTTAAAATTTCTTTGTTGACTTTATTCGAAAAGGTGAAAGTTACAGTAAACTATTCCAGTTAATAACGGTGCTGATCTTCTTTTAGTCTAAATCAGCAGTAGACGTGTGAAATATATTTTTAATTTCGTCTGATTTATGGGGCCTATTTTTTAGTCGTGCTCAAATGAGATTGTAATAAAAATGCGAGCTATTTTTATTGTTGACGCGGTGAGTAGCGTAAGCAATCTCGAGTGCGTTTTTGTTGTCATTATTTGACGTGAAATAACACTTCAGAGCCGTAGTATCTTGGTACAAAAAAATAAATTGTGTGAAAAATTACGATGATTACATCTAATAATGGTGGATGTACGTAGTCGTATGATGGCCCCTGCCACAGATTGGCATCATTAACCGCAATGATAGTGACCTAAAAGAGTAATTTTGTTTTCCTTTGCTACTTTGTTTGATGGTACCTGCATGCTTTCTAAAAGTAATGCTGATAGCTTTAGCTGCTTTATTGCCCACTGTTTTTATCGTGGCTTTTACTACTAAATAGACTCTTTATGTGAGTATGTTATTGAAACTGGTAGATTCTAGTGGATTGAGAGGTTTTCAAGGCGTTTTCTATATTTTGGTGTTTTTATTCATCTTACTAATGTTAATTATTGTTATTTGTTGGTTTTACATTAAAGTGCATTTTGTTTGGTGTTAAATTTTGTTATGAATGTATTTAAATTTAATCTTCTAGTTTCATTCCTGATTTACGATATATCAATTATAGCGGTTGTAAATCTTACTAATACTTTACTTTACTTTACTGCAAAATATTATGCTAAATGATATTCGAAAGCCGAGTCAATGAACCCAACCTCAGCATGACATTAAGCATTTGACATTTGAGCCACCGTTGTCCAATCCTCGTTCCCAATGGCATATCAGGCAATTAAAGGCAACCAGCGACCGACGGTAAGCAGATGGCTGTCACTTTTATCAAATACATTAAACTGGCCTGCTCGAATCGAACGTTCATTCTTTTTCTTTCGTGTATAAAACCCTCTCTCGGTGCAGATAACGAGTAATGTATTGGTGTTCCGTTGAATAATTAAAAGTCTTTTTATACAGACTTTCTGGAATGTGTGTGTGTGTGTGTAGTGTGTGTTAATTAAGGCGTTGGAAGTTTTTCGATGACACAACTTTTTAGGACGTAGGTTCAGCTTGTATAAATTTTATTGATGGCACCATTTAAACAAGCAAGACACGACTACTATTAACTAAGAGCGAATGTGTCTCGGAGGTTATCCATGCAACTTTCAAAGCTATATGCTCCACGGTTCAAATCCCACTCGCTTTCCATTTTACGACGGCAAAGGAGATTACCACTAAGGCTCTTGCAAAGCTGTTGTGTGGTTGTTGAGCAGGTTAACTCACAGCCCGGAGTGCGGCGGGTTCGATCCCCGCGACAGTACAAGTAGTTTCAAGGAAAAAAGCGCGAATGCTTTTTCTGTGTCTGGGTGGGACCATGATCCTCATAGTTCCTAGATCCCTAGATAAAGAGAATTCTAGTTAGGGTCTAGGATCTATATATATCCAAACAGGCACGGCGCGGCGCGGCGGGCGTAGGTAGGTCCCAAAGCGATCCAAAGTAAATTAGAATTTACTAACCTCAAATAGCGCGGTATGGTTTTGCATATTTACGGTTTATACGAAAAAAATAAGCAGTGTTTTAAAATTTCAAAACTAGTTTTGGTAAGTAGGTTTACTTGGCTTTCTGAACAAATGCATTTTTACGTGTGGTGTAGTATAAAAAACACACACAATAACAATACATATTAACGCGCGCGCGGTATTTATATGTCGGAGATTGAAAAAGGTTTTCTTCGCCGTCGATCTCACTGTCATCAGCCATGACGAAAACTGATAGAAGCAAGGAACTTATAAGTATACTATGTAGAAGTCAGTGCACACAGCGGTGCCGCCGACGGTTAGACATAGAATGAATCCATTCCTACACCGACCGAACTACTGACTCTTAGATTAGTTCATTCGCGAACGAAGTCATCAAGTCGTTCACTACATTCATTCTCTAGCTTCTTACTAAGCCACCGGGATACATGACGCTGGTAATTAGCGAAATACATCGATACAATCTCTCACACGGCCATTCTGACAGGTAGCGCGCTCTCGCGCGACCCCTGCTCCAATAGCGGCGGCACGAAATACACTACTACATGAAGCGCGGAGCTTCCAATGTACATCACGGCATGAAGCGCGGAACTTCTGAAGTACACCAATACATGAAGCGCTGAGCTTCCAATGAACACCAATACATGAAGCGCTGAGCTTCCAATGTACACCATTACATGAAGCGCTGAGCTTCCAAAGTACATCAATACATGAAGCGCTGAGCTTCCAATGTACACCAATACATGAAGCGCTGACCTTCCAATGTACAGTATTACATGAAGCGCTGAGCTTCCAATATAAACGAGTACATGAAGCACGGGGCTTCCAGTGTACGCCAATACATGAAGCGCTGAGCTTCCAATGTACACCATTACATGAAGCGCTGAGCTTCCAATGAACACCAATACATGAAGCGCTGAGCTTCCAATGAACACCAATACATGAAGCGCTGAGCTTCCAATATACACCAATACATGAAGCGCTGAGCTTCCAATGAACGCCAATACATGAAGCGCTGAGCTTCCAATATACACCAGTACATGAAGCGCTAAGCTTCCAATGTACACCAGTACATGAAGTGCTAAGCTTCCAATGTACACCAGTACATGAAGTGCTAAGCTTCCAATGTACACCAGTACATGAAGTGCGGACTCCCGAAGTACATAAATGCACGAAGCGCTAAGCTTCCAATGCGACACGTGAAGGACGAAGTTTCCGGTAATGTTCAGTATGTTTGGTAAATATTTCAGGAGAGAGTGAGAGAAACAAAAGAAAAACTAACTTTCGTTCGACAATACCTTATACTTTTTTTTTTGTTTAAAGTACACTGCTAGAATACTTACTTAAACCTATGAACAAAATCAATAGATTGTTATTTTAAAGAAATAAAATAAACAAAGGAATGATAGGATGATAAAACAAAAGAATAAACAAAACGAAACAATAAAGCAATATGTGCTTAACACTCATATACGCTCAATTTTGTAAAACAGTTCTTTGTGTAATAGTTTGTTAATTTATAAACAAAATCGTGTTTTTTTTTTTACAATTCACTTATCTCTTTAAGTCTTTACTTTCTGATGTAATATCAGAAACATGGTCTAGTTCATTAGACAGATCAGGTAAGCTTGAAGGATACCTATGTAACTTTTCGTGACAAACGTACTGAGCACGTCCTCCGGATATCGGTCCCACTTTGTATCTTTCGTTATCACAAACCTCGATAATTTTACATGGACTGGAAAACTTCTCACCTGGCTTAGTGTTAACTCTCGGGTTCTTTTCTACTAGTACAATGTCGCCGACGTCAAATGGACGCACTTTTGCCTTGCCTTTATCATAACGGGCTTTGTCAAGACGTGCTTGCTCGTCCATTCTGACCTTAGCCTGCTCTCTAACTTCAAAGAGATCGAGTTTCTCATATTCGTGGACTAAAGCATTGATTCGCGGTGGACTTTTATTACAACCCATCAACATCTGCAGCGGACTTTTCCCCGTACTTCTGGATACGGTACAGTTAATGGCCAATTGAATCTCACCTAGGGCGGACTTTGTCAATAGGGTGTAGAATCGACTACCTTGCGCCTGAAGGTTTCTTATTGACTTTGCATGATAAACACCGATCTACGTAAGTTCTCACGCAGACTGCCATATTGGGGAACCAAAAATGTTCCAAAAATGTTGGTAAGTTTTATCCCAACCCAAATGTTTGAGATCGTCATGAAATCGTTGTATTACTTGCCATCGGAAATTTTTGGGGATTATCACACGAGACAATGTTTTCTTGTTGACTTGAAAATTTTTGTATAGTAAATTATTTTTCAATGTGTACTAGACCTCAAACCCGGCTTCAAAGTGTCGTTTTCTAGAGCCTCAATAATCTTGTTAATATCGGGATCAAGCCGTTGCTCGACTTGCAACCAATCATCACGAATCCGCACAACGTTCACCAGGGTCGAACAGGTGGTGGGTGCAATCGGGTTCCTACTAAGAAAATCTACGTGGGGAATTCTTTCGCCCTTACGATACTCTACCTCAAAGTCAGAACCTTGCAGAAACGCCCACCATCTGTGCACCCGGGGTAACAAGTCTTTCTTGTGACGGGAAGCCTTTAAGCTATTAGGTACAGTCCGTTACGACTTTGAACCGTCTACCGAGCAAATAATGCCTGAAGAAGGCCAGAGTTTCCAGCTCATAGCTATGATAGTGACTCTCAACCTCTGTAGTTCTCTGACTGTAATACTCGACAACTTTGAGCTGAATTTCTGAGCGAGCACAGCACCATAACCAAGCGGGC
Source organism: Ennomos erosarius (assembly GCA_963580505.1). NCBI lineage: Eukaryota > Metazoa > Arthropoda > Insecta > Lepidoptera > Geometridae > Ennomos > Ennomos erosarius. The sequence goes on along the minus strand of OY756992.1, from coordinate 8,151,869 downwards.
TAGAATCCGTATGAAGTTATGAACTTCGATTTCACGATCAGGGCCATTATTCTATATCAATTCATTACTTCGAAACCACGCGAATTCTTTGTCTTACATAAAAAATCAGCAACATTCTATTCTCTATGAAACGAAAATAAAACCGCGCAAAATGAACCTGAAATTGGCGCGACTTGAACTGTCAAAAATCACATGTTTTACCGAGATGCGTTCCGAAACATCAACCACATCAAAAGCTACCACCACTTATGCCAATATATTTCATTCAAAATAAAACAACTTTATGTAAAGTAAAAGTACTCCCAACGCTGTAACACGATTTGATCTTTCATCGCCTCGCGCTCGGTGGGCGCTAAACAAACGGCAAGGGTGGTGCTGCACAATTTTATTCGGATTTTTGAGTCTAATTTCGATTTCACCTGTCGTAACTACCGTTTGCGAATTCCCTTTTACAAAGTTATCATTATAGCTTTCGATAATGGACCGTAATCGATTAATGTCTCCAGGGTCTGTCAAATCGGTGTCAAGTTTCGCCATATCAGTACTTTGTATGGCGTAAACTTCCGCGTGGACTTCGCGAACGACGTGGACGGACACCACTGTTGTTCATCACAAGGCTTAACCCAGGTCGAGTAAAAACATCACGCCCTATAATGACATCGTGGGGCAAAACGTGAGAATCTACGACAACGAAGCTTACCTCAACGTAAACATCCTTAATTCGAATTGGCAGTGTGATACGCGAGAATGAATAAGCAGAGGCAGAGCCGATACCCGTAAGGCGTGTAAACTCGAAGCGTCGGTTACCTTTTATTTCGTCAGCAACACGCTTACAAAGAAGAGAACAATCAGAGCCGCTATCTACAAGAGCTTGTAACTTAAATCCATCTATGTTTATTTCAATAAGCGGGGCCTAAGATTGTAAACACACATTGACAGACTTTATTTAATGTTTACTTTTAGCGTCCCTTTGTTTAGTAAAACAGACTTGCTCGGTGTGCCCCACTTTGTTACAGTAACTACAATGAACATTCTTCTCAATAGGTTTGGGCGTTGATCGAGAAGACTCTCCACTGGTAGAGGAGGCCTGTACTTGAGTTTTAGCCTTACAGTTGCGTTTGTAATGTCCGATTTTACCACAGTTATGACAAACAATGTTAGTACGGTCGGATGAATCTACCTTTCGCCTTTTTTGTTCACTCGGAACAAAATTTAATGAGTCTGACCGCTTTAAGCTTTTAATATTAGAGTAGGTACCAAGGTGCCTGTCGAGATTCACAAAGTCTGTAGGCGTATTTTTTAACAAATCGGAACGTACCTGGTTATCGACGATACCTGAGATTACAACTTCTATTTTGTTTGCCTCGCTCCAGCCCGATTCCAGCCTGTCAATCATCGCCAGTTTGTTGGTCGAATATTCAACGTAGGTCGCGGCCTTGTCACTCGTGTACTGCACCATGTCCCGAAAAAGATCGTGGAACCTCTTCGTAGCAGCAAACTGACGCGACAAACGTTCCTTCGCTTCATCCCAGGTCTTGCAGAGAGGATACGATTTCGATGCCCACTTACGAGCACGTCCGCGTAAATGTGTAAACGCAGCGTTTCTTGTCTCGTAGTCGGTCCACTCGTTCTGCATCCGATGGTGATCTATTTCTTCACACCACTGCACCGCCGTGAATTCACAATCATCAGGATCGAAAGAGGGAATGTAAACTTCACTTGGTTTCATTTTCTTTGTATTCGCCTTAGGAGAAGTTTTTCCGGTTTCGTTGACGCGAAAATTTTCCATACCACGAAAAAATGATGCCCACATAGCGGAAGGAAGGTTAGTGGGATCACTTTCCGTAAACTGTGCGCTGTTTTCTTTGTCACAAAGCGTAGTTTGTTCGGCACGGTCGATAGCGGGATCGTCGTTTTTCTTCTTAGCCGTATTAGACATGCTGGAGCCATGTTGTTCCGATCCCACCGCTGCTGTCGGAGATTGAAAAAGGTTTTCTTCGCCGTCGATCTCACTGTCATCAGCCATGACGAAAACTGATAGAAGCAAGGAACTTATAAGTATACTATGTAGAAGTCAGTGCACACAGCGGTGCCGCCGACGGTTAGACATAGAATGAATCCATTCCTACACCGACCGAACTACTGACTCTTAGATTAGTTCATTCGCGAACGAAGTCATCAAGTCGTTCACTACATTCATTCTCTAGCTTCTTACTAAGCCACCGGGATACATGACGCTGGTAATTAGCGAAATACATCGATACAATCTCTCACATATATATTAACGCTCCGCCGTACCTAAAGGAGCTAATTGCAATTTAAACTGAGGCATTTTTTTCCTCTTGAACCATAGAGACTTTTACTTTTTTTGATAGTGATGTTGAACTAGTTTCGATTTTAGTCGATTTATAACGAGTGACACCTCTAAAAATCTAATAGTCGATGTTTTGACATCCCTAGTATTGCAATCAGCTGTGAGCCACTATTGTGGCCTCTATGCACTTTAGGTTTTTCAAAGTGGGCTACAAATGTAGCAGAAGCGTCTGAGCGGCTAAATCTTATGACCGGTGTGCTCTAATAATGCTATTACTATAAACTTTACTATATATGTATACAGGGTAAAAGGAAAAAACTTTATTCGTATAATATTTACTGCACGTTCGTTAGAATATAACAACTGTTTTAAAATGACTAAACTTTAATTTTATGGCACAATAAGAACAGAAAAAATACATGTACACGCATTAAGCTTCACACACTAGTCTAAGAAGTTGTTAAGCAAAAAGACAAATTGCAATTTAGACGGTTCTAGTAACGTATTGAGTATTGCATTCCTTTTAGAGATGCAGTCCATAATAACATTCTAGCAAAGCTCACAGCTTTGCAGTCTTCACAACTTATCATAGTGTGAAATGATATTATCGTGTTTCGCGAGGAGTTGTAAAGTTTTTGTCGAACCGGGTTTTATATTAGGTAACGTGCGGCTTCTTTGATTGCAATAGGTAGTTGAAGAAAGAAGGGAAAATATTTTATGATACATGTGCGTCCCTCAAACCATATACCACATTTCGGCGAATACCTATGCAGATGAATTGCACGATTTGATTCCATCATCTCCATTCCACTATTGAACGATCAGACTAGACGTGTGGCATCACGTCATCTATAAATGGGTGCCTTTCCTCGTATCCGAATCAATCGTTTTGATTACTTAGATTTTTATAATGCGAACAGCTGGAGAAAGGAGGAGTAGAAATCTTTACTTGCGTCTGTATTTCCGAAAAGCTCTGTAAGTGCTTAAGAGAGTAAACTCATCATCATCATCATCATCATCATCATCAGCCCGTAGATGTCGACTGCTGAACGTAGACCTCCCCTAGAGAGTGCCACTTTGTGCATCCATCGGCTCCCCGTGGTTTTCACCAGGTCGTCGGTCCACCTAGTGGGGGGTTTGCCTACGCTGCGCCTTCCGGTTCGTGGTCACCACTCGAGAACCTTTCTTCCCCATCGGTTGTCAGTTCTGCGAGCGATGTGGCCTGCCCATTGCCATTTTTTTTTTTTTTTTTTTTTTTTTTAAATCTGCTTTACCACAGACACCTGGGTCCGTGCTCTTTGTTAGCTTATCACTTATTGTTATATTTTTATTTTATTTTATTGAACAAAATATTATACTAGAGAGGACAATTAAGTACTTAACCTATTTTTTTTTTTTTATGTTTTTTTTTTTTTTCGTTTTTTTTTTTTTTTCCGATTTGTGCATACACCGCGAGCAGACCAGCTCCCGCAAGCAGCGCCCGTTCACGAGCTTGACGCATGCGCCAGCCATCGCCCTCCTCAACCATTTTTGAGGGAAGAGGACGACCCGACGCACGACGCCGCCGCAAGAAGAAGCTTTTTAGTGAGCGTGAGTGCTCCCGGTGTACACACAATAATCATTTACATTCTAGTACTATTTTCTTCATACGAGCGGGATAATTGACAGGCTCTTTTGAGTCCGTCAATGATCCCGCTCGTACATGTCGTTGTTAATCCGCCTTCTCCTCCCGGACCAGGACTTCTGTTACCGCCACGTTTCGATCTTTGATGGCCATCTGCAAGTTGTACTCGCGGATGGCCCTCGGTGATGCAGCCATCGCACGCTGCACGAAACGGCTGATGGCGTCTTCCTCATCGTCGGCGTAGTAAACGAAAGTCCCGGTGTGCCGCGAGACTGCAACCACCGCGTGCGGAACGCTCTCGTGCAGTCTCATCTTGCCCTTAGTCTTGATGACGATGACCGACTCGTATGTCAGTCCCTGTGCTTCATGGATGGTGAGGATGCGCGACCCCGTGCCTCCGCCATAACCCTTGTTGGATAGGGTCTCCTTTTCTTCCTGAGTGTGTACTAGGAATAGGGTGTTGGGGAGGGTGCTGGATATTTGCGCACCTGTGTACCTTCTCTGCTCCAGGGACTTGACACGTGGGGCCGAGGAATATATACCAGAGTATATTTCTCTCAGCGCGTAAGCGACATCCATGGGATTCCTATGTGTGCATAACAACTCCTGGTTGATGGTGGCCACCAGGTTTGGGCGATTGTATCTTAGCTCGAAGAGGTTCTCTCTGTCGATATAAGGTAACTGGTTGACGTCTCCGATAAGGACTACCTCGCGAGCACCAGCCAGCCGTGCAGCCATTACAATGGCCCCAAAGTGGTTCATAAGAGCTTCGTCTACCATAAGGCGAACGTTGCTCTGACCTCTTCGGATGCCATTTACGAGTACAGAAGCCATGGTGCGCACTTTGGTTTTCACAAGGTCACCTATGCGGTGCGCTAGCTTCTCCCTCAAGTCTTTGGCTGCTTCAGTTGTTGTGGTGATGATCACGTCTTTGTCCACATCGAAGTGTCTGACCACCCATGTTGTCTTCCCACAGCCAGGAACCCCGTTGACCCATCGAATCTTAGGTACCTCCCAATTTTCCCAAGATTTTGCATCGACTCCAGGGCTCCTTTCAATAGTTTTAGCCATTTCTAGGATCCTATCATCTAACATTATCTTGGTACACCGGGCGGTGACCACGATGGGGTCGTTCGGTGGTGCCTCATACTTCGGCTTTCCGGTCCGCTCCGTTTCGCTCTCATCTAGAGCCACAAAACCACTTCCAGAACAATATGCTGCCATATATCGACCCTCCATCGTTCCCTTGATCACGAGGGAGGTGTCGTTGTTATATATGGCTGCATCGGCCTCCTCGAGCCTCACCTTTAAGAGGCCTTCGTTTCCCTGCCTAAAGGACTGCAAGATGTTTTTGCAGTTCCTGAGATTGACTACCTTAGTCGCTCTCGTGATGGCAAGAAACTCGAGAAATGCGTTTCTGGCATGGTCTGGTGGCTCCAAGGCCAAGATATAACGGGGCGGACTAACCTGTCCCATGTCGGCTCTCGTCCGGGCTGCCTGCTGTGGCGGCGGCGCTGCCCTAGGAGCCTGCTTTTCTGGGGATGGCTCTTTTTGAGGTGAGACCCGGAACAAGCTCTGCGCTGCTACGCTGAACGCCGTAAGGAAAGTTGAGATAGGGCCTCGGCCTTCCTGTCGACCATCGCTCCGGCGTGATGCGGCTTCCTCGGCAGCTGCTTTCTGCTGGACTCTCTCCGAACCACTGATGGCGGTCGCACATGGGACGGGATGCCCCCAGCTATCTGTTGCATTTATACGGTCGTGTGTGGGAGTCCTAAGATAACTTAAGTTTTCTCCCCTGTCCTCGTACACGACGACCTCATGATGTTCAGAGGCCTTTATGCAACCTAGCCGGTCTTCGGTTTCTCCAGTAAAATGTTCGACCACCATCGCGTCTATGCTTATTACCCGGGGGGTGCCGTCTGTACAATCACTCAGCTTTGTAAGCAGCGAGCTTACCTGTGCAAAAGGCGTCTGGGCCGTCCATTCGAACAGTGCAATCGTTTTGTTTTTCGATCGCACTAATCGACAGCGGTGGCCCAGGACCTCCAGCACCGGCATAGCATCGTACGCTTTCCGCTTCATTGTGACTTTGGAAGTACTTCCGTTGAGCAGACTTGCTAATCCAGGTGACAAACGGGCTCGTTTCTTGTTCGGGGGCTTCGGGGCTAAGCAAAAGCTCATTCCGAATCTCTCTTTGTTACCTTCCATGAAGAGAGCCACACCGCGGGTCCTAATCCCTGGCACTCCTCTGACTGCATAAGCTAGAAGGTGTTCAGCTTCTATGCTCTTGGAGGTTACGTGCTGGTGCTGGAGATTGGCATTGTGTGTGGCGTCTATGAATGGGGGTGCAATAATCGTGGCCCATTGCCATTTCAACTTCCTCACTTTAAGGGCTATATCGGTCACTATTCCTTCTGCGGATTTCCTCGTTCCGGATCTTATCTTGCAGGGAAACACCGAGCATAGCTCTCTCCATAGCTCGTTGCGCGACTTTGAGCTTACTAATGAGGCCAACAGAAAGAGACCACGTTTCAGTTCCATATGTCATCACGGGCAACATACACTGATTGAAAACCTTTGTTTTGAGAGTGAACTGTTTACAAGCAAACGTGCTCTACTGCATTATCATCTAACCAACATCAGGCAAAATGTGATCAAACGTATCTTTACTTGATGATAAACGTGCAAATTAGTAATTCGTTATTTTAAACATTCGCTGTATGATTATTCGTAATGTTGATATTTTGTTATAGGCAACAATTTTGAGTTTTGGCACAATGTAGCGCTTTCAAAAATAATCCATATGAAAATTATAAGGACAGAAATTAACATTATATTATGTGGAGACTAAACACAGCCAGGGACTGAATCATGCTGTTCATTATGATTACTCTTAATAACCACATGAGATTTTCTCTTTCAATTATTATTTTAAGTGTTGCAATAAAGTATATTTAAATGACGTTTTGTATGTTTGTTCGCAGTTTGCGGCGCCTCGACCCAGTGGGGAGTCATCGTGTTTGCAAGGCCCAGACTGCTTTATGGCAAGTATTTAAATATCTAACTCAGATAATATATTTGAGACTTAAATAAACAACGGAATTCTAAAGAATGCGAATGATTTCTTACAAGAGCAATCGATTACAGTATAGCATGTAATGTTAGATTATAATATCGAATTAACTAAGAAGCATACTAAAGCGTACAAAAGCATATTAAATACTCTTAGTACATTAAATTATCCCTATCCCTATCCCTACATCCCTTCCCTACATATAATAAATGTGTAATTCTGATGCGCTACGGAACACACACATAATAATGTCAAATCTAATTTATCCCATAGGTTCTATTGTTCAAAAAATATCGTAACCGCGATGCAGGACTATAAGGTTTTTTGCCCTTCTCCATACATTTTCTAATTTATCGTATCTGACGCCATCTAGGGACAATAATTGGTAGCTGTTTGTTTGTTTGTTTGTTTGTTTGTTATTGAACAAATCCCTAGATACTGAACTGATTTTCATGCGGGTTGCAGTAATATGCTTAGAAATAACCAGCGCACAACATAGGATATATTAAAATACAAATATCATTAAAAAATTTTGGTCAAAATTTTTAAATATCATTACGAAACCGGACGGAATTTTATACAACATGGCCGCTTCATGGTGAATTTTTTTTGCTACTGACGGTTAGTTTGTGTCACAGTATTTTTTTTATGTTGTATTATGTCTCCACACATAGTGTTTTTAGCCAGCGTTAAGTATAGTAATTTTTCGTCGTGTTGTTATTGAATATTTCACATGTTTCACGTTAAGTCCATCTGGAGGCACAGATTAAAGAAAAAAAAACGTGTGTAAGGCCATGAATAAAGAGTAATAGGAGTTAATTTCGGTAGTAAATATGCATTAAACAGTGGAATGAAATTTTACAATTTATTAGATTTGATTAACCATTATTAGTTTATCTATTTAAGCCCTTGCAGGTTGTTTAGGGTTTTTGGAGTAAAATAGATATACCATCAAATAATATGTAAGTAGTATGAATCGATTGCATTCAAGATACAAACATGTTAATTATACTTAAGTGCCCGCAGATTAGAGATTATCTATAAAAACTAGCAAAAAACGTTTGATGTATGAGAGAGAAAAAATACTAAAATACAGAATAAAATAAGTATTTAAGAGGTTAAATACTTATTTTATTCTGTATTTTTTGTAATAGCGGCAACAAAAATATATTTATCATCTGTGAAGATTTCAGCTGTCTAACTATCACGGTTCATGAGATACAGCCTGATGGTGACAGACGGACAGACGGACAGCGAAGCCTTAGTAATAGGGTTCCGTACCCAAAACGGACTGACGACGTCTGTCAGGCTGTCTGTCCGTTTGCCACCAGGCTGTATCTCATGAACCGTGATAGTTAGAGCTTTACCCTTGGGAGTATAATCTCGACCCTTGCTACGCCTATTTTTGGCATTACATGACGTTTATGTTTGGCCCACAGGTCTGAGGGCCAATGCATACTATTACCACCATAGGCTAATGCAGTGGGCCAATGATACTCTTACGTTACGTATAAATTATATACTCTTTGAATGATATAGAAGTATAATAATACTCTTTGGAATGATACGAAGTAGATTTTTTTCTCTAATCTGTGTACGAAACATGTTATGTAAAATTCCCTGGGGGTCTAGCAAAGATCACAATCACTAACGCTAACGCCTCACGCTAACTCCAAAAATATATCGAATTGACATTCCCTACGGAAAAGTTAGCGATTTCCGAAACGTCATTTCAGTACATTTTGGAGTTAGCGTTTGGCGTTAGCGTTAGCGGTTGGTATCTTTGCTAGACCCTCAGACTTTGCCCTATTGTAAAAATGTTTAGAAAGCCTAGATTTTAATATAATATAGGTTTTAATTAATCATGTGTTCGATGATACTTATCGAAATATCATCGAAAATTTTTCTATAGTTAAGTAGCCATGAGTGGAGATTTCATCAAAATTGGTCTAGGAATATCAAGGATAATAATTAGCGTACCTACGCTGTTTTGGGAAATATTATAATTAATTATTTCATCCATGATTAAGACATGTCATTTTTACTTCGTGGAAGTGATTATACGAGCAGAAAACTCAGTGTGGCTGATAGAAAAACAGTTTTTAAAAATAAAGCCATACCCAAACCGAAACCTGAAAAGTAATGTAGTCCACGCGTGGCAACGCCGCGGGCAGTAGCTAGTATTTATAATAAAACAACAGATCTGAAAGATAACTTGAAACTATTTTATATTATATTATGTTTCCTAATAAATAAATAACATTAAATAAATAAATAACGCCCAACGATCACATACATAGATCCTAAATCCTAAACCCCAACTAGGATTCCCTGTAATACCGGTATTGTATTTAATAGGACCCAAGAACTACGAAAGAAAAAGCAAAATTAAGGTAAAACAAAAAATAAGTATACTCATAGAGACAGGTAACGAATTCTAGCTCTCTGAGTATACTAAACTGTGAAACTTCGAAATAGTTTTCTTACCAACGTTCTAAAACTACCAATAGATTAATTGTTGTTATAGTCTGAACATTAAAATTCACAGTCACCTACTTCCTTTTCTAATCATAAAGATTAGTTTAATTCTTTAACCATTCCTTATTTTATGACTTAAAGAATTGAAAGCTGCGCTCGTAAACTGTCTGCCGGAGCCATCATTCAAATAAACTTTAATTTTAGCCTGTGAAGCTTAGTTTTTAATAGCTTCACCAATCTTGTCCTTAGAAGAGTGCTAGTTAAGATTTTAACATAATAATAAAATATGTTTTATGTTTTTAGAGAGACGCTAGATCCTTAATCCGATTTAAGTCGTACTTGAAAATCAACGACTGATAAATTCGTAGTTTAGTCACAGAAAAGACTATTATACGGTTTAGGGTGGGCTTTTCACCAATAGTTAGAATTTTTTAGTATATTGACCATTAGTAACTTTTGGTAAAAAAAACCACCCTAAGTTACCGTTGAAGTTGTTTATGCATTACTGAAAATTTGTGTAAAATATCCTATACATAAAGAATAATATTATAAAGTAAGTACATAATATCAATGTCAAGTTTCAAAAACACCGTTAATTATAGCTGATACTATTTTAAACGTTTATTTGTAGAATTTAAATCCAAGAAAATTGAAATTGTAATGTTTAATACACTGAAACTGTAGTGGTGTCAATCGAAAAGTGAAATCTAAGGAGTACGTCAATAAAGTGGCGATATTACAGTTAAAACCAATAAAATTTCCACTTCAAACGTTACACGGGAATCCAAGCAAAAGCGTTTTGTCAATACCAGTAATTAATAACCTCGCTTCGCTTGTTCTTATAATTATTAAAGCTTACCCAACCGAGAACGGTCGTCAAGTTAACGTCAACCCCAACTAATGAGTGTTCCCAGTGACAAATGCAGAAGAAAGCTTTGGCTAGATGTGTTGATATATTCAGATTTTAGTTGACTTATTTTAAGTAGTAATGAAATTGTGGAACACTGTACAATTTATAATCGTCTAGTTAGAACTACCGTGTTGTTGTATCGCGTGTTACTGTAATTATCGATAACCAGCCACCAACCAACCAGCCAAAGTAAAAAATCAGGTAGAGGAAACCAGCTCAAGTCATCTTCATTTTTTTTAATAGCATGTTCATCATCATTAACATCTTGAAGACCACTGCAGAACATAGGCCTCCCCCAGGGAACATGTTAATATCTAGTTTCTCCATCATCATGGTGTCATTATTAACAAACTTGTCCCAATTATCAATGTAATGAGAAACGATTATATCCACACGTGAGTCTCTACAACGGCCGCCCAATAAAGTAGACTAATTTGACAAAAAACTTTATTTGAACGCACTGCTTGTATGAACATTAGAGTTTTGGATTTGTTATTGTCAGTTACCGCTACCCATTTGTTGTAATGATCAGAATGATATATGATAGTAAATTAAACAAGTTCAAAAGGCTCGTTTAATTGCGATGGTGATGTGATTTGATGAGTAGGTATTTATCATGGTATGTGTCCTTGTTGCAGTGTTGGGAGAACTGTGAGCTTCTGCAGTCGAATTACCAAATATGGGGAGCTGTTTGTGATGAAAAAGATATTTGTGTAAGTATTTGTTACATTCTCTATTTTTAACTTTTACGATATAAATAAGATCCTTTAAAAAAGGGATTAAAAAGGTAATTACGATACGTTACATATTAAGCTGTTTATTATTTGGATAAAAACATAAACAAATTATATGCTGGTTCTTTTTTGATGGGGTCCTGTTAAAGTTTTGCTTCTAGAACGGTACGAGAACTAACTTGTCTCACAAATGTTGGACAATAACTGTAAATTTTGTCAACAGTTCCCGGGCTGCAAAATTGCGTGCGAGTTTCACGCTGAAGCATCTAGAGCGGGCCAAACACAGCCAGTCATTCATACGAAAGGCGAAGGTGTGATGCGAGTTAGTGGAGCCCTGGCTCGCTGGCCACCGCCCGCCCCTCGTGCAGCATCTCGACCTGTACCTCTGGTTTATGTGGTGATGCGTCGGGCGGCAGAAGGCCCTTGGCGGCAAATTATACAGACTCAATCACTTGCTACCAGAGTACCTTCCAACAACGAAGGTGCCCTACTACGAGTCCTCGTTGTAGATCCCCAAGGTCTTGTCACCATCTATAGCCCCGACGAAACTTGGGTAGCTCATGATACTAACACTTCTAACCACGATGAACATAAATGGACTCTCAAAGAAATATCCCTTATTCACCAAAAAGTCTTAGTCATCGGAGAAATCGCTTGGGAACCAAGAATAGCGAGAGGCGTATATTTAGTAACTTGGGAAGTCGACGGTGGTGGTCTCAAGGGGAATTTGTTCACTGATTCAACTAGGGTCACTCTTTCTCTGTGGCCCGATACAATTTATCACATTCAAGTAGAATTAGTATCCCGAACTCCTGGAGTAGATAATGAAAGATCTGAGACGATGACTATAGACACGAGCCGTGCTCAGCGAGTATCTACAGAGAGCGTTCAAGACGTTCAAGTGAGTGAAGGAGACAGGCTTATGTCAGTATTGGTGAGCTCTATGAGAGGAGAGCGCGTGCCTGAACGGGCTCCTGATTCAGAACTAGTCTTGGGATGCTTGTCAGCTATGATTGCTTTTGCACTGGCCGTTTTAGCTGCAATTGTCTGGAGGCGAAGACGGCGAGGAACTTTCCCTGGGACCAATGTATACGTAGGTTCATCCTCTGTACTGAAACGAAAATTGGTTGAAGACTTTACGCCTGCTGCGCACTGCTTTCAGCCTGTGATATCGCCTGATACAATAGCCAACGAGCCAGCGTCACGAGACGTCGTCGTTTGACCACATAGCTTCGATATGCTGTCGGTGGAAGACCGTGTCTTCAGTTCCTAAAGCTTTTAGACGTTTTCGCGAAAGACACTTAAACTAAGTGAGTACGAAAACTAATGTGATACAAAATGAAAATAAAAACTCGGAATAGTGAAAGTTAAAATTGCGTTTGTGATCTCGTGTACGTGGTGTAATGTTATAATGAACACTTTGAAATACTCACAGTAATTGTACATAGAAGAACAGCTGCAGTAATGGAATTACCCGAGCAATTTTCGTAGATTTAGGCAATTGTACATTACAAAATGAATAGTTTTAAAAAATGTATTTATTATAAATCACGCAGTAAGGTTAACACCAGAAAAATATAGCATTGTAAATATGTTAAGAAAATTATTAGTACCTAATAGTAATTTTTCTATGTACGAAATCAATTGCAATCGCTTGTAAATACCTACTCATAACAGAATTTGTATGTAGTTCTCCGGAATAGATCAATGTTTTTTCTTCCTTTTTAAAGCTCTACGAAGAAACTCAAAGATTGTCTGTTATGGTTTAATACTAGAACTATTTTTACAACTAGTCCTTATTGTTTAGTTTCAACTAGCTGTTAGATTAATTTACTTGATTACTATTAATTAATGAAGTTCTTATACTATAGTTAACTTTACAATGTCTTCTTCAGCAATAAACTAATTATGTGTGTATGTATTTGTAAATATTCAAAACATTGTATAAAATTATAACAGAGAATATATTTTTCTTGGCCTTCAACAGAAAATATTTGTAAATGTTACGGGTGGGTGTATTTGTAATCACTAGATTTTTGGTTCGAATGGCATTAGAGTTGTTTGTGAAGGTTTAGGTACTCGTCATAATTATGTGTATTTTGAAATTTTCTTAGTATTCATAATAATTGTGATTTCTCTATTTACCTTAATGGTATAGTGTCATACAGATTGTTTGAAAGTTGATGTTAGCCTTTAAAACGAAGTAAAGTAGGTTAATTTTTAGTTTGTTGTGTAGTGGGAAAAAGACCAAAATTATATTTTCAATAAAATAACTGTAATACTTTGGTTTTCTAATAACCAAAATTGACTTAGCGTGTAAGATAGGAGCTTAATTAATTTATTTTTGTGATTAATTTAGTACCTTCACTCGAATTTGTACATAATATTACTTGCTATAAATGACGATGCTGACTTTAACGAGTATAAATAAATATTTCTGCCAAATTAGATTGTGTTTTGATTCAACAAAGCTTGTTTAGTGTCAGCCCTCCCAAAAAAGTAACTACTCAGCCATTGTTCTCGGTATCTTTTGTTTCTTTAATGTTAAAAAGATCCCTCGGCCTGTCTGTAGATATAGGTACCTTAATAGGTATAGCGAAGGCAGGAGTGAATAAAAAGCTAAATGCTTTCAGTAATTTATATCATTTAGAATGGTGCAAAGGAATGACGCCTAACGAACGGTTCTGACACCTGGGCGCGATTACTTGAGTTCTTTATACCATTTTTCAAGTTTTGCGGCGGGTCTGATAAACGATTTGGAAGCAGTTAAACTTTTTACTTCATCATTTTTAAAGAACTTCTAATATAGGTTTGTAGGTCGCGTCATTAGGAAAAAAAATATAAATTACGATTATTCTCCTGGTATTCTCGTCCCAAAATGATTTGACATCGAGGACCCTTCCTCGATGTGAGTGAATGTCAAGTTGATTGTTCGTAACTGGAATACCCGAAAACAATAATTTCAAAAAAGCATTTTAACAAATATTGACTCTGAGATTAAACTACGGTTAAAAAGGATACCGTTGGACGTCATTAAGCTCCATTCCCGGATAAAACCGAGCTATTGTCTAGGGATTAACGTCAACGAATTTGTTGTCAACAAACGCCTGATCAAACAAAAAGATTTGTACGTCCTCGGGGCCGAGGAACCCTTCGTTTCGATCATTGTCGTCATTCCGATGCAGGCTTAAGTACTTAACCACTTTTGAATAACGGGACATAACAATAGATATCTTAAAAAATTAATTTTGTCCGTTTTTGTCTGTATATATAAGGTATTCCTAAACCTCAACACGCATATAACTGATTTTTACAATAGATTTTGAATAGTTTTTCTGTGATTTGTCTTTATAGGAGTACCTCTTAAATCTTTTTAGTTGGACCACCACTCTCGCTGGCCATTTAAAGAGATTCTGCACCTTTAATACTTAAGGTTGTAGCATCCTATCTCTACTAACATAAAATACTGATCGACTTTTTACCAGAAGAGGCAGAGAAAAAGAAAAAAGTAGGTGGGTAATCTTAAACTCGGTCCTATCTTTTCAAAAGCCAATTACGAAGTTTGACTTTCATTAAATTGAGAAATCCATTAAGCTAATCGCCAAGTTGGGAGCCACCGTAGTGACGATTATGAAAAGGTTATTCAAAATGCAAATGCGGAGGCATCTTAATGTAAATTACGTGTAAATGGGAGATGGGGTCGACATTCTTACCATTAGGCCAAATGCTCACCAAGACCATGGAAGCCGCGTGTCTGTGTTACATTCGCAATAACTATATGGGATGGAAATCTTCTATGAGCCCGGTAAGTTTTGGCCCTAATAGACGACTGCATTCATGATTCCCCATAATTCACGTCCTGAGATTAGATACCGACCGCCTTTTTGTTTCCGACGTCCTTAATGTGAATCCGAGATAATATTTTGTAAATAAACTACCGAGATAGTGTCCTTTATCATCAGCTTCCAGTTTCCCCATTTGTTTTCATTAAGAAAAAACTTATTCAGTTGCTTCGGAAATCTATGATTATGGTAACATACGGCCATTCATTTTAGTTACCCATTTTATTCTTGGCCCGTGGTTTTGGTATAAAGCATAGGCTCATAAATAACGAGGAAAATAGAAGGTGATCGCTTCCACGAGTATCCTTTTGGGATCGGCCAAAGCATTCTTTTAAGATTTATTACAGAACTTGGGCGCATTACTTATTCCTTATGTGCCTTCAGTTCCGATAGTCCCTTATAAATGAAGACATTTTTTTGAGTTTCCTCGTTTTGTTTTAATTTCGGATTGGGAGCCCGATAATTATTTTTTATAATTCCATTCTCTGTCTCCGAAGTTTGAAAACAATGAGTTCGTGAGTCGAATTGAATTTTCAACATCTTTACAAAACAAGAAGAAACTTCTGAATAACGATAAGTATTTAAAATATTCTTGCAAATGTTTGGGTCTGACGTAAATGTTATAAAATATTATAAGTCCCGCCTAATTTAATATTATAATAATTTTATGCAAAATGTATTTAGTATAAATAACAATGTTTCCAAACCCGAATCCCCCAGACATTTTGTCCGCAGAGTGTCCTCAGTAATCCTATTAGGACAATAAAAATAATTTTGTATTGCCAAGAGGCTCCAACACCGCAATACTCGTATATCGATCCCGTCTTCAATAAGGCCTACAACATTATTGGGTATGATCTGGATTATTTTGAGATTACAAATCCTTATGCCACATTCAAAGATAACACTTTTTATTTACGATACAAAGATATTGCAATCGGGTTGCTTTAAGATCGTATCTGAACTGCGACGAAATGGAACTGATTAACAGTACTTTGAATATCAAGTGTTCCATTTACTTACCTAATGAATGACACTACACAAGGAGTAGTAGTTGAAAATATTATTTTGTAATAGAAAGAAATATTACTGATGGATTTATAAAAACTTTTTATCAACGTAGGTATCATCATCATCATCATCATTAACAGCCTGAAGACGTCCACTGCTGAACATAGGCCTCCCCCAGGAAGCGCCCGTAGGCCCGTAGGCCCGTAGGAACGTAGGTATACCATAACTATAACGTTGATACTTAATCCTTTTACATCGAATACGATGTACCTATGTAGGTGTCAATAGAAATGTAGCTCATTCTACGTGTTGCCGACGGCGGTAAAAGTTCCGTAGAAAAGTAATACAGTGCGATATATGATAATAGAAGCTTATAATATGCGAAAATCCAATAGAAAAATTAAAATAATATTTACATAAAAAAATTAGGGCGACCTCTTTTTTCCTCTAATGTCAACTGAAAATTGAAAGTCCATTTCTTTCTATTGGACAAAAACCTTAAAAATGGAAAGAGGCTTTACTTCGACCTCTGCGTCGCTCACACTACGTATGTGCTTATCTTATAATTATGTTGCTCTTCTATGAAAGTACATGCTGACCTTGTATTTCAAATTAATTCATCAGGATAGAATTCGGCGACGTGCCTAGTTGTGTAATTTTGAAGCTTATTTAAGTATATAGAAAAACGATGTGTTGGAAAATCATGCCAGTAGTTCAAAGTTTTGATCCAGTTTGATTTGCTTTATTTGTGTAAAGATTCGTTACTGTGTTGTACTGTTTTGTCAATGAAAAGCAAGTGTGTGGGACAGTCTTTCTTGTTAACGAACCTATGTACAACTATCTTTATGTTTCTCTGAGTGTACCGAGATAATGTTTGTTTAACGTTTCATTTTGTGTTGAACTTTATGATAATTTTATATCTTTCCTCACAGAATCAAGTTGTTTTGGTTGATAATGCAACTATTTTAGTATCCTAGTTTGTAATAAAAAGTATATGAAAGCAAAACATTACGATTATCGAATCATATAAATAAATGCCTACAAAGTTATGTCACTTTGTTCTTATCGCGCTGCGGTTATGGCATCCCCTGGAGGAGGCCTATATAATGTTCATCTATTGACGCAAATTGGTTAATGATGAGTTATCATTAAACAACTTGACATTATTTTGGCAACAGCGTTTCATAATTTTAAGTTTATAAATTTATAATTCAAAAATTAATTTTTACAAATTATTAAAACGTACTGGATGCGTATTCCCAAATGACCAATGGAAACCAAATAAAAGCAATTACCACTTGTCTCAGACCAGTCTTAGTGACTGTCCGATGAACATTTCAAGGGCTTGAGAAGGATGTCTGCTTATCTGTACCAACGGGTATGCATTAACGGGTATTACACTGACGGTTTTAATACGTAAGTACTTGGATTGATTCGAGTTGACTTTGGAACATGATTATACACGTTGCTAGGTCTACAAGAGATCATTATTGCTATGTTCATCATCATCATCATCATCATTAACAGCCTGAAGACCCCAGGGAGCGCCACTTAGAGCGGCTGCTCGCCTCCTGCATCCATCGGCTCCCCGCGGCTTTCACCAGGTCATCGGTCCACCTAGTGGGGAGCCGGTCTACGCTGCGTCTTCCAGTTCATGGTCGCCACTCGAGAACCTTTCTTCCCCATCGGTTGCTATGTTGGTGCCTTAAAATTAGAACTAGGTATTTTGGCAACTTAAAATACAACTATATTATATTGATAATAATAGGCTAACTTAAATGACAATGGCCTTAAAGTAAAATTATAATGGTGATTACTATCTGCTCTACACTAATATTAAGAATACAATTTTCCCTGTTTTATGTCAAATTCTTCATACAATTTTACATGTCAAGTGGAGAAAAACAGAGGAAAGACAATTTTGTGTACCGTCCGTGCTAACCCTGCTGGAGTCATGTCTGATAAAATTTAATTTTTATCCACTATGTTCTCAGCAAATTCATTATTTCTCATCTTAACCAAAAAACATAAAGTTTCCTAACTGCCGTACAAGATCGTTCAATGTGAAAGCGCAAATCTTGGGTTCGGGAGCCATAATGGGAGGCTGTCATCGCGTGGGCGATCCGCTAACACCAGCCTGTAAACACATTGTAAATATTTGTCTTCGATGTAATTACTGTAATTGTTGGTAGTGAGTTTATATCGACACCCTTGACGTAGGCGTTACATTTATGTTAGCTATTATGAACGGCTCGTACCTATATTACCTAGTATGCGTATGAGTAAGGATAAACATTCCGTAGACCACGTCATAGGTCAAAAAAGTGATGAAACAATGGTCATTTGAATATTAAACAAAACCGGCCAAGTGCGAGTTCGACTCGCGCACGAAGGGTTCCATACTTATCTATGAAAACGAGCTAAAAAATCATGTTTGTTGTATGGGTGCCCCCTTAAATATTTATGTAATTCTGTTTTTTAGTATTTGTTGTTATAGCGGCAAACCAAATACATCATCTGCGAAAATTTCAACTGTCTAGCTATCACAGTTCATGAAAAAGACCTCGCGACAGACGAAAAAGCGGAGCCTAAGTAATAGGGTTTGCTTTACCCTTTGGCCACGGAACCCTGAAAATACCTAATACCATAAGCCATATTATAATTGAACATAACGTCGTCTGTTTATTTATTTAGCTTTTAAACTAAGCCAGTTGAACAAATCAGATTGAATTTTAGATTATGTATAGATACTTTATTATCATTGAACTAATAATAATAATAATAAGGTGCCGTACTACAAGTACACACCAGGGCCAGTTCTTGAAAATGGCCGTGCGTTGCTCTATTGGGACCGCTCTATCATCACGGACAGGACTATTGTAGCCAATAAGCCTGATATCGTACCGGTAGACCGGTCCCAACGCCGGGCAGTACTCGTTGACATCACCGTTCCGCATGACTATAACCTCGTGAAGGCTGAGAAGGACAAACTCAGCAAGTACCTTGACTTGGCTCACGAGGTGACCACCATGTGGAATGTTGACTCGACAAGCATTGTCCCGATAGTCGTTTCAGCGAACGGTCTCATAGCAAAGAGCCTCGACCAACATCTCGAGAGGCTCTCGCTAGACGGCTGGATCAAGGGTCAGATTCAGAAGGCAGTACTCCTTGACACGGACGTATTGTCAGGAGGTTCCTCACTCTGCAGCCCTGACCACCTACCCCTACACCTGACCCTGGTAGTTTGGGCCCTGTCCCGCTGCGGGCGGCACTCTAGATTTAGGTTTTTTTTTTGTATTTTTGTAATGTATTTTTATATAAGTATTATAAAAAAAACACAAATTTAAGAAAGACAAATAAATGAATGAATAATAATAATAAAATTTATTCAAAAATTACAGTAGGTAAGTGTCATACAATGGGGCATACCATAGGTATGTGTCTTAGTATTATGAATATAATAGAATTCATTATACTGTATGGTGCCTGCACTAGGGTATACCTGTGTTGCAGGCCGCATAAGCGCTAATAAACTGATAATGCTAGGGGATACATGGTAAAACAGAATTATTAACAATATCAATATAAACAATATTGCGATTTCAGCTTAGACAGCTGAAATCTTAACTATCACGGTTCATGAGATACAGCCTGATGGTGACAGACGGACAGACGGACAGCGGAGCCTTAGTAATAGGGTTCCGTACCCAAAACGGACTGACGACGTCTGTCAGGCTGTCTGTCCTTCTGTCCGTCTGTCACCAGGCTGTATCTCATGAACCGTGATAGTTAGAGCTTTACCCTTGGGAGTATAATATTGACCCTTGCTACGCCTATTTTTGGCATTACATGACGTTTATGTTTGGCCCACAGGTCTGAGGGCCAATGCATACTATTACCACCATAGGCTAATGCAGTGGGCCAATGATACTCTTACGTTACGTATAAATTATATACTCTTTGAATGATACAGAAGTATAATAATACTCTTTGGAATGATGGAAGTAGATTTTTTTCTCTAATCTGTGTACGAAACATGTTATCTAAAATGCCCTGGGGGTCTAGCAAAGATCTACTAACGCTAACGCCTCACGCTAACTCCAAAAATGTATTGAAATGACATTCGCTACGGAAAAGTAAGCTATTTCCGAAACGTCATTTCAATACATTTTGGAGTTAGCGTTTGGCGTTAGCGTTAGCGGTTGGTATCTTTGCTAGATCCCCAGACTTTGCCCTATTGTAAAAATGTTTTGAAAGCCTAGATTTTAATATAATATAGGTTTTAATTAATCATGAGTTCGATGATACTTATCGAAATATCATCGAAAATTTTTCTATAGTTAAGTAGCCATGAGTGGAGATTACATCAAAATTGGTCCAGGAATATCAAGGATAATAATTAGCGTACCTACGCTGTTTTGGGAATTATTATAATTAATTATTTCATCCATGATTAAGACATGTCATTTTTACTTCGTGGAAGTGATTATACGAGCAGCAAAAACTCGGTGTGGCTGATAGAAAATCAGTTTTTAAAAATAAAGCCATTACCCAAACGGAAACCTGAAAAGTAATGTAGTCCACGCGTGGCAAAGCCGCGGGCAGTAGCTAGTTTAAAATAAAATAAAAATAACAATTAAGAAACACCTTTACATACAACAGTACACAAATGGTTAGTTGGTTGGTTAGTTTTAGTTTATTTCGAGATAGAATAAAATTGTTCCACCACCATCATCATCATCATCATCAAGAGCCTGAAGACGTCCACGTGGGGGAATAATTGCCATCCCGGAAAAAACGGGTAAAAAGCGGTTTTAAGCTTCTAAGCAATATTCGTAAAAATAATTACCATCACACCATGTAGCCTTTTGCGTCCATATATTTGAGTTTATAGCCTCTTTCCGGAAAGGGGGTGGTGTTTCAATAATCATCGCGCTTGGCTAGTGTCTTGATGATCGCAGTATGTTATAAATCTTATAATACAGACCGCAGAGAAGCTGCTGCTAATTCTCTGAATATTCCCTTACCCATCATGGGAAGAGATGAGGGCAACATTCCTTAATTAATGTAATTTACAAGAAGCTATAACAGATTAATGAAAACCATTAATTAAGCAGAAATTATCGTATATTTATGAGATATAAAAATAATACAAGCGTTAAAGGAAAAGCTTTATGTCCAGATACAAGCTGCCAGCCAGATTGTGCTGCATTTGCATTAATTACAATAAACCTGTTTATAGCGCATAAAAGTATGGTGCAGTAATAGCTTATGCATTAACACTTAGCATAATTAGTTGGTGCATTCACAATTTCACGATGGTAATCAATCAATAATTCGCGGAAGCGAATCGTACTTTTAATATCAGCAGTAAGGACTGTATTAGAGTGATCCTAATATTCGCGCACATGTATCACATGCGGGCATTTTGTTAACCTAGACCCAGATATTAGTTTTAAAGCTTACAAACATTTTTATATAGGTACAAATAAAATAATTACGTTTAAAAAAGATAACTGACGTAATTCTAGAGTTAGGTATAATCTCAACGCCTTATTGTTAGACTTGAAAAAGTATCTTGATAAAAGTACTATCTAAGGCCTGGCCTAATCCCTTAGTACTCCGATCCCCGAGGCCCCCGTCCCGGATGATCACAATTTATTTTTATTCTAAGGCTATTGCTATACCTATCTTTATGATTAGTAAGTTAGGTTAGGTTTAAGGATATTCTACCGTACCACATAGTTAAGAAAATACACATAAGTATACAATACATTGTATCTTCACTCACAAACATCTCAATCAATCAATGTCATCACTTTTATACACACTGCATAATATCGTAAAGTCCTTTACGATAATACTTTCATGGTCATCATAGGCATAGAATAATAATAATGCTTCCTCTGTGATCATAGGTAAAAAAGCTGTTCACTAATAGTCCCTACTGTTAATCTATCTTGACGGAAGCATGCCATTATCTCAAAATAACAGTTTATAACCATTAAGAAATTATACACTTGGCTACATCGAGTACCTACCTATCTACGCTTCGGGGAATTAATTACAACAAAGTTCATCTAAGTCGTGTAATTTGCTATTGTAGCTTCTGTGACTACGTTGTTTGATCGTGCTCACCATTATGTCAGACAATATTGATTGGTTTGAAATGATTATAACATTGAAAGTAATTTAAGTAATAATTAGGTAACTATATTAAACTGTACCCAAGACTTAGATAATAGCCGTATTGGCAGTAGCATGAGAATCGTCATCAGCCTGAAGACATCCTCTGCTAAACATAGGCCTCCCCCAACTGCTTATCTCCCGCATCCATCGGCTTCCCGCGGTTCTTACCAGGTCTGCGTGGTGATTATTATCTTTTTATTTATGTGAATAGATGACGTGACGAGCTAGTCGTTCACCTGATGTTAAGCGACATGGCCGCCCATAACAGTTGCAGCGTCACTCGGAACTTAAAAAAAAGCTTTCGTGACACTGCACTGCGCACGTCATCCTGAGACATCAGATGTGAGATCAGGTCATAAAGTCTCATTTGCCCAGTAATTTCACTAGCTACAATGCGCTTTAAACCGGAACACAGTAGTGCTTGCACACTACTGCTTGGCGGTAGAATAACTGACAAAGCGGTGGTACCTACCTAGACGAACTTTGCAGAAAAGTCCTACCACCTAGTAGGAATGGAAATCTAGGTATGGAAACCCCCCCCTATGATAAGCGTTCAAACTTGCGTTTTATGGGGGAACATTGGAACATAGACCTATGTTCAGTGTCTGGGTGTCTTCCGCTGTTCTCAAGGTAATCATCATCATCAATAGCCTGAAGACGTTCACTGCTGAACATAGGCCTCCCCCACAGAGACACTTTGAGTGGCTGCTCGCTTCCTGCATCCATCGGCTTCCAGCGGTTTTCACCAGATCTTCGGTTGGTGTTTTCTGCGAGATAAGATCCGTAATGAGGAGATCCACAGAATTAAAGTGAGCAATGTAGCTCTTAGAATTAGCAAGTTGAAATGGCAATGGACAGGCCACATAGCTTGTAGAACTGACAACTGATGGGGAAGCAAGGTTCTCAAGTGGCGATCACGAACCGGAAGACGCAGCGTTGGTCACCCCCCACTAGGTGGGCCCAAGGTAATATCTTCACACAATATACAGTTTGCAGGTAAAAATAATAATTAATGACTATACTTATTATTAGACTTATCAATATAATTAATGTATAATTATTATTGAACTGTATTCTTGCTTACTATACCTACATAACAATCTTAGCGTAAGTAAGTGTTGATTTTGCGATCCCATGCAGTTTTAATATTCTGCAGATTTGCGTCAACGCCGTCAACGATAAAATCAGCAGACATGTTTTCTAACAGCTTCGTGCGTACAGAATATAACTTGTTGAACGCTTCAAAAGTAATACCGGCTGAGGCCTAGAGCAATTGAATATCTAATTTTCAATCAACAATTCCCGCCCATCTAGATGTCGATAAACAGCCTGATAGTAAAACTTTTAAATGAAATTTAACTTCCTCTACGTGCATAGAACGTAGCGTACAAGTTAAATTTCAGTTTTAGAACTCCAATTGGTATCGAGAACTATTTTGTAATTAAGGGATAGTTGTAAAGTGGGACCAACAGGTGGCGCTCGGTCAGTTTAACCGTTAATTAAGGCTGGTTACTAACAACCGGTTATAATAATTAGTAAGGGGCGTTGTGGGCGGCGCTCGCGCTTCTCGCGTTGAGGCGTGGTCGCTTTTCGGCAACACGTCTCATGTATAATTTAACATGCGACTATGAAGTGTCGTACCGTCTGTGGGAGGCCTTTTTGGTGTCAGTTACATGGACTTATGGTTGGGTAAGTGGGCCGTGTTAACGTCGATGATGCTTGAATATCAAGGATGAACCCTTTTTTATTTAATCGTCGTCATCAGCCCAATAGTTCCCACTGCTGGGATACGACCCTTCTCTCTCATGAAGAATGTGTATTATAATCTATAACCCACCACGCTAGCCCAGTTGTATTAATATAACAGAAAATGTATCACGTTGCTTAAATAAATAACGCGTCTTTATATAACACAATTTACTGTCATGCATTTAAACTTCAAACAGGATACATTTTATTTTACAAATTGCTAAACGCTATAGATACAAAATAACTCTATATCACTCAGCAATCAGGCTAGAATTAAGTAAATTATACTTAGTTTGCGGTACGCGTGCGCTCTTTGTGCCTTCGTGCGTTGACGCAGAATGAGTAACAGTATGTTGGTGTACTGCGCATGACCCAAGAATTGTTAGTACAGTGTCAGGGTCAAAAGAGACATCTAGTACCAAATAAATAAACATAGGCAAAGCTAACCGATGAACACATCGAGCTTTTTCCACATTGTATATTATAATAGATAACTTGAAGTCCCATCAAACAAACAAGACTCCAGACTGACTAGGTAATACATTCTGGCTCAGTCGCCAACATTCCAAAACATTATACAAGTTTAATAACCTAATTCACTTGCAAGTCCCGTGGGCCGTAGTTTTTGTGACAAACCGGCATTCGTGAAGATGTCAGGTTTATAGCCTACGTGACAGTCTGACCGTGCCGACATGCAAGCTGCACCACTTCATACTAAACCCTGAGAATTTTGTATGTTGAATGTTAAAAAGGCGTGTTTTTAAGTCAATGATAACTCAAGCAGTAGACTTGCGATAAGTAGGGTCTTGAGTTCAAATACTCACCAAATATTGCAATGAGTTTGTCAAGGAAAACATCATGATGAAATAATGGTAGTAAGGCATTTCCTAGTCTTTTTATTCCCGTGTAGGCAATTGGTCGACCCCGGTATCAGATTTCGTCGACTGTCCAAAGGCTTTTGACTTGAAAACGCAACAACCGCTGGGACCTATAGAGTACCTACAGAATCGTTTTCAACGTTTATGGTTGCTAATAGCTTATACTCCGTCTGATCGAAAGCGGTCACTATAACCTGTAGACATCTGTAACACCGGAGGCGTCACCAATGCATTGCCCTTTAGGACTCTTAATCGCTCCTTTCAAAGTGCTCCATTTTGCATAGGCCAAGAAAAACACATAATTCGAATCATATGAGATTTCCACGATTTAATCCACGTTGAACAAACGTCAGTTGCAAATAGTTATAGTTGATTTAGCAAGTTGAAATGGCAATGGGCAGACCATATCGCTTTTAGAACTGACAACCGATGGGGAAGAAAGGTTCTAGAGTGATGGCCGCGAATCGGAAGACGCAGTGTAGGCCGGTCCCTTACTAATAGGTGGACCGGCGATCGGGCAAAAGCCACGTCTCCGTGGATGGAGGAGGCGAGCAGCCGCTCACAGTGGCACTGTATGGGAGAGGCCTATGTTCAGCAGTAAACGTCTTCATGCTGTTGATGATGATAGTCAAACTGCGCTATAAGCTGCGGCCAGCCAGCAGGCTCCGTTAGCCTCACCATCTCAGATAGCATGCGTATCATGGAAAAAAATCCCAACACCTTTTTTCGTGAGAGACAGTGACAAGACTATGGTAGCACTTAGGTATGTCTCACTCTAATAGCAACGACAAGTTTTCTCGCGGTGTGCATGCTAAGGCCACTGAAAGGAAGTTTTTTCCACGTGCAGTGTAGCGCCATCTATACAACGTATATTTGTTGGTCATCCAAAATTAGGCAGAATAATGTGTTCAGAGTGTGAGTGGATTATGTTTTCTATTAACAATAATAATAGGTACTTACAATCTTCTAATAACGTCAGTGGCAATAAAAA
This sequence comes from Ennomos erosarius, assembly GCA_963580505.1. Lineage (NCBI taxonomy): Eukaryota > Metazoa > Arthropoda > Insecta > Lepidoptera > Geometridae > Ennomos > Ennomos erosarius. Next base: position 8,126,076 of record OY756992.1, on the reverse strand, counting down.
CACAAAATGACTGCAGTCATTACAAGTAATAAAACTGTAAGCACACCTCATCAATAAATAAATAAATCAAAAGCTTATAAGAGCCTATAACTTATGCCCAACTGGTTTCCACATTACCTGTAAGCTATGCTTAGCAAACTTAAAATCTATTTCTACAGTAAACGAACTCATTTCTCAAGACATACTTAAAACATAAAATCAATTAGCATTACTCCCATAGCATAGAAGGAAACAGATAAGACAAACTAAATTGCATGAGTTATGCTGCCTACACATTTTTCAGCCTCTGAGATGGTATCAATAATTGGCGTATCTGTGAACTGGCGTACGGTAGATCATTTAATTTTCTTAATAATTTTCTATCGGAGTTTGCCTCAGGCGATGCAGGCCGGTCTACGCCGCTTCTTGTTTTATACTATTTGTAGCGGGGTATAATCAATCTGGTTGCTTAGGCCTGTGTTTTTCAAATGATGAGGTAATATTTGTTTCTTTCCTTTCATTATTATGACTGGAAAGCTTGTTTGCTATAATGCATAATATTGAAGTAATTCCTTTTTAAATTGACCTGTTTATTGTCCTTTTGTAGAACAGTGGGCTTAAGGTATGTCAAGGAACTTATCTAAAATATAGAACTTCAAATTGGAGTTATTGGAGTATTATACTATTATTATTCAAAATTCATTGGGGTATATTTCGTATTCTGTTTTATTTTTTATTTGAAAACTAACATGATAAGAGTTAGTACAGATACTTCATAGACATTGCTCTAAAGTAGAGTAAATTAATGCTCACTCTTTTTTTACCATGTCATGATATAAATGGTTTTATATCACTAGACATCTCAAACATAACGGGTGTTTACCAGCAAGTGAGCATCTGAGTTGCTTGGTGAGCCAGCGAACGGGTGAGCCGGTGAGCCGACATCCTGTAACCGTCCCGTGCCGGTAATCTGAATCGGTTGCAGGCAGTGATTTATAGGACGTGCCGCGTCCCCGCATTCCGGCTTGCCTCCCCGCGCCGCAATGAAGGCAATTTCGTTACTATCTATGTGATGCGAAATCATTCGGTGAGTTATAAGATTATAGGTAATCGGTAATGGATGTTGAATAATCGTCCTACCTCAAACAAGACGTTTTGTTTCTGTTGTAGATAGACTCTCTCTCGCAGACTAAAAGCAAAAGGACAAAGAGAGTTAAATGGACAAAATACCTAGGTACTGACCAATATTGTAGTACTTAGTTAACGATCTCAGATAGGTACAAAAATACAAACGTTTTATGAAGAAACAGCATCAGCGTCTTGAAATGTATTGTTAATAATAAAATCTATTTAAGGAATCACTGAAAGGTTATATTTCATCGCCTTTTGTGTTGTGTCTGGTTGAAATTAAATTTCAATATATTATACCATATATTCATACCATTCATCTTTTTTTCTGAATTGTTTAAAACATTACTTATTTGCTAGCTTATTTTTCCAGTGTAAAAACATTTTAAAATTCAATTCTCATTCCAAATATCCAACACGTAAATGTTAAACACGTAAAATACTGCATAAGCCGTCTCTACAACATGATCGCTTTAGCCATCGATCCCGTTTTAATTGTGATTGATGTTCGGGCTCAATGCAGGTAAAATCCTTTTTTTTCTATTGGCGGAACTCAGTTTAGAATTAAAACTGCTTTATTCGAACCAATCAACTTAATTGAACAATGCAAAAAGCTGTCGGAAATTGCACGGCATCAGTTGAACTGTCGATAGTTGGCAACACAGATTATTGAATAGTATAACGATGGCAAATGGCAATAATAGATTTATTGTCAAGTAACAGCTAAACGCATTAATTTTTATCTGTTCAAAGTATGGTCGAACTAACGACTGAGGTGAGACTGACTCATATAATTATGAGGGTGAGTTATTATCTACTAGGTTAAGTTAGGACTTAATAACATTAACGGTTTAACGATCTATGGAACAAGAAGATCAGTTTTTATAGGACAAAGTTTAGTTGTAGATTATTACAGAATATAGATTCTAGAGAATTAGTATTTTAACTCCATCTAGAAAACATTCAGTCACCAATTCAAATAAAAGCTTATAACAATGAAAAGAATCAAATGATAATAGAAAAAATATTCGTTATACTTACTTACAGTTTGTCGGTGAAAATTCGATATTGACATCAACCAGCTATATAAAAATGGCTATATGCTTTTTATTAACCCTTATTTGACCAAACACTAATGTCTAAAGTTCAGAGTCTAAACAACTTGGTATAGCATTAAAGTCCTGGAGGCGTACCACAAACGAATACAGAACCATTATGGTTCGTGACAGTAATGGTTCAAAGTTACAATAATATTGTTCGAACTCGTACCATGAACTTATAAAGTATTCCTGCGTGAGAACGAGATGTCTACATTTTTATATAGCGTTATCATTGTTGCACGTCGGTGTCAACATGATATATTTGAGTGAACGATTTAACGTGACGTCATCAAAACTGCTCTGCGTCAACAACATTACAGTATTCTTACTTATATGTCATTTTCCAAAGTATGATTGAAGTAATAATGCTATAAGAGGTTGTGGTAGGCCCCCTGTAACTGTTTCATGTCGTAATCGACCTTCTTCATCCTTAACTGTCTAAGTCCAGCACTCGTTAGAGGCATTATAGAAATTAAATTTGAGGCAGGTGAAACAAATCTTGGCGGCACCTACTCAATTACTAATTTCCAATTCTCCAAGTTGTATTTCACTGATGGCATTTACCTACCATAAAATCGTAGTTCTTCAACTAATTTATGCCATAATTACACCCATGCACCAATTTAGACGAATTAACAGAATTTGAATTGCTCATTAGTTTGATTGACATGTGCTTGTAATTCCTTTACAATCTAACCCAAAACTGTTATACTTAAGTCTCTTGATCTCTTGATTTCAAACCTTATCACCATTGTATAAGATGCACAATTGGAACGTTCTGTCGTCAACTTAGCAGCAATATAACTTTAATTGAATTAAAGTAATGCCTAATTGTTTAATCATATAGCTAAATATTCCAAACCAGTTAAATATGTACGTAAGGTATATAGTTAAATTAAAAATAACAAAGCTTAATGACTGTATAACCCACAGAGCAAAAAAAAAACGCTTGCGAAGCGTCACCTGTTTCATAGCTCAGTGGCATCACCAATTATTCACCACCCTACTGCATATACTATATTTATCTAAAAACAACATAGTTATTATATTCAATAATTGACAGTAGCTGGTTCCCACATACAAGTACTACTTATTGATATTTGCATCGACCCACCCTGAAATATAGGCTGTTGCGAAATAAACAATATTGTCAGGAAAAAGAAGAAAGTGCCACCTCTAAATATAACTTATGATAGTGATAAGATTTATTCATTAATTGGTAAGAAATTGGTAAGTTAGGTAAAATCAATAAAGCGCGTAGTTTTAGGCCGGCTCTCCACTAGGTGGATAAGACGACATCAAAACCACGGAGAGCCATTGAATGCAAGGGGGCAAGCAACCGCTCAGCGCTCCGTTATAGTCATAAACTATGTTCAGCAGTGGAACGTCTTCGGGATGATAACGACGAAGAGACAACGTGTGGCCTATTAGTATTTAAACTTCATCGAAGACGGGATTAACGTAAAGTGATAAGGATTGCCTAAGGCTCAAGCGGGCAGCAACCAATTTCGCTGTAGAGTAGCTTTGCATAGTTTGGTACATGTAGCTTCGCCTCGGTATCGCATCTAATAGGAATTCTGGATATTGCTTCTGATACACACTAGAATGGTATTTGAGAGGTACAGAGTATTCAGACCGATTCATAGATACGAATTATTTTAGCTGTATAGTTCGAAAATGCATTCTTCGTTGTTTTTGCAAAATGTTTTTGAAGAAATTGTAATACTTAATAGATACTTAATTCTCAAACCGTTACCTATTATTTTATAGAAGAAAAACTTGTCAATACAATCTGATAGAAAGTAGCGACCTCGTTCCAATCTGTCACTGCGAGCAGAAATTAAAACAAAAAAAATGAGAATTAAGATACAAGCAATGTTGACCAAACAATGAAATTGTGTTAGCAGAAGAGAGATCACGTTTTTCATTGGATTCATTTGAAAATAAAAGGTAGGAAGGTAAACAAGGTACCCGGCACGTGAAGCGGCGACAAAAGATGGAACAGGTTCTCTGAGCTCAAAATTGGATAGTAGGTAATCGATCCGTGAAACTCTGCGTATAATATGAGACTCGGAGACTAATCAGACTAGAAAGTGATCAGAACCTTTTAGTTGGAATGTTTCAAGGTTTGAATAGTATTTAAAACTAATTTTATTGGTTATTTTGCTGTTAGTAAGTAAACTGTAATATATAGGAGAAAATACAATTATAAGTTTTGGAGTATGAGAATGGAAAATAAATATCTTATTATACTTTTTTGAGACGAAAACTTAAAGCTTCTTTTAAAAAATGTAACTGTTTCAATTAACAACTTACAAAGACGGCCACAGTTGCATGAGAGCAACGGTTAATATTAATGTGACCTTTCCCGGTTTTAATATCCAAAGCTTTATAAAACGTCAAAGAAGTGAAAAAGGGCGGTAACTAACATATTGGTGCTGCCAACACTCCCGCTGTTTTTGTTCCATCTGAATCAAATCAGTGTTTGCGAGTCGATTAGTCTCATCGAGCTTTTTATATCTCCGTCCGAGATTTCGATTAATATGTAAATGTATTCGAATAATTAGGGTTTTACAATCGTGCGGCCCGTGTGTTCCTGTGATATAGCAACAGTAGGTTAATTTCATACCAGCATACGAGCTAGCATACATTCAAAACGATTGCATCTTCTGATGTCTTGCAATTTACGTAGAGTTAGTAAAATTTTAATAGAATCTACATGGAGCAGTCAACATACAATAAATTGATAAAAAATTTGTAAACTAATACAATCCATAAAAATCGCTTACTTCGCCAGCCTATACATTTAGTTTTGTTTCTGTGGACATGATTATTCTGTAATAGATCCAGGGTCTTCGGGAGGTAATAAGAAGTCTTGTGACGCGACTCGTGAGTGACATTGCCGGCAGTTGATGCCTGAGTCGCCTTCATGCACAAGCGTAGATCATTACCGTACGGTCGGATATTCAATTTACTATCACGACGACTCGGCAATAATTTACTTTTAAATCGAATTGTGGCGTTTGAATGGAGCTTTATAGCTCAATCTCGACGTTGTTTTATGCGACGACTAACACATTACTTACTGAACAACGAACATATTTTTTCGATAATGGATTCCAACTTTTTGTACAATCACATGCAAATTAGCTAACCGTCTTTTATTTATAGGTAATACAATAGAACCAGTCCAATAAAACATATGGTCAAAGACGACCATTTTTATTTGGTGACAGTTTATTATTTACATTATTTTCTACTTATTTAAAAAAATAAGTATTTTAAGGTATAGTTTCCAGAAACGCGAATTTTTATTCGTTGATTTAAAGGATCTCGTTTATGGCTGCAAAATTGTTTTTTATCCATAATGACATCACAATGAAGTATGACGCCGTCAAAAAGCTCTGCCGTTAACATAAATCGGTTGACTTTACGATGTCAGCAACCAATAAAGATCTCAGAGTTTTGCCATTTGACTAATTTTAATTGCTTTCCGGTTTTTACACCCCACGCTTAATGAAGCTCTATATTTTACGTACATTTTATCGTTTTAAAACTCTGCCCGTAATAATGTACAATACACCGAGGCTTCGATGTGGGCCGTAAATAAACAAAGATTTAATGCAAAAGCCACTTTAGCTGTTTGATTTCGCTTTATTTGAGCGCGCCGCTAAGCGTTTATTTGCAAGCCGTATACTTACCTACCGTGCGTAATGCAAACGTTTTAGTACAGTATTCATGGAGTAAATGTAAAATACAAGTGCATAAATCTCTTTGAATAAAATTTACACATTGAATCCTAATAACATGGAAATGGAGAATATCAAAATGTTAGTACAAGAGCTTTTGATTTAATTTGTTTATGCGCAATAGTTTGTGCGCAATCTTAAGCGATGATCAGGTACCAGGAAACTATTTTCATCATAATGCGACTCACGTCTAAGTGTTTTTATATTATAAAAACAACTTCAAACAGGAATGGCATAATATTAGGCCTAGAAGTACGTTTTAATAATTTTAAATTAAAAATAAGTATGTAGTAACGTCAATAATGATTAATCGTTTCTTTTTTGGGAATAATTCAAAGATTTGTTATAAACGAAGCAATTGAGAACTACATATATTAAGTACGATATTAATGACAGTTCTATAAACTGATCCTTTTATAGAGAAGATACCTAATAAAAAAAGATAATGGTCGAATCCTTTTAATTTGACAGTTGGTGCGAAAACTATTGCATACGTTTGTCGTTTGTTTTATCAAGAACTGTAAATATCCGCTCACGCGTTTCAACCACATGTGCGGCCGGCATCGCGCAACGTGGACCGCTCCCCACCACAATTGTGGCTTACAGCTGATTGCGCTACTAGGGATGGCAATCAATTTTTAGAGGTGTCACTCGTTATAAATCGACTAAAATTGAAACTAGTGAACATCACTATCGAATAAAGTAAAAGTCTCTATAGTTCAGGAGAAAAAAAAACGTCTCAGTCTAAATTGCATCTCGCGCCAAGCCGGCGCGCGCCGGCGACGGAGTAATTTCCTTTAGGTACGGCGGACCGTCACTTATTATGTGTAGTATTGTTGTGTGTGTTTTTTATACTGCAACACACGTAAAAATGCATTTGTTTAGATAGCCATCTAATCCTACTTATCAAAACTAGTTTTAAAATTTTAAAACACTGCTTAGTTTATTCGTATAAACCGTAAATATGCAAAACCATACCGCGCTATTTGAAGAGCGCTTTGGGACCTACCTACGCCCGCCGCACCGCGCCTGAGTGGCTAAAAATACTGATGCAATTTCGAACACGACTGTAGCACAGATTAAATAACAGTTACTAAATAGTATACCGTTATTTAGAACAATAAAACAGTAACCTTGCTTTTTGCTCCATTAAATGTGGTAGTTAAATTGCATTAAGTATGTCATACAAAAACTTTGTGACGGCAAAAAATAGATGTAGAGTTATCCATTTAGATAAGTTTTTTTTAGATTTCCGAGTATTTTAATGTCTGCGAGTAGAGACTTATCACACTATCGGGTTCATAAAAAAGCTTTTTGTAGTTTGTGAAGAGTTTATGTTTTAATGTTGCGATGAAGAAAATATTAGAAACAGTATTAAAGTAGTAGTATTTCTTGCTTTAGAGTGTCATCGTAGGTAGAGTGCAAATCAAACTTTATGGCGGCTGTGAAGTGCGCTGCAAGCCCCGCACGCTGCGCACACCGCTTACCTCTTCCCGCGCACATTTTATTTTTGCTACTGCGCAGCGTTTCGCGCTGACTTCACAGCCGCCATTGAGTTTGACACGCACTCTACCTAGTTGTTTGTTTTTGTTTTGCACCAAGAAAAACATTGAATCAAATTGAAAATTAAAGCTTCAAATGGTGGTGCCACTGAGGAAAAAGGCTTATAGCCAGTAGTATAGATCCTAAAACCTTATAAATTATATATTCAGTTGTTTAGCAGAATTTAGTGCAAATCTAGTGCAATTTCTGTAAGGATTTGGTGCTTTTTATTTTCATCAAGCGGCAACACTGCCTTTTTCTACGTGTTAACTAATTTGTGATGTTAAAATTAAATAGCTTATCTTTAAATTCTCTTTATGTACCTTTTACTGCAGGTATTGTGAGCCACCCTTCTGCTCTCTGTCTCTACCATAATATCAGTATAATAGGTTCCATTGAGATGTAAGTAGGAGTACCCTGATGATTAACATTAGAAAAGTGAAATTGGCGAGTATAGATAATCAGGGCCCTGGGGGGTCACCACAAGGTCTTATAGCATTATTACTTCAACCATACATTGACAAATGACATGAAAGTAAGAATACTTTAATGTTAGAGCCAGAGCACTTTTGATGACGTCACGTTAAATCGTTCACTCAAATACAACTGTCATGTCATACATTTACATCATGTTGACATTGACGTGTGACAGTGATAACGCCATATAAAAATATAGACGTCTCGTTCACTCGCAGGAATACTTTATAAGTTCATGGTACGAATTCGAACAATATTATTGTAAACTTGAAATAATAATGCCATGAAACAAGATGGTTGGTTTTGTATTAGCTTGTGGTACCCCAGCTGCTGGACAGATGTCTAAATTTTTTAGCCACTTGAAGGCTTACAGCAAAACAGGTAATAAAAATGAAGATTTAAAGACGATGACTTTTCCGCCACTAGTCCTGATAAATAAATTGATATCTGGAAGTAATCTGAGAATTACCAAACCAGTCTTCAACGGCCCGATGAAGGGTGCTGATTTTGTAATAAGCTTTTTAATACCTGATATGATCAAGTCCTGACGATAAATATGCGTGTGCGCATAAATTATGTTCGCTTGTCGCTGTGAGTTACAACTTTGCCACATTGTTACTTGACTTGTGTTGCCAGCTTGTAAAACTTGCTGCCAAATGTAGCACATTTTTATGAGCTTAGTTATTTTTAAGGTTGCTTTGGTTGAATTCTTTATTTCCTTTATCTATGGAGTAAAAAATATTTTTTAATATTATGGCCTTCTCTTGACAATATTTAAAGAATTAGTGGCTTTTTAAGCTTAGACTTAACGATGATAACTTTGTTAAACGTTATATTGGACACTAGTTTATAAGTTGAAAGCTGTACCTAGCTGTACTTTATCTAATCATATCCCTTCATTTCTAAGTCGCAAAAGCTCTTATTAAAATGTTTCTGAAAAAGTCCTTCATTAAAAAGCTACAATGTAAACAAATATCAGACTCAGACTGTGATTCATTTTAGACTTTAATGAAGTAACCCTAGAGTAGAAAGTGACTTCAGTTTTTTAAAGTATGCATTTGTAGGTGTGTCTTATCGCTAGCATCGAGTGCTATCGTTTTAATATGACAAATTCAAAGTGGTGCTTCATATTTTATGCATTAGGCTTGTAGCATAGACGCGTAGGTTTTGTGTCGCCATCGTCATGGCTTTATACCGTCTGCTGAATTTACAATTTCATGTCAAAATATTACAATACAAACATAAAGTGTTGAATTTAAACAATTACTTTACATCCACCGAACAGACGAAATCAGGTTTGCCTAACCTGAAACGGTGTATGACTAAAAATGTTTTTCGTTTCATAATCATCATCAACCTGAAGACGTCCATTACTCAACATAGGCTTCTCCCATAAAGCGCCACTTTGAGCGGCTGCTTGCCGCCTACATCCATCGGCTCCTTGCAGTATTGGCCAGGTGGTCAGTCTACCTAGTACGGTGCGGGGTACAAGGGCGTTTCATAATAGCGTTCATTAATATAATCCTAGCATTTATTCCCATTATAATAGCAAATTCCCATTATAATAGCAAGTTTGATAACTGGTTTACCAACAGGAAAAACAAATACTGTTAGATTACCGGTTATCTATAAAGATCTTACATTGTTGCATTATAAAAATACCACTAAGGTAACACAAAGTACGGATGTACAAAATACCCCAGGCTTATGAGACGGCGACCAAATCCCTGTTTTGAATTGAGACTTTTATAAATCGTTGCTTTAACCGTGATATATTGTTTCGAAACAGAAGACGTGAGCAACGTATTTGTTTTCCACATCATATTATTGTATTTTATAAGCAGATCGTCGGTAAGATAATAGTTAATGGGATTCAGAGGTGGCACTGTCACATGGGTGTTTTATCCGACACCTATAAATGGCTTGGACTTTGTAGGGTTTTGAGGAATTTACTATTTTTTATCGTCTTATAAAGGCGTTATTAATAGTAATAATGGAGAGAATGACATCATTATTCGACAAAGACTTCTGAGGTTATCCAAAATTTTTCAAATGTTAAAGTGTTTTGTCTGTAATAATTAGGTAATAGAAATAATTTAAACTTTAAAAGAGAAAATATATATGAGTAATTGAGTAGGCTAATTTAATTATTACCTCAATCTGAATCAAAATAGCCTTTTGCATTCGTTGCTAAATTTATTTTTCTATATCCAACTGCACACTGACAGTGTGGCATGAAATATCAATATTCGAAATAGAAATATCAAAATATGATATTTTTGATATCGAAGCCTCCGACCGTGCCTTTGTGAGGTGCATGTCGGAGTCATCATTTATCATTAAATTATTAGATTGTTTCTGGCTGTCAGATAGGTAAGTTATTTTTAGCACCGAAACATGATATCGTAGATACCTAGGTACTATAAAAGCAGCCCGTGGTTTCACCTGCAAGTTTCTTGTTTTACTGGTGAAAATTTAAATAATTATGAAGTATAAAAATAAATTATGTTGATCTATGGGTTAATATTAAAAGCCATCGTATTTCAAAATTTCATCCAAATAGGTGTGAAAGTTGCACAATGGACCACATTTCACTTTATATCGGCAGATTTCGAGCGTTCCACACTTGCTCACCTATATAAAAGTTTAAAAAGGAAGGACAAATTATTAATCAAGTTCTAGACAAAATTGGGATGGGCAATATTCAACAATGATAATTCAATATCAAATAATTATTTAGTGTAAAAAGTACCCTTTCCAGGGTTCAAAGTATACCAAATATCATGGAAATCGGTTAAGTTTTTACAGATTGTTTGAAGTAACAAATAGTTGCGTATGTTTCTGTTTCTATGACGTTTTATTCTTATTATGATTTTGCTTAATTCGAAAGCAATAAGAGGCAATTCGGTCCCACTCACGTAGGGCGGAGACGGCGAGAAGCACGTATTTTTCGCATTATCGGCTAAATTATTATAAAAGGAACAGACGTGTGGCAGCCAGTAACTCTTACCGAACGCAAACGTTAACACGATTCGATACGACAATAAGATCTTCTTTTGTTTTTATTCAGATTGAGCGTGCATGTGACAACTTCATTATCTGGCAAAATTATATGAATGTCTGAACTATTTTGCAGTTGTTTTCAAAGTCAGTAGCCATTATTAAACTTGTGTTATGTTACGTTACTTGTATGTAATACCCTGTGGTAGTCCAGAATGTGTATTGGTCACGCGATTAACAACGAGTAATCAGTATTATGCTGGTTTATAGGATTAATGCCAACCAAGAGGACTTTACGATTATGCATGCATCGACGCATAGACGCGGAGTCACACAGCATGGTGACTAATCAATAAATACGGTTCAGTAATTCGTATGAAGTAAAATATATGTGTACATTGTTGTGCTTACCACAGGCTACTCTAATATAATTACTATGATTTTAGAGAGAAGAGGTAAAGTTTTTGATTATGTAATATGTATGCGCTAAACTATGGAACCACGGATCAGATCCAAATGTCTTTATTTATTTTTTCAAAACAGAAAGTTACAATCTCTGAGTGACATTATGGTTTATTGTGACAATTACAAGGTTCCGTCCTGGTTAAGTTCACTTAAAACTAAATCATAATTATAGTAATTATGTACCCACTATACCACTATGTATTATCATTTGTATTTGAATGTAATTTTAGTACCTACCTACGTAATACCCATTAATAAAATATTAATTAATTGAAAAAATTGGGGAAAGTCAGCTAAGATTTTTTCGGAATACTTACCTGCTCTACTTAGATATTATTATTGTATAAACTAAACATTGAAGTAGAATCCTCATGCGCTGGTAAGTTGATGGCAGGAAAACAATCTTTGGTCGACCGCTTATATAAAGGTCGATCTAAAAGATAAATTTTTAACTAAAAAATAGATAAACTCTTAGTTGAAAAACACCATTTCTTGTTTTCTTTTCTTATTTTAAAGAGTTTATTATTATTATCGTGTCGTTACATATAAATGTCTTGCAAATCTTAGCGAAACTGTGTTGCGGCGCGAAACAATTGCGACGGAAATAGCGCGTTCGACATTTTGTATCGTAACGACTTTCAGAATAGTTCACTCCACTTTTTAATGTTCCAAGTTAAGCCATTGTGAGCTTAAATGGTCGTATGAATCAGGGTGATACGGATTTTATGGTAGGGTTTTAAAAAGAGCAGCAGTACCTAAATTGTGTCATGAAAAGGCTCTTTGAAAAAGGTAATGTGTTTTTTCTTATATTCATAATGAAACTGCACTATATTGTGATTGTACTAAACCAACGTATTGTACAAGATTGAGTGTTTTCAAATATTAAAATCTATTGACCCAGGCGAGACCTCGTGCCAATTTCTTCCCGTGGGTGCCGTAAGAGCCGGCTAAAGGAATATTGCTAGACAATGGGCAGTAGCCTTTTTTTTTTAATATGTGTGGACATTTTCACACATTCTTAGGTACAATAAAAAAATTCTGCGATTACGAAGCCACCAGCCAAGCGGGGTGATTTTTTAAACGGGCTAATGTTGGTCTCTACCGACCTTTACAGCGTCTCTGGGCGGGAGGGCAGGCGCTTAAGGCACCTAGCCGACAAAATTGGGGGGCAACTAGCTCAAGGGCACCCCTGGGGTGCGAACCTTGGCTTGGGCTGTTGCCGGGATAAGAGGATCGAGAAGGCTACGTCCGCTGGAGGAGTGGACCTTGTGGAAAGTCGCGACCATTCTAGCTAATCTACGGGGGGTACGTCGACCTTGCCGGTGGGGTCGGTGTCTGATTGTGTAACGCTGGTATCCTATACCGGTGCCGAAATCGGTACCTGAGCCAGAAGGCCTAGACTGGTCCGGTGATCCTAGCGCAGCGAAACAACGGCTGCTTAGGATCTTCCGGGTCGCTCAAGACGTTTCTTGGGCGGCGACGACGGGGTGGTGGGTTTGTCATGTCTGTAGAGTAGCTTGATGCTTGGACTACGAGAGGGTGGGGGAGATGGGGGGGCCGCGTCAAAATAGCGGCGGGATGTGTGGTGATTATGGCGTACCACACCTATGATAAGCTTTTAAATTGCCATTTTCATCAGGAGAGGCTTGCGGCCAGCCAGTAAACGTCTTCCGGTCGTTGATCATTTAATTAAACATAACCAACATCATTATCATTCGTTAATATTTAGTATACCTATGACATTCTCATATCAACTGTTATACATTCAGGTTGTGTCCTTAAAAGTTTCCAAAAACACTTGGTTTATCAAGTGTATAAGAAATTTTTAATGTTAAGAATAAAATGTGTAAAGGTAACCAAGTTATATTTACAATTATTATTAGCAGCCCATCATTCCGAGCAGCCTGACAAGAAACATTCCTCATCGCCGAAGCTTCAACAATAGCTATAACATAATTTCCATATTATAACATTGATGTGACAAGATCGAATTATCATTTCTTGTTCATCAGCATGTGATGATGTAGACACGTCAAAACTTGTAGGTCATTCGAGAACAATGAGTCTTGCCAGTAATAATTTGTTCCGATACGAATATAAATCTACCTCGATGGTTTTTGTTGAAGACGCTCCTTTGCGGTAAAGGTCCGGTATATAATCATGAGCTGGCAACATTGTTGTTTTTTTACATTATTATCTTCAGTCCAATTATTTTTTGATGTAAAAGTGAGTTGGCTACTGTAGGCTTAAATCTAATGTTGTTATTTTATAAATTCTAATGTTTGGTATTAAACTCAAATGATAGAACAAGGCTCAAGTTTATAATATATTAGAGTATTATTTAATGCGATATAGAAGAAAAGTAGGAGGTCAAAAAAGCAAGTAGTTTTACTAGGTGGTAGGACTTTTCTGCAAAGTTCGTCTAGGTAGGTACCACCGCTTTGCCAGTTATTCTGCCACCAAGCAGTAGTATGCAAGCACTACTGTGTTCCGGTTTGAAGGGCACTGTAGCTAGTGAAATTACTGGGCAAATGAGACTTTATGACCTGATTACACAGTGTAGTAATCTGATTACTAGACTGTGTGATGTCTCAGGATGACGTGCGCAGTGCAGTGTCACGCGTCACTTTATTATTTAGTAGTGCCGAGCGACACTGCAACTGTTTTGGGCGGCCGTGTCGCTTAACATTAGGTGAACGACTAGCTCGTCACGTCATTCATTCTCATAAAAAAAGTAGATACTTATTATAATTATTTGTTCATCATTATCATCATCATCATCAACAGCCTGAATGCCCTGCCGAACATAGGCCTCCCCCAGAGAAAGCCATTTTGAGCAGCTCCTGCATCCACCGGCTTCTTGCGGTAGATCGTTGAATTATTTATTATTACTAACTATAACACATTTTTGAATTTTAAAATTTAATTTATGTTTATTGTCCTGCGTTTGGTACAATTTTGTGTGCCGAACAACTACCATGGTGGCTTTTGAAGTTAAATAATAAGTAAAATAACTAATATTACGGCTCACTATATGCACTGCAATGCAAGTGATGGAAACTACAACATAATAGTGAAAACGACAAGGAGAAGTAGGTACCTACTTTACTATTTATTATTACATGGTGTTACTTACCCATATCCCATATAATCAAGTGATTAAAAATAATGATATAGTCAAAAATTTTGATACTCCAAAGCTCAAACCTCTAAAAACATACGAACTTTAATATTTTCACGTGTAGTATTTCCCTGTTAATATTTATGACTTGGACACAAACAAAACATCGCTACATTAGTATTCGATCGTACTTTAAATTTTAGATTCGTAAACTGCTTTATCAAAAGCAATATCGACTATGTATTAAACATTAGGCACCTAAGTTTTAAATGCGGTCGTGGCGACATTTTGCTTCGGAAACTTTTGAAAGAGGGGAGAGATTCTCGAAATTTTTGAGACTAATAAGTGTCATACCAGGTCCTGCATACTAAAAAGACATCGTGCATGGTAATAAGAGGAACCCAGAGAGAATATAAAACGTGGAATATCCTGGTATCATTTGAGAGGGTGCCGCTGTCAGAGTGTTTAAGATAACCCAATACGTGACGCCTATATCAAAGCACTTCAACATGACGTGTCAAAAATCTCAAAAGGACTAGAGAGAAATCGAGCTTTGCCTAAGTGGGGTTAGTGACCGGGCAATGTGCTAAAGTTTTCTGTTTCTGTAGTATTTGACTGCAAACAAATAAGTTTAGTTTCGTACTCAGCCTAAAGTTAATGTGGATTTAAATTGGAGTAGGACTTTTTCACTTTAAAAGTACAATACAAAAACAAATTGTTTACAAATACTTAGAAGCGTTCGAAAACAACCCTGAAGAAATATAAGAAAATATTCATTGTACAGATTTAGCCCAATTACAGTTTCATTATATGTGTTGATTGATTGATTGATTATTTAAAAGCAGATACATAAGAATAAATTAAAAATCATGTAAACGTGTACCTAATGTCGTTAATTGGAATATGAACTCTATAGTAAGTGATATGCAGTTTAATTTTATTTCTGTCAAAGTTTCTCCAGATCTATGAAAAACAATCCAAACTAACTTCTCCGAAACCTCAATTTTATCTGTTGACAAAAAAGTCTCATCATTCCATAATGGTGTCTTATCATTTGTGCTTATTACATGTTCCTTCCAGCAACAGGAGGCAACGCTATTAAACTGTCATTAAAGTCACCTCAGTGTCATCTGAGGTCTGCGTGGGACCACCTTTTTGTTGCAGTTTTTAGTTTTATGCTACTAAATTACCTACGCTTGCCGTGATCTGAGTTTTATTCCATTTTGATCACAATTATCGAGCAGTAAGGATTGTATTGTGTTTTAGAGGATAGTTTACTTTTGGTGGAAATGTGGAAACCGTTAATGACATTGGGTGTAATTTGATGTAAACTGACCGCCTTGCCTGACAGACGCAACGCAACATGTCAACTATGAAATTGTTACCCAACTAGAGATGATTAATGCTTTGAGATTCTATTTTAGAGTACTGTGTTGGTCTAGAATTTTTATGGGTAAAATAAACAAATGCATGCAGTAAAAATTTGTACCTGTTCCACCAAAAATAATCAGATGTACCTAATGTATTATTATTCGATAAGCTGCGATTCGCGGGTGTACTTGCCTGAGTCATGGATCTATCGTCTAATCTCTACAGGAACTACAAATCCCTAGATAAAATATAATATTTTATGCGCTATTCCAGGCCATATAAGATTTCATCAAAATCCTTACGTTTCAGGGAATCTGTAGAGTTGAGAATCCGTCGTTCACTTAAAGACCTGTAGCATTACATATTCAGTAATCTGTGCCTGTAGGTATAGAATTAAGAATATAGTAGAAAGAAGAATATGTACATGTACAAGTGGGAAACATAGGATTGGGATCTGTTGAAATGCGAATCTGTAATTGAAATCTGTAAAATTAGGAACAATTCCGGGTAACAAACATAGAGCAAACTTTAGCATTAAAATTTATAATAATAATTGAAAGTGCAAACTTGAAGATTGTAAGATAGTATTAATATTGAACCGTTAACGCTATTTTCGTAAGATTTTTAAAAAGGATGCCAAAATAAAATAATGCAAGACAGTATACGGGTAATAAATTATCTTCACCCAATCTGATATTGAAAATCGATGATTTCGTTGTTTCCGAAAGTTGAGGAACGGTACTTTTTTATTGATGACTGTCACGGTGATTCACAATTTTGAAATTGCAGTACCTACCTTGAAATAAGGGAGACAAAGTCATGATTAATCCAGGAATCTGCCCAATCTACGAATCTGTCGAATAGAGATTCTGCCAAATTTCGAATCTGTCCAATACCGAACAAAGGGTTAATAAAACCTAAGGAAAATAATAGTAGGTATCTGCCCAATCTACGAATCTGTCGAATAGAGAATCTGCCGAATTTCGAATCTGTCTAATCCAGATTCTGTCCAATACCGAACAAAGGGGTAAAACCTAAGGAAAATAATAGTAGGCATCTGCCCAATCTACGAATCTGTCGAATAGAGAATCTGCCGAATTTCGAATCTGTCCAATCCAGATTCTGTCCAATACCGAACAAAGGGGTAAAACCTAAGGAAAATAATAGTAGGTATCTGCCCAATCTACGAATCTGTCGAATAGAGAATCTGCCGAATTTCGAATCTGTCCAATACCGAACAAAGGGGTAAAACCTAAGGAAAATAATAGTAGGTATGTAAAAACGTACATGGAAAAGACATTGTACATGCACACCTGATTTGATTTAATGTTATACATAGTTACATTTCATTCAAGAGTACTTACCAAGAGTGTCGGGATTGTATGTATTATAAATTATCTGGGGTCGGGATAGTGCAATTGCTCTATTATGTGGTTATAAGTACTGACAAAGTGGCGCTCTTTGGGGCAGGCATATGTTCAGCAGCGGATGTCTTCAGGCTGATGATGATGACTGACTTAGGTATGATTATGAGATGATTAAATTTAGCGCATTTATTATGACTTTATGACCGAATCGTTTTTTTTGGAACTATAAAAAAAAGATTTTTTCAAGGCACCTGAGACAAATAAACTACTGCCTCTTGGACTCAAAACGATCCTTGATGCTTGCGTAATTATCGATGTGATCGCGATATCTTAATAAGAGGGTTTTGATCAAGGTTCCTTCGTTTTGCATAATTGTTATGCGTTTATCTTCTTGGACCATGAACCGTGTTTTCAGTTATGCATTTACCTTTTTGTCGTTTCCGTGGTCATACGTTTTTCGAAGAATTTATTTCATTTTAACACAAAGAAGCTGATTCTTTAAAACTATATAAAATTCAAGCCGTTGTAATCACAGTGCTTAGCATTTTTAATACCTAAACTTATAAGTGCTTCGCCTCGCCATGTTCCAAAATGTCTTTTACCAAAAATCAATTTATCTATCGAATAAAATTATCATATGAACTGCCAACGAGTATTGTTACTACGTATAATAATAGTATAAGAGACAATTTATGTATCCGTAAAGAAAATCTGTTACACCAAGAATAGTAACGAAATTACAATGATAAAATAATCTCTTTTTAATTCTAATACAACTCTACAGGCTGTACCTAAGCTACTTCTTGTTACGAATAAATTAAAAGCCCTATGTTACATGTACAAAGTTTTGTTACAAAGTCAGTCCCGACGCAATTTGAATATTGGAATGTAAAGTAGACCATACTGTTGAGTTAAATATTCTAGAAATAGATAAAGAGAAACATTGAATTGAATTTTATATCTATGAACCGAGATGATATTAAGATAAATAATAATAGTAGTGTGAAATCTATGTCCCTTAAAAGAGTTTAAATTGAAACGAAATCGTGTGCGATTGTCGTTATTTTTATTGCTTCAATAAAATAAAATTTCTGTGATGTCGCTGTAGAAAAATAAGTCAATGTACGTTAGTTGTTTTGAGTATTTTATAAGTAAAAAAACGTATTTTTGGGCGGTTTGCAAAATGAAAGATGAACCGAAACGATGGGTTCTTATTGGTTTTAGACTTAAAAGTAAGTTTGTTATACCAGATTTGAAAGAGAATAATGAATAATTCTATGAATTTTTCATGAGCATTCTGCACTGAGCCGTAAACCAAGTTTTTGCCCAGAACCATCGAGCCTAAATGGTGGTCAGTCAATAATAGCGTTTGACTCAAAAACTAAATAGATCGCGTCGATCGCTTACATTATTATAGCCTTCCACTATAAAGGATGAAGCCGCTTCCGCCGTTTGTAATCTGGGTAAAAAGCTCTGATTGAGCCGGAGTACTTCTGAGATCATTATTTTTTGTTCTTTGACAAAAACTCTTAACAGGATTTGAATTGAGACGCTTATTGTTCATACTTTTATGATTATAGATATAATTTTATTAGTTTTTTTTTCTTTTGGCCATAATATTATTTAAAGGTATCAAAACAGTAGGTAAGTAGTAAATGTAAAAAGTTTTTAGTAGAAAAAAATGATTCCCTTATTCAATTAGGTTATTTACCTAATCGTCATCGTTATTGAAACTATAAGCCGGTGTAAGTATCCGATATCCGAACAGCCCGAAAATGTATCATGTAATTACTGTTTCATATAAAACGGTTTCTGCAATTTATTACAAAGAACCTATCATTGAATGGTTTCGATAAAAACACTTAAACAAAAATGGCTGTAATAGACTCCAACCCAAACAAGCTTCCGTGGGCCAATAATAACTGCAATCCAGATCCGAGTAGCCCTAGGACAGCGTCCGTTATTACTGCGCTAACTGTTTTTTACTTACTGTTCTTAGAAGATTGCCAGAGGTTTTGTTATCTATCGAGAATTTAATAAGAGAAGCAAGAGTCACTGATTCATAGAAGCATCTTGAATCTCATCTTTTAGAATATTTTTTATGAGCTGAATTTTTCTTCTTATGAATTGGGGGTATTTTCCATAAGGCTTGGCAGACAACTTGGTGATCGCAGTGCATTAAGTATAGTGAATTCCGCCGGCTCATACGGCACTCACGGGAAGAGATAGGGTGGTCCTATTCGCACATTGGGAGCACATAATTATGTAGTACACCATGGGTAGGGTGGTCAATAAACAATAATTATTGAGTATCACCTGACGCCTGACGATAACATAACTTCAATAACTATAAAATAGTAATTTAGCGTCTGGATGCCGCCTCAGATTATAAAAAAAAAGATTAAGCGTCTAATAGACAAACAAAATGCGCACCACTGTTGTACTTGTACGAATAACAGCAAAGCATTTAATATGTAAACTCACGATAATCATTTTAGAAAAGCGATAAACGTTTTAAATTACTATATTAGTAACATTTAGGCCTTAGGAAAAGGCTTGAAAGATAATCTATTTAAAAATCTACAAATCACACACTTAAATAATATACACTTTTGCTCACATAAAGGGTGACACCGATACACCCCGCTGTTTCTTTATGTTTAACGTTATTAGCTAGAAATGGTACTGAACCCGAGCGGGCGTTATTGTCAGGCGAATGGTAATGGTAATGGTCGGACACCATGTTGCTTAGTAAAACGGAGCTTGTTTGTATGGATGGGGCACGATACGAGTCAGATTTGGCGATAAATAGGGTATTGCTAAACACAATGATGCTGTATTTGTAACAGAAACAAAATGAAAATAATGGTGGAATCATGTGGAATGGAACTTAACACTACACGCCCTTGATTGAACTATATTAGACCTCAGTAAAACGGTTAATTAAAATAAATAATTACGAAGCTTCCACACATAATACATTAATCTACATTTTTTTAGCAACTAAGCGTCATTTGAAAGCGTGCGTTACATCTCATCAGATTAGATCATAGATGCTCTCCCAACTGAGCTAATGGTTGCATGACCATTATATGAATTATCTACTATATTTGTTGCATTAATAATATTTTTTTATGCTACCTAAAAAGCAGTATCCAAATTAATTAATTGATAAATGACGCTAGAAGGTGTGTTAACATCCAAGCAAGCAGTAAACAATGGCATTAGTAACACTGTGATAATAGTAAATCAGTAGCAGTTACACTAGTGAAGCTTTCTATAGAAGGCTTTCAATCTTTTTGTAGATACAATATAAAATGTCCTGCTGTCACCTGCTTCTTGAAGCAGCTATTATCTTAACACAACCGGTTCGTAAGTGATAAAACTATGTTCATGGTAATTGCTCAATTGTATTCAGTCCTCTAGTGTTTTGTGGAAATTTATCAACACGTTTAATGTCAACGTAAATTACACCTGAAATACTAGTAGCTTTTCTATGAAAACAATGAATTCTTTTTACAATAAAATTTGTTGTACAAGTTTATTGTGCACATAGCATAAAAGATGTGTGCACAAAACAGACTTTTTTTGATTTCGTTTTCATTATCTATTTATTTACAAGTTGTCTTAACACTTCCAGTTTTTCTAATACTATGAAGATGTCTCATGGGAGTTCATATAGAATTGGAGATAAAGGGCCATAATGCCGATAATAATTTTACTGTGAAAATTGTTAAGTAAACATAAATGAACGACGATTTTATATGTTAATTTTATTTTATTTGTAAGAAAACGGCAATGTTTATACCTAAATATTAGAAACTTTTGATTTCTCAATATAACATTATAATAATTACCATATACAACGTACCATATACTTGTATGTTTTGAATAAACTCATTAATATAATTATATTACAGCCACATAACTACGTCCAACATTGGACATAATACAGACTACTGTTTGAAACACATTTTCAATATTATTTCCATAAAATGTACTTTATTATATTTCTAGGAAACTTTACTTACAATAACAATGTTATTGGTCAAATTACGGAGTTGAGAGGCATGTCGCCCGCAGGTCAGTTGCGGTTAACCGATGCGGGCAGACGGAATTCTCTATTCCGACATCTGACGGTTCACAACTTCACAAACAGAAACAAAATATTATATTGTATATGTTTACAATATAAACGTTATTTTTAAAATAAGAATACTAACATAAACCATAAGCATTGGTTAACTTACAGTAGTCTATGGAACTTAATAAAATACTTAGATGTTGTTCAAGCACTTTCACTCATTGAACTTGTTACAAAACCATCGGCCTGATTGATAAGCGCGGAGTACAATCTTTGGACTAGTTAACCCACCTTTTGTCTCTTTCAAATCAAGTTCGATATTCGAAAGACAAAAAAAAATGCAATAGTTGGAGTAACTAATCCAAAGCAACTCCAACGTTTGTTAATAAAGCCTAAAGTTGATTTCTAAAACCGATTACAGTTCCAGTCTCACAGAATGCGACTCAGATCGTTGACAGATCGCCTGCTCAGTGACAGTTGGCTATAATGAATTCCGCAATTACAAGAACCTTGCAAATATCGTGGCTAAGAATTTCAACTTTAGCTTCATAGTTTTAAGATCAACTTTAAGCTTATTATGCTGGGCTGGTAAACCCACGATTCAATGATCTGATAAATCCTGGGATAAGAACTATTAGCCGAACCAAGACATTCTTTACAGTGTTATGAAATCGCAAGGACGACTGCTTGAAATCCAATAAAAGCGTAATTGTCAGGTGCTACAGTTGCTAGTCAGGCAGGTACTTGATTTACTATAATTATTGATTCAATATTTTAACAATATTTTACTCATAAGTTGAGTAAAATAGTATTATGAAATAATTACTAGAGTCGCGTAGGTATCATTTATTATTCCCACCGACCGACCGTCTTACGTCATGCCGCATCATTGCTTGACGCTTAGCGCTAAGAATCCATAGGTGTATATTTGCGTCAGTAGATATCAAAAACAGAAAATGCATCGTCATCTGGTTTCTGAAGAACTTCCATCTACTTGATTTGCTTAAGTGCGTACCTACTCATCCTAAAACATACTATTGACCAAACGGACTAAAATGCGTCCTTTTATATTATATTATGATGTCGGCTTTTCTTTACAGAATATAGTAAAATGGTAGAAAAGAAATTACGCGTCGTTGGGTTCGACGTTAAAAATTTATGACGCCGTGAATTGCAGGTGCTTAAAATATTCCGGCAAAGTTTGTGATACGGCGAGATGGCGCTTTAGTAGTAAACCTTACATTTACGCGGTTGAGAAATGTAGCTATATTATATAATTCACACCACAAAATAGGAGTTTACTCTATTGTGCAGACTATAGGTACCTCTCCCAATATGGTTGGTCACCGTGGGAGCAGTAGACCACCACCCTCCATCCAAAAATATGAAGGATTGCAACAAACACAACAAATCTATATATGTACACTGAATGTCAGGTCATTAGTTGGAATCGGACGACAAGAAGAACTAGAAAACGCTCTACAAAATATTAAATGGGACATACTGGGCCTCTCAGAAATCAAATAAATTATATTTTTCTATACTCAGGAAAGAAAAGTGGAAGAAATGGCGTCGGGTTTATGATAAAAAAGAATCTTAAAACCAATATACTAGACTTCAAGGTTATTTCAGATAGAGTGGCCAGGTTGGATATGGATTTCATTAATTACAACTTAAATATTTTACAAGTCTATGCACCTACAGAAAACTCTACCCAAGAAGAGCTAGACACGTTCTATAATGACTAAAAGACCGCACTAGAGAATACGGCCCCAAACACAATTATAATGGGCGATTTTAACGCAAAGATTGGGCAATACACTCGAGAAGATAGTGCAGATCGAGGCCTAGGGGGATATGGACTAAGAAACAACCGTGGCAAGGCTCTTATTGAATTCTGTCTTGAAAACCAACTCTATATAATGAATACCTATTATAAGAAAAATAATAAAAATAAATGGACATGGCGATCACCAGATGGTAAAAGAACTAATGAAATAGACTTTATTATTACACGTAAATCACACATACATTGTATACAAAATATAGATGTATTAAATACCACCCACCCAACTGATCACAGAATGGTTCGTGCAACTCTGGTCACAGTAAGAGGGCGTACATCAAGAAAAACTTATAGCGGAACGCGTTCTGGACTAAACCCCATAGAACGTGAATCGCTTACGAACATCTTCACAGAACTCTCAAAAAACATTAAAAATACCGATAGAATACAAGAATCGTATAACGAACTGATAACCTCAATTAAAGAGAGCCCCAATAAACTGCCCATATTGAAAGAAAAAGATAGAATCGACCACATAATAACAGAAAATACAAAAAATATGATAAAAGAAAGAACTAAATTGAAAGAAAAACCTGATAAAACACAATCTGAAAGGAAGCAACTCAAAAAACTTTATGGAAAAATTAGAAAACGCATAAGAAGAAACAAAGAAAGCTATAAAATCAAAATACTCGAAGAAGAACTAGAGAAAAGACGGTCAGTGAAAAGAGGAAATAAGCGCTTGAATATTACAAAACAATGGATACAAAAATTAAACAATAGCTCAGGAAGAAATACCACTAATAGAACTGAAATTCTGACTATAGCTACAGACTATTACAAAAAACTATATAGTAAAGGAAACCGCAGTAACAAAGACCCGCCAGCAAAGCAAAACATTGAAATTGAGGAGATCCCTTTGCTTCTTGAAAGCGAGATCCATAAAGTCATTATGAACCTTAAAACTATGAAGAGTCCCGGAAGCGATTATATAACAAACGATATAATTAAAACATTAGTAGAACCACTGACACCCATTCTGACTGAATCATTTAATAACATAATTAAACAAGAGTTACTACCCGAACAATGGGAAACCTCAATAATAACGCTGCTCTAAAAAAAAGGCGATCCGCTTAACATATCCAACTACCGACCGATCAGCTTACTACAATCTATATACAAACTATTCACCAACGTTGTTCTCCAAAGAATCAAAAAACAGATAGAGTTTGAACAACCACGAGAACAAACCGGCTTCAGGAGCAAGTACTCCACTCTAGATCACATATTCACTCTGAGACAAATCATCGAGAAGTACACAGGATATGGTAAATCACTGTATATAGCATTTGTAGACTAATCTAAAGCTTTTGATACCATCATTCACGGTAAGATATGGCAGGCTTTGAGAGAGCAAGGAATACAAAATAAATATGTAAAAGTTCTTGAAGAGATATATCGGCGAAGTAAAGCTACAGTCAAACTAGAGAAAAAAGGCGAGGTATTTGAACTGGGAAGAGGCGTAAGACAAGGGGACCCTGTCTCGCCAAACCTATTCAACTCCCTCTTAGAATATATCTTCAGGAAATTAGAATGGACTGACTTTGGAATAAACATCAAAGGCGAGTATTACCATCTCCGCTTTGCTGACGATATTGTCATAATATCAGAGAGCCACACAGACCTCCAATACATGCTAAGAACTGTAGATTATCAAAGTAGAGAATGCGGACTGGAGATGAACCCAGAAAAAACCTGTGTTATGACAAATGGAAGCAAAGAACAGACTCGTATTAACAATGAAAACATCAGGTATGTTGATCAGTACATATATTTAGGTCAGAACATCTCATTTAAAGGCCACTACAGAGAAGAAGTAGAAAGGAGAATAAAGAAAGCCTGGAGTACATACTGGTCACTCAAACATATTTTTAAATCCCAAATAATTATAAATTTGAAGAAAAAAGCAATGGATTCTGTTGTGACTCCCACCCTGCTATACGGGTGCCAATCATGGCCCATCACATTGGATATCATGAATAAAATACGAACATTCCAAAGATCAGCAGAAAGAAGCATGTTGGGATTAAAACTAACAGATAAAGTGAGATGTAGTGACATTAGAAAGAAAACTAAAATAATAGATGCAACCAAAATGTTATGCCGTTTAAAATGGCGATGGGCAGGTCACACCGTCAGAACGACAGACAATAGGTGGAGCGAGAGAACGCTACATTGGTATCCGCGAGGAGAGCGTTGGCCGCCGGGGCGCCCGCGCCGCCGGTGGGCGGACGACATAGTTGCTACCGCTGGGGTCACGTGGACGCGCCTTGCCCAAGACAGAGACAGATGGAATAGGATGGAGGAGGCCTTTGTCCAAAGATGGACTTCCCAATAAATATTTATATAATAGAAATAATTATTTACAGCATACCATACAAATTGAAAATTGAAATTGTTTAATGTTAATAATATTTGAATAGGAATGTAATATAATATATGATTAATTAATTTAATGCATGCAATAGAGGTAGAATTATTTATTTATTTTTTATTTCGTTGTGGGAAATAAAGGCTATATTATTATTATTATTATTCATTCATTTATTTGACTTTCTTAAGTTTATGTTTTTTTATAATACTTATATAAAAATACATTACAAAAATACTATAAAAAAACCTAAACCTAGAGTGCCGCTGGCAGCGGGGCTGGGCCTAAGCTACCGGTGGTCAGGGCTGCAGAGTGAGGAACCTCCTGACAATACGTGCCGCGTCAAGGAGTACCGCCTTCTGAATCTGACCCTTGATCCAGCCGTCTAGCGCGAGCCTCTCGAGGTGTTAGTCGAGGCTCTTCGCTATAAGACCGTTCGCTGAAACGACTATCGGGACAATGCTTGTTGAGTCAACATTCCACATGGCGGTAACCTCGTGAGCCAAGTCAAGGTACTTGCTGAGTTTGTCCTTCTCAGCCTTCACGAGGCTCTCGTCATGCGGAATGGTGATGTCAACGAGCACTGCTTGGCGTTGGGACCGGTCTACCAGCACGATATCAGGCTATTGGCTACAATAGTCCTGTCCGTGATGATAGAGCGGTCCCAATAGAGCAACGCACGGCCATTTTCAAGAACCGGCCCCGGTGTGTACTTGTAGTATGGCACCTCAGACTCGACAAGGCCGTATTGAAGGGCAAGTTGCTGATGAATGATCCTGGCCACTAGGTTGTGTCTGTGCAAGTACTCTCCGTTAGCAAGATGAGAACAACCGGAAATAATATGTCGGAGAGATTCTCCGGGACGGCGGCATGCCCGACAGATGTCGACCGTACCGTCCTTCATGATATATTTCCGGTAGTTATTCATCTTGATAACTTCGTCCGCAATTGCACAGACAAAACCCTCGGTTTCCCCAAAGAGGTCGCCGAATCGCAGCCAGTTCACCGACGCATGCAGGTCCACATCGGGCCCCGTCAGGGCCCGATAGAACCGCCCGTGCAGCTCCTTGCCTTTCCATACGTCCCTACGGTCTTCGGTACTAAGTACCACCGGTTTACGCCAGTTCTCTTTTGCCAAGGAGAGCGGATGAGGCCCTTGTCAACTGCCACCACATCGCGATGCATCCCGCACTCGTTGTTGAGGAAATACTCCCGGAGACTGCACACTTCACGGTTATGGAGGGTTTTGGTGTTTAAAAAGCCTCGACCTCCCCATTTCCGCGGAATGTACAGTCTCATAACAGACGAGCGCGGGTGCAGCATACGATGCGATGAAAGCAGTTGACGGACCTTTCTATCCACGGCGTCCAGCTCAGTCTGAGTCCATCTCAGTATGCCAAAGGAGCACATCAATAAGGGCATCACCCAGCCGTTGAAGGCGCGCACCCTGTTGCCACCCGACAAAAGACTAAGTTGAGTACTTTTGTCAGACGGCAGAAGAAGCGCTCCTTCACCGTCCGCTTAACGTCCCCTACTGAAACACCCAAAGACTCTGATATACCAAGATACCTGTAGGTTTCGGATTCGGAGAGGGACCTGAGAGTCATTGTCTCGGAAAATTGCAAATTCGTGGAATTTACAACTTTCCCTACCCGTACATGCATAACCGCACACTTATCCACACCGAACTCCATCTTGATAGAGTTACTAAAATTCTCTGTGATTTTTAACAACTCTATCAATTGTGGACGTTGCGGTGAGAACAGCTTGAGGTCATCCATGTACAGTAGATGAGATATGATCTCACCCCCTCTCCGAAGCCGACAGCCTAGCTTTGAATCTCCCAGCAAGGTACTGAGAGGATTCAACGCCAAGCAAAACCACAAGGGGCTCAAACTGTCACCCTGGAATATGCCTCGCTCAATCCTTATTAAGTCCTGCAGACCAGAGACGCTGTCCCCCCTACCTGGTTGACGAAGGACCGTGGTCCACCGCCCCATGCATGACCTTAAAAAGGATCTTAGAGTTGCATCTATTTTATACAGCTCCAAGATCCTCTCCAGCCATGAGTGAGGTACCGAATCATAGGCCTTTTTATAGTCAATCCAGGCAGTAGAGAGAGCCCCTCTGTCCCGCCGGACCTGTTGGCAGATGGCCGTGTCGATGAGGAGGAGCTCCTTAGTACCACGGGACCCAATCCTACATCCATTCTGAGCGGGGGCCAAAATATTGTTCGCAACAATGTGCGAGTTAATTTTTGTTCTCAGAATGGATGTAAGGAGCCTGTACAGCGTAGGCAAGCACGTGATGGGTCTGTAATTTTTCGCTTCCGTGGTACTACCGGACTTATGGAGCAGGAAGGTGACACCAGTTGTCATGAAACTTGGGAGTGAACCAGCCTCGAGGGCTTCTTGAAATTGTATCGCCAAGCATGGGTATGAGCATCGAATCCATTTAATCCAGAAGTTGTGCAATCCATCCGGTCCAGGACTTTTCCAGTTCTGGGCCGTACGGATCGCACAACTTACGTCTTCGGGGTCTATAGTAATAGACCCCATGGACTCGATCGACTCACACCCACGCTCGACAACTCGCATCCAAGTGCTCGACGGGCACCGACCAGATGCTACGCCAGAACTCATTCATGGCGTTTGCATCTGGCAGCTGCCCGTCGACCACACGTTGGCCGGTTCTCTCCCAGTTTCGGTACACCTTCCTTTCGTCACTTTGGAAAAGGCGATTCTGCTGGTACCTATCCACACGCTCTCTGTAGCGGCGAATACGACTTGCCCATGCATAGACTTTCTGCTTCAGGTAGTCAATGCGCTCCGTAACACAAGCCATGTAATCCTGGGGTCTAGTATCGGTCCCAGCAAAGGCCTGGGTCACAAAACGCATGACTCGGGGGCGATGATTGCCCCGGCTGAAGCAGACCAGCTTCGCTATGAGAGTCCTAAATGTAGTGATACGCCTCTCGATCCGTACCTGCCACGCGGGAGCACCGTCGGCGGGTCGCGGTGCTCGGTCAGTGTCCGGAAACTTGACACGAGCCACGCGACACGCCGCGATGGCCCCACAATACAAGATCGAGTGCGTATCAACTAAGTCTTCGCTAGTCCGTAAGTATGGAGCTAGCAAAGTGTTCAGGGCTCCCATTAGCACTAGGTTTCGCCTATTCGTGGGCAAACGGTAGTCGCGGCCTAGAGGTAGGTGTGGACCGATACCGCCCAATCGCGTCCTCCAAAGCGCTCCTCAATTGCTCATTCGCCTGGGTACTTACGCTGTCACTCACACCCTCCTCCCCATCGATCGCGGGATCACCCCGCGGCGTCACCGGTGGCGGGCCCATAATTGGTCCTGGATCCGGTAGCGCGGCAGGCAGGACCCGCAGCGAAGAAGAAGTAGTGCGAATAGGCAGCGCCTCCAGGCGCAACCGATCAAGCGTAGGCTGGTCTAGCAGCTTGCACCGATGGATAGCCCGCACCTGATGCGACAGTCGTTGTGCGGATACGGCGACGGCCGGCTCAAGGCCCTGAAACAGTGACAGCATCCTATCTCGGTACGCAGTCAGGCTGCTTCCCCCCTCTGTAGCCCCATAATAGGCGCGCATGCAGTTCTCGTTCATTGTTTGAGACCATCGCATGCGGCGCACTATATCACCGGTAGCGGGGGCCAGTCGCGGAGCAGGTTGCCCCGCAGGCCCCAAGCGTGCCGGCAGCGGTGGTCGCCCACGTCGCGCAGGTGGTGGCGGCGGCGGAGGTGACGGTGGCCCGTCCTCGTCGCTCGACGCGGCGGTGTCGGGGGGAGTACCATACTCATCCCCCGACGACGAACTCGGAGATGACGGGGCGGGCGTTGGTGGAGGTCGTGCGCTTTGTTGTAGTTCCGCTGTTATTCTTGTCTTCGATCTCGTTATCATTTATTATTATTATTATTATAGGTACCTAGCTTGTATTATTAACTGCGATGATAAAATACTTAATACTTTCCTGAAGAATCAGACAATCAACATTGCATCTGTAGAGAATCAACGTAATGTTACGGCGAATTAGTTGGCAAAATTCTTTAAACTGAAAACATCATTTCACCATGTTCATAATGAATGTGACAGCAAGGTCTTCGGTGGTAATCTAGACAACCTCAGTAAAAAAGTTAAGGTTGTGAGTAAAATAACACTGGTTTTTATAACTATCGTATTATTCTTAGAAACCGTAAACAGATTGTAATCGTCAATGATAAATATGAATAATAATCTCATAACTATAACGTTCACTCAACTCAAACAATAAATAAGGAGCGAACACAAATGTTTAATTTGAATTACAAAAATTGCGACGGAAGAGCGTGTTGTATTAAAAGCATATTCATTATGTATGTAAATAAGATAAGATTAATAGGGGTTTTAGACGTGGACGGCTGTTACAGAGAATATTACTCAATGAAGAGATGTGGAGTTGTGAGAGTAATCCGGAAGTTCGACAGCAACTCTGTGGCCGGAACATCTGCCCATTTGCGTTGCCGTTGGTGCTCGGCATGATGAGAATTTGATAAGTTGTTCCATCTGAAAGAGAAAAAAAAATCAATTTGTATCTGTTCTATTCTTAATAGTATTATAGGTATGTAGGTATTTTATCGAAATGTAATGAACTGTAGGTAGGTGTACAGTAGTAGGAAAGACACAGTTATAAATACTTAAGTAAAAATAACTATTACTATACTTCGTTATACATAAAAACTTCAACATTAAACTAAATATGAAATTAATCTCAATAACACAAATATAACGACGTATACTAAGCTTCATCGTTTATAAGTAAGTAATTACGATTAGGCTTTGTTAATTCTGAACTCCGCCGGCATCCGGCATCTCCGGCAGCTGAATCCGTCAAAAACAACTCTCATCACTAAGTTGTAACACAAAATGTTACTTTACTTCCAACCTTTGCATGTTTCTATGACGTTATTGGCTCCCGAATGATTACGTTAATGGACTCCACGTTTTAACGATCTTATAGCTCTTGAAATTGACTATAAAAGAGATACGGCTTAATTTATGACCATTAGGAATATTGCCTTTAGTAAAATCTAGAGAAGTGCTCCCTTGCGAATTTAGAATTATGTCTCTAATAAGGCTTTCAATATTTTCAATTTACTACAAAAAAATCATCTCGTATTTTGTTTTAAAAAAATACTTTGTATTCATTGAGATATGATTTTGTAAAAAATGGCATCAATTTTATGATCATTCATTTATAGAAGATTACTAAACTTTATTTCGATGTATGGAGGTTGTGGTGCTGGATATAGTTTTAAATGTTGTTATTGTGTTAAGTATAAAAATTTGCGATTTACCACTACCTATCTTGCCTGATGGGAAGTGATAATGCGGTTTTAGGATGTAACACGCTTGCTTGACGCAAAAAATAAATGACGCAGCATCCGGTGAGCAGTCGCCCGTGAGTATCGAGACTTTTCGAGAGGAACATGTGCAAAACTCGAAATAAGCCCTCTGTTCACGCTTGATACAAGACTCGAAGACTGTATTTTTACGTATATGTACGTGAATTCATTGTTCGAAGAAGTTTCACCACACTCTCCTTCAGTTAAATAAATAACCACAGAATTCAATTCAACAGACCGTTATAAAATAAGCTCCAGGCTACAAAGTCGAATCGTTTTGCTCGGTTAACCGCATCGCTTTCTGTCAGATAAACCAATGGTTTTGAAAGTTCTTTGGCATGGAATTTGAAATGAGATGACAGCAGTACCGAAAATTATTGCAAGTGACAATGTTTTTATAGGCCCACATACCCATGACACAAATGGTTTCGCTACACATTCATAAATTCACAAACTCACACTCATGACTATGTTAGTCCATTCTTGCTCAACGGAAATCAGGTACTGTTCTACCTAAGTGACTTTAAATATCGGAAACAACTTTAACATATTCTGTAATCTGTGCTTGAATTAGTAATCTCGATCTTTTTATAAAAGTGACAATAATGCATGTAACGTATAGTGCTTGTGTATGTAATTTAATTAAGTTTTCTAAGACGGGATCTCATTATTTAAAAGTACCACCCATCAGCATACCATGAGTTTTAATCCTCGTATTGACCTGTTGATATTTGTCCGTGAATATTTACACCAGCCACCGTGCAAATGCGAAAAACCATTTTATTTCACATTATGTATGCTTGTATTTGAAATGTGCTGTCGATACGTCGCTTTTGAATGGTATCGGATAAATGGTTGAGTATTGCAATTCCGAATAGTTCCATCGTGGTTTCCTGGAATTTAGACGAGCGCGATGGATGGCGCAAAGCTTGGGAAATTCTGTTTGTATTCCGGATTTTGGAGGTACTCGTTTTGCAGTACCGATTGAAATGAAAGTGAAAAAACCAGTCGGTGCAAAACTTGAATGAAATAATAAAATGTTGTACTTTAACAATAAATTGCTTTCTTTTTGGGAATTCCAATAGAGAGCATTAGTTCTACAGCTGCCGTTTTATTGATTTCATAATAAGAAGAGTAAGTAAAACGTACCTACGTTCATTGATACATATCAAAGAAAAGTATCACCACAACCCAATTGTGTTTTATTGGGCTTGCATTGTGTTCTTTATTTTCATTCAATCAGTCAGGAAGTTTATTTGGCTTCAGGCCTGTCGCCCTTTAACAAAAAGTTACTTTAAATGATTGCCTTGCTATACGTTCTCGTGCGTCTTGAAAACGTCCCCCGGCTATCCCTAATACCCGACGAAACCAATTTGAATTCAATTTAGCTTTTTTCGAGCAAGCTTTTGTTGCCTCTCAGTTGTGTTTACCTTATTCGATTTCTGTAATTTCATTCATAACAAACTGGATTTGGGGGTTCGAAAAGCCCATTGGGGTTGACAGGGGCGTTTGAAATAACATTCTCTTTGATAAGAACCGGTTCTGGTGCTTAAGTGGTGGGGTCCATGCTATGGGCCTGTAGATTTCGGATGGGATTTGTCAAAGTGAAGTGACAAAAACTAATTATGATCCACAATGAGGCGCGAGGGGATAGGGATACGATGTAATAGATGTGATATCGATTTCATCAGTTCGTAGAGTAGACGTGGGAAATTTAATTACTGATATGCCAATATATTAGTTTACCGCTCACGTCAATAAACTGTACGTTAATTTCGTTTACATAAGTCCAACTTTCTCATGACTACAACTTTTGCAATGAAATTGGAATGCTTACAAATTTTAGCATGTTTTCTTTTCTTTTCTGTAGTTTTACTGTGAACTTAAAACTTACCGAAACCAACAAACTTAAACAAACCAAACCAATTAAACTTTATTATTTTAAAGTTCCGAGTGACACTGCAACTATTATGGGCGGCCGTGTCGCTTAACATCAGGTGAACAACTAGCTCGCCACGTCATTCATTCACATAAAAAAAATAAAAAGGTGCTGTTCGTAAATTCAATAGGAAAAGTATTTTTCCAAGACTACCTACATTTTAGTACTTCATTTTACTGACTCCTATAACTCTCTTCAATGATTGTCTTTAGATGAAAATTCTCTTATCAATATCCCCAATTAACGCTTCAGCCTACCACAGCGATATTTTCATCAATTTGCTTGTAGACGACCCGCTGGGCGAGTGGGACCAGACAAACAATAACACGGCACCCTGCGGTTAGTTATTGCACGAATTGTATTTTAACAGTACTTGAGATCGCATGAAATAGAGCAAATAGGCGATAATGATGAAGGAATTGGGTTTATCAATTAGGTTGAAAATGGCGTAGAAATAAAAAGTATGGCTTGCACAATATGTTGAGCTTTACCGTTCAAATATTGACGGTTTGCATTGTAACAAGACGTCCAACATTCCTTGGAAAAACAAACAAGTTCTTCCCTTCTTTAATGCGTCTCCTAACCCATAATAATCATTTAAATTATTTGGGTGTATTTTTAAAGGAGCAGTTGTGTTGAAAAATTAATCTTCATTCACTGTGTTGCAGTTGCTGTTATCTGAAAAGGCGATTATACCTCATCTCGGTGCTAATAAAGCATTGACAGTTTTCCAGCGTTAATTGGATAACTAAGTATTGTCTTTAATTTGTTTTACGTTTGTGACGGTGACTTCATGACCAGATATAAGAAGTACTTGTAGATTGGCAGAGCCTTAATTGAGCAATCATAGTTTAAAATCAGTATCCTTGTAAAATAATGTAAGTATTGATGTTTAAAGAAGCGCAGATAGGGAAAAATTCTTATTAAACTTATTCTGTTTTATAAGTTTTTTTTTAAAACAGGTGTTTTATAACGATTTTATAACAACTTAGAAAAAATTAAATTTAAGAAAATCTTAATTTGTATTTTTAGCTAGAATACAAAATAAATCCAAACTTAAGTACTAAGTAGTTTAGACAAAGTTATATGAAAGAAACCGCAAAAATAAATTTTATCTCGGAGGTTTGTAAGAAGGTGAACATTTAGTGTGCTCATAGACCTATGGAGAGTGACAAATATCCTGGGTCTGGTGAGTATACTGATTTTAGTTACTCTTTGTCTTCGTAAATAAACCAAAGTAATTAGCATTCTCTAATATATTTTTGTGGGATATAGTATATTATCTTATACTAATAACCCTGTAAGGTATATGTACAGTGAATAAGGCAATATTTGCAGACACTTCAGGAACTTCCCACATCAAACAAGACTGGGGAAATACAAATTACATATCATTGCTTCAAAGCTCACATTTATTTACCGTTTGTGACGTAGTATATCATGGAAGAAATTGATGTTTGTCTGTAATTTTCGTTTCCAATGAAGTGCAAAAATAACAACTTCTTGGTAAAATATTGAAGAACACTTTTTAGTGTAGAATATTGTCTACAACCATCCGGTAGTATTGAATTAGTATTAACTTTTCTATTGGTGCGCATGGTTGTTAACTATCTAACCCGGTACCTGTAGATAGTGTAGATCTTAGAATAGCAGGTACAAATAGTACCTTGGTTGTCCAAAATAAATTTTGAGAAAAATAAAAACAAAAAACAATTGAACAAAGGCTGTGTGCATCGAAAAATAAAATCTTACGTAAATTACAGTGAAAACATACAACTATTCAAACCTTTGAAGCATCAGTCTTATTTCAAATTTGCTCGTCAACCTTCAGTATGGCTCCATAATTTCACAGGTTACAGCCTCTAAATACCTTAAGCTTTATATATTTATGATACGGCGTTAAATATCCTCGGTAATCTAAATAAACGATTACCCTCCGCAGCTATTAAAAGCAAACATTATAAATCAAATGGAAATAATTGTGCTTTGTTTCGCCTCGGGTCAGTGTAATCAGAAGAGGCTCTTTTTGTATAGCCGAAGCTAAAACTTATTAAGTATTCATTCATATACGATAAATTACTTTTTTTAGACAAAATCTTTCAAAGGCAAATTGATTTGTAAGCGAATGATTTAATTAAAAAAATGAATTACGAGTTTGAGTTTAGTTTTAGAAACGTTGTTCGACGGTAATTAAAAATGCCGAGTCTTGGTAGTTTTAAGTGTTTTAATGATAGTCAAATTAATTTTTTTTTTGCTTCCACTTTTATGGTCATATACTAGGTAACGGTTTAATATTTGTTTTTTAAGCGTACCTATCTGATAACTTCGCTGCTTGAGAATATACCAACTTCAGTTTTGCGAAGTGCAAGTTTAACAAACACTGAATTATTTAACATTGTTAATTGTCTGTGTGATTATTTAAGTCTGAACTGACTACAACCTGGTCAGAAACGCAAGGAGCCGATGGTTGCAAGAGTCAAGCAGTGGCGACGTATGGTGGCATGGACGTTTTCAACGTGTTGATGATTATTATGATGAAGAATAAAAAAAAACCACTCGCCTCTCTTCATCACCGTCCTATCCCATCGCATACGTACCAAAAAATATTTATTCATGTATTTGTAAATTATTTGTTTTATTGTGATTTCTTTTTTAGTAAACTCGGCTGTTCCAACTTTCTAACATGCTCCGAAGTGTCATAGTTTCACATAATAGTTAATTAATTCAAGTAATCCGCTGACGGACGTTATCCAACGACCTATCGGCTCCATCTAGATCCGATATAGAGATTGTTAATTCTGTGTAACAAGTATCACGGGCGTGTAAGTAACGACGGTTATCTTCTACCATGGTTAAAGATCTTTCCACTAAAATATGCTGGGACAAATTAGTCGCTCAATCCGTTCTTGTCTATTTCAAAATAGCTTCGAAGTGTTTGGTGAATGAGCCTATTTGGATAGTGAAATGTTGATTTCTTTTTACATTTCTTTGACAGTGAGTTGTTTTGTTTATTGATTTTTGAGTCATGATATTTTGGTGGAGGTTTACAGCATTATTTAGTTTTATCAAAATTACTCTTTGCATTTAGCTATTTGTTCCTGGTTCCTGGTTGGTTTTAAAAGATATTTAGTACTCAATTTTTTTTCCATGTTAATAATATTTAATCATCATAACCATCATCATCAGCCTGAAGACGTCTACTGCTGAACATAGGCCCAAAGAGTGCCACTTTGAGCGGCTGCTTACCTCTTGCATCCATCGGCTCTTCACGCTAATTTTCAACACACACATTACGACACGGTGGCATATTCAATATTATATGTTAATTATTAACCTGTTTAGTGATTTTTTAAAAGAATTACAATTCAAAGGTAACCAATAGATAAACATTTTTAGAGTAATTAACCATTGGTTACCAACTACGGATCAAAACCCCAAAGATTTTAGAGTTTTAATTCATCTTAAAACCCACCTTATGTACTTACCTACTTTCATATTGTAAAAGAATTATAAAAGATTAAAAAACATTGCGTTCCTCTCAGTCCTCGGCATGACCCCAGACAAAACAAAAACTGAGGCAACATCGACGTAATTAGAGAACAAAGTGTTGTTGTTTAAATTAACCTTCCGTACCTTAACGTAGACACGGGCTTTACCAGTAAGAGCGAAGGTGGTAAGTAGCTTAATTTGAGATACGCACACAAACATGAATGTGTAAAGGTAATCTTCTTGTATTATCTTAGAATAATCAATAGTCCTAAATGAAAATGTAGTTACTTCGTTATACCAATAATCTGTTAGTTTAATAACTGTGCACGATTATGGGCGGCCATGCCGCTTAACATCAGGTGAACGACTAGTTCGTCACGTCATTCATTCTCATAAGAAAAAAAATATAGCAATTTTGTCATCCGTTCATTCCATTTTGCTTTTAAATAAAAATACTTACAAAATAATCAAATCCATGAGAGGTCACCTAGTATAGACCTTAAATTGGTATGTTATCCCAAAATGGGAGGACTGGGACCATGATACCCTACAAGTTATGAGAGCCTTGCTTGAAACTGGGTGTTTCCAAACTTCCATGGTAAAAAGTAAATCCACTCGCAAAATTGCACGTACGATCGCTACGAGAGTTAACAAGATACTATAAATTTATTTCTAAACACAGGTGGTTAAACACATTTATGTGCACTCGGTCAAGACTGAAGTTCAACCACCCAGCTGCGCTAAGGCTATTTTCGAACGTAAACTCATGGCATTTTTTCAATTAAAAATTGTTAACTTAGTAAAGTCGTAGGTAAAACATTGTCTATCTTGGGTTGTAGATTTACCCCATTCGGGATAACATACCAATTCAAGGTCACCTTGTATATTACAATAATTATAACAATCTTAATATATCGTATATGCTTAATTACACCCACATAAAACTATAATGTCAAAAAGTAAAAAAAAAGTTATTTTTTTGGCTCTACCTAGAGTATGTCGTATTCAAAAAAGTATATAATTTGTAATAGGTAAGGCATATCTGTCTACCTCCATATAACACATTACCAATGTTTCTTAAGTTAAAGCCCATACTATATAAATCTAATATACTCTACTACTGCCTAAACGTAAGGGAACTGAACAAGGTGAGCTGGCGAGCCTTTAAGTCAGCACTTAATTTATGGTCAATTAACCTGGTGTTAAAGTTAAATAAGGTGACATTTAGATAGCCCGGGCTTAACATACTGCGCTGGGGTCCAAAAAGAACAAAGACAAAGATGCTTTGTTAGTGTCGAACTTAATTGACGAGAAAATCGTGGAAATACGTCGCTAAAATGTTAATGAACCGGGTGTTTAAGTCATCTAGACGCTTCAGACCATGGCAACATTAGCTTAGTACCTACCAAAGTTGCCAGTATTAGGCCTTCTCCCAAAGAGAGTATTGGATATAAAGTGTCGTGATCTAAATCTAATACAAAAACACGCACAAACACAACACAACAGCACTACTGCACATCAATATTAGGACACCATTTTTAAGATTCAATGATAGAACAACATTATCGGCAAGCCCTATCACGTGAACAATGCTAGTGTTGTATCAAATTATATGAGTCAATAAAAAGCAAATTTTGAAACACGTCCCACGATAGCGAGACGATTATATTTGTTAGTTCATTTAGCAATTCGTTTTGACCAGAAACGAGCTGTTCTTAGACAAAAAATGCGCTGAAGTAAGCTCCATATTAAACAATTTCTTAATCCGACACACATTGAATAATGTTCTTTCATAATTCGAATATCATTGCGCACGAACAATTCAAGTTTAATTTATTGTGATACTCATGACACATTCGCAACATTAATCAAAGAGATGATACAAAGAAGATAACTACTCTTACGCGCCGCGGTTTTAAAGCCAGTATGATTTATGGCAAATACTCCAGGTATTTAAGTATGCACATATTTTAGTCCTCTTTTATTCCCAATTTGACGAGTATTTAAGTAATTACCTAAATGTAAAAACGATGTCAAAAAAAGTCTTATGAAAATTAATAATCTACTCAAAAATGTTAACTTGGTCAACTGATAATAAAATTACAACAGTCATTAAAATAGCAAAGTCAGAAGCCTCCGGGTAACTAAAAATTCTGACACCAGGGCTGGCCACTTGCCTACAAGAGAAGGATGTGTCGTGAATAAAAAAAAAATTGTAACCAAAACCAATAATTTGAAAACCAGACTATAAAAACAAAAAGAATAACGAAATATAGACAGTTGAAAATGAGAACTTATCCGACTAAAACATTCCTCTAGCAGAACAGATTTAACTTTCCTAATAAAGCAAACTATTCCAACAGTGTTAAGCTTTTGCCAGACACGGCTATGTGTCTTCTTTCTAGTTATCTCTACAGAATATCACAACGTAGATAGTACCTCTTCTCAAACATTTGTGTTATTAAGTAAGATGTACAAGGTAACGTAAGCCTTACGTCGTAAGGCATTATCCATTTGTGCTTTAGTCCATTGGCGCAAAAAGTTTGTCATTGCACTTATCGCAATACATATTTAACATCTTGATTCTTACCCTAGGCAACTTTACATTTTATAATATCTTAAAGTTCCTTTTAATGTTTTCGGCAACAGCGGTTAAGGAATAAACACAAATAGGTACTCAACAATTAATATTCTAGATTAAAAATATGATTTGATAAAAGAAACTGGCTAGTGACGTCAATGAATATGTGTTGTATTGACTAGCTATATGCAGCACATAAATATATATTAAAAATGCTATAATATAAAAAAATAGTTGTACCAAATTACTGCACTGCATTTACACTGTTTTATCTCCGAACCACACCTGTCTCCAATCCCGGAGTCTGTTTGTCGACCCGCTCTCTCTAATTAGCCTTCATAATGACTAGCGACACTCCATTAATTATAACAAAACGCGTTTTGATGTGGACAAACAAAGCTGAAAAACAACTTTGCGACCTCAAACTGGAAGTAACTCTAAACATCTGTCGCCAAAGCTGAAATTTTTGTTCGAGCCCCAAGCAGCTTCAGCTCAGCCAACTTTTTAATGTAAAGCCCTCGTTTGGTTCGCATCTTGGGATTTCGTTTTGTTTTTCGCTTTCAAAAGATCTAAGAGTCATATTTACTCTGCGTGATTCATGGTGAGTGCTTAATGGATTACTTACATAAAGTATGCTTAAATATCTTGAAATATTCACTTTTCATAATATCTAAGTGTAACACTTTGCAATTCTAGAATTTTTTTGTGATTCGGTAAGATGAGGCTTAAAACCCAACTGGTATATAAATCTACTGATATAATTTTAACACGGTTAATCACAACCCTTCTCAATAACAAAATAAATCGTGTCATGCTTGTTACAGCTGATATCAATACTCAACTGTATCAAGCCAGTAAGGGGCTTCATAGTGATCCTTCAAATTTAATTCTCTTATCGTAATTAAAATTGACAAATGGATACAAAAATACTTCATCAACAGGCTCGGCTCGAAGCTTCACAGATCACGGTGAGTCAGCGATAAAAGTTGTAAGCGCTTTTGAAACAGAATGAACTTCTCTTCAGACTTATCTACTTAGTAGCCGAAATAATTTAGACTATTAACTTTTTAAGTGAGTAGATACTCTTTATCACGTTCATTAACTTTTCAACTTTCTTTGATGTGTATTGCCGTCTATATGTAGGAAGTAGTTGACGCGTGTAGCGGCGCTACGATGTTTCAACACCCAAGAACATGCTTATTTGTGCTTGGGTTCAGTTTTTCATCTTGAATTTGCGCAAGTTGCCGCCTATATTTTAAAAAGGATTAAGGAAAAATGCGGAAAATATTTATATAGGAGGTTGGTGACACAGAGAGATTTACGTCCCGAAACAAAATCTCCTATGAATTATGTTGTTTTAAGCTGCGACAGCTGCTAACAATGCAGCTTTCTCTCTGTCCCGCTGAATTGTTTGCTGTATATTTTTGAAATAATGTGAAACATTTTATTGAATTTAAAGCTTTCAAGGCTGTATAAATACTCAGTGATTATAACTTTAATTAAAAATGATGAGGCGTGGCATTTATAAATAACATTAATAGACATTGATATGAATGCCACGTCCAATATAGGCATCTCGATGAGACATTTGCGCTCATAAATAATTTTATTTCTGGATCACAGACACTATCTTGTCTACGATCAACGCCAATGGCATATGGCGCTTGACGTTCCAAATTCAAAACAATAATAAGCTTGCTTTTTATTTTTTACTGATAAATTATTCATATCATAATCCGAGTGATGGAAGTGATCGCGGACCACGTTCCGTCGACTCATCCGACAGGTCTAATTTAATGCGTGCATTTATTATTGGTAATGGAATTAACTGAGCCCGATTATCATACGATTTGATGGACGCACTATCTCCCGATCACGGCTTCGTGCCGCCCACTGCACTTAAAAAATAGAAAAAACCGACACTGGCCACAGACGATGTGGTCATTACGGCTAATTATTGTTATCTTTATGGTTGGTAAGGAAAATTGTCTTCTCCGAAGTAGGTCCAATTAAAAAACAGTGATTTCTTCCACATATGTATTGGTTTTCGTTTTACAAAATAAAGTTAATAAAAATAGCACGTATCATGGCTGACGTCTGTAGTGGAGTGAGGCCCGGGCAGGGGGGCAAGTGTTGCCACTTGTCGCTTTGAAATACTACTGCTTAACAGGCTCCCCCGGGTGGAACATTCTGTTCCACGGAATCATTGACAGGTAGCGGGCAAATCCGATTGTATGCCCTCTTCAGTATTCCTCCAGCAGTGTTGACATCAACGACGCGTATGCAGTTGTCTGCACCAGGATACAGGCGAACGACTCGTCCGAGCAGCCAACGATTAGGTGGGAGGCGATCATCCTTCACCACCACCATGTCTCCAAGGCGTAGCTGTCTCTCGTCCTTCCGTTGCCACTTAACGCGTTTCTGAAGCTCTGAGACGTATTCTTGGTAGTAGCGGTTCCAAAAGTGGTTAGCGAGCAACCTTACTCTCTTGTAGCGTGGCAATGTCCATATCTGCGCACTTTCATTCAGGTTACCCGGTGAGGTTGGCAACATCGTGAGAGTTCGTCCCAGAAGAAAATGAGATGGGGTAAGGGGAACGAGATCGTTAGGATCCGACGACAGCGGGGTTAAAGGCCGTGAGTTGAGAATACCTTCTATTTGAATAAGAACGGAATTCATTTCTTCGTATGTCAAATGAGTTAGAGATAAAACTCTTTTCAGATGGTACTTGACGGATTTGACTGAGCCTTCGGCTAAGCCATTAAAATGCGGACTATAGGCAGGTGAAAATTTGAAATCAATTGATTGTTCTGACGCGTATGCACTTATATCATTGCATTTTGACTTAAGAAATTTTGATAATTCGTTATAAGCTCCTACAAAATTTGTACCGTTATCAGAAAAAATGGTAAGCGGTTTCCCTCTGCGTGCCACAAATCGGTTTAACGCGGCAATGAAGGCCTGAGTACTCAGCTCAGTAACAAGTTCTATATGCACCGCTCTTACAGCCAGACAGATGAATATGCACATGTATGCTTTTAGAAGTCTGCAGCCTCTACCTTTCCTGTCGGCCAGCATTATTGGACCAGCGTAATCTACGGCTGAGTTACTGAAGGGAAAATCAGCATGAAGACGTTCCTTAGGTAAACTGCTCATTATTGGCTGAATAGACTTCCCAGAGAACCTACAGCAT
Organism: Ennomos erosarius; assembly: GCA_963580505.1. Lineage (NCBI taxonomy): Eukaryota > Metazoa > Arthropoda > Insecta > Lepidoptera > Geometridae > Ennomos > Ennomos erosarius. The sequence continues at coordinate 8,083,871 of OY756992.1, read as the reverse complement.
GTCACGCATTCGTGTGTAACCTTTCGGACCAGGTTTCTACCTCCTATTGTCCAATACTTATGTCTCATAATGGATAGAAGCAGCTGGGGTCCAGCGTGCATAAGAATTTTATGATAATACCTAAATAGCAGCAATGTAACATGATGTGACGAATGCAGTATTATAGGGTGTTTAGTATCATAGTCGTAATTTGAGTTGCATAACCTGCCACCTACTCGTATAAGCATTTCCTTTGACAGAAATGGGTTCAGGTTTAGTAATTGTGACTTATTTGGTAACTGGCCTTTGCTTTGTAAACTATTATAATCCTTTGAAAATGTATTAATTTGTACAATTTTACATAATGTCTTAGTAGCTTCAGCGAGTTCTGATACCTTAAGGTGGTCAGTAAATCTGTTATTTGGGCAACGACAGTTGTAAATAAAACGTAGCATGAATGCTATGATGCGTTGCAATTTACTAAAATCAGAAAATTTATTGACAAATTCAGTATCTTGAGTAGTTAAACTACATTGAAATTTAATTTCAGGTAAATCAGTGTTAATTTTGTTAGGTTGTTGAGGCCACTCAGATTCCGGAAGTTGTAAATATTGTGGACCCGTCCACCATAGCTGTGAATCTTTTAATTGTTTTGCATTACATGCTCTAGAGCCAATATCGGCTGGGTTGATATTGGTAGGTACGTAGCCCCACATACTTGAGTCTGTATATTCTGTGATTTCATTAATTCTATTCAGTACAAATGACTTCAGGCTTGATTTTGGTGTTCTAATCCAACCTAAAACTACTGTAGAATCACACCAAAAGCGCCATCCATCTATATTGAGCCTTAAAGCCTGTTTTACCTTCTTTGCCAACCTGACTGCTAACAAGGCTCCGCAGAGCTCTAGGCGTGGTACTGTCATACCCTTCAGTGGTGCCACCTTGCTTTTTGCTGTAATCAAATGCACTTTAATGTGACCATCGGCGGACACCGACCTTGCATAAACACATGCGCTGAAGGCTAACAATGAGGCATCACTAAAAGAGTGAAGTTCAATGTACACACAAGCGTCACACAGCACACGTCGCGGTATAGCAATCTCATTCAGTGATGGAATGGATTTCAAGAAAGCCAGCCATTCATCTTCAGCCTCAGCAGGTAGCCTCTCATCCCATGATAAGTTAGAAGCCCAAAGCCTTTGCAAAATGAGCTTAGCTTGGAGTAGGCATGGATTTACAAGACCTAAAGGGTCGAAAACCTGACCTATGCCGGAGAGGACTGACCTTTTGTTTACATTTTTAGGATCAGCATGTATGTTTACTGAGAAGAACAACATATCTGAGCTGCACGACCATCTCAGTCCTAATGTTTTAGCATTATCATCGTTTACTAATTTTAAAAAGTTATCTTTTCCATTATCTTGTATTTGTGTCAATATGTTAGAATTGTTTGAACGCCATTTTCTTAAATGAAATTGACCCCTTTTAAGCTGACTAATCACACCTTGACAGATACGTAATAGTTCGGTTTCACTTTCATTTCCACTTATATAGTCATCTACATAAAAATCGTGTAAAATGGTTTCACGAACATCTGCATCCGGACACTCTTGCCCTAGCTGTGCTAAGCAACGGGTAGCTAAATACGGGGCCGAAGCGGTGCCGTACGTGACAGTGTTCAATTTGTATAACTGAATCGCATGAGAAGGGTCAAATCGCCATAATATTTGTTGTAAGCATCGTTGCTCCTCGGCTACTAATATACAACGGTACATTTTTTCACAATCAGATGTGACTACATATTTATGTTGTCTAAACCGAATCAAAATACTAACCAAATCTTCCTGTATGGTTGGCCCTACATGCTGGATAGAGGTGAGTGAATGCCCTGAAGAAGTAACTGCAGAACCGTCAAATACTGTTCGAATTTTTGAAGTTAAGTTATTTTCTTTCAGGATACCATGATGAGGTAATATAAATGAATGTATATCATTATTTTTCTCATTTAAAGACATGTGGCCTAAGTCTAGATACTCTTTCATGAACTCACAATATTTTTCTTTAAATGGTGGATCACGCTTAAATCTTTTCTCAAGTGAATAAAATCTAGTCAATGCCTGTTGATGAGAATCACCCAGGACATCTGGGGGTTGTTTCAATGGAATCTTGACAACAAACCGCCCATCTTCTTGTCTTGTTGTAGTTTGTAAAAAATATTGTTCACACTCATCCTCTTCCTTTGTAGTTTTGCGAGGTAATGAGAGGGAATCTAATTCAAAAAACTTATCAAGTTGATGCTGTACTTGAATATCATTTGAAAAGTGACAGTGGACTGTATTATTGTGTGTTAAATGCTTGTTTTTATTCTGTGTTGGTAAACTGCCAGACACCAACCAACCTAACTTGGTTTCAGTAAGAGTAGGATTGTTTTTTCCTAAGGAAATGCGATTACTACCTAGTACACCCCAGAACAATTCTGCACTCAACAACATGTCTATTTCAGATGGAGTATGAAAACCTGGATCTGCTAACTGAATGTTGGATGGAATTTTAAAGTGTGAGGTATCAATTTGTACAGTAGGTAGCAGCTGTGTAATCTGTGGTACAATAAAACAATCTATTTTGTTTACATATGTTTCAGTTCGAGAAGATAATTGAACCATTGTTCTCTTGTTTATGTATACTGAGTTACGACTCAGACCTTCTACCTTGGTTGAAGTTGAATGAACTGGCAACTTCAACTTGTTACTCAAAGTTTCAGTAATGAAATTTGTGGTACTACCATTGTCCAGTAAAGCACGCACTGTATGAATAGCACCATGTCGATCGACGACGTCGACAAGTGCCGTCGACAAGAGAACACAATTATTGTTGTGAGTAGTTGACGACAAAACGATGTCACTCTCTAGATTGTCATCAGAGTGAGTAGACTCAGATGACTCATTTGTGGTTAAAACCACACGCTCACTATCCTTACTAGTAGAAGGAGGCAATGTACTAACCGGAGATTCATCAATATGTAAGATGGTGTTATGCCATTTCGCACAAATCTTACATGGACCTAGCTTACACTGTTTCAAGTGATGTCCCTGCCGCAAACAATTTATACACAGATTTAATTGTTTTGTTTTTTGCAACTTTGCCTGTTGAGACAATGATTTAAATTGAGTGCATTGATAGATGGGATGATCTTGTTTGCAGTAAGGACACTGCATTGATTTGTTTTGAATGTTTGAGTTGGTCACAAATGATTTTTGTCGGTAATGTATTGGTTCGCTATGCCTACGTTTCATGTTAGTGTGTTCAACTGTTTCCAACAGCTCTGCACGGCCCTTCAGGAAAGTAATGAACATGTTTAAAGTAGGTAACTCTTTATGAAGATTTATGTGTTCCTTCCAAACCCTACTAGTAGTTGGATCTAGCTTACTGGATATCATATGTATGATGATAATATCCCAATTTTCTGTGTTTATGTTCAAAGAATTAAGAGCTCTAAGATTCTTGTTTGTTGTATCAATTAATGTTCGCAATGCAACAGATGATTCCCTTGAAATCATCTCTATTTCAAATAGTGCTTGTATATGATTACTTATTAAAAGTTTATCATTGTGATATCTTTCGCATAAAAGCTGCCATGCCACATCATAGTTGCTAGCTGAGAAGTCTAATGAGCCAATGACTTGTTTTGCACTGTCTTTCAAAGCAGACCGTAAGTAATGAAACTTATTTATTTTAGGTATACTTGGATTCAAATGTATCAATGAAACATATGTGTCATGGAATTCTAGCCAATCTTGTAGCCGCCCAGAAAAGGTAGAGAGTTGAATAATAGGTAATTTCAAGCTTGGCCCACCTGCCACATGCATCATAGAACCTGTCACTGAGAGGTTGTCCTCCGCTGGCTCCGCAGAGTTGAAACCGCTCAGCAGGTTTCTGGCACAGGCGATGGTTGAGAAGTACTGGCTCTCAAACTCCTCCCGTTCTAGGTACTTGGTTGGGTCATCTTCGTCTGAAAAATCCGATTGCCCTTCTATACTAAGCTGTACACAGTCATATTCATTGTACATTTCATCAATTTTGGACAGTCTAAGATTTAGCTCAGCAATTTGAGTGCTGGTTGGCTTGGGGCATGATGTGAATTTATCCAAGAATTTTTTAAATTGTGTTAGTTTAGCCTTATACGAAGAACGCTTTTTCTTCAAATCCTTGTAGCTGGTAGACATTTTGTATTGTTGCAATGAAAGTGCCAACAATGAATATTAGAAATATTGTATGTTGCTGGTGCAAATTAAAGTTAATATTCAAAGTGCAATGATTATTGTATGTATGATGTTGGATACTTGCCATGCATATGCGTGCAGAACAAAGCAGAATTGCTTGCGACTCGCTCAGACTGCAGCATACAATCAATTGTAATATTGTAATTACAATTGCAATAATGTTTAACAGAACTTGTGATGTTACTGTCAATTTATGTATATTTACAACCAATGTGTAAAGAAATTGGTATGGAATACCTACTGTGTATTTTTTACAAAATGGAATTGTGTTTGTTGGAACTTATGTGTTCACAAAACAAAGAAAATAAGAGTGAAGGAATTAGGTTAGGTATCTAACTATGAATCGTGTGAATTAACTTGACAAGAGATATGGAACGAACTCACGTTTGTTTCGATTGTTGTTCTTGTAACTTGTTGGTTGTTCTTGGATCCTCGGTGCTTGGCGATGAGATCAATTTTCCAATTGGCGGCCATTGCGCACGCCGCGTGGCGAATTTTGCTGGTCTGGTTCTCGCAATGTAAATCCGGCTCGAAGGACCATAAACTGGTAAGGAAAATTGTCTTCTCCAAAGTAGGTCCAATTAAAAAACAGTGATTTCTTCCACATATGTATTGGTTTTCGTTTTACAAAATAAAGTTAATAAAAATAGCACGTATCATGGCTGACGTCTGTAGTGGAGTGAGGCCCGGGCAGGGGGGCAAGTGTTGCCACTTGTCGCTTTGAAATACTACTGCTTAACAATGGTAGCAATCGGTCTGCCGAATTTGTCGTAAAGATAAAATGCTACTTTATAACGCGAATATTTTTGTCATTTTTGTATCTCCGAAGCCTTAAAAGGTTTTTTCGTCGTCCATGATTTGGTTCTTTTTGTAATGACAAAGCACATGGTTTGATTCGTTGCCGTTGCCTTCATTATTTGCGGTGATACGGATATTCTAACCTTTTTTATATTTATCTACGAGTCGCATCTTTTGAACTATAATTGAATTATGGAATCAACTTTTTGTCTTTGGCCGGAAGTGGTCAAATCATTCGCTTGTGTGTAATTTGTTAGCGTTAGGTTAGGCGGCAACAAAGTATTAGTTAAAAGCGTAGTGGGGCGTTACTAAAAATCCATAGTTGGTATCTGGTATTTGAACCCGCATCTGTAGATTGCGCTGCATATCAGGCGATGCTGCTACAAAATTCGTATATATTTAATTATGTAATAGTTTCAAATTTTTTGACATTGTTTTAATTTCTTATATATAATTTTACCTAATTGGATAATAATAATGTGTAATATGTATTATTGGTAAATATGCCGTTCATGTTACAATAAACACAATTTAATTTAATTTTTAATTTATAGTTCAGATTAGTGTTTAGCTTTAATTACGTACCTGGTGTTTTTAAACGCTCTCGTTGTAATTGAACAGCGGAAAACTCCGGCAAAGCTTTGTTTATTTTATACAATACAGTTTGTATTGTAGACACACTGCGGACTGATGTGCTGAATTTATGTGGTGCAGCTCCTGTGCAATACTAGTGAAGCATTTTGTTTCATATTGACAAATGATTTAAATATGGTCCAGAAATATGCTACAAGTACGCGGTCTACGAACTCATAGTCTGTATTCATTATCATCATGAACAGCCTGAACACCACACACCACCCACACATCCACTGCTGACCATAGGCCTCCCCCACAGATCGCCACTTTGAGCAGCTGCTTGCCTCCTACATTGATCGGCTCCCTGCGGTTTTATTTTGCGGTCCCATCTATTGGGGAGCCGACGTGCGCTACGTCTTCCGATTCGTGGTCGCCACTCGAGAATCACTAATAAATTAGTCCGTTTTTTAGTGGTTTATTATATTTTTCTTAAAAAAATTATTTCATTATTTAATTTTCTAAGTAAGCTCAGACTAACTTAGAAACAAGTTTTAAGAGATACACAATACAATACAAAATTATTTATTAAGATACTTAAATTATAAAAAGTTCCTTTTTTTATCGTATTAAGTGAATTCAATAAACGTAAAACCATCACAAAACAAGAACAGGTACCAGGGTAGCAGAGAGTTGGTAGAGCAAACCGAACAACGCTCAATTAGGCTGGTGTACCTATAGCTAAAGCGAGCAGCTGCGTTAGACGTGACCGTTTCCTTGCAGCTACCAGGACCACAGGAAATTAAAAAAAATACATTTCAACCGAGATCCCATTATCGTGAAACCGCTACTGGAGTCACGTCTAACAAATAAAGCTTCAACTTTAGGTACAATCTGTTCTCGAACAGATGAGATTCTTACGGAAAATACATTTACCGTTTATGTCATGTACTCGTAATGTTATAAAGTTTCGGAAGGATGGAGAGATCGTGAAACGTATGTTATATTTGCGGGATGGTTATAACATCCTCGACTGGCTGATATTTTCGTTTGCACAGTGATTACTTAATTTCAGAAGCCTTTGAGAGATTTCAGATGTTGTCCCAAATACTGTTGTCATAAAAAATTAGATCAGTTTGGAATTGGGTGTTTTTATTACCAGCATGAGTAATATATTTTTAGGCAACGATAATGGGTTTTAAAACGTAGAAATCAAACCTAATATCTTTATATAACAAATCTACTATCCAATTTATACCGAACGTGATATAATAACCCTACTTCTAAAGTCAAATATTACACTTTTGAATCTCGAAAAACGACCCTAGATCTTTCGGTGCCAAGTGTGAAGTGATTAATCGACGCTGGAACACGCGACTGGGTGTTATTTCGGAAAGAATGCGCGGAACGTGCTTCCATGCTGACCCCCGTAGAGTAACAAATACTGGCCGGCACGAACGGATGCCCACCATTCGTTGTCTATGAACCCTCATTTGAATTTGAAATCGCGGCTTAGTTTGGGGTTTCTTTGCGCTTCCATTTTTAAAGTCTCGTTTCTTATCTCATCATAATTGCGTCTGAATTTGTGTCTTTCGATCCAATGAAGCATTGTACCATTCTAGCCGTTTCAATTTTCGTATTTCGTTACCATTGTCATTGCTATTGCCTATAAGTTAGGATTAAATACACATCCACTAGAAACACCACCTAATAATTCATGTTATTCTATGTTGGAATCGCATTTCCGTTTCGTATTGAGCGTGATGGCTTCCTCGTTGATTGTGGACATGTTACCAGTATACTCTTTGAATTGTGATATTATATATTGTTCTAGTTATCTTTTCGGTGAGACGAACCCAAAATAATTGCTTTTTGAATTAAATAAAAATAGGTTACGTAGGTTAGCTAAATTACGGAACCCAGGTTTTTCCAGGGTTTGGGTTTAACCAGGTTTAGACAAAGAGGCTGATGATGAAGATGATGATGATTTCTAAAGTAAGTTAATAAGTATAACTGTACAAGTGACGTGTGAAATTGGCACTCGCTATTACAACGGTGAAGGAAAACATAGTGAGGAAACAGGCATCTTCAAGAACAATAATCGAAGACCGGCAGTCTACCCCCAACTAGGCCCTGTGGTAGATTATGGTACTCTCCCTTTTCTCTCTCTCTCTCGCTATCTGTCTCTGAGAGAAGAGATGGAGAGAGAATCCAACATCTCTAATGAATTTCACACCAAACAATCTTGCTGGGAATTTCCTCAATAACCTAGGTTTGGTATTATGCATTGTCTGTCCCCTCAACTCTTTAACAATGCAAGGACTATAATATATCCTTACCTCGCTCTTTTCTATCCAGACGTTTATCTCTAAAAGGAATTTCTCCGAGATATTATGATTTCGTCTACTATTGTGCCAGGGTCGAGGAAACAGGAAACCATTACGGCACCATATGCACCGGGTGTCACACGACTTTTGGATATCTACCCTCGCTATAATTTAAAAGTCTTTTACGTGACGTAATAACGCCGTGTGTATGTGATATCTTTGTCGTAATGGGAAATGGCATTCACAATTTTGAATCGTCAAACTTTGTGCTTGTCATAATTTGTAAGACTAAAGTGCGCGCTGCAATTGTTATGTTTTGTACTGATTTATCAAGTTTTGTGCTGATTTGACACTTTAACTTTAATCGGTCGGATAATCGGTATTTGCATGATGGCTGTCTTACTTTTATTGCATGATGAATGTCGAAGATAGAGATGGCTTCCTAATAATAAACTTCTTTGGTACCTAAACGAGCTAGTTGATTCCAGAGAAGGACTACATTTGCAAAGTTGTCAAGAATCAGTGATTCTGACAAGCTGTTGGATTCTGTTCCAGGTCGAATATTTCATGTTGCAAAAGTTTAAAAGTTTTCGTTCCCATTACCCCACCATTAACACATTTTGGTTGCACTTTGCACTTATTTTTTACTTTTCTAAGAACCATGTGCCTAATGAATTTGTACCAGAGACACTTTAAATAAACGCTGTCATCGTATCACATGTTTTGTATAAATCTAAGTTTTAACGACGTCGGCACTCAATAAAATTTATTTTTTAATGGCTTTACGAGCCTAGATTTGTTGCATTTTTAACACTTATACATATTTAGGACCCATTTCTAAACAGATATTTCTGATAATGACATAAACTGTTGTTTATGGCGTGTACGTATATTTTAATGATAACAATCTGGGTGAAACGTAAAATTATAATTTTTCTATCACATATCAGAAATTCATGATGGAATTACAACCATCAATCATGGTTTAAATAACTTTATTGGGATTTAACACCTACGGAGTCGAGTCGGATATATTCCGGTTGGCTGCTGGGAGATAGGATTTTATTTTTAGCTTGGCTGTTTACTGCTCGGGGTAACATTTAGGTATATTCGCGCAAAAATTGAGCCGAATCTCTAAGATATTGCGTTGTTGATACTTACTGATATAAATTAGTATTTTCGTTTAGATAGTTCCAATATTCGATCATACTTAGCTCAATTCTGAAGCAAATGTCTAAAATAAAACACTCAAAGCAGCATAACCGCGAACAACGATAAAAAATTCTAAATTCAAAACGCAAGTTTTTACCTAAACTTACTAACGTTATCGTTACTCTGTGCATATCAGAGCGTACGTCCGGTAACACAATTGTGAAAATATAATGAGTCATTACGGTAACCCTTCATACAAACTTTTTGTCACACCGTGTAAAGCTGCTTTTATACTTGGCAAATGGCCGTTAACACTCCCTGATGGTATCAACACCTGATAATTATCGAGCTTGTAAGATCATGTTTCGTTCGCATGTGTAGATTATGGTGATAATATGGGTACTTGGGTATGGTTCTTTGTTAGTTTTATTTTTCTCACGTCATCGGGCTGATAAGTATACGGTCGGTGGCGCTAAGTTAAATAAAAATAATAAATACTTACAGACCAATTTCGTTAGTTTAGAACAAACTGCAGCAAACTGTGGTATTACGTAGATAATTAGCAGGATAAGTATAACTGCTGTGGCACGGGTAACTGTTTTCATGCGGGCAGCATGAGCGCTCATTTTTATTGTTTTTCCTAGAGAACTTGGTCAAATAACTTCGACAGGCTCCGTGGTGTGATGGTTGAGCAGGTCAACTGATAACTCGGAGGCGGTGAGTTCGATTCCCTCGAGGACAAGTATTTGTGCACATGCAGGAAAAAAAAACACAAATAAGTGTTCTTCTGTGTCTGGGTGGTGTAGAACCATGGTCCTCGTATTTCGTGGGTCCCTAGATACAGGGAATTCTATTTAGGTCCAGGATCAATGAATGTGATCGTTTGGCGTTAATAAAAAAATATTAAGCAAAGTATTTTTACTTCTTTAGGAGGAGAATCTAGAACTGAACAACCTCTATCAATATTGACTGTTTACCTAGTCACCCAGTATATTCAAAACACGTCGCGATCACGCAACAAGTGTAAACTCTTCGCGCAGGCCTAACTACCACACTTCCGTGACCAATCGTGACGGATAAGGCTAATTTATCAAAACTTGCTTCAATTTTATAATAACTAAAGTTGCGTGTGTGACTGAACATTCTATTAGATGATGAACGATTAATCTTCAGAAGGTAGGTTATTAGTGTCTAAGCTGGATTAATGACTGTTTGTTATGTGATTGAGTGCCGGTTTCGATCGGGTTTTAATCCTTTAAAATGCTGTTTATTGCATTCGCGGTTTCAAATTAAGTTTACGCTAAAAGATTCTGAAAACTTTTATTTCATTACTAGTGAAAAAGATGCAGACAACCCTTGCATTTTCATGATTGTAAGTGGTCACTGATATTTATGAACGCCTGTAACATCTCCAGGTGCTGATTATTCGATACCCAGATAATATAATACCTACATACAGATTCGATACTTTTTCAAGGACTTTATATTGTAAAACAAACAAACGAACAAGCGTAGGGTGGAGAAGATGGAAACCAAAAAAGGAAATGAAAAAGAACTCACTGCTAGCTTATAAAATATGGACATTGAACATTACATTTTGCAGGAAACGCCATACAGACAAAGATTAAGCCAAAGTTTTTATGTATTTTAAAGTTGTACTGTAGAGAAGTAAGAATAATGATTATTCATCAATACTCTATTCATGAATATTATTAAAAATGGTCTCAATTTAATAATTATTTATTCATCCAGATGTACGACATAATTATTATACAACTTTCAAAATCATGAAGTTATCTAGATTATAATTATGTCTACGATGTTTAATAGTGTTCTATAATATGTATAATACCTAATTTACTAATGTATTCAATTACTTTTTGTTAGTTATCCAAACCCAAAATATTATTTCTATAATTATTATGCCTACAGCCCACAACTAAGCGTTTCGCATCAAAATATATAGTGCGAATAGCAAATGAGTGGAATAACTTGCCGTCGTCCTTGTTTCCAGATAGGTATAACCTGGGGCTCTTCAAGTCAAGAGTGAACAGGTATCATCTAGGCATGCATGCAACATCGTAGGCCGCATTATCACTTACCATCAGGTGAGACAGTGGTCAAATGCTATGCCTATAATATACAGGGTTACAGGAAAAATCGTGCTAGATCCGTTAAGGGCGTGGAGTACCCATCATTTCTGACTTATTTCACTATGAAACACCCTAACACTATTGTAATAATGTATATAGGTAATGCACCTAGTAAAATTATTGGGCAAATGAGACTTTGTGACCTGATTGCATAGTCTAGTAATCTGATTACTTACAAGACTGTGTTATGTCTCAGGATGACGTGCACACAGTGTAAATAGTGTCACGCGAAACTTTACTATTGTAAAGTTCCGAGTTGACACTGTGCCTGTTATGGATAGCCGTGTCGCTTGGCATTAAGTGAACGACTAGCTCGTCACGTCATTCATTCTCATAAAAACGGTAATTATATAAAATCAGCACCCAAAAGCATGAAAAGCCCCAGCTAACGTTGCTTCTGCTCGGCAGTGTTTGGCTTCAATCCTTATAGCTGGCACTGGGGCACGGGTATAAAGAGCTCGAGGCCTCCGCTACATCGTACATTAGATCTAATTACTGTTATCTCTCCGTTCCTCAGCTCTACTTTATTTCCATTTTTATCCTTTATGCAATGAAATGAATCGGGGCACGAGGTATTTATTGGGTTTTGAATCACGTAACCAAATTAGTTTGTTCAATTTATTTTCTATTTCCTTTATGTGGTTACGTTAGTTATTTTTATTTGGGATTAAAAGTAGATTTGATCGTACCGGATATAACATCTGAGTACATTTTGGATTTCGTCTTAGTTCACTGTTTGTTGTACTACTGCCATACTGCCAACTAAACTATTTAGGTAAGACAAAGGCTTAACTTATGATCCAGAAAGAAACTCTGTCTTTGACATTTCAAAATATTTTTAATCATGAAAACCAATTACCTACTTACTATATAGCTTTTTGTACTTTGTTATAATAAAAGGGCCTTATTATACTTTCCAATTATAATATAAAGAGACAAAAAGAAATCTAGGTATGTAACTAAGTAAAAACATTCGTCTAAGGCCTTCGTTCTCTATATTCGAGTAAAGTTCCGAGTTGGCTAGCCACCACGTAATGTCACTTTTAGCTGCAGTAACGAATTTCAGAATGTCCGAGTAGCGCTAGCCGACCCGTAAACCAGGCTGCTACTTACAGGACACATCAGCTGCCGATTAGTACGGTTAACCGACGGCTATAGCAAAACTTGTTGAAATCTCGCATGTGTTTGTAATTTATTATTATAGTTTGCATGCCACAAATACTGAGATCTACGGAACTGTAAACTACCAACCCTGTTGATTACTCTACTGCTATAAAAACATCGACTATTCCTGTTTCTATTTAGAGATCAGATAGTTATGAATATAGAAATCATTGTATTTAATTAGTAAAACAGTCCGCCCAGAACCGTGGAAAGCCGATGGATACTGGAGGCTAGCAGCCGCTCAAAGTGATGCTCTTTGGAGGAGGCCTATGTTCAGCAGTGGATGTCTTCAGGCTGATGATTATGATGATGATGACAACTAAAAAGTTTTTATCAATTATAATATGTTAAATACTTATATAATATTATGATATTTTTGTTTTGTGTTGGTTTAATTATTATTATTGCGTCAAGATAAAACCATATTTCAGGTACCTATAGTGCTTATTACATTCCTCATTACATTAATTTAATAAGTTGATACCCTTTTTTGTAAAGGTAAATCCTTACCTACTTACTGTTTTTCGGTAGAGAATAAATACTCTTTGAAGGGCATCTACCGCACCGCAGCATATAGCTGGCACATAAACATGTCAAAAAAATAAAAAACGAACCCAAAATGGCGTCACTGACAGCAGTCAGGGTGACTATTGAATAAACGAAATGAACAGTTGACGTTGCTACAGATCACCCTAAATTTTTACCCACTGAGTAGCTGATCGAAACTCTGTTTTCGTTCGTGAAACTGGGAAGAACTACTCGACGCCTTTACGTCCCGATCAGTATTACTCACTGGCCAGCCAACTCGGAACTTTACTCGAATATAGAGAACGAAGCCCTAAGTATTCTCATTAAAACAAAACGGAGTAAATAATAGTTTCTACAATTTTATCTAAGTCAAATATAATAATTGTGGAGAAAATAATATAACCGATCTAGATGTACGTACCTATTTCGTTTCTTTAGAAAAAATAATAATCATATCAAACGAAGCAAACAAATTTATTCATCCATAGTTTAAGAGTCAGCTTTTTTATAATACTACGTAAAATGAAGTTTTATACATTTTATGACTCAAATATGTTTGGCATTTAATACTTTTTTAGAAATTTATTGGATGCTAACGAATATGTCACTAAATTATTATTGCTATTGTGTAAGTTTTAGTCCATTAAAATAGTTAAAGTTGTCCCAAATAATAGTTGAAAAGAAATATGTTTTTTAAATTGTAGTAGTTTTGAATTATCAATAATTATTAATATTAAATTAAACTCAGTTCAGTTTACTTGCAATTTTAGTGATTTTATTATGATTTCGAACTTCTCGGCAGCGTGAAAAAGTGCATCCACATATTGTAGACACGTGGAAATCTCATACGACGCGATTCATGCAGTCGTTTCTTCCACGAACCTGCAAGATGTGGAATGATCTTCCTCCTGAGGTTATTTCGCATAACTACAGTATGGGGAGCTTCAAGAAAAGTGTTAAACGAGTCCTCTCTAAGGGTAGGCAACGCACCGGCAATGCCCTTGGTGTTGCAGATGTCCATAGGCGGCGGCGACCACTTACCATCAGGTGGGCAGCCTGCTTGTTTGTCACTCATTACATAAAAAAAAAGATTTAAGGATTTAAATTGACGGGTTTTTAATGTAAGTATCTATATAAAAAAATTGCTGTTAGTAAATTAGTATTTACTACTGTCTACTGTTGACAGTAGATATCTAAAAGGCTAATTTCAATAAACACTTGTAGATACCATTAGTATTTTCCTGTCACGCAAGATAGCGACAAAGAAGCCGCTTTCCGGAATATTATCTCCGATCCTACACAAAAATGTCCACCGTTATGATTAGAGAGGCAGTGAACCCGGCCAGCATGTAGTGTCCGGACACTTTTTTCCGGTAACATATTTTGCTGTCTTTTTCATCATCATCATCATCATCATTAACAGCCTGCAGACGTTCACTGCTGAACATAGGCCTCCCCCCAGGGCTCGCCTCCTGCATCCATCGGCTCCACGCGGCATTCACCAGATCGTCGGTCCACCTAGTGGGGGGCCGGCCTACGCTGCGTCTTCCGGTTCGTGGTCGCCACTCGAAAACCTTTCTTCCCCATCGGTTGGCAGTTCTACGAGCGATGTGGCCTGCCCATTGCCATTTCAACTTGCTAATCCTAAAGGCTACATCAGTCCATTCTGTCTTTTTTTTTCATCCGTAATTATTAAATTATAATAATTTATTAGATTTTAAGGATGCTACGTTTTGTTACGTTAGACGTTAACGCAGAAAGTGTTGCGAAAACGTCAGAAATAAATGAATTTAATAAAGAGATATTAAACAAGTTACCTTTTAGTTTATTTAGCTAGCTCTTACGGCACCCATGGGAAGAGAAGGGGATCCCCATCGCAAACTGAGACCACACGGCCACAAATTTTAACCACACGGTCTAAGGACGGATAGAATTATTATTGTAGCATCCGGCCAATTCATTGTTTACTGCATTTCTAATTATGACTGTTTGTTCGTTGGACCGTATCTTGGTAATTAAAAAGAACCGGCGATATTTGCTCATGCATAAAAATAACATAAATACTACTCATTATGTACACTTTACAGTTTAAGGGCGCGCATCCAGATGGGTAGAGCGTAGTGCGTGTAGCGGGCACACGTATTACAGAAAACTGTCCTTACGTATACCTATTTCGATGTTATTTTTAAGTTCTATATAGAATAACTGTTCTTATTAACTTTTAGACCAAAAGCTGACTTTAAGTTGGTGCTAAACTGTCTTAAAATCACCCTCCTAACGATAGAAAATTCATTTGATTATCAAAACGCCGTAACGCCACTCCAAGCGCGCACCCTAACTAGTTAGTTAAGAGACACATTTGTTGTTGAGAATCGTAAATTAGAAAGCTTGTACGGGTTACTTCGTTTTTACGACCACATTTAGCTTTATATGACTTTATGACAGTGATTTCACTGTTATCTGTCAATGGTACTTGATTTGTGTTTTCTAGGAATTTGTGATTTCTGATCGTTACGGTCATGTTTTATCATCATCATCATCATCATAGGTCTATAGCCAGCAGGTTCGAGGTCCAGGTGTGGACATTTTTATTTATGAATCTATACGTGTCTAATATAATACGACCAACAACCAACGGCTTATCATTGCTGAAAAAATATTATGTCCGTTTCTTCCATTATCATTAGGACTAATTTGAGTTTCGGTGAGTACTTACTAAAATTCAGCTCAGTCTTTTCGTTTAGTTTTGAAAATTAAAGACAGACACAGGTAGAGGCTAAGAGGTTAGAGGCTATAGAGTTCTCATTATTATTATTTTATTATAAGCACTCCTCCTGGTAAATGACAATAATGTTAATGTTAGTTGGAAGTATTTAAGGCATAGTTCGTAAGGTTTTTCAATAAATAGGTACTACCAAGTGACTGTACATATACATAAGTGTAGAATTTCTAAGCCTTTTAACAGCCTGCTCGAGTTCATAACGTATTATCTCATGTATAAACAATTTAAAAATGCAAACAAAAAGACAAGGAACTATAAACTGCTTTTACGTTCTAAGATAAGGGCCAGAGAAATGCATATTTTAGGGATTATATCTATTAAAGGCGCACGTTAAATGCATTATCTTTGGATTACTTTTGTAAGTGCTTAAGCCGAGTATTTAATGTGACAAATCTTCAATAATGCCGCCCATAAAGAAGTCATCTGTACTGCGTAGTAGTGTAAGTATACATAATCATACCAAAAAGGATAAAATATTGTTGATTGCGTGTTAATATGGGAAAGGAATTAGATTGCTCTTTTAATCATAATATATATGAATGAATATATTATACTCACAAAGATTATCTTAGAAAGCTATTACAATTTCATCAGAAACCTTCGATGCCTCGTTATTTAAGGCAAATTGAACAATAGCATCGTATAAAACATATAGAACCAATATTATATCTATGGCGACTATAATACTGCGTTATCATAAACAATGTTCAGCGGGGATTTCGATATGTAACATAACAATAAAGTCCCCCAAAACGTACTCCAATGGCCAAAACAAAGTGAAAATGCAAAAAATATCGCTACATACTACAGAGATCCTGTTTATCTCCAGAGACCCTGAACTTCGACCGTATTTTCTAGACGAACCCAATGGTCTCCCCCGAGACTTGAAATATGTAGTACATTCTAAACAATTGCTAGTAAATCTTTTCACTAACCAAGACTGCACGGCTTTTGCGAGTTGAAAGTTTGTGTACTCAGTTCTTTATGTGCAGCATCGTTATTTACTTCTGCTTCGCCGGGAAATGTTATGATGTTATGATTTCTTTATTAATATTAGGTATTTATATTTTATTTGGTGGCAATCTGGGTAGGGCTGAAAGGGGTTTCATAATTATGGGATTTTGTACAACCTAGAGCTCTAGAGAAATGGCACGAGGCCTATATGAAGAAACGGCACACATTCATTATCATCATCACCATCAGCTTGAAGACGTTCACTGCTGAACATAGGCCTCCCTTTCCCCATAGAGCGCTGCTTTAAGCGGCTGCTTGCTTCTTGCATCCATTCGGCTCCCCGCACATACGCCAACTAGACTTGTCTAGCACATACCCTTAGACTGTTATGAGTCATGACTCACGGGAGCTAGACCGTGACGCTGTATGAAATGTGCGTGTTTTCGCGTGACAACATCGCATGCTCATTGATTGACAATGCAAATTCTAAGGGCATGTCACTGCGAAATTGTAAATATTCCCCCTGCCTCTTGGTTTCTCTGTAGTTTTGCTAGTGTAATTTAATCATCAGAGCTACGGTACGAATAACTTACTCGTAAAAAAGAAATATTTTTTGCATTTTCCTAAAGTAGATAGGTAGGTAGGTACCTCGAAATGAAGAGATGTGCAGGAGAACTAAACTCTATAGGTATAGCTCTAATAATTAGCTAGTTGAAGTGGCATTAACTTCTTTTCTGTATGAAAAAAAGAAAGAATTAAATAACTTGTTACTTGCGTGGATATAAGTCGGTAGTAGGTATATTTAGTTATTAAAGTAACTAAGTGTGTTTAATAATCAGCATAAAATAAAATCAGTGTCAGAGAAGGTTTTTCATAATCCTCACAAATAATAATTAATGTGGTGTAAAATACAAATAAACAAAATCCTTTAAAACACAGCGCAACTAAACATGAAAGTGACTACGAAAATTATGACTGTTGATGTTATCTCCAAAAATGTTGCCGCACAAAATTAAAAATACATAATCCGTGCGTTCCGAGTACAAAAATACAACAGCAAAAGCGGTGCATAAATTAGGTGGGTAATGATAAATCACGGATCAAGTCACTGCTTGATATATTTTACCCTTGTATCGTGGGTAAAGAGAAATAATTTAAACAGTGACACGGTAAAATGACGCTGATTATAATCTCATATTTTTTATTCTCCTACTCATGGTACCACTACTTGGTCATCAGCCCAATACGTTCCCACTCCCCATACCACACGGGTGTTTTTTCAAGAGGTGAGTGTTGGCTATAACCCATCACGATGTAACCCAGTTGCAGGTTGATAAATCACCATGTCCTTGATTTTATTGTGATTATTGGATCATGCTGGTTTTTTCATGAACTGTAATTGTTCGTACTGACATAAGGACAAAACACTACCGGCAGTGCCCATCATGCTAATCGAACTTGTGTGAATATTTTACAATTTACATAAAATACACCCTGAAATCTAATCGGGAGCGCTCTGTTATTTATTAAATACTACACTGGCGAAGGTATAAAAATAAACAGAAAAACTTAAAGGAATGTGACACACCAACGCAAACGCGTACAAACCAAGCCCAATACAAAATTCGATACGAGCCGAAGTAAACAAGCACAAGTAGGTAAGTAGCGAGTACAAAGAAAGTAACAGAACGGATAAAACACCCGGAGCTGGTAACGAGGAGCATTGCGAATGTACTTGGCCGTTTGTTATTTTATTTGCTCTTTGCTTAGTAAACTCTATTATCCAGTCGATGGTTTTGATTCCGAGAATTCAATGTTTACATTGAATTTTAAACTTATGTCACTGTTGTCACATTCGTTCTCAAGCGTTATGTCTACTGTGAGAAAGTTTATCTACGACGAATATCAATATTTGCTCGCCTACTCAATCACATACGTTACATGGCATAGGTATACACTACCTATTAGGTATTGACATCCCATGATTTCAACAATTAGGATTAGGGCCATTGTCAATATTTGCAACACGATAATCATCGTGTTTGCTTTAATTTTCTTTTTTCCGAAATCAGTCACCTCAATTTAGCAGAATTGGCAACACTAATGCGCGGGTTCTTTGGGTCGGAACAACTAATGGAGTACGTTATTACTATTACTGGCCACCTTCACGAAAAAGTGCATTAGCGTACAGTAAGTGGGATAAAAGTATTTGAATATAGAACTTAAGTAAAGTGCGCTGTAAGTGCTTATGGCACTTAACATACAGCGATTTGCCTCATTTACTGTAATCGCTACAGTTTTATTTCACTTTGGTTTCGGTAGCTGTGCGCTCTGTGTTAAATAAACGACTCATGTTTATGGTATTCGATTCGATATTCAATTTGAACTTTGAGCGTAATGGTTTTTAATTTGGGTTTGTTGCAATGCTATTGCGTTGATTTTGAGACATTAAGATTTAACATTTCGGGACCCATTTGAAGAGAGTATTAGAAAGCTTTGTTCAACGACCAGATTATTTGGAACTTTTTTATTTTAATATTGTTCATACTCTCTGTAGATATCGTTTTGTTTGTGTGTCGGTGTGGGAGGTCTGTCTGAGTCGGTTTCTGATTTAGTTTGCGAAGTTTTTGAATCCCTTCCGTGAATCTTATCACGGTTAGTTAGGTGCGCCCTGGGAGTAGCTGACGGTATGAAAAGAACTCCCTCCATGAATTTTGCATTTGACATCTAAGAGTTTGGCTTATCAGCTGTTCCACAAGGGACTGTAGGCGGTTGATCTTTTGTTTAACAAATTACTTTCCCTCGAGGTGCCTTATATAGGTAATATTTGAGTTTCCTTCGATGTGACGACAGATATACCTACAAGTTCCTTGCGTCTTTTCACAAAGGAATGAAGCAGACAAAAAACATGCAAAAGTAGTTTGAATACAAGGGAATGTTTTGCAAAGTATCGTACAATAAATTATTATTGCATTCAAGAGTGAAAATATAGACTTTGAAGTGGTAAGCTTAAGGTATTAATTTGAAATAGTTCACGCACCTATTTGCGATTGCATGCCCAGCCTTACAAGTTCTCACTTAGTTTCTGTTAAGTTTATAGTCAAACGTTGGGCGGACAAAGCGGATAGACCTAATGAATTTTCGTTACTGAATCGGAAAATAAATAATTCATACGTGGACGTAGCCTGTTCCTAGTATAAGAAAGCATATTTTAGCTCATATCGTAAAGCGCAAGGAATGACAACACTCGTTAAATTTTATGTGCAGTACCGAGTCGTCTCGTCTCAATTACAATTACAAATCATTACAAATTTTCAACTCTGGGCAAGTGTCGTGTGCAATAATGTTTAAAACGATGCTTACAATGTTTGACGTTAATTTTATGGCGTTTATTCATGGTGCCATGTGAGAGAAAGACGGTGTCATGTAATGTTTAATGTGGCATTTCATTGAATATGGGATTTCATAGTAAAATTATTATGGTTGGAAATTTCTACGTTGTTCACTTGAATAGCAAATGTCTGCTATTATTGAATACAAAAACGTAGTCTTACATACAAGGTAGGTGATGTATGTAAGGGCATGTCTCTTGAGTTGTTTTGTTATTTGCAATACCCCAAAGGTAAAAAAATATACACTTCGTCTGGGTGCGAAGTAATTTTTTTAGTGCAGTCATCGAGGAATTCCTGGGCCATTATTCCGTATCGATTCCTTACTTCGAAACCACGCGAATTCCTTGTCTTACATAAGAAATTTGCGAAACTGTATTCTCTATGAAACAAAAACAAAACCGCGCGAAATGAATTTGGAATTGGCGCGATTTGAACTGTCAAAAATCACATGTTTTACCGAGACGCGTTCCGAAAGATCAACACATCAAAAGATATGACCACTTATATCAATACATTTTATTCAAAATAAAGATAACTCTAATGTAAAGTGAAGGTATG
This sequence comes from Ennomos erosarius, assembly GCA_963580505.1. Lineage (NCBI taxonomy): Eukaryota > Metazoa > Arthropoda > Insecta > Lepidoptera > Geometridae > Ennomos > Ennomos erosarius. Next base: position 8,063,228 of record OY756992.1, on the reverse strand, counting down.
TCTGACGCTGTGACACGATAACGACGTGGTTTCGTATCGTGTGGAATCTGTGTTTCCATAGAGAATAACCGCCCTGAGCGTCTGGCTTGAGTACCAATTACTTGCATAGCTGTCATAATATTTCAGCATGGCAGATTAACACATAATAATATAAATGATGCTAATACCCTGGTACATCATTAGCAAGTTGCGAATAAAGTAGGTACCAAGGTAGAATAGGTTCTCCTATATGAGATACCTGGTTTGACATTCACTGAAATGAATCTACGTACAATACTTCAATAAATGGATGACTGTATAATATTTTTATCTAACTTCAGATATTTATTTGTGTACAATATTCGATGAATCACAATGTACTACTAACCAACCCAATACCAAAGGGCCATCGATGTCTCAAGTCTATATCGGTGCTACATCAGATCTGCAGTGATTCAACTGACTCACTCAAGAGCCTATACTAACATATAGGTACATAAATACATAGGCATATTAAGCTTTTAGGTACATCCAAGGCGTTCAAGAGCAATCTAGAAACCCCACCGCAACAGCCTTTGGCTAAATCTAGGACGCTCTGATCTACTATTAAATAGAGCTGTCACTGGTACTGGTTTTGCCGGATTGGCAGGAATAATAGTTGCAAATGATGGCTTTTTGTTGGAGAAATACATCAGTTGGCGTAAGTGCGATGGTTTTAGAAACGATCCTTTTTTAATTTATCAAATGATCAATTTTTAACATGGACAAATAAAGCAACGTAAATAATTAGTAGTAGATCGCCCGATGTTATATGTATCACAGCATCATCGCTCTTAACAATTGCAATGTCACTCAAAACTCTAACATATGTAGGTATATAGTTTTGCGTGCCACTGCACTGCACTGGTGCGCAACACATAGTATATTATCTAGAGACTGATGAGATCAGGCCATAAAGTCTCTTTTGCCCAGTAAGTTCACAAGACTTCGAATGGCATAAACGTTATTCTAGCTATTGTTACAAGAATGATATGGACCGGTCACATCCAAAGCCAAAACTCTGGCTCATCCCTAAAGCTCTACTATTAAGGATTGTCTCAAAACATTTCTCCCATATTCACGTCTTAGACCTGTAATTTGTAACAGCGTGCATTACCTACGTGTGCTTTGATTTATTTACATAAACAATAGTGTGCGACTATAAGAAACGGTCTATTACAGATTCCACTGCGAATCAAAATGCGGGTTTCTAATTGCGCCTGAGTGAGCTATCGTCCCAGCTTGAAAATGTTAGAACCATGCCGCAGTAACAAAACTCTACCTTTCATTAACTAGTTACTAATAAATCAAACATTTTTGCTGTGACTAAGTCTTAGCGTTATTCAAGTAATTGACTGTACCTAATACTTAGTCATTACAGCCATGGATAATAATGAGTTGTGTGAATTCAAAATTGGTCATTATTTCATTGCAAAAACAACATAGGTAATTGAGTTGTGTTTTGTGCTTATGTTTTACAGTAGTAAAGCAATTAAGTATAATGTTAATAATATGAACGGGTTTATGTTATTAATAAATAGGTTTACTTTTTATGATGGAAACACAAACATGTTTCTCAATATTTGATGTCATCATGTTAATAAAATTATAACTGATTGAATAAATGAACAAAAAAATCTATTAGTATTTACCTACAATATTATTCATAAAATACTTTTTATTACCTGCAGAGATATTTAGTGGAATGGAGGCAAATGTGTAGGAAACGAAATATTCTTTTTTTAATGTTCAGAAAGACAGGACTAACAACTGAAGATAAAGTAGTCAGTAGACAATTTATGAACATTATACCTACTTACATGTGCTTAAAGTTGACTAGTGAATATAAACAAAATAATATTAGGGACATATTTACAACTTATAACCAAAACAAAGGTAATGCGGTACCCACACACATAAAATGTATTTATTATTGTGCAGGCGTACTGCACGCACGTCTATTTCATTCGGGAATTTATTGTATGCCGATTCAGCATAATGCGATACGGTTTGCAGACCAAGCTTTAGGTTTAGGGTTACCATAACCACACACGGGAAGTTACAGATTAAAAGAATTTCGAAATAATGTTGATGAAGTACTACCACATAATAAATATAGATAACATGTCAGATTTGAGGTGTAGTATGGCTTTCCTTATTTTACTGGGTAATATTACGATACCGATGCTGTGCTGCACTAGATTTTTAAGAAATCTGTTTTACTCTGAATTTTCAAGTCATAGATAAAGGCAACTTGTCATTTTCATTATAGCTTATCAGAGGACCGTTTCTCTTAATGTATATATACATATACAGGTGATTTATTAATCTGTTGCGCTTCTAATAATTAAAGATAATAAAGCTTGAAGTGTTTGAGAAAAATTTCACGTGCATGGCAACCCTAGTCCTTTGAGGTTAGGTCAGTTGCTAGCATTCCATGAACGAATGACATTTGAGAATTTAGCAATCACATTATTTGCAATCGCAATTAACCTGTCTATATTATGAATTAGATTTCTAAACGTTGGTATGTATCTACCCTATGTGAATTCAGTGTAATAAGTTGATATACCTACCTATACTGTATAATAGGTATGTAATTGGTAAATTAGACTAATGCCTAAGCTTGAAAATTTGAGGTAACCTAGACTTTATTTTGGCATAGGATTGGCAAAGCAAAAATTATAGTCAATGGACTTAGGTAAGCTTTTTACCGCATACTTAACGATTTTGCGCTGGTGAAAACACGGGGAGCCGATGGATGCCGATGCCGAGCAGCCACTCAAAGTGGCGCTCTCTGGGGGAGGACTATGTTCAGTAGTGGATGATCAGGCTGTTGATGATGATGATGATGATGATGATTAAGAGTTTATAATGTCTAGATTAGCGCTTATGTAGCTTTATGACAATCGCTGCATTCAAAATAAATTGGTCGAACATTAAATCCTAACGCACCTATCTATTATGTGCTAGGAATGCAATATAGAAATACACATACATACATACATACAATAAATACCTTATCTACCTTTACACTAGAAAAACGTTAACCTATTTTTGGCAGTCGGGCGTCAAAAGCAAGTCGTGTGCATTTTTTCATCAAGTCAGATTTTCCATACATACAGCAAACCATAGACAATAAAGAGGGATCCCACTCGTAAACTTCAATGATACACCGAGGCTTATGCCAATAAAATAAACCCGTATGTTGTATGTAGGAAGTTTGAAAATACCTCTCTGTTTGTTGCACACTCTATTATTGTTTTTTTATACGATTGATGGTAGCTCCTGGCTTTATAGCTCAATATTCCACCTAGAAAATAACCCACCGCTACTTACTTTATAACCCACTTAGAATTATGTTTTCTTTTCAATTTTATTAATCATTTATATATCTTTCACAAAATAATATGAGAAGATCCGCAGGAGAGCTAAATTAACCGAGATATCTTTTAGAATTAGCATTAAGAGCGTGATATGCAAGAAATGTCGATGGGCAGGCCACATCGCTCGTAGAACTGACAACCGATGAGGAAGAAAGGTACTCGGGTGGTGACACCGAACAGGAAGCAGATGGTCCCCTACTAGGTAGACCAACGATCTAGTAAAAACCGCGGGGAGCAGATGGATGCAGATGGCGAGCCACTGCTTAAAGTGACGCTCTGTGACCTCTTGAGGCTGCTGCTGATGATGATAATGAATCCTTGACACTAACTATTAATATATGGATTTCCGTCTTGTAACTTTTAAAGTAGAAGTAAACATTTTCTAAAGATACTAAATTCCATTTTATACCTCTTTGTTATTACGTTAGGTAGTACGTAGATGAATGTAGTATGAATAAGGACGTCAATGATCAATATGATCGCTCTAATAAAGAAATATTGAGTATATTAAATCCACTTTTCATCTCAAATACCATAAATTGCATCAAGTATAACGATAAAGTTTTTAATTTTCTGTTTAATTTCTTCTATCTTGGAATAGCATTTCTGTGTCATAAAATATCTGAATTTTTTTACTCTTTGGACCACAGAATTCGCTTTACATAGCTACGGATATACTATTTCGCTGTGTTCCCTCCATCAATTGATTGGATATAATCTCTTACGATTATTACAATATTTATTGCACCAATGTTTATTACTTGGTTTCTATTATTGCTATATTTTTATGCTATTAAAATGGCGTTGGATTCTCTTCTCGTTTTGAATGAATAATGTTAAATGAAAACTGATCTTTAATTCATACGGGCTCTGTAATGATTACCACATCTTTAACTTCTAAGTACGAAAGCAGCCTTTGTTATTTTATTGTCATATACGATACGATTAAGTTAAACACTTATTTAGGTAGGTACTTCTAGCGATCTAGTTAATCGAGTAATGTTGTAAGCGCTATTCCTCGATGGTGCTACAATTTCTTTATAAATTATAATTATGAGCATATTTTCTATTATGTACTTATTCAATTTACAACACGTTGGATAGGTTATATAAAAAAGACAACACGACGACATTGATAATAGCTAGGCGTTGTGTTTTATTTAAAGCCACCTTTTGCCTATTCAAATGTCAACATGTATTTATTTAAAAACGAGCAGCGTTTGCCTTACTGTTTACTATCTATAAAAATAAAACCGACTGAATAAACCGTGTCAACCGAATACACCTGCACTATTGCCCGCATATCCAAATGAAACACTGCAGTATAGCTAACTTAACAACTATTTGCAATTCAATTCATGCAAAATCATCGTGCAGTGTTGAAACGTCGAGTTCTTACGTAAATACCTAGTTGCTTCACTAATGCTTCGAAAGACAAGCTCAGGAGTTCACTTAGACTGCATTTAGCGGGTCTTAGGCCACCGGGGCTGAGGTTAGGTTCTTAATTAGCTATCGTTCGCAGCTGACCGCTTGGAAGTGAGATCTAGGTGCGTTTCGAAATCATTCTTCAACTGGAAATGGACTCTATCACGTTGAGTTAAGGAGGTCCTGGTAGCATATTAAGATTGTGTAACCCTTGTGGTTAGACGATGGGTGACATTTACGTAGTGCATGTAGTCTGGGCCAAGGAGCTGCCGTTTGGAATAGTTTCGGTATTCTCAGTAATCCAGTTTGTATCGATAGCTGTATTAAATTATCCCACGTATCATATCATTAGCAATTCATATTTATGTTGTTCACGTCCATTGCCAGCTCAGAAATATTATTTATTATCTGGTAGTTTATTTGCTTTTTATCGCACCAGACATTATTGCGTTTTTTGCGTGCTCTTAATGCAGTACAAGCCTGGTCATTGATTTTTTGCGACGACAACCTGTTATTTTTAATGACTACAGAGGAACATGTCGCTATTTTCGAGAAAAAAGTGAGCCATCATAATTTATACAGCATCAATCATGTTTTTAGATGAAAGGCAAAGGAAATGAATTAAGCCCTAAGTGCACGCACTCTCCCGTAAAAAATGTGTGAAAAATTACATCGATTACCTCTAACGACGGAATGGTGTTACACGTTGCTTTGGGAGGAAAAGCAGAGACAAAAACGAAGTCGATATACGCGCGTGTATAACGTTCATCTCCGCAGGCATTATCTCTCGACATTTACAAATAGATCGACGCATGATCGCACACTGAACGAATACATTAATTTTGTCTTCTGAAACTTTAGACATAGGTCTGTATATTTTAACTGTAATCACTGCACTTAAATGTAAAAGTTAAATGGAGTTTGTACACCTAATTAGCATCAAACGGGATCGAAACCAGGGGCAATACAAATAAACTCCAAGATAAAAAGCAGGTTATAATGGCTCAAGAATAAATATTGAACGTTACTAATTATCATAAAAGACTAAAACCTCCTTCGGTCGTGAGGCTATTACCAAATAGCCGTCATTAAGACCGTGATAAGTTAAGTATGGATGAGTGGCCGCCACCCACAGAGCTTAAAACTGGAATTTCATACCTAGAAGCTAGCTTCTAGGTTGTTCGTATCACACGATCGCCTATGAATACACATTAGCTTTTAAGAGGCCATATCGTTAATATTTCAAAATATTAAAAAGCTATTTAGACTTTGGCGGTGGTTTCTTGTTTTCTTTAGAAAAGCATGTGAAGCGATATTTCAGTTTGTAATTGAAATTGAACAAAAGTGTAGTAGTTTGTTTCTTTATATTAATTTTTACTGATATTACTTAGCAGAAATGTGATCATTATAAGTTATTAAAAAATAGACAGGTGAGTGATATTTTGATAAGATGTATGAGAGTCTTAATATTATGGTTTTACCCTTTTAATACTAGACCATTGAAGACTTCAAGGCTGAGCGCCCATATTTGCTATTCACTAAACACTACTAACTAAAAACCAATAATAGTCTAACAAATTTATTTTTTCTTTCCATTGTTGTAAAAAACATTGTATGATTATGATTTTTGGCTAAATAATGTTTTAACCACTAGGCGGACTGACGATCTGTGGGGTGATTACGTAACTTTGACAGCATTGCAACAGGAGAAATTTCATTCCGAATATGAAAATTTTCACAGTAACTATGCACATAAACTGCGTATTGAAACTGTCAAATCCATACATCTTTGTGTTTCTATTGGTTGCAATCAAGTTACATAATCGCCTAGCTGGTGCAAGCCGTGGGGAGGCCTAATATGTTCAGCAGTGTCGACGTCAGACGTCTTCAGATTGTTGAAGATGGTGATGATGATGATGATGATGATGATGTTTTGCACTTTAATTCGTTATTCAAAAGTATTCGATATTATTCCCACCAAGAAACAAAGATAGCATAAAATCCAGAACCTTGTCAAACTGCCGAAGGAGGATTATCCGGAGAATCCGATCCAGACGCTTCACGCGAATTTATATCCTAACTTTATACATCAGTTTTTCTTATCTGCGAGTTTGAAGACTTCGTTATCTATAGACAGTTTTGAAAAAGCTGCTGAGTCTGTATTGTCTGCCTACTTTTCATGAGTCAAAGGTTAAATGAAAAGTACCTAAATTGTCAGAGTGTTAAATTTGTTCATAATAATTATTTTGTCAATGACTAGGACTAGAGTTTGCCAACAATCTCGACTGATAATATTCATCATCAACCCATAGTGCCTTGAAATGAAATGAGCTCGGTCTTTGGCTTTTACCATAACTTCTGATTCGAAGCAATGCGTCGTTCCACTAAGTCAAAAGTCACAAGACATTTTTGTCTAAACGCTTGTCAGTTCTCTATCAGCCCATATAACTTAGCTGATGCTAGGGGCATGTTTATGTTTTAAGTGGCTTTAGTTATCAGTCAAATCAAATTATAATAGTAGTTTCAAAATTGAAGAAATAAAACAAAGTTCAAGTTTTTGTTCAGCGTGAGACCACCTACGGCAAAATAAACATCAGCCCGCAAAACAAAATATCTAATTCTACTGTGACGAAACAATTATACCGTAAGTATTGGTTTTGTGCGGCAGATAATAGATATTTTTAGTCATAAATAAGAAAATAATTATATTCTATCATATAAAAAGCGAACAGTATGCCTAAGTTGATAGGATTATCGTGTTTGTAAAATATCTAAGACACGTACAATTCTAAAGATTGCGCGCCAAGTAATTTTACCATCAACCGTAATGTAAAAATGGTTTTTGAACAGCCAATTTTTGACGACAAATTGTACTCTAAAGGGATGATAAGAGTGTTGAGGTTATTACCGTGTTAATTTGAGTGTATAATTTTTGTTGCATGTCTTAACACCAATTGCGGAGTTAGAATATAGGTTGGAAAAAATGTAAATGACAGATTGCTATGGGCAGCCGCTAATATCGCCAATCTTGAGTCATTACAATAATAAATTGTATTGAAAACGATACCGTGCTAAATCAGCAATACAACTCAAGTTATAATATTTTTATCCTGGATCATCTGATCACCTCGGTCGTGCTATAGATAATGATGTCGTCACGATAAAATCAGTGGAAGAAGTGGCACATCTCAGAAGCTTGTAATAACAGTGATTGGGGCCGCCCGCCGGCACTTTTGGAGATTCGGTTAGCTGGACCATTCCCAACTAAAATTTAATCAATATATAAGTGATTATACTAATAACTTTTCAATATTTTGTATGGTTCTAGTCTGTGGCTTCACGACTGAATACGCGCTTTTTGTCACAAAAAAACTTCTAGTTATTCAATTTTTTTCATCAACGATAGGCTAATATTTGACCGTAGTCTCACCTGTGGTATACAGGATGTAATTTAATTCATTAGCATAAATTGAGCCCATGATAGTACATAATTTATAGATTATTATTAAAGAGTGTAAATGAAATAATTTTTATTGTAAATTATGAAGATTGCCGCGGCGCCTAACGCAGTTGGTGCGGAGGATTTTGACACATTTTAACGTTTTTTAGACCTTGTATGTACTTTTTAAAAACAGTAATTCATTATTTTAATTAAATTTTGTATTGTAGCATTTTATTAAGTAAGTTATACCATTTTTTGGAATTATTATTATTACCAGACCAATGTGTTAGAAAACAAAAATTTTGGTCCACACGTAACCGGTATCAGGAGTAGGTATCTAGTTTCAAAGGATGCTAATGAATTCAATCACACCCAGTATAATATGTGACAACGGGACCAACGATGGCATGCTTGTCTAGAAGATGCCGGTTCACTCTACCCTTAAAACTCGCGTACCTACATTCTCACTGCTGGCACACAGGCTTTCTCTCACAAAGACAGAACATATGCTATTAATCAATCCACCAATGCTGGCAAGTGCGGGTTGGTTCCTTCACCGTAGTAAAATACATTAAAATAACAATTATTAAAGAAATACTTATCTACTTACTGTAAATTTGTAAGCCTAAATAAATTTATCAAGAAAGTTTGACTAACTATCAAGCTTTCTTGATAAATTTATTATATTTACTAATAACTCCAAATAATAAAATAATAAAGAATCAGTCCATTGATTCAGATAAAAGCTGAAATAGGTTTTCGTTTAGCCGCTACAATAAATATCTGCGATCTATGTGTCACTGTTCCATAATCATATCCTCGCTGGCAAAATCATATTATTAAGGATCAAAATGAGGTTCTCCAAGATAGATAGGTAAACCACAAGATGACTAGGTAAACCACATAAGTACCTAGAATATTTTTGTTACTCTCAATAGGTCTATGAGGTAAACTTTCTCTAACTAATTTTGGAATTATTGTCCAGAAATCCCTCAGCCACATGTATTCGTTATTTTATTTTTGCTTGAATCTTCTAGGTTTTATCCTTTTTATTTTACGTAGAAGGGTTTTATCTGAAGCGGAAGCAATCTCAAATCAAGTGGCAGAATGGACCCTCCAATCGGACAGGAGATTGAATCTCCCCACGATTCGACCTTAAGCACCCATTGGACAACAATTAAGATCCGTGTTGGTTAGAGTTTCAGTTTTGATGAGTTTCTAATATCCTATTGGTCTTATCTGTTTGTGGTAGTATTTTATTTCACTTGGAGAAATGATCGCATAACTTTTGGATGATTTTTCTAAATTTTCATCTATTTTAACTTCTTATTATCATCTTTTCCTCCCTGCCTGTCCTTTCAGAAGTAAAAAATTACTTTTCTGTACTCCCCGTAAAAATAACTAGGTATCAGATTCGTGTTTTGTATGTTACTTTGGTGAACCTGTGTTAGCCATGTTCTAATAAGCCTATAAGCATTTTGTTTTACTTAATATTCACATTTTGATCACTAACTCGCCCGATGGTCTAAGCAACGGCGTGGCTGAGGAGGGCCATGTCATTTTAGAGGGTTTCTATTCACTTTGGCCTTGAAGACACAATCATTATAAAAAGGAACTCAAAAAATAACTCTAATTACAGAAAGGATCCCTTAAGTACTTAAAACGTAGTGAAAAGTCGTGAAAGCTTAAAACCTACGTTATAGTTTCAGGTGACATTGAAGATGGCAAAGCTTAGTTGGTAGAACGTCCAATCCGGTGAGTTGAAGAGCGCGGGTGCAAATACTGCTGGTTGCTAAAATTTGAAGACTATAATAATATATTTATAGATATATCTAAAGTGTGGTTTACTCTTTAAAAATCATTCCTATGAGTTTTAGCAAGCACGCCATCTGTCGTCATTCAGTAGTATCGTAATTACTACTAATGAGTAGGTTATCTGTCTAATATAGGTACCTACTATAGGTGTCGCCACGACGGGTTAGTCGGTAAACACCAAGAGGTATATATATGGTTCCTTGGTAAACATATAGTCCTCAAGATTTTGCAGCTAGCGGTCGAGTAACCATAGCTTAGTTGGTAGATCGTCCATTCCGGTGAGTTGGAGGGCGCGGGTTCAAATCCCCCTGGTTGCTAAAATTTTAAGGACTATAATATCTTTATATTTAACCAGTATTATGAATCTCATTACGATCGCTGAATAGGTATCTACTAATATTGTGAAATATATTGTTCCCAACCTCAAATTATTTTAGTTACGACCAGCAACCGCGATGCTATGAGATAATTACTAAATGCCTGATATTATTAGTACTTAATTGCTATAACCGGGAGCTCAACAAACATCTGCATTATTAGAAGCCAAATTAATTAAATTCTCTACTAACTGCAGGTTTTGGCGTGGCATTAGAATTACTACATTCTTTTCGGGCCCGATAGCTCAGTTGGTAGTATCCCTGCCTTCTGAACTGAGGGCTGTGGGTTCGATTCCTACCCAGGATAAACATTTGTGTGATGAACATGGATGTTTATTCTGCGTCTGGGCTTTATATTGTATTCTATGCATGTATTTATAAACAAAAAAGTATATAAGTATTGTATCAGTTATCTGGTTCCCATAGTACAAGCTAGATGGCGCTGTGTGATATGAAATGTCCACACATATATTTTAACGTTAATTAGTAATATAGAATCACAAGAAAATTGAAACCAGTAGGCCTAGCACGAATGTTTACGTGCGCGTAAGTGTAACGTTAACGTAAGGCAGTTGTATAGGCGCTGATCAAATGCCATACAACTGCCAACGTTACACTTACGCGCGCGTAAATATTCGTGCTAGGCCTACAGGTGGTTACACATAGGTGATAATAATTATACCTACATGACCCATCTTTGGACAGAATTTATACTTTAATAAAGGCATGTCCAATGTTTTTACGTTTTTTAATTTTGTTTTTCGTTAATCATAAAAAATGGAAAGTTAATAAAAAAGAAAAAATATATTTGATGAAACAATAATAATTATGGGAATGGCTCTTTGGTACATAACCATTTCCTAATAGAAAAGATATCGTGCATTACAAGTAGGTATGTGCAAATAAATACTGCACATACCTACTTCTGTCACCACTCCCAACACTTGACATCAAACATGTCACAGCCACATGTCGACAACCGCGTATTGTCATCAACAACACCAATTTATCGAAACGTATAAGTAGAGAGGCGGGATCGAGTGAGTAACTACGGAACCCGCGTCCTGTGAAGGGATGAGAAACAGCTTATATCGATGAACCTACTATGATTTATTTTCATTATAATATTGTCGTACTATTTAATTTAAATTAAATTGCTCGCATCTTATAACTTTGTAAAGATCTCAAAAGCACTATTTACTAAAGTATTGTTATAATACCTGTATATGGTTAAAAATAATGGCCGTTATAAAAGCCTGCAAATGACTGTGAACTGCATACTTTGAACCATATTTTTTTTAAAATCACTTACATGAGCATGAAAATCTTACATACTGAAAGAGCGATTTATAGTACATGTCTGTACTCGATAATGATGATAAAAACATCGATAGCTACATACCCAACTATATCATCTCTAAATCTGCCTCATTACAAGCTGACGTTGACTGATCATCTGAGCTCGAAGAAAAATGCCATGTTTAACCCTGCAACGTTTATGATTTAATTCCTATTGGCAAAAAAGTGAGACGAATCGCGGTTGAATGAACTCCCAAACGGTAGATAATTTTAGGGTATGCCTTTGGTGTTGTGTTTTAATTTAATTCTGTTTTGTTAGGGAGTAGCTACTTGCTTTGAAAAATATATTTAAGAGCGTTTGGTGTGGTTCACACAACAAAATTAAGTTTGTTTTCTTTCAATTTGTAACGGTTATTTTAAATAATGAAATTCATTATCAGTACCTATTTAGGTATCGTCCAAATTAAGATTATTATTGCATTTCTTTGTTATGCAATGAAATAAAATGAAAACTTATATTAGACCACATTTACTAATATTTGTCTTTCTTTCAGAAACCGTAAATCCAAACCACCGGCTATTATCCGGATGCGGATGTAAGTTGGCATATCCGGTATCGCTTGCTAGGGCACCGCGCCAACCGTTCGGAATGGATGAATCATTGAAAGAAATTTCATAATTGGTATTTTGTTAATTAGTTTTCTGTATATGTATAAATTGAATTGGTAAAGAACGAATGAAAGGACTAGGTGGACCGACGATCTGGTAAAGGCCGCGGGGAGCCGATGGATGCAAGAGGCAAGCAGCCGATCAATGTGGCGCTCGCTGAGGGAGGCCTATGTTCAGCAGTGGACGTCGTTAGTCTGTTGATGATGATGATAATGACTATTTGACGGGCCCGATAGCTCAGTTGGTAGTATCCCTGCCTTCTGAACTGAGGGCTGTGGGTTCGATTCCTACCCAGGACAGGACCAGGACATTTGTGTGATGAACATCGATGTTTGTTCTGTATCTGGGTGTTGTATTGTATTCTATGTATGTATTTACAAATAAAAAGTATCTAAGTATTGTATCAGTTATCTGGTTCCCATAGTACAAGCTATGCTTAGTTTAGGGCTAGATGGCGCTGTGGGAAATGTCCACTCATATTTATATTTATTTATTTATTTATTTGAGGAAAGAAGGAAAGAGATTTATGTGTACTTACTCTGTTTATGGCAGCCAGCCGATCCGTTATATGAATAATCGTTAAATAATAGAAGTTGAAAGCGTATATTATATAGCGTATAGTATTAGACGTAATGCTAAGGAGGCCGGTACTCGGTTGTCGTCACAGATAAGAGTACATCACGCTTTAGTGGTAGGATAAGGATAAAAAATAATACTCCATTGTGACATGACTTATTAAAATAGGATGTTATATCATCGGGGCGCTCCCTGGGGGAGGCCTAAGTTCAGCAGTGGACGTCTTCAGGCTGTTAATGATAATATCTTCGGGGCTGGTGGTTGACCATGCTAATTGTTATAATTTACATTTTTCCAAAATACTTAAATTTTTCCGGAATCCGCAACTGTCACATTAATAGCATTCGAGATGAAAACGTGCGATAGATAATATGAGGTACCACCATCCATCGCGATACTCATATCTCTGGACATTTTCACAAAACAAGTCACGTATTAAATGAGAATATTCGGTCGAGCCTCCAACTTATTTATCATTCGCCTCAGAGCTAAACCGCAGAAGAGATGTGAGCAGTTATTCAGCTTTAGTCAAGTGGGGTGTGATGAATGCGCTTGGTCGACGCTGTGGTGTTAACCCGAATGAATGGTTAGTCTATCCGCTAGAACATGTGGTAAAAGTTGTAAATAACATCTGGCATTTTAGTTAGGGATACATAATTATCTTTTTGGTCCAAGGACATTGTCATACTTTACCAGTCTGCTTTGATCATTCTTAAGCTGGTCTGTATAGACAAACTATTATAGTTTATGACGATGACAAGTATCAGGTATTACCACCCTATTATACCATGAGTCATTATTATGTCTCTCATACAAATTAATGCCTCGTAAATTAGTTATGACACTCGTTTTAGACAGCGCGGTGTCCGTAAAGCTTCATCTACTGCATCTAAAATTTAAAATCACACAGGCTACGCCAATATTTCTTAGATTAGAAACTGACTCTACCTAAGTTACGCCTCGGAGCTTACACCCTATGAATTTTATACAAGATTGAACGATTTACTGAACAAAATTGATGGAACATCTATTGTGTGTGTCAGCGCTTGATTGAACACTGTTACGGAATCTTCCAGTATTCTGTACCCTTACGTATCGATGGCTGTAAGTGGATAAATGCTAAGGGAATTGAAAACTTCAATAACTATTAACATTATTGAACAAGAAAACAACTCTTGACAGATAAGATCAACAGTTGTTATCCAATTGTTATGACTAGTATAGGTAATCAATGTTTTTTTAAACAAAATCCACTTTCTTATTATTTAGCAAATGAAGTTTAATGAATTTGAAATGGTTACTACTATTAAAAATGAACAAGTAAATATTACTTTCATAAGGAAGATTAAAAATGAATGCAATAATTGAAAAAATAAGCAAAATCAGTAAATAAATCACGGAGTAATAAGCTGTTAATGTTTCTAAAGAAGGCATCTCCTGTCCCTTTCTCGCGAAACAGAGCGTCCCCACAGTTACTATGAAAGATCTACTCGTGACGTCACATGCCAAAGAGATTGTATGAAAAGCTACCACAGCTTAGTAATGAGGTACTATAACGACACTTAACGGTACTTATTTTGACGTCACTGGCCGTTTGAGCTATCTCTTTCTATTCCGGTTTTTAAAATGCTTGTAACTTGGTCATTTTTGAGATATTTAATTTTTGTTTTCACAATTGTTTGTCTTTTGAGAAATATAATTCATCATCATCATCATCATCATCAACAGCCTGAAGACGTCCACTGCTGAACATAGGCCTGCCCCCGGGGTGAAATATAATTAATTTATCCAAAAAAAAAAGTTTTAGTCATCATGCCTATTGCATTTGACGACTGTCTTGCTTGATGGTTAGTTAATTACGCTGGCCCTGAAGAAATTGGCACATTCGTTAGTTGCAAGGAATTGTATTTTCATTAGTCTGATAATGTTGATATTTTTCAATATATCTAGACAGGTAACTCTATACTTATTAATATGCAAACCTTTAGCCCCAGGTTCGTCAAAAGTATAAAAGTTTTAAGACACAAACACGTATCTATAATTGAACAGTTAAACAGTTAGCGACAATTTATACTGATCAGAGGCTGGAAGGTGGATGTACCTCTATAATATAATTATATAAGATTTGGCCCAGCACCTTGTACCACTATTTATTCTAAGCCAGCACTTTCTATATTGTTCATATTAGCATTGAGCTTCTTCACCTTATCGACTGGTCAAAAGGTCACACCCTTCCCTAACATCGGTCGTTAATCCTCAACCAACGTTGCCTCAGGTTTTGTGTACGGATGAGAGACACCTCTCGACCGGTGGTAGCCGATAAAATGCTCATCCAAGGACCGATCAATCCCGAATCCCGACCTATTGTGACGATACAGTCCCTTTCATCCACCCATGTGCTTATTTATTCTTTGTGAAGCTTTATCATTAAGCCGTATCGTGTACATACTGAGGTTGGTGGTGTGTTACGGGAAGATAAGGAGGAGATTAAAAATTGTATTGCAACTGCTAGAGTCATGATTAATGCCAAGTCCATTGTACCTACTAAACTAGAAGTCATGCCGTCAACTGATATACAAATATGAAAATAACTACGTTGGGTCATTGGTTTCAAAACGTATTGTACCATGAAAAACCATGACTGCAATAATATTGTGGAATTTTAACTCATTTTCTAAACGAGTGGTTAATCGGATAATTAAAACTGTATACCTACTCACATTTGCATTAAAAATTGCAGTAAAATAAACATTGCTTACAGAATAACCTGTTTGAGATATAGCATTACTACTTCAACTTCACCACACCTAGTCATCAATTAGGTGTGCTATCAAATTGAAATAACTTGGGTTCTAACTAGACAAATAACTAACTTTTAAAGCTATTTCAAGGTAGCATCATGATCATGGTACATTACTAAAGTCATGTAAGTACAAGTACATTTATTACCTATCACATTGTTGATGATTGAGTATATGAGACAAAAACTAAAAGCTTTCTAATGAATGCGTCGGGATTTGGTTAGTAGCAAATCCCGACGCATTCATTGCACGCAGCTGCATACACCATCGTAGACTGTGTCATCATTTTCCTTGCCAAAGAAATATATATAAATAATTAAAAAAACAATGAAGTTTTTAAGATACCCTACGAAGCTCCTCAGTGTGAAACTAAGCCGCATGCATTCATTTGTGAAATAACATAAGGTATTGTCAAAAGGAATACTCACAAATTTATGATAAAAAAAAAACAGATACCACGCGACACGTAATAAAGTTATTACTATCAATCAACAAAATATGGAAATACATCATTACAAGTTATACATAAGTAGGTATGCGGCCATCTAACGTTATGTCTATATCGAAGTGAGACAAGTTGGCCAAAGTTCAGTGCTAGTCCGATAACTTGTGGAGTTATCTCCATATATTTGGTGAATAGCGTTAAGATTAACCAATCACTATTCTGTCGGGAAGCCGTACGAAGTTTTCGTATTATTAATGGAAAACTTTCTTTGTGAAAGAATTTTCTAGAAAGGAAAATGTATGCAGGTATTTGTTTGCATGAATGATATCCAGCGATGCGAATACCAATGATTTCATTAATTATCTATATATTATATATTTTTGATACAACTTACTATAATATGAAAAAATTTCATCCCTTTCCATAATGTCGAAAATGCAACAAATAGTTGCACGTAAAGATAGAAAAAAATATGCACCCCATTCAAACTTCCAGTGATCGTAATGAAGTGAACGAGTATCATGGAAAGATGTGCCCCGTTCCTCACTTGTCAAGAGTATTCGCATAAAATATAAAAGTGAATAATGTTCACGGTGAAGCTGTCAGTGCTCAGAACACAGCAATTAATAACAAATTTAATTGAAGACGTCGAGTTACTTGATTATGCAAAATGGTGATTGCAATATGCGTTTACGTGTAATTTAAAAGTATTACTGTATTTGGTAAGTCAATAATTATTTTAATGAATGATGGCAGTCATTTTTGGTGGATCGACCACCATTCAATCCAAGAAAAAAAACTGACATTGTGCATGGTAAAAATATGAATACTTCTGAGTTATTATTATATAACCTTTTTTCCTTCCTTTCAGTCCTTTTATTGTTAAGAGAACTTAATCACGGTTTTTTCTTTATTGGCATAACATGCATAAGTGTTAAAAATACAAATCTGAGCACATGAGATTTTAGACATATGTTTTTGACCTTAGAATAAGCGCTGTTGCCATATTTTATTCAAACTGTGAAAACCAAACAAATGTTTCGTTTAGTATCCCCATTCATAGGTATATAAAACGTCATTACCCACTCATTATTCATTTTAAATCAATTTGAGAGTAAACACCCGAACATTTTTCGGTTAACGGTTCCGTTGGATTATTTAAGCAATGTATCTACCACTTGAGCTCGTCCTGTAATTCTCAGTTGATTGAGTTGTACTCGAAGCTTTGAACACAACTTTTATTTTTAACTTTGTCACTTGTTCAAGTGGCATTCATTCGTTAAATTCCCTCCACAGATCATTATTCACTGCTTATCTTTATTATCCTCTTGGTAAAAGAACTTTAATTGATGCCACATGTTTCGAACAAATATTTCAGAGCTGTTGACGGGCGCTGCACATTTGGGGCGGGAGTCATTTTGTCAACTTTGTCTAACAACTCATTTATAAAATTATATTTGAGTAATACAAATATCTCAAATTTTTTTGAATATTGGTTTGAAAGCCAACAAAGAATCGAAACCCAATTTTACAAAAATTACTTCAACATTAGTATCCAGTGTAAGACTTGATTTTTTTTATCACCAAGTTTTATAGCCGAAGAGGCGGAAGTCAAAAGTGTAAAGGAAAATGTAATAAATCCGCCACAGATGCTCAAGTCATTCTCAGTCTATAAAAAGTGCGCGTGAAAGGGTTATAAAACTTAAATTGGATCCATACAGAAATAGAATTCACGTGTGTATTATAATAGAGTACCTACTACAGTGCTCAGTCATTAGAGCCGTGGGGGTCGTTTGACGGATATTTTATTCCATACTATATAAACTTGATCGGAACATGTCTTCTTTACAATCCATCAAAGAAATACATGAATGAAAATGTGCATACTTACTATGACATCCTTAATATCGATAGCTTATCTATTGTCGTATCTATACCTATGCCTACTTTTTAGCTATTGGGTTATTACATATACTTTTTTGTATGGCAATAATATAGAATAAGATTTTAACTACAAATTATTATTATGTTAGACATTCTTATAAGATAAATTTACTCTTTGAAACAAATTAGTAATAACTAATACATACATTTCCTGTGTACAATTGATTCCAAATTCCTTCCTCAGAAATTAATTGTGCTTGATTCTAAATCTGTTCGTGACTCCAAATAGAGTTTACGAGATATTTGCATTATAAAACGGCTTGACATATCACCCTGTCTGAGTAGTAATTTTGCTGTGTAATGGCCCGTCCACTACATCAGTCTGGGAGCTAGCAAGTTGTTTTAGCAGTGTTGTTCTCTAAACTTTTATAACTGACTAAGAAGAAAATCTAATCTTATCTGATCTGAAGATGAGGTTATCTTTGTGAGGTTCATTAAGAATAAGAAATGTAACTATTGTTTATTTTTGGGGAATATTAAATATTATCATAATCTGAACACATGGAAATTTGCATTTGAGATCAAGTCTGTAAAAAAATCATATTGATAGCTCAGTTGGTAGTAACCCTGCCTTCTGAACTGAGGGCTGTGGGTTCGATTCCTATCCAGGACAAACATTTGTGTGTCTGGGTGTTTTGTATTCTATGTATGTATTTACAAACAAAAAGTATATAAGTATTATATCAGTAATCTGGTTCCCGTAGTACAAGCATGTTTAGTTTGGGCTAGATGACGCTGTGTGAAATGTCCACACATATTTATTTATGTTATTTATTTATTTATTCTGGAATTTACTATCTAAATTATGTATGTATAAGTACGAAAGAACTAATTAGTTAACTAACAACAGCAGCTTGCATCTAGCAGCATATTAATACTGCTGCAAGTTGCTAATGATAAAACGTATAACACATGATTACGACGTAAAAAAAATAGTGATAAGTATAACTTAATGGAAATAGACTCTAAAGACAAGAAAAAAATGTTTTTTAAATATATAAGTAATTACAATTATGTTGAAATAAATTAACAACGGTTTCCTGAATTTATCAATTATGTCATCATTGTTTTCACAAAGATTTTCTTTTATTCATTTTATGAAGCTACTCAAAATAGCCGGTGGCTCTCTCACTAGGTTATGAAGTGCGTGTACGAAATGGGATCATCCTCACGATTTAGTGGACGGGTTTATTAGTACGCAATTTTGTTTCTCTCACTTCCTGAGGAGATTAATTTCATAAATTCATGAGACCGTGACGAGCGATTGTTATTATTTGAGTTACATTTATGACGTCTAAAATAACGACTTTGTGGTGAGACGTATTCTCCGCTAATGCCACTAACATATACTTAGAACCTACTAACGTAGCAATGCATAAGATGTACTACAAAATGTGTCAAATAGTATTGGAGTGATTACATAGCTTTATAAAAAGGTAGATAATAGGCAAGCCCAGCTGTGTGTGTGTGTGTAGGTACCATTATATTTCCCAGTCTTCCTAAAAATCTCAGTGTTTATTTAAATTAAAATTTATTTCATAATTAATTATGTAGTAATGTGTGTTCATATCATCATCATTAACACTCCGAAGATATCCACTGCTGAACATAGGCCTCCCCCATAGAACGCCACCTTGAGCGGCTGCTCGCCTCCTGCATCCATCGGGTCCCCGCGGTTTTCACCAGATCGTCGGTCCACCGAGTGGGGGGCCGGCCTACGCTGCGACTTCCGGTTCGTGTTCGCCACTCGAGAACCTTTCTTCCCCATCGGTTGTCAGTGAATGTGTGTGGGAAATATGTGTTATAATGTCTACTTTGTTCTTATTTGATGGGTGTTTTCTTTATGGGATTTATAACTGGCTTTATTGTAATTATAAATAATTACTTGTAAGTTTGCATCTTGAATTTTTTGCTGCTATTATTTTGCTGTTGATGGCATATAGACCTTCAGTTTACAGTTATTTTATAATAAAATGTTATTGCCATAAAACCATAAAATACATGACCTCACAAACCTATCGTTTTCCGGATATCGTCCCATTCTTGTGTAATTTCCGGGCTCTCCGTATTTGGATGACGTCACTGATTGCAATGACCAATAACCAAAATAATCTATCGGAATGCGCATTTGTGGCTCACTGATTGTGGTTTAATTATAATAATAGGTTTGCAAAATTTGGGGTTGTGGCGTAACAATATTTTTACTAAGTATAAACATTAATTATTATTAAACACTTTACAGGTTCAATATAAAAATTGATTTAAAACATAGATTTTTAGAATCCAGAAAAATGGATTCGTCTTTAATTCAGAAGAAAGCAAGTAGAAATAACCGGCCAAGTGCGTCTCGGACTCGCGCAGGAAGGGTTCCATATCATGATACAATATGTCATTTTGGCCGACTGTTGTGCGGATGAGTTGACGCATGGCACCATGGTAGGTAAGTATTTTTCCCACTGAAAATATCTAACGATAAAAAGTTAAGACTTTAATTAAAAAATTTAGTTTGGTCAATAGTTACATAAGCTTAAAACTATAACTACTTATAAGTACTAAATTTTAAAAAATAGAACAAAAGCTTTTAGTTTATTAAAATGTCATGCTGAAATTAATCATGTTTCCATTCTCTTTTTCAACAAATGTTATAAGTAAACTTTTATCAAGAAGTTTCTGAATTAAAATTGCTGTTAAAAATAAAACGAAAAGATTTTAATTAATGCCATAATTCTTAATACCAATGCCTATAATAAAGTATAATATTTATACAGCATTATTTAACACTGTTCTAGATTTTTCAGAAGCATTAGTATTGTTTTTTACCACCGAAGTTGTAACAACATTTTGTGAAGTTGTACCGTTTGCTATACAAAGAAGTAGAATACGGCTACCAAAACGTGACATATTTGTTATCGCGCGGTTACATTAATCACCCTTGGGTCGCTTTGCGGCGTCTATCGTGCCGCTGCCGACTCGACGGCCGTATTACAAAGCGTTGTAAGAATTCTGTAGCCATTTTTAATAATTGAGAGTTGCAAAAGTCAAGTGTTTTAATTTGAAACATCTTTGAAGTATCATTTTATTATTTTGCTAGCGTCATAAAACTTCCGTTTGCTAATGAATAACATCAACTCGGTATTTTTAACTGCGTAGCGAATTTATTATTTGTATCTATCCATTACCGTATAGAACAATGGTCCGTATATTACAAAGAGAGCCGAATAAAAAATACTTTAAGAAATGAACAATTTTGACAGTTCCTAGCCTTTATATAATAGTCCTTCGCAATCACTTGGTCAAATACATACAGCAATATGAGACAGATAATGAAAGAGACGAAAGGCATAGCAGAAGGAGAATAGATAAAGATCCATTATCATTGTGTAGTTTTGTGCTTCAGCACCCACCCCAATCATTTATAAACATAAACATCGGTACCTATCTATGTACCACATACCAGGCAGTGGTATAACAAATTACCTACAGAAAAATAAAAAAAAATAATAATATGTGGACATTTTCACACTGCGCCATCTAGCACCAAACTAAGCATAGCTTGTACTATGGGAACCAGATAACGGATATAATACTTAGATACTTTTTTGTTTGTAAATACATACATAGAATACAATATAACACCTAAACACAGAACAAACATCTATGTTCATCACACAAATGTTTGTCCTAGGTAGGGATCGAACCCACATCCCTCAGTTCAGAAGGCATGGTTACTACCAACTGAGCTATCGGGCCCGTCAAAAATTAAACTATTTATAGAGCCAATGTTTTATAATAACGTTTTATATATATAAGCAATGTTCAAAGGAGAAAGAAAGAAAGAAAGAAAGAAAAAGTATTTATTCAACACACACAAATAATAACAAGAATACAAAATAAAAATTAAATAAATTTATAGGTACAGTGGTGTTGAAAAGGGCTTAACTCAGCATTCATGCCGGTGCACTCAACACCTGGCGCTGGTTTTCAGTTAAACCCTTATTTAGCAAGGAGCGATCGTCCTAAAAAAAAATCAGAAAAGCACTTACCTGGTTTTACAATCAGGCAGCCGATAGCTACGTATGATACGTTGTTTTCCCTCCTTGTTTGTGCCAGAATCGTAAGCAATCTACTAAGTGATACATGATATTATTTATTTCACTCATAAAAAATTATAACTCGCTACAGCCAAGGGTTCTGATTTGCATTGCCGTTGACAACGACTTACCTTTATCTTTTATCAAAGTATCGTAAAGTATTTGTCCCTATGTCTTGCTACTAAGCAAATGGGTTCAAATCCTTGTGCCGCTTTAACCTTTTCTTACAATAACATAAATACTAAGTTCCATCCTCTCTTTTGGTATAATAATTAATCGACATTCATAAAAATAAATATAATTCCGCTCTCAGTTATTAGCCATAGAAATTAATAATAACGTATTAACATTAATACTTTTGGCACCATCACTAACATAGGGTGCGAAACACGCTTTCATCACAATTCAACGTCAGCTTTGATTAATAAATCCTCTACTGATTTATTGACAGGCGCGTCCTATTCTTAACAGATTCGATATAATTTGTTAGCCAAATAATCCGGCCTTTAGATGCGGACCCCATATCCCTTGACGACATAAATAAAAGCGTTTGCAATAAAAGAACGGAGACAATTATGGAGCTGTACGAAACGAGCTAAATTTCACCCACATTATAGCAAATAATGGCAAACAGTAGGCCGTGAGCGCGTCACCCTCGTTCGCTTTGCATCGATATGTTACGCCCCAAGCCCCTACGTCTAAATGCACAACGGGAGATTGTAGAAAAAACTCGTATCGAACGCTGATGGGGCCGATCTAGCAATAACGTGAATATTTATGTCGAAGGCACGTGCTGATTTTGGCTTAATGGCTACACGGAATCCACATATTGGGATAACCATCCCTGTTTATTTTACCGCTATAAAACCAGTTTGCTACAATCCTAACCGTTAACACGTTTCATCGTAAAACTCTATTCGGAAACTAGGAAAATTAAAGTTGAGCCGGAACATCTAGTTTGCTACTGTTTATGGTTTGGACTACATCGTTAGCTTATTGTTTATGAACTCTAAAATGTTAGGCAAACCGTCCTAGTTATTGCAACAATGTAAGTTTACTACGTGACTGCAAACATGAAACGAAACAGGTAAAAACAGTTCGCGTAAGCCGGGATTCTCACGAAATATCTCTGCGTAATGGAGAATAGTAGATCCACAAAAGAAGGTAATCTCGTTTTTTCGGATGGTGAAGCATAGGGTAGGATGGGGACACGATAGCCTCGGGTGATGCATGCAGTCTACAGTACGTCTCTAAGTCTATTAAGACGACTTGCTGCGTCCCCGGGGAGGCCGGCCCACTTGGGGGAACGCGATAGAAAAACATTTTACACTGAGAAATGCCACCTGTGCAGTTGAATAAAGAAATCTTTGGTCAATGTAAGAACTACCCTTTGTTATTTTGAACACAGATATCTCCGGAGAGAAAACAATTACATTCGATATTAAAACGGGAAGCCCATTGAAATAAAGGCAGATAAAACAGAGGCACCGAAGAAAATGAGGCTGCAGTTTTTCAATTGCAATCGGCCAGATCCCTTGGCTCAACAACTGTAGCACAAAGAGACCGAATGAAAGTCTTGCTCATCCTGATTTATTGTGCAATATCTATAAAATGAAATTGCAGATTGTAAACTACGCCGCACTTTTATAGTTGTAGTCTTTGGACAGATGTAGGGATAGCCGGCGCCTCGAGGGAAAGAGGGGACGGTATATAACATTGTTACCGAAGTTCGTGCAAGGCCGGGACCTATTGCCGGAGCAAATTGTGACCGTAGGGTCACCGCCCGTGTATTTGCTCGGCCAAATTACTCCAACCAAGGTAAATACACGTACCTTATTTAATAAACCTAACTGAATTGTACCTTTGCAATTGGTTGGCTTTTATTTTAGATTAGAAATGTTCATGTCAGAACAGAGCATGGTCCATTTGAAAGCAAAGTTATTGCGTTGCATTGTATGGTGTAAGTTAATCTTTTTACTGCAGCAATGAACTATAAATTTAGTCGGGAGATGAGCTGAATTGATTTAGATTGGCCGCAACAATAATTAGTGTTTGTATGATTTATGATACGTGGGTGCCGTGCGGGAATGTTACTTCTTTGTTTTAGTAATACGCTATTTGTTCTCTCATAAAGTGAAAATGTAATACTATAATACACTCAGCGTATTTATTTTCAGACTGTTATTTTCATGGTTGCTTATCTAATTTTACTATGTACAGGAGTTACCACGCAACACCCGTTTCATCCAGGGATTACTTAATAATCTGACACAAAGAACTACACTAAGCAGTCTTCAATTAACATTTCTAATACTAGCTTCTATAATATTTTAGGTGGGTAAGTACCTAGATATTTCAACCCGTACCATCATTATAGTGACTTCTGTGAATTAAATGACTAATAGACACTTCATAAACAGCCTAAAGTAATAAATCGGGCCATCGTTCAATGTACACAGGATTTTTGTAAAACCCATCGATTTGTGTAAAATAGAAGTCCAAGGTCATTAATCATTCTAAATACCCTTCCCAAATACGTTACTCTGAAATGAATTTACGAGAGAGGGTTAGCTTGGAGTGGGAATATTTAAATAGCTTTTTTTCTATTACTTACTTGGCTTTTCCACATGTTAATAGAGGTTTATAATATGAAGCAAAATATTGTTGTTTTCCCAAACTATAATTTATTTATAATTTTATTTATAAAACGGTTAGATCTTTATTTACATGTTTTAGAATAACATTCTAATACAGATTAATTTTGATTAAAAGTAATGAATTTTTTTTATCACAAACGGGATTCGAACTCATAATCATTTCGTCCTTAAAGCAGGGACTAAAAGGTCAAAGGGGAAAGGTCGGTAGAGAACAAGAGCATTAGCCCACTCAAAAAAAAACCCGTGACAAATGTTCTCATCTCATATCCATCCTTCACATTTTATTACCAACTTACCTACGGGGTTGGTTATCATCTATTAAGCAATTCTTGGGAATCATACCATGCAGATTATAGACTATGTCAGTACAAGATACATCAACACAAATGCTAAGTAAATGTAAAGAAAATTCCTTTTCAATCCAAAGATTTCAGGAAAATTTTGCTAAATCTGGATCAGTATGTCTATTGACGTTCCTCACTGATTAACAGTCAAAGCGTAGGAATCAAAAAATAAAAAATAAAATTTTCCTATATTTTTCCTTTAGTAAAAGAGCTTATAAAGTACCCGTATTGGAGCTCCTATCCGATACATTTGACATAGCAAGAACAATGCATCTTTTGTGCTTCGCAGCGGTCCAGCGATCCCGAGCCATTGTTGGCCACTCTTTCAACCCCGATCATGTTTTATTTTCCATTTACGAGGCGAAAGCCTGCTTTATTTTTAGTTCGCTGTTTGTCATTTTGACTGTTCGGTAGAATATTGATGGCAGAGGATGACGAGTTAATGAATCGGCGGCTTTTGTTTTTCAACACTGTCGAACATTTTCATGAACTTTTCCTACACTTTCCTTAAAATCATTTTCATTTTTTTGGGTTTAATTGTTGATTAATGTCACGGTACGACCAATGAAATTACCTTACCTAACGTTTTTAACAAAGTGCATAATTTTTTTTTTTTTGAGAATTATGTGCGGTTCTAACTTCCTAATTAGCCATATAAAATAGGCCAAATTCAATCTATGTATCAGGAAATCAATTGAGAAAACCAAGATGTTACAAACATTTATCATTAGTAAATGTGTCACCAAACCTCCTATACCTATATAATAACGAATCTATCGTAAGCTAATAAACAAGAACAAGTAGTCAAATTAATATTGGCCTTAACTTCTAACTTAGGTACTCTAATGCTCAAGTTTCTAAATAAATTTCAGCAAACTTGAAACTTCTTTCTTCAATTACTCGCTTAATTAGTTGAAAGCTAATTAATCTTAGATCTCGACGGCGTCGTTTAATACTGTATAGACTGTATTATAAAGCAGGGGTTCTCAAGCATCGGTATCGTAATATGCAAATACGAAAAAAAAGTTGCAAATTCGAGTCAGTGCGGGTTATTGGTGTAGCAGAGTTCACTTTTACCCACAGACATAGAATTTTTTCGATATGATTTTGCTTCTTTTTTAATTATTATTTTTACAAAATCCAAACTAATGTCCTCCTCCATGCCAAATCGTATTTTGTCTACATGGGTAAGAGCGATATACAGAAAGTAATTTAATTTATTAGCATAAATGGAGCCCATGATAGTACATCATTTATAGACGATTATTAAAGACTAAGTGTAAATGAAAATATTTTTATTGAAAATTATGAAAATTGCCGCGGCGCCTAACGTAGTTGACACGGATGATTTTGATACATCTAAACGTTTTTATACCTTGTATGTACTAATTAAATACAGTACTTCATTATTTTAATTAAATTTTGTAATTTGATGAAGTAAGTTATTCCATTTTTTAAGTTATTTTTATTACCAAACCAATGGGTTAGAATTCAAAAATTTTGGTCCAAACGTGACCGGTATCAGGAGTAGTACATAGTTTCAAAGGATGCTAATGAATACAATTATACCCTGTATAAATGATTGTACAAGAGTAATCTTCCTTACTTCGAAAACAGAATGGACGCTTGCGATACCCTTTCTTTTCATCTTAAAAATGTTAACTAAGTAGATTGGAAGTTTAAAATATCCCCATTTGTATAAATAGTGTATACAACTGGTAAATGTGAAATATAGGTTGAGGACCCCTGCTATATTGTAAGGGATTAGCGACAGGGCTTTAATCCTGATAACAGCTCTAAATAAATCAGCCATAGCGCTACCGTCAGCGTTCGCTCCACCGCTTTAAAACACCCTAATTTACTATCGTATTAGGCAACCGAGCACCAATTATTCTATACAAAACTCTGTATTTAAAATTAACGTAGCGCGGCCATTTTAAATTATAACAAATCCTCAATTAATTTCATTAACCTGCCAGTATTTATAATCTTTATTTGTGCGGAAGAATGATTGCAAAATGCATAGGTTCAACAGAATAAAAAATAAATAATATGTATGCCTACTTTCCATGTGTACTTGCAAACCCTTGTAGAATGATTAAATGCACCAGGGTTTACATGTTTTTTTACGTAACTAAATGCTTGAACTTGTTTTTTTACAATTGAACAAAGTTGTTTGTACACTAAGTAAACGCTAGATTAAGCTAATAAACTTCCCAACACCATTTTTCAAGGGTGACATTTTCCGTCAACTATTTTAGAAGCAACATTTAGAAAGTTTTCTGAGTGTTTATAGGATAAGAACAGGGGGATTTACTTTACTTACAAAATTTTAAGAAGTTAGAAGGTCAATAACTTCTAAAAGTCCATAAATAAGAATAGATTTAGGTATGCCAAATAAAGACAAAACAATGATTAACCTTAAATAAAAAAAAATGAATATACAGACAGAAATTTATTGGAGTTTCTATAGAACACCTTGATTTCACTTAGCAAGCGCTTATCGTGAACAAAGAGGTGTATTTGAGTGGATGGCAGGACTCGGGCAACAGGCAAGGCCCACACAGTTAGGCTCAATTTTAAACAATTACTGTTGAGCGAAGGGTAAATGTTTGCGTTCGACTTAGAGCGGCCCCAGTGGATCGCCCACACGCGCGCTTGACAGGTATTCATTACATTCACGATGCACGATGCACATGCAGCGAGCACCGAGCACTGCTGGACTACCACAAGCTAATACAAAACCATCATGTTTCATGGCATTATTATTTAAAGGTGACAATAATATTGTTCGAATTGACGTTATCACTGTCGCACGTCAGTGTCAACATGATGTAAAGGTGACATGACAGTTGTAATTGAGTGAATGATTTAACGTGACGTCACCAAAGCTGCTCTGCAACATTAAAGTATTCTTACTTTTATGTAATTTGTCAATGTATGATTGAAGTAAGATTGAAGTAATAATGCTATAAGACGTTGTGGTTTCCCCCCTGGCCAGAACGAGACTTTTTTCAATCCCAGGACTTTAATGCGAGGTTTCAAATTTAAAACTGTAGAAAAATAAAATTCACCTAACTAGACAAAAGGGTGGAAAAGAAATATGGAATTGCAAATCGCTAATTCAAATGACAGAATTTTAATCTCCCGAAAAACGTAGAGATGCCCGTAAGACAGACATGGCTAACACTTTATATAGACATTCGTTGCCTTTTTTTTTTACATTAGCCCTTGTACTTTATAATAGTGATATCAAAAGCTAACTTTACCTGAAACTATTAGTCTGAATTAGAACGACATATTCGGTCGGAGACCAATGACGATTTAGCATTCTGCTGGCATTCTGTGCTTACAATTACAGGATGACAATGACATCTTACTCTCCGTTACCTTAACAACACAAATCACATCCTTGTCCTTACGCAAATCATAGGTGTCAACACTGTATTGTTGTGAGACAATACGACAACAGAATAAATCTACGCCTGGACAACGAAATATTATTGCAACATCCAACAAGTGCCTTAATGATAAATATCGTGGCTGTATCTGTATTTTAAATTTATCTACATTCGTTTACAAAGCCAAACTACAAAATGATGTCGATGATTGCGAATAAGGCGTGACGAATATTTAGTACTCAACACATAGAATAAGTAGTATAGAACTTTTCTCAACATCTGTTGAGTTTAAGAAAGTAGTGCAGTTCCTTCACCAAACTTATGTAGTGTGCGTTGGTACATTTTAAAATTGTACTTTCTCTGCTAAAAGCATAGATTTCATTGTTAATTAAATAATTATATCCATTTCATTAAAGCTAATAACAGACATCAAAAAGTAAAATTACCGATCTGTAGGTACCTATTTTTTTAAATGATATAGGTAACTGAAATCCCTGACATTTAATTGATTTGCATGTTTTTCTTTTTTGTTTGCTTTGGTAAGCGTCGCTTTGCTAGTCGATTTCGAATGTTTTTATAAACTGTTATTTATGTTTTTCAGTAAAAAATTGGAATCTACCAATTCGCAAAAAGCTGTGGCGTCAACCAAGCAAATGAAACAACTCTTTGAATGCTCACACCACTCCAAAAACGTTTCATCTAAGGTATCGCTTTGTCTGTGACGCCTGATTTAAGCCACTTCAAAGTCAAAGTCGCATAGCAACCTCAGCTTTCCTACACCTTGGGGTGGTACTCCTTAAACTCATAATAAGATTATTTCATTACAAACCATTCGATACGCCCAGAACACGTGGCTCCCAATGCGCTCACAAGATTAACATTCTTCCAACCCTAGCTATTCCCACTTCCCGACAAAAGGTACAATAAAGTAGGGGCGATGCCAACGTTGTAATTCGACTCGCATTTTTGATTTATTGAAATAACTCAAACATCTTGGAGTTGTATAAATCGCACTTTTGCAAACTGTATGCTGAAACAGTACCTACATATTATGTATGTAGTAAAATATTGATTAGAGATTGTTTCCATTTTGGAAGAAGCAAATTAAGTAAAACTGAATAGACCTAATAGCAGAAATGGATAAGCAGTTTTTACCACTCTTCTCTATTTAAGATTGCATTATTTTCCACTTCGGTGCATAACGTATCTATAATTCTAATATAATACAAGATAAGAACTTTGGAAAACAACGTCTCTATTGTGGATATTGTTTTTCATCAAATTCGATTTTTGTATGCAGATAAACGACTGCTTTATTACTTACACTGTGTATAACAGGAGATAAAACCTTCGTTTGCTAGGGCTCGTCTTACAAACAATAAATCAAGGCGTCATCCGGTAGAAAAACGATATTTAGGTGTTAAGTTGTGAGTTTTGAGATAAGGGAGCAAACTAATAGTGAGGGTGGCTATGTTTAAGATATAATATCTACTAACAAATGTCACCAAGAATTCTCATGTATGACTATCTAACGTAATTAAAAATGAGCGATTCCTTTTTTAGTAACAAGATTTTCAAAATTATTTAATTATAAAAATATATTTTTGAAGAAACTATTATAACGATGAAGATAATTATGATGTATCAAGATTGTGAACAATCAATGTTCCTTGGCTTGCCTGGATATAAAAATCCTGGAGTCAGGAATTAGGATTTATATAAATCATGTCAAATATAAGTTAATTAGTCATTGCTACCTCATCATCATATAATGCCTTTGTATAATGATCTGATCATCATCACCATCATTGGTTACTAGCAGCTTGCGGCTTCCTGCAATTTAAATTGGATGGCCCATAGAGGATCAATTGTGACATCTTTTGTTTTTTGTATATTTTTTCTGAAGATGACATTAAAATTAGTATCATAAATGAAAATCTGTAGCATCTCTCCCTTCTAATCCACATAAAACTGCTTTGAATTTTAACTGTATAACCGCGCAGCTAATTTTAATTGATAATTTGTCGCAACATTTTTTGCATTTTTATTAGCCATCCCGAATGTAGGACGCTGGTTGGACACTGTACCGCGTGCTCCCACATAATTAGTGGGACTAGAATACAGTTTAACACAGTATTGAAGCTGTAAAATAGATAAAATAATACTATCGTCAGTAAAAACAAAGGCACATGGCAGATAAGAGGATTTACTAGATTTAGCCGTAATTCCTCTATGGATTCAGCTATCGGTAGAGCGCGCTTGCGCCGAATGGCCGGTAACTCAATTGGATGAGAAAAGTAGGTTATAAGATATCATCTCAGTAATCTCAGTCAGATACTGCGATAGTAGCGTCATGGTGTGGTGTATGCTCCAGTCATAGATATCTGAAATACATGAATTGATATTAGTAGCTTTTTGATCACATAGAATATATTTCTACGGAATAGAATTCCTCCAATTAATATTTTGATCATTCAATCTAGATAAAGTTTTCAAAGCATTAAGTGACAAGTGTTTGGTAACATAACTTTTTTTCTATTAAGTGTAAATTCTAAAGAAACAATGAGTGACATTGAGACACTTTAATGTGTTTTTATTTATTTTATTTAGCTAAAATTCATCATTCCCTTGTGAATGATGAATTTTAGGTGTACTAGGTAAGTACTAGTTTTGTGATTATACTAAGCAGAATTTAATAATGTAAATGAATCTAGAACCAGACAAAGCACGTGAGCTTATATCATTATACAATACTGAGCGTCCATGGTATGACCTCCGTCACTGCCTCCGTTAATTATTCTGGAGCCCGGGCCCGTATCGCTTCCACCCGCACCTACTTTGCATATTTTGTTTAAGCAAACACGGCCAGTGGTTGACTGTTAAAATCAAGGACCTCCAAGTTGGAAGGACAAACGAAGCAATAGGTCATCGCGCATGTGATACGCTGTCAAATATGTAGCTAGCTGCGTGCTGTGTTTAGCATACCCTATATTCTTTTTAATTAAACCAGTATTTTGTAATTTGGATTTGGATTT
Source organism: Ennomos erosarius (assembly GCA_963580505.1). Lineage (NCBI taxonomy): Eukaryota > Metazoa > Arthropoda > Insecta > Lepidoptera > Geometridae > Ennomos > Ennomos erosarius. Next base: position 8,031,503 of record OY756992.1, on the reverse strand, counting down.
GCAGGAGGCGAGCAGTCAAAAGCTACCCGACCGACAGCCAACAACACAAAACCTTCGTTTCTTTTATTTTTAATAAAACGAGTGCTTAAACATGAATAATCCAAAGCCTTCTTTAGAAATGTTAATCTCATTTATGAATTAAGAAAATATTTGTGAAAATATAATAGTCGCCTACTTTAACCGTCCATTCAGAGTTTCGCGTCGTGTCAAGACGGACAAAACGGTGGGAAATGGCATTAAAACGGCGAGAAAAAACGTAATTTCTAGAAAGAGTCTGTGGAAAAGACGTTGTATTTTATTTGTGGACAACAAAGAGACTCTTAGAAGGATTTTCATTTGTAAATAAAGAAATTGTAAGTGGATTAAGTTGATTCTCCAAGGTATTAGGAGCGAGGTATTGGGCAATCTTGCCTTTTCATTGCTGCGCGTTACACAAGGTTCACTTATCACTTATCAAGAGTATGGATCTTTTATTGTTGTAGCGTTTCATCTTTTGGTCAAATTTATTAAGGAATTTACAAAAATGAACTTTTCTAAATGATAGCTCAAACAATTTTTTTTGGGGCCAACGAAACACTGCTTTCGTTTGAAATCTGCTTTCTATCTAATTTCACTAGATGTGATAGTTCTATTGAAGGTGTCACTACGCTACAGCTTGATTGCAATCTGGCTCTCAAGTGAAGCTTTCAGAAAAAAGTTGCTTGGCTGCAGTCTTAGTTTCGAAGAACACATTAGTACTACTACACTACTAAGCTTGGTCTTTGTTTCACTCTTCCATATCTGCTATCCTTATACGTATGTTGTTGTTATTCTCTAACTTCAAGGTGTCCTTGATAACGCACCACAACAGGGCTGCTCTACCGTACATTGATTAATTAATTTACCGTACATATACCAACTTTTTAAGGTTAGCTCGCTAATTCATTTCACTGAGTAAAGTGAGTATAGCCAAGCAATTTGCCATTTTAGTTAACTTCTCAGTGCTACATTAGGTAAATATTCTCTACTTATGTTCAAAGACTGTAGAGTCCACTCACCTTTACCCTCACGTATAAATTCAAAGCTGTTCTCAAACCGAGCCATACTGTTCGCATATTGCAACATGATCCTTTGATGGACACCGGGGATTGTGCCGGTGTTCTACGTAAGGGATTTACGAGTGATTACATGACAGAGCTTGAAATGCGCAAAGGTTTGGAAACACGAGCGTGTTTCAGGCGGTTCACCGCCAAAAGGCAAAGGAGCCCCAACTTCTACTGATGTTCATTGTTGGCGTGAAATTATTTCAGTAAACTCCTTTCTAAACTTATGTGTACGTAAACTTGTGTAATCATCTAATTTTGTAGAAGCTTAACCATGGATACCATGGAACCAGGATATACATGTAAACAAATAAACACAACACGCAATTTTGTAAGGTCCGAAATCACCAAAATTTGCAAAAGCTATTAAAAAACAGAGCACGAGCGTTAGTGTTACCGCTTTATGGTACATATTCCACCATTACACTAAGTGTTCACAATATGCGTAGATACTAGGTATAGTTCATGAGAAATGGGTTCTTCCCCAGATTCTGTGATCTCCGACACATACAACCCATGGGTACGTCTCGGTACTTGAAGGGTTCAAGTACCGAGACGATTGCCTATTTAAGCTTGCTCCATCGTAGACTGCATCGTTACAAACAGATGGAATAGTGGTAAAACACGAGCTCATATTCTCATTAACTCCTCCACAAACGCTAGTTGTGTGGAGCTCATCGAACTTTGAAATAATCCACGCAGGTGCTATATGCTACCGCTGCATGCTTCGTCTTTGGACGGTTCTACAAGCCAATTTTTACATGTATCGTATGCTCCATTTTATATGTATGGAAATTTCCAACAAGCCTAGCATTACTTTTCACGCCCCATTCCATTAGTGTAGACGTTCAAATGGCACTAGTTGGTAGGCACTACAGAAGCTTTGAGCTCTTAACCCCAAGCGATATGTCTAATGCCCAGTGATTTATCGACTGCCTTACTTTTTCTAAAGGAGGGTAGGTAGATAACGACTGGTAGAAATGTGTTGTAGCTTAAGCAGTTGTTCTACGGTGTGCTAATAATAATACAATATTCTTACAGTTTGTTTTTTTTTCTGTTAAGGGCGGCCGTTACATGCTTAACATCAGACGTATGACTAGCTCGGCAAACGTGAATATAAAAAAATATTTGAGCAGAAAAAATGCTGGAAGCACGCGCGGAGTTTGAACCAGCATCCAATTTTATCAACATCCATAATTTTTTTCTTAATAGAATTCATCTGTTGATTATGCTGAGCAGGCGATACTATAGTAAAATATTTTAACTTATCTTCATTGTTCTGCTTCTATGTTCAGCAGTGGACAGTGGACGTCTTCAGGCTGTTAATAATGATGATCTTCATATATAACTGATAGTCTAATAGAACACTCACGTAAATCTGCAACGGAAACTTGAAAGAAAATATTTATAGAACTTCAAAACACTTGAGATAAGGCAATAATGAGAATACTTCTCAAAGATTAGTTCTGTATACTTAGTTGGTTAAGAGAGGGTATTATTAGTTTAGATAAGTTTGAAGATTATTTTGAGTTTGTAGCTAGTTTTATGTGATGTCTGGTTTGTATTTTTGCTGATAATAATTGTTTTTGAGGATGTACTAAAGCTTTAAGTAATACTCCAATTTCCTATAGCACCGTGCACATAATTATTTAACGCAAGTACATTTTAGCATCATAATCTAGCTGCACTGAAAGCCAAATTTAACTCTACAGCCAAAACTATGTTATCCAAAACAAACTGGCCCAGCGAATGGCCATTTAAAACACCATTATCTCGCTAATATATTCAAATTTAACGTTATCTATAGTAATCAACTATTTCTATTGTTGCAACATAAAATTACTGTTCACATTATCAAGAGCGCATTTCCCTCGGGTAAGGTCGAACATTAGCGCCAACTGTTAACATTCTCCTTATATTAGGGTTGCCACATTATAGTAGTGTAGCAAGGCGGAAACACACTAGTAGTTTTTGCAAAAAAATTAGCAGTAGGTCGTAAGCGAAATTTATTTTGAAAAAAATTTGTTTGATACGTAGCATTGGTACCGTACCTAAAAGGTTTTTGCTTTCATATTGACTTGTAATAAACTGAACTTGATCCGAATCGCTTGCAATTTGATTCGATTTACTCACATCATCACAACTCAGTTCGCTGGTATTTTTGTATATTACTTTATTGCGGTATCTTACCTAAATGGCCGTAGACAGAGCTTTTGCAGAATTTCATAGTTTTAAACGTTTTGTGTACTTCGTTTTTTTTTTTTGTTATGATCTATGAGCTAAAATTATTTTTTCCGTAATGTGAATAATGGAATTACTAGGACCCCTGGTTTCTCATACGTATGTCAAAATTTTGTTACCTTCACATACCAAATACACCACTCATTGTTTGATTAACTACTGTTGTTAAAACTAATTCACTTTTATTCCATAAATAAATATATATAAATACGTGTGGACATTTCACACAGCGCCATCTAGCCTCAAACTAAGCATAGCTTGTACTATTGGAACCAGATAACTGATATAATACTTATATACTTTTTTGTTTGTAAATACATACATAGAATACAATATAATACCCAGACGCAGAACTAACATCTATGTTCATCACACAAATGTTTGTCCCGGGTAGGAATCGAACCCACGGCCTTCAGTTCAGAAGGCAGGGATACTACCAACTGAGCTATCGGGCCCGTCTTATTGATTAACAGTAGCGGATGATCAACAGGCAACCAATGAGCGCTCGGTTTTTTGATTTGACATGAGTTTAATTTTAACAAACGTACGAGTAACTAGGGATAAGCTTCTTAATAGGAAGTACCAAAAAGAGCACCAGTGACAACCCTGCCCACTATCGCCAGTAATATATCGCACATGTGCCTTGTGGATATGCCCTATGATTAATACGACTTGCGGCTTCGATGTGTTGAAATTGGTCGCAGATTCGGTTACTGTTATGTGTGTGTGTGACTGATGAGGCAGTGATAACGCGTTTGTGGTTACTTGCTAAACGTTACTATGTTTGCTAACACATGTTACCAAGAAGATCAAGCGTTTCTTGTTTACTTGATGTAGGTAAGGTACCTAGTTGGCTTGCGATGATAGCTTGTTTGTTAATAACATCGACTTGTATCTTGAATCGTAGATCATGTGTTTTAATTAGGAGTTTGCAGTAAATATTTTGGTGGTTAGACATCTTTAGCCCCTGACTCAAGCAGAGGGCAGTTGTAAGTTTAACGTATGTATCATGTCTCTGTTCCGTTTCTGGCAACGTAACTCCCACATGTATAAACATTTTTTGTTGTTTGTTCGTTGGTTTTATTGAAAGTGTTTCCCAAGAAAAAGATGCCTATATAAAGCTAAATCGAAAGAAACTGAAAGGTTTAAAATTTTTAATATGAGGATTGTCTCACCTAGCAATCTAGGCAAAGCAACCGCCATTAAACAAAAAAAATGCAGATTTTATTGAAAAGCTCTAAACTTAGTAATGTTTTCAGTAGGTACTTCCACTTGCAGAGCCTATTACTTGTTTTAACAAATTACTTTGACAGAAGAAACTAGATTTTTTTAGCCCTCCTGGTGACTGATCTCAATCTCGGCAATAATACCAAAAAAATATACGAAGAACTTGTAAATACCTATTATGTGTAGCATAATAGGTATTTACAAGTTCAATATCTCATACTCTTTAAACACTTATATGAGTAAAACAGTAAACAAATTACCATCCTCAAATAGATGAAATTTCATTATGAGATCCTACATTATTGATAAAGGTTCTATTCCATCATCAAACGATTTGCCGTAAAGAATTTTTAAATTAAAGTGAGCCCAGAGACAAAGTCGGTCATTTTTATAGCCAATTCTTCGAAAGTGCGCTCATTACGGACATGCAAATATTCACTTAGGAAAATAATGAACTGGAATGGTGACCCAGATACTTGGCAGATGCCAACGTGAATGATTTGTCGTGTTTGATAGAACACGACAATTTATTAACGTTGCAAATGTTAGTCGCCAAGTTAATAGTAAAAATGTAAAATAATTAATATTTATGTATACACGGCGCTAATAATTAAAGATACTGCATCCTGAGGGAATTTGTTTATCTGGTTACCGCTATGATTATTGTGTCCTTTTCTGTAAACTAACTATCCTACCTACTTTAACTAAACGGAGACATATATCGCTTATAGCAACTAGCTTGCTCATGCTTTATATCTCTTCAACTTTCGTCTCGCGCAGAATCTAGGTAAAGCGTCTCTCAAGACAAAAGTGTTGCTACTTCCCTAGTAGGTTACTTAAAAACCAACTAACACGGTCGAGCAGGTAACATAGAGTAACACAGTCTAGATTTAGGGCACGATAGGAGGCCTCATCACACGCGGGCAAATGTAGTCTATTAAACGGCATATTTTCACACCACCAGCACCTATTCAGTGTGGTTTAGGTGCTGTTTTTACTCTTACGATTCAAAAATTGGACACCCACATAGGAAAAGCTTGATAATTTGTATTGTTTGTATTTCTTTGTAACATACAAATTATACTTTGAATTATAATGAAATTAAAGATGATAACTAATATGATTCAAATAAGACTCATGTGTTTGTTTAATTCTGTTAAACTAAAGCAGAGTAAATGTTAGAAAAGAAAAAACGAAAAGTAAGCTAAAACTATAATTATACCTAAGTAGCTCTAGAGAAATGAATATGTCTATCAGAATTAAAAAAAGAAACCTCTGTTTTGTTTCATGTTTTTCCTGAATATTCTCATTAAGGAGATGTTATATAATAAATACTTCTAAAAGGCAAAATAAAGGACATAAAAAACACAAAAAGTCAAACAACAATCGAAAGCAGGGATACACAGTATCTCTCTTCGACAACCAAAGAGAAAACTTCAAGCTTAAACGCCCCAAAAATTATCACGAGTGGATTCGCTCGATAAAATTGAGACTTATCCACAGAATACAAGTTGATGCTTGCCCCGGTGCCCCCCGTGCCCCGGGGCAGTGTTAAAGACCTCTGTCAATCTCCCTTGATCCTTTAACCCCCACTCAATTTATTATGATTTGGCGTTGTGTAACAGTGGGCCATTTCTTTAAGTTATTGCCCTTAACTTTTTTTTCTGTGTGTTTTACAACCGTTTACGTCGCTGAGGATGCTTCGCCGAAATGATTCGATGAAAGCATTATTGTATTTTACGATATTACGAAATTGGCTGCACTTATATACTACGTCTTATAAGTATTGGATGGTTTTTAGTCGGCTTACAGGGTAAATTATACGCTTTTGCCAATATTTACATTTTGCTTTGTTTTAGCTGATGGAAAGCTTTTAGGTTTTTAAGTGAATATTTTGTAGCCTTTTTTTAGTGTAGGCACTAGCAGGTCTACCCAGGCTGGTTTGGCAGGGTTAGCCGGCCCCCCAGTAGGTGGACCGACGACCTGGTGAAAGACGCGGGGAGCCGATGGATGCAAGAGGCGAGCAGCCGTTCTAAGTGGCGCTCCCTGGGGGAGGCCTATGCTCATCAGTGGACGTCTTCAGGCTGTTAATGATGATGATGATGATGATGATGATGATGGACTAGCAGGGTATATTTAAATAAAGAGAAATATTAATAACTTTTCTAATTCAAAATATAGTTTCATTAACGGGCAACAGTTTTTTTTTATATTCTTTAAACAATCTACTACATTAATAACTAGTAGTAAGTTAATTAAGTTTATTAACTTATATATTACTTATACTGCAAAAGAGTTATATTTACAGATTAATTTGTAAAGGGAAAATTTTGATTCCTGAACGGCATTTCAACCCGCATCCATCCGCCCCTAAAGCTGGGTCATGCTTTACTTAAGCTATCGTGACAAGCTCAATGAACTAATGTCAAAAATCGTTCGCCTTTACAACCAACTTACGGGGTTTACGGGATTCTATTTACAAATTCATTACTCAAGTACCATTGACATAATGTATTTAGACCATGTTGTTATACCGCATTGCACATTATACTAATCACCGTACTGAGTCTCGTAAAACAGTCAACTAAAAATGATAAAGTAGAAAATTCTATATTGTTGGCAAAAACATCGGCAAAAACAAGTGGGCCACGGCAACAGCTGGCCTTAACAACGTCACGCGAGAAAGCAATATATTGGCACCAAAGACGCCATTTTCTATGCTCAGCGGTTGCTTGTGCTTAAAAAGTTGCGCACTTATTTATTACTTCACTCAAAAGGCCGAAGTTTGTTTTTAGTAACCTTTATAATATCCCAAAGTCGATTCATTACATTATGATCAAGACAGCGACTATAGAGAGAAAGAGACTATGAGGGCAGATTTATTTCAAACATAAGGCACCTTGCGGATACACCCACTACCTTACCATTTTCCTGCCAAATGCTCAGTAGCCGCAGTAGTCAGCAGTATTAACAAAATGTTTGAAAATTTTGAATGCTTCTCGGTACGCCGCCACTTTCCCCTTATTGCCATAGAAACAAACAGACAAGGATTCTCTTTAGTACCTATACTAGTAAGAAAGGAGAGGCTATTTATATCCTTTAAGATGCCAAGATTAGATTTAATGTTAATACCTGCACACATCACATCATCAGCTGGAAGACGTCTACGGCTGTTTTAGGCATTCCCTATAAAACGCCACGGCGGACGCTTGTCTAGAGCGGGGTTTGCAATGATCACGCTTGGCAGGCGGCTTGGTGATGGCAGCTTTTAATGACGGGCCCGATAGCTCAGTTGGTAGTATCCCTGCCTTCTGAACCGGGGGCTGTGGGTTCGATTCCTACCCAGGACAAACATTTGTGTGATGAACATAGATGTTTGTTCTGCGTCTGGGTGTTATATAGTATTCTATGTATGTATTTACAAACAAAAAGTATCTAAGTATTGTATAAGTTATCAGGTTTCCATAGTACAAGCTATGCTTAGTTTGGGGCTAGATGATGCTGTGTCAAATGTTCACACATATTTATGAAATGTTCACACATAATGAACCAAGGAAAATGGTGATTCCCTGGATACTCCATTAGCCAGCTCTTACGCCACCCACCGGGAAGAGATGGGGTTAAAACAATCTGGTACTGAAGAAAACTCTGGATCGCACTCTTTGATTACCACCTCAACTGTTATGCACGATATACTGGAGATTCATCTTAGAAAACAATTAGGTAATAAATTACATAATTAGCAACCTTGGTAAAGATAACACTGCAATAATTCTATATTGAACTTTCAAATTAACTTTAACTTGCAAAAATCCATACTTTTTTGTAAAGATGAGTATTTAATATGGGGAGGATGTAAAGGTTCTTAGAGTCCATCCATTTTTAAGCAGATGCTCATGACGTTACGTTCCAGATTTCAGAGGAGGGTAACTTAGTAGTTCCCTTTTATTAAAAACGTTAGAGGAATCAGTAATGAAGATATCTTCTGAATAATACAACGTTCAAACATCCATGTTTACATTTAACAGAGCTAGGAACGCAAAATCAACTTTAAAGACCTCATTGTCTTGAAGACAAATTGGTTGGACCTCAAAATGTTTAAATATTTCATCAATAGGCTTTATGCACTGTCTCGTTTCCGTCGTGACGTTTCCCCGTTAGTGAAAGATGACTGAACACTTTATAAGCATTGATGAAATTTAAATCAAACGCTAAAAAGAGTGCTTGTGAATGCCGGTTAAAACTAGGTGTATCCGCACTTCGGCTTTTAGCCGTAAAATTATAATAGGTTTTAACACACTGGTACAGCCCGAAGTGGTATGTGACGCAATCTACACGGTTGCCGTAGACAACACGCTACGATGCTACATCAGCCGCGTAGAATATCGTCATAAGCCACTTCAATGTGTACTTTGTGGTAAACAGACAATAAGTTTCCGCGGCTGGGACACGGGCCTTCTTTCGTATGTAAAGGCCATAATAATACCATGTTGGTCAAAGGCCGTTTAGTGGATGACACCTCATGTTCTTGAATAATGTCAGTTTATTCACGATTTTAATCTTTTCACTTGTAAGAGCGAGTGAAAGAGTATTTGTAATAAATATTTTTTCAGAGACAGATATTCATTTAGTTGTGACAGCTGAGTACTTTGCGCAATAGAAACAATGGTTCGAATAAAGCCTTATATGCGAGATGGAAATTTTAAAATTCTAGATCCAATTTCAAACCTTGTTCATATTCAGTTGTAGTTGAAATTTAACACAACCCCTAATAAATACACAAACGATTAAGTTACAACATGAAACTACGCCACGTAATTCACATACAACAATAAAGGTTCCTACATTATATGCCTACATTACATACCTACACATGTGCGTAACTGCAGACTTATCACCTAAACATTATCGTGTTCCTAACGATAATGGAACTTTCTAGTGACTGTAACCCGACATTAATTTAACTTGTACGCTGTAATGGTGTCGGTTTCGCTAATTGCACCTTGGAATTATATTGTGCGCACTACGCATGTTCAAGTAATGGATTTTACGCACTCAGAGGCAGGTGACACTTGAACCACAGATTATTTAGATAACTTACAACGTTGGACTGATTCTGATAATTTCTATGAGATAAGTTTGCAACCGGGGCATTGTCTACAAAACCCGGTACCCGGTAGAAAGGTTGATATTATACCTACCCACCAGTACCCATCGTTTTGGTTCAATAGTAATAATTAGTTCAAATTATACATTTTTCAATTGAGACTAAAAAAAATGGCACGATGTACATAAAACGGAATTTATATTCGTGCGCAGTGCAGTGTCACACAAAACTTTATGTTTTAGAGTTCCGGGTCATTCGTCAGGTCATACATATACATTTTATTTACATTTGGATTCTCGGGAAATCTGTTTTATACTCATCACCATCCCAATTTCAATCGTAAGCTAGAGCATACACGCCTGTAATTTGTTTTATATTTTCGGTCCTTTGCAACCTTTTATAGGTTATTTTAAATAATCAAAATAATTAATCTCGTTGTAATGACTAATGAGCTTACGGTCAACAATTTCATGGTAATTCGATTTCAGAAATTGGGCGAAACAAAATTTTATTTCAATTTGCGAATGTTTAAATATAAAGTAAAAGCGAACATAGCTTTTACCGTTCACCGCAAATTACCATTGATAGCGCGAACGCCACTGAACAATCAACATTAATTGCCACCGTTTTACCTCCCCATAAACAATCTCATCTTATTCGATTATTCCGTTTTTTATTGCCATCGAAAACAATTAATATTCATCGATACGTTCTTCGGTTCACGGGGCTATATTTGAATAATTGGCTGATTTTAATGCAGTCGAATTAATGCAATTGGTACGGCAAAATTTGTATTTCATTTTTTCCCAATCGTAACGATGGCGAATTGTCTGCTGTAGCGTTGTTTAAAAATTCATTACTTTTAATCGGGTTGAAGATCTGGCCGAGTTTCAGCGATGTCATAAATTTTGCTGGGAAATTGTGTTTACTTCTTTTTATGACTTATTGACTTTTTAGTGCAAACCCGTGAGACTATACATTCAATTTTAGATCTTATTCGGTAGATATTAGATTTTAAACTATATAAACAAACATACTAACTATTACATGTAGGACGAAGTATTTTTTCTAAAGTGCAGAATTGGATGTGTAAGAAGCTTAAGCGGAATGTATTGAAATAAATACCAACCTAGAACTGTCTCTCATGAAATAAAAATGACTTGAATATACCGTCGCACATCGCTTTAGAACTGATAACCGATGGGAAAAAAGGTACTAAGCGTCCCCTCCGATGGATACAGGAGCCGATCAGCCGCTCAAAGTAGCGCTCTCTGGGAGAGGCTTATCTTCAGCAGTGGTCTTTCAGGCTGTTGATGATGATGATGATGATTGATATGAATACCAACCAGCAAAAACTAACTATTAAAACTAACTAACTAATCTTAAGTGTCATGCATTATGAATGACTTAAATTATAACGTAGCCTCAAAGTAAAGTCTCGCAGTCTGGAAATATTCAAAGAAATTCCATTGCACCAATTAGGCTTTGCTACTCGAATAAAAGGTGGTTAAAGTAATTTCACGCTTGCAAAACAATACAGAGCTTCGGCGCAATGCATGCAAATGAATTCGGAAATTTGACGCAGTAGATTTACTTACATACGTACATTGTTCGTTTATTACAGTAGATGAGTATTTCGTAATGCTTCTATAATTAGTATAGTATATGAATCTATCTATATAATAAATATGTCCCCGAGTCTTTTTAACTTCAAAATTAAAAAGAGGATTCTCAGAATATAGTTTCTCCTATGAAACGCCACGCTTATTATAAGAAAGGACTTGCCATAATCACCACGCTTGGCAGGCAGCTTACTGATCGCGTAAAATTTTAATGTACCGAGTAAAATGCTACTGGCCCATTCCCTGGATATTCTTTTAGGAGGCTTTTTTTATGAGAATGAATGACGTTACGAGCTAGTCGTTCACCTGATTTTAAGCGACACGGCCGCCCATAACAGTTGCAGTGTCACTCGGACCTTTAAAATAATAAAGTTTTGTGTGACACTGCACTGCGCACGTCATCCTGATTACACAGTGTAGTAATCTGATTACTACACTGTGTAATCAGGTCATAAAGTCTCATTTGCCCAGTAATTTCACTAGCTACAATGCCCTTCAAACCGGAACACAGTAGTGCTTGCACACTACTGCTTGGCGGCAGAATAACTGGCAAAGCGGTGGTACCTACCTAGACGAACTTTGCAGAAAAGTCCTACCACCTAGTAACACAATTAAACATTAATTGTGAGCCTGATTAATTGTATTTTTAAATCTTCGCCCGAGAACTTAGTAAGTAGGTACCCAACCTCGTTAAAGCTTGAAGTTTTTAAAATAATTAGAAACGTGACCTTATTACGTACCTTTTTACGTTGTGATCCCCAAATGATCAACCCATTAATATTATAAAGCCAAGCCATAATCCCTAAACATAACGCAAGGGAATTTAATCATTACATACAGTACCCACCGAACAACTGCGAATTAATTTTGCATCTGCAATCTGTGGATGCGTCCAACGGCATCTGGTCCGACACGACCGTTCCGATTTGATATGCACCCTTCCGCCTGATGTGTGTGTACGTATGTAGCTGTCACTCACAGCGGGCATTCTATAATTGGTGTGCTTTCATTGTTTCATAAATTGTAACAATTTTTGATTCGTACTCTAGAACCGTTCGTGCTCTTAGGTTTAACAAGTTGAAATGGCAATGGGCAGGCCACATTGCTCGTAGAACCGACAGCCGATGGGGAAGAAAGGTTCTCGAGTGGCAACCAGGAACCGGAAGACGCAGCGTAGGCCGGCCCCCCACTAGGTGGACCGGCAATCTGGTAAAATCCGCGGGGGTGGATGCAGGAGGCGAACAGCCGCTCAAATGGCGCTCCCTGGGAGAGGCCTACGTACAGCAGTGGACGTCTTCAGCCTGTTAATGATGATGATGATGATGAACCGTATAGTGATGTAAAATGGTGTTAATTGACGGAAACATCATAAACAAATCAAAGATTACAATGTTCTTTAAGCTTAAATAAAGTCGATCGAGTTGAGGAAGTCTGAGCTTCCCAATAAGCTATTAGGGCCAGAGGCCCATAGCTCCGAGTTTGCTCTTGAAAAGTTTCAATACTCACGATGCTGTGTCATTTTGCGTCAGTTTTTTTGCAAAAGATGTAAATATTCTGTGATTGTCAATTCACACGCTAGGGGTGCTTTTCGTGAAACTATACAAATTCTATATACCCTTTCCGAAAAACTGGCATAAATGACGCAGCATCCGGTTAGCAGTCAGCCGAGAGTATCGAGACTTTTCGAGAGCAAACATGTGCAAAACTCGAACTAGGGCCACAGATTGTAGTGGAGTTTATAATATCTACTTGCTGGCAGATAAAGGCTTTTGCCTAAGAATTATGGCACTGTCACCATCTTACTATGCCTGAGACTAAAAGAAAATACTTAATCATTACTTGATTGAAACTTGTCAAAAACCGTAAACGATATTTAACTGAAATTAATTGTGTTATTTATCCATAACAACAAAATATTTTTTTTAATTTCCTTTACACAAACAACGGTTCACGTTATTTTAATAATACCGACGTAATTTAACGTTAAGCGGAATTAATAGACAGTGGTGCGGTCGAAAGTTTTCTCGTTACTAGCACGTTGGATTCAAATTGTCACTTCCGGTAACGTTACGGTTACGGCCTTTTAATGTTATTCAAAATTATCCTTAATATTAAATTTAATGATTCAGTAGTTTATTGTAATAAAATTATATTGTTATATTTATGATTTATGTTTGTGTTGTATTAGTTCCGTAACCAAGAAGAGTACACGCTTCAAACTTGATTTATACATTCTTTAGGTGGCAACCAACAAAAAGTTCATTAAAAAGTCTTATTTTTTAAGGGGCTTAACCAAAAAGATCATCCTTGGTCTTCACCATCATAATCTACTGCGATCACCAAGCCGCCTGCCAAGCGTGGTGATTATGGCAACCCCCCCCCCCCCCCCCCCTTAATGACAAGCACAAATAGAGACGGCCCCCAGTCCCCGGCGGCTCTGCTATTCCGTGGCTCCGGTAGCGGTCACGGTAACGGCAGGGCAGGGGGTGCGAAGAATCTCCGGCAGACGCCCGGCTACCAACCCCACAAAACACGACCCCTGGCCCTGGCAACATATAACGTGCGCACATTGAGGGCTGACGAAAGGATGGTCGAATTGGAGGAGGAGATGAGTAGGTTACGCTGGGATGTAATGGGATTGTCAGAAGTCCGAAGACAGGGACAGGACACGATAATCCTAAATTCCGGTAACTTACTCTTCTACCGGGAGGGAGACCAACCGTCCCAAGGTGGTGTCGGGTTCCTCGTCCGCAAGTCTCTCGTCAACAACGTGGTCAAAGTCGACAGTGTGTCGACCAGGGTAGCGTACCTGATACTCAGAATAACCAAACGCTATTCGTTGAAGGTCATCCAGGTATACGCACCGACCTCGGCACACTCCGACGATGAAGTAGAAGCTATGTATGAGGATATATCCAAAGCCATGCATACTTCCGAAACATACTTCACCGTTGTGATGGGAGACTTTAATGCGAAGTTGGGCACAAGGAATGGCGATGAGCTGAGAGTGGGGCCATTTGGATACGGGCAGCGGAACCCTCGGGGACAAAGGCTGACTTCATGGAGAAGGAGGGCCTCTTTATGATGAACTCCTTCTACAAGAAGCGGCCATCCAGGAAGTGGACGTGGATAAGCCCCGACGGTTCCACGAAAAATGAGATAGACTTCATGATGACGACCAAGAAGCGAATATTCGATGATGTCTCAGTGATCAGCAAGGTGAAAACCGGTAGCGATCACCGTATTGTAAGAGGCACATTGAATATCAATGTCAAGCTTGAAAGGTCGCGTCTGGTGAGGTCTACGCTCCGTCCAAATCCTGTCCAAATCCAAAACCCCGAAAGCTTTCAGCTGGAACTCGAAAATCGCTTCCAGTGCCTTGCCGATTGCAACACAGTGGACGAGTTGAACAACGGGTTGGTGGAAACTGTCCAAGCTGTTGGAGCTGAGTTCTTCAAGACCCAACGCCGAAAGAGGACTCAGAAACTATAGGGACGGCAGGAACAAATAAATAAATAATTAAATAGAATTTTCACCAATGTATATTTTGATGTCTTTTTGTAAGCAATATTCTTATTGAAGTATTGACACACGTAAAAAACAATTTTAATTATCTTGATTAGTTAAAAAAGGTCAAAAGAAGCTTTATGTAGAACTTATAAAAGTTTCTACTACATATCCTCCCTTAATCAAGGTAAATTAAAATATCAGAACAAGTATAGTATCAAAAACAAAAAATTAATAAAGTAAATACATTATGATTCATAAATCAAGTAACACCCATACTCTTTAAACATCTGAGATGTTTTATAGGACCCAGAGGTTTGGTGAGAACATCTGCTGGTAACTTATCAGTGGGCATATGCTTCAAATGTACTACCTTATTGTTAACCTTTTCTCTAATAAAATGAAACTTCACGTCTATATGCTTAGTTCTATTGTGGTGAACTGGGTTCAGCGCAAGTTTCTGTGCACTCTGGCTATCAGAGAAAATATCAACTTTTGGACACTTACCTGTTATTTCAGATATAAAGCGCTTCAGGAAACATGCTTCTTTAGTTGCTGAACTTAAAGCCATATATTCAGCTTCTGCCGAAGATAACGCGACTGTAGGCTGTTTCCGTGATTCCCAAGATATTGGTCCACCTGCGAGTTCAAAGTAAAAACCGGTTACCGAACATCGCGATTCCGGGCAGTTTGCAAAATCTGAATCCGAAAATCCTCGCAGTGTATAATCTTCCATTTTCCTGTAAGATATACCAACATCTTTAGTAGCGCTCAAGTATCGAAGACACCGTTTAGCAGCATTCCAGTGTGTCAAATCACTTCTGGTGTTAAATTGACTCAAATAGCTAACTGTGTAAGCTATGTCTGGTCTCGTATTAACCGCCAGAAACATAAGCGATCCGACTAGCGCCTGATATGGATAGGCAGACTCACCTGTACCATATTTAAGTTTTTGTTGTGCAAGAGGCGTTGAAACCGCTTTGCAATCTTGCATATTAAATTTCTTCAGTAACTCTTCTATATATGTACGTTGGAATATTTTAATTTTATTTTCTTCACATGAAATATTTATTCCGGTAAAGAAATTAATTATTCCCAAGTCTTTGACAGAAAAATATTTTTCAAATTGGCATTTAAAGTTGTCAAATGTCAAATCATTTTTGTATAAAATGACAAGGTCATCAACATAGACTGCCAATATCAAAGAGTTATTATCTGAAAAGTTCTTAATATAGACACAAGATTCGGAAGGAGTTTGAACGAATCCAATAGCCGATAAAGTTTGTTGCAACTTCATATTCCAGGCTCTCGGTGCTTGTTTAAGGCCATACAAGGATCGTTTTAACAAACAGACCTTGTTTTCTTCGCCGTTTTGAACAAAACCTACAGGCTGTACCATGTACACCTCCTCTTCCAAATCACCGTTTAAAAATGCAGTGTCGACATCCATATGTCGAACTTTATAGCCATCCTGTACCGCTAAGGCTAATAGGGTTCGCAACGACGAATTGCGTACAACTGGAGAAAACGTTTCGTAGTAATCTACACCTTCTACTTGTGTAAACCCTTTAGCTACTAATCTAGCTTTCTATTTAACTACGTTACCGTCAGCATCTCGTTTCAGTTTGTAAACCCATTTGCACGGTATGCAGGATTTATGAGTTGGTTTATCCACCAAAGTCCACGTGTCCTTTTTGAGTAAGGAATCATACTCTTCCTTCATTGCAGTAATCCACTTATTCTTGTCATCCCTTGAGATGGCCTCGTGATAAGTTTTCGGATCATTGCATAAAACATCATCACCAAGGATACTATATGAATAATAATCTGGAGGCTTACGTACTCGGTGGGGGTATCTTCTGTCAGAACTGTCAACACTTTCATCACTGGATCCATTTGAGGGAACCAAAGACTGATGGAACTGTTCACCTGAATGCACTAACTCCATTTCTTCACTAGCGACATCTTCATCGGCATCCACAAAGTCATCACTTTGCTCTTCCAAAGTAATCTCATTAACTTCAGAAGAAGGAGAAACTCCTGATGATGAAGCCTGCGATAGCAAATTTACAACATTAGAGTTAACAACCCTAACAGGATTATTTTTTAGTCCTGTGAAATTATTTTCAAAGAAGGTAACATCCCGCGACTTGAGTAACCTCCTTGGACTTTCCGCATCACGGAAATAGTAACTCCTTGGATCATCCGAATATCCAACGAATATGTGTTCCGTTGCTTTCATGTCTAACTTTGTTCTCTGACATGAAGGTATATGCACTAAAGCTCTACAGCCAAATACCTTCAGATGAGACAGGTCAGGCTTGGTGTTAAACCACATTTCATATGGTGTTTTACCATCAAGTGCTCGATGAGGGGACCGGTTCTTTAAGTAGACACTGGTCTCTACAGCATCCTGCCAATACGCCTTAGAGAGAGAACCATGAGACAATAGAGAACGTGCCTTCTCTACAATACTACGATTGCATCGTTCACTTACCCCGTTTTGCTGAGGGCTATACGGTACCGTAGTTTGGTGTTGAATTCCTTGAGACCTAAAATAATCTGTCAACTCCTTATTTACGTATTCGGTACCATTATCGGAACGCAATACCTTAACTTTTGCGTTAGTTTGTCTCTCAACAAAAGATTGAAAAGCGCAAAACTTTGACTTCACTTCTGTCTTAGAAGCCATAAAATAAATAAATATCAAACGTGTATAATCGTCTACAAAAATAATAAAGTATTTATTACCTTTGAACGAAGTTGTTGACATAGGTCCACATACATCTGTGTGAACTAACTCCAATGCTGATGTAGCTTTCTTATACTTCAACCTTTTAAATGGTTTCCTCGCTTGTTTACCTTCTATACAAGGTATGCATGGTTCTGTGTCAACTTCCGTAAACTCTACGCCGGTAGCAAGACCTTTTCTCAGTAGATCCATACCTATACGGCAAAGATGTCCTAAACGCTTGTGCCAAAGTTGATACTTTGACAGTTCAGAATGCACATTGAAAGCTGAAACATTTTGCGGCAAATTAACTGAACAATCTAAATTATACAGTCCACCACAAAAAGAACCGTGCAAGATAGCGTTACCCGTAAAAGATACATCATTCGATTTATAAAAATTACAACCATCTTTATCAAAAATTATTGAAAACCCTTTCTCAACAACTTTCTTCACTGAAAGTAAATTACAGTTCAAATCTGGAACATGAACGACATTAGATATTTTATTCACCTCAGAATTAGTATTAATAAACACCTCACCAATACCCACAGCTGGCAACTTCTCGCCGTTGGCAACGGTTATCGTTCCACCTTCTATTGGCCGGTAACTTCCAAACCATTCAGCATGCGAAGTCATGTGCACAGTTGCTCCAGAATCTATGATCCATTTGTCACAATCCTGATTATTTGGTGCAGATAAAGCCAATTCTCTTAGATTTTCCTTCGTTATACATAGTTCCGTATCAGTGGCATTCATCCCTGTTTCCGCAACAGACTTTGCCTTCTTCTTGTCCTTCTTGAGGGGACAATCTGGACTTTTATGTCCAGGTCGATGGCATCTATAGCATATAATAGGCTTTTTGTGCGAAGAACGTAGCGCAGCCACATCATTTTGAGCTTCTCGTGTCATTTCGCTCAATAACTTAGTCTTCACTAACTCAGACGTCACTTCAATGTTGCTATGCTCGAGGGCCATAATAAGAGGTTCATATCTGGACGATAAGCCATCCAGAATTATTGCAGCAAGAGAGCTATCCTCTATCTTTTTACCAATATCGGCAAGATCTTGAGCGGTTGTCGTAATCGCAGTAATATAAGACTCTAAATCTGAGAAATCTGATAAAGCATATCTATACAGCCTTCGCTCTAACGATAATTTACGACCTAAGCCTCGATCTTCATACGCTCTTTGCAATGCATCCCATGCCTCTTTTGCTGTAGTTGCTGTTCGTACGTGTGTAATAGCAGCACCGTCCACGGTCAGGCATATTTTTGAAAGAGCCTTCTGGTCACTACGGGCACGTACCTCATGAGGAGTTTTGTCACCATCTGCATACCCATTTACGGTACACCACAACTCCTCGTGCATTAACAGCATCCTCATTTTAAATTTCCAGCAAGTGTAGCCATCTCGACTGCTTAACATTGGAATTCCTTGGAAATTCGTTCCTCCCGCCATCAGTATCTTGTTTTAAATAAGATAATGATATAATAAAATGCTGATAACGAATATAGGGACGGCAGGAACAAATAAATAAATAATTAAATAGAATTTTCACCAATGTATATTTTGATGTCTTTTTGTAAGCAATATTCTGAATAATTGAAGTATTGACACACGTAAAAAACAATTTTAATTATCTTGATTAGTTAAAAAAGGTCAAAAGAAGCTTTATGTAGAACCTATAAAAGTTTCTACTACAGAAACTCTCAGGAAACACTCTTAAATTAATGGCAGACCGGAACGAAATGAAACTACAGTCTTCAGTTGATATGTCAGCCTACGGTGAACTCAATAGACGTATCTGGAGTTCCATGCGACACGACTTGCGTGCTTTTAGTACTTCACGTATTGAGGCCGCAATTGAGCGGAACCAAGGCTCAAAGATGTTCGCAAAAGATTCGTCTATTGGGCAAAGCCAAATGACAAAACTGAAGACCGAGAATGGTAGTGTCATTTCATCCAAGCCTGAGATTCTGAGAGAGATTGAGAACTTCTATGGACAGTTATACACCTCGACACGTGAGCCCGCTACTAACACAGCTCAGGACACCAGAGCCAAGTTAGTCCGACACTATACCGAAGATATCCCGGACGTCAGCCTGTACGAGATCAGAATGGCCCTCAAACAGCTTAAAAACAACAAGGCGCCAGGTGAGGATAGAATTATGACCGAACTTCTGAGAGCGGGTGGTAGACCGGTACTTATAGTCCTCCAGAAGTTATTTAATTCTGTCATCCTTGAAGGTACAACGCCGGAGGCGTGGCACAAGAGCGTGGTGGTGCTCTTCTTCAAAAAAGGTGATATCACCTTACTGAAGAACTATAGGCCCATCTCGCTCTTGAGTCATGTGTATAAGCTGTTTTTGAGGGTCATTACGAATCGTCTCGCACGCAGGTTTGATGAATTCCAGCCTCCCGAACAAGCCGGTTTCCGAAAAGGCTTTAGCACCATAGACCACATCCATACGCTACGCCAGATTATACAGAAGACCGAAGAGTATAATCGGCCGCTATGCCTGGCGTTTGTGGATTATGAAAAAGCCTTCGATTCAATCGAGACTTGGGCGGTGCTGCAGTCCTTACAGCGATGCCAAATTGACTATAGGTATATCGAAGTGTTGAAGTGTTTGTACAGTAAGGCCACTATGTCAGTCCGACTGCAGGACCAGAGTACGGAACAGATTCCATTGCAGAGAGGCGTGAGACAGGGAGACGTTATTTCTCCGAAACTGTTCACGAACGCATTGGAGGATGTTTTCAAGCTCTTGGAGTGGAAAAGATTTGGCATCAACATAAATGGCGAGTATATCACTAACCTTCGTTTTGCCGATGATATAGTCATAATGGCGGAGTCGCTCGATGATCTCAGCACCATGCTCAACGACCTCAGTAGAGTCTCCCGACAGGTTGGTCTTAAGATGAACATGGACAAGACGAAAATCATGTCAAATGCCCATGTTCCACCTATACCGGTAATTGTTGGGAACGATACTCTCGAAGTTGTCGACAAATACGTCTATCTAGGGCAGACTGTCCAATTGGGTAGGTCCAACTTCGACAAAGAGGTCGCCCGAAGAATCCAACTCGGCTGGGCAGCGTTCGGGAAGCTTCGACCTATATTTTCGTCCAAAATACCACAAAGCCTGAAAACAAAAGTTTTCAATCAATGTGTGTTGCCAGTGATGACTTATGGAACTGAGACGTGGTCTCTAACTGTTGGCCTCATTACTAAGCTCAAAGTCGCGCAACGAGCTATGGAGAGAGCAATGCTCGGTGTTTCCCTGCGAGATAGGATCCGAAATGAGGAGATCCGCAGGAGAACTAAAGTGACCGATGTAGCTCTTAGGATTAGCAAGTTGAAATGGCAATGGGCAGGTCACATCGCTCGTAGAACTGACAACCGATGGGGAAGAAAGGTTCTCGAGTGGCGACCACGAACTGGAAGACGCAGCGTAGGCCGGCCCCCCACAAGGTGGACCGACGACCTGGTGAAAGCCGCGGGGAGCCGATGGATGCAGGAGGCGAGCAGCCGCTCTAAGTGGCGTTCCCTGGGGGAGGCCTATGTTCAACAGTGGACGTCTTCAGGCTGTTGATGATGATGATGATAATATTTTATCAAAATAATTATTTTTTAGGTACATTTCATACCCGCGGCATTCATCAAAATTGTACCATTTAAGTACCTACCTATAAAGCACTATTCTAAGTCAAATTCACAGAAAAATTTACTCGAATAATTTTGTGCTAAATAACTCGTAGAGGAAAGTAAAACACCATCATTATAAAAGTTAACAAATCCCCATCGCTTCCTTAAAAAAAATCAGATTTAATATTTATTCTTTGCTAGTTCTCTGGATGGAACACTGCAGATGCGTACATACCTTTGTAGTTTATACACTAGGTAATTGAATTGCATCGTGGCTCGACACGTGCGGGCTGCCCCTGGGACCGCCCCAGCAATATTATTCTATCTATTTTTAATGACGGCTTCAGGGTTAATCATCGCGACAGATTTGAAAGCTCGTGTTGGATTTTTTATGTGGCAATGGGCGTTAATTTGTTGTATGCTTTCGCTGTGATATTTAAATGAGTAGGTAAAATTGCAAAGGGAGCAATTTTGCAGGTAAACTGTAGGTACACAATCATTATTACTTAGAATCAGTACCATTGTAACCGGTAGACGCAGCGTAAGCCTCGACCTCCAACTCGGTGGACCAACGATATGGTGAAAGCCGCGGGGAGCCGATGGATGCAGAAGGCGAGCATCCGTTTAAAGTGGCACTCTCTGAGGAAGCCTATGTTCAGCAGTGGACGTCTTCAACCTGTTGATGATGATGATGATGATGGTTATAAGATAATAATGTAATTACGACTCCTTTATGTTTGTATTGTATGATTATTAATTATGTATCTACTTACCCTAATGTTATATATAGATAATAGCAAATTGAAACAATAGTTAATTACATAGCTACAACTTTAGTATTACGTTTTCAACATAGAAGACTCAATTGATTAAGTAACAATGTATGAGTACCTTATGAATCAATATACTACAAATTCTCTTAACTAGTTCACATGAATTTGCTAAACCACTATTATGTTTCAATCTAACAATATGGCCCTTTGAAGTTACTACAGCATAATTAATTTGACCATATTTCATTCCTATGAGATACAGTAAAGCCAAAGGCTGCGCTAGGCGTAGGTACCTATCTACACCTGGATTAGAAATAGGCTCTCATAAATGGAGCTGCCAGAAGTCATTGTCAATACATGGCGACGGATGCTATATCTTGATAATGGTCGGTAGCTATAGCTAACCAGTTATTAAAAAAAGCGCCATTTTGAACAAATGCTCGCTCTTGCAGCCATCAGCTTCCTACGGATTTCACCACCCACCTATATACTCGGCCTACGCTGCGTCTTCAGTTCCTGGTTTCCACTCGAGAAATTTTCTTCTCCATCAAATCAAATCAAATCAAAATGTTTATAATATTCATAGCACTTTTACAAGTCAAATGTCGTTAGGTACTTAAGTTAAATTATTAAAACTACTGAGCAGATAGAAGGACAAAGTGCACAATGTCAAATATTATAACTATTTATAGCACAATACACATATTACAATAAGTATTTGAAAAAAAAAGAAGTTTTCTCTTCCACTACAGGTGCAATAAATACGGCACAATGCAAAATAGACAACTCCGATCCGTAGCTTCGATTACACCTGTAAAGAAGAAGATTCGTCGGTTTTCAGTTCTACGAGCGATCATAAGACTGATCATACAGATTGAGTTGGGGTGGATATTTTGATGCGTAGTTAGGGTTAGTAATTAATTATCCAATATCCAATTATTAATTTTGACCATTAGTTAGAATTTGATAACATTTTTGAACATTGTTGGTTAATAACTATAACATCACAAACCACTCTCCTTTAAGTCTATCATAAAATAATAGTTTCCATGGCTGCTTTTACTTTACTCGTATTACATTCAAAGAATGATGTTCACCTCCTCTCAGCCTAAGAACACAGCTTACCACACAAGCGGTTTGCAACATGTTTTGATAACAGAAGATCAGCTTGAAATTTTTCTCACCACGAGCCGCTATATAGGCGTAAAGTACTTAGCCCGCCCACTGCGCTATAAAAGCTGTGCAAGTAGCTGCTACCGTAAATCGTTGCGTTATAAACGTTAAAAGCTATTTATCTAGCTCTCTTGCTATACAAGGAAAATCGAGAAGGTATTTTGAAAGCAAAACTATTTCTGTAGATTTTTATTACACCTACCATTCCGGTAGCACTCTTTGCAACTCGCACCTTTTGTCAGGGTAGTATATAGTATAGGAAATATTTAAAAAAATCTTTTTAAAGATAATTTACGCGGCTGTTTTATGATTTCAGGACTAGAGCAAGCCCGCGATTTCATCCGCGTTTCTATCATTAAAGATTTGACTCTTTAGGACACCTTTTGGAGTTAAATTTTCCAAAACCTTTAGTAAAAGAAAGATACCTTCCAAATTTACGTTCTCTAGGACGCAGACGTCTAAGATGATGCAAGCATGCACCATCGTAGACTGCGTCATCCATTTCCATTAAGTGAGATAGTGGACAAAAGGTTAGCCTATAAAGAACTTAAAAAATACGTTGTCAGCTAGGTACTCAGGACAAAGCTTTTAATAAACCTAACTCAGTTATATAAGTAAATTATACCTACATTTCATCGTCTTAGCCAACAGAGTCGATTAAATGCCTCTGTGGTCTGGCATTTGTTACTTGATCGGTCCAATCCTTGATCAAAAGTAAATAAAACTGAACTGATACAAAAATAGAACTCTTACAAAGAAAATTCCATCAATTCCACCTAAAAAGTCCCGCCGAGATGACCACGTGAGGCAGCCTGTCTGCGTCAGAACTTTTCCGTCGATAGATAATGTTACAAACTCGATAAGCCCTGTCATTACCGATACACTGGCGTCCTGCCAACGACAAGCCTCTATAATTTAGATTGTTTCGTGTATCATTTCAGCATCGAAAGCTGTAAAATTTTACGGTTACGGCACACCATATGTGAGCATAGCGACAACACCTCCCACTGCACGGAATATACGGCCGACGAATGTTTAGAACTAATATCATAACAATGTTAGCGTAAAAAATAACAGGCTATATCGTAAAGTCGAGATATATGGTACCGGCGTAAGCTTAGGTTGTAAATCGGCGCGCGAGAAGTGTTAAAGAAAAGTTACCAACATATCGGGCAGGAGAAGTTAAAAGTTAAACGTCTGACAGGTACAATATATTTGTTTTTTTCTTTCTATTACGTAATAGAGATATTGTGCTTTAAAGCTTAAGATAAATATTCAAAAATTTTTTTTATCATGTCACTCTGTTTTGAAACCCTCTGTGGTGCGGAACAGATTAGCTCGTAGCAAACCCAGCAGCTGGGAATCAATTCCCGCGTCAAGACAAGTATTTGTGCACAGAAAAAAGTGCTTCTTGTTCTATGCCTGATGGGTGCTGTGGGACTATGGTCCTTGTAATTCTTGGGTCCTTTAGTTACAGTATCTTAGTTAGGCTCTAGGATCTATTTGTATGTGATTAATGGGAATCATTTATTTATTATTTATTTATTCATATTTACAACCTTCGCGTGGTTAGGTCATCATCAGCCCGTAGATGTCCACTGCTGAACATAGGCCTCCCCCAGAGAGCGCCACTTTGAGCGGCTGCTTGCCTCCTGCATCCATCGGCTACCCGCGGTTTTCACCAGGTCGTCGGTCCACCTAGTGGGAGGTCTGCCTAAGCTGCGCCTTTCGGTTCGTGGTCGCCACTCCAGAACCTTTCTTCCCCATCGGTTGTCAGTTCCGCGAGCGATGTGGCCCGCCTATTGCCACTCCAACTTGCTAACTTTAAGGGCTATATCAGTCACTTTAGTCCTTCTGCGGATTTCCTCGTTCCGGATCTTATCTCGCAGGGAAACACCGAGCATAAGTCTCTCCATAGCTGGTTGCGTGACTTTGAGCACGGTGGCGCGTGATTAGGTAACTGTTGTCATTAATATCTAACTTATACATACTATTTAGTCAAAAAACTTATTGTGGTATTTTTTTCTTTTAACCATACTTGTTGGCACTATTATTTATTCATTAACCCCAAAAGCTAAGACAGTGGTTGGACCGTTTGCTTTAGCACTTAATAACACACAACACGTGACACTCACTGGTTACACATATTAGTTTCACATTCGAGAATGTCAAACACACTCCGTTTAAAAATATTTGTCGAAATCCGAACAATGGTAGAGACCGAAGAGGATAATTTATGCTTTAATAGTGAAGCAACTTAAATCAATATTATTTGAACAAGCAAAAGTTTCTTGGGATAGGTACGAGTAGGGTAACCGTTAAATACATTTAGTAAAAGTTAATAAATTGGAAATGATTGCAGTCTTTGGAATGTTATATTGTTTTTTATGTATAAATAGGCCAACATTTGACTGCAACTCACCTGATGTTAAGCGACGATGCAGCCGAAGGTGTAGCACGTTGGCCCATGAGGAGCCTATTCACTCTAGTCTTAAAAAGACCCAAATTATATTTGTCAGGAAACACAGAAGCCGGGAGCGAGTTCCATTCCCTAGCAGATCGCATGATAAAAGAGTCAGCAAAACGCTTGGTTCGACATGTTGGTAAATCTACTACGTAGGGGTGAAATGACTCCCCGCGCCTTGTTGACACTCCGTACTTATTATGTCCATATTAAACAAATATGATGATGTTCTGACTTTGTCTTAGTAATGATGAAGTTGTCCTTAGATCCTTCTCTTGTTATTTCAGCATAAAATCATCATCGCCTGGAAAACGTCCACTGCTGAACGCCACTTTGATCGGCTATCTAACGGCATCCACCGCCTCCCCGATGGTTTTGATACTCAAAACTCAATTATCTCACTCACTCTTAAGACTACCAACATATATAATGTGGGTAGGATCAAACTTAGATGACATATCCCAAGAATGGGTAATTAATGGTCTCCCCAAAACAGGTAATAACTATTCGTGAACGTGTAACTTCAACACAGTAGAGCAAGACAAATATTGAGTCAAACTTAGTTTCTTGGTAGACGCCCGCACGGCGGTTAATTATTAACTTGCTGTTCAAATTACGTTTACTTTTTGAATTTAATCGCGAATGCACCCGCCGTGGTATAATTATTTTTGCTGCAGTAGCTGAAGATGTAGCCGGCTTTTGTGTTTTACTTCCCTGGAGTTTGCGGATTAAACATTAAAATTGTAAAGTTCAATTTCATTTTATTGCTAGCTTTCAAAATGTACACAGTAACAAAAACACCTAACGCCTAACAATAACATAATAAACATAGATCTCTAGCCCTAACTAGCCTAAAAAGAAAAGGTCTGTTTTACTTTGAATTCACCTAATTTAAAAAAAACGAACAACTGTAAACAACGTTGTGGAATGCAAAGTTAATCAAGGGTAAATCTCGTTATATTTTGTGTAGATACTTATAATGTGATCATAGTAATAATAATATTATATTTATGGCATTTTGTATCATAATAATATATTATAGCGAATGAACAAAAATATAAATTATTGTACTAGTATATCAATAGATTAATTTCTAAAAGAAATATTAGAATCACGATTTTCCTTTACCTCATTAATAGTGAGCGTAAATTGCAAGGAATTTTCATGGATTATTTCAAAAACGAATTTTCACTTAGCGAGAAATACCTACAGACAACTACGCAAACAAAAATAAGAAACGCTTGATCCATTACTAAACCTTATATAGCTTCCTTGTAGCTAGCAGAATAAACAGGAAAATCACGTCCTCACTCTTGCTCCTTAAGTGGTTCAAGGACTCTTTTTATTTATTTTTCTTATTTTATTCAGGCGTGATATTTTACGATACTGCGTAAGTTAGGTTTTACTGTTTGTGGTTATATTCTATTTTTGTACAAGATTCACTACTGCTAACTGAAAGTGGTGGTGGTGGTTTCTGTAATTATCGTATTAGTTCACGCAGTTGTTGTGAATTCTACTAATATTATAAGTGCGAATCTTTGTATGTATAGAAAAAGGAATATAAAGTGTTACTAGTTATAACGGCTGGTCGAATGTATTTATAGCCATAATAATTATACTATACGTTTTTTATTTTTATGTAATTTTGTGTGCAGGATAGGTGATCATTTTCCACGCAAGTGAAACCTCATAGTCTAAAGTTACCGATATAGCTTTCAGAATTAGAAAGTTGAAGTGGCAGTGGGCGGGCCACGTCGCTCGTAGAACTGAAAACCGATGGGGAAGAAAAGTTCTCGAGTGGCGACTACAAACCGGAAGATGCTGCGTAGGCCGACCCCCGCTTGGTGGACCGACGACGTGGTCAGAACCGCGGGGAGCAGATGGATGCAAGAGATAAGCAGCCGCTCAAAGTGGCGCTCTTTGGCCTATGTTCAGCGGTGGACGTCTTCAGGCAGAATATGATGATGATGATGAAACTTCAAAGTGCAGCTATTAATTATCTTTGCAAAATTTATTGATCTAGATCTTAGAGCAAAATCTAGATATAAAAAAATAAGTAGTTCTAGAATCTCTACCAACTATAAGTACCTATGTAATTTATTTTTAATTTTTATCTAAATAGATACTCATTGACGGGTTGATATTCGTATTTATACGAACTTTTTCAGTTGAATCACAATAATGTACTACCGAAGAACTTTTTGCATCATGCCTGGAATTCTTAAACTTTCTGTATCACTGCTATGATATTAATCATAAATCCAGTTGCGTCTTCCCTACATATTATAAACTTTTTAGAAGTCGTGTAAATCATTCTTATACGTTTACAACAGTAACAAAACTTCTTCCGGCCTTTGCTATGTAGAACTTTTTTATTCGCTGAGCCAATAACTCAAGATACGTTGTCGAAGTATTTTATTGCACAAAATGTCTCTGTACAGAATTTGTTTATTGGCTATCTTGAGATGTTTATGAATTATTGCTGTATTTTGGTCTGCAATAACAACATATTTTGTCATATTTTTATGTAAACCTCATAATATTAAAATAGTTATAACTTATAGTGGGCATTTGGTTTAACGTACCAATAGATTGAACTATAAATATACATTTTATCTGGATAAATCTAACAACCCCTTTAAACCTTGGTGTCGTCTTGTGAGGGTTTTAATAGTGAATGAATTGTTAAATACCTATCGTATTTAGAAATAGCAACAAAATGCAAATGAACAAATAACATTTTTAGTTTACACAGTTCTCCTCAAGTTACAACTTCTACTTATTATAAAATTTATAAATAAGCGAAGTTGAAAAACTGAGTTAAACAACACTAAGTAGCTAAATTCAAATTTTTTATATCCACCATAAAACAGAAGGTTGCCTCTCGAGACTTTTGAGTCGGCGTATCCGCTTAACTTGCTTTTATATACGGGTTTCGGGCTAATGAAAGCAGCCCACCATGTTTTATTATCTACTTAACTGCGGGTGGAGGAGTGCAGACTAAAACGCGGTGAGAGTAAAGCCATCGCCTGATCTTTAACGCTGTTGACAAATACGCGTATGTACCACGTGTCGTTTGGTGAGTACGTACAGAACGCTTACAGTAAGGGCCAAATGGTTATGATGAATTTATTGCATTAAAAGTTAGTTTCTTGTTTTTATTCTGTCTAAACATCGGGGAACCAGCCCAGGTTATGGTTTAATTCTCGATGTGTCTAAATTATTTTCATTGAATTGTAACTATTCCTTATGGTAATGAAAACGTTATGAAATGATGTGTGATATGTTTTGTAAGGTGGATGTATGGTTAAAAGTTTTGCCACGTAAACTCAACCGTTGCTACAACCACTAATTTTCAGAATATGGTGAGGTAGAGGCCTATCAGAAAATGCTATTAAAAGGCCGACCATTCATTTGGGACCTACGATGCCTCATCTCTTGCAATGGGTAGTGGTGGTTAAAAAAGCGCTAAGTGCAGATAAAAACTCGCTTTTATTACACAGCCCATATATGGCAAACCCCTAACTATGACAAGCGTCCAAAGTGGCATTCAAAGGAGGAAGCCTATGTTTAGCAGTGATGATGAGTTGATGAGTGATGATCGAAGTTAAAAGTTACAAGTATGGATTATTAGGTGAAAGTTTACATTAGTTGAGCAAATATAAACTTCAATCTTATTTAAAAAACATGTGAGGTGGAATTTTGTTAGTATAGACAACGGACGTGTACCTAGTTACCTACCCATACTGTTATTATTCACATGCTACCGGAGCCAAACTCTATACACAGTGATAGCCCGCTATGAGCGAATGCCAGTTTAATGCGACCTCGTAACTAAGTCACTACTTACGGGACTGTGCGGGGAAGTTTTGACATTTTATAGGATTTAATTAAAGCCGATGTTGCGTATATCGCATGGTTATGGAAGTTCTGCAAGTTGCTATTTATGTTCTTTGCGTCAGGTGTTTATGAAACGGAAGTCTACATGAGCATAAATAAATATACCTTGGGTTCCTTGGTTTCCCTTTAACATTGGTTTAAAATTTGACTACAACTAAGTATTTAACATGGCTTCGTCGACAATAATTTTAGCCCATATTGTTCCAGCATATTGCATAGGTTTTTTTTTTTCACCTTATATTTTGGCTCCACACATAGTGTATTTAGCCAGTGTCAAGTATTATATTTTCATCGTGTTATAAAATATTTCACGCAAAGTCATGTCCTAGTCATAGTCATAGTCCAGTATAAGTCAGGTAGTCATAGTTCAGTTTAAGTCATGCTCCAGCAAAGTGGTGGCAACTTTACTAGAAGCTTCTATGGAGTTTTGGAAGCAGCACGAAAAATAATGTTTCACCACATTATATCACTTGCCCTCACTCATGCTCGTAATTCAGCACTTAATGCGTAATACGCCACCAATTTTAAACATTAACACTGGAAAAAGCAAAAGTTTTGAAAAATAATACAATGCAACGACGCGACGTGAACTTTTCCGCGTTCCCGCCAAAACTCGCATAGGTTTTAAATTATTAAAATTCCCGCAAGCGTCCGTTTGGGGCATTGATGTACAGCATCCAACGGTGGAGTTCCGTTCGAACTATGCAATTTTCTCCTAACACTTTCAGCAAACGAGCGCTACCAAATATTTCTCGTGTTTTGGAACGTAATCGAGTTTTTATAGCAATGGCGCTTAATTTTGTCCTACACTTTTACATGAAATGTATAATGTATTTATTTCGAAGTAGGTTCTTGATGCTAGTTTTTGTGTTGAAGAGAAAGGAATTATGAAGCTTTCCCGGCCTTACCTAAAGGGTATCCCTGGCAGTCACATCAAACATCATCAGCCAGAAGACGTCTAATGCTGAACATTAGCCTCTCCAATAAAATAATGCAATTTGGATATTTGTCATAGAGATAGGTTGGCTCACTACGCCTGGCAGGCATCTTGGTATCGCAGATGATTTTAAAATACCGCGAAATATGCTGTTGTCGATTTCCTTAGCTGGCTTTAACGGCATCTGAGGGAAGTAAAGGGGTGGTACTTTTCACAAGCCGTACTTTTTTTATGTAATGAGTGACAAACAAGCAGGCGGCCCACCTGATGGTAAGTGGTCACCGCCGCCTATGGACATCTGCAACACCAAGGGCATTGCCGGTGCGTTGGCTACCCTTAGAGAGGACTCGTTTAACACTTTAAAACTTAACACACGACGCTTGCACACCATCGCTTGGCCCCAGCATTCTAAAACATTTCACCATAAATTTGTCACTCGACTTCCACTTAACTTTGAGGGAAACTCAAAGTACATTGCGACGTACCTTGAGTTGACAGTTGTTTCGTTTCTCTCGTTTAAGACAAATTGACGCAGAAATGACAAGTTGATTATATATAGTCAATTAAAAATACCAAACACACAAAAAGGAGTTTTCTACACCTTTCTTTGAACCTCCTACGAGGGAGGTTCAAAGAAAGATGTAGAAAACTATCGTCCAATTTCAATTTCACCTACTCTGTCGAAACTTTTTGAAAGACTTATACATAATGCAGTGTATCCTAGCTTACATAGCAATATTATTCCAAATCAACACGGTTTTGTGCGACGTCGCTCTACAGTCACTAACTTACTAGTATATACTACTGAACTATTTCAAAATTTGGATAAGAACAAGCAAACTGATAGTGTATATACTGACTTCCAAAAAGCGTTTGACAGGGTGGATCATAAAATCCTTCTTGACAAAATTGCATTTAACGGGATTCGTGGTAACTTGTGGCGCTGGTTTAAGTCTTATATAACAAACCGTAGCCAGAAGGTTGCTATCAATGGTTATGAATCGGATGTACTTCCTATTAGTTCGGGCGTCCCTCAAGGCTCGATTTTGGGCCCATTGCTGTTTATTTTATATATTAACGACATCAATAGTTGCTTTAAATTTTGTAAGTTCCTGTTATATGCAGATGATTTAAAAGTGTATCAAGTTATTAACACATATAAAGATCATGTTAACTTTCAGTCTGATTTGGATCGATTCTCTGCATATTGTGTAAGAAATAAATTAGCATTGAGTTTAAAAAAATGTGAATCTATAATGTTTACACGTAAAAAAAACATAAGTAACTTTACTTATGCTCTTTGTGATACTAATCTCGATAAAGTTAGTTATAAAGGATCTAGGTATAACTTTAGATAGCAAGCGTGTATATCACGTACAAAACATAATATCTCGTGGTTTTAAAATGTATAATTTTGTTATTAGGTCGTCCTGTAATTTCAGAAACGAGCAA
The DNA here is from genome assembly GCA_963580505.1 of Ennomos erosarius. Taxonomy (NCBI): domain Eukaryota; kingdom Metazoa; phylum Arthropoda; class Insecta; order Lepidoptera; family Geometridae; genus Ennomos; species Ennomos erosarius. The sequence continues at coordinate 7,999,635 of OY756992.1, read as the reverse complement.
ACGTACCTATTATTGTATAAGTCATTAATCCGTTCACAATTAGAATACGCCATGGCAGTGTGGAGTCCACATTATAATTGTTATAATAATGATATTGAACGAGTCCAAATGAAGTTTTTACGCTGTGTGCATTTCAGGTGTTGCCGATATACTATACCTTATGAAGATTTGTTAGTAAAATATAAACTTTTAGATTTAAAATCTAGGAGACAACAACTTGATGTTATGCTATTGTTTGACCTTTGTCACAACCGATACGACTGCCTAGACTTGGTCAACAGGGTCCGCTTAAAAGTACCGTTCAGGTCACATCCACGTGATACAATCAGTCACAAAACCTTTTCCATGGCTACCTGTCGCACCAATTCTGGTCATCGTTCACCTCTTTACTGCATGACTAAAACTTATAATGATAAATTCAACTGTTTAGATATATTTAACGATCGAGTGGGATGTTTTAAGCGTTCGGTGATAAGCCTGCTGGGTGAGGGCGGTGGGGTTGGCTGCGGTCAGTCATAGTGGGGGTTACTTGTATTCCTCACACTGTCACTGATTTGTTGTCAATCTTAAAATGTCAATCTTTATCTTTATCATTTATTTCTTATGACTTATATTCATTTTTGTTGTCCTTATCCGGCGCTTATTATTATTTTAGCGAGTAACTGCAAACCAGCCTCACTGTGACACATTATTCACGAACACAACGTTCAGATGCTTACTCGTATTGTGCTTTTGCATTATATAAATACTACATAAGTACATGTATATTATATTGTATCTTGTCTTGATATAAATAAGCATTCAGCTGTTAATATGTGGTCAATGATGTTGGTACACATCTATTTAGATTTTTTAGTATTACTTTTAAGATAAAATATGTATGTGTTACTGTTTATCTGATCCTTGAAAATATACAAAAAAAAAAGTCGAGGTTGAGTTGAGTGGAGTAAACTCGTGGTAACAACTTAGAATATGGAGGAAAGAGTCACTTCCTCGACTCGACACAAAAAAACGTTAGTAGATGTACTTACAGATTAATTTGTAAAGGAAAAATTAGAATCACGAGCGGGGATTTAACCCGCAAGTATAAAGAAAGAAAAATATGAAATATATCTCAAGAATATCTCAATAGATGGCGCTGACCAACCCCGTAAGTTGGTTTTCTATGGTGAAGGAAAAATTCGGACATGAGACCACTTGTCACGGTAGTTTAAGTAAAGGATGTCCCGGCTTGAGGGATGGATGGATGCAGGTTCAATTTCCGCTCGTGATTCTAATTTTTCCATTACAAATTAATCTGTAGATTACGCTGAGCAGACGATACCGCTATAAAAATAATAAATATAGGTCTATACAAATTATTCCATATCGTGTAAAACATGAATATAACTATCTTATACCTACATTTAATTTACACCAAGCCCAAAAACATAGAGTAGCTGCCACTCTAAAATTCAATGTTAACAGTTTAACCTTTTACATTTGTCTACAAAGCTCATCCACTGTGTATTGTGAACGTATATTTTTAGCTAGATAGGTATGATGGATTAATCCGCAGCAGGCTTCGAAGGGTTAGCATGCTACATCAGCGTTGTGGTTAACCCGCGCGCGACGGACGATGCGATACCTTTGGCAGAATTCACAGACTTTGGCGGATACGGTAAGTAGCCGAAAAATGTCTTAAAACTCTTCCGACCGAAATCTTTAAATTCTGTAAAAAATCAAAGAACAAAGATATAATATTAAGTCGTTTGTTTGCTTAATTGAAGTTCACAGTACTTAGTGGTACTAGGTAATTAAGTATTCACTCTTTGTTTGGACAGTAGGTACCTATAGCGAACCACACACTCACATTCACATACTGCCTATAAATACCACAAATATACCACACATCTATTTTAGTTTGTTAAGTAATTTTATCAAAATGAAAGATTGATATGAAATCCAAGAAAAGCCTATTTTTAATTTATTTTAAATTCCGTTTCAGCTTGTAATTTGGGCAATTCATTTCATGTGGGGGTGTACGCATGGTACAATGTATCACTAGATTAATGTAGGTATACGCTGGTGATATACGATTGTTGCGTAAGTACAACTACAATTGCTGTGCCTAATCTGATGGTTTATGGAACATTGGAAGCCTAAGCCTCGTGCAAATTGAAAATACAAACAAACGAACCGAAAAAGACGACCTACGAAAATTGGAAGCGCAAAAACCACAATCGTTGAATACTAAATTGCATTTTGAAAAACCAATTCTCTTTCTATCTAGCTGACTCGATAATTGCCGGTGATAATTGGTTTTCCGGTCATAAAAATGTAAAAATTGTTTGGGTTCCAAATCCGCCCTTTGCCAACCGGCTTTCAGAGGGGTGCTACTTATTTATATGCTAATGTGGCTGAGTAGAAATGCCACGCACGACTTAGGTGCTGCACCTGTCCAATTATAAGAACAACATTCTCTCTTATGTGCATTTTCATAGAATTTTCTGCATGGAAATTGAGCTAAATTTCGCACGTTTAAGCACGGCACGATGAAAATTTTGCTTTCCCTCTGGTAAGTCCTTATGTAAATATTAACTATAAAACGCTATGAGTACCTAGGTGTATTTTCAAATTCTCATTTCAGCAAAATGCTCCAATTTTTCTACAGCAATTTGAGGTTGCATAAAAAGATAGTGAAACGGGATAACCTGAGTTCAACCAGAAATATATGTGCTTACTTATCACCTTTCCGCCGTTATCCTTAGTGGTTTGTTGGTGATGTTTCTTCTTCCCCTTAGCATTAGTATTCATGGAAGTCAGCCGATCGAGTAAAGAATTTTGCGCATTCGGGTCCGATCCTGACGAGGGACGGACTATGCTGAGTGGTTGCCATTTCCTCTCTCCCTTTATTTTTTCTCCAACAACTTAATGGAGTCGTAAAGAATGGGCTGGCATTTCATTATAATGTATTAACTTTGGGATGAGTGGAGTGATTACGTGACACAGGCCGCCTTTTATAGGTCAATGCAGCTTTTATGATTCTGGTATAGTTACGGTTATTATATTTTTAAATAATAAAATTGTTTTTACCTACATTACTCTATCGAAAAGGAATTAAAAAAGCACAACAATTCTCATTCAATATCTATATAATAATTATTTAAAAAATAGTTATAGCTTGGGACTATAATAAAGTTGTCCAATGTGCTGTGGAATATTTCTGCCGAGTTGTTATAAGATATGCTATCGGTTGTATCAAATACCTCTCGGCGAATTTAACAATAAACTGAGTGAAGATTCGTCAATGAATGTCCAGATTCAAGCCAAGTATCTCCTCATATATATTAGATATTCCCTGATTGCATTCAAAGCATTTCACTTCTAAATTTTAAATGCACACCTACTCTGAGTCTTCCATATCTGATAATAAGACATCACAGACTTAGATGCAACCTGGACATCTTCATATTGCAAGTTATTTATCTTCTAAGTAAAAGCGTGTTTCGTCGTAGACTGTAACCATTACTTTATTATCAACAGGTAAGAGGATAGTAAAACGTAAACCTGTGCGGTTATTCTCTATGGAAACACAGATTCCAAACGATACGAAACCACGTCGTTATCGTGTCTTGTTCAAATCGTGTCACAGCGTTAGATATACCTTCGCTTCACATTAAAGTTATCTTTATTTTGAATAAAATATATTGACATAAGTGGTTATATCTTTCGATGTGTTGATGTTTCGGAACGCGTCTCGGTAAAATGACTCGATTTTTGACAGTTCAAATCGCGCCAATTCCAAATTCATTTCGCGCGGTTTTATTTTCGTTTCATAGAGAATAGACTTTTATGTACGATTAAGAATTCGCGTGGTTTCGAAGTAAGGAATCGATACGGAATAAGGGCCCTGTTTAATATTAAAACATACTTAGTTTAAAAACTGTGATTTACTTTATGCCATTAGCTTGGATCACCTCCCCCTTCTACTCAACACAATTTGAGTTGACATTTCATTTTAACAATAGTAAAGTGTCAGACAAAAGCAAAATCTCGAACAGTTACTCACAAAACGAATATCTCCACACAGTGCTACACAAAAGAGCATCAATTCCCAAGCGCTCTAACGCAGAAATTTATCTAAAGCAAATCTCATTGTTCAGTGGATCCGCTGAGACGTGAGCGGAACTCGCAAGTAAGACAAATTTCCATCGACTTGATTAAAGTTGTCAGCTATGGAACGCGAGGTGCAATCTACGAGCACATGTTTTAGGAGCTAGCAGGTAAGAATGAGTAAGATGTTTACCATAGCTCAAAAAAATTATTTCATCGGTTTTGAAATAATCATCATCATCATCAATAACAATAACAGCATGAAGATGTCCACTGCTGAACATAGGCCTCCCCCACAGAACGGCACCTCGAGCAGCTGCTCTCCTCCTGCATCCATCGGCTAGATTAGTTTCATTTATAAAAACAATACCTAATTTAAGTGGACTTTAGTACTAAATAGCTTAGACAGCAAGCCTATTGATTGATGATGATGGTAACAACAGCTTGTAAAACACCTTAACAAATTATTCTAACATCTCTCCTTCTATAGTAAATATTACGAGAATACGTGGGCCATATTAGCATTGCGATATGATGCGTTACTGTAAATTGGCAAATGAATAAGTTATAGACTATTGTGCTGTAAAAAGTGAAATAGAGACAACAATAGAGACTACAACTTGATTAAACCTGTATGGAGCTCTAAGATGATGAAAATGTTTCATCATCCCAAACGAAATAGGTGCGGTCTGCATAATGAAATACTTAACATGTTTTACATGAAGGAGCAGCAAAAAGTCTGTGGTATCCTGGTGGTCTCCGCTTGGTTAATTCACCCACTGTTTTTATATTTGGGTCTCTACAAAATTAAGTTACATACGAAATGCAACAGTAAACAGTCTAAACTTTTTATGATATTCAATTGTTTAGGCTCAAAGATATCTAAGATAGATATCAAAGACGAGAGAGCAGAAGACTTTTTACGTTGAATAATGGAAATGGGCACTAAAGCAGGTTACTCTGCCAGTCCTGGAATAATGCAGCAATAATTTCATGGTCTAGAAAGCGCAAAGTAAACTGGAGTAAATTGTATCAACGTAAATCAGTACATTGTTTCAAAAGGTGCTTTTGTGCATTAAATTATAATGATCTTATGTAGTAAAATTTTTACAAAACTTACCTATTTATTATAATATGGCAAAGTTTGTCATAAAAAAATTCAAATAAAATTTACAGATTACAGCCGATTTAACACAAAACCGTAATTCTACTAAATACACAATATACAAATATACCTATTTACTTTACTTTACAGATAACTAGGAAAACAAGAAATTCATGAATACTTACTCATTGATTTCAAAACTTTTTGCACCACGTTAAAATAATGATGCCACGTTCAGTTTGTTCACTAGGTTAAACATTAGGTAGATTTAGTCCATAAATAATAACTTTTATTGCAAGTTTACGTACTGTATTTGTTGATGTTGTGTAGATACTTATACGCGCAATAGTGGGTCTTAAGAGAGCTTATAGCACTACTGAATACAGAGAACCTTTCATGCAATAAGCTGGAATAACTGGCAAGAAACACACGTAACTTATACTGCTTTGTATTTTGAGGACTACTGATGTACTAAAATTCGATACTCATGACAGGACAAGTATATTTGGAAAAAGGGAAATATAACTCTATGTCTGGATGGGGTAGGACCATGGTTGATACGTGATCAATAGTTAAAGAATCCAAAATCTATTGAAGCGATTACTGGGAGTTATTATTACTATAAACAACGGAGCGCCTAATACCGCCATCACCCCAATACGTGGTCACTGCTGGATAGGGATGTGAGACCTAAGCTAGAAAAATAAACGTCTTTTTATAATCAATTGTTTTTTGGGCTAAAAAACTATGTATGCAAAAATGAATTTTGTAAAGAAAAAAATTATTGTGATTCTTGAGTTTCCGCACGATATTTTCCTTATGTAGGTATTATAACTATGTGATATTACCCGGAAACTCAATGGACTCCAAGCGCCCCGATTTCTCAAGTGAAAAATCACGTACAGAATAACGGTTACAGCGAAATATTTCTGAACGATATGTCTAATCCACAAAATCCTTGGCACGCGCCAGTACGAGGATTACAAATTCAAATAACGCACAGTCGTTTTCCATTATTGGCGCACAGAGTTCTGCTGCTGTAAGATGCAGTAGTAGAAGTATCAGAATATCCAACACGGTATCTTCTGTGAGTAGACTTGAAATTGCTCTTAAGTAAACTGGAGTTTACTCCAATTTTGGAGATTGTGATTCTAAAGGTTTACATGCAACGGCACTGCATTGTTGTTCCCCACATGGTGCGGTTGGCATGCAAATACGAGCAAGGTGAATATCTTGTAAAGAGACAGAGTTACATACCTGCTTATTCTTCAAAGAATGGGAATTTCATTGTATTAATATACAATGCTAATTTAATACGTGAAATAAGCTAAAAAAACAAGTCAGAGGTAAAGGTAGTTTCATGCTTATTTGAATTTGATTAACGAAACAAAAACATTTAGTTGAATGATGACAGGTCTAGTGATGTTTACAGTTTACCTATATTTATAGTTGCAGAAGAGAACTGTAAGGTGACGAATCTTTTCAATAAAACAAAGAGCATCCAAACGTAGAGCATGATAGTAAAATAACGAAAAACTACATCCTTAATGAATTGAAGTCAAACTTTCTAACAAACGCTAACAAATACACCAACAACAAATCGGTTCTCACGATCAATATTGCAGGCTCGTAGCGTTGCAATTGGAAGCGGCGAAGTTAAAGCAATACTTTATTATCTTATACAAAGTCTAATTCCAAGCGCACGCCAATGAAAAAGCTCGGAACTTTGTTATTGATTGTTGTTCCGTGTTCTAAAATGCACGAGCTGGAAACGCAGTGATGATGTATGGGGAATATGCGCAAGTATATGAAAAGAACTATTGAATATTATAAGCAAAAATACTACTCATACAGGAATTATCGTCTTCTCGCTGGTTGACTGACTGGACCTGGATTTATAAAATGAATAAAAAGTTCATAATGGTTTTGAGAAAAGAAAATGCTTCAAAAGCCTTGTATGGATGACAAAAAGCATTTTTGTTTGAGTTTATTATTGACCTAGACGTCTTTCTCGTTGAAGTTATTAAAGCTAGTTCAAAAAAACAACCAGCCATGCCGATTGCGGCTACGGTTTTTTTCTACTTTGGTTTTTTTCTTTGTTTTGTTTACTTTGTAGTGTACCTACCTAAATTACCATGTGCGAAATATCTCCCATAATAAAATACAAAGTTGATGTTCACCACGTAGGTGCCATGGGAGTTGCTTTATTAGCTCCGGCAGACTGACATTGGGGTGTGTCACTCAATCGTGCCGTTATTGGTACGTGACTGCAATCGCAGAATGGGAAGTTTCGACACGACATCGAATTGATGCCTTGCTAAATATGTAGCACTATTTAGTACCATGTCACAAAAAATATTGTTTCTTGTATTCTAGTCGCGGTTTTGTGTTTTAAAGATGGTTCCAACACTAACCTTTTCGGATGGAAATTTTATTTTTTATCTAAGTAGCATAGAGTAAACTACGCCCTATTTTTATATGAGTTATATTTTATATACTTGGTAATGTAATATCACTCCAGCAACACAGAATAAAAAAATCACGAAAGATTTAATAATATTACCTTACAAAGGGACGTCCGATACAACTCCAAACATAAGTCACAAATGTAACACCCTTGTGCCAGCCATATTGCGATGGCGATCACGCAACGCACACGCTTGAGTGACAGCGTGACAAGCTCAAGCTCCCTCAAAATATTGCATTCACGTTACGGAGTATTCTACGTAATATAGTTGATTTTATTATTACTTTTTGATCTGAGTACTGCATATTTTTGTCGATATAAACGACAATATAAATCCTGATTACAATTAAATTAAAATTGCTATGCGACGGGCTATGATGGGTTAAAACGGCCAGTGCTTCCTTTAAACTGTGCTTTATGTTTTTTTGTTGTTGTTGTTTTAGTTCATGTACTGCGCTGATCTTGTCTGAATATTCGATGTCATTTTTCATTTTGATTAGACAATAATTAGCTAATTTATCCACGAATTATTACGACACGATCACACAAATGAAGAGGGTATAGTCAATAGGTATTTGAAGAAATTATTGCGGTTGTGCAAACTATTGGTACGTGGTCCAATTATTTTAAGATTAATTACATGCTTGTTAAATATCCCATTTGCCGAATAATAAAAGCAGATCACATTAATTAGCCGTGTATCTGCTCTCTGATTAAGAGTGCAGTAGCGGGATGGCACCGGGTCACCTTTAATTGGCTCGCCGTTGTATTTAAAGGCACACCCACACTGCAGTTAAAATATAAAATAATTATTGTTTAAACAGCAAGAAAGACAAACATGAAAGCATTAACTCTAAAACTCAAGTCATAGTCATCGACAGTTCCAGGATGATATCTAGGATTGACTGGTTCCGTCTCCCACAAGTCTTGTTTGACGGCACCTGCATTGATATTAGCGAAACGGTCAAGAACTTGGGTGTGATCTTTGATAGAAAGTTATCAAGGGGACCTCAGCTAGGCGAGGTTAGCCGGAAGGTGTTTGCGTCTGCAGCATCACTCCGTAGGCTCCGAAATTTTCTACCAATCACCACAAAGACTGCTCTTGCTCAGTCTCTTCTTCTCCCTATACTCGACTACGCAGACGTCTGCTATCTGGATTTAACCCAAGAAAAGCTCAATAAGCTGGAGCGCTTACAGAATTTTTGCATCCGGTTCATATTTGGCTTGCGCAAGTATGACCACATATCCGATTTTCGCAAAAAGCTCAATTGGTTACCAATCCGCCGTCGCCGGGATGCTCACATTCTCTCCCTACTCTATAGCATACTGTTTATCCCTTCCACTCCGCATTATCTCAAAGAACGTTTCGTGTTTCTCCACCTCAGCCATGCTCGCTCCCTTCGGTCCACCAACACTCTGGAACTACAAATGCCAGTTCATGCTTCAGTTGCGTATGACCACTCTTATACTATACAAGCTGTCCGTTTATGGAATGAGCTCGTAAATATTCGTCACGCCAAGTCTATCGCCATCTTTAAAGACATGGTAAGGAAACACTATCTATCAGAACTATCTTAGCTAATTTTCTCTGGAATTTATCACTGACTATCAATTTACTTATATAATATATATAATATGTATATGTTATAATAATAATAATAATAATAATGTAAGTATTACATTTATATATTAATAGGAATAATTTATGTATTATATGTAGGTGTGTTATATTTTTATATTTATGGTTATATGTGTATTGTATTAGTATGTAGTATTATGTATAACTGCAGTTATGTATTATTTTTAGTAGGTAAGAGTATAAATTATTGTTTTATATTTACGAAATCTATCATGCACTTTTTTGTTTCATTGTTGTTCTTGGATGTAAGTTGTAACTGTTGCAAAACCACCCGTAATTTTTAGTTTTAATTCCTGTCCATACAAAGGTAGCCTGGAAGAAATCTCTTAATGCGATAAGGCCGCCCGTTGTTCTACCATTTTTTTATAAATTTGTATCTGTGTGCAATCTTGTTTATTGGTGTTCAATAAAGTATTATTGTATTGTATTGTATTGTATTAACTATAATTTAAAATCAGGTTTATATGAAATTTTATTTTTGACTTTGTTTTCAGATATAAAAAAATATGTCCTGCGAACATTAGACCGGGTAACCACAAAACTTATTTTAATGTTATAATGCTTTCAACCTTCAAATATTGTTTAGAATAAAGTGAGTGGCGCTTGGCAGAAATGTTTTGTAGGTATTCTTACCTACAAAACATTCCACTGCAGCAAACTTCCTCCTTTAGCGAAAAATAAACTTCCAAACAAAAATCTTTGATTACTTAAATCTCTATGAAATAGTAGAACATGTAGAACCTTACGTACCAACCTAAGTTTCGTTTTGTAAGTATAATATTGATATCCTTTAAAAAATGAGCCGCGACTTCACCATCTATATTTTTTTAAATAAATTTTTGTTTTATAGAGCGTTCGAATTTTGATATTTATACGATAGGACCAACTCATCAACATTACATTATTTATGTATTTGGCCCATAATCACAATAAAATATATTTCACTAAGTTATTTGCCAATATTTTTGTAAAATCCCAATCCAGAAACTCGAACTTCGGTGTGAGCATACCATTAGATGTGCGATATGCCGTCGAGGGTTAATGAATAGACTCCGACATGTGGACAGTTGTTGTTCTTGCCCGGGACAATGTTTTGTCTCGTAATTGCGTGATAGAGGTCGCCTCGGGATTAGATTTGGCCTGCTCTGGGTGGTACGCTATTTTACACAATATAAGGTGGCCGTTTGCCGCCGTATAGCGTCGGTGCTTGCAAATTTGCTTTCAATTCTGCGAAAATTGGATACAATTATTGAACTAACAAGCAACAGGACAAGTATTTGTGCCCGGAAAAAAAAGCGCATGGTCCTCGTAGTTCCTGCGTCCTTATATACAGGGAATCCTAGTTAGGGTCCAGGATCTATGTATGTGATCGTTGGACGTTATTTATTTATTTTATTTTATTTACTTATAGCAAATTTGTTCTAGCAGTTTCATTATTTTCATCAAATTTTGTTAGAATCGAGCTTAGTTATAACGATATTCTACTCTTTACGAGCTTCACTCGTAGGAAGAGAGTAGAATAAAAAATAGAGACAGCGAGAAAAAGAAGGAAAATAATGATCATGAATACAATGGGCCAATATATCTATATAACTATATTTTTCCATAGTTTATTACGTTCACACTTAAGAGATTTAAGCAAGCAAGCGTCTACGGTTTTTCCCGGGCGTGTAATATGTATGACACATCACGGCTCTATCGCCTATAGTGTAGCCTGTCTTCTTCAATATTTTTCTTCATTGAAAATACCTTTAATAACTCATTCAATCAAGCAAATCTACCCTAAACCTGTACCAAATTACTTCAATAAAAACTCTGTCTCAGAGCTAATGTGTTTAATTTTACGCTCCCAATATACGGTAGCACGGCATCGCGTTCAGAAACCACCCCATATTTCACTCGTTCGACGTGCGAGTAAGCATTCGTGACGCTGCGTGGCCATCCGCAGAATTAATGGCTTCTGTATTATATTCTGGTGGCGTCAAAATGTTGCCCTTACGACCTTTACTGTATAAAGTACCTAAAAGATTAATGTATTAGTGCTTTTAACCTTCAACCAGCTTATATAACACCCTATGCCTTGAACATTTATGTGGTGTCTGTCACTAACTAGGACGAGCAAAATGTTCCTCATTTGTGCGATTTTGAAGTGACGATGGCTCCTCGGTTATTTAACGAGGTTATTGCTCAAAAGTCGTGGGTTCTTGAGCTTTCGCTGAAGAACTTTGGCATGATGCATCTTTTTATACGAAATAGTCATGTATGCACGTGAACTGCTGAACAGTTTTGTGAACTAAATGGATAAAAAACGAGTTCAATTCGCTACGATAAAATTTTACAATAGTTAAGTATTTAGAACTCATACAAAACGAATATACGAGGTTTATGTAGCATTCCGGCTTTTAAATGACTTCCGCAGACCATCAAAATGGACGGCTTTTTAATATTGCAACAAATCCTATTACAAACAGCTTGGTGTTAACAAATCACACCGAGGTAAGGGCGACATAAAGCGAGCGCGAAATATTAATTTTAATTTATTCAGACTGTAAACCCGCTACGGCCGTAGCAGTAAATTAAGTAAGCGGAAGAAAGCTCATTTATTTTTGGGCGGATGCGGCGAATTTCACATCCGCGTTAAATACACAACCCGGCGAAACGCACACTTTCTCGTTTCGAGTGTTTTCAGTTAAAATTTAATTTCGGCCGGCAAATTGCTGTCTTTTTGTTATTCACTTTCTGAATTTCTGATGATGGAATTAGCTCGGTTTCTGATCATTAATTCATACGAGGATCATGTTTAATTGAGAATCGTTATTAATATTAATCAAAAGAATTTTTTCGCGTAGACTACGATTTGAAATTGGAATATTTTCTCGTAGCCATTCGAAAAATAAATCTTTAAACTAAACAGAATATGGAAAACTATTTACTCGCAAAGCTAAGAAAATCCACCAACTTGGGATATAAGCCAGCTGTCATCAGCAAGCCTAGCTTGCTTCATATTGTAAACACAACTAAGTATACGCAAAAAAGCTTTGCTTATATTTAGATACAATGTTACAGCAGCTGTTTTCAGTAAAGACGTCTTTTTCGAACGTTGTCGAAGGATGTAACTAATTTTTTTAGATCTTTTTAATGACTAAGGAAACTTCTTTTTTGGCTGTATTTAGTTATGGTTATTTTTTGGTAAGGAATGAACAAAGGAGAATGGACAAATGGTTGGAGGTCTGGTCCATCCACCTATACACATGTGACGTATGGTGTTCGCCAGGCTATAAAATAAAGTTTTAAAAATCAACAACACTTATTTTACTCACTTGTGTATGTCTTTAAGTTATTTTGAAGGGGAAATATAGTAAAACATAGAATATATAATTATATACCTACTATGTTTCCCCTTCAAAATGACTTATACACATACATATAATTATGTTTCTATTAAGGCATACACCCTTGAAATTTCTATTTTAACAATGTTACTCGTAGTTAGGCCAACTAGTAGACAGTTTACGTCTTCCCTCCTAGCAATATACATAAATTTGTACTTAATTAAACAATTATATTATTATGTCTTGAGGTGAATATTAAAACATTCTCCTATAAAAATTCATCATATGACCAAGGATTCAATTTTGAAAATACCTTACAGATTACTGTCTAATAATGTTTAAGATTTCAGTAACATCTATTATTTTTATTTTATACTCTTAAAATAGTTTTCACATAACTTGCCCACGTTTAAAACAAAACGTTATAAACAAACATATGCAAGGCTGTTTTTTAAAGCTAAAAAAATATTAATCAGTCATGGAATACCTATTGATTTCGCGACCAAGAGCCGACATTCGAGATATTTCCACTCTAAGCCATGTTAAAAGTTTTTTCAGCAATGATCCCTCTGTCGACTCCGAGCAACGCGATTGACCAAATACCTACAGATAAATAAAAACGAGGAAAACTTGGCAAAATAATTATTTCAGCTACACTTTGCTGGGCTTTTGGATTCAATAGAATATTCTCTATATTTTAGTTTCGAAATAAAACTTTATTTCGTTTAGTGTAAGTATCAAACTGGTCTGAGCATAAAATATAATGAAACAAATTAAATGCAATAGTAAGTAGTAAGTATGTGTCCATAAAACTTTACTTCAATTTATGGTATACTATAATACCATTACAACGACCAACATCGACCTACATGCTGCACGCTGGCGACACACTGAGTTGCGATTCACTACGACTGACAGTGCAACAGCATTGCTGTGCGACTCATTATAATTTGACATTTGGTACACTAATGCGACATATACTGATGGTGCAACAAAAGTTTGACACCACTCTAGTGTGATACCGTTGTAGTTAGGATACTCCTCTAGTGCGACACCACTCCTGTGCTATATCACGCAAGCTATATCAAATAACGGTTAGTTTATAATTATAACGGTTTAGTTTATTTTGTTTTAACAGTAAGTTTTTATTTTGTTTTTTTTTTTAGATTTTAATTATGGTACCTACCTATAACTTATTCAATGTGGAGTAGTTTTGCATTTGTTTTTTAGTCTTCAATTATTTTCAATTTGTTTAGGCACTATACATAATAACTATTATATACCTAACAAGAGAAAAAATAATTCAATCTTACAGGACTAGATAGAAACTAGTGTGCTATAGTTTCACACTTACACACAACACTACATGTACATATCCTTGCACGCAATAAATCATTGCTTTCATTACGCCTACAAGCAGGTACGTGAAACTAGAAAATTGCCGTGTCGCGGGAACAACGAGGGAAAATAATTTATTACTCGTCGACCACAATATTACTTACGACAGTCGGAATCGAAATATCTATTTCGTAGACTGGCGATATAATAAAGTCAGTAGATCAAAATCAAGCTTTACTATCCGAAAATGTAGGAGAGATTTGAGAGTGTCGAGATCTAAGCAGAACAATATTTAAGGTTCAAACATGAAGTGTATAAGAAACTTATATCAAATCCTCAGAGAACTTCTCTGAATCAATTTATTATGGATCTCTTGAAAGCTACATTTTGGATTTCTGGAAAGAATTTAGTGGCTGTATTGGTCTGTTCGTCTGTTAAATCGTGAAGTCATTCAAAGTAGCGCATGGTAAAGGTGGCGCTCTCTCGGGGATGTCCTATGTTCAGCAAAGCGGACGTCTTCGGGCTGATGATGATGATGATGATGATATTTTCAAACAAATACATTTTTCTATGATGAAGATTATACCGATTACTTGTCTAAAACCAATTTAAAACACTCTAAATACCCTTACTGTAATACAACGGTCATGAGAGAAAATAAAAACATTTTTCTCTCACCGGAAAACGCATGTCATTCCGACTTTCCGGGACGGTCCCGACGTCGTTCCGACATCGCCATTTTATCGCACACCGGTCCGGTAGTGTGAGACAAATGTGTTTTATTAGGTTGGGTAAAGAACTAGGCGGGTATTTTCTACGTTACTTATTATTTGGGGAGACAATTTTGTACATTTTTTATGGGTACTAAGAAGACTCTTGGGTGCCCATTTTTGATTAAGTATCCTTTGTTCCCTTTGTGTCTTTTTAAACCACTTTTGTTTTCTGTTTTCTGTTTTCTTTATATTGGTTTACATTTGATATACTTACTTAATTAGCATGAAAAAATAATTGGGAATGGAAAACATTTATATATCAGACACTAAAAATAATCTATAGTCGGTATAAAACTATTTAACTATTAAATAACACTATATAATCTATGTTTCTGTTGTGCTTTGGATTATTTAAGCAGTTTATTTTATTACATTACGTTACCGAAACCCCATACAATAAAATTATCAATTTGTTTGAATATAATCGATTTCTTTGATTTTTTAATTAAACACTAATGTTATTACTCAATTTGTGTCTTTCATTTTGAATAACTAAGCCCATGAAAATTAATGGAAGACTATTATGTACTCGACATCGCGCCAATTAACAGGCTGAGCACGAATTCGATATTGCTCGTAACTTAATGAGTCTGTAACGACAAACTGCGAGGCTACCGGCTTGCATTCCGACCTAACTAGATAAGGTATGTATGTTTTGGGGACAACGACCTTATGGCTGGAGCTACTGTAATTTTATTATTCGAAATCCTGTTCATGTTTGTTCATATGTCTATTTGAAATCGTATGTTCATATTTCAGTTTACATGATAGTCGTAAAGCCAAGTCAGAAGCCGGCCGGTTTAAAAGTTCTGATGCCAGGGGTGACCACTTGCACGAGAAAAAGAAGAAGCTAAAGATATCCTAAAACAGTAAGTAAGTAGGTATAATCGACAAGTGTTTCTGCCCCACGCACATTTTATTCACGCACGTAAGGTACTCTGATTCGCTGGTTGTCCTTCCAAATGCGTTTTACTTGCAACATCACGCGTTAACATTTTATTTACAAAATTATATTTATTCTCTATTTATAAACATACTACATACTCGGCTGATAGCTAACGAACAGTAAGCCATCGTATATGACTGCCAAAAAAGCACGTACCTGCAAAGTTATATACACATATTTTTTTGCCCACTGCCAAAACTCAAAATTCATTTCACAAATAATTGAAACAATATTAAATTTTTTTATTTACCTTTCAATACAAAACGTTTAAAATGAATCGCACAAGTCCTGTTTTATTCAGATAAACGAAATGTAAATTTGGCAAAAATTATTAATTTTCACCGAATCGAAAACGGAGACTGAATATTGCCAGTTCGAAGCTCTCTTCTCCCTTTGCTGGGGTAGCCATGCATTATTTTTTACAAGGATATCAACTTTCCTTGACATGCTTAATTGTTACAAAAAAGTAGGTACTAAATGGTTTTTTTTTTCAGCATATACATCAATATGTGTCCGTTTTATTAAAGTTGAATTTATAAATAACCGTTTTTAATAATTTCATATATCATTTTGTTTATATTAGGAATTTATTTATTAGTAGCTGACCCACCCGTTAATTAGTTTTAAGTCCTAACCTGTTTTTGGGTAAGAGAGAAGGGAAAGGTAAAAAAATAGGGGAAAAGGATGAATGGAAGGGACGGCAATAGAAGGTGCATTTCCCTATTTTTTTACCTTTCCCTTCTCTCTTAGGTACCCAAAAACAGGTTAGGAGATATTTAGGTTAGGAGTACAATTATTTTTATTGAATTTACATTTTTAAATGTTTTTCCGTTTCTTTTATTATTTTTTTAATTTTTTTAAAATTATTTTTGATAAACAAATATAATTATAATATGCGAACAAAAAAAAATCTTGAAAAAAATTACATCCTCATTGCTTGGGCAACCCGCACTTGGCCGTTTTAGAAAACAAAAAGTATCCTTAATGTTATTCTGCATAATATCCAGCAAAATCCGTTCAGTAGTTCCTGCCTGATGCGTGTTCAAAGGGACAGACAGACAAAAAATTCAAAAAAAAATAGGTTCTATTTCTATATCGATTAAGAAGCGCAAATCGGTCAAAATTTTCCAAGAATATTCAATGTACAGATTAAGCCCAGTTACAGTTTTATTATATGTATTGACGATTGATATGTATTAATGTATTCATTGATTTAATTCTTTACTGTACTAAACGAGTATAATAGGAGGACTTATTTCTAAATAATTTTCAACCAGTCACGCAACACAGGGTTGAGAAATTCAGATGTAGGCGTGAATTAAAATTTGTAGGAACAAATTTTGCAAAAACATAAAACAATATTATCACTAGAAATGTTTAAAAATAATATCTGCCATGAGCCAATGAGTCATCTTTCACATTGAAGATTCTTGCAATTTGTACAAACTGGTCACCCTACATGCGGCTTGTAAGTCCCACCCTTCTGTACGGCAGGCCTCGTCATTAGGAGTGGGCACGCAAAGGGAAATTATCCTCACTTAACCCTCCTGGAGGCGTTAACTGGCACCTCAGAGGAGAGCACTCGTGACGATTACTTTATTATACGAATTGGTACAATTTTTCTTGGGAAATAAAGCTTAATGCGGTGTCTGTGGCGGTTTTAGACGTAGTAGAGGTTTCTGGTTTTATTTTACTCAAATAAAAAATCTTGTGAACATTATTTCTACATCTTAATGTAGATTATATTAGGTATGTCATGGTTATGGAGTTATAAAACCCAAAAGAAATATACATTCAACTTTCTTGTCAAAACCTTATTATCGTAGCATTTAAATAGGTTTATTATGAATCATCCTATTTAGCTAAAAAATGAAAAAACTAGCCAAAAGTATTTTAGAAGGCTAAAATGATCAACCTATAACTATGGATGAACCTACTGTCTCTTTAGTAATTTCTTATTCCTAATACATATAAGTATCAAAGACTTATTTCAAATTAGTATATTCAAAGATATCTACTACCTAAAATGCAAATAATAATTATAAAAGAAAAAGCGGCAAAAGTATATTTTTTAAAACGCATTCGCACCGATAGATCACTTACTTTACAGCAAGCTGTCCAAGTATAAAAGAAATCTAAAAAGCATTTTACTATAACTAGAGTCCAAATCGGCATGAACCTTGGCAAATCTTTAATCTTGTCCCTTCAATTCACGAGGTCCGATTGTTTTTCCGAGTGAGTGCATCAAAATAACAATTCGTTAAGGCTCTGGTTGGCAACCCTCGGCACCCTTCGTACAACGAATACCTAACTGCCCGAGGGTCGAATCTCGGTAAAATTATTCGTGTGAAATTACGTCTGACCCGTCTCATAACGAGTGACGTTACAAAAACTTTGATGTTTTCTGGTGATCCACGAAACTGCTGTTAGCTGTTGTGTGCTGTTATGTGCACCTATGAAATAAACTAAAATAAATAAATAAAATAGAAGTTAAAAAAATTGGTTAAGGCGCTGAATGCTCCCAAATCGACTATTTTGAACGTGATTATCTCAAAATGTATACCTTTTACAGGAATGAAAAAAATGCATGTTAATACTGGTCATATCTTCTTTCCATCTGCCGAAACCGAAACAGGTTTACGAAAAGTTTTCTCGATAGAAAAAAATCGTGAAGTGACCTCTAAAAAATCATTCAGACGTCCTAAAAGGTTACATTATAATAAGACACCCCATTGAAATAAATCGTAGTGTTAAGTTATGTTTTAATGCATCCGTCCGTAAGCTTATTTTTTTATAACAATAAGCATTTGTTTTATAACTAATTATTTGTATCAAAAATGGAAAAGTCGAAGTGCAACGCAACGTAATCGCCATATTTTTGCTATGCATAAAGCAACCCTATAGGGTACAAAATAAGTTTCAAGTTCGTCTGCTGTAATAAACGTGCTCGCATTGGGTCCTGTCAGCGTCTTAATCAGAAGTGTATCCTTTGCACTATATAGAGATTGTAGGTAGAGCTTGTGCCGAGGCAGTTACCGGATGAGAAGAGCCAAAAACTGAGGTAAATGGCGTAACGTAGTAGAGAACGCCGATGGTTATGATTTTTCTACAGAATCACGCTAAAAATGACGAATTTAATGGAATAGTAAAGATTTATAATAGGTTGTATAGCGTGATGCCTACATTGTCAACAAAAAGCGCCTAACAGCGGTCGCATCAAAGCAATATGTCGCGTGTAGACAACAATTTGGTAACAATCGATTGGCGTGCCTCAACAACCAAATATTAGCATTGACATAATGACAAAGCCGCAGAGTCAATGGGATTGCTGGCTGGCTTTGCGGTCTGCCGGTCTGTGTTGCGTGAAGCGGCTGCACGGTAATGTTTTGTCAATACTTTGCTTCACCATAATATTGCACTGCGCATATTGGGAACTGTACTGCTAGATACCTAGACAGAGTTCACAATGAAGACTGTTATAAGACGGTTATATTAATTGACTAATGAAATATTTTAATTGTTATTATTTTTTAAATTATTATTGCGTATGATTAATGATTAATAATTCGAATTTACAATGTAAGTACTTCTTAATTTTGTATTTTTGTGTTACCTATGAATATTTTTATTATTGAAATTATTATTATTTTTGACATGTAAATTGATATTTATGAATAAAATGATTATGATTAAGCTTGAAGTTTTTTAATAACTAGATAGTCCCGTATTTGACCTTAATAATCTCACCTGATGAAAAAATTATGACGACGTGGTCTACGATGGTACATGCATGCCTAGAGGATACCTATTATTCACTCATGACTTGAAAAGCTTCAGATTGAACTTATCCGGAATCAAATACGCTTGTAAAGTGTTTCGTTCCATCGCTGCTACAAATAAGTACAATGTTTTAGAAATATTTCATGCTGATAAGTAGGTACTGACATGTCTTATTGACTTATTCGTTACTGTGATGATCAAAATTTGGATTGAATGAATGAACTTACTCAGTTGAACTAGAAAGTCTCATAAACTTGAGTGCAAATAAAAAGAAACATCAACATTTACGAATTAGGTATACTGACGTAATTTCATTACAGAATCCTTGGTTTTTACGCCTACACTAAATAAATAAAAAAGTTTTGCATAAAACTCTGAGCAGTTTCATATCACGTTTCATCGAGCATCGGAGACGTATCAAAGTATAAACGACAATAGATGCTCAAGTGGCTTCATTTCCCAAAGTGATACAACATTTTCTCTCCAATCCACTTTCATCTAGCACTGTACGTGTACAATATAGCTACAACTGCAGTACTGTAGTTTGAGAAGGCTGAAGCACGTCGAAAAGGATGATAAAAAGTATCTCTATAGGTCAACTACCTTGCTATTTTCGTCTTACAGTCAAATATATCTGTTCTTTTTTGACAAAAATTAAAGAGCACCAATGCAAAATAAAAGGATGAGTACTTACTTATTCTTATGAAGTAACTTTGCTACTGTTGTGAATTGTGAAAAGTCTGAAAGTTACCTTTAGAGTTAGTTTGTACTTTTGTCCATTCGTCACACGTAACGTTTCAGTATCACTGTCACGTACAGTCCCGTAGAAAAGTTTTGTTACTCTCCCGTAATTGTTACATAGAAATACAAACTACTCAGAGATACTATCTTTTTTAAGGTCTATAAGTAACCCACTAAAGATGCAATAAAAGAAAGGACAAGTAGCGTGTGAAAACCGTCTTTTCTTGGTTCCGATCCCAAACACTGCAGGCAGGTACTGTGACCATAACCATACCTGATAAGCGATAACCGTAATAGAGTGACATAATTACTCATCAAACCTATCTAATTGCGATTTATTCATTCAATTGTAGAACAATGTGATTTCTTTTGTTGGATAATGTACATCTCTAGAAATCCAACTAAAGCAATACCATTTTTGCCTTGTGTTCGATATATTATTATTATTATGTTTTATTTGATAACTTTCGAAGCCGCGCAGTTATGAAAACCATTAACTTTTTGTTGTACAATCATGATTATAGGGTGCGAAATTGTTTTCTAATTATTCTTTCTTCTTTATCTGGCACTTTTGAAATATTTAATTTTTATTTCTAAGCTTAGAACTAAGTGGATTCCAGCCCGTAAGGTCCAACCTTTTCTAACAATTTGAAATACCCGAGAAATTCTCAAATAAATGAAAAATTGTTTCAATTACTCCGTCAATGTTTCAGAAACGTTTTCGCGAGGAATTCATTTGAGCTGTCATTTTAGGGATTTCGACAATATTGAAGCTCCGTTCTCGTTTAAATTAAAGATGACGAATGAGAACTGCCAATCACGGACTTGGGTAGCTCTTGGTATAATGAATCTCTTTCTTTAAAACCGTTGGTTTTAGTCGAAAGTTCAAATGTATCATTGAATGCAATGCAACATACATACCTAATAACAAAATGGTTTCTATGATCTTTACTGTCGCAGTTTTACCTGTTACAGTTATCAAAGAGTTAACAACAAAGAACAAGACAAACAAAAACAAACATTAAATACAACAAATTCGATGCACCGTTCATTGTTTTTCTAATAAATATGATGGAAATCAAATATTAGTTATGTACAGTTACAGTCGATCATATAAATTATAGTGCAAATAAGAAGCTAGACAAAATAGTTATTTCTCTACCTTTAACCTGCATATCTACCAATTTTACTAATTGTTTTTTTGTTGCTATGCCTTTTTTGACCATCGTATACGTAAATAAAATTAGGACTGCTAAATTGACAACCCTTTTAATAGGTACCTGCACAATTGGCGGATAGGTAGCTATCTAAAACGTGAGCAAAAACTGCGTCGGGGTGATATATTGTATTCTATGCATGGAGCTTTTAAAAAAAGAAGGAGGGAATTCCGTCTGATCCGAAACTGAAGCACCCTTAGGAAGCCGGAACGCTTTGTACGTGCGAGCGGAACACGCACACACTCACATCATACGCAGCCGGTCGCCCTACTTTCATCTGACACACATATGTAATATGTCCGCCATTTTGGGCTTCAGTTCGATGTCAATCAAAACTCACCCCCGTATTCTAAAACATTTCACCAAAAATTCTTCACTTGACTTCCACTTAACTTTGAGGCAAACTCAAGGTAAATCGCAACGTACCTTGAGATGACAGTTGCTTTGCTTCCCTCGTTTGAGAAAAATTGACTCAGAAATGTCAAGTTGATTATATATTGTCAATTAAAAATACCAAAACACAAAAATAAGGTGAATTCAAGGTTAAGTCGAGTGGAGTAATCTCATGGTAACGACTTAGAATATGGGGGTTAATCCTTCTGTTTTTTATTTCATCCATGATTCTACGTATGTATTTACAAACAAAAAAGTATATAAGTATTGTATCAGTTATCTAGTTCCCATAGTACAAGCTATGCTTAGTTTGGGGCTAGATGGCGCTGTGTGAAATGTCCACACATTAAAAAAAAACTGAGTCATCATAGAAATCCACAAGTTTATAAAAATGGGATTTATTTCCTTTCATTGATATCTTGATTCTCCACTCAAGGGTTCAGTAGTAGGACATCACGTTCAAGTTTTTGGAATCATTTTCTTAATTTTTGCCTTTCCCTATAATATTAAGTCTTATCGAACTTTGGCACACTCTTTCAAATGAGACGTTGAGTAATTTTGTGAAAACCCAGTTCTAAAATAAATTATTCATTGGCGACGAAACGCCTCAAGCTCCCGTATTCATTTCATTTCTGAATCTGAATTTTACTTTTCTTTCGCCTTTTTCTTTGCAAATCTTACCTTTAATAAATTTTAAATAAGCTTTTAGATTAAACAAAGTACTTACAAAGCGGAAACTTTTTGGTCTTTGCTGAAATGAATGTTATCTAATTGTAATGAAAGTTCTTGTGCTACCTAATACTAGAGCTTTCAGATAAAAAAAATCTACTTACACTTTAATCTTAATAAAATATTGGATCACTGAATTAAGACGGATTTATCAATGAAAACTGAAGACATGCGTTGGAATAATACATACTGATAATTTTTTTTTTGTACTACTGTATAAATTGGTCGCACGCGGATACCACAAAAAGTTTGCATCACTGTTTTGCTAAATTTAAAACTGTTTTAAATAGGTTTTTCCTATATCTTAGTTAATAGAAATCTTATTGTATCTAGTCTTGTGAATATTGTTAAATTAGTCATTAAACTTTGGTCATTTAATTAAAACCTGAGGGCCTTGAATTGAAAATTTATTAACTTTTGGTATTGTTAATAAGTCAGTAATTTACAAAGTAGCATTACCATTATTAATTAGAATAATCTATAAATTATGTTATAGCAACTGTTGGTCTTCTAAAAAGGAATTAAGTAAATAAAAGTCTCACAATTTCTAAAGTATTTGTGTATTCATTTGCATCCATAATATTATTTCAGAGCTTGTTCATTGGAGAGCTAGAATACGTGGGTTCAAATCCCGTTCATTGAAAATATTGTTTAGGAACTAAAATATGTTTATAACGTAATATTTTAGCCTAAAAGCCTAAGTTATCGGCAATAAAGTCTTGCTATAGCGATTTTCGCAAAAACCCACGAAGTTCCTTAGGCGGCCTAAAAGCCACCACCCTATAAAATAACATTAGGTACCTCTACATTTCGGTATCACTAACATTTTCACACATAAACGTCGAAAGTTGGTTCCAAATGGT
The DNA here is from genome assembly GCA_963580505.1 of Ennomos erosarius. Taxonomy (NCBI): domain Eukaryota; kingdom Metazoa; phylum Arthropoda; class Insecta; order Lepidoptera; family Geometridae; genus Ennomos; species Ennomos erosarius. The sequence continues at coordinate 7,976,217 of OY756992.1, read as the reverse complement.
TTCACATAAAGCAACTAAAACAAAGTTAGACTGAGGGCGTTATCGACGCTTCTAATAGCCGGCGATTGGTTTACACTTTCCAACTAAAGTCATTGGTGGGGATCTCAAAATATTGCATGTATAGAGATGTTACTACTTTTGGAATGGCCGGATCCTGTTGCAATTAGAAAAACAATATGTTAAGACAAAATTATTTCAAAAAAGAGTAAGTACAGTACAGTGAAAATATGGCTTAATAACGCATGTCATCAAAAAACTAAATTGTTATTTCAAAAAGTTCTATAATTATAATAATATTATAAGTACAGTATAGTTTTCCCACTTCCACTATTATGTCTAAGCGCAATGAGAGCATGACAGCAATAAAAATGTCTCTGCTATTTTCATAAATTTCTCTTATATAATCTTTTCTTTAAAGAAACGCGCTATACTTGCCAGAGGAAATCCTTTGCCAAAGCACTCTGTTCTGTTTTACGAATTTGATTTTGGCAATCATTGCAGTTAGTGATCGACTTGATTTTGACAGCTCGCCGGATGCCGGAGCTGCCGGAACTGTCAGAGGACCAAAAAGTATAATATAACGTGCCGGAGGACTACAACATTTCTGTTACAGGGATAAGATAACGTTTTGAGATACGCAAATTGTTGTTGAGAATAGGTTTCCATGCGCCTCAAGCGATGTGTGTAAGCGTATGTTATTTTACTTGTTAGCTCCAGGGATTGTGTAGAGACAATACGCTTGTGGCTTCTTGTAAAAGTTCTCAAAACAGTGTTAGTGAAAATTAATGTGTCTTTTCAATGATTTTGAAGCTAAGGACAGAATTAACTTAGTTTTTTTTGTTGCTATACTTATTTACCTATAATACGCCATATTATTATTTCACCTCTGTACAATTGATATATAAGCTATATAGGTAAGCACTCATATACTTAACTATAGCGAAACTTGACTGAACAAACTTGAGTGAATAATACAGTTTCTATAGGCTATCGGTAGCGGTCACTTGGTACCTAATTTGGATAGGTGACCGCTGCAAAAAGTGTTAAGTATTTATGAACGCTTACCGAACTTACCAAGCTAACGTCAAACCGTCGGTCCCAGATTTTGTTATTGCCAGATTATTGCCAGTATAAATAATAATTTCTAACATTTGGAACATTTCTAATAAGTACACGGTATTTCCTGCCTAATCATGCAGGGATGACTTAAGTAGTCTAGTTCATTTATGCACGCGGTCTACTGACCTGTTGAGTTTTAATCAGATTGGAAAATTGGTTCCGTAATTTTATTAAGCGGGCGCATTGAACGGTGTATGGGTGGTTTAATTAACAATCAACCCCAAAATAGGGGTGGGTTGGGGTAGGACATAACTCAGCCTGTCCGGGTAGCCGTCGGGTCTGACGTAGGCTCTAGTGTCATGGAAGTATATACCTACACACACGTCTATGCCTGTCAATGCAACGCACGCAGTAATCAGGTGACCCAGGTGATCATAGTGGAATAGACCAATATTTTTTTTATCTTTTAGATTTTATTTCATTTGATAAATACAGTTTTATTGTTTTGTCAAGCAGAAAGTTATACTCCGAGGCCAATATGTAACTTTTACTTTGGCGTTGAGACCCGGGTCGTTCCCATCTGTTCTACTATTTGTTCTACCAATAGAACAAACAGTGGTCAGATTCAGCCAGTCGTAGGGGGTGAAATAAAAACGGTGGTTCCAAAAATGTACTAGATTTTTATCTATGATCAAATGAAATAAATAGGTACAAAGTTAGATGTGTCGTGCGTGCGTGGGAGTCGCAGCGACCGAATGGTGGAGCGGCGCGCCTCGCTGCCTAGCCGCGCGTCCTCGCGTTGGTGTGCGTGCGTATGTCCCGTGCGTGTGCCGGCGCACACTAGTCCATGCGTTAGCGTAAACATGCTGCCGCCGTTGGAACGGTCTGTTCCAATATTGGTAGTGGGCAGAGCCGGTTGAAGGCTCTTCTCATTGTGCCTGTTGCTGTGAAGATGTCCGCCACGCGGTGCACACCGTCGGTGCCGGGGAAGACAGCAGTGACTCGGCCCAGCAACCAACGGTTGGGGGGCAGGCGGTCGTCTTTAATCAGGACCAGCTCTCCTATGTGTGGGTGTCCTCGGTCCTGCTGCCATTTTTGTCGTTTCTGCAGTTCTGAAATATATTCTTGGTAAAAACAATTCCAGAACTGAGCTTTGAGCGACTGCGTCCTTCGATATCTCGTTAGAGTTCAGATTGGAGTGTCTTGTACCTGGGGAGCAGGCAACATCGTAAGAGTACGTCCTATCAAAAAATGCGCAGGCGTCAGTGGGACTAAGTCTGAGGGGTCTGAGGACAGAAGAGTGGTGTGGAGGTCGTGAGTTTAAAATGCCTTCAATTTCTATCAAAACCGAGTTCATCTCCTCGTAGTCGAGGTGAGCCATAGCTAAGACTCGTTTCAAGTGGTGTTTTACTGACTTAACTGAACTTTCGGCTAGGCCATTGAAGTGAGGACTATAGGCTGGACTGAAATTGAAATTAATTCCCTTTTCAGCTGAATATGATATTATATTATTAGAGTTTTGTTTAAGAAATTTGGAAATTTCATTATAAGCCCCCTTGAAGTTAGTAGCATTATCCGAATAAATTGAAATCGGCTTGCCTCTGCGGGCTATGAACCTGTTTAGGGCAGATAAAAACCCTTGAGTGGTTAAGTCGGTGACAAGTTCGATGTATATCGCACGGACTGCCAAACAGACAAATATACATATATATGCCTTTTTTAATCTGCACCCTCTACCCTTTCTGTCTGCTATAAGTATGGGTCCGGCATAATCGACCGCCGAGAAGGAGAAAGGGAAGTCTGCGTGCAGTCTCTGCTCGGGTAAGTTGCCCATGATAGGCTGATAAGTGGCGCCTGAAAATCGAACACATTTAATGCATGTATGCGTCGTTTTTCGAGCTAGACTTCTGCCATTAACAATCCAGAACTTATGTCGCAGTATAGCTAACAAAAGCTGTGGACCAGGATGTAATAGTATTTTGTGATATTGCTCGACCAATAATCGAGTGATATTGTGTGATGCGTGCAAAAGGATCGGATGTTTTGTATCGTAATCATAGTTTGAATTTGATAATCTGCCTCCTACTCTCATGACTTCCGCTCTGTCTAGTAACGGATTTAAATTCAATAGCTTATCTTTGGATGGCAGTGATTTTTTATTTTTTAATAGCGAATACTGCTTACAAAACGTATCCCTTTGCACGATTTTACAAAGTGTTTTTAAAGCACAGTCAAGTTCCGATGTCTTTAGTGGGCCAGTGAACTTATTTATATTTTTATTTTTGCAATTGTGAATGAAGCGCTGCACATATGTTGTAGTGCGCTGGAGTTTACTGAAATCTGAATACCTATCTGTGAAATAATTCTGATGAGGTTCACTGGCGGACACTAGACATTGAACTTTGACCTCGGGTAGGTTGTCAATGTGTACGTTCTGTGGTTGTGTTGGCACCTGTACTTCCGTGTTGTGTATGAAGTATGGACCTTCCCACCACAAAGAAGAATGTTTGAGTTGCAATGCGTTTAAACCCCTGGAGCCTATGTCGGCAGGATTTAAATGTGTGGGCACATAATTCCATGAAGAAGGTTCAGATTTTTTTGTAATTTCGATGACTCTATTGTAAACAAACTGTTTTAGTCTTTGTTTACTGCATGTTTTGATCCAACCCAGTACAATGGTCGAATCGCACCAAAAGAATTCTGCGTCAATAGTGAGACGTAATGACCCTTTGACCTTGTTGGCTAACTGAGTGCCTAAAAGGGCTCCACAGAGCTCTAACCGTGGCATAGTTAATTTTTGTTTAAGTGGGGCCACCCTACTTTTGGCTAGTACTAGATGCACATTTACCCTACCGTTATTTGTGACTGATCGTAGGTATGTATTTGCTGAGTAACCCTGGATCGAGGCATCGCAGTAGGTATGGAGCTCAACCTTGACTACGTTGTCACTTAGAACCCTGCGCGGAATTTCGATGGTATTTAATTGAGGTAAGTGTTGTATGAAATTGTCCCATTGAGCTTGAATTTCGTAGGGTAGTGGGTCATCCCACGAAATTTTGCTGGCCCATAAGGCCTGTAATATTACCTTGGCTTGTAATAGACAAGGGTTAATCAAGCCGAGTGGGTCAAAAATGTGTGCTATGGTGGCCAATACGGTGCGTTTGTTTGTTTGTGTGTTGTTGTTGTGTTTGTCTGTGTTTTGTGTGAGTGTTGTGGGGGTTAATGGAAACAACAGTGTCTCCCGTTTACATGCCCATTGTAAACCTAATGTTTTTGAAAATTCGTGTTTGCTTGGGTTCACGAGACCATCACTATTGTTTTCATCAACAATTTGATTGAGCATTGATGTGTTGTTTGAATGCCATTTGCGCAGATGAAAGTGAGCAGCCTGGAGTTCATGAATGACACCCCTACATATGTCTATAAGCCTTTGTTCATCTTCGTGACCACTTACGAAGTCATCAGCGTAAAAGTCAGATATGATTGCCTTGCTTACACTTTCATCAGCGCAATCATGGCCAAGCTGTATGAGGCATCTGAATGCTAAGTACGGAGCGTAAGTTACAGTGTTTAATTTGTATTGTTTGATTTCTTGAGATGTGTCGAACCGCCAGAATATTTGTTGTAAGCTGCGCTGACTTTCAGTTACAATAATTTGTCTGTACATTTTTTCGATGTCTGCAGTTACAACAAACTTTCGCTGACGGAAACGAATTAAAATGCTTATTAAATCATCTTGTATAGTAGGGCCAACGTGTTGGATTTCATTGAATGACTTCCCAGTACCTGGGCGGACAGCTGATGCATCAAAGACTGTTCGTAATTTAGTGCTAAGGCTATCGTCACGCTGAACCCCGTGATGTGGTAAAAAAAATGACGTTTCTGAGTTTGTGGTGTCTGTATTTTCTGACATGTGACCTAAAGTTAGGTATTCCTGCATGAAGACTGTGTAACTCTGTTTGAATGAAGGATTTCGTTTGAATTTATGCTCTAGCGCGTGAAGCCTGTTTAGAGATAGTTCTCTTGACTCACCTAAGCATCGAGGTGATTCTTTTAACGGGATGGTGACCACAAATCTGCCATCTGGCTGACGGATAGTTGTTTTATTGAAAATGTCTTCACACTCATTCTCAACCATAGTAGAGGTTTGTTGAATGGTGCCGACTGATTCTGATTCGAAGAACCTATCAAACTTTGCTTCGAGCTCAGCTTGGTGTATGAAATTGCAGTGGACTGTATTTTGTTTTGTGTTGGTGTCTCTGACTGTACCGGAGACTAGCCACCCTAGTGTTGTTTCAACTAGGGTTGGCTTGTGCTTGCCTAGGGTAATGCGATTGCTTGATAAGACCTGCCAGAATAAGTCAGCTCCCAGCAACATCTGCACCTCTGACGGAGTATTGAATGTTGGGTCCGCGAGGTGGATGTGAGGGGGAATGTTGAAAAGATCACGCCTGATTTTGGCTGTAGGTATTGGCTGTGTGATTTGTGGTACAACGAAGCAATTTACATTTGATGTATAGCCACTGTCGGTAAGTGACGTAATAGTGACGTCACACCGTTTGGTGGTTTTTGAAAATTGATTGTTTAATCCCAATATCCGTATTGAAGTAGAATATCTAGGAATGTGTAATTGTTTAAGCAACTGTTCTGTAATAAAGCTTGAAGTGCTGCCGTTATCTAGCAGTGCACGAACTTTGTGTAAGTGACCATGTTTGTCAGTGATGTGAACGAGAGCAGTGGATAGCAGTACCTGACCTTGATGTATTGTTGACAATGAAATGTTATTATTCTGTTGGTTTGATTCGGTAAGCTCCTTCCCTTGCATGGCCAGTAGTACTACGCACTCGCTCTCCGATGTGTTTTGCAAATGTGGTGTGAAATCTGGGCTTGGTTTGCGATCTAAGTGTAACATAGTGTTGTGTCTGCGTGAACATAACTTGCATGTCTCGTATTTGCAGCGGTTTTCATCGTGGCCCCCACGCAAACAATTTTTGCAAAGTTTTAATTGTTTTACCTTATCGATTCGTTTTTCGATAGGCAATGTTTTGAATTGAATACAATTGTATATTGAATGATTTTGTTTGCATATTGGGCATGAAAGCTGCAACTGCTTTTGGAATGTTTGGTTGGCTATGAATGTTTTTGGTCGAAGATGTGTAATGTCGCTGTGTCTGCGTAGTGGTTGACGGTGTGCTTCCTCCATGGTTTCCAGCAAGTTGGCTCGGTTAGTAAGAAAATCGTTGAAATTACATAAAGTCGGCATGTCTGTCATGTCGTTACGCTGTGCCTCCCAGTCACGGCTGGTGGCTGGATCCAACTTGGTTGAAACCATGTGAATTATTAAAACATCCCAGTGTTCAGTGGGCACGTCGAGTGTTTTTAAGGACCTCAGGTTTTTGTTTACTGTGTCTATGACATTACGCAAGGCCTTCGAAGATTCTCTAGGTATGGAATCAATACTGAACAATGCTTGAACATGATTGTTTATTAAAATTCTATTGTTATTGAAGCGACTACACAATAAATCCCAAGCAACAGAATAGTTATCTGAAGAAACGTCTAGTGATTTTATAACCAACGCCGCACTATCTTTTAGTGACGCTCGTAGGTAGTGAAATTTGTGTATATCTGGTATGGAAGTGTTTGTGTGAATGAGAGATTTGAATGTATCGTGAAATTCTAACCAGTTCTTATAGCATCCAGAGAATGTGGGTAGGGGGACAGTGGGAAGTTTTAAGTTTGGCCCACCTGCATGTGCGACAACATTCGAACCTGCCGCCGAACCGTAGTCCTGGCCCACAGAGGCAGCGGCCGAAGCCTCGTTCCGGCTCAACAACTCCTGCGCGGCTGCCACCGTGCTGAAGTAGCTGCCCTCAAAGCTCCCCCGCTCGACGAACTCGTCACCTGGAATTTCCGTCGAGTTTTCGATTTGAATCTGATTTGAGTCAAAGTCGTCGTATAATTCTCGAATCTTGGATAATCTAGTGCTTAGTTCATGAATTTGCAAGCTATTTAATTCTTTGCAAGGCAAAAGTGGGTCAAGGTAAGCCTTAAAAAGTGTTATTTTGGCCTTATGGGACGCTCTTATCCTTTTATATGTTTTAAGCGTGTCCATTGTTGATTAAAATAGAGGCTGAAATGAAATTAAATGATTGATGATTGATAAAGGCAAATTAAAATCTTGAAAAGGAAGTTAAAACAATGTTGTCCAGCTATAGTGAAGAGGAAACACAAAGAATTTGTTTTAGAAAGCGTGAACAAACAGGAAAAAAAATCCCATCTATTCTACTAATAGAACAAGTAGGAAAAATCCCTGGGTCCGTGGGAACCGGGAGCTCACCGCGTTTTCCAAAGTCTATCAGAGCGCCTAGTCGATGCGACGCGTGACCAAAATGCTGCCACTTATTTGGCTCAACGCATCAGCATTGCAATTCAACGAGGCAATGCTGCCAGCATGTTGGGTACGCTACCTACCGGCAGTGGACTGGAGCATTTAGACTGTCTATAGGCCATCGCGGTCTATTATACAGTCCATATGTTCTTTGTAGTAGGTATAGTGTAGCTAGTTACCGTCTTACCACAAAAGATTTAGACGCGCCTTAAACACTTGTTGAACAGTTGTTTCATGAATTCCATACCACAATTCCGCGCCTAACACTCGTTTAAGATAGACGGGCGTTAAACACGTGCTAAAATTTAAACATACTCAACCCTTAGTTTAAGAGGTGTTTAACTGTCGCTGTCACCATAACACACACAGTCAAACTTCACGCTAATAACGTTCCGTTTTTTCTATGGTCACAGCTATGACGCTAACATGTATTGGATTTACAAAATGAGTTCTGCGCGGAATGAAACGATTCGTATAATGTCACCTTATTTAAAAAATGTGGATCGAGTTAGACAGTGTTTAAGTAAACACGGTATAAACATGGTTTTGTAGTGACAAAAATAAAACATCCGTTTAAGGAGCATTTAACTTTTAGACGCTGTCTAATTAAACATGTATCTAAGCGATGTTTAAAATTATTTTTGTGGTAAGACGGTTAGTGTGTAGTGTAGTTAGTTTTAGTTTAGTTTAGTTTTTATTATTGTAGTAGTTAGCTTGAGTAATAAAGGCATATTGCCCTTTAAAAAAAAACTTAAACTTAAGCCAAATGCAACTAATAAACTCACTAAAATACATTTATCAAACACTGTTCAAAAGATTAATATAGACAGGCTTACATATGACCACGGTCTCACGTGATAGTAACTGAAGACCCGGTCGACGATAGAGTATTATAATATACTTGCCTAGAAGAAAATTGTTAATGTAATTTTTAAACCAATTTCGACTTGTATTTTTAGTCTATTGCCATATTTTGTTGGTAAACCAAAGATATCTAAGCTCAACTATTAATTGTAATAATTATGTTAATGCACCCTTTTTAATCGCCCAAAATCACGTTTAGTAATTAAGCTATGATGATTGGCAAAAAACGTAAGAATTTGTCACCCTTAGTCAAACGTTGAACTAGCAACAAAAGCTGCGTCATCAGCGAACAAGAGACTATCAGGAAACAGGTCCTTACGGCGGCGACTTTAAAAGTGATAGGTTAAAAAGTTTATCGTCAGCTCTGGTATGCAGATGTATACCCTGTTTGGTGTCGCCGAAAGCACTCTTAAAAGCAGCGAGAAGAATATACCAAACAAGGTAGGGGCTAGAACGCAGCCCTGCCGAACTCCCCTGTTCATTTCGAATGAGTCTGAAGTGTTACCATTGTAGACAACTGCACCTTGCGGTCGCTGCTGCGGACCCGTATAGGCTTATTTAGTCATGAGCGGAGGTGTCGTTCTAATTCTTGACGCTGTTTTAATCATCTGAAATAGATGTTTCAAGGCCTGTGATAATGAGTCAAACGTTCCACCTTAATGAGTTTCGCACACAAAACCTTTCGATTTACAATTATAGAAAACGTCGTCGAGTTACAACAACTAGAAGTATAAAGTATAGGTACTGCGAGAATATTTTGGCAGATAAGCATACAAAAAAATACATAATTATAATATAGCGACTATGGTATAATTCTGTGTGTTTACAAAAACATGGTACAATTGGATGTTGGCTCGCTTCAGAAACGTGGTGCCACGATAACTTCATTAAAGCAAAATGAGCCTTCAATAGCTAAAGTTAAATTGGGTTAAAACAAAATGAGGGTAAGAGAATACTTGTAGCGTAGCTGTTTACGTTTGCACGTTCTTTTGAAATACAAATGAGGTTTGGGTAAATGACACTCGCGTTTTACTTCTTATTCTACTACAAATTCAATTCAGATTCAGGTAATGTAAAAATGAGTAGGAGTACCCACCTACACACATTTGTTATATGTATCATCATTAACAGCCTGAGACATTCGCTGCTGTGCCTTCCCCAGAGAGCGCCACTTTGAGCAGCTGCTCGCCTCTTGCTCCCATCGCATAGACTCCCCGTGGCTTTCACCAGGCCCATTATTCCCTATCGATTCCTTACTTCGAAACCACGCGAATTCCTTGTCCTACATAAGAAATCTGCAAAACTATTCTCAATGAAAGGAAAACAAAACCGCGCGTAATGAATAAACATAACTAAGCATAGCTTGTACTATGGAAACCAGATAACTGATACAATACTTATATACTTTTTTGTTTGTAAATACATACATAGAATACAATATAACACCCAGACGTAGAACACACATCTATGTACATCACACAAATGTTTGTCCCGGGCAGGAATCGAACCCACAGCCCTCAATTCAGACAGGCAGGGATACTACCAACTGAGTTATCGGGCCCGTCAATTTGGAATTGGCGCGATTTGATCTGTCTAAAATCACATGTTCTACCGAGATGAGTTCTTAAACATCAACAAATCTAAAGTAAATGAAAATAACTTAATGTAAAGTGAAGGTATTCCTAACGCTGTGATATGATTTGAACAAAACACGATAACGACGTGGTTTCGAATCGTGTGGAATCTGTGTTTTCATAGAGAATAATGGCCCAGATTGTCAGTCCACCTAAGGAGGGGAGCCTACGCTGCGTCTTCTGGTCGCCACTCGAGAACCTTTACTCTTTCCATTCTTCCATTTCCTTTCACTTAATTTTAATCCTTGGCTATCTCTATCCACCCAGCACCCCTATCGCGTAACTATTCTGGACATGAACTTTGCCTGTCATCCTGCACCCGCCAATTTACAATTCTGTAAGTGCAAGCAAGAGAGCACACGATAACGATTCCCATTAGACTTACACGATAAGGCCGGATTGAAGCCGTCTTAAACCATCACACTAAAAAGCGATACTCAATGGATTTAATAAAATAAATACTCCTATATTGTATGGTCAAGCCAACGACCTCTCATTTAAGTGCCTCACGTATCACATATATGCCACAGAAACTACAACAAACTGAAGTTATAGCATGAAGTTTTATCGCTTTCATTTTTATAGCAAGCACCTAATGCATTAAAGTGCTAACAACAATCAATCATGGTATTATGAAGGGATCAACGTTTTACTTTCGCGTGTTAGAACCCTGCAACTGTAGTTCAGTGATTGAAGTAGGTACAAGGTACATATGAACTAGTTTCAGGAGTTTTTATAAATGCTATGCATCATATTTCAATCAAATGTATTTGTAAACTGCAGAGCCACTATTAAATTTAGAATGCCTGTGACTTTCAAGCCAATGGTTCAGATCCGGCTTGGTCCTGAAGCAATGACTTTTCAGGTTATGGATACGATTATGCTGAGTGCACATTCTGAAAATCTGAAAAGCCCCTCTTACAAAAAACGGGTAACAATGTGAGGAAAATGACATGATCATTGAATCACGAAATGGATTTTTGCCAATTCTAGTTGATATGTTGTGTCACCCACCAAACTGAACTACTTAGGCCAGTGAGGTGGGCTATGGACAACACTTTATCTGAGAGAAGGTCCATGTGGCGGTCCCCACATGGCGGACATGAGCATGAGCAGAATTTCCTCTTCTCTCGAAAACCTTTGATAATGAAAACGCAACAAAAGGTTTCGTCTCATAAAACCCAGTCATGATCGTTCAGGTTGACTGTTGACTTTTCAACGCTCGCAAAATTAGACTAAATTATTTAATGGAATGTTGATAAGCTAAAGTACTGACTAAAAGTATATAAATCAGTTCAATGTGCGTGACTAGTAAGTACTTTAGCGACAACGTTTGCTGTTCGTAACTGGCTCACTACTGTATAGAACTAGACAGATAACGAAGTTATTCAAATAAAGGTATTTCTAGAAGGTCAAATTAGGGTAAGGCTAATTGGGTATGAAACTAGTTGCCTTAATGACTTCTAACTAGGGTATATAGATGCTGATTTATGTTGAAAATATTAGTATGTCGTTTTTCTTTTGTTTGATTTTCTGTTTATTGTTTTCTAGAAGTAGGTACCTAAACAGGGATACTGTTCAATTTTGTTTTACAGCTGCCAAAAATTTGTATCGTTTTCTTAATAAATTACCTAAGGCTTTTAGATAAAGTTGGGCCCTCGTAAAGCAAGGGATTGCACCACGAAACTGCAGATCAGCGATCAATTCAACTACAAAGTTGAAATCACAATAATAACGTTCTAACTTACCATCCGTACGTGTAGGCACTGCTATAAAGCGGATTTACGTAATTCAGTTATACATATAGTGGAGTCCACTGTGTTTCAATACATTCAATGCATCTGATACACCTGGCAGTCTTACACATCGTCATTTTCACATCGTCTAAGGCTTCATACCTAATTGACAACTTTGGGACGTGTCCATGTTCTCTAGAAGATGAAAACCTCGTTGTCTAAAATATTAACAAAATTACGTACTGAAATCGGATATTATAGAATGGCGTCTGATCACGATATCGGATCGTCCTATGTGAAAACGCTAACTCGTCCAACCAATAGCAAAACCAAGTTAATAACAGTAGTAAAACTATCTGGCAAGTTTTATAACCTAAAATGTGACTCCAATTTAAAGTTCTATTGCAACCCAATGTGACATTTAAAATACTAAATCCTTGTCAGAAGCTACTTCAATTTGTAACTGACTGTAGCAGACTAAGTTGCGCTGAACCCGAGGCCACGTCTCCGCCCTCTAGTTTCATACAAATTGATATTTACGGTAATAGCATGAGTTTTTCAACGAGAAGGCAAAGTTGGAGGATAACAGGCTCAGTTGGATACGGACCGGGAATCCAAATGGGCAAAAACGTTGAGTTAAAGAAGTGAAAAACGGATCTACAATTTTCCACCGGGCGGGAATTATTCAAGATCAATTTAATGTTTCACGAGCTAGCTTTCCGCTACGGGTTCACGGGAACAAAAGCAACCGGTCTAAATAAAAGTGGAAATTATGTACCTATTACAAAGGGTATGTATTTGACCCAGAATACTTTTAGCAGGGCAGCAGGGCTTGCTTGTTTACCATACAGAGGGTCAATTACTTATTGAATTATTTATTGAGCGTAAGTGCAGTGTAAATTTATCGTATCGTAAAAGAATACGATGGCCGAACTAAAAAGGAATGCCGTAAAACTTTACTAGTAGGCCGAATAAAGTTATAGGCCGTTGAGCCATTTAGTGTAGCCTATATTGACTATATTTACTGACACGCGTTACGTAACTCTAAAATTTGAATAAATTTTACTTGAATCACAAATGTCTTTCGTAATAGAAGTAATAGTAATATTGTAAGACCTACCGCAAAAACTTTTCAATATTGCAATGTTTAAAAAACCTATATACGTAGTACTCTTGTTTGGAACAAGCGTTTGTAACAATAGAAACTGCTGAACTCCTTCACAATTCTTATCCAGAGCCTATAGCTGCCCAATGTATCAATCACCGCATAATTCGAGTAGAGTTACGCTCGTACAGTTGGGCCAATAAATTATGCGGCGGACCGCACCACCGCCCCGGACGCCTGTCGAATCCAACGGGAACCAATTAGTCGCCCGGGAATATTTATTTGCGGTTTTCTCAAATAAGTGAGCACCTGACACTTAGCTTACACACACTTCGTGACTCGACTTCTTTATTGATAGGCTAGTTTATTATGGTCTTTGGGGCTCTATCGGGGACCATTGAAACTATATAAATTGGTAAGCAAGGACTGCGTAAGTTACCCGCGTTACTGCAGGCTGGTATTATAACTGGCATGTAATAGTAATACCATAGATATTATAGAAACGAAACAACAGAGTGTTGACAGACTTATGTTGATCCTATATTTTTGTAGCAACCTGAGGCCCTAGCACGAACATTTACGCGGGAGTAAGTGTAACGTTAACATAAGCCAGTTGTATGGCATTTGATCAGCGCCCCATTCAACTGGCTTACGTTAACGTTACACTTACTCCCGCGTAAATGTTCGTGCTAGGCCTACTGATTAAATTAATAATTTGGCAGTTTGGTTGATTTATTTTTGTTTTGGTGGTTGGTTTGTATTGGTTTTGGTTTTTTGGTTTTGGGGTTGGGTTTGGTTGGATTTAGGATTCCAATTAAAGTTGAAATGAGACTTTCTTTGTATTTGAACCCAAGGAATCTCGTATCTAAGACAGATATGTTAATTTGATAATATTATAAGGATACTTACAAAAATTCAGTATTGAAAATTTAAAAATCAGTTTGTTGTACAAATTTCGTTCTGTTTTCTCAAGCAAACAAAATGAAATAAGTTATGGTTCAAGACACGAAGTTCACTCAAACGTAACTTTGCTGACTCACCTAAATATAAACTGAACTTTAAAGATTTTCTATTCTATATTTTACAAGTATAGGTATCGCCAGCTTACTAAAAGTGGGTTTCAGATGGTGTAGGTCTTTTTTGTAATTGTTTTATTTTTAGTAAAATAAAAGAATAACAAAAGCGTATTACTACAAGCCAACACAGTTAAAATTTCGATCAATTCGGGATGTTTTTAGGTAGTAGATGCATATTATTTGTGTTGACGAAGTATGGTGGCAGCAGGGGGCACCGATATCGCCATTGCATAATATTTTTACTCAGTTTTGTGCCAATTTATTTTAAGCAAATAGCGGAGTGCCAAAACTACTTCCTATAATCATGCATTGCTTGATTCTACTCGATTGTTGTTAGCTTTTAAAAGTATTTATACCCTATTTTTTTTTTTCTTTTTTCAGTACACATTTTTCAATCAATTTAAAATTAACACCCGCAGAGTTAGAAATTTAAAACTGTAATTTTATGTCAAATATAATTCCTCGTAATTTTATCCCAAAAAACTTTTTGGAGTTCCGAATGATTTTTTGGCATTATCCAAAGTTGTTTTCCTCAACTTTGTCCCTTTTGCACTTAATGGTGATCTTTTTGGTCAACTTTTCCACTTCATTTAAGTTGTTTTACTTAAATTGTCCTCAATGCCAAAAAGTTGAGAACTTCAAAAGATTTAACAATGCTTTTTTTCGAGGGTCTCTTTCTCCCTCAAATTTTCGTGCATCCCCATCCCAAATCGAAGGTTAAAATATTTTTCGTCACATTTATTTATTCTGTGGTTAGATTTATAAATTATCAAATCGAACGTAAGTAAGACAAATTATATTAATTTTTCAGTAAGAGATAGGTACGTCTTTGATTTAATCAAAGCAGCACCCAACGAATGAAATCTCAATAGATGAATAAAACTCCGCGAGATTGCCAAGTTTAATTATGAAGTTAATTAGGTTGCTCTGATGAAAAATTTAAATCTTCACTCAAGTTAATTTCCTCAGGATCTTGAGATCAATTTGCTCTACCACGTTGCTATGAACAAATTTAAAGTTGGAAATAATTATTTTAAAAATGAAATAAATTAGGTCTTACAATCGTCATAAAGTATTTTATTCGTGGTTTAAAATATTTGTTTTTAATATAAAAATTAAATATTTTCTTTACATGTCTATGATACATTTCAAAATACGACGACTAAACTTTTCATGATACACGGATTTAAATTTTATTTTAATAACTGTCATAATATTGTGTTTACTAAATTTACTCTAGGCTGGGCT
Source organism: Ennomos erosarius (assembly GCA_963580505.1). Lineage (NCBI taxonomy): Eukaryota > Metazoa > Arthropoda > Insecta > Lepidoptera > Geometridae > Ennomos > Ennomos erosarius. The sequence goes on along the minus strand of OY756992.1, from coordinate 7,961,104 downwards.
CTAGGTAAGTCCATGGACTGTGTTATTGAGAACATGTTAGGCTAAATATTAAAGTTGATGGTACTTCAGAAAGTTGGTATAAAGAGCTACTTTAGAAACTTAATCATGAACCAATCAATTTATTCAAAAATATTCGCTCATAAATCATCACTGCCTGGCTCAAAGTAAACATGAACGAGTGATATCCTTTAAAAGAGGAGCGTCCCACGGGATCTCATTAGATTGCGCGAGATCGTCTCCCGAGACCATCGTCGAACGTCGCCGAATCACCGATTCCGTTCGAAATGTGAATTCGCGTAAAATACGAAATACGCGACGGTTGAGCCATTAAATTATTGGAATCTTGGGACTGGAACCTGGGATATCCCACAATTCAATTCAATTCAATACTGGGAACCTAAAAGAATCAACTTTTGTGGTTGGAATATTCTGCAGCAGTATAACGTTTGGATTTCGTAAATCGGAACTCATAACTGATATGTTACGTCGGCTACATAATATGCCTATATGCTTGCGTTTATTTTAACTGAGCAACTTATTACTTCTCCTCCCATCTCCAGTACAATTACAATACTAATTTGCCGATTTTACATAAAAACGTAGTTAACTTAACCCGACAGTTCCTCTAAAACTAGTCGTGGTCATTTCGATCTAATAATTGTGTATCAACGATTTGGTAAAATTTTAACAACTGGCTTTGTACTTATACATACTTCAAAATTTCATACAACATTATTATTCATTTTTTCAAGACAGTTTTTTTTTAATGTTGATTGAAAAGTATATTGTAACTAATTATTCTAGCCTAAGGTACATGCACTACTAATAATACAGAATAATATAACTCTCAGAGCATTGGCAAGTGGTAAGTAGGTACCTACAAATTCACCAAGCATCGTGTTCTTGACAGACGGAACTTCCAAACTACCAGGAACAAGTTAAATATTGAAGTTGACAAACTAGTACCAAAGTCTGTTCGATGGATCCAATTTGAGGTTATATCTTAGCCTGTTTTAATACGATTAACAGTTTTAATAAGGTATATTGAGGATTGTTTATTAAGTTTAGCACCAAAACAAAGTTTGTGTAAGTTAATAGTTACTGGGTGTTTGTTCTTAGTTTAATTCATCATTCACTAATCATCTAATATCTCTTTATGATTATAGGAGAAATAAACAGCAAAAATAAATGCCAGAAAACCCGCGTCATTGTAGCACTTGACATTCATTTTAGGTTCTGCATTAGGTTCATTATTGTCTTCCAACTTTTAATCATTACATGATCTTGATTATATTAGAATGTATTATTCATTTCAGCAAAGGAATAAATATCTGGCTTACCCTTAAATTACTTTCAAGGCATTGTATGGTTATCCTATCGCAGTAATTCCGACATTTTGATAATGATTCGAATCACAGAGCAAAAAAAAGCGCCGCGTGCGAAAGCATCATATATTCAAATCTCTGTGATTCGAATATATAGATATGTGTGTACCTATGTATAATATGCAAAAATCATTTAGTACAAAGGTACAAAGGAAGTGACTCAGAAATACACTAGAAACTATAACTTAGTACGAACTGACTACACACAGATGCTCAACTTATACAACACAATTTATGGCAATTTTTGAACAGGTTTACTTAACACCAATACCTATAAGTATATCATCATCAACAGACGTCCAAAGCTGAATACACTGCATAGGCTTCATCCATAGAGCGCTACTTTGAGCGGCTGCTTGCCTCCTGCATCCATCGGTTCCCCGCGGTTCTGACCCGGGGTCTGGCCTACGTTGCCTCTTCCCGTTTCTCTTATACTGATTAGCAGCTGTTACCTATGACCTATGGCAAAACTCCTACCACAGAAAACTTAGGTAGAACGTGACAAAATTGCAGCAAAAAATTCATTATATATAGTGCAGTTATTTCCGTGGTGCATCTAAAACACTTAAAATATAAATTATAGAGTTTTGGAAGGATTCCTGCTCCAATATTAAATTAAACATTGATGAAAAATAAAAGACAGATGCTTTGGATTACCAGAGTTCTCCTTTCATCAACTTGCTGCTCTAAAAATACTAAATTCCCCAAGCTGCATCAGTTTTGTCCCAGCACAAATCACAGAACCATTCAGCCGTGTGTATAGCAAATAGAAGTCCGACCATTCGTCGGCCTCTGACGGTAAATTACAATTTGTGACCGGGCGTTAACTCCCTGACAGATTTATTCTTCGTATACACGTCCTACTTTGTGTCACAGCTCATAAAGATGTCGTTACTATGAATTAATATGGACGAGTTTGAATTAATTCTCACTAATAATTATGTTTAACGATGAACGGGACCGTTATGGAAATGATGATTTAGTTTTTAGAAAGAGTTATTATAATTGTCGTCGGAATTCTGTTTATTATCTGCATTGTGAACAACGTTAGGTTTTATGAATCGTAGTTTTTTATTCTCGTTATAAATTCCAAATTCATGACAGATGAAAACTATCTAAAGCAAGATTTGAGTAGGTATTTTACCTGGGAGAGTCTACACTTATAGCATTTCTGCAATCTGTCTGTTCTTTATAGGATTTTCCAAACATACCTATATATTTTTTTATCACGGGTCTTTCTACCGTCATCACAATAATTGTGCTTAAACAACTGTAATATTATAACTATAAAATAATTATGGGTGAGAGCAGCCCTGGCTTCTGAATGATACTATTCTCATTAGTTCCTGTAGTTTTTGGGCTCATCTAAATGTGTGGAACACTTTTATGTCAATAAATAGGTAATGATCGTTTGACCACAGGTTAGTGTTTTTAAACTTTGTAAATTTGCAATCTGTTTTATTTCACATACACACCGAAAATGCTATAATGTTTCAATCCTGTAAGTAATTATTTTAATTCAGAAAGTGGGAGTAAATATGCTAAGGGTTCGTTCATTCAAACCATATTTAAGAGTACGTGTCACGTACTGTCTTCAACTTCTAAGATGAAGACGAGGCACTAAAGTTCGCAGTTTCTGAACCACTAGCAGTTCTAGTGCAAGTAGTGCAATGTAACTATATTCGTTCAGTTCGCATTGTGGTCACGTGCACTCCGATGCACTACATATAAATGTTTCAGTACTCTTTCAATATTTTATTTAATTCCAATCTCATCTTGGAATACGGCAGCCTCACTTCTTGAAGTTACGCGAGTAACTGTCAAAGCTCTAGAGACGAGTTCAGCAGAAATACATGGAATTAGGTTTTACATTTTTATCGCATCTTTCATCAGGTCATGCAAAACGATGTTCTATTTTTTAACGTTTTCCAAAACAGACTTTCTCGTTATGTACCTGTATAATATTGAATCAAAGCGAAATATGGAGAATTAGATTATTGTAAAGAATAAAGGCATTTTGACCGTAAAGGTTCTCGAGTGGTGACCACGAACCGGAAGACGCAGCGTAGGCCGGCCCCCCACTCGGTGGACCGATGATCTGGTGAAAGCCGATGGATGCAGGAGGCAAGCAGCCGCTCTAAGTGGCGCTCCCTGGGCCTATGTTCAGCAGTGGACGTCTTCAGGGTGTTAATGATGATGATGATGATGATGACCGTAAAAAAGTGCAATATTATGTCATAATACTATTTTAAAGAATTTGCTTAGATAATCCTCATTATAATAACAATATTGAATAAACTACACTCAAACGAAAATCTAGGAGAAAGCTTCTTTCCCGAAACATGAAAAATTTATAAATAAGTACCATAAAGTTTCTTTAGAATTTAGCCATGGAACATTGTTATATAGATGATCTCTCTTCCACTTCAAAGAATCTATTAATATCTAAGAGTGAGGTCCCCGTTTCCCTCGGGCTTCGTTTCCTTCTCCTCCGGAAACGATCGGCCTCCGCCGGGTTTTTAATCATAAATGAAAATTGTTCTATAATACTGTTTGAGATTTGAATTTGCTTTGAGGTTCTGTGTGGTTGAGGTTTGACCTTTATTTTATCAGCTAAAATGGTTTAGTAAATTACATTGAAATCAAAATTTTGTTTGCCAAGCTTTCTACTATTAGGTACCTACTTATTTTGGTTGCATCATTACGATATTATACACACGATGGGCTATATTTCAGTGTGATTTTTATATCCTAATTAGCCTAATTATTTTAAAGTATCATAGGTTGTCACAATAAGTATTAGTATACGTACCTACTTGATAGGTATAACAAAATGTTGAGCATTTGTGTGCATTATTAGGTACTACTGCAATGCTGAAACTGTTACACACGGGAGGAAGGAAGTCTTATATAAATTGCTAACCAGTTACAAAACCAGTTCCACAAAACTGATACTTGCTTTAATATAGAGGGAAACAAAAATATTTTATATATCTATATAATATACCTAGTACCTAGGAGTCGTTTTCTTAGACTTTTGCATTATTAGCACATCTAAATACAAAGTATGCACTGAACACCTTTAAAAGCCCGATCAAAACGAAAATAAACTCCATCCCATCTCAAATGGGCTACAACAAAAGCCTACGCAATACGCAATAGTAAGCGCTATCCGCAGCGGTCTATCCATTCTTTATCTATAACTACCCAATTCCGTCAGCATAAAAAGCGCTTTCTTACCATTTAGCGGTGTTTTCGTCCCTTTTTACCTCAAAACCTTGGAGGTAACACCTCTCCGGGGCGCGGTTATATTTGCATTTAGAGCGAACGTCTGATATTCTGACCTTATCAGACGAGATTGTGTTTGAGGGAATTCAGATGACGCGAGTGGTGGGAATCACTTGGAATCGGGGAGTCAGTTCATTTTTACGGCTTATGTGCTCTGAATCTGACTCTTGGAGCAATATCTTAGAATATTTATTTGCAGGTCGAGTGCTTGCAGGACTTGAAATGATTTTCAAGGAACTTTTTATGTCTTCGCTTTTTAGAAGCAAATAAAGCATAAGTAAGTATAACATCAATCAAAACTCTATAAACTTTTATTTTTAAATATGTATAATATTCGTTCAAAAATAATATTGTTTCATTTATTGAATTTCATTACAACTATTTTTGACGTTTTATAAATGAAATTTTTAATAGCGTTTGGTTAGGCAATAAATAATGCTGCCTTTCCAATCAACTTCCCCACCTCCATTTCCCAAAAGACCTGAAAATATATATGTTCGCAATTTTCACTGCGATATTTGTTATTTTTCCCCAAAGTAAAGATCGTAAGTTACGCTCTAACTACAGACTTTGTTACGAAACCGGAGCAGTAAGAAATAGTTTAAACGTGACACGTGAAACGTTTCAAAACAGTAGAGTTCTTGAGATAAGTTAAACATCGTGAAATAAGAAAATGTCACAAATTACCTACTTACATAAGGTATGGCTTACTAACATTCTTTGTCTTCTTACTACATTTAACATCAATTTTCGAAATCGTTTATTTTTATGAGTAGTACGACCCTAATTTTCAGGATCATTACCGTTCCGTCTTAGAACTAAAACGACATGTTATATCGAATGAAAACATAGTATGTGAAAGTTATATGGACCAAATTAAACATAATTCTAAATCCATTACAACTAACTCTCTAATTTTGGATTAACAAACCAGAACAAAAATTTACAGAAAGCGGGGACCTACTATCGCAAAATTAATTAGCAAACTCATTTGTAGTTGGGAATCTAATTCTAATTTAAGGAGCTTTTCACGGAATCCGACACAATCTTTTTTCTAATTCAACGGACGGAAGACTTACAGTAAAAACAAACGTGTCTCAAGCTCTCAAGCAGGACCCCTTTAGATTTTGTATTCTTGATTTATTCAAGACATTGATGCCAAAGGAATATCCAGAGAATGGAGAAGCATTCTCCTTCATCACTAGTACTATCATTTACTGCGAATGTTTGATGAATTTATATTACACCACCATATCATCATATCTTACCACATTATCAGTGATAGCCTCCGTGGCGTGGTGGTTGAGCAGGTCGGCTCATAACTCGGAGGTGGCGGGTTCGATTCCCGCGACAGGACAAGTATTTGTGCACAGGAATAAAAAGCGCAAATACTTGTTCTGTGACTGGGTGTTGTGGGACCATGGTCCTCGTAGTTCCTGGGTCTCGAGATGCGGGGTCCTAGTTAGGGCCCAAGACCTATTTATGTATGTGATTGTTGGGCGTTATTTATTTATTTACAATGAGCATAGGCCTCCCCCGTTATTTAGTTATAATCGCACGCATGGCAGGCCACTTGGTGATTTAAGTGTAAAATATTGGATACAGTGAGTGTAAAAAAAACCTTTAGCTATAGCTATAGTCAGTTTGTTTTACTTTACTGTTTTTTGTTCTTGGAAAGTGGTGTTTAACTCTGGTTAAAAACCTATGTAAGGGCAGCGTCTGAAGAGATTATAGAGTAAAAAACACGTCAGCTTAAATAAACTTCATTCAGTCAGCGGTCATAACAAAAGAGTTTTTGGAACAGTATGAAAGAACCATTTTTATTGCGCTACTTATATGTTGTTTGTTTATCAAGCTTTTCCAAGTAGAATAAATTGAAGCTTTGTGAAAAATTGAGTAGTAATTTTATTATGCGTCTGCCAAAACGAGTGACTATTCTAGTTTCTATTCCAACGAGTGTTCGCTTAAAACGAGAGACTGCGTCAAAATAGGTCACAGAGTGCTTAATGGGCCTTCGTCCATTATTCAGTGGGATTCACTGTGAACTACTAAGGGTGTAAAAATTGCTCATTATAATGTTTTTACGTCATAAAGTTACAGAGCGACATAAATAGAAAGCTTACCTATACCTAAACTAAACTGATTTACTTTTTCTGAAGTGGTAGAAATTAGAAATTAAAAAAGCCGTTTCATGATATCGTGTTCCAATGAACAAAAATTAAAAAAGTTGAGTATACCGTTTGAAACACTGTTATATGATTTACATTTTTGTCGTCATATATCACTCATAAGTCTCTATGTTCCCACATTTGGAACAATGACGGAAACAACAAATCCTCAAAAACTCACCCGCAAAAAAGGGCGCCAGAAAAAGTGACAAAAATCCAACAGCAAATTTTCTAGCAACAAAAACGAGCATTCAAATTAACCACGAAACAGGATGCTCGTTACTGAGAGAACAAAAAACAAAAACATTATGAAACAGGTGAGGGAAATACGAAAGCCGGAATATGATAATCATATTTCAGAGAAAAGAGAATCGGTCCACTTGTTGCCATCCTAAATTTTCCCATGCAATTTGCCCTATATTTAGTTCTTTTAATTGTACCACAAAACTGTAGAAGCAATTATTTGTGAGTCAGTAGAGAGTTTTCCTAGTTCCTTGTATTCAACCTAGTAAATATGCCGGGTTGGCAGAGGATGCAATTTCGGCGTCCAAAAATAAAGCTGTTCTAATTAGAGAAGTGTGTGTAGACTGTCTAAAAGTAACCCAGGTTTTGCGGTGACTATTTAAGGCTCGCTACATCTATAGTTATTTCAGTGGCTCATGAACTGGTGGTATCGCTGTACACCCCTAGATTTCAACAAACAACTTGTATGTCTATACCAATGTCCTATACATTTCTGCTCATTTGTATTCTGACAATAATTATGTTAATCTGATTTCCATTGCGATGATTAGATTAATTATTCTTTCTTTTGATTCTTTCTCTGCTGACAGTTATCGTTTCACGCAATATTGCATCATTTTAGTTTGTTTTCAAGAATATTATTTTTATAATTACTTTAATATTTACACGATACATGCCTGAAAACTCAATTTGATTGCTTTGCTTTTATAATAAACTTCTCGAATGTAGGTAATAACCTACACCTACATTGACTTCTAGATGTTTATTATAAGGAACCGCATAATATTCTTGCATTAACCAGTTCATCCTGCTACTCCTTTACCCAGCATCATAAACTGAGTACACTTGACCTAAATCTAGATTTTTTTATTACTGTATCCATCCTTTTCACACTAGGGTGAACGGAGAGCGTCCCGAAGATTAATCGACGCATTTATCAGACTTTCGTTTGTTTTGAGTGTCGTCGGGGATAACCGGAATTAGGTTGTTCGCAAAATGTGCCCGGGAAGTAAAATAATCCAATTTGAATTTATTGTGTGGCAATGGTGCGATGCAAAGTTTAGTGCGTAAAGATTTGAGAGAGAAATACTTCTACATAGGTAAACTGTCTTCTATTTTAAGGTTAAACCGAACGCTTAAACTTTGTACATGTATACGCTTTCTTGTACTGTACTAGTGCTGACGATGACGGTGATGGTGATTAATATGATGTTTGATAAAATGCACACCGCCTTAATATTTTATAATTAAGTACCTACTAAAACATTACTAATGAGACAGGTATTTATAAACAGAACTTTAATCCACTCACCGATAAAAAATAAACATGAAAATCGAACACGTTTTAGCTATTTTCAGGTCTTTTTGCGTTGGTTAATTTGATTGCTGTTGGTCGAGTCCCACGCAAATAATCTGCATATATTTGCAATTGTAACTACCTATGCCACTGTCTAAGAGTAAATACGCACGCGATACTCTTTTGTATTGAGACTGTTGGTGTTGAAAAAATTGTAATACACACTTAGGTGGGTGTATTTCAATTTATTGTATTGTACCTATAGATAGTAAGGATAGGTTCTTTACTCAGGATAGTAAAGGCTGTTTATTGTTATTTTCCATACACTTTTGATATAAAATTACCTTGTAAATGGTCAATTTGGTCTCAAATTTCATAGTTGTAAAGATTCATGCAGCAAGTCCACACTATGAAGTTGAACCTAGAACGTTACTACAGTCAAAATGGAAATACTTGCAGTGTTATGCAAAGCACCACGTTTTTATAAGTAGGTACTTAATCAAACTGTAATATTATCAAAAACAACTGTTCATTCCCCTGTAAATGAGAAAAGCCGCCCGTGTCCTGTACCATGCCTATCTTTCCTGTCTGAATTTAAATATTTCCACTGCGAAATACTCATAAAAATCTGTAAACGTAAGCACCGCACATTAGAACAATATAGGCCGGGTACATAAACCTCGGTAAAATGTTGAAAACCGAGTAAAATGTCGAAAAGCAAGCACAATTGTCCTAATCCTAAAATAGGATTCCACGTATCCCGTGAAGCATGAATGGGAACGGTTTTTGTTTGTCGTTTTGCGTAGCGCCTACCAATGTTTTAGCGGAAAATATTAGCGCTAGTGCTCGCATATTTACAGAGAGAATGGTGCTTAGTGCTTACATATGCGTGATTTAGAGCTAACATTTCAGGTGACATTTCGAGGTTGGAATAGGTAAGTACTCTTTTTATGTTTTTTACGGCTTTACCCTTTTATTATAAACTAAAGGGTGCTCCGCGGTTTCACCTGCAACCTTCAGTCTGCAACTTAGATTTTTTTCCACGGGCTCTCTATTTTTTAGGGCTTTAACTTATGTAAAATAAAAAGTCTGTAAACGCAAAATTGAATGACAGTAAATTTTCGCTGCTTATAATGTTTTGTCCCCGATGGTTTGTTTCACGCATTAGCGCTATAGGCATAAATATGAACACTCATCAGGGACTACAAATTAATCTTTCTGGTAGGTACCTAACTAACACTATCTCAGCTACATTATTATAAATCAATGCAGGTAATTCTGTTCTGGTACTGCCACAGAATACTTAACAGTACCTATTCTGCATTATTAATCTTTGTTAAGGTATCTTAATTTTACTACAAATCTTTATTGGAAGTTATGATCGTAAAAAAATTACGACCTCCTTATTACCATAGAAAGGAGAAGCTATAACATTTAGAAAGTTGTATTCACATCCCCGCATTGTTTCTAGCTCGAATACGTCGTTCCATATCGATATTCAAATATCGATTTTTATGAGGTATTTTATATCGAAAGCACTTAAAATTTATTTTATGAGCATAATAGAAGGTCTCCTACTGGGTATAGTGTTGTTAATAATAAACAATGGGTGAATAAAGGTAGGATAAGAGCTTCTTACCTACACTTGCTGTGGCAATTTATATGTTTATAGAACATTATAATAAAGCTAATAATTATTTTATACAGATAATATTAGATATCTCGACAGGTATTCAGTTACCAACAGCATAATTTATACTTTCACGGTTGTTTAATGATTCTAATCACGGTAAATATCCCGTAAGTACTATTAAAAACGAAGCATAATTTATGTCAATGTGCTTCAAATTAACCGTATTTATATGTAGGGGCACAGAACGCAAACGCGGCAGAAATTGTAACACGCGGCGACCGCGTCGCTCTGGCCTCCTCAGTCGTCTCTCCACCACACCCACGTCATGTAGTAGTTTATTATCTTGATTTATCAGTATGTATTTTACCGTTTTAATATAATATTCATTTGTTTCTGAAAATCGTTGTTTCCTTGGAGTCCACTGCACTATGAATAGGAACACGCTATGAGTATGAAGACCGGCAAGACATTTACGCCACATATGTTACCATTGAGCTCCATAAAAGTCAGCGTATACCTAAGTAAGAACCCAGACTTTAAAATGAACCAATAGCTTAAAATGTTCATGTTTAGTTTGGGGCTAGATGGTGCTGTGTGAAATGCCCACACATATTTATTATTATTATTATTTATTAAACATTATAAATGTATGAGGTAAAATTTCAAAACAGTTAAATATAACAGCGGTCGTTTCACACTATGAATAATATAAACGAGATGAGTTTTAATCGAATGAGGTGGAGATACATAAACAGTTTTAGGTCGTGGCTGGTGCAAATTGAAGGAGAGCTTTGAGAATTTAAATTAATTTCTACATCATGTAGAATACGGAATACCTACACCTGGGCCTATACTTTGTATTTTGTGTTACCATCATTTTAGTCGTGCTAAATGAAACAATATGGGTTAGGAGCTTTAGGAGTACGTCTCAATATATGATAGGTAGCTCAGTTGGTAGTGAGGTAATGTCGATCCTAAGTGATTTTGCTTTTTCTTCTTCTTCATGTTCTCGCAATCGGTCCATCCGCTTTTCGTCACAATGTGACGGCCGTCACAAAAATTACCTTTAATAGCACGTTTATTACGATTTTACGACTTTATAATAAAATAACACCAATGTCAAGCACCTACTTTTCATTCGAATCATATTCTTGTACGAAATTACCAATCTTGACATACAATGTATTATTATTATTATGGTTAGTAATTTAAAGTACCGACCTACTTACTCCATCGGGTAAACTTGGCATCAACTTCCAACTATTAGTTGGGTTTATACAAGAGGTTATAACTTGTTAGCACAAAACAATCAATCAACTTTAATTAAGCACCCTTAATCCTAATTTAGGTCTAACAAAGGCCAAACGAGAATCCTTCAAAGTTTGTATGAGGTTGACATCAATTACCTAAGTTTAATAGGTAGTGTAGACAAAACCTTAGCTTAGGTCCGTGACTAAACCCCTGGAAACCTGCCAAAGCAAACTCAGCTCAGCTATAATATAATTTGAGTTTAGTTGTAAAACAAATCTCGTGTTCTCTATCCGAACTATGTGATTACGTACTAAAATAATCCTGCTGGCCAAGTAGTAGCACTAAACTTTGTAAACCGCGGTCCAGTGTTATGAAGCTACATTTTGGGGTTGTTATGCGCTATTGGTATTCAAATTATCGGAGCTGATACACGATTTTAGTTGATAAATTCCAATGCCTCTCTACTTGCAGTGTATGAATATTTTCAGCCTAACGAGACAATGCTGCTGGCATGTTGGGTACGGTACCTACCGGTAATGGGCAGGAATATTAGGACTGTCTATAGGCCATCGTGGCTAGTATACAGCCCAAATATTCTTTGTAATAGGTAGTGTAGCTAGTAATTTCTAGTACACTACATCATCATCATTAACAGCCTGAAGACGTCCACTGCTGAACATAGGCCTCCCCCAGGGAGCGCCACTTAGAGCGGCTGCTCGCCTCCTGCATCCATCGGCTCCCCGCGGCTTTCACCAGGTCGTCGGTCCACCTAGTGGGGGGCCGGCCTACGCTGCGTCTTCCAGATCGTGGTCGCCACTCGAGAACCTTTCTTCCACATCGGTTGTCAGTTCTACGAGCGATGTGGCCTGCCCATTGCCATTTCAACTTGCTAATCCTAAGAGCTACATCGGTCACACCATACATAGTACACTTATAGTATAGTTTTTTTTATTGTAGTAGTTAGTTTATAGAATAAAAGTACATTTTTAGTTAACATCACATCACATAATCAGCCTGGTGAACACCGGCCAAGACCATATAACGCCACATTAAAAGCGTATCATAGGTTGCCATAACTGCCAAGCTTGGCAGGCGGCTTGGTGATCACAGAAGGTTTTAATGTACTGAATAGAATACTGCTGCTCATTCCCTGGATATTCCTCTAGCTGGCTCTTACGGCACCCACGGGAAGAGATGGGGTAAAGTGGTCTTATTAGCAAACCGAGCACATAAGGCCTAACTATGGAGAAGTATGTTTAAGTATAAAGATACAGGGTAGTGGAGAGTAAATCGATACCGAAGGTCTTTGCCACCTGATTACTGTAAAGTTGATCCTCTCATCCATGAAGGTACTTATCTAGATTTAAAAGCTCGTTGAAAAGTTTGAGTTTTATGTGGTGTTTCAATAAAGAGTTTCATTTATATATCTATTTTACTATCTGAAGTAGTTTACCGATTTATATGAAGTGACAGGCAGCTCGTGCTGCAGAGAGGCAGTTAAATTAAACTCAGCCATCTTTCCCTTCAGCGGTAGATAGATTACTGAATTGCAAATTTTGTTCACCAGTTAAGATCTGCTAGATAAGCTTTGATAAATAATATTGCTAACAAATAAAGGTATAATTATCTACTTATCCTACAAATCGGATTAGAAATTAGAAAGAATTGGAATAGGAATTTAACTCCCAATCACAAACATTTGTGTAACGAACATTGATGTTTGTTCTATATCTGTGTACTGTGTATTTTTTACTCATTTTATGACGCATTTTGTTAGTTATCTAGTACCCATAGTACAAGCTTTGCATATTTTGGGGCTAGATATTATAGCATGTGTGAAATATCCACTTATATTTAGGTACATGAGTTGTTATAATATTAGCGATTGGCATATCCAGTCGGATTTTATTTTACACCTTCGCCGTATTTCATCACAATTCACGTCGACGGTCGCCAGCGTCAATTCAATATGGCTCACATGCAAATGTGTGTTGATTGTCGCCTGTATCGGCAAATAATCGACTGGGGCCGGTCAGCCCCTGCAATTCACTAAACTCATAGAGAATATGTATTGCAATAATGAAAGAGCTGGGAGGCCTTATTTATGAGGTGGCCTGATTCTACAGGCAGGTACTTTTTCATATTTATATTTTCAGCGGCATAGGTAAAAATGCTGTGGGAAGTAAATACATCTAATAATAATGCATAAATGAATGGTTGATTGTTCGCTTTTTATGCGCTGTTGTACCGTTTCATTAGTAATTGTTATGTTTTATTTATAAATCATCATCAGTTTTCATCATAAAGTATAATCTCACTAACGTAAGTACCTATTTTAAATCCTATCAATTAAAGGCCACTTTCCTAAATTGCTTATTTTTATAAGTTAGGGTCATAATTAGTATAGTGTTGAATAAACTCTGTGTTAACACATTCGCGTCCTCCCCCGCTCATAGTGCACACCCCCTGTGCCGCCATACATTACACAATAGGACCCTCGTCGTGGGCCCTTGGCTCCTAGGAAGAAGCCGAAAATAATTAAAAAATAAATATGATTAAACCTGAAAACCAATGTGTGCACTAAATTCGTCTTGTTAAATTATACGCTGTAATAATTTTTCTGATTTTATTATTGTGTATTTACGATAAAAACCATATTTTTAATATGGACCCTCGAGGAGGGTTCTCGGGCCCGCGAATGCGGTGAAGGTGAACCCTCCTGGAGGGTCGCCGGCATTGAATGGGTTAACGAAATGGTTTTGTCTTATAAAATGCAAAATTACTACATGAACGAAGGAAGTACCCCGCTATGACAGATTAGTAATCCCGACTTTCAAAAAGAGACTGCCAGGAACACTTGAATCGCTAAGCGATCGATTTGGAATAAATAGCTGAAAGAAATTGCATACCTGAGTTAACGAGCGATATTACGCGTATCATTTTACTCTTCAACATCTAATCCAACAGCGCCGAAATGCGAGCATTATAATGAGTCCTTAATCCTATGTAGTGTGTAGTATATAAACAACCAGTGTATTTTACCTCCGTAATCAAAATGGGGGTGCACATAACGTGTGTAGGTTGTTATTATGCACAACAACTTAATCCGGTACACGTGCTTGTTCGTGACGCGTATCTCTTGCGGGGAGTAGCGTTGTATGTGAAATGTGTTCTGTGTTATAAAAGAAAGGTGGTTAAACTCAACTTTAAGATTACCTCCAAAAAAGTCAAAAAAGCTGCCAAAATGTGCAACGTTTAACATAATAATTACTTTTGCCTTTTGATTATACTGAGTCGCTAGCTTGATAGTTCGTTAGTGCTGCATTGCACATAAAAAAAACTGCGATGTTGATTTTAAGGTTCATTATTTACACTACACATTGGCGTGGCCTATCAATAATTTTTGCCTTACCTTCATTAACTACGTAATAATTAATATCATTGACCAAGAACGTTATATCCTGCAAACATTAAAAAAGGTACTAGTGTATCAATCAGAAAACACATTGCTTTTAAAATCTACTGTTATTGAAGTTTGAAAATAGCAGGAATACTGGTGAAGCTTCAGCTATCTTATGACTTGTACCAAGCCCTCAAGGATATCCAGCTTAAAACGAGCTAAGCCATTGCGCATTGTGCTTGAACTCATCACTGCTAATAGAATTTATAAACGCACAGCATCCAGATCTTATTAAGTTAGGTGTTTGGATGTAAAATGCTGCTTTATGATTTTGTGTCGTCAACAGCCTAAAGTCGTCCACTGCTGAATATAAGTATGGTAAGCCTCCCTCACAGAGTGACACTTTGAGCGGCTGCTTGTTTTCTGAATGGTGGTTTGTACATAATTTACTATATTACCTCCAAGCATCACTTTTGACCGAGTAATACATGCAAGTACAAGAACATTTTCAAGAGCCGAGTCCTTGAACTATGAGGTTCCGCGTAACGTATTGGTTTTCGAAGTACGAAAGTGCCAGTTGTGTCACGGGATAGAATAGGTACCGGTACTGCCTAAGCTTTAGAGCATAATACAGAAGGCCATGGGAGAGCACACGTTCGCCCATTCAGAGTTCCGAGCTAAAACGAATAACGCTCCAAACATTCGCCTTTATCGTCAACTTCATCCGGCCAGCAATAATACCTACTGACTTTATACTTAAAAGTCAACTTAACATTGACCGGTATGTTTAATACTATCACGTGGTATTTCATTGATTGACAACTAAGGAAAAATAACTACAACTAAATAATTATGCCGAATACATATAACAATATTTGAGTCACTGCTTTTTTAACTTTATAGTCAACCTGCTCGTTTATAAAGTTGTTAGTAAACAAAATTAAGAGGCTCAATAGCTACAAACTAACACAGCTCTACTAGTTAAACTTGTCAAACTCTACGGCGAACAATCGGCAACTAACTACCACATACAATTGGCAAGTTTCCGGCTCCTATGAGTTCTGGCGCGCGGCCTCGTTAGTGGACACTTGGCGGGGCCCAATTATGGCCCAAGTCGCGCTGATGGAGCGAACCATCAATTAACCATACGCGAATTTTCTCTAGTAAATAACTGCTAAAAAACTAGGTATTATGAATTGAATTTTTTATATTTGGAACTCAGTATTAGATGCGTTATAAGTGTATATTTTATACCTACTAAGGTATTTCCTGTAGGTACTTATGAGGAGTTTGTTTCTTTCCCTTTTTTCTCAGTCAATGCTACTTCTTATCACGCAGCTATAATATTTCTTTCGGTTTATACCTCATACTAAATAATTACCTACTGCTAATGATAAAATGCGAAAGTTTTAGTCTATGTAGGTATAATATATGTATTTAGCAACTAAAGCAGTTTTTATCCTAGAGATGGCTACAGATGAAATTAGTAAACGAGCAGTTTTTTTACTAAATATGTTTCCCTATTGCTTCCTACTTGTGCCTAGACCTCAACATTCCTCCGTTGAGAATAATAAGGTAAAAACTTCAAAATTCACGTTGCACAGTCCCAGTAACATTGTAGGGCTTGCTAACAAACTGTAATTAGGCTTAGTAATACAACAAACTATTGCGGAGGGGACAGCGGAAACTAAAACCGGACAAATAAAGCTGGCTGTTCAGTACAACCTTGTTCATAGCCTCATGAATACGTTCTATGAGCACAACAGGTACAAACACACTGTTTAAAAATGTCATGTCACAGAATAAATAATTGTGTTGTCTAAAAGTAAAACCAGATCACCACCAAAACAAACCAAAAACCGGTACCAAAAAGATTTGATACCGGTTTTTGGTTTGGTGTGGTGGTGATTTGTTTCGAACCCTATTGAGTATTAAATTATTACCTATAACTGGGCTGCCATGTCACTTTACAGGTGAACGACTAGCTCTTTCATTCTTGTTTTAATATAAATCAAAGGATATTTTTACATCATCATTGTCATCATCAACAGCCTAAAGACGTCAACTGCTGAACATAGACGTCTCCCAGAGAGCGCCTTAAGCGGCTGCTCGCCTCCTGCATCCGTGGGCTCCCCACGGTTTCACTAGATATGTGTGGACATTTCACACAACGCCATCTAGCCCCAAACTAAGCATAGCTTGTACTATGGGAACCAGATAACTGATACAATACTTATATACTTTTTGTTTATAAATACATACATAAAATACAATATAACACCCAGACGCAGAACAAACATCTATGTTCATCACACAAATGTTTGTCCTGGGTAGGAATCGAACCCACGGCCCTTAGTTCAGAAGGCAGGGATACTACCAACTGAGCTATCGGGCTCGTCAAGATCGTCTCGATTGTCTGTCCTTCTAGTGGGGGAGTTTATATACAAGTTGCAAATAAAGCTCACGCCAACAAATAACTAGAAGTGTACCTAATAAACCAACTTTTACAAAATACGTTCCAATTCTGCAAACTCAAAGTCACACAACATAAAGTCGCATGCACATGTTTAGTTGAATGTACATCATTACGGGTCTACAATGTACATCATTACGAGTAACATCAGCTGTCTTCCAGTGAATGAACGGCGTTAAAACCCGGCGAAGGCTTAGCCCAGTTAACTTTCAATGGTTTAACTTTAATCTAGTTCAAGTTGAGATCAACTCGGATCAACTTTATTTTTCATTTCCATCCTCTTTCACCGGCCCTTATTAAAATTAACTACCTACTCAGAGCTCTGAGGAGCGAAATTAGAATTTTAGATTGAAAATGAGAAACTATGTTGCTTTTCACTCGATGAATTTAGTAAGGTCATGAAGTTAATTTGGTTTTTTATTTCTGCCATAAGTATTTTTAATATTATGTATTACCAATGTATATTAAAAAAGCAAAACCTGAACTTTCTCTGATATATTAAAAACCACATTGCCAAAAATAAAAAGAAGGTATACCCACCTTTATGATTTATCTACATTGTTAATTTGTTGTAATCACTAAACATTTGCAAACAATGTTTTAAACTTTTACGGTTGGTTTTTCATAAAAACCTAATATAATATATGTAGCTACCTAAATACTTATCTACCCCTACTTGCCTTCGCAGCTTATTACAAGCTTCAAACCACGGGCATCGATTAGTATCAAATTATGATGACAAGTATATGGAAAACATTTATTTTTGTGTCTGAAATAGAATTAATTTCTAACAAGCTCCCAATTTTTCATGTCGAGTACAAAGAAAAATTCTGACAATCTCTTGTTAATTTTGGTACCTATTATACCTAATGAACGCCTTGGGCTTTTCGTAATATTCTAGGTAAATAGAACGAGGGATACAATTTAAAAACTAATTACTTTTCTTTGAAGAGAACACGTAAATTAAGTTTCGTTAAAGTAAGTTTTCATTAAGACGTTAAGCTAAGTTGAAAGTTGGACGGAAATTTACCAATTTTGGTGTTATGTAGCGTGCAGCGCTTGATAGCGGCTATATGTTGTACGTTTTCCAATATTGTGAGAATTATATTTTTGCAAAATAAAAACACGTGGGTAACCATTACCAGTGTTTTACAGCGGTGATATGTAATTTGACAGCAACTATTTTAGAGCCCTTCAAATTATTCTAAGGACCTTTTAATCAAGTTCAATATGTGCGTAATTGTAATGACAGGTTCATCAATTTCAATAGCCGGAAGATGTCTGCTGAACATGATCATTATTGTCTCCGGTTTGCTTCCTCTGGCTTCTCGCAAATCTAACCAGCGGGGGCCAATTAGGGCCATTCTCAGAAGTATGCCTGTGAGATATGACGTCATAGTTCTGTATTGAATGGGGCATAAGGCTTTTTGATCATACTTATGGCATCATTACGAGAACATATTATGGTTGTCGGTCGAGATATCGCGTCATCTCGTGTTCTTCATTGCACGCGATTATTAAAGTTTATATAAATAAGTTCTATTGTTGAAACGAGCTACTACTGATACTGAAACGTCAACATCTATAACTCGTTTTTTCATTGTTACAGATAAAGCGTAATAGGACCCACACTCAATCAAAAATTCAAAGTCATTGGGTCTATTCGACCCTTATCTACAGACTTTCAACGACTGACACGTTAGTACCCGTATCAAAACGTTTTTGTGAAGGTTTATCTGGATAATGAAGGAAGTTGAATTTACGAACTATTTCGATAATAAATTATTTTATAGTTAGTACTTATTGCTGAAAAATACGAAAAGTTAAGCGTGAATTCTTTTTTACCCGTCTTCCAAAGACCGTCATCGTATATTAATGTATTTTTTTTTACGCTTGATAGGCTTGCGTTTGACCACTATCCCACCTGATGGGAAGTGACGATGCGGTCTAGGATGTAACACGCTTGCCTAGAAGATACCTGTTCACTCTCGATTTGAAGACCCCCAGGTTGTAGTTTTTGGGAAATATTGACGCCGGCAAAGCGTTCCACTCTTTGGCTGTTCGCATGATAAACGTGGAAGCAAAACGCTTTGTTCGAACATGTGGGATGTTAACCATGTAACAGTGACGTTTTTTTGTACATCTGGTTGTCCGATGGTGAAACGGTGATGGCGGAATCAGATTATGCAACTCCAGTGCACACTTCCCAAAATGTATACAGAATATGTACGCCTTTTACACAAAGCTTTTGTTACAAGTCTTTGCGATTATCATCTTAAAGTACCTAAACTTACAACAAAAGTCTCTATTATAGTAATTATTGTTATCTTACAAAGAGCTGAGGGAGCTTGCGCATAAAATTATGTGATCGAAACATCCGAGAATTTAAACAGGAAAGTACAAAGCCAGATAACCTTTGAAATATTTTAACAGCCCCAAAATAAAGTACCTTGACATCAAAGGAGGGTATACTTCCAGAGAAGTTGCCTCGAGCTAGTGACCACATTTATCACTGAGTGAGGGCCTTTAGCAACAACGTCATGGTTAGTAAATTGAATAGCTTTGGGGACGGTGAAAAACAAGAAATAAGTTTATCTGAGGTCATACTTAGACATCATCTTTGCATTATGCGAATTAAGTTAAAACTTCTCAAATAAAGGTTTGTTCCTTGAATTGTATGGTATAAGGTAGACCTAAATGGTAATCATACCATTTAGGTCTAACTACCTTATAATGTACGGAACTGAGGGGCTCTCGTGAAATCTTATTTTCACCGCTCATCACTCTAGAGGTCTATGACGTCATCACGAGAGGTGATTAGAGAGAAATTCACGTCAAAATTAGGGCCATCAATGCGAATTGAGCATTGTGACCGATTTTCTGCCTGTCGCGCTATCACGTGCAACAATGCGATTTTACACGGCGGTGTGCGCTTAACCACGCTGAACAAACATGGTGGTATCCTAAGTAACGAATGTTAAATAAAATATACCTAAAATTTTACATTTTGAGACGACAGAAAAAAATTGAAAAAAAATTCCCTATAGAAAGCTAGGATCGTCGCCAACCCGTTAAACACTCTCAAACAGCTAAATAAGTTGAAGTTAGAATAGTCCATCTAATAATTCAGAAAAGTCGCATTTAAAGTATTTATCCTGCCATTCAAATTCGTCGGGTGCTACAAACACTGGCGTATAAAATACAACACAAGAAAGACATACGAGTGAAGTTGAACAAAATTTCAATTATATCATTGAGGAAGCGCGAATGTAGCGCGTTCCTTCAGTCCGCCGACTCTGCCGACGCCTCAGAACTTTCTGTTTACATTTTGTTAACGGAATGAGAATTTAAAGCGAAATTTCTTAGCTACAAAATGTGCGTTAAAAGTCAAAGTGGGAAAGGAACAGTTGTAGCGTGAAATCGCCAAGTTCGTCGTTTTGGGGGTGACTTTAGCTAGTATTTGTAAGGCATTTCAGAGTTATTTTCCTATAAAACCACATTGCATTTCTTTTATTTATTTTGGCTTCTTGATTGCGCACACTACAATATATGCTCTAATGCGCAGCATTACAGGTAAACGGCAAGGAAAGTTTTTAAAAATGTCCTCCTAGCTACCTTTACACTGTATTAACAGAATCAAATCAAGATTAAAACGATATTATGATATCTTGTAGAGGGGGGGGATATCTACAATCATCATTTACCATTAGATGCGACAGTGGTACTTTGTCTATAAAATATAACAATAAAAATAGCTTTATACCAGCACAGATATTATAATAGTTACCTACATAATAGGTAAGTACTTGTTCTTACTAAGAACGTCACTAAATCCTTAGGCTGAGTTGCACCATAATCACAGTTAAAATTAGCAGTTAAAGTTATGACGTTATTTAACAATTTTTTTTTTCCTAACTTTGCACCATAATCACAGTAGGTGCAATCCACTGAGTTGGGTGGGGTGTCGAGTGGGTTGCGCCGGCTTACTTTAGCAATAACAATCATGGGCATTTCAGTTAAATTACCGGTTAGGCAAAAAAATTGTACGACGTGTTAACTTTAACTGGTAACTTTAACTATGATTATGGTGCAACTCAGCCTTTATGCTTCTTATACAAACTCAACAGGCTTTGATAAGAAACAGGAAAACTTATTCTACGGCCAATACCAATTACTTTAAGTAATTAATTGGTTGTTTTTCTGAACCCGTAACATCAGCATACTTTTTGCTTAATGAAACGTGCAATAAAATACGTTTGAATGGGTTTGGGGTGCTACAATTACTTTATTTATTGGTACACTAGTTATATTCCACGATTCCACCTGCGCATAAAAATTGCTCGAGGTGTACCGTAAGTTAGCAGATACTTATACCAAGTTTAATCAAAATTCGTTAATCGAAAAATAAAAAATAAGACCCAGCAAACCATACATAGATCCCGGACCTTAACTAGGATTTATTTTGTCTAGGGACACAGAAACTACGAAGACCATGATCCTACAACACATGGCACATAGGACAAGTATTTGCGCTTTTTCAAACTTTTATTGGAAAAGTCCGCTTTCATGCAAAATTTCAATTGGCTCTTCTCTTTGAACACTGTCGGATAAAAAGAGACTGTCTTCAAAGCAAATATTTTTCATTTCATTCGTGTCAATGTTTGTTCGCGAGAGCTAAACAATTGCTTTGTTGAAATTAATTGAAAGCTTTGCGTGGCATTCTGGCTTTTAAGCAGACCTTATTTTTAGATTAAAAGAATCGTAGTCACCTTAACTACAGATTAAAATACTCAAAATACTTACTCCGTAGTCTAAACTGCTGGACGTGTGGACACTTCATAAATTTCTGCTTATATATTATATAGGATAAATAGTTGCGCACCGCAGTTTCAGCCGCGGATAAAAGTATCCTATGTCTTAATCCAGTGCATAAGCTATCTGCACTCCAAATTTCATCAACAATGGTACAGTAGTTACTGGAGATTAATGTTAACAAACATTCACATACACACAAACTTTCGCATTTATAATATTAGTAGGATTTGTAGGATTAGGGTTATATTGATACAAATATTTTAGTCTTCTTGAGGAGGTGGAGTGGAATCAGAATCGTTCTATGTTTTCAGCCAATGCTTTGACTTCTCCATAATATTATGACATAGCATGAATCTTTTCTGTTACATATTCTGTAGCCCCTATACCTAGGTTTGCCTTTCCCTCTCTTCCCTATATACGATACAATACGAACATCAGAGAAACCATCATAGAAAGAAGCATAGCAGCGCAGCATAGGCCGGCTTCTCTCTAAGTGGACCAACGATCTGTTGAAAACTGCAGGGAGGAATTCTTCTCATTGTACAAAGATAATAACTAAAAATCCAATTTGTTATGAGGACTGCGTACGTTTTGCTGTGTAAGTAAATTGAAACCTTAAATTAAACTAATTAAATAATTCAATTGCAAAACTCGGCAGGCGAAACGTAAATCATTCCGGGCTCATTTTCCACCAAAATTCAAAACCGTCCGCAGTTCGTGTAATTAGACACTAGCGGGTAATTTATGCCGCAGCGGAACAATTTGCAGGGGCTAGATGGAAACTCCTACCGATTGATGGTATCACGGTAAAGTAGCTGTTTTAGGTGATTTATATTATTAATAACTGGCCAAGTGCGAGTTGAACTCGCGAACGAAAGTTTCCGTACCATTCTCTATAAAAACGAGCAAAAATCTGTTAGTTGTATATGGAAGCCCCTTTAAATGTTTATTTTATTCTATATTTTAGTATTTCTTGTTATAGCGGCAACAGAAATACATCTGTGAAAATTTTACTGTCTAACTGTTGTGGTTCATGAGATACGGTCTGGTGACAGACGGACAGACAGACAGAGGATTCGCTTCTTTGGGTGCAGAACCCCAATAAATAGGTAACGGAATAGTTATCTTAATTTTTTTTACAATATAGCCCATTTGAGTAGCCACTATTCCAGGGGGAAACGTTATAAAATCAACCTGTCTCCTAATTAATGTCAGTACAAACTAGGGTTGTCGAAAGGGCTAATGCAAACCAGCGTGAAATTAACAAAGCTACCACGCGTAGGTTAACGGTTGATGACAGCCCGCGAGCTGTGCGACCAAACAAAGGGATTCGTGAACTGGACCGCAACGCTACGCGCGTGGTCAAAGTTACAGGTAGAGGTCCAAAGAGTGGACTTTCGGCCAATGGTAGCTCTGGTTTTTTAGAATAGAATAGAATAGAATAATTTTATTGACCTTATAACACATCAGTTACATTAGGCATGTCAAATATACAATGTTTATAAAATAAATTAAAAGAATGTAAACAGGCAGTAAAAGCGCAAAAAACAAAAAAAGTTACATTTGATTGATAAATAAATAAATTAAGTAAAATGAAGTAAACAAGCAGCAAATACGCAAAATATTTAAAAATTTGGTTGGTAAATAAATAAATTAAGTAAAATGAAGTAACAAGCAGTGAATACGCAAAATAATCAAAACGTTGGTTGGTAAATAAATAAATTAAGCTCAATGCACTAAATACACACAATAATTAAACAGTTGATTGACAAATAAATAGAATCATGCTCACAATCATAATCACAATAAAATGTTTTTAAAAATTACTTAAAATTATGTAAAAATCATTAAACACTCAACTTATATAAACAATTGATTAACAATGAAAAAGGATAGTGCTAACAATTAAATAACAAAAGATCTAGGTACTCACTCACACAAATAAAGATTGAGTTAGACGCTTCTCCATAAATTCTTTTAATGAATAGAAGGGGTTCGCCTCCATAAACACTTTCAGTTTTCTTTTGAAATCATTTATGTGTAGTTGGGTTAATGTTAGAGGCAATTTGTTATACATGGATATTTTTATGTACATGCCCTGTTTTTGGACCTTATCTAATCTGATTCCCGGGTTAAAGTTTTTTTCTTTATTTCTTAGATTATATGTATATATTTGTTTATTTTTACAGAGGTTTTCTTTTTCTTCGTGTATTTCTAGAAGGCTGTTATAAATGTATAAAGATATTACGGTCATTATTTTATTTTTCTTAAAATGGTCCCTAACTGATGTACGCTTTCGTAACCCAAACATAATTCTCAGAGCTTTCTTTTGCATCTTAAGTACCTTACTTATGTCTGCAGTATTACCCCAAACAGTAATCGAATATCTGGCTGAGGACTGTACGTACGCATAGTACACTGATAAAAGAGACTTTTTGTCTAGCAATGGCCTGAGCTTGAGAAGTGCGTAATTTGCGCTCGCCATCTTTTTACACAGTTTGTCAATATGGGCTTCATGGCTTATTGTGTAATCTACAGTGTAGCCCAAAAATACAGTTTCCTTTACACCACTGTTATTTTTAGCACATTTTCGAGCTTGGTACTGCATTACCACGCTCTTATCAGCATTTAGAATGATTCCGTTATCATGAAACCATTCCTTCAGAATACCCAAAGCTTCATCTATTTTACTATCTAATTCCATTCTACATTTATCTCTAATCCCCACATTTTTCCATCTATGAAGTAGGTTTTTTTTATGAGAATGAATGAGGTGACGAGCTAGTCGTTCACCTGATGTTAAGCGACACGGCTGTTCATAACTGTTGCAGTGTCACTCGGAACTTTAAAATAGTAAAGTTTCGCGTGACACTTCACTGCGCACGTCATCAAACAGTCTAGTAATCAGATTACTACACTGTGTAATCAGGTCATAGTCTCATTTGCCCAGTAATTTCACTAGCTACAATACCCTTCAAACCGGAACACAGTAGTGCTTGCACACTACTGCTTGGCGGCAGAATAAATGCAGAGCGGTGGTACCTACCTAAACGAACTTTGCAGAAAAGTCCTACCACCTAGTAAATACTTACATCTGCAAAATATAGAAACCATAGACCTAGGACAGAGTAACGAAAATATTTTAGGTATGTAGTAGAAACAGTAGAAAAGCTCAAACCCAAGCGGCATAGCATAGGTTAAGAGTAGAGTACGTCGTAGCACACGCGTAGCACTCTAGCTAGAAATAACAAGAAAGTCTTGCTTATTATAATTTTTTCACTGCGAAAGGAAAACTCCATTCCATATCTCTCTCTCTCTCTCTCTCTCTCTCTCTCTCTCTCTCTCTCTCTCTCTCTCTCTCTCTCTCTCTCTCTCTCTCTCTCTCTCTCTCTCTCTCTCTCTCTGGTACGGGTTGCAGAAGAACAGCGATATAGGGCGAATTGACATTTGAAACTGATTGGTTATCCTTTGTTATTTTGTAGCTACTTTTTGTAGTTCAGTTTTTAGATGATGTAAAAGACGCCAGTCTCCTTTTACTTACAGAATTATCTAACGCTACGATGCGTAACAACTTCACCTGGTGGAATTCGCAGCGGGCACAGCTAAGAAATTATGTGTTTTTATTAACACTGTTGTTTTCAAAGGTTTCTTCTAATGTCTTACACCACCACCGTTTCGTACGTTTTTGCTACATACAATGGTACACATTATAGTCATACCTATTTAGCATTTAAGGAAATGATACTTATACAAGCAACGATATTCGTTCCCATTTATGACGTTACAGTTGTTTCAAAATTTAAATTTTTCAGTACACTCAGTTCATCAATATTATCCAGTCTACGGTGCTTCCTAGCAGTACCTTAAAGACTTGCATTGATACATTGTGTCAAACATGCTGCGCTATAAAATAAACCTAAAATGCACTTGAAATATGAAAAAAATTCTTCAAAACAATTTTTAAAAGCTATGTAATCTAAAGCACCCCAATGCATAAAAATCGTTTACGATCCCATATGAATGATAAAGTACCACGTTTATTTCAAATCGACTTTAAGATGACTTTGCCATAAATATTTCATCGATTTGCGATAAAAATGTGATACAAGCACCACTTTTAAAGTGGTTTTTCTATTCATTACAGTCTTGCTTGTGATGCCATCTCTCTTATATAAAAACAATCCTAAGTAAGCGAGTTTGGAAAAAAAATTTGTTTCGAGCAGTTTATTTAAATAAGTAGATTAATTTGGTTAATGCAACGTATGACCAAAATTCTGGATCTTTTAGACCAAAATTCTAGAACTTATTTGACACAATGAACAGGATTGTAATTTAGAGGGGCAGTGCTGCCAGCATGATGAGCCATCTATCTTGACGGCTAGAGCATTTGGTCTGTCTATAAGTCAGCGCGGCTGATATAAGTCCAATGTTCTTACTGTAGGTATAATAGTATAGCTAAGTTAAAATTATTAATACACGCCGTTAAATAAAAGATTAATTTCACCTTGTCAGAAAAGTACGGCTATACTAGAACGTGCGACGCAGAATCGATACCATTTGACTAGAGTCTATTTATTAAAATTAAATTACACTTGTAGCTAATATTAATAAAACTCCATGTTGAAGCAAAAGGCACCAACGATTTATTTATAAAATATTTTATTTCACTGTTATATTTATACATCTGATCGACCTTGTTGATATTTCTTTGTCCAACACCGGAAAAATACACATTTTTAAACAATAAACTTTCATATATTCAAAATAATGTTATGTAAATCATTTCACATGTTAATCACCTCTTTCGTACCCATATTTTGTATATTAGTATTGTAGGTATGTATTAACATTAATTGTACTCTGTGGTTACGGCGGCGTAAGAATAAGACTTCCCAATCTCTTCCTATTCCTACTACCGTGCCAACGTACCGTACGTAAGTGCCAACAAATGGAATTTCTAAAGAACGAGCAGCAGCCTTCTCAGTTTGCATTATGATATACTGCGGTCACTATAAGATGTCTGCCAAGCGTGGTGATTATCATCATCATAATCATCAACAGCCTGAAGACGTCCACTGTTGAACATAGGCCTCCCCCAGGGAACGCCACTTAGAGCGGCTGCTCGCCTCCTGCATCCATCGGCTCCCCGCGGCTTTCACCAGGCTAGGTGGTGATTATACGTGTGAATAAAATCACGAACCCTTAAAAAAGCTCTGGGGAATGGGGAAGCAACATTTTCAGATTCTGATCACCAGAAACAGTCATTAATCGCAATGTGAGCGTTAAAATGGAATATAATGACGATTAAATTACATGGTTGAACGACATGTCAGACCTGTGTGTCGTAAATACATCAGCGGCGTAGCCACGGTATACCGCGCTTAATATGGTTTGGTTGACGTACCTACCTACCAGCCTAGTGCAATTACTGTCTATACTTAATAATAATTTTAGTAACCCTTAGAAAGTAGGTACCAAATCTTATAAATACTGTAAGTAGTTACCACGTGTTAAAGACATGGGAGAACGTTAGTTTCAGAAAGGCAAAAATTATTAACCCAAAAAAGCAAAGACTAAATGACTAGAAGTAGGAAAGGCTACATATACTTCCCGAAGATAATAATAAGAAGCCAGGAGTAATAAAAGTACCAATAACACCACCATTTAATTTTTTTTCTAGTCACAGGCTGGTTCTGCTAGTACAAAACAGACAGTAAGATCTTTTTTGGGAATATAGAACTTAAAAAGTCATTTAAGAAACAGAAGAGACGCGAGAGAAAGAAAATTAAATAGAGAGAGAATAAAAGAGAGAAAGAGACACAGTTTTTGATTTAAATGACAATTAAATGTATTATTCAGTTTCCACCAAGGTAAAACTTCCTTAGTTTCCACATTCAGATACACACATCTCTGCATCCCAAATGGTAAAAATACTCCGAGCAAATGGCAATTTTCTTAATATGTTTGACGCCCAATCTCGATCTAAATGCATCTCGATTACCCATAATGGTACAACAGCATCCATCGATGTTGAATAAGGGCCAACTTGGCACCTGCTTTGCCAACTGCCTACTGCCTTACGCCTTAGTTTGGGTAAGAACTTTATTTAATCGTACTTTTAGGATATCGCTTTTGTCTGATGCCGTAGTTGGTGAGACTAGGTGGAAAGGCGTTGATGGGTTACGCTTGTCAAGAAGTTAAATTCTAACAAATACTTAGCTTGGCAGCGTAGGCTGGCCCCCCACTAAGGTAGACCGACGACGACGACCTGGTCAGAACCGCGGGGAGCAGATGGATGAAGGAAGCTGCTTGCTGCTTTTCTATGTGACGCTCTTTGGAGGAGCCTTATGCTCAGCAGTGGACGTTTTCAGGCTGATGATGACTAGCTTGGACGACCGACAGAGTTAATACGGATAGTGGTATTCAAGTCTTTTGTAAAAGTCTATTTTAGAACCAAATTAGGTAATATAACTTTTCAAGTTGTCCCGAAAAATCTCGATAGTCAAAGTGTACAATTGTACGTACACCAAATTCCTATAAAATATAAATCAAGTATAAACTGGAATGCATTCAACTGTACTTACTTCTTACAGAGAAATGCTCTAGCTGTACCTATCTAACCTTATTATAGCACCATTCTCAACAGAAATTCCATGCTTTTACGCTATCGTCGTTGGCTTAGGTATATTTGTTCTTGATTGTTCCTTGATGATTGAAATTATAATATAATTCAAATTTCTGAAGACCATGCTTTATTAAAACGGTAAAAATGAAAGGTTAAACACTTATGTAATAGAAAGGACGAAAATATCGATATACATTGATATTACAAATATTATAGTAAAAAGGATGCAGTGATATCATTAATGATGTCCTTGTATCTGTTCTAAAATGATCGCTTTATCTGGGTTTTATCAACTTTTTATAAAATCAATATCATGAGCTGTCTGGCTATTTACTCTTGAATAAATATCTTCAAGGCACAAATCTTATACATTTTTTTAATTAATAGAGCATTATTAATCATCCAGCTCCCGTTCAACTGGATTCTGTTTGTTAGCCATGTCAAAACGTAATCTACTCGGGGACACTTTGCAAATGAGTGTGCATCAGTTCTTACGCTTAGAAAACCACGATATCTTTTCAAAAACTTTTAGAACTGCAATCTTAAAGACTTAAGAGAATTAAGTTCAAAATTGTATGATCATAAGTTACTGGTTAATAAAGAAGATTTGCGAAATCGCAAAACTCGTTTTATAGCGAATGCAAGACAGCATAAAAGGATGTTAATTGGTATTCCTTACTTTCTGAAGATAATTGAGTCGTAACTAGAGTATCAGACAAAGCGAAGCGAATAGCGGCCATTCTGTTCTTGGCACCTTTTGCATTAACATAACCTTTTTACTCCTAGGACAAATTCCGGGCTAATTCGTTTTACATAATGAATTAATAGAGTGTTTAAGTTCGTGCCAGCAAGTAGTTTCTTTGATAATGTTGAGCTCTGTAAAGGAGTTTATGATGACGAAATTGTGTTAACGCTCTTAACTGGCTGAGATCATAGCTTTTGTTGTACCAACTATTTTATGTACCTAGTTTAGATATTTTTTGTGGACATTTCACACAGCGCCATCTAAACCCAAAGCATAAAGTAAGCATAGCTTGTACTACGGGAACAAGATAAATGATACAATACTAATATACTTTTTGTTTGTAAATACATAGGAATAGATATATAGATACATAGAATACGTATACTTAGATTGTAGTTTAATATTGTGTCATAGTTTAATTTAAAATTTGTGTAAAATGTTCACACAAATAATTATATTTATTTATTAAGTATTACTTAAGCTTAAGAGGTCAATGTTCTCCAAAATACAAAATAAAATAAGATTATCTAGTAGTAGTAATGCCGCTAAAAATACGTCAAAAGCGAAATTACACAAGATATTCTTGTTTATTTCATAAATAAAATTTTATCTAATTTAACTTCCAAGATGTCACGACTGAATTAATCAATTAGGTAGGTACTATTCTCAACGTTATCTGTAAAGACCCAGTAAAAGTCAGCATAAAATATTTTCAAAGGATTTAATCGTACTGATTTTTATAGTCTGACTATACATTTACTTAGGGAAATCTCTTATGAAAATACTATGTTATTTTATTTTCATAAATCGTAACCTTCACTTCACAATCTAATTTTGTATGAGGATGAACTTATACTATCAATATTAATTTGCTCCAATATTAAGATTAATTTAAACTCATAACACAGCTCTATTAAATTACAATCCGTATTCCGGAATCTTTCCCACAAGATATTGGAAATGTCAACGCACAAAGAGAAATTTATAATAATCTCTGTGTGTATGTTGGTATAATAATGATACGCTCCCAATGGAATGTGTTATGTCCTGCAGTTAATATAGGCCATAAGCTTTCAGCAATATTGCTTTGTGGATGGCTAGTGGTTACAAGACAAGGACTGAAATTTTCGATTAAACGGTATTCTGTAGGTATTTATTTATAATAATTATTAATAACATTGCGGTACTCTATTTTATTCCGCTGTAATAAGCTTGCTTGAGACGCCCATAATAATTGCAGTCTCGTTTCAATTTTCGGTTTTTGATTAGATTAGACAAAGAGCAAGAATGTAGGCATTACGATTATTGTTTCTTTAGACAAAGATAGTTGATAGTTGTTTTTACTCATATCATCCGATTTTTAAACATTATAATTTACTGTATTATATTTTATAATTATACACTTAAGTATTGTCGTCAGTCTTTATTTATCAGTTAGCACTATTTAGATTTCTTACAAACGTACAACTCTAATTTAATGAATATTTATAACACAACATAAAATTGAAAATGTGGGTACCTACATTAAAATAATTATTATTTAAGTCCTTTTTATCACATATAATTAAACATTAAGTATACTAAATAATAAATAACTGTTATTATTATATAACAGAAAACAAATAACTAAGTATAAATAATTTTTCACTCTTCATTATACTAATGTAGTAATGGGCGGCCGTGACTCGTCTTTTACGACATACACAAATAATAACATTCATGGATTTGTGGTTCTTGCTTTCTGAAAAATGGCAGTCCTGAGATAATCACTACTGAGTCTGCATTTATTAGGTAATGCACGCCTTGGAAGATTGAAAATGATACAAAGCGGCCGCAAGCACGCTTTGTGGTTCATATATTTTATTTTCCACAGTTTTGTTTGAGACTCGAATCTGCGAAGTTGCCTCTTGTTGATCACACACAACTCACATACCTGTGGACGGCATCGTTCAAATGCTTTTACAGCACAACATATGCACGTTGTTGTAATGTTACAAACTGTTTGATAAAAAGCATCTTCCCGAGAGAGAAGTGTAATGATCTAATGATTATTGTAGCGCGTCTCTCTCTGTGTAGTAGATCTGTGGGGTGATTACGTAACTTTGTCAGCAATGCAACAGGGGAAACTTCATTCCGAATATGAAAATTTTCATAGTAACTATGCACATAAACTGCGTGTTGAAACTCTCAAATCCATACATTTTTGTGTTTCTATTGGTTGCAATCAAGTTACATAATCACCTAGCAGGTTTCTCTTAGTTCTCGATTATAATTTTTAAACCTGTTCAATTTATGATGATTTTGACGATATAATGACAGAAAAGGAGTAAATAACGACTTTTAGAAACTTGTTTAAGCCAGGCTCTTAAAGGATGATCTCTAAAGTTCGCAAAAATATTGAAAATTGCAAGTATTATTACGAAGTTTGTAAGTTCTATTTAATTCTAAAAGGCAGTATTAAATTCCAGATTTAACTTTTAGCATTATACTGTATTTTTTACAAAACACTCTCTCAAAGAACTTTGAAAACAATTTCTCGTTAAAAAAAGTATTAGAAAATTGTTGCGAACGCTTAATAATATTTTACCTCACCCCGTGTTTAAAGTTTTAAGACGCGTTTTCTCGTTACGGGAAGGGTGAGGGGGTGTTAAATGTGGAGGTGAGAGGGGTGACATCAAAGTGAATTAACGAATGTTGTCTAGGGGTGTCCGTTTGTAAGCTGCTTTGAAGTTATACCTGCGGGAAACAGCGAAATGTTCTAAAGTTTGAGTCATTTTATTTATGCCAACCGTACCAACCTCAAATGTACGAATCCTTCTATACGCATTACAAAGCACTTATCTTGCGTTATGTTCATTGACATTTTGAATTTGTTATTTTTTGCCGATTTTTTGAGGAGAGTAGCCGCTCAAAGTAGCGCTCTATGAGGGAATCTTATGTTCAGTAGTGGACGTCTTCAGGTTGATGATTATGATGACGTTGATCTATTAATATGTATAGCCTCGATGAAAGGTCTTAATATAATTAATTATTATAATGGCCTACCATAACAAATGATAATGCTTGTACTTAATGAAGTATTGTCCGTTATTCAGTATATTTTTAACACATCATTTTCGGCTACTGATTTTCCTTCTGTTTGGAAGGAAGCACAGATTATCCCTCTTCCTAAAAAAAACCATCCTTCTGCTTTTTCTGACTACCGCCCCATATCCATTCTTCCCTTCCTTTCAAAAGTTTTCGAACGGCTCGTTCATAAACAGTTGACGTCCTTCCTAATCCGTAATAACCTCCTTAACCCTTTCCAATCCGGTTTCCGTCCTGGCCACAGTACAGTATCAGCTTTAATAAAAATTACGGACGACATCCGTCTTGGCATGGAACATAAAAACTTAACTGTGCTGTCGTTACTGGACTTCAGCAACGCTTTTAATAACGTTGATTTTGATATCTTACTAGGACTCCTGCGCCCACTTAACATATCTCCAACGGTAATTGATTGGTTTCGTAATTACCTGTATGGTCGTCGGCAACGTGTTCGCATCGATGAGTCCTATTCACCGTGGTGTAACACGACTGCTGGTGTGCCTCAGGGCGGCGTTTTATCTCCTCTCCTTTTTTCAGTATTTATTAATTCAATCTCTCAACATTTCTCTTCTTCCTACTACCTTTATGCAGATGATTTACAGATCTACACACAAGCTCCTCTCCAGCAGTTGCCTAATGCCATTGAGGTCATTAACAGTGATCTCAGACAAATATTAGAGTGGAGCCACTCTTATGGCCTCAGTGTAAACCCAGCTAAAACGCAAGCCATTGTAATTGGAAGTTCTAGGATGATATCAAAAATTGACTGGTTCCGTCTCCCTCAGGTGATTTTTGACGGAACTCCAATCCCTATTAGCGACGTCGTGAAAAATCTTGGGATACTTATTGATAGGCAACTATCATGGGTGCCCCAGGTTGCTGAAACGAGCCGCAAAATCTTTGCGACTGCTGGATCGCTCAGAAGGTTGCGTAACTTCCTGCCCACTACCACCAAAATTTCCTTAGCACAATCTCTATTACTTCCAATTCTTGACTATGCAGACGCCGCATATCCAGATTTAACCCAGGAACAGCTAAATAAGCTTGAACGGCTACAAAATTTCTGTATTAGATTCATATATGGCCTACGCAAATATGATCATGTCTCCGAGTTTCGCAAAAAGCTGAAGTGGTTACCCATTCGATCTCGCCGGAATGCTCGTATTCTATCTCTCCTCTACACTATTTTGTTTATCCCCTCCACGCCTTGTTATCTCAAAGAACGCTTCAAGTTCTTACACCAGACCCACCCCTTGTCTCTGCGTTCCTCCAAAACTCTCCAGCTTATGCCTCCCGTCCATACCTCCCAGTTCTACGATAAATCCTTCACGGTGCAAGCCGTCCGGTTGTGGAATGCGCTTCCCACTGAAATTAGACATGCTAAGTCATTGACCATATTTAAAAGTATGGTGCATCACTACTATCTGTCGTTATAATTGCTGCTATTTATTATTTACTGCTACTTATCATCATTTAAAAATTATGTATTAGTTTATTGTATTATAATGTATATACGTATTTGGATGTAGGTATATTTATTAGTACCAAATTAGGTAATTGTTTTTTTTTTATCTCGTTGAGTATTTAGTTATTTATCTGTATTTGCTTTATCTATTAAATTGTTTTGCACCGCCGTTTATTCTCTCTACTGATACTGTCCATCCAAAGGTTGTCTGGAAGAGATCGCTGTCAGCGATAAGACCGCCCATTGTTGCACTAGTACGTAAATTTTATTGTATTCCTATTTGTATGTTTCTTTGTGAAACAATAAAGAGTGCTCTATCTATCTATCTATCTATCTATCTATCTATCTATCTATCTATCTATCTATCTATCTATCTATCTAACTATTGGTGAAAAAGACCCACCCTAAGTGGCAACTATCGCGGTTCATACGATACAGCCAGACAGAGACAGACAGACAGACAGACAGACAGACAGACAGACAGACAGACAGACAGACAGACAGACACACAGACATACAGACAGACGGACAGTGGAGCCATAGTAATATGGTTCGCTTTTTATCCTTTGGGAACGGAACCTCAAAAACGAAAAAACACGCTAAAACACGGATCATGAGATACAGCCTGGTGACAGACGGACAGACAGATAGACAGACGGACGGACAGCGGAGCCTATTAGGTAATACTTAGGTATATAGGGGGTCCGTTTTACCCCATGGGTACAAAACCCTAATAATGGTACGGAACCCTTCATGCGCGAATCCGACTCGCACTTGGCCGGTTATTTTTCTATTTTACTAAGAAACCATGATAAATCTGAATCTTTCGACGAAAACAGTCCCAGAATAAATGCATCTCATTAATACATTCTAATCTTGGCCAACGAAAAATACTAGTCACGAATTTCCACAAAACCTTTTCATTATTCAAACCCGCAACCCACATTTCACGACAACATTGAATGACCTACATTCTTTGAGAAAAAGGTAAGCACTTATTCCCTATCTAACAGCAAAGACCTTACAAAGGCGGCGAGAATAGATCTTTCTTCTTTTAATAGAGCTCCTAAAAGGGTTCCTTGCTAGCTTACCAAAAAATGTTTTTGCCATTTTTCTACGAGACCTTTTTGTCGGAAGCGACTCGCCGCGATAACGTCGCGCCGCGATAGTGTGCTCCCGCTTTAAATGCAAATCCTACCAACCAAAGTCGGAACGAGGAAGCAACGCAGAGACGATTACTGAAATTTAAGTGGCCAAGGGGATACAGACGTCCCTTCAGTACCTGTAACGGTTAGGGAGTAGTGTGATTTCAATAACCTTAAATCTTTCTTCAATCCAATGTTCTTACTTTTTAATATCATAAATTCGAAAGTAACCTATCTGTTTTCATCGACCTGGGGCCGTACTGTGAGCTCTTAGCGCGATTCAAAACAGAAATTACTGGGCAAATGAGACTTTATGACCTGATTACACAGTGTAGTAATCTGATTACTAGACTGTGTGATGTCTCAGGATGACGTGCGTAGTGCAGTATCACGCAAAACTTTATTATGCTTTATTATTTTAAAGTTCCTAGTGACACTGCAACTGTCATGGGCCGTGTCCCTTAACATCAGGTGAACGACTAGCTCGTCAGGTCATTCATTCACATAAAAAAAATGTAACTACCTTATAAGCTACTATTATCTACTTTTCATCCTATGTACTAGAGGTATCATTAGAAATTTGAAACAATTTTTGGTGTCCGCAGGTGGTTGATGGTTATCAACTATACAGGGAAGTTTAGGAATAATTTCATACTTATTTATTATTTTTATTATAATGAGAGTACACCTTTTTTGGATTATTTCTCTGAATTTTAATATAAATAAAGATGAAAAGGCATTTGTTTATAATTTAAGTACTGGCTTATATCCATTCATTGATAATTCATTCAACATACCTAAAATAAGTATAAAAATTTTTGGGGGCTAATATATTAATACAAATACGTAGGTACATAAACAATACAAGCAAAACAACAACATAATACCTTTGTGATAAATATCTTCATTCAGAGAAAACACCTACTCAAACCAAACAATCCTCATAAACTCTCATGAATCCTTGATAAATAGAAACCAATAAATCCGCCTCAACAACAACAAACAAAAAGGGTTCACCTAAACAAACCCAAAAAACATATCCGGAAATCTCAACACATACAATTTCGCAGAATTGCGACAATGTGTCTCAAAATATAACCCCAATGTTCATCCCTGAACAAACCACCCCTGATGGCATCAAGCCTTATTTTAGAGATGTGTAACATAGTGTTGGACGGATGGTCCGGCGAAATCCAGCCAAACTGTACGACCTATGTTTACGCGTACCTCAGTTTCTAACAGCCAATATTTATTTGTTTGATTATTATTATTATATTATACTTACGCATATAGGCGGTTAACACCGCGGTGTGAATCGCCCAGTGTTATAATAGCAGAGGTCGATTCACGCCTCGGTGCAAAAGAGCCTATTCATTTAGGGCACTTGGGCGATTCACACCGCGGTGCGAACCAGCGTGGTGTGAAACGCCCCTATACCCTACTATGTATGCTTATACATAAACAACTTTTTTTTAATTATAAAACACGGCCTTTTTACCTACAGTTGAGTTTTTCAAGTGAGAGTGGTAGGCCGGATGAATCAGTAAAAATTCGCTCTGTATTTTTGTTTTATTTCTTTCCATGCAAGGTTGTCCTGAAAAGATCGTTTTGAGTTATAAAACCGCGTTAGTGTTTATCTATCTATTATGGTAACTTTTGCTCTACCCTGCTTCGCGGTCGCGTCGGTCCCAGATGTTGTCGAAAGGCGATTGTCGTTAAGCCAAGTCGGAAGCCTTTGGGTGGCCTAAAATTCTGACACCAGGACTGACCACTTGCCTACACTAGGGGAAGAAGAAGAGACGTTTTGATTTGATGGAACATTTTGTGAAACAAATTAAATAATACGTAGGTACCTATTATACCTATGTTCGAAGCTAGCCGCCAAACAGACGGACACTAAATAAAGGCATTGATAAGACGAATATACTGTCGTATCCCTAAACTCACTATTTTTATACATCAGCAAGGTATTTGTTTGCAAACGTTACGCTGCCAAATGCTATTAAGTAAATTTTTGGTAAAACAGAACATTTGCTTTGTTACTTTCTTGGCTACGGTAAACAGACTATTCCTCAATTCAGTGTAAATGGGGCATGCGCTGAACAAAACAACAAATAAATAAATAGACCCTCAGAAGCAGTACATTTTATATTACGACTGTGTCTAACAAGCCCCGTTGAAGGGTAGCTCCGAACGGATCCCGCCAAACGGACCCCACCTAATATTTTTTGAAACTGATGCAACCACAAAACATTATTTTGTACTCCCATCTGATCCAAGTTTTTTAAACGGTTTTTCCAAAGAAGCGTCGATTTTTTAACCATAAATTAATTCTTTTTTTTTTTCTTAATAGGTACACATATATATAAATACTGCTCTACACAAATTAAAATCTTGTGGAGTGTGATACGTAAGTGATGCGATTCGCTTTTATTTTATAGCATACTTTATCTTTTAAAACTAAGTAACAATGCAACCTTGAACAATTATTATTAGGGAAGTATGAAATATATTGAAGACAGTGCGTTATTTTTCGAAAGCTGCTGTTTTAGATATATCTATCACTATAATAGTATGTTTCTAAACTCAGGTTCCCAGTGACACTATATAGGCCATTAGGCTATATGTAGCCATTCAGATGGAGTCCCAAAGGAAAAGCTGCAGGGATAGCGACCCATCCTCGCTGCTCGTTCGGAATGTAAATTTTAACGGGAGATCAAGATATAAGCGGTCGGCGCTTTAAATATGAAAACTTAAATCATAGATAATCTCCAGCCCAGGGTATATAATTTTTTTTTTTGAGAGTGAATGACGCGACGAGCTAGTCGTTCACCTGATACCTCGAATCCTTGATGTTACTTCCAATAACTATTATTTAGGTATACCTACATTACGGGCATTGCGCATTATTTATATCACCATGTTCTGAATGTTTCTTTAAAAATAATTGTAATTTGCTTTTTGCCAGATTTTATAACAGCCATTAATTCTGAAGTATTTGGGCAAAAGAAAAACTAGCCATAGCTTTTAAATAAACTTTTCTGATTAAAAAACTCATCATCATCTGCCACCTGTCTACCTTCATCAGATATCCTCTTCATTCATTCTGTCATTGAAGAAATGAGAATTCATTTTTTTTATAAAACCGTATGCAAATTACCCTCCACCTATTCCTTGGACCACAAACCAACCGCAGGCAAGCTAGCGTACGCTTGGGCTCTACTAGTGTTCATTTCTCTATTTATGCCTTGTAAACAATATGTTGTTTTCGGCCCGTCCTTGGCTGTGGCACGAACTTACGAAGAAAAGCCAGTCCATAAATAATGTTCCATTTGGTATACGTAAGCTCTAAAAATATTTTGTATGTAGGTAGTACTGTTAAAATTCAGTCAGAACTCCATTATATCGTTTCATCATAGTTGAACCAAGGGTTAGTTATATTCGGAGGTTAAAAATTCGTGTTGAAATCGAATGGTAGGAAGCTAGGAAGGTATCCTATGTGTTTTACCATCATTTGAAACATCTTGGTGTTAAAAGTGATATGAGAAATTTCAGCACACATTTATAATTATTTATGGTCACAAAAAATCCTGTATACATCACTAACGAAGAAATCCGCAGAAGTACTAAAGTGACCGATATAGCCCTTAAAGTGACAACCGATGGGGAAGAAAGGTTCTCGAGTGGCGACCACGAACCGTAAGGCGCAGCGTAGGCAGACCCCCCCCCCCCCCCTAGGTAGACCGACGACCTGACCGATGCAAAGTGGCGCTCTCTGGGGGAGGCCTATGTTCAGCAGCGGACATCTATGGGCTGATGATGATGATTACTAACGCTTAACGATCAACAATCAGACAAAATCAGCAGTACCTAAAACGTACTTACGTAAATGCTATTCTTAACACAATTATTAATTTACGGTTAAATTATACATAACACACACGTAATTCGTCGACCTATCTTTTCGTCCAAAATACCACAAAGCCTGAAAACAAAAGTTTTCAATCAATGTGTGTTGCCAGTGATGACTTATGGAACTGAGACGTGGTCTCTAACTGTTGGCCTCATTACTAAGCACAAAGTCGCGCAACGAGCTATGAAGAGAGCAATGCTCGGTGTTTCCCTGCGAGATAGGATCTGAAATGAGGAGATCCGCAGGAGAACTAAAGTGACCGATGTAGCTCTTAGGATTGGCAAGTTGAAATGGCAATGGGCAGGCCACATCGCTCGTAGAACTGACAACCGATGGGGAAGAAAGGTTCTCGAGTGGCGACTACGAACTGTAAGACGCAGCGTAGGCCGGCCCCCCACTAGGTGGACCGACGACCTGGTGAAAGCCGCGGGGAGCCGATGGATGCAGGAGGCGAGCAGCCGCTCTAAGTGGCGCTCCCTGGGGGAGGCCTATGTTCAGCAGTGGACGTCTTCAGGCTGTTAATGATGATGATGATGACACGTAATTCGTACGTCTTCCTTCTGAAAAAATCCATTAAAAATCTTTATGCACTCTACTCTACCGTCTGCTGGTAGTCTCTTTTATTTCAGACTAGACGTGGCCGTGGCCGCGGTTTATTGGTAACTCTCAATTTTTCGGAATTATTAGTACCCTAAACTGCCGTGATATTATCAATCTTCGTGCAAAATTGTATCCTAATTCATTCAGCTATTGCACCATGAAAGCAAAGCAACAGACAACGTTTTACTAACAGTATCGGTGTATAGGGATACTCAACAGAATTTCCGTGAATCAATGTGACAAATCCAATGTGGGTGCAGAACATTTTCTCCATTACGAACGTCGCAGTACGTATCGAAGTGGCCAAGTGGAAAGTTTTCTCGATAATGAGGTCTGTAGAGATATTGTGATGTCCCCATATTACACCGTAGTGTAAATGTAAGTATAGATTCTAGGTTTTTTACCAATCATTTTGAGAACAGCTGGATCCATTTGGCTATTTATTTAATGTTCACAATGGCGCCAGTTAAGAACCAAAGGGTAATAAATTGGAAAAGTTTCCCTAATAGTTTTCAAAGAGAAAACTAAGCGTTCTTTTTTCTACAATATGTAGGAATTTGTACAGTGTAGACAGGACAATGCAGGACAGGGCTATGTGTGTCAAGAAACGTCATTGAAGATCACATTTTCGTAATTGTTGTAAAGCGTGGTTTGCAACGGATTGTAACATTTTGTTATGTTTCTTGGCTATACTGGTACACAATATTTTTGTGATAGATACACGACGTTGTGACCTATTCCTATCTTCATCCACGAACAGACAGCGCTGACGCGGCTGACGAAAACCATTAAAAGTTTCTGATTCGTCGCGTAGGCGCAACTTGACTGTTTCTTTGTAGTTTCTGTTAGTGGACTAGTCCATTATTGTGTCTAATGATAAAGAGAAAGAGAATCTGTGTCAATTACTTGGTATCTATTTTGGTAAATATTATGATTTTGATAGCTAGTCAAATATTTTCGTTACTCACTGTATTACTTTTACTAACCCATGTATCATTGTAAAAAATAATAGGTGGGATCCGTTGGGACCTACCCAATAGGTCTGATGAATATTTAAATAACCCAATACATAAAATCCTCATTAACATAAATATTAAACTGTTCATTACAACACTCGATGAAACAACCATCGATGATATAAGTATAATTTATATAATAATATGTAGTTTTTGTGGTAAAGGTCCGAATATTTGCATTTAACTTAACGAGTGTAGTAAATAAATAAAGCAACAAATTAAAAGGGGTTTTTAATTGAAG
Organism: Ennomos erosarius; assembly: GCA_963580505.1. Taxonomy (NCBI): domain Eukaryota; kingdom Metazoa; phylum Arthropoda; class Insecta; order Lepidoptera; family Geometridae; genus Ennomos; species Ennomos erosarius. The sequence goes on along the minus strand of OY756992.1, from coordinate 7,920,314 downwards.
AGTCCGATAATTAAGCATGAATGTTTTAAATTAATTAATGAATTTCGTGGAACTGACTTGTAGGGTTGGCCCTGGAGTTTTATTATTTATTGGAGGAATCTTGCGTATTAGGTACACGAGAAAAGAGAAAGGTGAATTAATTCCACAAAGAATTATGTACTTACCTATTATATTTTTTTTTTATTAAGTTTTTTTTTAAGAATATTGTTGTTCTAATAGTAGATTAGAATTGCCAATGTAATAAATTTTAGCCTACCTACTGAACAATTGCTAAGTTAAGAATTTAACCCAACTTTCGAAGTAGGTATATTCATCATCATCATTAACAGCCTGAAGACGTCCACTACTGAACATAGGCCTCCCCCCGGGAGCGCCACTTAGAGCGGCTGCTCGCCTCCTGCATCCATCGGCTCCCCGCGGCTTTCACCAGGTCGTCGGTCCACCTAGTGGGGGGCCGGCCTACGCTGCGTCTTCCAGTTCGTGGTCGCTACTCGAGAACCTTTCTTCCCCATCGGTTGTCATCGGATGTGGCCTGCCCATTGCCATTTCAACTTGCTAACCCTAAGAGCTACATCGGTCACTTTAGTTCTCCTACGGATCTCCTCATTTCGGATCTTATCTCGCAGGAAAACACCGAGCATTGCTCTCTCCATAGCTCTTTGCGCGACTCTGAGCTTAGTAATGAGGCCAACAGTTAGAGACCACGTCTCAGTTCCATAAGTCATCACTAGCAACACACATTGATTGAAAACTTTTGTTTTCAGGCTTTGTGGTATTTTGGACGAAAAGATACTCGCCATTTATGTTGATGCCAAATATTTTCCACTCCAAGAGCTTGAAAACCTCCTACAATGCGTTTGTGAACAGTTTCGGAGAAATAACGTCTCCCTGTCTCACGCCTCTCTGCACTGGGATCTGTTCCGTACTCTGGTCCAGTAGTCGGTATGACATAGTGGCCTTACTGTACCAGCACTTCAACACTTCGATATACCTATAGTCAATTTGGCATCGCTGTAAGGACTGCAGCATCGCCCAATTCTCGATTGAATCGAAGGCTTTCTCATAGTCCACAAACGCTAGGCATAGCGGCCGATTATACTGACGTAGCGTATGAATGTGGTCTATGGTGCTAAAGCCTTTTCGGAAACCGGCTTGTTCGGGAGGCTGGAATTATATGAATGTATATTAGGAACAAATTAATTGATTTATTTTAATCATCAAGTTACAGTTAATCTTCAAACCGTACTTTTGTTATTACTTGTAATAATTACCATAATAAAATTGTGATAACCCTATTCATGGGGAACGAGAGCTTCCGATGGACTGTAGTGTTCGCGAAACGAACATTCTTAATTAATACGAAAATTTTCAACAAGACAAACGTTTTGCTAACATTTACAGGCCAATTTTAGGGAATGTTGAGTTAATCTAGTTTATTATTTAGATTGATTCGGGTTTAATCTCCGTAAGAGCTCTCTGTTTTGTCTTCACTTTGAAGTTATTCGTCAGTTACTTGGTCTAATATTAATTTTCCATTTACTACGTTTACCTTACGTTTAGATGCGGGCTGAATATCCAGTCTTAAATAGATTTAAGTTCTCACAAACTACTCGCTGCCTGGCTAAAGCCATCGTTTTTCGAAACAGTTCTTGTCTGAATTAATTTATCAACTTTTCGTTTCAGAATTACGTATCCTCAGCTATTCGTTGGTATACATTTTGCGAATGGGTGAAAAAGAAAGTAAATCTGTCGCTCGCGTCAGCTGGACGACATTAGTCAGGCGATGCGAGAAAATTTAATAAAAGCACTCCTTATTGCCTACTCTGAGCAGTACATAAACTTCAAATAAATTGGATACCTTTTTACCTTTTTTTTAATTTTTTATTTTTTAATACGTTCATACGAATATGATCAAATTGAAAAAGCATGATACCATAAAGCATTCTATTTAATCTACAGTAGCAAATAAAATACAAATCAACTTTTATTCAAACCATTTGACAATAACTTAAATAAATTAAACAAAAATAAATAGTTAGTTCAAGAATTTATCCAGGTACTTAAAGGAATAATACTAAAGCTACTTAAAGCTAAATCAAATAAAAAAATATAGGGTCGTCTCTGATAGGTAATTTTGTGGAAAGATCTCATAGGAAGTCTAAGCTATCTCGTGATGTGAGGTAGATACTTATTTCAGGTTAAAAAGGAATAGAAACGCAACAGTGGTGTATTTAGAATAATTTAAATGTCCACTTACCGTAGGTAAACATCAGTTTGGTTTTCATTCTATCCTCTAGAAAATGACACATGCCTTCCACTTTTTGGAACCTATCGCGTCAACCAATTCTATAAAGCTTAGTAACTGTTATTTGTGGTATACTAACGGTTCCGTCTCGGGGACTGTTGCCGTCACAGTTTTTGCGCCATGTGATTCGAGTGAATTTTCACGCCAGTTTGCCTAAAAGATTATTGTTTTATTTTACTATGCGATCACAATCAATCTTACCAAATTTTCACGGGTTATTTCAACACATTCAATTTTCTTACAAGGCGGCAATGCTTTTCCCTACCTATACACCACTATTTTTTAATTACCAGAAAAAAAAACAGCAGTATCTGTTACTGGTACTCAACACATCCATGCAGAAAAAAAAGAAAACACGATGTAATAAAAATATTTTTATTTTATTTTATTTTATTTATTTGGTTCACCAACAGTTGATACACAGTTTCGATTACACAGGTTTCTAAGCTTAAAAATATTAACTATGTGCGCAACCAATTATAGGTAAACACAGCACTATTCTGAGATTAACAAAATTACTATTTTAAGTACTGTTAAGATTCTAACCTTAATTTATAGGTAAAATATAAAAAATATCTATTAAAATTATACTAATTGTACAATCCCTAGCGAGAAATAATAATTGAATACTTACTTTTTAAACTTAAACGCCACAGTTAGGAAAGTACTTACTATTATTATATTGATATCATGAATCCACTGAGCCCATCAACAAACGACGGAGCTTAGGAAGGCTATCGTAATGCAAGTCAAACGTGTCATTGTGGTTGTATATTTTACAAAATCGGGGAATAGGGGAGTTTGCACCTAGTACTGTTCTCCTAAGGGGGGGCACTAAAGGAGTAATTTTGAACCTGGGATATCTGTGCGGTACTATAAAACAATTTTTTTCTAAAAGCAAGGGGCAGTCTATTTCGTTTCTTATCAGTTTATATAAAAAAGATAAATCAATATACTCTCTTCTTTTCTCTAAGGACACGATTCTGAAATGTCAAAATGCCTATCATTATATGAGACAGTTCTTCTGGCGAATTTAGTCCTATAAAAACATCAATAAGTAGTCAATCACTGCGTCAATTCGCACACAAAATGAATTCTCGCCATTTCATTCAAAAATAAGACATCCTCCATTCATAAACAACTTGACAGGCTAACTCGGGTGGCCCCAATCGACGTACCCCGACCGAATCGTCCGCCAACCCGAACGTCTGGTCGGACGCGCCGCACTTCCCGCGCACCGCGCCCCCGCTGGTCTGTGTCGATGTCGAACCAAAAGTAAACAAATCAAACGCGCTCGCGCCGAAGTTAGTGTTAATTTGTGTGGCAGGAGTGTACCTTACCTACGTAAAGTTCTTTTTAATTGGTGTACGTGATTATGCCAATGGGAAAGTGTAGTGTTGGAAGAGTGAAGTGACATTTTAACGTAATTACGCAGTTACTGATCTGTAGGGCGATTATGTAACTTTTATTTCAATCAGTTTCATTAAGAAATATGGATTTATTATAGTTTTGCGATTATGTACGACATTCTGTATCAATCAAAGTCAATAAAAGTTCGATTGCAACAAGATTGCTACAGAAAAGGATTTGACAGAACAAAAATTTCATCGATATGAACATTTGCGATTACGTACATAGATTTCAGCCGAAATGACGGCAGAAATTACATTCTCCATAGAAACAGGCTAGAGGTTGTTTCTTGCGAACTTTTATTGTTGTTTTTCTTCACATTGAGCATCTTCAAGCAATATAAACGCATAAGTAGTAAATCATAAAATACTTACTTACTATATCCAGTGTGACCATCTAAATTGCAGATTCTGCCCTAAATAGGCTAGAAATCTTCCTCAACAAAGAAATATGCCTCAAGTCTTTTATAATATATTGCTAGTTGACCCTACCCGGCTCGCGCGGGTTAATAATTTTTACGTCTTACCTAACCCTGTTTAAGCGGCTTCAATATTGATCGATTGTTCGTGTTACGTTGGCACGCAAAAACGTCGTTGGCTGTACGCGATTATCAATAGTTATGTATCCTCCTCTCTTCTAATTTTTGCGTGCCCGACAGGGCCCATGACGTTTATGTTTATGTATCAGCCCTTTGGGGGCTGACCAATGAATAAAAAAGTAATCATATGCAATTTTTATTTATATCTTAAAAGACAAATAACAGTCAATTAGCGCGCCAGTTTACCGGCAGTAGGATATTGATCGGATGAAAACTATCTTAGTTACATGGTTGCTAGTGAGGCGCTCCCTCTAGTCCGCACGGCAGGTATGGTATTTAGTTTCTTCTAGTCTCAGTGAGGAAGTCTGATGAATGAATTACAAATTAATATTATTAAGTTATTAAAACTAATAAAGAGCTGCAGCTATGAGACCTCCGATTTTTACTTCAAAATAGCAATAACCCCCATATCTGCCGAAAGATGCCACGTTTTTAAAATAGTAAACTTGAGAGCTAGTTCTGCCAAATGGCAGAAATCTGCCACAAATGGTCACAATTATTATAACTCTATTTTTTCATTGACAATGACAATGACATTTCCTGTTTCAACAAAAACATAGGCCAAAGAACCGAATAATGCAGCCAAATAAAAATGATTAGTCATTTCAACACGTTTTCTATATAAACCTTGCTTTTTAAATTGGTCGGGTTGGCTGCAACTTCACTTTGGTTGTTATCGATAAAAACCGATTGAAATAGAAATAAAAACCCTTACGTAATCGCAAATTATCGATACACACATGTAGCTATTTCAAATATGTTTCAATCAACCCAGTGTTTGTAACAGCTTTACATAATCGCTCTACTGGAATCTGGAAACGTCGGGGAAACGTACACACATAGATCTATATATCAGGATATGCCCGAAGGAACATTTTATTTACTCAAAATGGTGTGGGGAAAAGTCAGCGCCATCTCTTAGATTACTCAGGAACTACGATGAGAACGGCCCTATCGCTGCCATTATGTCCGTCAATGTTTATGTTTACAATGATTATCCCAAATATAAATTCGATTATTTTCGTACAAAACGGAGTGTAATATTGAAAATATTGACTTAATTGTGGTAAGAAACTTTGTATTTCTTTTTATTGCACTTTAGAGTGTAGTTTGTGCAACCCTTCACAACACAACTTGGCATATTTTCTTTGAGACACACGACCGATATCTTTTCACTTCCAACACAGACTGGGCGCTAGTGGATGTCAATCTGTGAAATTGACACCCTCTTTGAAGCGACGGTTTAATCTGTCATTAGGCCTGTCCTTATATATATGTCTATGCGTACACATTTTTGATTTGTACCTAAGTTAATTTGTAAATTAAAGCAGTATTGTGTCTATCAATCGTTGTACTTACTGTAAGTTTATTCTAACTTGTTTTAAAACTACATTTCATATTTTTTTAGAATTGCTTTCTTATCTGAACCAAACATGCGAAAAGGAAAAGTGAAGGTTTCGGAAAAGCGAGAAAGAGTAGGTGCCGCTGCTCACACCATTATGTCCATTCATTCAATACAATTATTACTGTGGGTACGTAGTATTTTTGTTGGTAACCCTAATTTATGGAAAGATTTCCGGAAACTTCAACTTTTAATAACTTTTACATTATTCTAAAATTATGACTGCATACATACAATGCCTTGCCTCGTCTGTATTGCCCATTTTTTAATTTTTGGTTATTAAAAAATAGTGGTGTATAGAATTTATTTTTTAAATTTAAGGTAAGCACTTGCCAATAGTGCAAGTCTATACATATAATAAAACTGTAGAGATAAAAAAATCTGTAAATGCAAGATATCGAAAAAAAAATGACACAGGTTGGCTTGAAATTTTTCGCTGATCACGTTAAGCTACTTTTTAGACATTTTGTCTGTTTGTTTGTTTGTTTGTTTGTTTGTTTGTTACGGCACAACTCCGAAAATACTGAACGGATTTTCATGCGGTTTTCACTAATAAGCTTAGAAAAATTCGGCGCACAACATAGGATATATTAAATTTTAAATAATGTAATTTTTTTTTGGTGAAAATGATTAAGATTTCAGTATGAAACGGAACGGGATTTTAACAAGATGGCCGCTTCAAGGTCCAAGGTAAGTTTTTTTTTTCTTATATTTTGGTCCACACATAGTGTAGGTATTTAGCCAGTGTCAAAAGGTAAGTTTTATTTTAGGTACTAATCATAGATGAGAGAAAAAAAATGTGCTCTGTGCTACTGACGGTAATTTTATCTCGGGTTTATCCGGATGCACAGATTAAAGAAACAAAACTCTGTTACTGTTATGACGCGGCTTCATATACGCCCTAACCTTCGCTGTTGAGTTGGCGCTCAAAAACATCTCTGTTGACTATCCTGATGTTTTTGTAGCGCCCCAACCCGGACACACAGTCAATTTGTTTGCCTGCTGCGCGATCGACGTGGGCTAAATAAAATGGAGGAAGCAGTAGCGTTATATTGCATGTCGGCGAATAAATATGTTTTACTAACTGTGAGAATATTATTTGCAATTACAAAAATAAATTTTAATAGTTTTAATTTATAATTCCTTATCAATATGAAGTAAAACCAATTTTTTTTTATTTGTCTGTTTATCTGTCCCTTTGAATACGGATCACGGTTATTATAGTGGCAACAGAAATATATCATCTGTGAAAAATTCAACTGTCTAACTATCACGATTCATGAGTACATCCTGGTGTCTGATGGACAGACAGATAGACAGACGGACAGCGGAGGTTTAGTAATAAGGATTTACCCTTTGTGTACGGAACCCCAATCATTTTTATTTCATTCTGAACAATCCCCACTGCACTAAGCAATAAGGAAGTAATGTAATGCATGTTTGTATTTATAACATAAAAAACAAAAAACAGTAAATAACAATTGGCGCGCCTGCATTACCGGCAGTGTATCACGAGTGCATCACACTTTTCGGGCTACGGCGAAATACATCGCGCGATAACTTCGTCTGCGCTCGATGCAATGCAGATTAGAGAAAAACAATGTGTTCATTATGTAAGTCCCTATATATAAGATAATATAGATAAGTTTTTCGTTAGTCTGTGGTCCAAACTAAAAAAGAGGATAGGTATGAGAACCTTCTTAAATATGAGCACGACACAGAGAACAAGGAATTTCGAAAACTAAAAACTTCTTAGACTTTTTATCAAGTTATAAGGCTTCACGCGATATTATATTTAGCCAATATTGAAACATAACTAAAATTATTATTCATGTTTTCGATTTAACGGGTTCTGGCGAGGGCAAAATTCTTTATTGGCGATCTGGTAATATTATTTATTAGTTTTCAAAAATCTACTACGCGTTACCATTCGAAATAAGTATTTAAAATTGTATTGTATGGTACCTATAGCTTAACCTATTGTAGTAACATATTCAGTAATCTGTGCCTATAGGTTCTTCATTTATTGACCCTAGCTTTTGCTACGCATTGTAAATCCTTTTTTATTTTGGCATTAGACAAAATTTGTATTTAGCCAATGATAGGAAGTATTTTATGAAAAATGTATAAAAGGGTAGGTTCTTAGACTTTTTATAATTATTCATAAGGCTTCACGCGATTATCATACTTAGCCAATATTGAAGCTTACTTAATTAACATTTTTATTCAAGTTTTCGATTTATAAGGTTTTGGCGGGAGCAATTTTCTTTATTGGCGATCTAGTCAAATGTATTATTTACATAAACTTACTACACGTTACCATTCTAATTAGGTAGATAAAATTATTATTGCGCTACTGCTATATTCTTGATCGACCCCAAGGAAGTTTTAAGGTACCAGGGGTCTAGCAAAGATACCAACCACTAACGTTAACGCCAAACGCTAACTCCAAAATTTACTGCGATGATATTTCGGAAATCGCTTACTTTTCCACAGCTAATGTCATTTCAATACAGTTTTGGAGTTAGCGTTAGGCATTAGCGTTAGTGGTTGGTATCTTAGCTCGACCCCTTGTAGTACTTATAGCTACTTAAGTTATAGACCCTTACCATTGCTACGCATTTTAAAACCTTTTTTATTTTACATTAAAGTAAGCCGGAGTGCGATTTTTGTATTTAGCCAATGATACGAAATATTTTATGAAAAATGTTTATGGGTAGGTACTTAGATGTAATAATATGTAGGTATTCATTATGGCAATTGTATCCTCGAATTAACAAGTTTTTATAAGCATATTTTTGCCTGACTTCAGTGATAGCTACCTGTACCTAGGAGGTACATTGTCGTACGACTTGTTAATCGTTGTATTATATTTTATTATATTTTGGTATTTAGTAAATACTATTTACACATCAAGAAACAAAAGTTTAAATTACACAACAGTCCCGTCCATCGCAATGTTTGTTTTACTAAATAGAAGGTCTACGTCTACGATACCTATATAATTTTTGTATGTAATTTCATGGGACTTGATATACTTATCCAAATTTTTGAAAATGTTTATTTATTAACCTACATTACATACATTTTTGTGTTTTATGGTAGACAACACATAGTTAGCTGTCTTATTAAAAAAAACGCTTTAAAAAACTGGTACTTACTTAGTAATAATAGTACCAACGTACCATTATTCATTCTGTGTTTGCACTGTTAAGGCAGTTGTTGTACAACTGTTAACAAAGTTTCCACCAAGCATTGAACCTGGTGGCAACTCTTAACAACATTTTAATCAGTAATTATGCTTCATCCACTTCACCATTATAGTACAGTGTCCTGAGAGCACTTCGTCATTAGTATTCAAAATGCAAATTGCTGGCAGCACTCAGGGCATTGCACCCGTCTCAGATCTTACTTTCAGAGAAATAATTTCATTAACATCTGCATACTGGCACGAGCCTTGTGGAATGCCTTTGGCAGCGCCTAGAAACTTCTTTTCTTTGGTCTAGTCTACTCTACTATATGTAGGTATATCTTACACTGAAGATTTTGTATGATGAAAATATTCATCTATGGCTACGCCATTGTCATCTCCAATAAAATCTGAGAAACGAAAAAATATTCGGTGCTCAAAACTAATGGGCCACCGAACTTTAAAAATGGTTCGTAATCGCAACGCTTGGACATTATTTTTGTTTAATTAACTTCATGTTGATCATTCGGCAAGTATTGTAGAGTTAATTTAAAATTAAAATCACTTACAAAATGCAACAACTTCAGATTTAAAGTAAATTGTTAAATATTAATATGGCAATATGAACCTTAACTGACGATATTAAAAATTACAATAGGCTCTGTTATAACTTCACTATAAATGGAATACATTATGGTTTTGATTTTACAAACATATTTTTTGATCTATAAATGTAAATGTGTATGGAACCCTCGGCGCGTACATCAACTCGTACTTGACCCGTTTCTAATAGATCACCAATCCATATTTTGTTTCGGTGTTATTTTTGGAATAACATATTTTGTCGGTCTGTGAAAGTTATTTAAGCCAGTTACCTATTATTATAAATTAGCATAATTTAATAGATACGAAAGTATTCTCTGTAAGTACATCTTCAATATAATGTACCGCACAGAACGAATTTTATTTATACTATGCTCACGATGCTTTCGATCCAACCACTTATGTGGTATCATATTTCTCAAAGTATGTGAAGAAATCATAGCTCCATAAATATATAATTATAAATAGGCACTAGACGTTCATCTGACACTTATTTAATTAACTTAAGTGCATTTTCATTTAACTGACTTCTTGTCAGATGTTAATTTGTCAAGTTGCAAGCGGCTCTCTATAAGTACCTGAATCTGAACATAAATTAGACTTAATCTAAATGTTAACTGTTAATCTTTTCGATAGCGCACTTAATGTGATATTAAAATTTATTAGTGTCAAAGGGACATGACTCTATAAATTAAATCTATGTTAGTTGAGTAAAATAGAATTAATCGGAGTTTACACTTAAGATTACTTAGGGCGTTTGATATATTATATAGATAATAAACTTAGAAATAATTAAAAATAATATACTAGGTGGTAGAACTTTTCTGTTCGTCTAGGTAGGTACCACCGCTCTGCCAGTTATTCTACCGCCAAGCAGTAGTGTGCAAGCACTACTGTGTACCGGTTTGAAGGGCATTGTAGCTAGTGAAATTACTGGGCAAATGAGATTTTATGACCTGATTACACAGTGTAGTAATCTGATTACTAGACTGTGTGATGTCTCAGGATGACGTGCGCAATGCAGTGTCACGCAAAACTTTATTATTTTAAAGTTCCGAGTGACACTGCAACTGTTATGGGCGGCCGTAATGCTTAACATCAGGTGAACGACCAGCTCGTCACGTCAATCATTCTCATTAAAAAAAAAAAAAAATTATGTGGAAACGAGTCTCCTTTAGCGGTAGTCTATATACTTGCTTACCCTTGTGACTTGCAATAAACCGATTGCACCCTGGTTTTAATCACGATCTTCCCCTGCACCAATGATAAATTTTAATTTTAATATTGGGTACATGATGATGTGTGAGTGTATTAGTATGGAATTTACACTGACTGTTACAACGGCAAAGGAAGAAATCGTGAGGAAACACGTTCAAGAACCGCAACATAGGTACTTTACTAGGAATTATTATGGCCTGCACTATCTTGCTGTAATAGAAGGTCTGGGTCCCAGTAATGGGAAGGTATTGGTTTATGATGATATTTAAAAAAATAATAACGAGCTAAAATATTAGGTTACAAAAATCTCATATTCCGAAATTCTTATACACAGAAACTGAAAGCACATCCTCCATCTGAAAATTACCTGTCTAGTTCGCGATAGCCAGCACCTATCACAGAGAAAACAAGGGTATACTCATTTTAAGAATCCAATTTGCCGTAACGTAAGGGGCCGAAAGGAACTGCTTAAACAATTTATACGGTCTCCTACGGGAAAACATCCTTTACGGTATGTTTCACAATTTATATGAGTGTGTTGTTCTAAGTCACTCATAATATTTGGTGAAGAAATGTTTGGGTAACAACGATGTTTAGGAAATTTCGAAAGGATCAGACCTTTTGTTGGAATAATGGAAGTCTATTCTAGTCCCAACGAGGTACCTACTTATGTGAAGATGCTGAATGAAAATCTTTAAGACTTTTTATTCTCTACTTACCAATAATGAAATGGGAGTGAAAATGTCTGTTTTGTTTCTAATATGGGTATTTTGTTGGTGTGCTAACTAACGGCAAAATGGTTGAACCGATGGGGAGAAATTTTAAACATTATTTTTACCTAAATCAATATAGGATCTACTTACTATTTAGATCTAGCTAGGGAAACCACGAACCGACCACGAACTGCGTAGGCCGGCCCCCCACTAGGTGGACCGATGACCTGGTGAAAAAGCCGCGGGGAGCCGATGGATGCAGGAGGCGAGCAGCCGCTCTAAGTCGCGCTCCCTGGGGAAGGCCTATGTTTAGCAGTGGACGTCTTCAGGCTGTTAATAATGATGATGATGATGAAGAGGGAAAATGAGGCAAGTCCTCAGATAGCTCAGTCAAAAGCTGGCGCGCCACGCAGCGCTCTCTTTTGTCACTTTTCAAGACGCTTATTGCATGTACCTTTCTGACAGCAAACTACCTTAGTGACTGTTGTCCATTATGTTCCTTTTTGATTATGTTTCTAATTGGCAAAATGATATTGTTTGTCTGGGAAAATAAAAGTTCTTGTGGTACATCGTTTAAAATGAGGTTTGAAATCTCAGAGTGCCTTTAATATTTTAGATCAATTTTTATGTAAGTAAATGAAACATCATGAGCTGTATTGGACCCATGCTTATTTATCCTGCCGCCCAACCTATTTTTGTAAATTTCATGGTTATAGTATTTACAAAACCTATATACAACAGTCACTATAATTAAATCTCGCGTACCTATATTACAGATATTCATATTATCAAAGACTGCTGTCTGCTACTTTTACTACTAAGTATGTATAAAAAAAGGCCCAGAGCTCATTAATTTCATTTCATAAAGCAGTTTTAATCAGGGGAGAAACCGAATCACAGTAATAAAAAGAAAAATCAACTATCATTAAGTATTAAGCACTCAACGCCAAAGGTCGCTTCAGCAAAACCACAAAAAGCTCTATGAGTAAGTACGAAGGTTTTCTGGAATTGAGCGTCTAACGAAATTATTGCTCTAATCCATCTGAATTTCATTATTAGGAACCCAATATAATCCACGGTATATCCAGTATGGTCACTAAATGTGAGAAACACAAAAAACAATTGTACGTCGGTTGGCGACGAAGTTTCTATAAGTACATAGGTATAGTTTAATGTCTCGTGAGAAATATTTCCTGTGGCCACTAAACTTCAAAATTATTACAATTTATTGAGGAACTTCGTACAATACGAATACTTTTGGACTAGCCTCTTATTCATTCAGTCAAAATGACAGTTAAAAATGATAATCACTTTTCATATAACCACTGAACGCTGACCAAATATCTAACCTACGCTAGACAGGCTAGCATGCAAAAATTGCAAATTTTTGTGCAGATTCTAAAGTTTAAACTGTCATTGTTGTTAGAAACCATTACAGGCCAAGTTTGTTATAATAATATGTATTTTAGTTTCCATACTGTATCTTATTGTATTTTTTAATATGTCTATACGTTCTCTTCGAACTTAGTACCGACCGACATGTTTTCTCATATATCTGATTGCTTTAATTAGTAAACCTAAGCCACTGGATTTTATCTAGGTACCATTCAAACGTCTGGATACATTTGACCTTTTGAATACCTACATATAGCAATGTAGAATGTACTAGAAAGTCAGCTGTAAGTAGTGTAAGTGTACATGTACAATGATTAATGAATGGGATTTGGATCTAATAAGTTCTCTACCTACTAGGATAGAGAGTACTATAGTATAAAAATTAATACTTTGTAAAATTAACAGACTACTAAAGACGGGTATTTCATCTGTAGCTAAGGTAACCAATGGTTAAAAACTCTAATAAATTTTCCACCATCGGTTATCTTATGAAAATCTTATAAACCAGACACTAAAGAGAAGATCAACTCTACTACTTTTTTTTTCCCATTAGTAGAGTCAGTTTCTGTTTTCAGGTCTCTTCATGTTGATCAGCTCTCAATTCAACAATAATTCATCTAAAATTATTATTATATTAATTTCGTCAGGTACATATCATACGGTAGATAATCCGCCTTAAGGAACATAATATAAAGGAGATAATAAATATGCGGTCCAAGTCATATAATATAGCACTAAATAAATATGGCGTTCTAAGAGCGACCCGTAGTTTTACTCGCAAATTACCCATTTTCTATCAAAAACTCTTAATTTTCTGGGACATAAGTATCAGTGGATTCGAGTAATTATAAGAATGAGTTATTTAAGGTATAACAACAATCAATGATTCACGAGAAGTGACCGCGGTAAGCATCCATTATATGCGGTTGAATGTTGCCATTATCAAACTAAACAATATACGTCGCTCGTCATAATATTGGAGTCAATATAAATACAAAGTGCGATGTAAGCATTCATTCAGTTCATTGCGGTAGATGATCAAAACCACAGAATTTATTTCCCACTATTTTATAAATCATGAGTTGGAATTGTATTTGTGTTATGTGCATTGTTGGTGTTACAGCAAGTGTGATGGTATTGTTTTGTTGTGATTTATCTATTGGTTCTTTTACACCTGCTAAATGTTACTTACCTTCTACTTTAACCTATTCCCTTCCTTCCTTGCTATGGCATGTAAGTTAATGATTATCTCTGATGTCAGAGTTTTTAAGCCGCCTGAAGGTTTGGCTTTCATACACAGAACCCAAACATAGAATTATCAAGATTTTTGTTTTACTGGCTAATAATAATAATATTTAATACTTATTCAATTTCAGGCCTATGACAGAAGTGACATACGTCAAGTCATATCCCCTTTCCTGCTTCCTTGCATTGAAGAACTTGAGATAAGAGACGTAGACACTGCCAATGAAAATCTGAGTATGATCCAAACCTGTGTCTATAGTAAAATGGGATTTTCAATTTACAACTTCTTAAAATCTAAAGAAGTTTATAATAATATAGAATATAGTGATGAAATGAAAGTTAATAAGGACACTGACCAATATGTAAAAAGAAAAAGGATTATAACAGATAGCTTACGACTTAGTTATATGTAATTTGGCCAGGAGGAGGCCAGAGCATCTCTTCGAAACATTAGACGCTGTATAGGCTACAATCTATAATCATATGAAGGTGATGGTTATGGTCACAGAGCAAAAAAAAACGCTTCCTTTGTTTCATAGCTCTGTGGTTATGGTAGAACGTTGAATGCAATAACATATGAAATAGTTCTTAAAAATATGAATATATTATAAAATCTGATACTTTTTATAGCAGAATTTTTGCTAACTGACCTATCGCCCGCTAGTGCTACTGTATCTCGTGAAAATGCACAAACTAGAATGGGTTGGAGAATGTTATCATATAACTTACGACCCTATTTACGGTGTTGTTTCTCTTCGTTCCGTTGTATCTTTGAATTATTTTTATACATCGGATAAGATCAACTCATATGTAATCTAATGCTTAAATAACTCTTGGAGCTTTTCTGATGCCACCACGTCCAAAATTTTAAGTTACAGCATCTTTTTGCTACCTGCAGCAAACTGATAAATGCCAATCACGCATCCTTTCTTGACTCGCGCCACAAGATTACTGTATAGATTGGTACTAAAGCACGCGAGAGCGAATTGCGTGCGTGTACAACCAGTGTAAATCTTTGACGTGTAATGTAATGAGGTGATTGGAAGACACGCCGCGAGGATCTCTCGCTGAGAACCCATGATTGATTGCCAATATTATAATAACAATATTATATTGGTCTCCCGTATAGAGGGAATAATATTCAATAGTCCCTTTGGGTATTAATTTCATTTTCTTGTTTCTAGAAGAAATATTAATGTAGATTTAGATAGGGTAGATAAGAGGGCAACACTTATTTCATTTAACCTTATTTAAAATAGGCAGAGACTTTTGGCTTCATAGCTCAGTTAGTAGTAACTCTGTCTTCTGAACTGTAAGTTGTGGGTTCAATTCCCACTCAGGACAAACATTTCTGTGATGTACATCGATGTTTGTTCTGTGTCTGGGTATTATATTGTGTTCTATCTATGTATTAACAAACAAAATATATAAAAGTATTGTATCAGTTCATCCAATTCCCATAATAAAAAAATTGCATAGCAGGCCGACGACCGGTCCGAATCGCGCGGAGCCGATGGATGCAATACGCAAGCAGCCAACCCACGTGGCGCTCTTTAGGGAAGGCCTATGTTCAGCAGTGGACGTCTTCAGGCTGATGATGATGACTTAAATAATATTGTAGGTGTATTTTCATTTTGAAAAGAACTAAACGCGTTACTGGACGGGCCCGATAGCTCAGTTGTAATATCTACTGAGGGCTGTGGGTTCGATTCCTACCCAGGACAAACATTTGTGTGATGAACATAGATGTTTGTTCCGCGTCTGGGTGTTATAATGTATTCTATGTATGTATTTACAAACAAAAAGAAAGTATATAAGTGTTGTATCAGTTATCTGGTTCCCATAGTACAAGCTATGCTTAGTTTGGGGCTAGATGGCGCTGTGTGAAATGTCCACACATATTTATTTTTTATTTTTATTTTTTATTTTTACTTACTTATTATTATTGTTGCAATACTTGTGTTTTTTGAGCTTAAAGTGTGTCATAGTGTGGTCTAATGGAGTGAATATAACAACGCAATTGCAATTACCTAACTTATAGCAAGCAGTATGGCCGCTTATTGAAGACACTGTTATAATTTTTGGTTTAAGTTATTTGTATTAAAATCCTTCATATTTTACCTCTTCACATTCTTGCGATCAATTTTGATTTCTGAAATTAATTCTTAAACTTCTTAATTCTCTCGTTGTTGTTCTGCTTCTGTTGTATATAATATTTGTTATTTTCTGCTTTAGGTTTCACTTACATCCGCAGGCATATCGTGACCAATGTTGGCAGACATAAGTAGGACGTAGCTTAGAGGCTACATACTTTAACAGCAAAATGAAAATTAATATCATCTATTATAAGTTAATTCAAGCATCGGAAACTTTACATCAAAGTTCATTAAGCATTTGCGCTTAAGGCAATTTCGTTTCGCATTTATACGCCTAACCAAATGGGGTGGATAAGAGCCGAAGGCAGTACTTACTCGTATTTACAGTCATGGATATTAATAGGTATGCAAAGATACTTACACAATATACATAGGTGGTAGGACTTTTCTGCAAAGTTTGTCTAGGTAGGTACCACCGCTTTGCCAGTTATTCTACCGCCAAGCAGTAGTGTGCAAGCACTACCTGTGTTCCGGTTTGAAAGGCATTGTAGCTAGTGAAATTACTGGGTTAGTGAGACTTTATGATCTAATCACACAGTGTAGTAATCTGATTACTAGACTGTGTGATGGCTCAGGAAGACGTGCGCAGTGAAGTGTCACGCGGAACTTTATTATTTTGAAGTTCCGAGTGACACTGCACCGTTATGGGCGGCCGTGTCACTTAACATCAGGTGAACGAGTAACTCGTCACGTCATTCATTCTCGTAAAAAAAAAGTTAAAAAAAACATTATAACATTATTCTAGACGATAATTAAATGTTGAAATAGGAATGCGGCAACAACGCGCCAAAATCTAAAATATCTATTTATTTATAATAATATTTATTTATTTATCTTGTACGAAATAAACAACCAATAATTATGTGACCCATTTTTAATTTATTTGATTGCAACCAATCATTAACTATTAATGAAAATGCCAAGTCTATTAATAAGAAATTCCGAACACAGTTATAATATTATCTGATGCAGAATACACTTCACTGACTGTTTATTCTAATCCAACACCATTGTCTTCTTCCTCTACCTCATTATTCTGTGTACTCTTCTGATTTACTGGTAGGACATCCGTATTCGATTGCAACCAACCATTCCTTCCAACTCTCCTCCACAATATCTTACTGTGCTGGATGGCGCTCCAAGAGTCTGCACTAGTGATCCCTACATAAATCCACCAAGTAAAGACAAATTACTCGACCTTTTTTCCTTTGGATTCCCCTAGGATAACGGGTTCCGGCAAATCCCTGTGAGCGCGCCGTTTAATGGAATGATTACATATTCTTACTTGTCTTTGTGCGTAAGTATTTTTCTTTTTGTAAGCCTGTGAAGACATTTATAAATAACGACGACTTAGAATACAGACAGAATATTCTTAGTAGAATACTAAGAATATTCTGTCTGTATTCTAAGTCTTACTTAGAACTGGTGTGGATGAGGAAAAAAGCCTGATTGAGTGGCGTGGTTTCTGGTTGATTCTATTAGGATAAAATACCAGTTCAGTGTATATAAAATTTTAAGCAATCATTGATTTTTAGTAATGGATATTACTGTGTAAACAGATGAAAAGCATTCTGACGGTACATTTCGAACTCTATGAAATATCAAAGTATCATAATGTAGGACTTACGTTTTTTACCATTCTGCTCAAAGCAAGGACACTACATACTGTAGCATCCATTCACTGTTTCATCCATTCATCATTTTCTTCATTATTTTTCCCTATTGCCTTTTTTCTTCCTCTGGACAAGGTAGGACATAAAATTAACTAGCCCGTGAAAAACCGGGGCGGGTCAGCTAGTAGGTAAATAAGTAGGACTTACAGAAAGAATAACCACTACTTTTTCAAAATACCTGCTTATGCTATAGGGATACAATATTTCGTTTAGAAGTATCATTTAAGGAAAATAGAATCACTTTACGATACAATAGGTCAGAGAGGGCGCTGGACGGATTATGATGGTCGCAGTGAGGCAACAGAATAGGTATGGAATAGGATCTGTGGGTATGGATTAGAAGACATCAAAGTGCCAAAAGGTACATACATGTTTGAGTTTCCACACAAATAAAATTACTGAAGCTGTTTCGGTTTCACATAACATTACACACGTGTGCCCGAGGAAATTTAACCTGTTCACAATGAATGTTTAATGATTTGCAGGAAGTTAAAAAAAGAGAGAAGGCAATTAACGTTATTTTGGGTATAGGTATACAGGTATATCTCGAGTAATAATGATTATTTGGACTGAACATCACATAATAACATATCAACAGGTGGAAAGTGTCAACTGCTTAACATGGGCCGCCTCTGGTAGGAAGAGAATGCAGCTGCCCATTTCCTGGCTATTCCTTTAGCTGTTTTTCACGGCACCCTAGGGTAGAGATGAGATGGGTGGTTCTATTGTAAAGGCAGTTTTATTATGGTAAGTGAATTCACCATCCCCAAGATTAAGATTCGGGGGAACAGATAGCAACATTTACTATGATCTGCATTATAATCTTCTGCAGTCACCAAGACGCCTGCCAAGCGTGGTGATAATGGCAAACCTCCCCTCTAATGGAGGAAGCTTATGTTCAGTAGACAAAAAGACCGATGATGTGTGAATAAATCAGCACACTGTGCAATCACAAATTAAGTAGAGGATTGTGCATTAATGTACATCGCATTATACAACACGTAGGTACCTACATACCACCTAGTTATAATACATTATATGACATAATATAGTTACATAAATGAAAAAGTTAGATCAATTTGTGATGGCAAAGGTATTTAATTATCATCTTTATAAATATTAATTTACAATAAATAAGCACCCAGCACAGGTCCATTGCCATAAACCGGCCGCACTCCCGTTTAGGTGTTCGCATTCATTACAATACTACTAAATACGCATTATGAATGTCGAACATTCTACCTATTTTAGCAGTTTTGCCCACAGATACGATCACGCGATTTATGCACCCATTGTCTGGATACAAACTATTCTCATTAACGTCCAGAGTTTGCAGCTATTCGAATGTATATATGGACGATTTTTATTTAAGTTCGCCATTTTAGTTTTTGAAATGAAGCTGGTTATAACATTTTCGTTTGTTTGGCAGCATGAGTATCATTTTCAACGGAATTTTTGCATGTTGTTGGTATGTTGCTCACATACGATCGGGAGTTTAAATAAACTTACGTTCAGAATATGAATGTTGTAAAGTAGGTACTTAGGCTGATGCCATTCGTTTTGGTAAAAGTGGAAAATTTGTGGGAATGTGAAGTGTTTCATTAGTCCCAGAGTCTACAAAAAACATAACATACAGCACAACAGAGACAAACAGAAAATCAACAACAAATATTGGGATACCTACCCCTTACGATTTGCTAATTTATTTATCTGTTTGTGTAACTTTTTCGTCAAGAGTTTTCCTGAAATGAACGCAAATTAGCGCACTAGATTTTAACATAGGTAATTATACGGTACCTTTTAGATTTCCAACAGAAATACTAGTAATTATCAGATAAACCCCAAGAAATCTCTAGTGCTTTATAAACGTTTAGTAGCAGATATTATGGTCCTCTCTATACTTCTACCATGAATTATGGTGACTCTATCAGCTCAGCCAAATAACTTCGGGAAGCTCTTGCCCGTTCAACCGCTGAAACCGTTGAAATAATAACGCACATTCGGGCCACGTGTATCCCCATCCATCGCGGTAATTGCTGACAGCCGGAAGATAGCTCGAGAATTATGACGTCACATAACGTGCTAATGACGTCATAACTGCATTGCCTTGGGCGCCAGTTGACTTACGCCCGCGCGTGCAATGGACATACTAAGTTATAGTGGAGCAAATTCAGTTCCGCCTGTAATAGTGTTGAAGGTATCTGGAACACGCTCAGGAGATCGAGTAATTTACTTGCTTTGAATTTTTTTTTTAAATTAATGCTCAAATATCTTTAACCTCTATCATGGGATCCCATCAGGTACAAACGAAAAATAGCCCCAACGTGAAAAACTTATAGTTACCGTGTTGTGAGCGTTACCAGGTACCTATATCTAAGGTACGTTACGATTACTTTTTCTTCGATACGTAATTATTACGTTCTTACGCTTAGAGTTCACAAGTTCACAATTTTTGCGCTATTGAGGACAATTTATCAAACTATTACGACAAAAAAACCTGTTTAAAATAAATCAATTGCTGAATCGTACATTGTGCGTAAGTGAACGATTAAATTTATCGACACTACTATCCTATTAAAGCAACCTTTTGAATAAGCAACTAGATAGCCGGTGCACGGGCAAGTTCATAACTATTTATTTCTCAGTAGCGAAAGTTGGCATTTCTTCGGGTGATTCATTGCATGCCGGCGTCGCTTGTAGATTTATGTCCCTACCACCTGACACGTGACGTTTATTGCTGAATGGCCCAAGACCCCGAGTAGATATACAACATATTACACAGTCGCTAAGACAGCGCTTTTCTGTGATTGACCCAATGTTATTATAATTTGTTAATCTGGCCATATATATGTATGCGTCTTTTAACAACATGTAATGTACCAAGAACCGTTTGAGGTGCATGTTGTCAAAATTAATGATAGTAGCCAATAATAACCAATAGTAAGCATTAGTAATTTAGTAGTAGTAGGAGAGCTAGTGATCCTGCTTCTCGTGGACCAAGTAACCGCCAGTCAAAATACGCTGTTTTGATTAATCGATATTAGTGTAGCTCTAAGTCGTAAATTGATTTCATTGGTGGTTTTAATATTCATGCTACCTACTAAGGGTAGTATTCTACAAAAAACGCTGCATAAATAAAAACAGTGGTTGCCAAGTAGTCTATAACATCAGTTCAGGTACTGTCTTCAAAAGTAAAGTACGACTAGTTTGTTTCGGTTCACGTACAAACTGGGTAAGTGATTTGTCATACGGTTGCATAGTTTTGTAGTGTGCACTTGAAAATACCTAGCAATGAATTTACATGAGCCAAGAAAAGTTTGTTAACTTAAAAGTTTCAACTGCAGTTTGGAGGTTCTGCAAGTTTCTTCAAATGCAGACAATTTTATTCGTCTTTTTTATATTTCAGTAATTAGTGATCTTATACACCGTGGAATTAAGAGACGTATATAAGCTTTTGGATAATCGCTTATAAGACTTTCCATTTAAGTACTAGCATTTGTGAATATATTCAGATATAACTTTCATGAAAACTCATAGAACACGATAATCTTATGAAAGACGTGCAAAGCAAAACCTATTACAAAAACTTCATTCTCTTATATTTTAATAAATCACAGTGCTGAGTTTGATAATTATATTATTTTGTTCATAGATTTCAGAATAATTAAAGAAAATAAATAATAATAATAATAATAATAATTTCCGGTGCCGTATGAAAATGCAACCAAGTCAAGTCATTCAATCCGTAGCTACCTACAGTTTTAATTTTTAAATAAAATTAAAATATATATAAAAAATTATATATAATAGTATTTAATTAATATTTTTGATTTATATTAAAATATTTTGCTGATGTGATGAATAATTTTGGTATTCTATGATTCTACAATTATTATTGCATGCCATGCATTTGACATAAATTTTTAAAATGCAATATTTACGTGAAATAAAAATAACTTGAGAGCATTAAATGCCCGTAGCGTTTAATGCTCTCATTTACTCCTGATATGAACAAAATTTCTAATCTAATGCAAAATGTGAACACAAAATGGATCCACGCAACACAATTAAAAGCTACTTTATTTAAATACAGGTTGTGCCAACTGTGGTGCCTTAAAAACAAACAAACGAAAACCGGTGTGAAGTTGCATTTAGTTTTAATTCTTTCATCTGTTATTTACAGGTTAAATTTAAATGATAGGATATGTTATTCGATAAAAATATTTAACATTTTGAAAATTAATTACGACATTCAAAATAATTAAACTATTACGTACTTTTGATCTATTGTATTGTGTTTGACCTCAGTTCTGCTATTTTATAAGTGAAAATCATAACAAACTTAGATAAATTACATTTCAAATGAAACAACATTAGCCAACAAAATTGCGAAATCCAGTAACAGCCCTAATTCCGAGTCGGTGCTAAAAAACCATTACAAACCGCGCCGGCATTCAGGATATGTGCTATTAACATACTGACGACGCCGATCAGATAACACGTTTCTGAAAATTTAGTGGATGGTGTATAATTACACATGCGATGCGATCGCGACGGCACGCCTACTCTACCAGGCATTAGCCACAGTTTTTTTGAACAACCTGTATCTACATCGGTCATAATGCCAGCCCAGTTTGATATAGCAGTGAATTCAGTATTTGAAATGGAAAGCCTCGATAGCTTTAAAGTGTTTTGTAATGGATCCTTGAACGAGCTTCCAAAACGAACTTTACGGCTCAGTTGTAAAGTCTACTTTCGCATATTTCTGTTTAATGGATTTGATACTGCTGTGGTGAAAATATTATTTGACTGGAGTGTTTCTAGTAATCTTTGCATTACATCAAAGAAATTAAAATTTAATCATCTAGATATTACGAACACTTTTTAATCTGGTTTCCGTCATGTGTTATATGATTAGGCATAATCAAGTGAGTTACGCAAACTGATTAAAATTATTAAAATTGTTATACTATCTTACTTCCATACCTACTGCGTAAAATACCTTCAAAGATTAAATAGCAAGTAATTAGTGGTATTTTGCAAGGTCTATTACTATCTCGCGCCTACGTAATTTACCTTAACTGAGCATTAAGATAAAATTAAATAATAATTAAAAATAATCACGTAAGCACAAGCCTATTAGCCTGTTAAATCGCACATACCCTGTATTTACAAGTACCAACGTGAAATGTTCCACAAATGTTCAGTACCTTTAATGTTCAAAGAACACGCGTCGACAAAATATTATCTGTACCTTGACTTCCGTGTCTTAATTATCCCGTGGTCACTGAGGCGGCTTAAAAGCCCCACCCGTTAATTTTTCTGAATCGGTGTCTCGGCCACTTGTTGCCACTTCCCACGCAACCGATCTGCATACATTTGCAGGCTCTTTCATCCTCATGCTTAGCATAAAACAAGCCCGACACCGGGTCATTATGCATTCTCGGATTTCGAAGCATTGCTGCATAAATTTACGCCATTATCAAAATATCGTGAATGAAACAAACCGAGCATGAGCCAGATTCAACCAGTTTAGGGGTCATTAACGCACGCAATGCGTAATGTTCGGTTCTTATTTGCACGCTCACGATTACAGGGTTATGTGATTCGGAAAGCGATGTCGCGAAATGAGCGGGTTGAAATTGCATTCATTACTTTTCATGAGTTCGGTGATGATAATTAATATATCTGTAAAATAAATTGCTAGTTACTCTACCATCTTGTATAACAAATACTTTGAAGTCTATTTATGGTAGATAGTTCAGAATCTGTAGTACCTACCTTTAGGTGTATTGTACTGTAATACGCCAGTACGTTGTATAGATAAAGTGATATTAACCAAGAGTGGTAATTCTCGTAACAAAATTGTAGGGACTACTATTTTAATATCTGTGCCTATACCTTGTTTGGTCTCGATATAATCACATCGTAATATATCATTTCAGTCTTATACCTTTGCTCGTAAAATTGTATGTTGGTCTTTACGTAAATAATGTGACATTCATAAGACTATATAGATTAAAACATGTATTTAATCATAACGAGGATTTGCTTTCTGGTGTTAAAACTGTCACTGTTTGCTACCAACGTTCTGATTTTTATAAATATTTGACACATTTTCCCAACAGCTTGATCAAAGGGCATTCGGCAATGATCGTCGACAGCACTCGAGTTAAGTTCCTTTGATGATCAGCTCTCGACCTTCTCCATTACAGGGCTCGCTTCAGGCGCCGACCGTAATTCTCTAAAACGCTAAGGATCTTGTTATTAACATAAGAAAATCCACCTGAATTTCGCTGGTGAGTTAAACGAGCCTGATCCTTGAGGCGTTTTCGAGAATATAGAGAAAACCTTAAAAGTTCTATTATGAGGAGTGACCTTTCTATGACATTTATAAAACCTTTACATAGTAGGTTACACGAATATGCTTAAGACATTTTTATATCATGAACTTCTTTTTACATAATCGAGAAGTGACAAAAAGGTCCCACAAATTACAAAAAAAACATCGCACATCATCGCACAAAATGCTACACTCCCGAACCGAGTTCTCCAAATTGGGCATTTTCCGCCAAATCGCGCGATCAGCTGATACGGGCAATAGCACGCCTTCGGCCAACTAATGGCACTATTAACTACATTATGAATATTCATTGTCCGGCACTCTGATTGCGCAGCTTAGAAGGATATTAGAGAGTAATTGCCGTGATTATTGGTGCGCTGACGGGAATGGCAATTACATTGAGGTATGCGAATGGAACTATCCGGGTCACATACCTGCTGTCAGTTGACCTACCACAATATACGTTTCTTCATGTCTATATGTAGAGTTCTAATTTCAAATTGGGCTGGTGTATTTTACAGCGAAGTCGGCCATTCTTTACAGCTCTGTAAATACTATTATAAAATCTGTGACAGCTCTAAGTTGGTTGGATAGCTTCGCGACAGGACGCCTTTAAAAAATTTAAAACTGTAAGTACCTACACTTCACGTGCATGTGCAATGTGCATTATTGTGTGTACGGTAAGGTTTTTCAGAAAACCACTCCATTATGCCTGCTCTTTGGTATATCTAGCTAGTCACTTTATTTATTAATGCGTGTCTCTGCATTCTCACTTAAATTTTCTAAGTATACATATTTAAAATAGCAACTTATCTAAAGATTTCTTGGCAAGCAAGACAGAAAACCATGAAATATTGTTAGATATAATATTATTTTTAAGATTTTCCTAATAATGGCGTAGATAGTATACTAAGTTTATTTTGCACCTGGCGCAGATATATTAACGCTAAAATCGGAATATATAAACAGTATGGACTAATGTATGAGCCATGGACAGTTGGTGGTAGGACATTTCCGCAAAGTTCGTCTAGGTAGGTACCACCGCTTTGTCAGTTATTCTGCCACCAAGTAGTAGTGTGCAAGCACTACTGTGTTCTGGTTTGAATGGCATTGTAGCTAGTGAAATTACTGGGCATCATTTGCCCAGTAATTCCAGACTTTATGACCTGATTACACAGTGTAGTAATGTGATTACTAGACTGTGTGATGTCTCAGGATGACGTGCGCAGTGCAGTGTCACGCGAAACTTTATTATTTTAAATTTCCGAGTGACACTGCAACTGTTATGGGCGGCCGTAATGTTTAACATCAGGTGAACGACCAGCTCGTCACGTCATTCATTCTCATAAAAAAAAGAAAAAAAAAGTCACGGCTAGTCTACCGAGTCGCTCAAAGAACTGTGGAGTTTCCCTAAAAGATGGAATATGGTTCTAACTTGTTTAAAAAAAAATTACCATCATCAATTAGTAGGGCTATCAAGAAGGTAGAATGCTAACGCGACTTATCTCGCCTCAGAGGGTGCTATTAGGTAATATTAGAATAAGAAAGTTTGTATCTACGTTTTTCCTTTCTTGCCGCTACAGCTGGATATGTTTGAGTTTTTGAAACGGTAGGTAATAGAGCCTTTGCGCTGGATATAGCATATAGATCTTGAGGCAAATACAAACACCAGTTACATTACTAAAACCTAATAACTTCTGTCATAGTTTCGTGATATTCTCTTACTGTTTTCACGGTATTCAATTTATAGTGCGTTGTGTTATATCAATAGTCAGTTAGTGCAGCATGTTTCGGCCTCACACCTAAGTGCTGGATGCACCGTAAAACGTTTAGATCGGCATTAAAGCGTTTCAAGCTGCCATCAACATGCTTCGCTTCTGATCGTAACTTGTTATATACTTAACAGCTTTATTAACGTGTGCAGCGAGTTATCAAGCAGGGTACTATGGTTTTCAAACCAGCTACTAGAGTTAGAATAATATTGTTATTACTTGTGAGAGTTGTGGATAGTTGTAGCAATGCGCATTGATGCAAGCAGGTTCTACCACTGCTGTTTATTTTGTGGTTCTGTGTATGCTGAAATGGCTGTGATGTGACAAGGTAACCATGCTTTGCCAATTTCTTTTCTAGTCGGTAAGAAAAAAGAAAACAGTAAAATAATATCCTTTTTAAGGAAGGGGTTACACTGATTTAGCTGCTGGTCACGTTACGGCTCCGCCCAGGGTCCTAGTATGCCTGACTAGGTCCTAATCCTACCTAATCAGACCCTGGAGGGAGACAGCGACATGAGGTAGAAAGAGTAGAATAGGAGCTGTAAGGAAAAGACACGTTTGATTTGCAATTAATGATATAATAAACGGAAGAATGGTAGAAGGAAGATAAGAAGTTATCTTCAAACACTTAAGGTCTCTAGAGCGGCACAGACACGGTATATTACTGGAACACCAGGGAGGGAGGATGAAGTAGGTAGTCAAAGATAGTACGTAACTGGCGGGGTGAAGTTATAGCGGAAAAGCTGGTGGTATCTTCGACTAGGTTTTTAGCTTGGATGATAGGCTCTACGACCTCTACGTCAGAGGGGGCTGGCTAGATCCAGTTAGCACAGCTTCAGGGTCTCAATATGAGGTAGGTGCGAAGGTGGTGCTTAATCCATTTTATGACGAAACAGGATATGCCTCAGAGTGACGATCAAAATCCTCAGACTGCCAACCGGACATCTTCTCCAGCTTTTTCTGCAGATCACCTCCTCGTCCAAGCCAAAGCACTGATTGACGTCCGTCTTTCGTCTCCAAAGTACTGTTTTTCTTTTTCTTTTTTTATATAGGTAGGTAATAAATACAGACAGTATAAAGAGAATGGTTGATGGTGATGATGATTCGAAATAGTGGTGGAAGTGAGCATGCTACACGCTTTTAATGAATGTCATACGACGTACTGGGATGACAATATTTCCAGTTATTTTGATTTAAAAACCAAGCCAGTAAACCGATTTTGATGAAATTTCTATGGCACAAATTTGGATAACGGATCCTACTTAATGATTCGCAGCTGATACCACAAACTTTATTTTGAGCTTCCATCTAACCCGAAAAGGGCTCAAATAAAAAAAATAATTTCTCAAATTAGGTTATAAATAACGGAATTCTGAAGTAACAAACATAATATAATAAAATCTTCTCCAACAGAATTTATAACCTCCTCTTTTTATTAAAGTCGGTCGCAAATATTGCGAAATAACAAAACACAACCTCATAAATTTAAATTAACTGTATCAACGCACTCATGTATACAAGGTTTCAATTAATTTCAAAGGATATTTATTTTAATTTAAAATAAGACACGTAAATAAACATCGTTGCTTAAAATTAGACGGTAGGTACACCGTTTACGTGTTCAATTTCATCAATTTAATTTAATTTACTGGTTTACTTAACGTTAGCTCGCGGAGGCTCCGTGCCTTAAATTACATGTTTCTGCTACATGTTTCATATATGTAGGTGCGTATTACGCATACCACTTCATTGTTAAACATAACCTTATAATAATGTCCTCCGTTGATTATAGAATTAATCCTATAAAGCAAATAGGCCAAGCGCGAGTCGGACTCCTGCACGAGAGGTTCGTACCATTTATCTATAAAAACTAACAATAAAAAACGATTGTTGTATGGAAAAATACAACATCCCCCTTCAAACATTTGTTTTATTGTTTGTTAGTAATTGTAGTTTGTCATAGCGGGAACAGAAATACATCATCTGTGAATATTTCAACTGTTTTAACTATCACGGTTCATAATATAAAGATTACAGCCTGATGACTCATGAAAGGCACCTTCATGTGATGACACACGGACGGACAGCGGAGTCTTAGTAATAGGGTTCGTTTTACCCTCTGGGTGCGGAACCCTAAAAAGCACCTACAAATAATGTGATTCGGTGACATCGATATATCTTGTTAAAATTATCTTAAGACCGTACACTTTATTTAAGGTTTGTTAAAGGTTAACAAACATCAAAATTGGGCATGTGTAAACAATAAACAAATCATAACAAGGTCTCAAAGGGACGCGGGACTTTAGAATGCCTCTTGTTTGTCCACAATTTCGTCCTTTGTTAAACCTTGTTTCACTTATGTAAGGTTAAGCAAATATGGGGCTACAGAACAGATAATTATAGGCACATTTCGCAGATAGCATTTAAGATAGTAGATAGCACTATGTGGACCGACGAAATAGTCAGAACCGCGGGGATCCGTTGGATGCAGGAGGCAAGCAGGTGGCGCTTTTTGGTCTCCACCAATGTCCTATGTTCAGCAGTGGACGTCTTCAAGCTATAATGATGATACTGATGCTGCAAGGCCTCTAATTAAGTTAATTCATTTTAAAAATTAATTTGCTTTAGGGAAATAAGATGTTTATCAAAATATTTAAAACGCAATTAGCCATATTAATCAAACACTTTAATCTGATTTTCCATTAAGATGTATTAATCAATGCTATAACTTTATCTTAGAACCACAGCTTACGCTTTAGTTGGTAATTTGCAAAACACCAATAAGGTCATAATGATACATGCAATTTCATATCTCGGACATGAAATTCCACTACGCCAAAGATACTTCTACTTAATTTAATTACTTACAGTGAATACAGCAATAGTATTTTCTAAAAATAAATAATTATATAATAATATTATGGTGTAAGTACTAAAATTTCAAATTATTTGTTCCACAATACTTGTGAATCCCCACTTATCAGTGTTCTCCAGAATTAACACTCTGGTCTTCACTAAAACAACTTTCCGCACAATATGGGTTGTAGGTATTCATAAACGCAGTAGCACGATATACCGGAATGGCAAAACAATGAAAATAACAGCATCTAAACTAGGCGTGACGCGTATTTATCGTCACAGGTAAAAGTCACTGATAAAAGAAAGTCACAGTCAGTCACAGCGACAAAATACCTCCTGGAGCAGCGACACTGTGACTTGCGCGCGAATCTATGAGAGCATGCTAAAGTAATAGGTGCATCCTTTTCTCACGAAGGCGTCTGTAGCGTGCCAGAGAGGGACAAACCTAGTATTTTTTCACAGGAGCTGTGACAGCGACATGTTTTGCCAGCCGTCAATTCAAAAGTAATAGGTGCATCCTTTTCTCACGAAGGCGTCTGTAGCGTGTCAGAGAGGGACAAACCTAGTATTTTTTTCACAGGAGCTGTGACAGCGACATGTTTTGCCAGGCGTCAATTCAAAAGTAATAGGTGCATCCTTTTCTCACGAAGGCGTCTGTAGCGTGCCAGAGAGGGACAAACCTAGTATTTTTTTCACAGGAGCTTTGACAGCGACATGTTTTGCCAGCCGTCAATTCAAAAGTAATAGGTGCATCCTTTTTCCACATAGGCGTCAGAGAAAGACACACCTATTATATATCTACATCCTGTAACCGTGACTTGTGCCGCGAGTAAAAAATACTCGCTAGTATTTATTCACAGGTATTTGTCACAGGTATGGCTGAGTCACAGTCACAGAATCACCTAGTATCTCGATTTACCTAGTACGACCCACCTCTAATCTAAACTATCTAAGGGAGATTGAAAAATTGATTTCGGCGTCCGATTTGGGTAACGTTCGTTCGTTTAGAGTTTTTAATCCGTGTGCTCTGTTATTCACGCTGTAGTTAGATAGGTATATATTATGTAGTTATAAAAAAAAAATTATAGAGAGTAGCCTTACAATATATACCTATCCCCCTACCCCTACCTACCTTGTATTCTATGTATGTATTTACAAACAAAAAAGTATATAAGTATTGTATCAGTTATCTGGTTCCCATAGTACAAGCTATGCTTAGTTTGGGGCTAGATGGCGCTGTGTGAAATGTCCACACATATTTATTTATTTAATATTAGTATTTAATTTTTTTTTACTATAATGTAGGTATATAAAAGTAATGGCATATGGATAATAGTTATTTATGATATTAGGGCGGTAAGTTGGTTTTTAGACAAATGTAAGCCCGAGGCGAATTCGAGGGCTTACCATAGTCACGAGTTTGTAAAAACCAATTATTACCTAAATTTTAGCATGAAAGTATTTAATTATTTCAACTTGGTAAAATATGAACGAAAATACTGGTAACACTACACAATAATCCTGTCATTGGGAGTTTTAGCGGGAACGCGGAAAAGTTCACGTCGTTGCATTGTATTATTTCTCAAAACTTGTGCTTTTTCCAGAGTTAATGTTTAAAATTGGTGGCGTTTTACGCATTAAGTGCTGAATTACGAGCATGAGTGTGGGCATGTGATATAATGTGGTGTAACGTGGTTTTTCGTGTTGCTTACAAAATTCCATAGGAGTTTCTAGTAAAGTTGTCACCACTTTACTAGAGCATGACTTAGACTGGACTGTGACTTGACTTAGACTGGACTATGACTTGACTACGTAAAATATTCTAAAACTCGATGAAAATATACAATACTTGACACTGGCTAAATACACTGTGCATGGAGCCAAAATATAAGAAAAAAAATCCTGTGATTGCTTTTGTTTTAGTTCATATTATTATGCATGCAGGCTATGGAATTAATGATGTACGCGTCGGTATCTTTAATATTCATATGTTTCCAAAATTTGACCATTCAATCAATATTTATAGTTTCTAAATCGTTTACGTTCCCATCCACAATACCTTAAAGTTCCGATTGAATCTATTCATAAGCTGTTACGTCCATGCAGCGCGTCACCGCTTCTTTATCAACCAGCGATTAGCCATCATCAATCTTTAGACTACAATGATCATCTAACTAAGAGTCGTCGGTGTGATATCCGTCAGTAGACGTACGGCATCTGTCAGTACTAGAACTCAAAGCACAAAAAGAACAAATTAATACAGTTTAGAAACATGTAGTTATTCCAAATTAACATGTGACAATTTAGGACTAGCAGTGTAGCTATAAGGTATGTGAAGGTGTGGTCTTCTGGTAGGTTGCCATGTAATATAGTAGGTGAAGGATGCAGGTTCTGGTGGTGAGCTGGTGGTACTCCTATGGTTGATGGTAGGCCATGATGGCAATGAAAGATGGTATTGCGTGCACAAGTGTATTGTTCGGCTTCTACATGGTGACTACCCTAACTTATTACTAACTTAATGCTACGTCGGCTAAACTATGTAGGTCGGGCGTGTTTATACACTACAGGTACCTACATAGGAATTTTAGTAGTATACCTATGAGAAAGAAGTAATTATAAATGATAATAAAGAAGCCTTATAATTGATTCAGTGTAATAAACAGTGTAGTAAACCAAGTCCAAGCTTTTGGTAGGTAAGGTTTATATTTAACATCTACGTAGGTAAGAAATAAATATAAATCATAACAATTATTTGCATTCTACACAAAAAACCTTTATGGA
Organism: Ennomos erosarius; assembly: GCA_963580505.1. Lineage (NCBI taxonomy): Eukaryota > Metazoa > Arthropoda > Insecta > Lepidoptera > Geometridae > Ennomos > Ennomos erosarius. The sequence goes on along the minus strand of OY756992.1, from coordinate 7,888,651 downwards.
ATTAAGGTCACAAAAGCTTTTTGATTAAATTTATGTACAGTAACTTCAGGTTATTCAAAACACCAAAGCAAGTTTATTTGATCAAGTGGTTAAGTAACTGATTTTACAATGGATCATCATTAACAGTTGGTTAAAAATATAGGGTTGCCATGACTTCTTCCTAGAGACATTTTTACATACCTAAATAAACATAACATATTAAAATTTAAAAAAATATATAATAAAAAAAATTATTACTACGCTTAGTTAGTTATAAATAACTCTTATGTATGTAAATACATAGGCCGTAGCATAGGCCAGCCCCCCACTAGGTGGACCGGTCAGAACCATGGAGAGCCGATGCAAGAGGCAAGCAGCTGCTCAAAGTCGCGCTCTTTAGGGGAGACCTATGTTCAGCAGTGGATGTCTTCAGGATGATGATGATGATGATGATGATGATGATGATGATGATGATGATGTAATTAAATGTGATTTTGAAACTTAAAAAAAAACTATATTTCACTCATAATACCTAAATAGTTTTAAAGTTTTAGGGTTTAGTTGTTAGACGGAAGAAGCCAAGAATTTTTTGTTTCAATATAATTATTAGTAGATACCTACGCATAAGTAGGTAGTTGGTTAAGTAAAAATACAAATTGGTAACCCTGACAACGGTAAAGCTCTTGACATCATTAATCATCGCTTTAGACTCTCATTATTCTCATATTCAATATTAATTTTTAGTTTACGAAATATACCGTATACGTGTGAAGTTTAAATTTACTGTATATAAAGTTATGATCTTGAACTAAGCTAAGAAGGTTTAAACGTATTAAGAAATATTGCTTTAATTATTTTATTTACATAATGTGAGATTGAAAGTCGTTTATACATTAGGAAATTTTATAAGTATCTCATATTAAAGGATGCAATTTTGTTATGTTTGAATACACTGTTCACCATTTATAAGTACATTATATTCTACTCACGTATTTTTGAACCCATTTATTCATAAACTAAATTCTATGATCAAATCGATAGACAACCGAATGAATTGACCTTTGATTGAATCGATATTGAACATCATTAGTAACATTCGACGTGTACAATTTATAAAAAGCATCGCCATATACACGGTGGCCATTCGACTTGGTATCGATGTGGCATCGATCGAGAACTCGTAATCGGTACATGAATATTTATTGTTAATTTGTAAGTGCGATGCCCCGATAGTCCCAAGGCATCGACACTGAAAGCCATATTTTATTATTTCGACATTATTATATCAGTTTAATGGTCCCCAATTAACCATTCGAGTTATGTTCGATTCTCAAACACATATTAACGGCCACGAATTGACTTTGCAGTACCAAAATTCACTATCTTCACTTCGATTTTATTAATGGGAGTCGTGATTTGTTTCCAATCTGATTAGCTTTTTGATTGTGTTAATATTTTATTTTAATGGCGAACTTTTGCATAAGTGCTAAGAATAATAGATAGCATTTCACACGCTTTTAAAATAATTAAACAGTTATACACTAATTACTATACTTTAGTGTAATAATTAATGAAGTTCGATAAATCTGGAGGGTCATAATCAAACCTTGATAGCAACGAACGAAACAGACAAAGCAACAAAACAGGCAAAATTATCCTATATTAGGTATCGCACTATTGCACATTATGCATAGGTAATAATTACGTACTCTACCAAATTTAGATTCTATCGGCAGTGCGATAATAATGGCATTTATTATAGTAATCAGGTTTATTAGGTAGTTTTGTAGTGGAATGTTCAACATGGACTAAAATATATGAGCCATTTTATACAAGATTTGTCCAGTGTAAAAACCATCGGCAAGTCACTTCTTACTATTTACACATTATTACTATTTATTACATAGGAAACTATGCTCAACTGACTAAATTCCCTGAAAACTAAAGAAAAATGATTTACTATCTGGGTAGTTCTCATCGATGCTCAAATTTGATGGTCACGAGGTTATATTTCCTAAACGGCTTAAGATACAAACAGAATTTGTGAATTAAATGATGACACATCTATTAGGCTACAACAGAAATAAAGCTTGTCATAATAAAAGCAAAAATAATACCTTAAATTAACACGAAATGGTCAAAAACGGGGTAATTTTTCGTGTTCTCATCGTGTCACACTCTCCGATGCAGTAAAACATTTGCTTACCACTTCACCAAATTTCACTGTATTTGTATGTAACATATACTAAAATTATCGTAATTAAATAAACTTTACACTAAATAGTCTAAAATAAATCTTTTCATCATTATTTTCAATTTAAAACAACATACGCGTCGGTCACGCGGATATGGGTTCTTTAAATTCACGTAATATAACGGCTGCCTGTTAAACAAAACATCAGCAATCAAACACTGAGTGTGGTCCGGTCGAACGTCAGTCGTGTACTGGCATCGCAGACGTAAGACGTGTGGCTCAACGTGCCGGAAAAAAAAAATATCGGTAAGCTTGTATTTGTTCATAGGTTTACCGATCACACGTGCACTACATTTTTTGGGCATTGTACTTCAGCAATTGAAATCAAAGTTAGCTCATCGAAACCCTAAAATGTGAGAGATATTTATGTAGTATTTGATTTAAATCGATACACTTAACTTTGCAGCAATTTTACAAAAAAGGGATAATTTCGTCAGTTTCGTGTCATAAACTTCGTGGCATTTTAGTCATGAAACTGATTTTGGCCCATGAAACTGATTATATGCATTCTTTTATTTAGAAATGTAGCGACTGGTGTGAGTTTATTCAAACAATTCTAGTTATTGTTGTATGACAGATGTAAGACAGTGTTTTGAATAATTATGTAAACGTGTTTTTATCGAGAAAAGATGGGTCAATTCGAACTCACTCATCATTCATTGTGATTAATAATCATAGCCTAAAAATGGATGAGTTCGAATTGGTAGGTATCGCGAAAAGGGGTGATCTGGACCGTGGTAGCCTAGTAACTCTCAAGTTGGGAGAACCTTCATTCGAAACTAGCATTGTATTATGTTTAATAATAGGTACTTAAAGGAGAAGAGCTAGTAACAGTACCTACGTTTGGTAGGTAGTAGATTAAAAGATTATGGTTACATACCATTTTTCTGGTTTCCGGGAGAAGGCAGCCTATTGCGAAGATTCCGGTAGGTAAAAGGTACCTATAGCCCAAGTTCACATTCTATAAACAGTTTTCTCCACACACGTTTACCGTCGGATATTATGTACTTAAAGTATGTAGGTATTAGGAACTATCACCAAAAGGTTCTGAAATTATTAATAACGTCACGTCATATCACAATACTACCTATTCTTGACGTAAGTACGTATATAGGTACTAGGTAGGGAGGTACATTTTGGTCCTCCCTGCCAACATTTCAATCACACTTTAATTATTTTGCTCGTAGGCCCGACTCCGAACACGTAAAGCTCATATTTAAAAGTTTAAGGAAAAATCACGAAATTAGGAGTTTCTAATCCAAAAGAGTACCTAAAGATGTGCCAGATATTGTCTTTTGTAGTGAGATTTGTTTTTGTTTTTATATATAAATCGTTATAATATAAGTGTAGATTATTTATATTGTAGTGAAGGTTGTTGTTCTATTGAAAAAATAACGCAACTCATAAATAAATACACTTTTTAAATACTCATGATGCTTCTTAATTAATAAAGCTATTAATACGATAGCTATCTGTTTTTTGTCAGCAGAGGCTTATTACCTATAATATGTAGTTAAGTGGATTAGTATTCGTATTTCGTAGGATAAACAAACTCAGGACCGAACTGATAATAATAATATACATAGTTTTGGTTATTAATACCATTTGTTTGCCAGTTTAATTATGAAAACAAGATTACGTTGTTATTTTATGAACATTTAGTCTTATAAACAGTAGCAAAACGTGAGAAAATGATAGCTGTAAAGTTACTGAGTCATTTTCGTGATCCGATGCGTCGCTTTCGTGGCCTCTAAAACTTCAAAACCATTTATCACCCAAACAAGACTTTCTATTTGATTAACTTATATATTAATTTACTCGTCTTATAAAGCGCTATAATTTACTGTACAAAAATATTTGAAATAAGCACAATATAAAATTGTACATGAAACTGACGATGAGAATCGTAAAAATGAGAACGAGCCATCTATCTAGAGACAAAATACTCATAGGAATGATTTTAAAGTGCAAACCACACTTAAAGTTCGAATCTCGCTGGCTGCTTAAATTTTGATGACTAAGTACAATAATCTTAATAAAATACTAATATTAGAACATGCAGTAAACTACGTTTTTAATAAACAGTAAACTAACATAATACCAAACCCATAACCGGACCTATATAAAGTGGTAGAAGTAGATTATATCTACATCTACTACTGCCAAGTGCCTTCCTATTAATAGAATCAAAGGTTGTGGCTACATGCAACACCCATGTTTCACATGCGGGTAGTCACTCGTTAATCTATCAGTTGGAGATCGCTGGCCCCCGTCATGCGGAAGCACATCTTTGATCGCAGACCCCTAATCAAAACTGAAACTGTTGTATCGAAACTGTTTGAGATATCGATTGTAGACAATCAAATTGAAATCAATTCTACCTACGCGTGCTGTCTTCCTCGTTGTTTGTTGAAAACCTACACTGCCATTGTTTGTTTAAATTAAAGTTAATTATAATGCGTGCACGAAGACTATCAAAGAACACAGAAAATAATGTGTAATAAGAAATACAAAAAAAGCCTGTCATGCAAACATACTTCGCGGTAACTTCTTTATATTTATTTTTCGATTTTATCGAATAGTTTTTCGATAAGTATGTAATTATCATTGTGTCATTGGAATATGGGATTGATTTTATTTACTGTTTAAATCATGTTGTTTTGTAATTGTATGTTCCATTATCTGTTATGTGCACCTATAAAATATATAAATTAACTTCTACAACAAGCTATATTTATTAGCAAGCCTAATAATAAATATAGCTTGCATTAATTTATTGCAGGCTTGCATTAACTATTGGAGAATATTATCACTGTTCGTAATTAGCAAAGCAAAGCTTGTCACAGCCACGCACCAGTTAATAACCAGTTTAGAGATATTCTCTCCACGATATGAGCTTGCGAGGAAAACGAGACGTTTCGATATTTAGAGATGGATATAGTGACACGCGAGCTTACGATTATCGGTACAGCAACATAAACTAAAAATTAAACATAGGTTCCAAAGACATAGAAGAAGTTGAAGTTGGAAATCTTTGAGTGTGACTTTGTGGCGCTTGGGTTAAAAATGGTCACATGACAAAATAACAGTTTCGTGATGATAATTTTAGTAAAACTATGTAGTACTTAAACTTAGTTTTTTTAAATCCTCATTATGTCCATAGGCTACGGTGATCTCTTCCCATCAGGAGGGCCGTATGCTTGTTTGCTATATACCTATGTCATAAGAAAAAGAAATTTATCGTTTTTCTAAATTCTTAATTCAAAAAACTTCATTACGTGAATTAAAAATAAAAAATTAATATCATCATTCTGTGCGTATTTTTATAACATACGATAAAATTCAGTAACTTTGAAATATATGCCTACTTATTAATTAAACAATCTAGAGATGTAATATGCACCTACCTACAACTTTAGATGACTACTAGTATAATGAATTTTACAGTGTACCTATTTTTTTCTATAGTCATACGTCTCGTATGTCTTTGAAATTGGGACATAACTGTAATAGGTTAAGTGGCAGTGGCTTATCTTGAATATCGTATCGTGGCCCAATAGTTTAATGAAAGCCAGTACGGCGACTGAATCGATTAGTTCCATCTGAGATAGCATCAGTGCGTAGTTAACTATCATTGTCTGTGCCTCTCGGTAGCCTTAGATTAATGATACGAGCTTCATGGTTTGAAATGTTAGAAAAATCATCTATTCAATCATAGCCGTCTATCTTTGCTATGTGTATAATTAGAGAGGTCACTGTTTATATGTGTCTTTGTATGGGTGCGTTGATTGTAAAAGCAGTGCGAATGCCTCTAAAATTACTATTTTTCCGTTTTTAGAGCAATGTTTGGTTTTCTGGAAGATCATCTAAATCTTGCATATAAGATCGAATATTTAAAAATATATATGTGTCTCTTCCATAAAGTGGTTTTATGTATATTCTTTTTATGCATCTTCCCCGCTGCTCAACCGAATTGCTAGAGTGCAGCAAAGGAAGCAGTGGGTTTTAACCTTATGAATCTTGTAGTAGGATGAATAATTATAATTTTACCATACATAATAATACACGCGACTGATATGAGTGAGTGGTGAGTAGGTATATACCGTATATACCATAGTATCATACCATAGTACCATAGTGGTTTATATCATAGTAGGTACTTAATAAATAATAAGGTTGTCTGGCAATAATTAACTCGCGTCACCCCAAAACACTATTTTCATCATCATCATTATTTCCATTAATTAGTACAAAGTTGTTTTAAGCTGGGCGGTTATTCTCTATGAAAACACAGATTCCACACGATACGAAACCACGTCGTTATCGTGTCTTGTTCAAATCGTGTCACAGCGTCAGATATACTTTCATTTTACATTAAAGTAATCTTTATTTTGAATAAAATATATTGACATAAGTGGTCATATCTTTTGATGTGTTGATGTTTCGGAACGCTTCTCGGTAAAATATACGATTTTTGACAGTTCAAATCGCGCCAATTCCAAATTCATTTCGCGCGGTTTTGTTTTTGTTTCATAGAGAATACAGTTTCGCAGATTTCTTATGTAAGACAAGGAATTCTTCTGGTTTCGAAGTAAGGAATCGATACGGAATAATGGCCCTGTAGTGAAGTTATTCTTTCAACTCAATTCATAAAAATCGTACTTATTAAGCTGACGGCAAACATAGAGAAGATATTTTATTTCTACCTAGGAGCAATTAAATCGGATGTTATAATTTTAAAATAAGCAGCCTGCCATCTTGATAGAAAGATGCATTTTATCTACTAAGCTACTGAATCTGCACAGGATATAGCAGTGCATTTGCATTTCTGAGATATTCGTTTAGATTCTGTCGTATGTGACTCACTCTTTTTATTACCTGCCAATTAAAATAATAAAGCAGAACATTAATTAATTTTGCTTGCAGCACATAGGTACTTATCATATTATATAGGTACCTATATAGAGTTATGTTGAGTACTATAACAAGTATAAGTTATCTACCTACCAAAATTACAAAGCCTCAAATCCCCTTTGTATAATTAATGACGCGTGAGTTCTTTCATCTAAATCTTTTGAAAGAATCAATAAAACAGTTCAGACAAACTAAATTTGATATTAGTATCTAACTGAAATTTATCCAATCAAACATCCAGCTTCCAGTGTCTAACCCCTACGGAGTTTGAAGCGAGTCGCTCTCTCGCCGGCGACAGAGAAAAACATTTTTCGATCAAAGTTCAAAATTAATTTTGAAGTTTCCGTCTGACCAGCGTTCTGCGAGATTCGGGAGCGAGCAAAGTTATAACTTTATAGCTTAAGTATAGCCAAATTCCATGGTATATATAGAGGATACTTGAACTCGCAAGTCTTTCTTCCCATACGAATGTACGTTGTTTCATCATCATCATTATGAACAGCCTGAAGACCGCGGTTTTCACCAGATTGTCAGTCAGCTAGTGGGCCGGCCTACGCTGCATTTTATGGTTTGAGGTCGTCACTCGACAGCCTTTCTTCCCCATCGGTTGTCAGTCCTACGAGCGATGTGGTCTGCCCATTGCTATTTCAACTTGCTAAATTCTAAGATCTATGTCGACACTACGTCAACAGCGACGTCAATAATCTTAACATTAGGTACCATTCAGTATCGTGCTTTCAGTGATAAAACTCTAATCAACTGATAATAACCGGATTTTTCTTTAACCCGTAAGAAATATGTTATAAATTATCTAAATCTAATTAATTTTGATAAAATAATAAATCATATTATAAGTACCTACGTAATACTTAGGACATCGATTAAAAATTAGAAATGTATAGGTACTCGAAACTTAGTATATTAAAGTTTTGTATAAATAATATTTTGAGAAATATTTACTTTTAGAAATATAACATAATACTAATAAATAAAATAAATAATAATAACTATATGTGGACATTACACACAGCACCATTTCGCCCCAAACTAAGCATATCTTGTACTATCGGAACCAGATAACTGATACAATACTTATAATATACTTTTTGTTTTACTATAACTAAACACAGCACAGGAGAATTAAAGTGACCGATATAGCTCTTAGGATTAGCAAGTTCAAATGACAATGACCAGGCCACATCGCTCGTAGAACTGACAACCGGTGGGGAAGGAAGGAAGGTTCGAGAGGCGACCACGACCTGGAAGACGCAGCATAGACCGGCCTCCACTAGGTGGAACGACGATCTGGTAAAAGCCGCGGGGAGCCGGTAGATGCAGGAGGCGAAAGGATCTGGCAAAGAACCAAAGCATTCCACGTAACTTAGTAGAAAATATTAGTAAGCTGAAGTGGCAGTGGGCTAGGCACATTTTTCAATAAAGCAATAACTGCTGGTAAGCGATTCAAATTTTTGAGTGGCAACATAGATTACTTAATAGTGTCTACAGACGGAGACCATGTTTGAGCAAACGCTATTTGGGACGCCCTGCGGCCAGGTGAAATGGTGACATGTGGAAAACGACTGGCAGAGGCATGATGTGTATGCATGTAGCTAAAGATTAATCCGTGGCCAATGACATGCTAATTAAAGAGGCCTATATCCAGCAAGGACATCAATAATAATAGGTATTAAGATAAGGTGAGGATAAGGATAATTGGAACGACGAACTAACCAATTTGCTATCTTAGTATATTTATTATTTTAATTAATCAGCTTGTGACCTACGACAGATACACAAATAACGGTTTTTTTTTATGAGAATGATTGACGTGACGAGCTGGTCGTTCACCTGATGTTAAGCAATACGGCCGCCCATAACAGTTGCAGTGTCACTCGGAACTTTAAAATAATAAAGTTTTGCGTGACACTGCATTGCGCACGTCATCCTGAGACATCACACAGTCTAGTAATCAGATTACTACACTGTATAATCAGGTCATAAAGTCTCATTTGCCCAGTAATTTCACTAGCTACAATGCCCTTCACACAGTAGTGCTTGCACACTACTGCTTGGCGGCAGAATAACTGGCAGAGCGGTGGTACCTACCTAGACGAACTTTGCAGAAAAGTTCTACCACCTAGTAAACCGTTAGTATAATATGACAATAAGTATTAATATGCTGACGATAACTTGCCTTAAGGCGCTGAATGCTCCCAAATCGACTATTTTGAACGTGATTATCTCAAAACGCATACCATTTACAGGATTGAAAAAAAAGCACGTTAATACTGGTCATATCTTCTTTCCATCTGCTGAAACCGAAACATGTTTACGAAAAGTTTTCTCGATAGAAAAAAATCGTGAAGTGACCTCTAAAAAATCATTCAAACGTCCTAAAATATAATAAGACACCCCATTGAAATAAATCATAGTGATAAGTTATGTTTCAATGCATTCGTCTATAAGCTTATTTTTTTATAACAATAAGCATTTCTTTTATAACTAATTATTTGTACCGAAAAATGGAAAAGACGAAGTGCAACGCAACGTAATCGCCATATTTTTGCTATGCATAAAGCGACCCTATAAGGTACAAAATAATTTTCAAGTTTGTCTGCTGTAATAAACGTGTTCGCATTGGGTCCTGTCAGGGCCTTGAAATCAGATAAAATGTGGCCAAATGCTACCCACCTAACGTTAAAAAAATCTAACACATTATATTATTAGTAGTAAATATACAAACCTAAAATTAGTTCAAACGCATCACGAATAAAACAAAGTAAAATTCGTAAGGTAATAGAAAATTTCTCATCGGATAATATATCCCCCTGCAATATTTCTTACCTCAGTCAGTGCCAGGAACAGACGTCCCGGAAATACTTTTCGGATGTCCGGAGGCGATGTGCATCTCGCCTGCACTCAAACAGATTTTATAGATTAGAGAATGAAACATTTGTTTGGTTTGAATAATAGAAAATACAATTTAATAATATAAATACTTATAGGATACATGTTTGTGCCGCTTGGGGTTGAAACTATGGGACCGTAGAGACCAAGTGCTCTAGAAATATACAGGGACTTGGCAAAACTTTTGGTGGAGACGACTGGTGACCAGAAGGCTGGCTCATATTTTGCCCATAAAATCAGCATTGCCATACAGCGTGGCAATGCAGCCAGTGTTCTGGGCATTTTTCCCTCCACCAAAGGTTTTTTTGATACGTGATTTACAACTGTATATAATTTTTATTGTTTAATTTATTTTAATTTTTATTTTGTCTTTATTATTAGTATGTAGTATATGTAGGTAATTGGTATAATATTTTTTTATAGGGTAACACCAAAATGTGATTAATAAATAAAATTACTGTTCATAAAAAAAAAACTTATCACATAGCATAATTGTGTAGGTAATAATCTAGCTGATTAAAATATTTTGTGCAATTCAAGCAATAAGTAGTAATAACTAGTATTATATTTTATTGATAAAACATGCCAAAAAATTAGTACCTATTTCCTTTTTTTTTTTTACAATAACTTGTAGTTACTATGTGTATCTGTATATATGTGTATATTGTTGTTTAATTATAGGTACATCACATATTATAATAGTGAGCTGACAACCAACGGGAAAGAAAGTTTCTCGGGTGGTGACCACCATTAAGTCTAAAGACGCAGCGTAGGCCGGGTCCCTATACTAGGTTGACCGGTGATGTCAAAACCGCGGCGAGCCGCTGGATAGGTACAGGAGGCAAGCAGACGCTAAAAATGGCTCTCTGTGGGCCTATATGTTGCGCCTGGTGACGCTGTAAAGGTCGGTAGAGACCAACAGCATTACCCCGGTCATAAAAAAGGGGCCTATATGTTTTTTTTTTTTTTTTTTTAAATCTGCTTTACCACAGACACCTGGGTCCGTGCTCTTTGTTAGCTTATCACTTATTGTTATATTTTTATTTTATTTTATTGAACAAAATATTATACTAGAGAGGACAATTAAGTACTTAACCTATTTTTTTTTTATGTTTTTTTTTTTTTCGTTTTGTTTTTTTTTTCCGATTTGTGCATACACCGCGAGCAGACCAGCTCCCGCAAGCAGCGCCCGTTCACGAGCTTGACGCATGCGCCAGCCATCGCCCTCCTCAACCATTTTTGAGGGAAGAGGACGACCCGACGCACGACGCCGCCGCAAGAAGAAGCTTTTTAGTGAGCGTGAGTGCTCCCGGTGTACACACAATAATCATTTACATTCTAGTACTATTTTCTTCATACGAGCGGGATAATTGACAGGCTCTTTTGAGTCCGTCAATGATCCCGCTCGTACATGTCGTTGTTAATCCGCCTTCTCCTCCCGGACCAGGACTTCTGTTACCGCCACGTTTCGATCTTTGATGGCCATCTGCAAGTTGTACTCGCGGATGGCCCTCGGTGATGCAGCCATCGCACGCTGCACGAAACGGCTGATGGCGTCTTCCTCATCGTCGGCGTAGTAAACGAAAGTCCCGGTGTGCCGCGAGACTGCAACCACCGCGTGCGGAACGCTCTCGTGCAGTCTCATCTTGCCCTTTGTCTTGATGACGATGACCGACTCGTATGTCAGTCCCTGTGCTTCATGGATGGTGAGGATGCGCGACCCCGTGCCTCCGCCATAACCCTTGTTGGATAGGGTCTCCTTTTCTTCCTGAGTGTGTACTAGGAATAGGGTGTTGGGGAGGGTGCTGGATATTTGCGCACCTGTGTACCTTCTCTGCTCCAGGGACTTGACACGTGGGGCCGAGGAATATATACCAGAGTATATTTCTCTCAGCGCGTAAGCGACATCCATGGGATTCCTATGTGTGCATAACAACTCCTGGTTGATGGTGGCCACCAGGTTTGGGCGATTGTATCTTAGCTCGAAGAGGTTCTCTCTGTCGATATAAGGTAACTGGTTGACGTCTCCGATAAGGACTACCTCGCGAGCACCAGCCAGCCGTGCAGCCATTACAATGGCCCCAAAGTGGTTCATAAGAGCTTCGTCTACCATAAGGCGAACGTTGCTCTGACCTCTTCGGATGCCATTTACGAGTACAGAAGCCATGGTGCGCACTTTGGTTTTCACGAGGTCACCTATGCGGTGCGCTAGCTTCTCCCTCAAGTCTTTGGCTGCTTCAGTTGTTGTGGTGATGATCACGTCTTTGTCCACATCGAAGTGTCTGACCACCCATGTTGTCTTCCCACAGCCAGGAACCCCGTTGACCCATCGAATCTTAGGTACCTCCCAATTTTCCCAAGACTTTGCATCGACTCCAGGGCTCCTTTCAATAGTTTTAGCCATTTCTAGGATCCTATCATCTAACATTATCTTGGTACACCGGGCGGTGACCACGATGGGGTCGTTCGGTGGTGCCTCATACTTCGGCTTTCCGGTCCGCTCCGTTTCGCTCTCATCTAGAGCCACAAAACCACTTCCAGAACAATATGCTGCCATATATCGACCCTCCATCGTTCCCTTGATCACGAGGGAGGTGTCGTTGTTATATATGGCTGCATCGGCCTCCTCGAGCCTCACCTTTAAGAGGCCTTCGTTTCCCTGCCTAAAGGACTGCAAGATGTTTTTGCAGTTCCTGAGATTGACTACCTTAGTCGCTCTCGTGATGGCAAGAAACTCGAGAAATGCGTTTCTGGCATGGTCTGGTGGCTCCAAGGCCAAGATATAACGGGGCGGACTAACCTGTCCCATGTCGGCTCTCGTCCGGGCTGCCTGCTGTGGCGGCGGCGCTGCCCTAGGAGCCTGCTTTTCTGGGGATGGCTCTTTTTGAGGTGAGACCCGGAACAAGCTCTGCGCTGCTACGCTGAACGCCGTAAGGAAAGTTATATGTTCAGCAGTGGACGTCTTCAGGGTGTTGATGATGATGATGATGATGATGATGATATAATATAAACCATAGCCTACTTCTAGCAATTGCAACTTTCTTGAAAGAGTTTGCATCTTCCAGACCTTCCCACAATCATAGGTAAGTACATCCTTACAAACAAATCACTTTATCTCTTTATAATAAACCTTAGTAGGTGGGTACTAATCGTAATCACATGCATAAACAATAACTAAATGCTATTAAATGCTCATTGCTCATAGTTAACGCTAATGATTGCCTTCAGCAAACGCCTGAAAGCTTAATGAGAATTTAATTTAAACTGTTCTGGACACAAACGTGATGAGATCTCGTTTTATATGCTGCTCTAGTAATAAATTTTATAATATCCGCTCCTACTTAAAGGACTCTTTCAGCTCGCTCTGCTTACTTCGCTCCGCTTAATTCACGGACTCGTTAGAATTTTCAAGCTAATTAAAAGCTATTAAATTGATTTCATTATAGATAAGTTGTTAGGAAAAGTTCATTACTCCATATTATGTGAATAAGTATCTAAGAGAGGGACTGAAGAAAGGATGATCAGGTTTGTGGTCGTCTTTTATGTCATACATTGAAGGTCTAAGAAAATGAATAAGCGATAGATCATAATTATCGCCATTTCCCGTCAGAGACATGGGTAGTACAGAACCTTTTCGAATATGGAAAAAGTTATAAAGGCAACCTACTAATCTTTATACTATACATTTATCCATCTACTTAGGTTCTGAATTCAGGTAAAAATAGATAAGTAAAATACGTAGTATATTTATATATAGGTATATCTATACGTTTGAATGTCCAGCCGCTATGACTGCGGAGAGCCGATGGATGTAGGAGGCAAGCCACTCTAACGTGGCGCTCTATGGCCAAGACCAATGCTCAGCAGTCGATGTCTTCAGACTGGCGATGTTGATATTTTTCAGTGTATCAATAATCATAACCCCTTGTAGCTTCTTCTTTACAGGTGCAATCGAAGCTACGGATTGAATTCGTCTATTCTGCATTGTGCCAGATTGCTTGCACCTGTAGTGGAAGAGAGAACTTCTCTTTTTTTATTCGAATAATTATTGTAATAGGTTTGCTATTAGATAGTAATAATAATTGACATTGTGCACTTTGTATTTTTATCTGCTTAGTAATTATAATAATTTTAATTTGACTTGTAAACGTGCAATGTTTTTTTTTTATGAGAATGAATGACGTGACGAGCTGGTCGTTCACCTGATGTTAAGCAATACGGCCGCCCATAACAGTTGCAGTGTCACTCGGAACTTTAAAATAATAAAGTTTTGCGTGACACTGCACTGCGCACGTCATCCTGAGACATCACACTGTCTAGTAATCAGATTACTACACTGTGTAATCAGGTCATAAAGTCTCATTTGCCCAGTAATTTCACTAGCTACAATGCCCTTCAAACCGGAACACAGTAGTGCTTGCACACTACTGCTTGGCGGCAGAATAAATACAGAGCGGTGGTACCTACCTAAACGAACTTTGCAGAAAAGTCCTACCACCTAGTGAAATGTATAGCCTATTTGTCATAAAACACTTTGTTTTTGTCTTTGAACAGATCATGGACCCCGTAACCATGAACCCAAAAACTATATTACGTTTCTACTCTACTTATTTCAGTACAAGTTAGTCACCATTTCTGTGCAGGTATAGGAATACGATAATAACAACCAGATCTGAAGCAGCTGAATTATATTCAAGTAATAAAATACACACATAAGCAAGATTTAGTACGTTAAAAAGTAATAAGTGTCGGAGAGATATAATATACGCCCATTGAAAATACGAAAAACGTTATAACATGTAGATTTTTCTAATTCTCCCTTTTCTGATATCAAGGCGGGTATGAAATTATATTTTAGCTCCATCATAAATCTCCACACACATGCTATGAAATGCGAGTGCAGAACCATGACAACCTGTATAATAAAGTCATTTATGATGAAGTCCTAAATAATATGGATACAGGGCGTAAATTGATAATCTGCAGGATTTCAATTGATATGTGCCTTTATTCATTAAAATATTTACTTCCCTATAATTATGGTTTACTTGAGAGCAACGATATAATTATTGGTATACAAGGTGACCTTGAATTGGTATGCTATCCCGAAAGGAGAGTTAAGGCGCTGAATGCTCCCAAATCGACTATTTTGAACGTGATTATCTCAAAACGTATACCATTTACAGGATTGAAAAAAACTCACGTTAATACTGGTCATATCTTCTTTCCATCTGCCGAAACCGAAACACATTTACGAAAAGTTTTCTTGATAGAAAAAAATCGTGAAGTGACCTCTAAAAAATCATTCAAACGTTCTAAAATGTTACATTATAATAAGACACCCCATTGAAATAAATCATAGTGATAAGCTATGTTTCGATGCATCCGTGTATAAGCTTATTTTTTTTATAACAATAAGCATTTTTTTATAACTAATTATTTTTACCAAAAAATTGAAAAGTCGAAGTGCAACGCAACGTAATCGCCATATTTTTGTTATACATAAAGCGACCCTATAAGGAACAAAATAAGTTTCAAGTTTGTCTGCTGTAATAAACGTGCTTGCATTGGGTCCTGTCAGGGCCTTAACAAGATACTATAAATTCATTTCTAAACACAGGTCTTTAAACTCATTTATGTGCACTCGGTCAAGGACGAAGTTCAACCACCCCGTTGCGCTAAGGCTATTTCCGAACGTAAACTTTACATGGCATTTTTTCAATGAAAAACTATTAATTTAGTAAAGTCGTAGAAGAAACATTGTCTACCTAGGGATAACATACTAATTCAAGGTCACCTTGTATTACATACTTATATGACTAAACATGTCTATATAAAAATGTATAATTTTTTTATTAAACTTATTGATGAATATTTTACACAGCAGTAGCATCCAGAACCTAGCCTCAAGTTAAGCATTGGCATGGGACTACATGGCATAGCATTATTTATTATACCAGGCAGGTAGGGTAAAGTTTGAACACACTTCACTCATGTAAGTATGTTTCACCAGGACCTGATGGAAGCACAGTATATAAAATTACTCTATTATATAGTAGAAGGTAGAGCCACGCTACGCTTGGATTGCAACTGGCTCTCCTGTATAAGGGTGCCGGAATATTCAATGTTCATACGCCCGCCCACCTCGAGCAAAAGCACACAAAAGGTACATTCGCTTTAAATTATCAGCCAAGTAAGGGGCCCTTTAAATTGAAGAGATTCAAAGCTTACATACGAGATGGTGGATTGAAAATAATCCAAGTAGAAAATTAATCCTTGATTACGTCCTCGGATTCGGGAGTTGAATCAAAGAGTTTGACAGAACTAGATGAGGTGCGCTGAGAAGCCTTATTCATATTTACAACAAGAACACGCATTAGGTAGAGTGGGTTGTAGATCTCAATAAAGTCCTGGAAATATGTAATATGAAATATATTTTCGTTACACAAATAGCGAATGCCTTAATATTTATGATTTCATAGCAGTATCGCCTGCTCAGCGTTATCTACAGATTAATTAACAACCCCGTAAGTTGGCTGTAAAAGATGAAGGAAAAATTCACGGTAATTCATTGTCACGGTAGCTTAAGTAAAGCATATTCCGGCTTGAGGGATGGGTGGATGTGCCCTTTCCATTTTCAGATCATCTTTAATGAAAATTACATTTGCTGATATATCTGAATAGGTATAGAAAATTGAAATACATCACCTCTTTACCTTTACCCATAAATAATATATTTTTCTAATAGTGCAATCATGTCTCATTTCAGCGAAGCATGTATACATAATGAAGCTGAAAGTCCCTACATTAGTAATTGTCAATGTCTAAGTTATTATACACATCCTATCTCGGTTTTCCAACGTTCAATTCTTTAATTTAGGTAATTTCTTGGAAAAATCAAAATAAATAAAATTATATGTATAAATAATTCATTTGTTTTAAAATAGGTAGACTTAAATAAATAATAATAAACGACCAACGATCAATTGAAAGCAATCTTATTCTACTGCTGTACAAGCATAATTATTGTCTTGACGGTCGATGAATGTGATTCACGACAATCGACATACACGGCATGGTTCACATCCATACTCCTTCAATAGTAGGTAGGTAACTAAGTAGGCACCTACATGCTAGAGCATGTGACCCTACTTACCCTACTAGTAATGTAATACCTGAAATGTAAGTACAATTACAATTCTAGTGTGTTGGTTTTCTTATCGAATATTTATTAATCTATGTTCTAAATTACCAGCGGATACTGTCCCAACATCAATTTTCATTCTTCTCTGAAACGGATAAACAACTTCTATCAAAATTTCGAGGTGGCACCTAATATCAATGGCACCGCGGCAAATTTATATTTTCGTTGAGGGATCCCCTACTAAAAGATCAATTTCGCGCTTGGACAACTTTAATGTAAACCTAAGTGCCTGGGGGAGATGCCACCAAATGAAAATCGGCTCCTGTTGCGTTAACAAACGTCTTTATATTATTGAATTCCTTGCTCTAGGCACAGATATTATAAACTTTACTAGCACTCTAGGTAAAGGAATTTCAAAATCTTTAATTTGTCTGATATGAAATAAGCTAGATAATTAAAAGTAATGTCCAATAATAAATAAGAGCTAAAATTGAAGTAGCTGGAGAGACTAAAACCTATGGTAGGTTTTGTCTTCAGAAATTAAAAAGCAACAAACCTAGATATAGATATTCCATTCTTTCATTCTACACCCTTGGATGCAAACTGTAGTAGCATCATGAACCCATAGGTAAATAAATGTTCCCGCGGCTGGGATTCGAGCCATTCTATTATCTATAGGGAGAGAGAGACTTTTATACAGCAATCGAATGTTAGTATTAGGGAATTTTTCATTTACTTGACAGTCATTGGTGCGCAAAATAATATAGTGAGTATTAGAATGAGTCCGCAGGTCGACATACTAGCTCTTAAATGATGCAGGGCAATGTCTTGTTTACAAATATCTATATATATTGTAGATAATTATAGTAGCTATATAATGGGGTCAATTTTGTCTGCTTGTTTGTCTGTCCATGTTATAAAAAAAAAAAAAAAAAAAATTTAAAGGCTTTAGTTGACAGATCTAAAGCTCCTAAAACTGTTGCTGTCCTTGTCAAATAGACGGCAATGTAAAAGACGGATATATTTTTAGCATTTTCAAAACTGTCAACTAACGCTTTCAAAATTAGGCCTAATAATTATGTAGTGACCTAAATACTAGCTGTCAGTCTCCTGCTGCGCATGAACATCGTGCGTAGTGCAGTAGGTATCACGCAAACTTTATGTTTTGGCTGTGATACTTAACAATAGCTCATCAAGTTATTTATTAAAATAAGGAAATTATAAAATGCTTACACATATACACATATTTAAAACGCTTTTAGAAAATGTTTCTGGAGCCTGTATTTTTCCAACATCAAGCTCCAACAGACTGCAAACGATTTCAAATACTCATCGAGGAAGATGGTATGGAAAACTTTGATCGAACATGCGCGCTGCTAGGAACGTCCTAGCATGTGAAAATGTTCTTGAAGAGAAATAGTTAGAGAGCTTTGGGTATTATAAATTTACTCTGCGTCCTTCGTCTTTGATTTAGATATCCCTTTTTATAAAAAAAACCTTTTAAATTACTCTGTACTGGCTAATTCTATCTGATGCTTATCTTAAGTGAGTGAGCTAAGCTTCTATACTACAGTTCGACAGCTATTAAGTTTACAGTTAGATATAGAGTCAATGTTGTCAGTGTGTTGTTGTTGTTGTCAGTGTTGTTGTTGTCAATGTTGTGTGTGTTGGTGTTGTGTTGTGTTATGTTGTGTGATGTGTTGATCTTATCAGTCTAAGACGTACCTACCCAAATTGCAGATTGCAGTAACTATATAGTGTTAATTTAGGGACTGTCTCTTATAGTGCAGTCGGACCACAATGTTCTAAATAATTCTCAATGTATGTATGTATAAAGTTCTAATTATCAAAAGACAATGTATTAGTGAAAAAATATTAATTTTCGATGAGTATTCCATAAGTAATAATAAATAATAATCATTTAATAATCATTTACTTGGAATAATGTTTTGTGACTTTTGTGAATTTTTAACACTTTTATATCACCTACTTTCGTAAGTAAATAAATGAATACTGAATAATTTTGTACCCGCGCTCTCTACCTAGAAGAAAACTTTGAATTTTATTGAATATGCTGCAACCAGCAGCGGCAAACCAAACACGCTCGAACACTCCGTGTTTGTTCTCGGATACTCGTGAGATGGATTCTGATTGATTTTATCGAGTCATGTTTGTCTGAGAAAAACTTCCGCGTATCTTAAGGAGGCTCCTTCTTTCCTCCATTACATTACACCTATTACCTATATGTTCACACAGCGAGTGTAGGTAGAAATACCTCCCCACGACGCAACTCATTTAGTAAAGAAAATGTTTAAGCCTTGTATGTGAATGAAATGAAATGTAAATATTTCTGTTAGGCAACGTAATAAATGTTTGACGATATTTATTAGAAGTCGGTCTTCAAACTTATAAGAAATATTGTTATGAAATAAAACTACGTACAATGTAGAATTATTTAGCTCGACCTTGAATAAAGTAATATGAGCATATGTTTTTCCTATTGGATAACGTTTACAGCGCCCGCCTGATCTTCAACTCTCCTTTTACAGACACGGTGTTACATTATATTTTTGTAACAAACCTCATAACTGGAAATTTAACATAAAAGATAAGTTTTAGGTCCTAATTTCATTAAAATTCAGCTATTAAGATAAAACTACTTAATTTCAGAAATGTCAACCATTAAGCGGACGAGATAGGAATTTATCTTCGAACAAATAGTATACAGAGCAGGTGTAAGCCGTAATAGAAAGCAATTTGTTTACCGGTGGCGAACTTCACCTCGTAACCCTAAAATCTAATTGGATTTAATTCCATTAGCAAGGGTCCAAATGGGACCCCTTAATTGTGCTGACCGATGCCAGTTTATTATGTAGGTCTGCCCGTCGTCCGAGCGCGGCGTGCGTCATTTCATAATGTAAAACATCTGCAAGTACAGATGAGTATCGACCGTCAATGATACCGGCCTTTCTGGAATTAACATCGACGCCTACGTAATTATGCAAAGGCGCGAAAGGGGCTCCAATATCTATTAATTTTATCGCCACAGCCGGAGGAAATGGCTAGCGTGATATGGTAGCCAATCCTCTTGCTCTATAGTTTAAGTTTTCTACTTTGAATTTTTACTTATGCTAAGCAAGAGTGCAATCCTTCTATTGATTTTCCTCTAAATTAAAGGTAACATCACATCATCTGCCAGAAGACGTCCATTACCATCCTCATAACTTGCTACTTTGGATTTGGATGCTTATCATAGAGGGGGGGGTCTCTATGATAAGCATCTCTACTATCACCACTCTTGGCAGGCGTGTTGGCGATCACAGTAGATTTAATTACTCCGGAGGAAATGCTGCTGTAATTGCCGGACACTCCCTTAGCCGACTATCACAGTACCCAAGGGAAAGGGATGGGGTGTTACTATTCTCAAACCGGTATGAAAATCTTATTTTACTACTTTAATATAATATTATTAATAATAATAATATTTATTCAAAAATTACAGTAGGTAAGTGTCATACAATAAGGGACATACCATAGGTATGTGTCTTAGTCTTATGAATATAATAGAATTCATTACACTGTATGTTACTGTATTATATATTTCTTACCTGTTTGTGTCATAGCGTAAAAAAACATAACAACTTCGTCGCTAATTACCATGAGATTATGGAGATAATAGATAGAAAGGTACAATTTATGCAATCACATTGTAAATAATCTGCAGTAATCAGTAATCAAATCACCATTCTGATAATGTATCTTATAAGTACCCTTAAATATTTTATTAACGCTGCAAGCTATAGAAAATTTTATTTACGAATTAGAATTCCAACCCATTGGAAGTACCAATAGTGTTTTCTTTTGATTTGTTTAAAAATAAATAACAATAAATTTAAAATGCCTCCAAATTTTGCTGACGTTACATTTGAAAGGGATCCAGAAAGTCAGCAGAATGGTGTAAAAAACGAAACGTCTGCATCAACATCTAATTTATTAGATAGATCAGATGAAAATTATAAGCTGAAGATATTTAATTCTTCTCTAAATTTATTGGCTCATACTCTTATTGGAGCTGTTACTGGTGTTTCTATATTTTTTGCGTTTAGAAATGGTCTACCGTTGGGAGCCACTCCGCTGCACATCATCTTATGTGTTATTGGGGTAAGTTTAGTTTTATCGTTTGTGGCAATATCAATATGGTAGTGTTTGCTCGCAGGCGAAATAATTTTAAAACAGTTTTTAACTAATTTGGATTTTTAAGTTACTGGAAATAATAAAGTCAAATAGTTATTTTTGGATAAAATTGGATTGTTTTTTCCTAATACTCAGGCTTCATTAAAAGTTTTCGTCTGTTTTGGTATTTCATCGACATCAACACCTGTAAGGTTCGGTTGGTCGCATGAACCGAGGAGAATCCTACCTATTCCCAGTTTCAGCCATTGCCAGTTTTGGTATTAATTGAGTGTAACATATAATCCTTGTTTCATGACTAGGTACCTAACTTCTCCTTTTCGTGCGGTATAGAATAATAATTTATTCTGTAGTTGCAAAATGTTTTTACCAAACCATTCGGTTTTGTATTGTCATAGGGAAAAATATTCTGCAGGTGCGACCTGAGTATGAGCAATCATTCTTTTTTTTCTAGTGATTTTATATGGCAGTGTACCAAAATGAATCATTGTAACTTGCAAAGCTACGAATATTTCTGAACCACTTAAAAATGGCGTTTTTGCTTGTACGTTTATCGTAAGGAAACATGCAGTTTTTTAGGAGCGGGAACTATTATCTGACTTTTGGGTTTCTCTTTAAACACTCAATGAGATAATGTTAGAGGAAGTCTTTTCTATATAAACTTCTTAGACCATATCGGTATTTACCATAATTTTTCATTTTCAACTTAATGAAGTTGAAAATTGCAAATGACGCTCTTTACCAAGATCAATCATCAGAACTTGGACCTCTCTATTTACATGGCGATCAGCAACCCAGCCTTTTTTGGATTCATCACTAGAAGTGGACTTTAGAAAGTGCCACTACTACTTACCACTATTTACTTTAGCACTGTTTTTCTTTTCTTTCAGTATCAACTGCTGATGGCACAAGCCATCCTCTCTCTTTCACCTCACAATGGCTGGTCAGCAAGTCTAAAGCTGGTGGATAAACGCCGTGCGCACTGGATCTTGCAGATTCTTGGATCAGGCCTAGCTCTTGTTGGAAGTTTAATCAAGATGTTAGATAACAACGTTAACTTTAACACTTTACATGGACAATTTGGTAAGTGCATTTCATATCTTTTATGAAAACTATGAGTTAGGTAGGGAGAGAGACATATGTAAAGAAAACGTAACGCGGTACAATGGTAACGATTGATTTGGAATACATTGAAACTGAACATGATTTACATTTTATATACCTACTTATATCATACTACCATTATACTGGTGGACAATGTGATTGTAGGATTATAGGAGAAACCGAACACCAAATTGAAAACCACCTTTTGTTTCACAGCATGGATAGCGTTCGTCTTGACCGTCGTCTGTTTCGTAAACGGCCTTACCTCAAACTATGCATACGAACTGCGCAAGTTCTTCCCACCTAATCTCTCGAAGCTAACCCACATATGCGGCGGTGTCGTGGCCTTCGCTGCAGCCTCTATATCTTTATGCTATGGCTTCGACAAAAACAGCTTCAGGATGTGGGCAGTTCTTGGATTAACCCCTACTGCCATCGCCTTCACTGCAGCTTTTACTGCCATCGTAATATTTAATCCTCTTGTTGTTTTTATCTTTAAAAGCATTAATATCTTTAAGAAATAGACATTAATAATTGTCTATTGGTAGTAGATGTTTCCGATTGTGTAATTGTGTATTGCGAAATGATTTAATTAAAATAATTATATACCCTTGGACTAGTTCTATACCTGTATTATGGTATCAACATCCAATTCTGGTATTACTAATTTAAGCATTATAGAGTACCGTTATTATAACATTTTAACATTTTAAAAATGGTCCGGTTTTATGTGTCTATAAACAGTAGCTATTGATCTAGTAATTGGTATGAGATTAAAATATTTATTTAAGAAACATTTTAGAACTAATTACTTCTACTATTGTATTGTTAAAAGAATTAATCAAGAAAATAATTCAATCCTATAAAACTTATTATAAAAAAAACTTGATGAAATGTTACAGAAGCACCTACTTTTAAACATAGATCTGATACACGTGCCTCGATTGCATATTTTTTAATAATAATCAAGTTTTATCAGCAAATGAAAATAGTTTTGTGATAAATTACAATAATCCTGATTGAGTTATCATAATGATTATTACAAAATTCCGTTGGATAAACTCATCACTTATTATTTTAAATATAACTTAGGCATCATAGAATATTTCACTCATATACTGTCGTTAAGATTCCGAATATGAGTATAATAAATTGATAAAGTACAATAAAATTATTTATCTACATCGTTATCTGTCTCATTTTTGCACTCTTTACATGCTAACACCTATTTTTAGAGGTACCCTTGTATCGTTTTGATAAGATTATTAAACAAATCCATAAATATCTTAATAGATCATTCTGTAGGCCTAACACGAATATTTACGCGTGCGTAAATATTCGTGTTAAGCCGTGTTAGTGTAACGTTAAAGTAAGGCATTTGTATGGCATTAGATCAGCGCCCCATACAACCGCCTTACGTTAACGTTACACTTACCCGCGCGTAAATATTCGTGCTAGGCCTACTGGTGTTTGAAAAAACGTTATTGCCATCGCTCTGCTTTCTGCATGCGCGATAGAGACAACAGAGCCCGGAGTGAATTTATACCTCATTTTAGAGTTCTAACAGTTATTAATCTGTACAATGTACCTATTTTCGTCCATCGGAGGCAACTCTCTCTACAAATATTTTATGATATTTCCTCCTTCAGCTCTGGAAATGTACTCATCATCATTATCAACAGCCTGATGAGGTCCACTGCTGAACATAGCCCCACTTATAGTGGAAGGCCGGCCTACGCTACGTCTTCCTATTCGTGGTCGCCACTCGAGAAACTTCTTCCCCATCGGTTATCAGTTGTAACTATGTGACCTGCCTATTGCCTTTTCAACATGCTAAATGTATAAACTGAGAAAATAACTGCCCTATTACAGTAAATAACTATCTTAGCAATTTCAAGCTTATTTATAGAAGTAAGCAACCGGTATCCGTTACTCACGCAACGATTGGAAGTTATCTTAAGCAGTGCTTGCAGGTGAGTGCACCTATTTAATTAGCGCAAGTACCGTGCGATAGACAGAATCTAAGTTTTAGAACTCTATGATAATTTTATTTATAAAACAAAGATCCTATCTATTATCTTATCTATACATATTATATTATCCAATGCATGTATAATAAAAGGTATCACTTTTTATTCGATTTCTAGTTAGCCGAACGTACACTCTACATACCATCATCTTCACCACGTTTTTCATTTAGTCTGAGTCCAATACCTGACTTATTTGCAGTACCTAATATAGTAAAGAATACGTTATCCGACCTATGTTGTGTGATTTCTTGATTTGATCTATTTGTTTTTCTTTCTTTCTATATCCGTGATGAGATTAGTACCTAGTAGAAATAGTTTAATGGCTAAGTTCCTACGTCAAATAAAATAATCAAAAGTGCCAATATCATTGGAGTATTAATACGATTGGCATGATAAAAAAGCGATACCAAATAGCTTAATTAAATGAATACCCAATCAAATTGCTTACGTTTTTATTTGTAGGTTCAAAATCAGCTGTCCTATTTGCATTACCAATTTATCTCGTTCTGCATTTGATTCAATTGTATTTTTATCTTTGAGTCACTATCAACAAAACGTGGTGATAATTAAGGCAGCAGTCGAGTGATCAGGTGCATTATTTTCCCGCCCATGGATAAGATAGGTGTGACTTCCTTTTATCACAGTATTTAAAAAAAAGCTACAATATAGGAAGGTGCTATAGTTCACCTCGTGTTAAACTGTCATAACACTAATCTATTTCCTTTATCTAATCGTTCACTTTTCATCGTCACTAACGTACTGACAAACGAATTTATCGCATTAAAAATGTCGAACTGATATCTTATCCATGAGTCAAGCACCTCTATTGACAAAAAAATAAAACTGTTGGTCTGTAATATAAATATAGAATAATGATTTTGGACTGATTTTATTACTGTCTGCGTATAACTTCATAAGAAGAGAATTTGAATTCTTAATTAAGTCTTTAATTTATCATTACGACACAACATTAAAAGCCTCAGGGCTTAAAAAAGAACTTTGTTATAAACAACTTAAAACTTGGAAGTGCTAACTTCCGAATGGGAAACTAAGTGTACCTAAAGTCGATTTTGGTTAGAAACCTTTTATATAATACA
Organism: Ennomos erosarius; assembly: GCA_963580505.1. Taxonomy (NCBI): domain Eukaryota; kingdom Metazoa; phylum Arthropoda; class Insecta; order Lepidoptera; family Geometridae; genus Ennomos; species Ennomos erosarius. The sequence continues at coordinate 7,863,031 of OY756992.1, read as the reverse complement.
ATCATTCACGTGTTTCAACACTTTAGTAATAACTACGGGTGCTACCAAACCTAATTATACATTACTTATAAAAATAACCGTAATTAATCGTCTAAAATGCCTCCAAACATTGTTGACCTGCCTGTTACAAGCCAAGAAAATGAAGATCTTGCTCCAAAGCCTTCTACGGCTGGACCAACTCAAACAAGACCAGAAGAAAATAGTACACTAGAAACTGGACAACTAAGAAGAGAAATACCGCAACCTAATAGATCTGCCGATGAATATAAGTTGAAGACGTTTTTGTCGTCTATGAATTTACTAGCGCATATTTTGATCGGAGCAGTTTCGGGGATTCTTATGATATACGCCTTCAGAAATGGAGTTCCTTTGCAAGCTACGCCTCTACATATTGTGCTGTGTGTCATAGGGGTAAGCCATCAATCATCTTCATTATCGTTAAAAATACCATTTATGCATAGTTCTAAATCGTTAATAGAAGAGACTCAGTCTACGTGCATTAATCAGTGGTAGTTCATAAATATATACTTCATCATCATCATCATCATTAACAGCCTGAAGACGTCCACTGCTGAAGATAAGCCTCCCCCAGGGAGCGCCACTTAGAGCGGCTGCTCGCCTCCTGCATCCATCGGCTTTCCGCACTTTCACCAGGTCGTCGGTCCACCTAGTGGGGGGCCGGCCTACACTTCGTCTTCCAGTTCGTGGTCGCCACTCGAGAACCTTTCTTCCCCATCGGTTGTCAGTTCTACGAGCGATGTGGCCTGCCCATTGCCATTTCAACTTGCTAATCCTAAGAGCTACATCGGTCATTATAGTTCTCCTGCGGATCTCCTCATTTCGGATCTTATCTCGCAGGGAAACACCGAGCATTGCTCTCTCTATAGCTCGTTGCGCGACTTTGAGCTTAGTAATGAGGCCAACAGTTAGAGACCACGTCTCAGTTCCATAAGTCATCACTGGCAGCACACATTGATTGAAAACTTTTGTTTTCAGGCTTAATATATACTTACCAAGGTGGATTTTGTCAGAAACTAATAATTAATAAATAGTATTTGCATATTGGTCTGGTCTACCTACTATAAATTTGGATTCTTAATTTTTTACGAAAATAATATTGCATTAAAGTAAATAAATTTTTGCTGATGTCTTTTTTTATAAGATCATAAACTCGTAGGAATTGATGGCATGACCAGACAAAATATGAGGATTTGATTACATTTTTGCAGTATCAATTATTGATGGCAGAGGCTATCTTAAGCCTTTCCACTGACAACGGATGGTCATCACACTTGAGGCTGGTGGACAAGCGCAGAGCCCATTTCATCCTACAGATCTTGGGTTCAGGATTAGCCATTGCGGGAAGTTTCATTAAAATTCTTGACAAAGAAGAACATTGGACTACGTTACATGGAAAATTTGGTAAGCTTCGTCATATTATGTCTTATCATGTCAACCTAAAGTAACCTGTCACGTTGAGCATTATCTTTATGATGATTTCCAACTTTTCTTGAATTACTGCATAGGCTAGATTAAAAATCATCAAATTAATCATTATTTACTTAGGATTGCTAATTTTGGACACATATTCCTTCCTTCTGTACCTTCAAGAAAAGCTAACACGTCTTTATCATAATTAAGAATTTTAACTGTTTCTTGTATTATTACAGCTCTCGTAGCGTTAGTCTTCACATCAGTGAGTTTGGTCAACGGGATCACATCCTTGTGGGCGTATGAGCTTCGCAGATTCTTACCAGGGAACATTTCCAAGCTCACCCACATCTGCTTTGGGACTGTAGCCTTCGTCGCAGCCTGCATCGCCCTCTGCTATGGCTTGGAAAAACCCCTTTTTAGAATGTGGATCAGTGATGCTGTTGCCTATACTGCGATTTCTTTCACGGCTACTTTTACCTTCATTGTCATATTAGCTCCCTTCGCTTCGTTCTATTTAAAATCCAAAAACCTTATCAGCCAATAAATTATTAATGAATTATTGAGACTAAGTTATAGCTTACTGTATTAGGCTAAGTTTTTAACATAATACAAATGTTCAACAATGTTTAAATTATTGTAGGTGTTAATTACTGTTTGGGCTTTTAAAAGGAAGAGAAAGGTTAATTATTGATCTGAATTAAAAATAATCGCAACTTTAAAAAAAATGTGACTATGACATTTTTAATGAATAAAGTTTTGCTACCAGAGTTGTGAAGAATAAAACTAATTTTATCTACTGTGTACTTTAATTTATTTTGAAATAAACTAAGTAATAAGTATAACCGAATAACATTGACTAATATAAATTACTAAGTAGTTATACTTACTTAAATCCCAGAAAATCCAAGTTCAAGTGGACGGAGAGTACTGTATATGTATGCGTATAGTATAGTATAGGTATGCAACTATGCGTTGATGGATAGCTGCAGGTACACAACATTCTTTGACTACCTATACTTAGGCTGCGTTGCATCACATACCTAATCCTGATTAAGGTTATGCTATAGTTAAATTTATGAATCCACTTGCTTCTAGCTCTGGTCGGGGATTCAACTGTCATCTTACCCTCAACCACCAGCATATTTTGTAGCAGCTTAACATTCTCCTTTTTACTTAAAGTGATATTTTGACTGGTGGTGGTTGACAGGCTGTATCTCATGAACCGTGATAGTTAGACAGCTGAAATCTTCACAGATGATAAATATATTTTTTTTGCCGCCATTACAAAAAATACAGAATAAAATAAGTATTTAACCCCTTAAATACTTATTTTATTCTGTATTTTAGTATTTTTTCTCTCTCATACATCAAACTTTTTTTGCTAGTTTTTATAGATAATGATACGGAACCCTTGATGCGCGAGCCCAACTCGCACTTGGCCGGTTATTTCTCTAATCTGCGGGCACTAAGTATAATTAACATGTTTGTATCTTGAATGCAATCGATTCATACTACTTACATATTATTTGATGGTATATCTATTTTACTCCAAAAACCCTAAACAACCTGCAAGGGCTTAAATAGAAAAACTAATAATGGTTAATCAAATCTAATTACTTGTAAAATTTCATTCCACTGTTTAATGCATATTTACTACCGAAATTAACTCCTATTACTCTTTGTTCATGGCCTTACACACGTTTTTTTTTATTGAATCTGTGCCTCCAGATGGACTTTACGTGAAACATGTGAAATATTCAATAACAACACGACGAAATATTACTATACTTACTGGCTAAATACACTATGTGTGGAGCCATAATAAAACATAAAAAAATGACTGTGACACAAACTAACCGTCAGTAGCAAAAAAAATTCACCATGAAGCGGCCATGTTGTATAAAATTCCGTCCGGTTTCGTAATCATATTTAATCATTTCGACCAAAAATTTTTAGTGATATTTGTATTTTAATATATCCTATGTTGTGCGCTGGTTATTTCTAAGCATATTAGTGCAACCCGCATGAACATCAGTTCAGTATCTAGGGATTTGTTCAATAACAAACAAACAAACAGCTACAAATTATTGTCCCTAGATGGCGTTAGATACGATAAATTAGAAAATGTATGGAGAAGGGCAAAAAGCCTTGTAGTCCTGCATCGCGGTTACGATATTTTTTGAACAATAGAACCTATGGGATAAATTAGATTTGACATCATTATGTGTGTGTTCCCTAGCGCATCAGAATTACACATTTATTATATGTAGGGATAGGGATATACTTTTATATGTTACACGGTATCACTTTTAAGTCTTAAAATACAAGATTAGATATATTATTTGAGCGTACGATCATAATATCGCAATGATGATAAAATCGATCAAAGTAATGGAGTAAATAAATGTACTTAGATATCAATTATTATTTTGTACCTACCTAATAATGTAGACAGGCAATAAATAATATTAAGTAATAATATTTATGATAATAATTATTATATAATAATTTTATCAAGCAATAATGGTTTAAAGACATTAAATACAAAATGAAACAAGAATATCTAGTGTAATTCCGCAGCAATAAAGTATAAGATTATCTACATTTGGAAAGCTGTAAGGGATTGTTGCTGGTTAATGTGTGTGACAAAAATTAAAAAATATTTGTTATGACAGTTTTATTACAGCAATAGCCTAAAACTCAATAATAATTCAATAATTTAATTTTTTTTTTATTCTAATTTTCAATTATCTACAAGCATAGAGATTGACCATGCACCGCTTTGGCTTTTCTTGATAATATTGTGCCGCCAAACAGGAGTGCACCACTTCATAAGCACAATTTACCATGTTCAGGCTTGAACGGCAATGTAGCTTTATAGTAAAATTACTGGGCAAATGAGATTTTATCATCTGATCTCAGTCTAGAAATTTTATATTTAGTGCAGCGTAGGTACCTACAAAGAAACTTCAAAGAGTCCAAGTGGCTCTACAAAGCTCTGGATTAAGTTATGTGGTTTAAAACTTAAACAGAATAATAATTATGTTATCAAACAATAATAATTATATAAGTATTAGGTGATATCACTGAGATTCAATCAGATATCTATAGATAATCTTCATTCAGCACAGAAATGTTCAACACTTTCACATTTTCACTAATAATCATCTTGAATCAAACAATAATAATTATATAAGTATTAGGTGATATCACTGAGATTCAATCAGATATCTATAGATAGTCTTCGTTCAGCACAGAAATGTTCAACACTTTCACATTTTCACTAATAATCATCTTGAATGTAATGGCTTCATTTCCAAGCAAAGCACCTAATTATCTTAGAAGTTAGTAAACCAATTCAAGTTCCACTATCAAACGCCATTCAAAGTATGTAAGTAACCAATTTGTTAAACGCACGCACTAGTGAAATTAGTTTAGTAATTTATTATAACGCTGATTTCTCAGGATCTAAGACAAGACTAAAACTTAATAAAGTGTTGAGGTATAAAATAATTATAAATGACATTACTTAAATTTAACAACGATAAAAGTCTCACGTACAAGAGATAAGAGATAGACAATCACATCACAAAGCAGTTTTGATTCGTACAGCATACTATTATAATATCTGTGGTAGTCTAATTTAAAAGCAATAGGTAATGCAACATAAAATATTACGAATAAGAATGATATTGATAACATTGTGTTAAAGAACTTATGATCATTTATTTATGACTGTTTTGAAATAGTAAGGCATCCCATCATCATAAACATACTCATGGCATAGGCTTTATCTATCCAATAATAACAACAATATGAAGAAATGAATAAATTTATTTCATAAAAACAGAGTAGGTAAAACTCAAAAACTCCTATAAAATTTGTCCATATAATTATTATTATTTTAAGCTTATATTCTGGACACGCATTTCAAAAAAGAACTTGTCACTATAAAAACTGTGTAAAAAACTACAAAGGCTATTAACAAATACATGACCTTATCGCCAGCCCAATTTTTAAATGATTTTAAAATCAATCCAGAACAAACACAAATTGACGACATAATAAATGTTGGGATCCCAAAAGACATGTGCAATGTTACTACCCAGGATTTTCTTCTGAGATAAGCTGCTGGACCTATAACTGCTGATAGTATTAATAATACTCCTGTTATTAAACCTGAAATAAATATAAGAACAAATGAATAAATAGAATCACAAAGAAGTGTATAAGTCATGAAGGCTAAAGACGTCCACTGCTGACCATAGGCCTCCCCAACTAACAGAGCCCACTTTTAGTGGCTTGCCTGCTGTATCCACATCGGCTCCCAGCGGGTTTGACCCAGATGGTCGTCGGCCCACCTAGTGGGGGAAGGACTACTCTGCGTTTCCCGGTTCGTGGTCGCCACTCAAGAATCTTTACCTATATAATAAGTACCTGATATGCCATGAGTTTGTGTTGATACTCCTTTACTTACTGTCACAAGAACAGTGCCTGTGATTGCGCAAACAATTCCACACAATTGTAAGAAAATATGTCCAAATTTTCTATGCCGTAGTCTCATAGGCGCAGACCAACCGTTGGCGTAGTGGAGACTTAGAAGTGCTTCAGTTGAGAAGAAATGATACTGAAACAACAACAAACTTTAATTTTAAAGTGATTTCTTAACCTATTCTACACAAAAACTACACTTGCCTATCCAAAGTTTCTCTACGTTTTTAACGGAGATCTTGATCCTCCTGGATAGAGAGAAACTTACATAATAATATAAAGCAAATATTATATTATTATTATGAACAACTAACAACTTTAATTTTGCACAACAAATGCGAAACTTAGTGATTTATATGACAAGGTAAGGTACTTACACCAAAAACACACAATATTATATGCAAATCATCAAACCCTTGTTCCAAACAGAACATCAATACAACCATAAGAGTTGCTCCAATAATCATTTGTACAAAGCCTATTCCAATGGCACAAAACACTGTATTGCAATACGTGCCATATGGGTCCAGTAAAACATTAAACATTATTTGGTAAAATTTAAATACAAGTTTTTGAAAACAAAAAACTAATTTAAAACTAAACTGCCAAGATTAAACACAGATTGTGTATAACCACAGAATTCAAATAATTTCACTTAGTTCATTCATCTCATAAAAGTTGAATATCACCTGCTAAAGAGTCTTTACTTACCTACATAATAAAATTAACCTTAGTTACGCAGGCTTTTACCAGAACTTTTTCTTTTTTGTAATAAATCACTAGTTACTGGCAGCTACGCTTGAGTTAGGCAGCGTAGATCGGCCCTTCACTAGGTGGACCGATGACCTGATGAACACCTTGGGGAGCGAAAGGACGCAGGAGGAAAGCAGCTGCTCATAGTGGCGCTCCATGAGGGAAGCCTATGCTCAGCAGTGGACGTTTTCAGGCTGTTGATGACGCTTGAGGTACCTGTTATAAGGTCAGCGTAATTATAAAAATTTTATATGTTTTCAGCGTAGCGAAAATATTCCAGGAATGTGTTCAATGTGCTCAACTAAAATTATAACTTGATATTAATTCTCTATATGATACCCTTTATCATCAATAGCCTAAAGACGTCCAATACTGAACATAGGTCCCCCCAGACAGCGCCACTTTGAGTGGCTTCTCTCCCCTTGTGCATCCATCAGCCCTTTCCCCACGGCTTTCACCAGAGTGTCGGTCCACCTAGTGGGAGGCCGGCCTCCACGGGTACGATGATACCCTTATACAAAGTAAATAATCATTATCATCATCATCATTAACAGCCTGAAGACGTCCACTACTGAACATAGGCCTCCCCCAGGGAGCGCCACTTAGAGCGGCTGCTCGCCTCCTGCATCCATCGGCTCCCCGCGGTTTTCACCAGGTTGTCGGTCCACCTAGTGGGGGGCCGGCCTACGCTGCGGCAAAGTAAATAAACAGCTAAAAATGTTCTTACAGCAATACTGCACACGACCGCATGAGCATCACCACTCTTTAGTGAATAATGAAGAACAGACATATTTACTGCTCCAATAGTCACATTTGCTAAGCCAATTCCGATTGCACACCACACAGTCTTGCAATATTCAGATTGTGGCTCAACTACTATAATCTTTATTGGTCCAGCGAATTTCAAATGCTGTTTTTTTGATGACGCCGGTGATGCTGTTGTTTCGCTATTAGAATTAGAATTTAATCTGTGTGGTTTCTTGTATAATCGTTTTTTCCGTAAAATTGGTTTTAGTTTTACATTATTCATATTTGATTTTTGATCATAAATATTTACACACCATCAGATTTTCACTATCAATTTTGACATGTAAACAAAATATGGTTTAGTTACTCTGTGGATATGAAGCTAGTAGATTTTTTTTCTCTAATCTGTGGAAGATCTGTAAAACTCCCACGATTATAGAACAAAAGTTCGGGTATTGCCCGTGGTCCTCCTGCTTAGTCCACCTGGGTGGACCACGGGAAGTTTTTTTTTAAATAAAAGTTACTGGTTATATAAAAGTTCTTAAAAACGGTTTTGAGCGCATAGCGCATTGCCTAAAATGAAACTAGACAAGAACCAGACAACGCATACTTTCAAAAATCATATCACAAGGATCACTGGGGCTGGGGTGTTCCACGGGTAAGTACTTAACAAAGAGTATATGGTACTTAACTGTAAAACCTTACATTACCATAATTATTATGACCCAACTCCAACTCTAAACATTACCTACCTATGAAGTTAAATACGAGTTACAGATGTCGCTATAGGTAGAGTCTATCCCAAATTAAAGCCGGCTGTAAAGTCGCCAAGAAACGCTGCACAGTAGCATAAATTAGATGTGCGCAGCGCGGAGACCTTGCAGCGCACTTCACAGCCGCCATTGAGTTTGGCCTCGTATTTTCTCTTGTTTTATAATTGCCTATCTTATTACTTACATTAAATAGAGAGGAACATAACACAAGATAACTATTCTCATACAAAATTTTTATAAGGCAGGCATATGTAATGTAACAAACAGTTCATTGCGATTGAAAGTACCTAATATACTTATCCCATTAAATTTCCTTCCTTCCACAATCCAAATTCATATTGAGCCAGCTGCCCTGGCTCATAATAATTGTCTCAATACCTATAACTTTTTTAAAGGTTGTTCAGTCAGTTCAGTTGTTCAGTGTAATAATGAAGACATCATCATCATCAGCTGCATGAAGACGTCTACTGCTGACATAGGCCTCCCTCAGAGAGCGCCACTTTAGAGTGGCTGCTCGCATTTGAAATGGCAATGGGCAGGCCACGTCGCTCGCAGAACTGACAAACGATGGGGAAGAAATTTAATGTTCTGGAGTGGCGACCACGAACCGGAAAGAGCGGCGTAGTCCAACCCCCACTAGGTGGACCGACGATCTGGTGAATAATGAAGTAAGTATTTAATGTAAATAAATAAATGAAAACAAACAAATATAGCATAATAATTATATTGAATTTAATAAGTGGTGATGGGTAGGTTTCAATTAAAGTCTTAATTAGGAAATAAAATCTGTTATTCCTTTTATTATTTTTTTGTTTTTGAAGCAAACTTTGTCGCTGGAGTAATAAGTACAACACACGTGTAAAATATAGTAAAAAATACTAATAGATACGTAGCATTAAGATATGCCAATATATACAACCATAGTTGTATGGCAGGTTTGATAAGTCCGAGAATAAAACATATGGAGGATAATAGAAACGCAATCATGCCCGTGAACCTATGAAAATATGTTAGGAAACCGGGAATTGTTAACTCGTTCTTTAGTATAAATATAAACGGACCCGTCAAAACGGTCAGAAAAGATATGACGCCAGCTAAAACCCCTGGAAACGTAAAAGTTCATGTCAACTTCTGTAGTATTTATGTTATTTAATACCTTGAAAAAGATTGTTATAATTATCATACTATTTAGTTAAGAAATTAAAGTCGATCGTGTTCTAAATTTCAACTAGATATTAGGTGGCTACCATAACGTCGATAGCAAGAAATGAAAATCATAATAGGACCGTAGTTAACGCAGAGCCTTCGCCTCCCTTCAACGCTATAGTCATCGTCATCAACAGCCTGAATATCATACCAATACCACTGCTAAACATAGGCCTCCCCCAGAGAGCGCCACGCTTCGATCTTCTGCTTGCCTTCTTCATCCATCGGCTCCCCGCCGCTTTTACCAGATCGTCGGCAATGCCAGTCAAGTTTGACTAAATATTCTGACTTCTAGCCGTATGCTAGTTGACATGACTAATTGTTGTCGTAGTTGTCGTTTTTTATATGTTTGTAGGTATGTTAATCTGATCGAGTTCATTAGGAAATAAAAGTAAATATCCCAATTCAGGGATTTATAAATAATTAAAAATATCTAACATATAACTCAGTCAGATGCCACTTACCAACTATAAAATGAATAGTAGACGTTCTTACGACATCCTGTTGTAGCATTGAATTCTTTCCTTTAAGGGCAATAACAGACCCAACAATAGAAAGGATCATCCCAAGTAGGTGTAAATAAAGATGATCTCTTCTTCGGTACTTCTTCTTCAAGGGTGCGGCTGGCCCAAACAATGCGTGCAGCATTAAGATCCCTAACGGCATGCAGAATTGATACTGAAATAGTGAAACCATTGAATATTTTATAGCTGATTATCTTTTAAAAACAAAAGGACCTACAGAATCATAGTCATCAGGACAGATAGTCGTAACAAGACAAAGACGCATTAGGACAAAGTCATATCAGAAGATAATATGTGGGTATCAGATATCGTTTCAAAACAAACATATTTCAAAAAAACGACCTATATTACTTCCAAATACGTCAGGACATAGTAGTTGTAAAAGGAGAGTATATAGTTCGGAATATAATATTTTTATGCTGCGACAAATTCATAAAAGGACAAAGAGTAAAATTGAGAGCATTAATATTATAGAGCTAAAAACTTCATATCGCTGGTTATTAACATGGGAGCCGGCTTACTGACCAAACAACAAGTCAACTTACTCCTAGAGTACAAAGTATGATATGAGCATTGGTGTATAAACAATTTATTTTGAAACCCAAAGTGAATGCTATCATAATAAAGACGTTGACTCCAATCATCATGTTGGCTATAGATACAAAGGACGCTCCCATTTTCCTTCTGTTGTACTGATCTTCGGGAGGATCTACAAGAATAATCTTTACAGGGCCAACAAATTCGTGGACTGTCCCATCTTTGATACATTCTAGGTTGCAAACTCTGTCCGTCACATTCATACTGGTAAATTCTTGATTGCTTTCAAAGCATTACACAATAATTTTGTAGCAAGAAGTATTCTTAAGTTTTCGAGGACAAAACAAATAATTTTAAGCACTTTGCTTTGATACAATTTCTGCTTTTTATTGTAGTGAGCGATGCCAGCAAGTGTCATCATGTCAACTATACTATTACTCTTTAATGGTTAGCACAGAGTTTAAGTTTAGGTTATATTCTTTTTGGAAAAAAAAACTTCTGAGAACTTAGAGAAATAAGCCACGCACGCTACTGCTTATTTAATAGCTAAGCCATTGCACCGCTTAACTCAGATTATGATACAAGTAAAACGATGTGAATAAAATAGCAAAAAGGGATTTGTATTTAAATGTTCAATTTGTAACCATAATAGAGTTTCAATATTTAATTTATCTTATACACTAGCTACTGCCCGCGGCGTTGCCACGCGTGGACTACATTACTTTTCAGGTTTCGGTTTGGGTAATGGCTTTATTTTTAAAAACTGATTTTTTATCAGCCACACTGAGTTTTCTGCTCGTATAATCACTTCCACGAAGTAAAAATGACATGTCTTAATCATGGATGAAATAATTAATTATAATATTTCCCAAAACAGCGCAGGTACGCTAATTATTATCCTTGATATTCCTGGACCAATTTTGATGAAATCTCCATTCATGGCTACTTAAGTATAGAAAAATTTTCGGTGATATTTCGATAAGTATCATCGAACTCATGATTGATTAAAACCTATATTATATTAAAATCTAGGCTTTCAAAACATTTTTACAATAGGGCAAAGTCTGGGGGTCTAGCAAAGATACCAACCGCTAACGCTAACGCCAAACGCTAACTCCAAAACGTACTGAAATGACGTTTCGGAAATCGCTAACTTTTCCGTAGCGAATGTCATTTCGATACATTTTTGGAGTTAGCGTGAGGCGTTAGCGTTAGTGATTGTGATCTTTGCTAGACCCCCAGGGCATTTTACATAACATGTTTCGTACACAGATTAGAGAAAAAAATCTACTTCGTGTCATTCCAAAGAGTATTATTATACTTCTGTATCATTCAAAGAGTATATAATTTATATGTAACGTCAGAGTATTATTGGCCCACTGCATTAGCCTATGGTGGTAATAGTATGCATTGGGCCTCACACCTGTGGGCCAAACATAAACGTCATGTAATGCCAAAAATAGGCGTAGCAAGGGTCAAGATTATACTCCCAAGGGTAAAGCTCTAAATATCACGGTTCATGAGATACACCCTGGTGACAGACGGACAGACAGCCTGACCGTCGGAACCCTATTACTAAGGCTTCGCTGTCCGTCTGTCCGTCTGTCACCATCAGGCTCTATCTCATGAACCGTGATAGTTAGACAGCTGAAATCTTCACAGATGATAAATATATTTTTATGCCGCTATTACAAAAAATACAGAATAAAATAAGTATTTAACCCCTAAAATACTTATTTTATTCTGTATTTTAGTATTTTTTCTCTCTCATACATCAAACGTTTTTTTGCTAGTTTTTATAGATAATGATACGGAATCCTTCGTGCGCGAGCCCAACTCGCACTTGGCCGGTTATTTCTCTAATCTGCGGGCACTTAAGTATAATTAACATGTTTGTATCTTGAATGCAATCGATTCATACTACTTACATATTATTTGATGGTATATCTATTTTACTCCAAAAACCCCAAACAACCTGCAAGGGCTTAAATAGAAAAACTAATAATGGTTAATCAAATCTAATAAATTGTAAAATTTCATTCCACTGTTTAATGCATATTTACTACCGAAATTAACTCCTATTACTCTTTGTTCATGGCCTTACACACGTTTCTTTTCTTTAATCTGTGCCTCCAGATGGACTTAACGTGAAACATGTGAAATATTCAATAACAACACGACGAAAAATTACTATACTTAACACTGGCTAAATACACTAAGCGTGGAGCCATAATACAACATAAAAAAAATTACTGTGACACAAACTAACCGTCAGTAGCCAAAAAAATTCACCATGAAGCGGCCATGTTGTATAAAATTCCGTCCGGTTTCGTAATGATATTTAATAATTTTGACCAAAAATGTTTAATGATATTTGTATTTTATTCCTATGTTGTGCGCTGGTTATTTCTAAGCATATTAGTGCAACCCGCATGAAAATCAGTTCAGTATCTAGGGATTTGTTCAATAACAAACAAACAAACAAACAAACAAACAAACAAACAAACAGCTACAAATTATTGTCCCTAGATGGCGTTAGATACGATAAATTAGAAAATGTATGGAGAAGGGCAAAAAGCCTTGTAGTCCTGCATCGCGGTTACGATATTTTTTGAACAATAGAACCTATGGGATAAATTAGATTTGACATCATTATGTGTGTGTTCCGTAGCGCATCAGAATTACACAATTATTATATGTGGGGATTATCATCGATTTAAGTACAAAAAGTATTTAAGACTTCTCTGCACCCTAATTACGTACCTACACAAAAACGCAGATGATATTGGAAACAGGATCTTTGTTTAAGTTGCGTTGAAAAGTAAATAATAGTCTTTAGAGGCTTAGAGTATACATACACAAGCAACGATAGTCATAATAAAAGCACATAGTCAAGTTTTCATAATATTTATAATATTTGGTGTTTTTGGTTCGGGACAAACTTTGATCCTGGAACAGAAAGTATGGCTAACGTATAAAATATAGTGAAGAATACTATTAAATACACAGGACTGATGTATCCCATAATAAACAGCCATGACTGAATTGTAGGTCTCAATATTCCCAGAATAAAACATGTTGACGATGATAAAAATGCGAGTATTCCCAAAAACCTATGAGTTAATCCAAGACAACCGGGATGTTCTAGTTCCTTTTTGCTACGTAGCAAACATAATCCAAATAACATGTTCAGTACTGCAGCACCTCCTGCACCACACCCTAGAAACAAAACAAAAGATAAATTTCTCCATCTTCAGTACATACAAAAATTAAGTCTGGTTTCTGTGTGTCTTTCTACCCACAACTGCTTAACTTCTACTGAATATAGCCCAGACATATATACATTTGTGGAATATTGGATCACAATGACAAATGCTTTATTTAAATCGAAGATAATTGAATCACGAAATCCTACAAATCTTATGTCATCACATATTTGGGCTATATTTGAAATGGCTTTATTTAGACTATAATTCTAAGACCAAATGTAACTTTTGTGTTTGTTTAACCTATTCACAACGTGCTGGAATATGACAAAATTTTGTTTTAGCTCTGGAGAGGCTCCTAATATTTTTTATAGCAATTATTCATGTAGTCTACGTGGACCAAGTCTCGCACGAGCGTATAATAGCTAGTGAAAAAAATTGAATAGTCTCAGTATCAGATAAGACGTCTTACCAGAAAAAAAATGTGGTGTCATCATCGTATCTGGTGGCTTTCTTTTATCTGTAACTGTTCTAAATGTGTGTAACAAATAATATCCAACGCCAGAAAGGATCAATCCAAGCAAATGAAGTAAAACATGATCAGTTCGTCTTTGCCACTTCTTTAAAGGAGCCGCTGGTCCGTACAACGAGTTCACCATTAGTATCCCTAATGGCATGCAAAATTGGTACTGTAACAAGAGTTAATAGTAATAATTATGTATGATAATGAAAGAACTTCTATTTTAAACAATTATTGATATTAGTACCCTGATTTGTCTCAATCTAATGAATCTTGTTTATGATGCAGATGCAGATGATTGAAGTGATGAAGTGACTAGATATCGAAATTTTTCAAATATTAAAAGTTTTAATCACGGCCGCCTATAGCAGTTTGCATTGTCACTCTGTCAATGTAGAGTACATTAAAGTTTCGCGTGAGATTGCACTGCGCACGCCATCCTGAGACATCACACTGTCTAGCCTAGTATAGTAATAGACTGTGAGATCAGATCATAAAGTATCATTTGTTTAGCTACAATACCTTTCAAACTGGAACACAGTATTGCTTGCATACTACGATTTGGCGGCGGAAATCAGAATTAATGGCAAAGTGGTGGTACCTACCTTTTTTTGTTATAACTGAATAGGCCCATACTTGACCGCAATTTCACCTGATGTAAAGTGACTATTCGGTCTACGATGGTACCGGTGTTTCCTCGGACCTACTATTTTGTCCTACTAGTAGGACCACGAGGATATACATGTCCTCGTGGTCCTACTATGACGTCATATTGCCTAGAACATACCTATTCTTTAGCGCCTTGAAGAGCACCAGATTGGATTGGGTTTATCGGGAAACAAATACGATGGTAGGTAATGTGTTCCATTCTTTCGCTGCTCGGATTATGAATGATGAACCAACTATTAAATATAGCTAAAATCGGATTAGCAGGCGCTGCTAAACAGGTTTTAGATTGCATTATGGCAATACCGGCCATTATCGTCGAAATAGGTACGTCCACTGCTGCTGAACACAGGCCTTGTAAAACGTCACTATGGATACTTCCTATAGTGAGAAGGGAGTTTGCCATAACCACCAGTCACCTCGCTTGGCAGGTGGCCTAGTGGTCGCAGAAGATGTAAGTTTACTGAGGCCCAGGGAATTGCTGGTGGTGAATTGCTGCTGGTGAATTGCTGCTGGTAAATTGCTGGTGGTGAATTGCTGGTGGTGAATTGCTGCTGGTAAATTGCTGGTGGTGAATTGCTGCTGGTAAATTGCTGGTGGTGAATTGCTGCTGGTGAATTGCTGGTGGTGAATTGCTGGTGGTGAATTGCTGCTGGTGAATTGCTGCTGGTAAATTGCTGGTGGTGAATTGCTGCTGGTAAATTGCTGGTGGTGAATTGCTGCTGGTGAATTGCTGGTGGTGAATTGCTAGTGGTGAATTGCTGCTGGTGAATTGGTGGTGGCTGAAGTCCCTGTGGATATATTTCTTTAGCCGGCCCTTACGGCACCCACGGGAAGACATCAGGTGATCCTATTCGTACACGGCCAGGACCATACGGCCATTACGCAGTTGAATTATATTATTATATATTTTGGTCATGGAGCTATTAAAAAAAGGAGGAGGGAATCCCGTCTGATCCAAAACTGGAGCACCCTTAGGAAGCCGAAACGCTTCGTACGTACGAGCGGAACACGCACACACTCACATCATATGCAGCCCGCCGCCCTACTTTCAGCTGACACACATATATAATCTGGGTCTCTTCAAATCAAGAGTGAATAGGCACCTCAGGGGCAAACGTGCTCCAACATATACCGCATCATCACTTTCCATCAGGTGAGATGTTGTCAAACGTGAGCCCACTTAAGTATAAAAATAAAATTAAAAAAAATGTCCGCCATTTTAGGCTTCAGTTCGATGTCAATCAAAACTCAATCCTTCTTTTTTTATTTCATCCATGATTTTGGTCTACAAACCATGCAATTGATTTAGTAAGAACGCTATACATATTTTTGAGACTAATAATATAAGTTATATTATATGTATAACCATGCATTCTTTAGTTTGAGTTTGCTGACTCATAGCCACTTTCGTTATCTGGACTTACCCCCACAGTACAAAGAACGATATGACCAGTAGTGTAAACGCATTGTAACTTAAAACTCATAGTGAACAATACAATTATGAGGGTATTGACTCCAATCATCATGTTGGCTAATCCGATAATAGCGGCTTCTGACGTTCGCTTATTGTACTGATCTTCGGGACGATCAACAAGAACTACCTTTACGCGACCAACAAATTCGTCGACAGTGTCACCAACTTTTATACATTTTTGGATGTTTATATTTGGAGTATTGGGTGTAAACGTTTTGTATATCTTCTTCATAATTAAAGATCTTCAAAGAGCTTAAAACATTACAATGTCACTTAATAAAAAATTTGTTTGACAAAAAATTTTGCGGCAATATTTTGATGGCCATTGACAACTTTTCCTGATTTTGACGTTTGCTGAGCATGTTTAATTTTATTTATTTGTGTTCAGGGCCTACTGAGGATAAGGATCTAATGAGGATTCAACCTTCTTAGATCTAACGAAACTAAACCTTAAGGCGAAGGGTAGAGCAAACAATGTGTTTTTTAGCACGTTTCCTGACGAAATTATATGGAGCTTTGAATTTAATATAAGTACCATGTAATTCGTTTCATCAACTTGTTTGTGACGATCGCAAATACAAGATATATGTTCTGTTCTAATACAAGATAAATAAATTCAGTTCTATAGAAAAAAGTTACAAACATACCTCAAACCAATTTAGTTGTTTCCATTTTATACAGTTTCTACCGAATACATTTTTACAAAAAAAAAAATAACAGCGTGTGCTCAACAAACATTCACATAATGTGATGAATTCATAATTTAGAAAAAATACTATACGAAGATAGATATTAATTCATCATCATCATCATTAACAGCCTGAAAACGTCTACTGCTGAACATAGGCCTGCCCCCGGGAGCGCCACTTAGAGCGGCTGCTCGCCTCCTGCATCCATCGGCTCCCCGCGGCTTTCACCAGGTCGTCGGTCCACCTTGTGGGGGGCCGGCCTACGCTGTGTCTTCCAGTTCGTGGTCGCCACTCGAGAACCTTTCTTCCCCATTGGTTGTCAGTTCTACGAGCGATGTGGCCTGCCCATTGCCATTTCAACTTGCTTATCCTAAGAGCTACATCGGTCACTTTAGTTCTCCTGCGGATCTCCTCATTTCGGATCTTATCTCGCAGGGAAACACCGAGCATTGCTCTCTCCATAGCTCGTTGCGCGAGATATTAATTAAAAGCCTCCAATATCAGCAATTTCATCCGTTGTCTTTGCCGTAAGCGCCACGCGGAAGTTCAGACTGAATTGATATTTAAGTCTACGACGTTAAGGTCGATGTTTCTTTGTACGAATTTCGACCTGCTTATCTTGCCCTACCCCCCTACCCTGTGCCTTAAAAAACGAATCCTCAGAAGTATCTACGAAGGTTTTCATAAGGCTAGCATGTTCTTCACATAGAAATAGCACTATAGTAGATATACCATAGAAATAGAGCGAATTACGTGCCTTTTCATTCATCCGAAGTGTAGCTAAGCATTGAGATCAATAGACTGAAAATTGAACAACATACATATTTATCAAACTAATGGTAGATGTGGTCGGTAAACAATAAGTTTTACTTACTGTTTTCACACCTGCCTTATCAGATAAAGTTCGTTACTGCGATACTTGTTTTCCGGCATGATACAGTCTATTACTATTGAGAAGGGTTCGCGCGAATCTGGCCGTTACTATAAAAAATAATGATAACCACCATAATACCAATAGGAACAAATTGTTTCGGCCTATGATGAAATTTTATCCACCCCCATTTATGGGATCCTAATCTAGGGAACAAAATGATTGATAATCTAATAACAAATGTAGAACAACATATATATAATATTATATTATCCATCTAATTATTACTTATTATTATAAGAAGCTATTAGTAGCTTCCATACGCAATACCACGATCTCCTTAGTACCTAACTAACTAATGTAAATAAACTTAGATTAGTAATAGTTAATTTATAGTAAAGTAAAATCCTGGATATACTTAGGTTAACTTTAGTTATTGCCACTTTATATTGATAGTAAAACTTATTACCTCACTTATTATTGTAAATACTTAAGTACCTAGCTTAATTACCATTAAGTTACTGTTCGCCTTATAAAGAAAGAATTTATTGCAACCCTCTTGTCAGAGGACATATTATATTTGGTTACTCTAAGTTGTTTACTTAAGTACTAAGTTTCTATGAAAGCAAATAAATAAATAAATACTAAATACTAATATAATATATACATAATACCTACCTCAATACAAAGCGAGCTACGATATAATAGGAGAAACTAAATGCAGGTAATTTATCTTTTAGGTAAGTAGGTAGGTAGGTAGTTACCCACATCTACATGCATCACATCATCAATCGGAAGATGTTCATCATCATTAACAGCCGCAAGACGTCTACTACTGAACATAGGCCTCCCCCATGGAGTGCCCCTTTGAGCGGCTTCTCGCCTCCTGCATCCATCGGCTCCCCGCAGTTTTCACCAGATCTTTGGTCCACCTAGTGGGGGGCCAACCTACGGTGTGTCTTCGGGTTCGTGGTCGCCACTCGAGAACCTTTCTTCCCTATCGGTGCTCAGTTCTACGAGCGATGTGGCCTACCCATTACCATTTCAACTTGCTAATCCTAAGAGCTAAGTATATCGGTGCAGAAAGCAGAAAGAAAATTCGTAAGTTGGACTCGCCTCTACCTATTGATGCTTAGGTCTGAAATCTTTCAGGAAACCACTGTGCGACTAACAGCATAAGTTATAAGGAAAGCTTATTGAAAAAATACCTAATAGGTAGGTACTCTATACATTTTTTAGGTTTTTACTTGCTGAGCCGGGGACAGTCGCCTGCTATTTGTCCATAAGACTTCCTCAAGCCCGCAAGTCTTAAATTTTGTAATGACGTAATCAGCAGAATCAGTAGTTATGCTAAAGTGTAAGTGTAATTTAATAAACACATGTAATTTAATAAATACTTAAGTAAAATTAAAAAATCTGTTCCATAGTAAAATAATACTTAATTTGTTTTTGTTTTTCAATTGCAATTTTTCAATGTACTACTTCCATACCTACAGATTTCAAACACATAATAAACATACAAAACACATATAGCACGTTTCTATTATAATGTCATAATAACGCCGTCATTCGCAGTTAGGTATAAAGAGGCCGATACACTTTGGTACTTCAAAGTTCGCCACCTTTGTTGTGAATTGAAGCGAACAAACATAATAGTTCGTGCAATGACCGCAAAAACCTTGTTTTTAATGTCCATTCGGGGATGAAGCCATAATCCTGGACAAAATTACTTTCCCTCCGAGATTCAGCTTTACCCCGACAAAACGATACCCCTCCACGCCTGCCACCATTACGTTTTATTACTCCAAAGGTACACGAGTTTGCTTTTTTGACGTATAAATATAAGAAATTGTCGTAATAAAAGCAGATATCTTGGGTCGCCTTAATAAAGAGGATAATGCGGCCTCTGTACCTAAACAAATCTCGTGAAAATCCTTTCAAGTTAACAAGGACTATAAAAAGTTTACGTCTTCTATTACAATATACCTACTCAATAGGTGGGTATAGATACCTAAATGCACAGAGCTTACTGCGTTTAATTATGTTGTGCTCAATCTATTTTAATTACATAATTGTTGCTGATGCGATAGCAGATAACACCTACCTACAACATGCATGAGAATGGATGAAGTGACGAGCATAACGCATAGTGTTGCATATCAGCAATGCTCATTCCTTCTATATTCCCTTAGCCGGCTCTTACGGCCCACGGGATGAGATAGAACGGTCCTATTCGCAATCTGGGACCAGACGGTAGTGCTTCCCTACAAAATGCTTTAAAATTATTGTGTTCATTAGAATGTACTTAGATATAGGTATACCTATTTATTTAATAGTGACCTAACTTTTTCACAGTGTTCAATAAAAATTCAAAAATAAAACACTATTTGATTATAAGCATTTTTATCAGAAAGTTTCACCGGATTATCTAATAATATATACTTATGTCGTAGATAGTAAACAGCGATGAAATAAATTCAACAAAAATACAAAGTGCAGAAATTAGTTCAACTGGCAATGCAATTACGGTTGGTCACGAGGGCGCGGTGCATTGCCGTATTAAATCATTGAAAGGCACGAGTGGATATTAAACTTTGTAAGCTATGCCACTGTGGCAGTCCAACTGTACATTGTATATATATAATGCTTATATAACACTATTAAAATTATTGGGAATGATTTTTAAAGTGTAAGCCACACGTAAGGTATATCTACAAAGATATCTACATTATCGGAGTATTTTCGAAAGTAACATCAATTATTATCTGTTTTGCCGAAACCATAAATCTCCCATCCTCAAAAAATAAATAATAATCAAAATCGTGCGTGCATTCTTTTGACAATATCTACAAATCTTTATCATACATCAGCAGGTGGTAATTCCGACTCCATAATTCACATTCAGTCTTAATTTCATCATATGAATAATCGGATAACTGACTGAAAATTCAATATAACTTACATGAACATATCTAGTACAACATTAGTGTAGCGATCCCACTTTATCAAACTAATATAATTTTTAGAATAATGACACTTTTATGAGCAGAAAGTTCGACCTTGAACTAAGTAATAGTCGCTATAGGACTCTAGTGCAATCTAAAGTAACCCATAACAATTAGGGAGTATTAGGTACATGGCGCTTATAGGTATTACCCCAGATAATATAATACCTACAGTAGCATTACGAACACAAAATAAATAATATTCCACTATAGTCGACCCAGATCCTATCGTAAAAAAACAAAAATATAAATAGAGTCGAGAAAAGAGGGTGCATACGAAATTTCCCGGTAAACTTCGCGAAAAACTGTGCACACAAACCGTAATATATGGGCCGTAGACCCTCTTGCATTAGAAACGCTTAAAAGCATTGTCTTGTTTTTCCCGCGAAATGAGATGTTGGGTTCAGTGTTCTAAGATTCCTTAAAGTTGGCAAACTTTCTTTCTCGTGTGGATTCTGAGATACATGTTGTAGGCAACATTGGGAACAAGACGCAACATTTCAGGAAACTTTACTTTGCGATTAGTAGATGCCCTTTGTGGTTTATAACTGCGCCAAGTTATTTAACAGATTTAGGGGGTGAAGCCAGAGGCATAATAAAACGAGGTTTTTCTATTAACTAGATACTATTGTCATCTTCTGAAAACTATAGGTAACTAATTAAGTAGGTAACTATAGGTACCTACTTAATTATCAATAATGTTCACGAGTAAAGTTATTCTTCTCATTAGATAATCAACCAGTTAGCAAACTATGTTTTCTATAGAAAGTAAATGATGTTTTATCGCATTTAATATACCTAATTCTTGAGTATGTTAATACTTTCAGCGTTCACGGAAACGGTTATGGACAAACAATGTATCGGTAAACTTGAAAATTATAATTTTTATTGACTGTGAAAAGAAATTACTTAATGGAAATCTTGAAATGATAAATCTTGTTCTCCTTTTATCCAAAAAAGATCCATCATAGTTTAAATGACGGTATTATTTCGGTATTATTCCCACCAAGACTTCAAAGAGAAAAAAGTTTTATTGACCTCGTACAATATTGTGGGTAGTAGGTAGACATTAAAGTGTTGCACTACTGGGACATAACTTTAACGATGATCGACCAATATCCCGCGCGTCAGTATCAAAACGTCACCAGCTTGATTGTCTCTATAAATCTGCCTCTGTTGTTCCACAATAATTGCTTCCATAAAGTTTACGCTGCACATGCAAAAGTAATAAAAATGCGCAACACAGTTTTAGAGCAAAATAGTTGCACAATACCTGTCTAGCGTCTATGCGGTCTGTATTATAACAAAAGAAACCTAAGCAGTTGCATAAATACATTTTATTTTATTCAACCTTAAAAATATATTTTTTACTGTAATATTGAATTGAGCACCAATCGATGACCATCGTTCTGTAATATGGGCCTTAGATAGCATAAGCTTTTAAGCACATAAAACTAGCCCACGTACTTACTATATTCCTACAGTAGCAATTACATTGAAAGCACCCCGAGTTGCTTTATTTCGAAACCTCCGTTCATCCAATTTACGTACCTACCCGCATTTTTCATTATTCCAAAGAGTTCTTTTTTGTTTCATTAGTCTAGGCTTGAGAATATAGGTCCTAGGCCATTGTTGTCAGTTCCATTGTGAGCAGGGAACAGTCAACGAGCAATTTTCTCATTCCCATTATGCAAGGTATTATTCCCATTGTTTGAAACACATGCATTATTGTCTTATTGTCTTATTAAAACTCTGACGCATTGGCTGTATATTTGAATAAGTTATGTGTGACTGTCAGAACCGTGGGGAGCCGACGGATGCAAGAGGCAAGCCGCTCAAAGTGGCGCTCTTTGGGGGAGGCCTATGTTCAGCAGTGGACGTCTTCAGGCTGATGATGATTATGATGACGTGTGACTGATGTGTGTGTATGTGCTCTATGTTTTATTACTTTTACTACATGAATTTTATTTATATTATACCTTACATGTGCTAATCTCAATATTATCTAGCGTTTTACCGTCTTGCATGGCACCCTAAAGTTCTACACAAAAGGCTTTACATTTATATATACACGAAGATGATTTAAGTATCTATTCCAGTCCCCCCGCTTATTGTTTTAAGTTATCTTCCCTGGGCCGGAGTCGTTAACGTCCCAACCCTCAGGTGTCGCCTTCATTAATCTCCTCGGCGTGGAACTCAAAGAATCTTAATTTGAAGTTTCGACGCTTCTCTTTATCAGAACTATGCGAAAGAATTCTTCTTAGAAGTATTCATTAAAATGGGTAACGGAAACGGGCGCTTCTTTGTTTGAATGCCTTTGGATTGTTTGTTGAAAATTATTTGAATATTTACGCGTACCTACAAATAGAATTTATATGAATGGGTGTATTGAACTTTCGTATAGGTTCGATTAATAAACTTTGGATGCTAAAATTGTATAAATTATTAATTCATCTTTATCATTCTTAATATGTTTCCTTTTTTAAACTATTCGTTGGAGCCAAACACATGTGTGTAATATACCTTCGCTACCTTTCTTTAGTATTCTCCTTTACTGAAAACGCAAACTCATTATAAACACCAATGAAATTATTTGTAATGTTGACCTTGCCATGGATATGAAGTGTTTGGATACGAATGATTAAGAGTTAAAATATTTAGGCTTCCAATTCTAGAGGGGGTAAGGTTATTTCATCACGTAACTCTAGAGACTAGACATTTTATGTTTACTAAATAAACGTCTATTTCAATATCATGCGTATTCAATAAGAAACTAAACTTTCATAATAATATTTGCCGACAGATCCTACTCACTTCCCCAAGAACACTCAAGAGACTACCGCCACATTAGAGTTATCAAAGTAAGCAACTTCCTAATGCAAAAGTCTGACCAACGCGGGATAAAACTTGCTAAGCTGGAGAAATATCTCAAGCGAAGCATTGCTCGGTGGATACATCTTTAGTTAGCAACATTAAGACCGGCATCTGAAGGTGCTCGAGCATGTCTGAGAGCCTAACTTTGACCGGTGCAGGCGAACCGTAGCGTCTTAATGAAGTTCCGAAGTTTCCCTCAACATCTGCTTTCAATTTGCGAACTTGTCGTTACAGTAATAAGTTAGCAATTCTCGTGGCAAATGTAATGGTAAAGCTAAACGTGGTCAGTACAAGACTTGTATCTGCGGTTACAGTGGCTTATATTAAACTTGGGGTTGAAAGAAACATTGTCTTTGAAACAAGTAAGTAGGTACTTAATAGGCATTGCATCAGTACCTACAAGCAGAAAATATCGCCTGCATTTGAAGTTTTATTGAAGTCTAATTTTCTATACTATTTAAATATGTATAGAAAATTAGACATCTATAGGTACTATAGATATACTGAAATCTTGTATTCCCAATAGCTGTTGTATTCAGAAATTACGCTTCTAGGTAAATCCTTGGCATTATGGGGTAATATCGTTAAACTTTTATTATCACCACTTATAGTAATGCGATATTTATGACGTAGGAGACCCTGAAGTTTATTGTTTCATGCTCGAGGAGAGACGATGAATAAGCCCGCGATTTACGCCGGCTGTAAACTTAACAGTTACCGTAAAATCGAATAACAGTCACACAACTCTTCGTTATTCTGCTATTTTAATTGTTAGAAAGTTGTTAGTAACTATTTATTTCGCCTAGAACGTGATCCTAAAATTAAATACGTTCTTGTAGGTAGGCAATTCGTAGGTCACCTCTAACTCATAATAATATTATGCTTGCACTACATATATACAGCTTCGTGTGGTTAAAATGAAAAGAGACGTCCAAACTGTATAATATTAGAAAATTGATGGTGATACTTTAGAAACGGTTTTATAATGTAAATTTTTTAGAGGTATCGTCCACTGGTGGCCCTTTTGGAACGTTTTGTTTTGAATATAAAAATGCGACTGCAAATTGGTTGCTTGCTTGCTCGTGGAAAATTACTTCTGGTTCATGTCTACAGTCTTCTGAAATGCATAGTACGTAGGCTATATTCGTAAGCTAAAAGTTGATAACACGAGTAAAGTCACTGAAAGCTAGACAGCGATAGTGGAGTGGCGGACTTGATCTCTTCCAGAAAACCCAGAAGTATATAATATATAGATAGAGATGATGAACTAAAGAACAAGGACTGTGACTTTCAGTTTACAGAAGTCATAATATAACTAAAGGACTTACTAAATAGGCTACAGTGAAATATAAAATACACCATCTCTTCGAAATCTATTCCCACCCTTATTAGATCAGCGAGTTACTGGCAGAACCTTCCCGAAATTAACTAGAAAATTGAGGCAGTGGGGTAATCGATTCGGGTCAATGTCGACTCATCCATCATTGTGGGGGTAAAAACTGAACGTATGCTGCCGTAGCCGGTCATATATCATGTGGCCACTCATCACAAATTTAGGCGATATTAAATATTTAGAAATTGAGTAGCCATTTTGCTTTATTTATATTTGTTTAAATCGTCGTTAACTATTCTTTTTGTTCATTCCGCTCCGCTGGTTACATACAGTTGGGGCTAATTTATATTTAATATCGATTCAAGATGAGAGTAAATGATCATAATGACGAAACTATTCCTATTTCTAAGTATTTATTTATTCTGTGTCACTACCATGCACATATATCGGACAAACAAGATTACACTCTAAATCCTAAATCTCTGATTGATGCCTAACCACCCTTTCTGCGGGATAGGATGCACAGCCAACTCATATTTTCCGCTCAAAGAATAATGAAAAACACTGGAATAGACTAACAAGTATTTTAGCACTTAGTTACTATTTAGGTTATATTCATCATCATCATCATCAACAGCCTGAAGACGTCCACTGTTGAACATAGGCCTCCCCCAGGGAACGCCACTTAGAGCGGCTGCTCGCCTCCTGCATCCATCGGCTCCCCGCGGCTTTCACCAGGTCGTCGGTCCACCTTGTGGGGGGCCGGCCTAGGTTATATTGCGTCTACGAAAAAATAGCACTGGTAGCATATTGCAAGTTTTCAATTGGTTTTCAATCGCAATGCTGCTAGATTTTTGATCAAAAGTAGCTTCAAAAATAGCTAGATTTAATAGAAACATTCTAGGTCTGTGATTACTGTAGGAGTAGGATTTTACCACATTTTTGTCAGACAACTACTCTAGATTGGCATCTTATATTATACTCTCATATGAGCCTGCCGTAACATACCGTTAAGCGCTTGGTGAGATCAGATTTTAAACTTTATATGGCAGCTACCCAAAAGAGTAAACTAGAAAGTGCCCTATCATCCTAGACGAACTTTTACAGATGATTATTGTAATTGAGTTTACTGAGCTACCACATCCAGTATTCAGAGTATTAGTTATTTATCGCAGTGTCTTGGCGTCAAAACGGGCGTGCGGTTAATATTTCACTTGCTGGCGTTAAGTAGACTTAGATTTATGGAGTGAGCAGAGCCTATGTTCTACAATTAACTAGGCTGAAAGGATCCCCTAAAGGACCTCAGGTACTACAGTGCTTAATAATTAAACCGTATTGTATTACTAGGCACTGTTGAACTACGACCTTGTACGAATAATACAGGCCAAGGAATACCTACATGCTGAATGCTGGTGTAGTTAAACCAGTTCATTCATTTTAGATTAGGTTAATATCCATAGATTTTATCTAGGTACCACTATTTCTATTGATGACTCTATAGTGAAGATGGATTCATCTTCTATCTTTACTCTATAATATTGAACTTTATACAAAAAGGTTGAATATTCAAAGAGTAACTACTACGTTTTTTCGTTTTTGTTTCCGTCATTTCATTCATCATATTCTCATGATTATTGAATATATATCCAATGGTTCCTCCGATGGATAAAACCTTTTATGCAACTTTATTAGATCCATTTTCTGCTTACTGAATATATTTTTTCCCAAAAGACACTTTCTGAAAACTTTCGAAACATTCAAGTTCCAAACCCCGGAGGGAAAAACTGAATAAGGTCCACAACCAATCTAAGTATATCTTTAAAGTCAAAAGTTTTTTCTTTCAAATCGGATAGATATAACTAGGATATAGAGAGCTTATTGCTTTCTCCTATTGAATCGTGGTGATAACTTTTTAACCCTAGTTGACATGGGGTGAATAACTCGCGCTGACAGTTGTAAAGGGTCCGGAACTTTCCCCTAACGCTTATTGACCTCTTACCCCTCGAGAATGCATTTTCCAGCTCCAAACATAAAGCCATATCTTTGATGGAAATTCCTATGAAGATCGACAGAATACCATTGACGAATACTTCCTAAGGGGAGCAAGTGTTTGCATAAATCACTTTGCTATTTTACGATCGTGCGATACAAACTCGTATCGGGCGCTTAATTTATTTTTATGTTTATTTAACTTTACTTAGATCTACGTCATTTAGCAAAGTATATTTGTAGTAGGAGAGTAAATGTTTGCGTTGCTTTTACATTTCGTATGAATTGACGAGCAATTAAAATCGTCTATTGAAAAATCGGGATGTGCAGACGTCGCACGTCGACATCCAAAAACATTGAGGGAACGGTTCAGTTCTAGTATCGCAAGTTGCTCTAAAAATAATTACATTAATTTGTAAATATAGCACTTATTTCTATAACGACTCTTAGCTCGTCTATCGGCTGACCACTTGCTTACACGAGAAGAAGATCGTTTAAATATAAAAGTCATAATTCCCACACCACAAAATGAAACAAATATTTTCTGATTATGAATAGATAAGTCGCAAATGAAAAGACGTATTACTAATGGAAGTGGCTACCGTCACATTCAGTATTTAGAGTGCGCACAATTTACAATAGAGCAGTATATGCGCCCTCTTGACCTATTTCGGATGTCTATCCCAAGTCTGGATTCTGGCACAAGCATGGATGGCTGTAGAATCTGTGCATTGAGAAGTGAAGGCAACATAATTAATCAATTTATGTATTTTAATAGGCTAATACGTTTATATCAGATCCACCTATAGCACAGTAAAATAGGAAGCAAATTAAACCCAAGCGACATCATCGTTACATTTAAAGTAAGCAAGATTTTTTTTTCATTTGGTAATGTAAGCTTCTAAGAAAATGGAACGACTTTGTGAAAAAGCTTTTTGACTATGAAGAGATGAAACGTGATTACCTACCTTGGTTTTTGTACTTTTACCACATGAGATGCTTACAAAGTTGTCGTGAAAATACTGTGAGTATTATAGAGCAACTCACAATCATAATCAAAATCTCTACGTGTAATAATTTTGGGTCACGTGTTGCTGGCTGTTAAATCACATTGAGTTCCGCCGTATTTATTTATATACCAACATAATAATGTCATTAGCAAAATTGTAAAGTGTTCAAGAACTAGATACAGCCAGCATTCTGTACTCGTTACATCGGCGTGACGTGTGTCAGCTTCGTAAAGAACGTCGCTATTTCACTACTGGTTGGTAGCCCCTACTACTAATCTTACCTTACAAAGTAGTTTAAGTAAAAACAGCTACAACATGATTTAGCGTCACTTTGACTTTGAATTGAGTTGCTTAAAGCGGCGCTCTGTGGACGTCTCCAGGCTGCTGATGTTGATGATTGCTGTAATTGATTTTAAGTAGGTAGGTAGGTACCTAATACTGTATAGCCTGTAGTAGGTACCTGGTAGTACTATTATTACCCTTTCAACGAGTGAGCAGCACGACAAAGAGGCTCCGTTCAGCTTGGGCAAAACTGGTTCAGTCCAGTGGATCACCCCTGTTCTTCTTATAATTCTGGTGAAAAGGTGCGCACCCCAATTTCCAACTCATCGAAAAAATTGCGATTCGTAATTTACGCTCTCCGTCTCTTTATCTACATTCAGGATAAAGAAGACAGAGAGTGTAGATTTCGAATCGAAACGTTTTCGATGGGTTGGGAATCGACAACCAGCACCCGTACTCGTATTACGATTCTTGTACATGGACTTCGCCCACCATCCTGCACACGCTAATTTACAAGTCCGCGAGTGCAACCAAGAGAGCACACGATCACCATCGCCACCACACTTACAAAATAAGGCCCCTGGTTCTATAAATATAAGTATGGATTTTTAGCGATTCAGTTTTTGGATAATTTTTAAATGAGAAGTAACCAAATATTTTTAGTTTTGGGCAATGTAAAGTCAGGCTCGCAAGGTCTACATCTCTCAGATACAGAGCCACTAGGTTTTTCAAAATAAGTTAGTACTCCCTTAGTAGGTGGTAGAGACGTAGAGACCTTGGTACGGATCTAGGAATGATGCGGTTGGGAGACGGCACGGCAAACGAGTCAGGTTGTCTCCCCGCTAATGTGGTGGACTGACTGCACAAGATTTATTAACTCTGAACACTTCTATTTAGTTGTTTATTTGAATGATTTAATGTTAGTTTTTAATAATATGTAGATGTGCAATTAATGCCGATTATTAAATGTCACATTCGATATCATCATCATCATCAACAACAGCCCGAGACGTCCACTGCTGAACATAGGCCTCCCTCAGAGAGCGCCACTTTGAGCGACTGCTCGCCTCCTGCATCCATTGGCTCCCCGCAGTTTTCACCAGGTCGTTGGTCCACCTAGTGGAGGTCTGCTACGCTGCGCCTTCTGGTTCGTAGTCGCCACTCGAACCTTTCTTCCCGATCGGTTGTCAGTTCTGCGAGCGATGTGGCCTGCCCAATGCCCACTGCCATTTCAACTTGCTAGTAATTTTAAGGGCTATATCGGTCACTGAAACATGCTCTCTTACTGTTGGCCTCATTAGTAGGTTCGGTGTTCGTAGGACTAAAGTGACATTCGATATAAATAAACAAGCATCTAAAAATAGCATTTCTTCAAATCCTAACACGCCCCCTCCCCCCCACCCCTCTCACAACTTACTACTACAACCAAGTTACTCTTAACCATCCCACGCTAAGTATTTGCCAACAGGGCGTAAATCGGCACTCTATGGGCGAATAAACACCTAATCCGTCGCATAAACCATGTGTTACGATGCGCGCTCGCCGCGGTTCGTTTGTTCCGAGTTACGCACTGACAATGCGGATTTAGAACAGACGCGTGTGTCACAACACTGCGGATACGGCAAGTACGTATAGTGTGCAGTTGTTGGTAGAGGCTAATATCCATAATCCACCTTTAAATTGAAACACGTTATAGGCCTGCTAAATACGAAGTTTGTGTAGGTATGTATGTACTTAGGTAGGTTTGAATGTTACCACTCAGCTGCAGGCCTGAGATGACTGAACAGAGTTGGAAAAATTATATCATGATTAATTTCGAATTAGGTAGATGACGAACCGGAAGACGCAGCGTAGGCGGGCCCCCCACTAGGTAGACCGACGACCTGGTGTAAGCCCCGGGGAGCCGATGGATGCAGGAGGCGAGCAGCCGCTCTAAGTGGCGCTCCCTGGGGGATGCCTAAGTTCAGCAGTGGACGTCTTCAGGCTGTTAATGATGATGATGATGAGGTAGATGACACCCCGCAGTTTCATCCTAAGCACAGGTGGAAACTTTAAATTTTCTGGAATTAAAGTAGATACTTATCCGGTTGATTTGGGTGGTATTAGAAATCTGAGTTTTTCATACAAATCAGTTTAGCTGAAGCCAAACAACGCGCGTTTGTTTGTTGTTGTTTGTTGCGTTTTTGTTTATTTACAAGCAACGGCAACGTTTTTTTAGTAGCGAAAATATAAAGAGGTAACTACATTTTAACTTTTTCAACTTAAATTTCAACTGAAACTACGTCAAAATTCCCAACCTGAACTCAACTCACAACTTTCCCAATCTGAAATTAGACTACTGTGTGTTTCTGTAACAATGGTGACGATAACGATCCCATAATGACTTAATGAAGCTTTTTTACTACAAGGCATTGTTCCGTACAATGTCGGATCTTTTGTTTATACTGGGCACAGTTTGTAAGCAGGGCAACTGTAACATCACAGTTTAATAACCTAACCTACGTTACGCATCTAATCATCATCATCATCATCATTAACAGCCTGAAGACGTCCACTGTTGAACATAGGCCCCGGGAGCGCCACTTAGAGCGGCTGCTCGCCTCCTGCATCCATCGGCTCCCCGCGGCTTTCACCAGGTCGTCGGTCCACCTAGTGGGGGGCCGGCCTACGCTGCGTCTTCCAGTTCGTGGTCGCCACTCGAGAACCTTTCTTCCCCATCGGTTGTCAGTTCTACGAGCGATGTGGCCTGCCCATTGCCATTTCAACTTGCTAATCCTAAGAGCTACATCGGTCACTTTAGTTCTCCTGCGGATCTCCTCATTTCGGATCTTATCTCGCAGGGAAACACCGAGCATTGCTCTCTCCATAGCTCGTTGCGCGACTCTGAGCTTAGTAATGAGGCCAACAGTTACAGACCACGTTTCAGTTCCATAAGTCATCACTGGCAACACACATTGATTGAAAACTTTTGTTTTCAGGCTTTCTTAAACATATTAGGTCTCGATTATTAATATTATCCCGAATCCCACGACAAGTTAATTGATTTCATAGTGATTTCAAAACACGATTGCCACCGCCAATGCACATGTTACATATCCTATTTATTACTTATCACATGATTTTTATTATTTTCAAATACTTAAATAACATATGAAACCATTATGAATTACCATAGAATTCGCCCTATTACATGATGTAAATTGTAAAATAATTCTATCATCTCGTCGCAAATGTCAGCGGGTGCCTAAACTACTTAGTTGACCCGTGTGCCCTGGAAAAGCCTTGTTGACAGGTGACACGCTATTGTGTTAACTATCACTTGTCTCACCTTTGCCAATTGAGGTTGTTCCATTGGGAAATAGCTACCTATATTGGATGTCTTCCAGTTCGCTACATAAAAAAATAATTGAATAAATACAGAAATATCTTTATTAGTTCCACAAAGAATGATGTACTTACCTATTATATTTGTTTTTTTTTTTAATAAAGTTGTTTTTTGTTTAAGAACGCGTGGACAGCGGGTGACAACTCGCTGCGCGCATGCTTGCCTTGCGTTGACAACGCGCGGGTTCCGAGTGGACCGCGCGCTGCTCGCGAATGATTCACGCGAGGATGATACTTGGCAATGCACCGCTCCCCACTCTCCCTTCATTCCCAGACTTTCTTTCGATTACATTACGAAACACACGTGTAGACCTAGTGCCAATTGGTAACAGTCTACTCGAAAATTCATGGACCAAGCGACGTCCAAACGTTGACCACGCGGCGTTCACTCTTTGACCGCGCGGGGTCCACTGGTTGTCTGCGCGACGTTGATTGGTGAAAACGCGGCGTCCACTCACGGACCACGAGTCGACAACGAGTGGACGCTGTGCGACGAGGCGGTGCCGAGTGGGTGCCGGATGGTTGTAATCAGCTGTGACCTTAAAGGAATATCCAGAAAAGCGCATTCTCTTATATTCAAATGTGATGATTTTGGAAAACCCCGCCTAAGATAAGCGCTCATAGTGTTATTTTATGGGGAGGTCTATGTTCAGCAGCAGATGTCTTCAGGCTGTTGATGAATATAAGTGTGCAAAATTTCATTCAATTTGGTTCAGCCGTTTTGGGTAAAAGCCAAACAAGCAATAGGGGAAGGTGGGACTAAGAAAGTATTGAAAATTGGTTTTAATATAATAGCTATTTAAATACAATATAATATAGGTAGCTTCTATGACCTATCCATAGGTCCTAATAAAACGCATTTCTCAATTTTCTTCTGTACTTGCATTAAAATTTTCGTATAATCATTTTTGCTTATACCCATTACACACCTAACTTATTATGTACTTTTCTGATGGCAATAAAAATGCTGAGCATAACTAAACAATATATAAAATCTATACGTATATTGCTACAGACCATCAAGTCTTATCAAAATTGCCCCGTTATAAGTCTGAACCTATAAAAACAAACTTGACCTTAATTAAACCATAAACAATTCTGTTTACCAAATAACTCTTGAAAGTTACTCCGCAGAATTATATTTGAGAGCAGGCAACCGTTCAAAATGTAAAATTTGCCTTGAGTAGATACTTTCAAAGAAATTATCTACGGTGGTTAGTATAACAACAAATACAACAGCACACGAGTACTTAAGTAATTGCTTAGTGAATTCGTTTGACGCGGTAAAAAGAGCCAACGAACGCCGCACTTTTAATTTTTAAAAGCTCTTACCACGATTAGCTAACAACTGGTTGCAGATGCAGCATAAACTCAGGTTTATCTGTGCAGATAAATCTTAGGGTCATTTACTTCACAGCACTTTCTGGCTTGTAGTCCACTGAATGACTGCCGAGTCGTATATTCCAAACCCAAGAGAAATCGCGATTTAAGGGCAATCATGATAAGAGTGGTTCTTTTATCGGTACATCTTTATAATCCTGATTATAATAATATTTTCAAAACCTATACTTTCGACTTTACATCGCTTTTATCAGGCAAAATCGTAGAAATGGGCAGAGTTGTAAAAATGTATAAACAGATCTACTTATATTTATATAGGTATTATTAGGTAAGGTTCAACTGATATTGTAGAATTGGCCGTATGAGTCGGCAATGCTAATATAATGTACAATTTTAATAATATTTGTATTTTAAATAACCGGATGTTATATATAGGTACGTATGGTATTCTGCATATTACAAAGGGACAGAAAATTGCCTGGTAGCTGGTAGAAACCACCTTTTATTATAACTTCGTGTAAGCCGCGCATAATGAAAGTATTTTTAGGTAACATTGTCATAAAGGAAACACATTGTCAGAAATAAACACAGGTTGTCATCGAGCGAAACTGGCGTACAAATTGTGAAAATTTTAATAAATTAGTCGCTGGCTCTCATTCGGCCGACGACCCGGGAGGTGGGTATCCGTAAACATTATATTTCGCGCATAAAACATAACAAGCTTATAAAACCGCAACATAATCGCAAAGGGTCCCCGGCAGAGTCCCGCAGGAGCCATTTCGCGTGGCTCGCCCTGAAAATTACTAACCCCACGTAATTTTGAGCTTTTTCTTTTGTTATTCTTTAAGGCCACCCGAGATTTGCGACGTTATGATCTCATTTTGAGTTATGAGAAAAAACTCTTAGTAGGTCCCAGTGCGCAGAATCATTGTCCATAGGATTAGGTGCTTACTGGGAATTCGCCAGAGAATTGTTCCGTCTCCGGCCGTAACAATTTTCTTGTTTGAACAAAATTTTTCTTCCTCTAATTGCGTTGATTTATAAGACTTTTGAACAATGAGGATTTGTTACGTTGCTGAGGAAGCAAAGAAGCACTTTTACTTACGTAAAATTTATGTCAAAGTATTAGCCGGTAATTGTTGGGAACGACACGCTCGAAGTTGTCGACAAATACGTCTATCTAGGGCAGACTGTCCAATTGGGTAGGTACAACTTCGATAAAGAGGTCGCCCGAAGAATCCAACTCGGCTGGGCAGCGTTCGGGAAGCTTCGACCTATCTTTTCGTCCAAAATACCACAAAGCCTGAAAACAAAAGTTTTCAATCAATGTGTGTTGCCAGTGATGACTTATGGAACTGAGACGTGGTCTCTAACTGTTGGCCTCATTACTAAGCTCAGAGTAGCGCAACGAGCTATGGAGAGAGCAATGCTTGGTGTTTCCCTGCGAGATAAGATCCGTAATGAGGAGATCCGCAGGAGAACTAAAGTGACCGATGTAGCTCTTAGGATTAGCAAGTTGAAATGGCAATGGGCAGGCCACATCGCTCGTAGAACTGACAACTGATGGGCAAGAAAGGTTCTCGAGTGGCGACCACGAACTGGAAGACGCAGCGTAGGCCGGCCCCCCACTAGGTGGACCGACGACCTGGTGAAAGCCGCGGGGAGCCGATGGATTCAGGAGGCGAGCAGCCGCTCTGAATGGCGCTCCCTGGGGGAGGCCTATGTTCAGCAGTGGACGTCTTCAGGCTGTGAATGATGATGATGATTAGCCGGTGTCGGTGGTGGAAAATTATAATCTAAAACCACAGAATTCCCCCTATTACAAGTCTTTGTCTTAAACCCATCTTAGAATATTTCATGTCCTATTATCACGTCTTCTGGAATCTTTAAAATGTTACCGTTATGCTTATTGGAACTAATTTAGTTCCAATTTAAGCATAATAAGTCACAGGGCTAGAATTCCTTACCCTCAAGTAGGTATTATATTATCTGGGCCCCACAGAGCAAAAAAAAAACGCTGTGCTAAGCGTCATTTGTTTCATAGCTCTGTGCTGGGCCCTCAAATAAGTGTAATGAAGCAGGCTTTCAAAAAAGAACTAAGTACCTACTGCATAAATTATATACTTACCTAATTATAATATTCACCCAAAATATAATAATATCTAATATTCCCTCTCAGCCGCAGCTATACCTTTATTAGCTCGTATAATAAATAGGTTGGCGCCTAGCGGTAAGGTAGAAAAGTTTTGCAATTTATTCTAGCACCGTATCCTTAACAACACCTTTGGGTCACATTTTGTCTAGGTTTTATCTGATCTGTCTTATTTACTTTATATAACTTTACTTTCTCTTCCGAATATGGGACATAATAAGGCAATTTCTATTCTACGTGTTTTGTCCCGGGCAGTGAAGAAACTCTAATATTTTTGCTAATATCAAAAAAGCACTTTAACAGAAACCTTGAAAACACTTTTAACGAAACATGAAAAAAAAAAATAACAAATAACGCCTAACGATCACATACATAGATCCTGCACCTTAATTAGGATTCCATGTATCTAGGGACCCAAAAACTGCGAGGACCATGGTCCCATTACACCCAACACAGAACAAGTATTTGCGTTTTTTTCCCTATGTAATACTTGTCCTGTCGCGGGAATCGAACCCGAATTTATAAGCCGGAGGTGGCTGACCTGCTCAACTACCACACCACGAAAGCTGTCAAAAAACTGTGATTTGGTTCTCAGTACCTACCTAAAATATTGTCCATAATCGTCCATGATTAAAATTACTGCGCAGTTCGTTTACGCAGCCCCTTTACCCACAATAATAAATAACAAAGAAAACAGTAGGTGATACAGCTTCAATACTTCACATTGGCTTCAAATGCCATTTTAACACTTCAAATTAGGTCAAATCAAATAGCTTTAATGATTAATAGCATTTATTATAGCAATCCGCATCGTTTCACGTTCCATCCTGCCAGTGCTGTCGCGGGAAATCCGTGGTGCGGATGAAAGCTGCAAATCTGCTGTAACATCAGCTTAACGTCCTGCACTTTAGCTGTGGTCCATGTTATAAAAGAAAAGAATTGGTGCTAATTTCTGAACATAACATAAAAATAGCTTACTACTTTGGGTGTCTTTGAAAGTTTGAATCACAGAACATTCAGCACAGAGAAAAAAAGCCGCGCCCGTACCTTTTCATGCTCTGTATGTAAAACTGAATTATCGTAAACCACATTATATCACCCAGCCATCACATTATATCTTAGATTAACCTACCTACCTAACATTACGTGCAACAGAGACAGGGGTCAAATGCTATATTAATAATTTAACTATATAAGCCACTTAATAACTAAAAATAATAATTTGTTTGTTATTCAAAGATCTATAAAAATAATAGGAATACTCTTTTTCATATTCTTCGGTGTCATATTAAACACACTTTTCACTTTTATAAAAGCTCGTAGCTTAAGCTCTATAGTCCCCATTTCTAGGTAAAAGCACTCTGTACTGTACAACTAGACCGTCCGCTAAAATTACAGGACACTCTGCTACAAAACTTTGTGAACATCTCGGTAACAACTGCACACAATACTGCTCGTTACATACGGTGTACAAACAGTTGCGCTTGTGTACAAACAGAACAACACGCGACTTTTTCAGGAAAAGTGTTTACGACGACGTCGAGTTTCAAAAACAAACTTCTTGATCAAATACACTTTTTAATTGGACTGATGAAAAACAACTGCAAATTTTAGGTACAATAGGCACAAGTTAGGGGAAAACCGATTAGGTAAGTAGTTACTAGGTACTACATTTCTGATATTGGCATTGAGGGTTTTTTGAGATAAGAACCATTTTTATCATCAAAAGAGCTAGTGTGCTACCAGATTGTTTTATATATGTGACGATTCCTGATACAAGTGTGAAGTGATGCATCTTACGACGCTTCTTTTGAAAGCTCAAAGACGAAACAACTCCTCAAGTCAGAAACACAAAAGACTTCTGATGTTCAGCAATGGTTACTTATCTTGTTACCAGATAGTATATAGCCATAGTTTCACATCGAAAATAATTTACTGGAATAGCTCTGACCTTATTTCATTAAGGTTTCATTAAGCGTGACTTTATTCACTACATTGGGTGGATTTCTTATTAATAATCGCCTTAAAAAATAATGGAAATTATCTCAACGTCAGTTCTCACGTGCAATCCGACTTTTATGCATAAAATTTTAACGAACTTTCAAACTTTTCCATCAGAGCAATTCGTTGTGATTGGTATCCACACAATTTCACAGTGAACGAGCGCTGATTTCTCGTAAGATTTCTTTGTGTTCGTCGTCTATCCAGACAGAGTTTTATAGTGGGCTATAGTGTAGCTATAGGAAATGCCTGCCAACACCGGCCTGTTATCTACGGATTTGTGAGAAAACGAGACATAAAGCCCGCTTCAACTGAGCTTGGAATAAGGATTTTAGGTGACACAGAGATTTCTTGTATAGATTGCGTATCGACAACGATATATGTACCAGACAGTACTTCCTTCTACAGAAATTGCATTCTCAATATATTGAGGAAAATCTGTTCATTTTCTCGTTGCTCCTCGAAGCGGTTTGCTTTCAATCAAACAGTACCTACCTATAATCTTTAACGCGATTTCAATATATTTAGATCTTCACAAAATGTTACTTGGTTTAAAATTTTGCAAACCAAATGAAGAAACTTTTCTAGTAAAAATATAGAGCGTAGGTGATGTTACGTCTTGAAAATATTACACGCGACTGCTTCAGGCAATAACATGCAATCATCTCATAAAATCAACCTATTCAGTAGCTGCCTACTGCTCGCGAATCTCACATGAATATGGAATAACAACGGGCGTTGAGTTAATATGTATGAATGTAACTTGTTAACTCAAACGTAGTCCTGCCAGATGGCACAGAGAACGCCCAAAATGTCCCACCTCGCTTCGCTTTATAATTCAAAGATTTGCTCACGTCGAATAAAGAGGCGTCTCTGCTAAATTATTCAAGTGACACGACGACGTATGCACTCCACACCGTCTTTGAGATTGAAACTAAACTTTGCTCAATTCAAAGTAAACAATCTTGCATGAGCATACCGAGCGAAAATTTGAATTTCGCTTGTTGATCATTTCGCGACCGCACGGAATCGCATACTATGAGAATTTCTAATGATTTTTATGTCTTCTCTTCTGACTTTTCTATAATAACTGACATGTTTTTGTCATTCAAGAAGAAAAATGCTATATTTTACCATAATATGAGTAGATATGATTAGGGAATGTATGAAGCATATCAAGACGCATACGTTAGGCCTGTTTTAAGCTGATCGTTTCAGAAGCTAATCTCTTACTTACCCAACTTGTTTAGGTACATCTATGGATTTATTTTAGATTGATCATAACTTTCATGTCTAATTTCAGCCACAATTCCCGGATAAAGTACGGAATCAAAATACGATTTGTCCCTTACAACAATATCGTTCGGGAGCTGTGTAGGCGTCGTATTTTCCCAATAAGGGCCGATGTAGTGTCGCTTCACGATAAATCAGACGGTATTGTGGAAGAAACTCGCAAATCGTAAGCAAAGCTACGCGTATTGTGGACCGCTCTTATACTTAGGTGACCCTTACGCAGAAAACCTGATAAATAAAACCGATGCTTAAAAGGGTCGCTGCAAAAGGGCTTATATGAAGATTATTTATAAGACACCGGTTGGTATTTGGAACACACGACTACAAGCATTTTATTAATGAAGTTGATATGAACTGGTATGTTAATTTTATGCTTAATCAAAATACAATGCAACGATCAAATATACTCCATCCAGCAGTGAATAGCAATAATTAGGTACTTATTATACTTATGAATGAAAGTTGTATGGGAAAATTAAATCTACAGCATCTACAGGCACAAAACCCACTTATACTTTGTATAAATATTATAGTTCAAGCAATACCCACTTTTGGTATACTAAACCTTATTGGATCGAATTCTAATTTGAATAAATAGGTCGCCACGATGTCTATAAGAATTATTTCACAAAAAGTATTCAGATGAAAACACTGCTGCGGTAATAAAATTATGGTTACCATCTGTGAAAATACAGCGAGAACTCCCAGAAGTTTTCAGAATATGTTGAATATATGACAAGACCGGAGCAAGTTGTAAATAAAACAGTCTCAGTACAATTTGTCTGCTCGCGAGGCAACAAATAACATCAGGGCTGGCACACTGCGTCATCGCTCTCTCAATGCTGATATGGAAGCCCTATTCTGGTACCTTGCTGAACTTTCAGCACGTTCTTGGTTTTGTACTAATATGACGAGACGACCGTCTTAAAAAAGTGTGACTTCTCAATAACTGCGGTTATTTTTCAGATTACTGCTTAAATAATGTCTAAAATACCTATATAAATATACATTATTATATATTATTTAATCAGTAATTTCGTAAGTAAACTAAGTACTTCATTAAAAAGACGGGACTGGCAGAGGCCGTGGTTGCGGTTCCAGACACCGGATAGCGTTGTGAAAGCTAATGCATGAACCTCAAGCCATAACGTCGACTACGTGCCCAATGAAATTAATTAAAATATTTTAGTCTTTAAGTTTGAGGTATTTACGACATGCGCTATTTATTTTAAGCTTGTTGTCTAAAATAAGTAGCTTATACATTCATAAATTTTTTACAATCGCTTATACGCTTTGGGATGCCATCCACCTGGTCATCAAATAAAATGTAGGTATGGCTTTTTATTTTGACTTCGGATCGGCATACGAACATTAAAAGATATAATTTTAAAATAACTTTTCCAGAATAATCCCGCGCTGAGATCTGCTGAAGGAATTGCAGGGTGGCACGATCTTGCCAATTGAAACAAGCGCTGAGTTTTATATTGACTTCGTGTTGGTGTTGCTTGACTTATTTCTCACCTCTTTGTTATTAAAGTTAGGACATAAAACATAGATGTGCCTATATTACAGATATAAAATACCTAACTATAAATAAATAAGAAGCCAGCAACGGCGTAGAGCAGATCATATAACATATTTATAAATGACCTGTAATTATGAATTTATCTTTTATTGAAGAAGTGCAGTTTCCCGGCATGCCGCTTCCCACGATGGTGGCGCTTTTTCGACATAAATCCTATAGGTACATGGATTTTCGTAACGCCGCGCCGCGCCTCGTAGGCTTTCTCGTAACGCCGCCCGCGCATGCCTTTGCTAACAGTTTCCTAACGCCGCTTCATCATCGCTTGAAGAGCTTACGGCAAAATTTACCTAACGTTACGCTATGAAAATAAGAACCTTATGACAGTTACAAACGGCCATAAAAAATATTCACAGAGCTTATAGACCTACAGAACAAGGAAAACCTCCTCCAAATTTTCTAGCGTTAGTTAGAATTCCATTCTCAAACAAACTTTGGTGGTGTGTAATTCAATCTCAATGGTGGCTGTGAAGAGTGTGTGGGCATTTCGCGCAAACTTCACAGCCGCCATTGAGTTTGAATCGCACTACACCAGAAGCACACGACGTAAAAGGAGAAGTATATTAGTACCCAAGACCTATATAGAACATTCCATCCATCTTTCAAAGAAATCCTAATCCAAAAGAAGCTCAATATAATACCTCCTACGCTTAGTTCTATTGTATTGTCTGCATTGTCTGGTTAAGGTCAGTCCACACACTCGCGCCAAGTCTCCGTGAATAAATTCAAGTAATCCCGACCTACATTTTACGATCTGAATGAAGTACGAACTCGGTACGTGAACGCTACGTTTTACTTCGCAAGAAATAAAAAATCTAATGAAGCCAACTTTATAGCTGCTAATAAAACTTGGAAGTCACCGTCGACACACTAAAGGTTAACGCTTACTAAACTTAATAGTGACGTTAAGGGACTATTTGTTGCAAGTTGAAGAAAAGTAAAACAAATAAATATAGCCTACTTACCTACACTTGCTGAAGAAAACCATAGGTTTATTGACTTGATAGTCCAAGGCATTTGGTGTTCGCCTAGTCTTGAAAGAAGTATATAGGTACCTACTTTTTTCACGAAATAGGGCTGAGGAAATTTATTGATACATACCTGCTTATAATAATTTGATATCGTTCTGTCTCAAAGAATTTTGCCTCTGGATGACAGTAGATTTAATAGGTCAAAATTTTCACAAAACTTCTTTTGCAGAGGCAAGACTGACCTTTATCCCTATGCGTAATAGAAAGCATTGAATATTCAGTAAATATTTCATTACAGTATCAAACATACCGATATGAGAAGGGTCGAAGATACGTTACAAAGACTGATAAATAAATAATGCATCTTCATACTCATAAGGATTATCTCTAACAATCCAATCAGATGGTAAATAAGTAAAAGGGCTAGGGATTACACATAATAGCGAACATCCGGGATCCGGGAATTCATCCCGTTATCCCGGCCAAACCTGACTCATTAATAATTCTCATCACGTAGGAACGCTACCTTCGTGGATTATATTTTCTCATTAAGTTAATCCTTCACATGAACGTTTTAATTTTGTTGTGTCTAGTGCTTTCTCTCTTGAGGCAGATTTGATGTGATGTTTTAAAATTCTCGCGAGATATGGGAAATCTTCGCAGCTTTTCCGTAACCTTTTTCTAAAGTAGTAATGATTATAATGCAAGTTATTATACAAACATGGCAAGAGGCTAGCAGGCAGCCGCTCAAAGTGGTGCTCTATTGGGAAAACCTATGTTCATCAGTAGACGTATTCAGGCTGTTGATGATGATGATGATGATCATACAATTAGTGGCTAAATTCTCCGCACTAAGGTATAAAGTAAAAAAAAGAATATACTTACTTAAATACTTAGAGTTTAAGGTAGACTATAGTCTACCAAGGATTTTAAACCGTCATAAAAGCACTCAATCGAGGTCATGTTTCTTTTTTATTTCTTC
Source organism: Ennomos erosarius (assembly GCA_963580505.1). Classification (NCBI taxonomy): domain Eukaryota; kingdom Metazoa; phylum Arthropoda; class Insecta; order Lepidoptera; family Geometridae; genus Ennomos; species Ennomos erosarius. Next base: position 7,820,938 of record OY756992.1, on the reverse strand, counting down.
ATCTGATTGATCAACAAACCACGGTATTCCAAATGGCTGAAGAGAAACTGAACATAGACTGCAAAACATATCTAGTATTTGATTGACTGTGCCTAACTCTCACAGAAATTATTGCTTAAGGAATAAGTCTAGATGCCATATATTTATCCCGAGCACTAACCTACTTTTTCCCTCCAATTCTTTGCCCATTTCCATAAATTCACCAAACTAGAACAAAACTTATTCGTCGCCAGTGAAATCACCTCCATAAATCTGGCCGCAACACCATGTTGTATCATATTTGTTTCGGGAAAATCCAGTTTACCCGTTTTACCTTGATACAATTTTACTCAACGCGCACCACCAGCTCCACAGTTTAGGGATGCAAGCGGTTCAATAAAGTATCATAGATAAATACACGTCATAGTAAAGGCGTATTTGAATTTTTTAAAGATCTTTCTAAGGGTGGGTTTTCCCACCAATAGTTAAAGTAGGTAACCAATGGTTAAAAACTCTAACAAATTATGACCATTGATTAGAATTTGTTGGTTACCTTAAATGTATTATATTATCTGGGCCTTATTTAATTGTGTTAAACCCCACCCTTAGGAACGGCTACTAATATAAGTTGAAATTGATATGACTATAAGACCTACCCACGGCCCAATAATCTTATGAATCAGCTTTTAATTAAATAGTGACTAAAGACTAATTTGTTAAAAGTTTACGTAACATTTGACTGGAGGTTCACAAACGTAGGTACTTACTGCTATAGGTACAGAGTTAGAAGGTACATACAAACCTTATTTTAATAAATAGACCGGTGCATCAGAACCCTTGAAAAACAATTTCCTCCATGCTCAAGCTTTAAGATAGATAGCCATATAAATCTCCCATGTGTCTAATTGACGGTTAAGCAAGCTACATCCTGCCTGTGCACACAGCACTGACTCACTTGGTTTAGAAAAAGTAAAGTATAAAATAGTAACTCTTTCTTCCTGGGATTAAAGTCTTAAATTTTTCTCTAAATAAATTGGTACTCAGGTGCAGAAAGGACGAGTTTAAATTTGGATGGTTGCCAAAAAGATAAATGTTGAAAACAATTCTGTTTTGTCAATGCTCAGACTCCGAGTTATGAAGAAAAATATTTGAGTAAATCTAGTCTACGTAAAGTTTTTGATTTAAGACGAAGGGTAGACCCAGATGAGCAGGTTGAAATTCGTTCAAAGAAACATCGACCTTAACGTCATAGACTTAAATATCAATTCAGTCTGAACATCCGCGTGGCGATTACGACAAAGACAATGCACGAAATGACTGATTTTGGAGGTTTTTAATTAACATCTATGTTCGTATAGTATTTTTCAAAATTATTAGTTCATCATGTGAATGTTGGTTGGGCACACACTTTTATTTTTTTTATAAAAATATATTCTTTAGAAACTATATAAAATAGGAACAACCAAATTTTTTGAGGTATCGTTGCGATATTTTCTATAGAACTTAATTTATTAATCTTGTATTTGCGCTTATCACAAACAAGTTATTGAAACGAATTACATGATATATTAAATTCAAAGCTCCACATGCTCTAATTTCGTCAGGAAACTTGCTAAAAACACCATGTTTGCTCTACCCGTCGTCTTAAATTAAGTAAAAAGCGGCAAGTTGAAATGGCAATGAGCAGGCTACATCGCTTGTGAACTTATAACCGATGCACTATGGACAAGTAAGGTTCCCGAGTGACGACTGCGAATCAGATTACGCAGCGATGCTCTAAGCAGCGTACCCCACTTATAAGGGACCGTCCACCGGCTCCGGCCCACCAGTGGACGGTCGAGAGACGGGGAGAAAAGGAAAAATAAAAAGTAAATGCCTCTTCTCCCCATTGAGAAATATAAAATTTTCCAGTGGGGGAGAAAAGGAATCAAAAAATGTTTTCCTTGCCACCAATAGCCGTTGGATGCAAGTGGCAAGCAGCCGCTCAACTGAGGGAATCCTGACATGTGTAGCAATGGACATCATACTTCTTTTCCTCAGGAAAGTACGCTACGCTTTGAGGTTAAAAGTACAGCAGAGTACTTAGAGCTCTTACAAAACAAATAAATCCAAATTGATCATAGTCCACAAATACCACAATCGATTTTTATGTTACACAAATCTCATCCAGAACAATCCAAATCTGAGGCAATGATTACTCCACGGGTTTAATGAGCGAGTAAACCATTTATTAATCATCGTAAAAGGGTCGTAAATTCTAATTATACGGCTTATTATATCGAAAAAGCTCGGAATGTCTGGATGTTGCGCGCTCGGGGCATGCGGGCAGGACAGTATGGTCCTGTTATACATTATATTCGTGCAATCCCCGGTTGACGATCTGATGAAATAAGTACCTGCATAATTAAACATGATATAATTATGCAGGTACTTATTTCATCGGATTTTCAAAGAAATGTTATTTTACGCTTTAATTTCCACATGTTTCCATTAGACTCAGAAGATGAAAGATAGGGCATATGCAATAAGGCAATGTGAAGATGTGAGGTACCTGCCCTACCTCAACGCTAAGTATATTTCCACCTAAATGCTTAGTAAAAATAAAAATATATCTGATCTTAGAATAAACTTTGGTACCTATTTACTTAATAAGTTAAGTATGCAATGACGATTGCTACAACCTGTGGTTATCAACTACGCGCTATCTTTGTTTCATGTCCCTATAACAGAAGCAACAGTTTAAAATCGGCCTGGGCTGGCCTTTAGTTATATTCTAGACACAATATCACTTACACCTATAATTCAGCGTTAAACAACACCTCCTAACTATATAGGTATACCTAAACCGAAAATATTTTAATCGGTCTGTGGAGATAAACAGCAAAACGTCTGCAAAAACCGAAAAAAGTTGAGTCGGAAACGTTCGAATAACTATTGCAAATAAAAATGTCCGTTGCTCGAGTTAGGAAGAAACCGCACTGATTGCACAAAGGCCTCCCATGGGAGTGAATTATCGGCACGTAGTGGAGACCGCGGCACCCCACTTCGTTAGAACCGATGACTTATTGCGTACACTCATGTGTTTGGTATTTCATTGCATTTGATAGGTTTGTTATTGATTACAATCAGTGATGATGTGTTTATGTGCACGCAAATTATTTCTAGAGCAGTGACAGCACCATGCACGTATAAGAACGAATGCATAATATAAGTATAACAAGCAAAAACTCAGTCGATAGTTATTACATTCAGTAAACATTTTCACCAAATCCTTCTCAAACCTTCAACTCTAGTTAGATTTTTTAACACTCTACCTATAAGTAAGTACTTTACCTACGTTTCGAGACGGATTTATTTTCACAACTTAGTCATAGAAAGATTTGCATAACTAACTATTAAAAACCTTACAGGTCTCGTACGTCCATTTCTTTGATTAATTGGCAGAAACAGAATGCCAAAATTCAATCAATCAAGACGAACTACGGTAGGTATATTATATACCTATTAGCTTTGTACAAATAAAGTTGTACTTATAGCAAAAGTTATCTTACCAAAAACTGCCTCAAACTACGTGAAACGCTGTTCCGTGAAAAACGAAAGCAAACTTTCCGGATATGACGAGGAAATGAAGCTCTGTTGAATTTTCTTTATTATGCCTACTTTCGTATGAAATCGGAATCTCAACAGCAGTAACTATAGAAGATAATACTAAAAAAAATACAGTAAAAAAACTGTTTACCTAATCGTTAATCTTTTCCGAAAGCCCTTGAATTATTTTTACGGAAAGTAGTTTGAATAAATTATATAAATAGTTATCATTCTAAGAGGGTTACTCTGGAATAATTATTGAGAACAAACCTCGTATATAGAACAATCCAGTACAACAAAGAATAATTTATTATTATTGAATTAATCAACATAACGGGTTACCGTAAAAAAATTTAATTTGTTAGTCATTTTTTTTTTTACTTTTATAATTTCTCTTTACTTCTTTAATCAGCATAGACGACATACTCACTAGTAAATAGGGCATCATAGGGACAATAATGACTTTTGAGAAAAATTGGAATGAGTTTTATAGACTCCTACCTAGGAGGCACCAAACACACGAGAACAGCGTAACGTAGGCATGTGAAAATATTCTAGGTAGGCCTACAGAATAACAGAGTTGCTATACTTTCGTACAGACACAGAGCTACAAGGTACTCAGTTAGAAAATCGTTTTAATTTTAATTAGCTTTCCAAATAAATGCATTGCATACTATACCTAAGCCCGTGGTAAAGACCGAGCTATATTAATTAGGAAATCCTTTTTGCCAACATAATTACTTATTACAGCGGGCGCCCACAAGAAAACTCGTCTAAAGAAATTCTCGTACGCAAATTTTATAAACGTAAAAAAAACACTAATTTTCTGCGGCATTATATTCTTAATTAGAAGGGTGGGTTATTTTAACGACACGGTGTCTCCTCCGCGTCTTCGAGTGGAGTCACAATGCGCTCGAAATTGCATTTTATCCTCCTGTTATTAAGAAGTGTGTACAAAGGCGGACAATTGCAACGATAACGAATGAGAGGGGATCGGAAGAAGCTTTGTGCAATCAGCGCGATTTATACGAGACGACCGGCGACGTGCCGCCAGGACTCTTGGCCGAAGGTAATTGTGATAACTCGGAATTGCAGAGATCTCCAAAAACGTGCTCGCAATCGTGATCGTTGTCGGGAATCTCAGTGATATTTTATGGACGTGTTCACATTGGGACTTGTCTGGACATTTTTATGTTCCCATCTCTTCACTGATCTCTTTGTTTACGCTGCTGTTCACAAGAATACTCTGCTCAGACGCCGTAATTTTCAGCAAATTGGTACCCTACCTATAAATTCTAGTGACGCGCTAATGAAACTGCATGTCACTAAAAAATATATACATAGAATACAATATAACACCCAGACGCAGAACAAACATCTATGTTCATCACACAAATGTTTGTCCTGGGTAAGAATGGAACCCACTCACAGCCCTCGGGATACTACCAACTGAGCTATCGGGCCCATCACAGAGCTATCGGGTCCGTCGTTTGGTTCAGCATTTTGTATCTACTTAACAGACGAGTAACATTTCTTTTGTGGATACTTTTTTACGATAATAATGGACTACGATGGTTAATTCAAACGTGGCATTGCCATTTTGTGTAACTGGCTTTAAAATGTAGTACAGTGAAACCTGGTTAAGTGAGACATCAAGGAACCTGCAATGTCGTTTCACTTATAGAGGTGTTCCACTTACCCAGTGTCTCAGATATACAGGTATAAATAAATATCTGTCTCATTTACAGAGGGTTCCATTAATAGAGGTGAGAATACAGGTTATTTCAGTTATACAGGTGCGATAATAAAATAAAATAACGTGTTATGTATGTAAATGAGTTTTAATAAAAAAATTAGTCAAGTTAGTTAGTTCAAGGTAATCATACAAATGTAATGCGCTCTTTACTAAGTTTCCCGCTATGACAAGACTCACCTTTTAAGGTAAAAGTTTTATCGGGTAGACACTTATAAAATAAACCCGCTACGTCTGCGTTAAAAATATCATCAGCAGAATAATTGCGTAATAGAACTGGTAGGTCTTCAATCCATTGGCTACATTTGTTAACATCAACAGCGTTACTTTCTCCAAAAATGGCTTTGAAAACTATACCGTTTCTTTTCTTAAACCCTTCCATCCAACCATTGCTTCCCACTTTCATAAACGGATATTAACTTCAGTTTTTCACGTAAGGATAACGATTCTAGCTTTCGTTTTGGCATTTTTCAAATAAACATCTGTATGGTAAACAAACAATGTTATCTCAGTTACAGAGGTTTATGCATATAAAATTTACTCGCTGTCTCAGTTATAGAGGTAACTATGATGATAAATCGAAAGAACAAATCCCAGATATAGAGGCTTACCTCGTCCCACTAACAGAGGTAATTCAGTGCCAAAGTGTTGGGACCTCAGCATGAGTTCCAGTTATGGAGGTTTCTCACTTATCCAGGTCCCACTTAACCAAGTTTCACTGTACTTAATAAGACACACTTCTCCACAGTGTGTAAGACAGAACTTGTTAGATGCAATAAATCGTTATTTGGTTTCCATAGTACAAACTTTGCTTAGTTTAGGGCTAGATGGTGCTGTGTTAAATATCTACACATATTTTTATTATAACGTTTGCGTGATATAGAATACGCAGGTATAGGAATGATATCAGGCTCAAGGGAAAGATGAGGACGTAATCAGCAACATGCAGCGTTCACAGCACAGCGCAGATGAATAATTAATTTAACCAGCAATAGCTGAGAGAAGTAGTTAAAAACATCGTTAAGCACATTGTCGGAGGCGTTTAAGTCGGCTGAAGTGAAAGTTTTCACGTTAGGAATACTTGAAAAGTCCATTACACGGTTGACGGCGCCGACGCGACGTCGACCTTACTGCGGAGAGTTGTTTGTAATTACACAGACATAGCCCGAGATTTCATTTAAACTTTGTGACACTGCTGCTTGGTGACGGCTTCTTGCAACTGTTAACTTCTTGGAAAAATATTATTTCAGCCACTCCACTGGCCATTTCAAGTTGATGCTGTCCGAAGTGTCTGTGCGAAGGACTACGATCAAAGGGACCTTCGGTAAAAACAATACAGAGCACCTACAACAGGAATGCCCACGCGACTTCAGAATGCAATATATCTATCCAATAAGCAGGTACAAGTACCTATTATGTAGGTGCGTATCTATATAAGTACTTGTACAACATACTTAGAATGAAATCTAAATGAAATCCAAAATACGTTTTAGAAACCGTAAAATCAATAATTGCTAAAAGGTATACCTAGGTAGTCTATAACTAACCTGAAGCCTCCGGCACAGTCATCAATCAAAAATTGGTCCCAATTAAAATTCGCGCGGCATAAGTGGCGAAACGGGTAGAATTTCGTAGTACTTACGATTTATTCTGCATGTGCTAGGTAGGGATCCAGCATCTAACCAAAAAATAGTAAGAGGAGATTCTTTACATAAAAATTCATCAATTTTTTTTCCCTACGAATATAGGCCTACGTTTGACTGCAACTCAAGTGATGTTAATAAGTAACGATGCAGTAATAGATTTAGCACGTATACCTATGAGAATTGAGGAGCCTATATTATATTCTTTTTTAGCCTTAAAGAGACCCAAATTGTCAAGCCCAAATTGTCAATTGTCAAGCCGGGAGTGAGTTCCATTTCCATTGCCCAAATGCCCAGCATAGGTATGCTCAGGCAGGGTTACTCTTGACACTCGATTTCAATCGTAAGTTGGGATTTGGAACAAATCTTGGCATTTAGTACTTACTCTTAAATCAATTGGAATTTTTGTCCATGGAATTTAATGGAACTAAATGTAATTGACTCATTTATACACCATCTGCATTTTTACCAAATTATTTAACATTGGAATTGGTGATTTGAGTGAGATTGGGATTGGATCCAAGAGTAGTCCTAGAGTTCGCATGATAGTAGAGTGCAAAGCGCTAAGTGCAGCATAAGTATTGGCAAATGTACTACATATAGGGGTGAAACTGCTCCCTGCCTTGTACTTAATCCTTTCACCACTATTATATATCAGCTATTCTGTAGTCCTAGGTCGTAATGGAGATGACGGAATCATCTCATGCATGCAATTCTTGTGAAATGCGACCGGCAGAAAATTTTGTTGATGGAAACATAATGAATGTCACAAAATTAATGTTTTTTTACACAAAATTCATTTAATATTTACGGTTAAAATACTCTCTATCTATATACCTATACCTACTCTCTGTTATAAGTACGCAAGTATAATATCGTGATCAACCGGGATTACAGAGTATTTTTACTTATGGTTTGATAGGCTTGCACTTGACTACTAAGTATCTCAATTCTCATCTGATGGTAGGTATAGTACTATAGCAGAGTTCAAAAATTAATACTTAAACCACTGTTTGTGAAACGAAATAGATAAAGTGAAGAGTTATGAAAAACCACGTTCTGTTAGGTCTTACACTATCCCCGCAAAACCTAGTGCTGTTCAAATGAACTTAGCTTTTGGTGTTCTATTAAATTTTGGGACGGGAATGGATTGGTGGACTCATTAAGTCATAAGAGTGCAGTTTAACTGGATTGGATAGAATTAGAATTGAAGTAGAACTCCAGATAATAAAATACCTAGAATTGAACTTTTTGTATCAGTTAAATTTCTCTACTAATCTGTAATAATTACAGTAGATTCTCGTTTATAATTTTTATTAGCATCTATTCTAAGGGATACTATACCTATCGTCATTTTTTTCTTCTCGTGTAGGTCAGTGGGTTAGGCCTGTGGGATGATAAATGATCATCACAAACTAAGTAGAGGAAAAATGATCATAGAACTCTGATTGCAATGCAACAAGGGGATATTACGTTCCTAATTTGAAATTTTCCTTAGTAACTATATGCAAATAAACTACGTATTGAAACAGTCAACTCACGGTAGCACTCAATTAAAAAATAGGTGACCCCTATATTGAACATCTTATATGGAGCGTTACACTAAAAAAATAAATAGGGTTTCATTTTTTAAAATTACTTCCACCTACTTAATCAGTAGGTATTAGAAACCAAATCCTTAGGTAGGCCCCACCACAGTTTCTTTTTAAAAAAAAAATTTTTCAAATTCAGCTGAGCAAACCCCATTACAATGATGGATGGGACAGTGTCCTAATTAGGACAGACGACGTCAATCAATTAAACTCTACTGGGAGACTTGGAAGGTCCAAAATGAACGGTCGCTTCTGGATGGGGTCATCCATCTGACGTCCCAACTTAATTCGGAATTGACGGACGATAGAACCTTTTCCTTGCAGATGTGTTCTATTGGAAGCTAGGTAAGGAACATGACTTTGTATCGAATAATTAATAATTATGCTTCTGGTAACGAACAGTGTACATTTGAGATATTGAACTGCTTATTAAATATAAAGTATACTTACTACAAAGACTTTTTATCCAGACCACTAATACGAAATTAAAGCAGGGCAAAACCGTACACACCACTTTGGGTGTGATTGATTCTCAGCTGTCAAAATCAAAATCAGTCGTTACTTGGGTGTGCTTTTGAATACATACCAAAAAAATGCCGTCTTGCGTGATAAAACTGTGCCGAAATCACTCGAGGCACGGCTCACAGAAGCACACGATCACAATTCACTTGTAAGTGGCCTTAATCATGTATTTTTATAAGATTATTTTAATTATTTCTATTTGACGAAGAGTATTTCACATTTCACAATAAAAAGTTGACATGTCAAAATCAGTATTGCCACACGACATCTGATTAATTACCCGATTTCTTTTGTATAGATTTCCAACAGATCCACCCATGTCTAGCTGGGCCCTTATTCCGTATCGATTCCTTACTTCGAAACCACGCGAATTCCTTGTCTTACAAAAGAAATCTGCAAAACTCTACTCTCTATGAAACGAAAACAAAACCGCGCGAAATGAATTTGGAATTGGCGCGATTAGAACTGTCAAAAATCATATGTTTTACCGAGACGCGTTCCGAAACATCAACACATCAAAAGATTATGACCACTTATGTTAATATATTTTATTCAAAATAAAGATAACTTTAATGTAAAGCGAAGGTACATCTAACGCTGTGACACGATTTGAACAAGACACGATAACGACGTGGTTTCATATCGTGTGGAATCTATGTTTCCATAGAGAATAACCGCCCTGATAGTTGGATAAAAGTAGTTCGAAAAAGTCGAAATGAAGATTGGTGGAAACCTAATACTCGCTCAATAATATGTTTAGCGCATTTCTATAGTAAAGAACACACAGAACACAGAAGTGCAATTACTGATAATAGTTTTATTTTCAACTATAGGCGTTCCACGAGCCCACTGTTTTCCCATTTTTAAGGTTATTTTTTTTATCCTAAAATATGAAACATTATTTTGGTTGAGGCCCAGGGGGTCTAGCAAAGATCACAATCGCTAACGCTAACGCCACACGCTAACTCCAAAAATGTATCGAAATGACATTCGCTACGGAAAAGTTAGCGATTTCCGAAATGTCATTTCAGTACATTTTGGAGTTAGCGTTAGTGGTTGGTATCTTTGCTAGACTCCCTGTACCTACATAACTGTGGTTCTTTTATCCCTTTAACTTGGTAATATTGAAAAACTCGTGAGTTATTAAAAGAAATGTTGAATAAACTGCTGGTTATACTTAATTTGAATCCATTTTATTAAAAGATTGCATGAGCAATCTATAGACCTTTTTCTTGTCTATAGATAGTAGTATGATGGTAATTAATTTTATTTTATTATTTATTATTATTTTTATTATTTACATTTTACATCTAGCTAGATTTGTATTTAGGTACCCGACTAAATCGGGTAATACTATTTATATGGTATGTTGAAAGAGGAACTGACATTAGAAGAAAAAAAAAATGTGCTCTATGGTTTGATTCATGTTCAAACAAGGTTAAGTATGGAGACTTCGATTCTGGACCTATGTAATAGGGGGAATTCTGTGACTTACTATAATTTTGGCCCGAAGGAAACAAGAAAAATAATGAATGCTGTGGCTACATTAGCGGGCTATGGCGAATGTTCGCCGTGCGGGATTGGCACTCGCCCTAACAACGGGGAAGAATATGAGAAGATCGGCACGTTCAAGAATCATACAATTCTTAAACACGTTACGTAATTATCATCTAACCAACTTAGTGCACTTGGCCAGCGTAGTGGATTGAATACTACACAGTCTCTTTCTGTAATAAAAGGCTCGTGTCCCAGCAATGGGAATGTAGTGTTGCTGAAGATGACCACAAAACTAAATAACACAATCACACAAAGGTTTCTTCCCCATCGGTTGTCAGTTCTGCGAGCGATGTAGCCAGCCAGCCCATTGCCATTTCAACATGCCAATTCTAAGAGCTATATCGGTTACCTTAGTCCTCCTGCGGATCTCCTCATTCCGGATCTTATCTCGCAGAGAAACATTGAGCATAGCCTTTCCATAGCTTGTTGCGATACTGAACCTACTAATGAGGCCAACAGTAAGAGACCACGTATTGAAATTCTCATGAGTGTGATTCATTTTATTCATGAGGTACAGTCGGTTAAATAATATTTAAAAGAGACCACGTTTCTGAAGTTCCATAAGTCATCATTTGTGTGGCAACACGCACTGATTGAAAACCTTTGTTATCAGGCTTTTCGGTATTTTGGACGAAAACTGAATTAACCTAATTAGTAGGCGCCTACCTACAAAATGTAGATACCCGTTACTTGATCACCCCTGGTGGGACCAAGCCTGTCTGAACTGTTTGAAGCTAACCCTATGAGAAGGGAATAGGCCTTTATATCTCGTGTAAGTATAATTAATACGTTAGATATCCTTTTTTTTTATTTAATTTAAAGGGCTTTGTCGCAGAGCGACCACATCGCCCAGTAAGAAGACAAAAAAAATCACCTTATTTAACTAAGCCTAAATCTGCTAGTTTATATAAAGCTATGGCCTGATCTGACGTAGGAAATGATAATATACCGACATCTAAAATATTACTGCAACTAAACAATAATCGTCTGTGGGCTTCGTTCCGCACACACTCCATCAAAATATGTTGAACGTCCTCCAGTACTCCGCACTCCGTACAATTAGGTGATGGTATTTTTTTCATTAAGAATCCAAACTTATTAGATGGAATGTGTGCAGAGCGAAGCCTGAGAGCAGTTACCAGCGTTTTGCGACTCAACATACAATTATCGATCCACGGGTACTTATCGATCAATGGTTGAATTGTTTTGAACCAGATACCCTTTTCCCGCGATCTTTCATCAAAGTATTCCTGCCATACTATTCTACATTGCACCTTTACACGTTTTATGTGATCGGAATACAATGGGACTACTTCCAAAGGGACTCCGTCTACTGTGGCCTATTTAGCTAGCAAATCAACAGCATCATTTTCTTTAATCTGGATGTGAGATGGAATCCACTACAGAAATATCTTTTCGTTTTGAGACTGTTAACTTAAGATTGATTTCAGAATACGGTAGGCGATCGGTGCGCCTCGCGTCGACTGTGAGGTACAACGAGCCAAGTGTTGCAAAGAGCTTTTTGAGTCAGTACAACAAATTTGTCATAATTGATGGACTCGATGTAGGATAAAGCTTCAGAAATCGCGATTAGTTCAATGTGCATAATTGAGACATCCGAATCAATCTTAAGTTTAATAAAACCACCTTGCAGAGGGTCTAAAAAGGCCGCGCCACCATCATTTCCTTCTTTGGAACCATCCGTAAAAATTGCATGGCAATTTCCATATTGATGTCGTATGTAGTTGGGTGACAAGGTATTTAAAAGTTGCCAACTAAACAACCGTTTAGCGCGATCAATGCTTGGAATTGAGTCAAATACTACCTGCGACAAATCAATATTGCTCACCCAAGTCTCCAACAAAAACATGTCCAGCTGGTTACTATCATGGATAGGTATATTTATTAAATCTGAGTGAGTTGCAACTAGGAGGGGAAGTTTTTTATTAAGCCAATAGTTAGATCGCGTATTGCGGGTGAGCTCTTCAATAATATCAATCATTTTATTATTTGAAAATGATTTAGATTTAAGCCAAAATTTACCTGCTAAAAATTTCCTACGATACTTAAGGGGCGGCAAACATAGGTCGCTTTCCATCACATGGATCGGGGTACTTCGTAAGTAGCCACCAATAACGCGTAAAGCCTGATTCTGAATCCTGTCTAATTTTATTAAGTTGGTTTTACAGCTATTATCGAATAAAAAGCTTGCATAATCTATTCTACTACGGATGACGTTAGATATCCTAAATACTCACTTCAACGCCTAAGTGATTGATCCGTTCAATAACTTCCTTCGCGCTGATGGCTTAACTATTGCATTGCATAACAGAATGCTCATATGCATTCTACAGATAGGCACCATAATCGCTATTATTGTGTGTCCCCGCCTACGCCTAGTCCCTTATGTAAGACTGTTTACATACTGGCTTTGCATCAGGCTTTGTACTTTGTGGTACTTATAGCTCACACGCCCGAGATTGAAAGGTACCTACCATAATTGCATCAATATAGTAGGGCATGCCTCTGTTCAAATTTTGTACTTAATTAATATTGCCAGTGCCTGTGTGAGCTTGTTACAAGAAATTAATATTCGTCTCTCTGCTTAGTTTTATCTAGGTAGGTATAAACTAGCCGGTACAATAATCGACCGCTACCCAAATAACGTAGACAACTTCAATTCCTACGACGTCAAAACAAAAATTATCATATCGTCAGCAACATGCAAAAATTTAAAGCTACATCGAAATACCAGCCAAAATAAATCAAAATAACAAGAGAAAATAATAACTAAGTAAGTGCAACAGCAAGACGAATTGATTGGACAGAGCGTAACCGCGGAGTGGAGTTCTCAACTTTCTTAATTAACTGGTTATTGTGCGCACGGAATGCCGTACGGTTGTATGTAACGCGATATATTACGGCTAAGAAAAATAACTAAATACTGGGTTTGCTAGTTCTAGAACTTTAGTTAGCTCAAAGTCTCTGATTAGTCCGTGGCGGGATTATTGATGGCTGCTTGGAAGTTTCATGAGTTTCACACCTCGCTATAATTTATCATGCGCAGGTACCTACCTACATACCTACCTACCATCTGATGAAAGATTGACGGCAAGAAAAAAGTAAATAATAATAATAATAACTTAGATTTGAAGCGGGTTGAAATCCAAAATAACCAATTTTCCAAGAATATTAAATCATTTACAAAGTAACCGAGAGGTACAACACCAACAGACTCGTTTAATAATATTTCCTCCGCTGAATGATCCTATCAAAACGGGGATCAATGTCGATTGTCGTAGTTTTTTCTGACCCGACCATATTAGTCCACAACGGACCTCCACAACTCTTTCACGGGGCCATTAATGACAAGGGTCCCGGCACCCAATTCCTTATTAAGGGCGATCACATTTCAGCTTTATGGCGAGCGGGACAAAAACACGTCATGCAAGTCAATAGCGGCCTATACACAATCAGTTCTCATTAAAAATATCGATTATTTCTAACCAGCGTTGGCTTGATCCATAAATAGGTACCTACGTAATAGTGATAGGTTGTACGTATGTCGTAAACCTTAGTACTTATAAGCCTAGGGTTTCTAGTTTTTATACAACAGTGGCTAAACTCTATAAGGCCTAACCTACCTACTAACTATTTGTATGACTAGTATACATACTCAGGTAGGTTCCTACGTATTATATTCTGGAATAAAAAGTACTATATCTGTTTTGATTTCGGTAGGTAGGTACTAGGGTACTAGGTAGTGCACCAAACTGTGAGCAACAGGCAATTGTTTTGGCGTGAAGCCTACGGTAGCACTCAATAACGCCAATAAACATACAAACAGATAAAGTACCTATAAGTTAATAGGTATAAGTTTACTTGATACTGTTTACATTTATCGAGGACCATCCCTGGTCACAAGTTGAAATCCAAATCCGCGGCCAAAGCGACTCTAGCGTACAAAACCCTAATCCATTAAAACGATATGTTTTTCAATGAGGATCTTAGCAACGACTTGTTTTTTCATCCTATCCGTTCACCCATAAACGAAAGCTGTCAGCCGTCGCCATTGAAATCGGTCTCCTTTAATTTTGAAGCCAATAAATTTTGTAATCCGCCAACTGAATTTATATCGGCCATTTAATGACAATAAGAAACCCTAGGCCGCTCGCGCTTTTTGCTCCACTCTCTAACTGTCCGAGAACTCATGGAATAACGTTGTGTGAACGGTGGGGTTTTGCAACATTTCACCGAGTTTTCGGCTTGCCCGTTGCTGGCCGGATGATAAATTGGTGAAGTAAGATGCTGTATTCCCGCATGACGACAAAACTCTGCGAATTGTTCCGTTTTAATCTTCACATCATTGTCAGAAACTATAACCTTAGGTATGCCAAATCTTGAGAACAGCAACTTCAACTGTGCGATGAGGGCGCTTGAAGTCGTACCCGCACGCATTTCTGAACATTCTAACCACTTACTAAATGCGTCTATTACGACCAAATATGTTCTTTGCGCTATCGACATGTAATCGATATGAATTCGGTCCTACGGTGAGTCTGGACGCGGCCAAGGGGCTGGCGTGGCTTGCGGAGGTGCCGCTCGCTGTGCGCTGCATAAACTACAAGCCCCCACTGTGCGTTCAATATCCTTATCAATACCTGGCCACCACATTCTTTCACGAGCTATACTTTTAGTCTTTACTATGCCGAAATGACCCTTATGTAACTCTTGCAGAAGACTATCTCTATAAGACTGGGGAATTACTACCCTGTGACCCCGTAGAATAACTCCGTCTTGTATCTCGAAATCTGCTTTGCATCTGAAAAATGGTTGTATTAAGGCACAATCTATTTTTCGTGGCCAGCCCTTCTGAATGTATTTCATAACTGTCTGCAAAGTTCGATCACACGCTGTTGCTTTTTTAACATCGCTAAACGATACTGGAACAGATTTTTCATCTAGAAACAGCAACACACTCACACTGTCATTATCATCCCCTACATGATGTGTGCGACTTTGCGGCGTTCTCGAAAAAAAATCAGCCACTACATTATTTTCACTTGTAATGTACTTAATAACAAAATTGTATGCCGATAAGAATACAGCGTATCTTTGCAATCTCGAAGCTGCTGTCACAGAAATGCCATTTTTCTTTCCAAATATTGCTAAAAGAGGTTTGTGATCCGTTTTAATCACAAACGGCTTATCTCGCCCATATAGATATTGGTGGTAATGTTTTACACCAAAAATGATTGCAGTGGCCTCTTTTTGAATCTGGCTATAGTTCCTTTCGCTAGCTGAAAGCGTACGAGATGCAAATGATATAGGTCGTTCCTTGCCATCTTCGCCTTGCATTAAAACCGCACC
This sequence comes from Ennomos erosarius, assembly GCA_963580505.1. NCBI lineage: Eukaryota > Metazoa > Arthropoda > Insecta > Lepidoptera > Geometridae > Ennomos > Ennomos erosarius. The sequence continues at coordinate 7,804,934 of OY756992.1, read as the reverse complement.
GAGGCCTCCTGGACCAGCATCAACACAAAGTACAAGCCTTGCATTTGGGTCAAAATGTGCTAACACACGTTCCGACGAGAGTTCATTTTTTACCTCTTCAAATGCTCGTTGTTGTTCAACTCCCCATTTCCAATAAACATCAGACCGGAGCAAATCATTAAGAGGAGCCAACCGAGAGGATGCATTAGGAACAAACCTTCTGTAATAATTAATTGTCCCCAAAAAACGCTTTAACTCTTGTACATTTGTCGGTGGCGGTATTGTGACAATAGCTTCCACTTTTTTTGGATTGGAACGGAGCCCGTTTTTGTCTATTAAATAGCCCAAATAGGTTATACTTTTTTCAAAAAACCTACATTTTGCTCTTTGTAGTCTCAGCCCAGCATCTTGCAAACGTCGCAGAACTTCCTCAAGTCGCTCCAAATGAATTTCTGTTGTTGGTCCAGTCACACAGACGTCATCGAGAAAACAGACCACTCCGTCAATGCCAGCCATCAAGGACTCCATCATTCTCTGAAAAACCGCGGGTGCATTAGCTAAACCAAAAACTAACCTCGTATGTTTGAAAAGTCCTTTAGTGGTATTGATGGTTGTTAGCTCCTGAGACTCTTCTGACAGCTCCAATTGGTTATACGCCATTTTTAAATCAAGCTTCGTATAGTGTTCCCCATTGCGTAACTTATCAAAAACATCCTCAATGAGTGGCAAAGGATATTTGTCAACTTCTATTGACTGATTCACTGTTACAGAATAATCTCCACAAATCCTAACTGACCCATCAGGCTTCATCACCGGTACGATTGGAGTAGCGAATTTCGAATAACTTACCGGTACTAAAATTCCCATTTTCACTAGTCTACATAGTTCTGACTCGACTTTATCTTTTATAGCAAAAGGTAATGGCCTAGATTTGCAAAATTTTGGTTTAGCTTCAGGTTTCAAATGCAACGTGACTTTATACTTATTGAATAAGCCCAGCTCGTCCTTCCAAACATCAGAGTACTTATCTAGTAACCGAGTCACATCACTATTACTTGAAATTAAGTGCATTTTACATATACTCAAGTTGAACAATACCATGAAATCTCGTCCTAGTAGAGGTGGACCTCCATTTTCTATTACATGCAATTTAATCCGTTTCTTGACACCCTCATATTCTATATCTGCAAGAAAATACCCTAAAGGATAAGCTTTCAACCCCGTATAATAGCATAGTTTGAGATTACACTCAGTAAGTGTACATGTTGGAAAAAATTGTAACCAATCACGTTTTGACAAGAAAGAATAGCCTGCCCCTGAATCAATTTCCATTTTAATTTTACAATTATTAACCGTTACGACTACCGTATACGGAGCTCGAGATGGATACCTCATATTACATAAGCGGCATTCCTCACATTCCTCTTGTCCACTTGCAGTGCTTTCATTTACGCTATTCACCGGTACGTCCACCTTTTTCTTGCAGGTTTTCTTCAGATGTCCTTTTTCGCCACACAATCGGCACTTATAGTTCTTAAACCAGCATCTATTCGGAGAATGACCCTTCATACCACAAACCGTACACATTTGTTCCGACAGCTGCTGTTTTTGGGTCTGTGCTTGTTTCGATTGCAACTTTTGCTCATCATTATCTCTATTTATGCGAAACATCGCTTCTTCAGTCGCGAGCTGCCCTGAAGCGCCAACAGACTTAGCTATCTTTGCGCTGTTTACCTGTTGGGCTACTTGCAATGCTTTAGCAAGCGTCAAACTAGACTCTTCCAACTCAAAAAGACGGTCGCGCTCGGGGCTTAATCCGAGACCCAATATGAATCGGTCTCGCAGAACTACCTCCAACGCGGAGCCAAAATTACAAAACGCTGCCAGTCCTCGCAACCGTGCCAGCCAACCCTCGAGACTTTCGCTCGGTTGTTTTGTTGCCGCATAAAATGTAGCTCGATCCGCGAATGTCGAGCGTTTGGGAGTAAAATGGCCATTTAATACCATAATTAGCTCTTCATACTCCAATGATTGAACTTCTTTCGGATGTACCAAATTTCGTAGTAAACGGTACGTATCTTCAGAAATATGAGTCAGCAGAATACCACTTTTTTTATCTCTCTTCACTTCGTTTACCTTAAAATATTGGTCGATACGACATTGGAAAATATTCCATTCATGGATTTTATAATCGAACTCACTTAAAATTCCTATGTACGCCGTCGTCGTCATCTTAGTGGGTTCTTTTGCACTCGTCGCCAAAAATAATGGAGTATCTGGTATTAAATAAATCACAGTAAGAATTAATTATTGCTTTTTATTCCACGCCATTTTATCAACAAAGCTTGTCAAGGACAATCTCTATAAAAAGCTAAATTTGAAATGCAAAGAGTTTCTCATACATCACAGGTTTACTTTAAATCACTTACCTACTTATTCCCTTACTACTACACTACTACTACTACTTAGTCTGACTGGGTTTTCTGCAGTAGGTATTAGGTGCCCTATTATTAATACTGCTTTAATATTTCAATTTCTATGCTGATGATTCTAGTGGAGGAAAAATCTAGTTGTCAATAAATAATATTCCATTTTCCAAGTGGTAAATTCAAGATAGTGTATCCGTTTCCCGTTTCCCAATAGAATAGGTACTAAGTTCGAGTCCCTGTATTGTACAGCCAGGAATGCGCAACCAAATAATGTACAGCCAGTATTGCACGACCTGTATTGTACAACCACGGAATTCGAAGCCATGTACACGGATTCCGGGCTGTACATTCCGGGTTGGACATTACTGCCTGTACCAGTATTGCGCAACCAATATTGAACGACCCGTATTGCACGGCCACGGAATTCGAAGCCATGTACACGGATTCCGGGCTGTACATTCCGGGCTGTACATTCCGGGCTGTACAATATTGGCTGCGCATTATCGGTACGGGGTGACAATGTACAGCCTGGAATGTACAGCCCGGAATCCGTGTACATGTTACATTCAAATGTCAAAGACAAAGCCTCGTGTGCATTGTACGAGTTGAACCCAAAACTACTCGAGATACATTATCCATAGAATATAAAAAGTCGATTTGTATAGTGCTGCCAACTTGGGAGTTTTTACCCTAAATTTAAGGTATGAAGTGATTCGGATGATAATAATATAATATAATATACAGGTGCAATTTAACCATTAGCATAAAATATTTACTGCATAATAGTACCTACACCATTTTTTAATAATGACTACAAATAAGTAAATATATTTTTTTGGTTATTATTAGATTAGACGCGGCGCTCGCAGTACCTACCATGGTTGGCTCGATTGATTTTTAGTTTTAAAATTTATTATAATTTTAAGCATCCTCACTTCGGTAAGACAGTGGTCAAAATGCTATGACCATAAATTAAATTCCAAAAAAGTTTTCTTTTTTACCTTATATGTAATAATATATAATAGAAATTAACTGTTTTAATTTAATTTTGTGCTGTAGCAGGTGATTTAGTAAATTATTTCATATTTTGAATTTCAACATCAAATCGGTGCGTTTGGTTTCATAAATGTTGGTCCACCTTACCCACACGTGACCGTTGTTAGGTTAGGAGTAGACCAAAGACTGACCTATGTAATGGATGCTAAAGTGTTAGTTGGTTATCTTATTCTCTAGTGTTTAATTAATACCAAAGTCAATACGTTTAATTTTATAAATGTTGGTCCACACATGACCGGTGTCAGGACTAGGTGCTTAGTTTCAAAGGATGCTAATGAATTCAATTACATCCTGTATATACTTGTATTATAGAGGTCAGTTTAACAACCACATCAGCAGCCAGTTGTTTTCATATTAGTAGCATTCAACAATTTATCAGCATTAGCGGCAGATCTATACTAGATTCTCTTTGGCATTTGGCTAAAGCTACATGCGGGAAAACACACACAGACAAATTCTAGGTCAAATTACATGGAGGTATAATTTGACTATGTTGATGTCAAATTAGATATTTTCAATATGTGTATACTCTTTGGTGTGCACCGCCTAATCGATCGATTATAACTACTCGCCTGCTATAAACAAGGCATCGCGATGACATATAAAGATTCTATATTTGTCTATGGTTGGCTTCCAATTCCGGGCTGTACATTCCAGGCCGTACAATATCTGCCCGTGCCGATATTTCGCGGCCAGTATTGTACGACCAGTATTGTACATCCATGGAATTCGAAGCCATGTATATGGAGTCCGGGCTGTACATTCCTGGCCGTGCATTACTGCTTGTACCAGTATTGCGCAGCCAATATTGTACGACCCGTATTGCACGGCCACGGAATTCGAAGCCATGTACACGGATTTCGGGCTGTACATTCCGGGCTGTACATTCCTGGCTGCACATTACGCTGGCCGTGCATTCCGGTCTCCCCTAAGTTCGATGACTCGTTATCAGGAAGGATTTTATTTATGTTACTGAATGACGTGAACTTATGATAGGAAATAAAAAAAAAAAAAAAAACAAAAACAGAAAGCCACCTTGTAAGGTGCTGACTTACTTATTATAAAAAGCGTGAAATAGAAAATATGTAAGTACCTAGGCTAGGTAAGATTGGAAAGGAATGTAAGGTAAGGTACTCAACATTCAAAATAAGTGCAATAATTTCTGACGAAAAATACAGTAATAATTTCACTCGAGTAAACTTCTCTTGTGTATCTACTATAGGTAACTATGTACCTACTAGTAGGTTAAAATGGTAAGGGTTCTAAGGACTCCAAGCGCAACCAAACAGTTTAGCTTAAACCCCTCTTGCAGCCCAAAGACACGTATGGCGACCACACTATTACTTATAGAAGGACGATTAAGCACAAAATTATACCAAAGCAATCACATCTTCCAGACAGTGCGTCAATATTTGTACATCCATACAAATAGGTACCTATTGTAATTACGCGAGTTGATTATACGCCCTCCTACGCTTTGTAACAGTACTTACCTACCTACTACATTTGTTTGTATGTCGGGTGCTCTACGTATAAATACCTACCTAGTATGTAAAGCTTAGGTAAAGCCAACCTCTCAACTGACCAGCATAACGCTGAGATGGGACCTATTTGTGACAACATATCCACCTTTTGTTCTTTTCTGCTAAAATAATTATGTATTATATTTTAGTGATTGTGGTTATGTACAAATAAACAGTTTTTCTTTCTTTCTTTTAGTACCTAAGTGAACAATATTTTTTTAAAGGGGTTAAAATGACATCAGCTGTGAAATACTTGAAATCACAACTGACCTCTAAATACAGCGTACTTATATTGTAGAAGTCAGAGTAGGTACCTATAGATAGGAATAATTAGTCTGAAAGTATGTCCTTGTCGAAAAAAAAAACAAAAAATTAGTATATAGTTCCCTCCTTTATTAAATTTGTTCACTAAAATAAAAATAAATAAAAATAGATAATATTAAAAAAGAGCACGGACCCAGGTGTCTGTGGTAAAGCAGATTTAACAATAAAAAAAATTATTTTTTATTTATTTTACTTCGCGTGCGAGCGAGTAATACTTAGCGGTTATGGAACCAAACAAAATTCTTTGGTATTTTCCTTCAAACAAAATAATTTCCCAAATCGGTTTTAAATAAATATAAATGAATATCGCCAACGATCACAAAAGTACCTACATAGATTCTGGATCCCAACTACATAGGATTCTTTGTGTCTAGGGATCCAGGAACTGACCATGACCCCACAACATCCAGACACAGAACAAGTATTTGCACTTATTTTCTGTGCACATAGTTACTTGTCCGGTCACGGGAATCGAACCCGCGATTCAAGTTATGAGACCACCTGCTCAACAACTATATCACAGAAGTTGTCTGTGAAATGACGGAGTAGGTAAGGTACTTACTGAGGTAACACAAGATACAACCAAAATTGAGAACCACATCCTAATCCTATTGAAATTCGCTATATATACAGGGTTACAGGAAAAATCGTGCTAGATCCGTTAAGAGCGTGGAGTACCCCTCACTTCTGACTTATTTCACTATGAAACACCCTAGGCTAAACTTTACCCTTTTCGAGATATTCAATTTTTAATTTTTTCATTGAAATATTTTGTGTCTTCTTATTATTATTATTATTGCATTTTTACATGTGTAATAAGATGCTTTAGGACGTCAATCATTAAAATAGTACATAAGTTAATTGAATAGACCGTAGTAGACAAGTGAAAGTTAAGATATAAAAAAAATATTAGAAACTGTATTGTTTTCTAAGGGATATCTACAAAAATATTATTAGTTTAGCCTAGGGTGTTTCATAGTGAAATAAGTCAGAAATGATGGGTACTCCACGCCCTTAACGGATCTAGCACGATTTTTCCTGTAACCCTGTATACAGGGTTACAGGAAAAATTGACTTATTTCACTATGAAACACCCTAGCCTAAACTTAAACCTTTTCGAAATATTCGACTTTTAATTTTTTTTTTTTAAATATTTTGTGCGTCTTATTATTATTATTATTGCATTTTTACATGTGTAATAAGATGCTTTGGGACGTCAATCAATAAAATAGTACATAATATAATATTTAATAGACTATAGTAGACAAGTGAAAGTTAAGAAATAAAAAAATATTTGAATCTGTATTTTTTTCTAACGGATATCTAAAAATAATATTATAAGTTTAGGCTAGGGTGTTTCATAGTGAAATAAATTAGAAATGGTGGGAACTCCACGCCCTTAGCGGATCTAGCACAATTTTTCCTGTAACCCTGTATAAGTATAATCGTTAGCGATATACGCTATAGCGCTATAGGTGCACCCGCTTTGGCATTGTCATCATTACCATTACCAACACTACCAACACTGGAGCAGCTTTGCCAGCGACCCAGGGACCCAGGCCTGTGCTCCGCTATTTTAAGGAGCTGAGTTGGCTAGGGTAGATAGGCTGGCACAAAACACCCTATGCACTGACGTCCCGCATACCATGCGGGACGTCAGTGCAGGCCATATCGCCCCCATTTAGAATTACAATTGGAATTAGAATTAGGTAAGAGGACAACTAGCTATAGGTAGGTACTTTTGTATATTATTATACTTTTTTTTCCGGGGTGGTATTAGTATATCCCAACTCTATTAGGTGCATACAAAGTAGGTAGGTATAACTATACCTAGGTACCAACTTGTCCAACTCTATCGTTTGACGAGAGCCACGACTAACAGGTACCTACTTGTTGACACGCTCACAAATTGTTCACTATACTGTCGAGCCACTGTTCTACGTTAAATCAATTTGCGATAGCTATTGTATTGATGTCTGCTCCAACTGGATGGGGGTAAATCAGCATTAACGAAACAAATCAGCTGCGATGCTGGAATAGTAGATTTATAAACAAAACCGCTTAGATGATGGGGCTGTGTTGCCTGCCTGCTCCTCACTAGATGAATCGAAGACATAGTAAAACCGCATGGAGCAGCTATAGAGCAGCGATCTATAGGGGAGGCCATTGACTATAAAACCGGGGAGGCATAATTTCAGCAGTTAACGTCTAAATAAATAAATAATATAATTTATTATCCAAAAAAATATTACAACAAAGTGACAATTTTATTTAATTATTATTTCCATAGCTTATAATACCAGTATTATAAGCAATGGCACAATAGGCAGTTGTATTATTAAATAGCAGAGACAATTTGCTACGGGCCCCAAACTAGGCATAGCCTGTATCTTGGGAGCCCCTTAATACAAATGTTGCCGGACCGATTTGCGTGCGAATAACAACTGGTTAGTTACACATGTTGACAACTTTACTTCTAGCATAATAAGGAATAAATGTATACTATTATCACATTAATAATATGTATTGTATTATTATTATAAATATTATATATGTATATACAGGGTTACAGGAAAAATTGTGCTAGATCCGTTAAGAGCGTGGAGTACCCATGATTTCTGACTTATTTCACTATGAAACACCCTAGCCTAAACTAATAATATTTTTGTAGATATCCCTTAGAAAACAATACAGTTTCTAATATTTTTTTTATATCTTAACTTTCACTTGTCTACTACGGTCTATTCAATTAACTTATGTACTATTTTAATGATTGACGTCCTAAAGCATCTTATTACACATGTAAAAATGCAATAATAATAATAATAAGAAGACACAAAATATTTCAATGAAAAAATTAAAAATTGAATATCTCGAAAAGGGTAAAGTTTAGCCTAGGGTGTTTCATAGTGAAATAAGTCAGAAGTGATGGGTACTCCACGCTCTTAACGGATCTAGCACGATTTTTCCTGTAACCCTGTATATTCTATATTACTATATATATTCTATTCCTTTTATTAAAAGGACAGATACACTGGTACAAGATTAACAGTTATTAACAAAAGCATTAAGTACGAATGTTAGTAGGTACTCGCATCATCATATTTAGTTCTGCTGATTAAGTAATATCATATCGGATCATATTCCCTCCTTTATCACATCACATATATACTTAGATCACTCCTAGAATCTATGCACAACACTCCTATGTTAAATTACATACTTAGAATTAAAATTAAAAATTCCGACAGAGTGATTTGACGTTCGGTTGTTAACTTTGATAGGTAACCTGAACACAAAAATCCCAAAAATGTACCCATTTTGAAAGTAATCCAACACTCACTATTCACGCACAACCCACAAACCCAATCACCCACCCCTGAAAAAGCACCCAACAATTCAATCTTCGATCGATTAAAATTACCTATACTTAGTTAATGCTTATTCAGATATGTAACTATATCGCAATTTGTAAATGCGTCTATAAATTTATCAATATAATTCGATGAAAATGCGGGTAGGCAAGTAAGGTGTATTTGTTGAGCACAGGTGTTGAGGGTACTAGGCGTAGGCATGGCCCAATCTGATGCTGTTGATGATGATTGCGTTGAAATAATTGTAAAGTCACATTACGTCCAAGAACCGCCCAGGTGAACTCGCCCAGATGGACCAATACCCGAACCATTATAGTTATCATCATCAGCCCGTTGATGTCCACTGCTGAACATAGGCCTCCTCCAGAGAGCGCCATTTGAGCGACTGCTCGCCTCCTGCATCCATCGGCTCCCCGCGGTTTTCGCCAGGTCGTCGGTCCACCTAGTGGGGGGTCTGCCTACGCTATGCCTTCCTTTTCGTGGTCGCCACTCGAGAACCTTTCTTCCCCATCGGTTGTCAGTTCTGCGAGTGATGTGACTTGCCTATTGCCATTTCAACTTCCGGATCTTATCTCGCAGGGAAACACCGGGCATAGCTCTCTCCATAGCTCGTTGCACGACTTTGAGCTTACTAATGAAGCCAACAGTAAAGAGACCACGTTTCAGTTCCATATGCCATCACTGGCAACACACACTGATTAAAAACCTTTGTTTTCAGGCTCTGCTGTATTTTAACCATTATAGTGTTTATCCAAAATTCACGTCATGGTATGGTACTAAGTATATACTGGCTGCTTTGTGTGGCGCCACTTTACAACAGGCTCCCAAGTGGACTGCCAGAATACACTGTTTAGTGATCGACAGATTGATCAGCACCAGCTGCATGCTCTCATCATCCCCAACCGGAAAACGTCCACTGCTGAACATAGGCCTCGATTGCCATAATCACCACGCTTGGCAGGCGGCTTGGTAAGCGCAGAATATTTTAATGTAGGTACCTATGGTCTACCCAGAAGTATGCTCTACTGCTCATTCCCTGGGACCAGTAATTCAATAAAAATATTTCATTGAACTAGTGTGTTTAAAAAATCTCAGTAGTTTAATCAATACCAAACTATAATAATACTTAATTGAACTACTGTGAATAGACGAATATTCCCATAGCACATAGCTTATACCTTATTCTAAATATTTTAAGTTCAGGAAGTTCTGTATATCGGTACCTAAAGGTATACCTGTGCTGGAACTGGTACTTAGATTCCATTCTATGTTCTGGCAATTTCAAATGCAATCGTAGGTAAATATGGATGCTATCTTCGGGTCTTACCATCTTACTATCACTTACCTCGGTACATCTCTGTACTATTAGTACAGAGAATAACGTCGAAGAAAGCGTGCCGCGCCGCATGGTCGGCATTTCGCTCGGCATTGAAAAGACTGCGCCTGCCCTAGTATGACTGCCGATCCTATTGAATACTCGAATGCATCATCGCATGTAAAACAAACAGAACAGCGGCGGCGTATTGGAGGCCTAGGTATTCAATAGAGCACTGCTTATCTGCTGGTATTTTGGAGTTCCGTTGTATAACCACAGAATATCGGTATAACAGTACCTATATACCTACTTAGGTATAATAGTCTAACAAAAGCAAGGTACTATTACATAATGTTATTACCATTATTACCTTATTATTATACCGTTCTATCACTGAGGTAATAAGCTAGACCTAACCTTTGTTGATACCAACCTTTTAAGATAAATACAAAGACTTTCTTGTAATAGGGGGAATTCTGTGGATAAATAATGGTTTTGTCACAAGTCACAACAAGTCATTCATTTTGTCATTTAAAAATTCATTACAAGTTCAGAATTATTGGGTGTGAAAATGTTCAAAATGAACTAAATTTTAGAGTTTTGGACAAAAATATTATGAGAAAAAGGTAAATTCAAAAGTAAAGTAAAAACTAATTTATAAAAGCAACTAGGTAAATATGATTTTCCAACACTTTCACAAATGCGAGGGTTGTTTTAAACCCACGAAGAAGCGGCTTGGAAGCTTGCAGTCCAAGGATGAATACGAATGCTATGGAGAGAGCTACATAAAGTGTTTCTGGGGGCTTTGTGATCAGCAGAAGTCTGTGGAGGCTTTTGCTATAAAATCCGACGGGCCTGGTAAATATCAGTACTTTTTCATTGACGTTTAAATCTAGGAGGAATCAATTACCGGACGGGTTGTACAACTCGAATTCAGCCAAAGCTTTAAGGTATTAATATGCTCACTTTGTCATTCCTCGGTCTGAGCTTTGTACCTACAGCGCAAGGAATTTGATTTGCTTTAGACAGTATTGAGCGTGTGGCGATAACAGATGGAGAAGAAAAGTTCTCGAGTGGCGACCACGAACCATAATGGAACTCGCACGGCGCCATACAACGGAAGAGACTGTAAGAGGTGAGAGCATGGATGAAATAAAAAAAGGATTGAATTTTGATTGACATCGAACTGAAGCCCAAAATGGCGGTTTATTCCTAACCTAACCCGAAAACCTAACCCGGTAGCGGGTTAGGTTAGGAACAGCAAAATAAATATTATTTTCATTCCTAACGTAACCCTCTATTGAACCTAACCCGAAATGATATTCCTAACCTAACCCGCAAGCAGGTTAGGTTAGGAACGGCAAATAAATTTATTATTTTCGTTCCTAACGTAACCCTCTTTTAAACCTAACCCGAAATGATGAAGCTACTAGTTTGACCTGGAACCAGGTTTAGTTGAACAGCAAAAATTAAAGCGTATTCAGATTTTAAAAAAGCGTAGGTGGTAGCTTCCTTTTTCCTTACCCTAACGATAAACAACAGGAATTAAATAATATTTATTATACATGGTCCACCTCATTTTTCGGAGTTTTTTTACCCGTGTTACTACCAGTACTAATCATTATCATCGTCATCATCATCAACATCCCGAAGACGTCCGCCGCTGAACATATTCCTCTCATATTCTTCGCGGGGAGCCGATGGATGCAGGAGGCAGGTGGATAATATTTATTATATTTTGACACATGTCATTATGACATATGTTTAATTTTTGACAGATGTCCAAATTTTGACAGATGTGTAATTTTTGACGTCTTATTTTTCAATTTCAGGTCACCCACTTTACTTCATCATCATCATCATTAGCCCGTAGATGTCCACTGCTGAACATAGGCCTCCCCCAGAGAGCGCTACTTTGAGCGGCTGCCCGCCTCCTGCATCCATCGGCTCCCCGCGGTTTTCACCAGGTCGTCGGTTCACCTAGTGGGGGGTCTGCCTACGCTGCGCCTTCCGGTTTGTGGTCGCCACTCGAGAACCTCCCCATCGGTTGTCAGTTCTGCGAGCGATATGGCCTGCTCATTGCCATTTCAACTTGCTCACTTTAAGGAGCTTTATAGTCATCTGCTATCTCTCTAAAATAAGACAACCATAAAAACTTCGACATCTGTCAAAAATTTGACAGCTGTCAAAAATTCGACATCTGTCAAAAATTTGACATCTGTCAACATGGCATCCGTCAACATGACATATGTCAAAATATAATATTATCATAGGTTGCATCTGCAGCGTATTGCTACTATCTATTAGTAATACGAGAGCTATTATGACTTGTACTTATTACTACTACCGCAAGCCGCAGCGTAGGCCGCCCCCCCTCTAGGTGGATCAACGGTCTGGTGAAAACCGCGGGAGCCGATGGATGCAGGAGGCAAGCAGACGCTCAAGGTGGTGCTCTATGGGGGAGGCCTATATTCAGTAGCGGACGTCTTCGGGCTGTTGATGATAATGATTACTACTGATACTGGACGAGTACCTGTAGTAATCATCATCATGTCCACCTACAAGAGTACCTACTTTTGTAGATGGACCATGGGCAATAGATATTTAATATTAATTCCTGTTTATCGTTAGGGTCAACCAAGGGCAAGAAAAAGTATGCTCGTGGTCTACCTTGGTGAACCGAGTAGGTGGACCAAGGGCACTGCCCAGAAAAAAGGTACCCTATTACCTACGCTTTCCTAAAAGCTAATTCCGCTTCCCTTTTTCTGTTCCCAACTAAACCTGGTTTCGGGTCACGTTAGCTAGATAATTTCGGGTCAGGCTTAGACGAGGGTTACGTTAGTAATGAAAATAATCAATTTTTTGTCGTTCCTAACCTAACCTGCATCTTGTCCGATTTGCGGGTCAGGTTAGGAATGATTCGCTACGGTATTTCGGGTTAGGTTCACAAGAGGGTTAGGTTAGGAATGAAAATAATATTTATTTTGCTGTTCCTAACCTAACCCGCCACCGGGTTAGGTTTTCGGGTTAGGTTAGGAATAAACCAAAATGGCGGACATATTACATATGTGTGTCAGGTGATAGTAGGGCGACCGGCTGCATATGATGTGAGTGTGTGCGTGTTTCGCTCGTACGTACGAAGCGTTCCGACTTCCTAAGGGTGCTTCAGTTTCGGATCAGTCGGGATTTCCTCCTTCTTTTTTTAATAGCTTCATGGGTAGTGAGAGTACCCGTGTCCGCACGGTCAGTTGTATGGTGCGTCGGGTGCGTCATAGTTAACTTTCGAATAATGTATACAGGCTTCGTAAATTCATTTTTTGAGCAAATGTGTTGAAAAAATATTAACTAACTATTGCCCGCGAGTTTTTAATCGCGTCGTAGCAGATTTTTCCAATTTTTTATATATTACACTCTTATGCGAATTATGGGTAAAAATTTGAAGTCTGTTTATGTGGTTTTTACGCTATAACTGATTTGGATGCACTTACACATGGATTGCTGATATTACCAGTATCAAAACTACAATTTATTTTTGTTTCAGTTGTGACAGAACAGCCGAGAAGACAAGCATTTTCTTACAAACGGAACATGAAGACTTGAATTTTAGTGAAACAAGAAACTTATAAATATAGCAACAATATATTATCATTCTTCAATAAAATGTGAATCAGTCAGACTCTTCTGTTTATCATATAATACTTGTCTTACATTTATGTTGATTCTAGCTTGTGCAATGTAGTTCTGGAACTTTCTCCACTCAGTGTTGTCAGTGTTCCGATTCATATATTCAACAATCTCTTTTGGATTTGATATGTATTTAAAGTATGGGATACTTTCTACAGTTTGTAGTTCTTCGTTCCATGGGGATGTTTCACAGGGTAAGATTTTTGGTACAGCATGGTAGCAAAGTCTAGCTTCCTTCGACATGATGACCACATCTCCGCTGGAGAGTAGTATTGGTGAAGGTTCTATGGATTTTTCTCTGCCTCCAAGAAGGAATATTGCTGATTGACCAAAACTGGGAATGATAGAATAAATGGCTTAATTCCTATTTTGATATGTTAGATCTTTCATCTGTTCTAATCAAATAGATTTTTATGTATATTATGTTTTTCTTTTTTTTATAATTTATAGGCATAGCATTCGACGACTGCCTCACCTGATGGTAAGTGATAATGGGGCCTACAATGTTGCATGCTTGCCTAGAAGATACCTGTTCTGCTCTTGACTTTAAATACCCAGGTTATAGCTAGATGGAAACAAGGTCGATGACAAGTTATTCCACTCATTTGCTATTTGTACTATGAAGTTTGATGCAAAACGCTTAGTGTGGGCTGTAAGAGTATTAACGATATAAGGATGCCGAGTTTCTGTGCGCCTTGTAGTCCGATGAAAGAATGGAGATGAGGGAATTAATTCGTGTAATTACATTGCACACTCGCCAAAATGCAGCCTATAAAATACCGATAAGCTGGCAACTTTTTGTCAGTGCCTCAAGCTCTGGAGCTTAGCTTCGACCAACGCATTGTTACCAATGAACCTTTTGGCTTGTTTATGAAGATTTAGAGTCCAAGGCTTCGAACTGGTATTTAGCCAAACCATCTCAGAGATGGCTGCAGTATTCCATGCAGGATTTGACTTGGTAAATGATGTCAGGTGAAATGCTCCCTGCCTGATATTTGCTGAGTGACTTGAATACTACAGATGTATACTTGACTATCATTTGAGTAAAACCTTGATGGTAGCGACAATGTGGTTAACGATGGAACATGCTTGCATAGAAGATACCCACCGGTTCATTATAGCCATAACTCTCAGATACTTTAGTTTCTAATTTGTTTATAGTAGCAAGCAGAGAATTACCTAAATGAAAACAGAGGTGCTTCCAAATTCACTTCAGAGTGATCAGTATGTGCTGAAAGTGTTGAGTTCATATGATAATAGTTTACAATCGCCGCTTCTGCTTTAAACTTTTTATGGCCCAAGTACTGTGCCATCACATCGGAGAGCTCAGCCAGATCTTCTGGAAAGATATTCTTGTCTTTTTCACTGTATACCTAAAACATTGAAAATGAGGTTATGTAAAAAACTAAGTACTAAGGCATAAATACATTTTGTTATTAGCTAATTTAGAACAAGAAACATAACATTCTACTATTGCAACAATATCAAGCTTAAACATGCAGTATTAGAATAAGCCCGAAACTGATTTGTTAAAAGGCAAGGACAAAACAGAAAACAATATTAACATTGTACTTTAGTGTCCCAGTTGTGATGGTATCCTAAGGTAGTCCATCGCAGTTTCTTCTGTAACTGCCCATTGCATTTGCCACCATCAAAGCATTCAGCCCACCAGTTTTTTGTTTCTAAATCAATATCAATATTTAATTTATTTGGTTTTCTAGGATATTCTTCCAAACATTTCCTTATCCAATATCTTTGTCCCAGAGACGTAAATGGATTTTTTATTAGAAACAAACCAGGGTGTTGGGTGAATGAATAAAGGTTCCATTCTGACACCTTTCGTAGGCCTAAGCTGTCTAATCTGCAATCTTCTTTAATGTTAGCTGGTGAGATGCTTGATATCTGAAATTACAATATTACCATCAATATAGGTGCTCCCTTTTAATTTACAATCCTACATGAAAATAAACCACTTGAAGAAACAGAGGCCTGCTTTGTTCTAACTTTTTATTGTTCTAACTTATTATAACTAGTAGTACTAAGAGCATTTTAAATGCTCTAAGCTAGTAGTAGTATATCTACTATCTACTCTACTCTCCAAATTATATTTTGCTCTATGTATTTACGTTCACCTACAAATTTTAAAAACTAAACAATATAATAATTATTATAATTAGGACTAATGAAATAAAATGAACCTTACCTTATCATTGCTACATTCTACAGATAACACGTTAGATAAAGAAGGTTTCAGCTTATTACATTTATAATACTTAAACATTTTCATAAATAAATCATCCCCTTTGCTTACACTACCGTATTGCTCCATCTCTCATCATCACTTTAGCAAACTTTCATGATATTTATTTAATTTAATGATCTTGGTTTTTCTCTTTCTTTGTTGGTTCTTCTTCTTCTTTTTCTTTAATGACTTTCTATCGCTTTTTTGCAATAATTCTGCCAATGTCAAGTGAGTATAATTTGTAGTTATGTCAAGTCAAAGTCATATTTTGTCAGTCAAAACGCCAACAGTAAAATGGCGGATATTTTACTGAAGGCTCTAAAAAAGGCCGTTGAAGCAAAAACGAAAATGCATGGTTTTATGATCCTGAAACCATTTGCCAACACTCGTGCACGTTCACGAACACTTAACGGATAATAATCCACACTTATTACACATTAAAGTTCAAGATACACTAGTTTTGAAAAATAAATTCAAAATTCACAACCGCCATTGTCGGATTTTCTTCAAAGACCCCAGGCACGTCAATCTTAGTTCTACGGACCGAGTAACTCGAAGTATACAACACGAATAAATTGAAAAGCACATTGGGTTAAAGCACTATAGAATATACCTAATGAGCTTTAATTTTGCAGTGTTAATCTTGCTAGTTTTTTTAACTTGCGGTACTAGATGGCAGAGATCATAAAGAATAGAAATAGTTCTACAAGGTATGAATTTAATTTGATATCATGTATATGTAACATCCATGTCTAGTTAAGTTGAATCTTGATTAAATCTATAAATGTAATTACTTCATTCATAATCATTACTTAGTGTTACACAAACACTTTATTGTATTACTTTTTATTCGGTAATAAATAAATGAAAATAGATTAAATACATGTTTTTTATTTTTAAAGTACTAACTAGTACCTATATATGTAGGCAAGTATAGCTATAGATGAAATTATATATATTCATAATACGTTGCATACTTTCGGCACCAGGTGGCGCTACGTATACCCACAGACCAACGATGTTACCCATTTAGACACCGAAGATTGGCCTCTATTTCTATATATACCAATGTACTCTGTGAAAGACCCTTTGTTGGTTGAATGAAACACTCAGCCGGCCCCCCTATCACGGACGGGTTTTCGGCGCTGCGGCAGACCTGCTGGAGCGAGTCTGACGGTCAAGTGCTGTCAAAATGAGTGATTTACGATCACGAAGGATCCAAAATGGCGGATCAACGCTCTACTCACGCTAACTTGACGACATTCAAACGGAAGGGAAGATTTTTATAGAAGTTTAGTATGACCATCTGTAAATCTCAGATTCTGCTATAAATTAAATAGGCAAAAAATTTGTGGAGTATGTTCTTTTTAGGGTTCCGTACTCAAAGGGTCAAACTGACCCTATTAATAAGGCTCCACTGTCCGTCTGTCTATGTCTATCTGTCTGTCTCTGTCTGCCCGTCTGCAGGCCGTATCTCATAAACAGTGATAGTTAGACAGTTGAAATTTTCACAGATGATGTATTTCTGTTGCTGCTATAACAAGTAACAGGTACTAAAAAACAGAATTAAATCAATAGTAAAGAGGGCTCCCATACAAAAAACGTGATTTTTTTGCTCGTTTTTACTGATAATAAATAGTACGGAACCCCTCGTAGGTGAATCCGACTTGCACTCTGCTGATTTTTTTGTTAGTTGTAATTGTTTAGTATTCAACAATACTAAACTATCTGTCTCAGTCTAGCGACCTTCCGTAAAACACACATTGTGCTACATTAATATAAGTTTGAAAAAATTGCAAATCTATTGCAAGTGGTTTGATAAGTGTAGCAAAGTGACAATAATTTTATACTATTAAAGTTATAAACTATTTTATGTTTAAATTAGGACACCTATAGATAAAATCCTTAACAGTATTATTACAAAAACATTTTAAGGAATAGGCTTATTGATCAATATCTATTAGTTGTAAATATAATTGAAAAATATTACGGACAATAAGTATTTCAGGCTGTAGTTGATCAAATTTCATTTGAATATGATGATGACACTCAATGCTAAAAAGACAAAAATGTCTGAGCCTATAAACGAAAAAAAGTAAAGAAAAAGATTTGATGTGAATGTTACATTATAGACATTGACACATTGAGTAACTTTTTTATAATATAGGTACAGGCAATGACTCTAAATTATTGTAAACTAAGTTCATCAGTCGCGGGAAATACCATCATCATCATCATCATCATCATCATCAATAGCCTGATGACATATGACACCCACTGCTAAACAAAGGCCTCCCCACAGAACGCTACTTTGAGCGGCCACATGCTCCTCCATCCTGTGCTTGTCATGAGGGGTGGGGGATTTGCTATGATCACGCTTGCTTCCCAGGCGTATTGGTTATCGCAATAGATTATAATGATGACAACCGAGAAGAAATCTGCAGCCCATTTCCTGGGTATTCCCTTAGCCGACTTCTACGGCTTCCACGAAGAGATGGAATGGTCCTATTTGTAACAGTGACCTCACAGGGGCACAGTCTAAATTTGAGAATCAAATCTGCCAAGATGGCAGAAATTTGCCAAAAACGATCACACATTTTGATAGAATTAGGTCTAAAAAAGGATGACCAGGGGGTCTAGCAAAGATACCAACCACTAACGCTAACGCCTCACGTTAACTCCAAAATGTATTGAAATGACATTCGCTATGGAAAAGAAAGCGATTTCCAAAATGTCATTACAGTACATTTTTGGAGTTAGCGTGAGGCGTTAGCGTTAGTGGTTGGTATCTTTTCTAGACCCCCAATTCACGTCCGTGATTCCAATTTAGATATAATACGTCACTTCCGGATAACGTCGGCGGCAAAACACTGATTCGCCATTGAGCGGAGCACCAATAAGAAGGCGTAGCGGCGCATGTCAAAGATCTCTGCAACCAATTGTATGGATTCTTGGAGTAATATGAACCAATCATAGTTGCTTTTGTCTATGTCGCGGTTGACTCGGACGTTTTCGCAATCTTGGCTCATCCGTAATTCCAATTTTGCTGTTAACGTTAGTTTAGCTCAACCAAAGGGAAACGTGATTTTATCAAAATCGGGGTGCAGGGACCTATGTAATAGGGGGAATTCTGTGGGTGCAGGTCAGATTATGGCAAATTCTGTAGTAATAAACTCGTCTATCCATAAACTGAACGTTGTGTTTATTTAGATTACTATTAAGCAAATACATTAAACATTAATGGCCATACATGGGTATTGGCACAGACTACTAAGAGATACGGTATTGGATTGGCTTAATATTAAATAATTTACGTAATTCGTATCAGTGTTGCCAACTTAATTTTTTTGGGAATCGTACCTTGACGTGAAAAGATCGTAATTTCCTACAATTTCCTGAAAAAAAAATAGTACGCGAAGAAATTTCAATGAAAAATGCGAAATTATTTAAATAATTAGTAATTAGTTATTATAAGTGCATTAGTAGTATTTATTTTATTATTTAGTTACGTTGATTCAATATTTTAGGGTCCACAATAATTCACATTTGGCATTTCATGATTATTATATTTGTTTGATAACGGACAGCATTTTAGATACATACGTCGAGCAATTTTCTCTGGTTACCAGACTCCGGCCACATTTCATAATGATGATGAGAATTCCACACGGAACGCAAAAAAAATGAGTAGGTACGTATTTTAATTAAAAAACCGACAAGCGTAAGAATGGAAATAAAATTGAAACATGCGTAGTGTAAAATTATGTGGATAGCAACTACTTTAATAAATAAAATGAGTAAGACGATTAGGTTTTTTCGTGTAATGGTTTGGTTTATAGCTGTTTCGGCTCTGTCGTTATTGACTTTTGGGCAAAATTAACTTAATTTATTTATTTTAGTTACGTAGATTACAAGCTTTGAAAAGGTTGTATGTTTTGCGTACGATTCCGGATTCACGATCGTACATCGTACCAGAGTCAAAAAGATCGTATAAATACGATTTAAATCGTACGGTAGGCAACACTGATTCGTATGTAAATAGTAAAGTCAAGTAAAGTATAGTCTGTCCACATAGCCACAGACTACTAAGAGATACCACACATAGCACATAGTATTCGTAAATAGCAAAGTACTCTGTGATAGTGTTCTGTGCTGTCCACAGACTAGGAAGGGGTAGGGGATACTACATACTAAGTATTTTCTGTCTTACCAAGTTATCTGTGAACTGAAGAGCGTCGCTGCGTTCGCACCAGTGCTGCCATTTTATGAATAATTGTCGAATATGGCGGGTTTCTACAGTACATCTATTAACATCGTTGGAAGTGTTATAGTAGTGTAGTAGACTTTTTAAGTCTGCACATGATTTCTCTTTAGAGTTATCTATTAATGTCTGTTCTAGGTGTCAATACTCAAACTATCGACTATAATGGAAAAATATTTACGACCGAATTTTCTGGACCTTGATCCATCTTCTCCGACGGCGGCCCAAAAATGGAACCACTGGGTTTCTACGTTCAAAAATTTCTTAACGGCAACCGAAGGCGATGAACGTATGTATGAAAAAATTAAATTGCAACTATTAATCAACCATGTGGCACCAAAGGTATTTGAACACATTAGTGAATGTAAGAGCTACGAAGTTGCAATAGATACCCTTACCAAGATATTTATTAAACCCAAAAATGAGATATATGCCCGATACATTTTAGCCACTCGTAAACAACAAAGTCATGAAGATGTACATCAGTATTTACAGCAACTCAAACTTTTAAGTAGGAACTGTCAATTTAAAGCAGTCGACGCTGAAAGTAACAGAAACAATTTTATTAGAGATGCTTTCATAGCCGGCATGATATCCAACAAAATTAGAGAGATATTACTAGAAAATGTAAAGCTAAATTTAGAGGAGGCTTTCAATCAAGCACAATCCATGGAAAGAGCAGCAAACAATGCACAAACTTTTAATTTATCTAGCGAAAAATTAGTCATGGCAGTAACGAAAACTACAAATAGTTCAAAGACAAACTCTGATGAGAAATCTTCACACATTTTTCAAACAAGGCAATGCTTTTTCTGTAGAGATAAAGTTCACCGCCGTCAAAACTGTCCAGCACTAAATACAACTTGTCAGATTTGTCAAAAGATAGGCCACTTCGCAAACGTTTGCAGGAGCCCCAAGACCACCCTAAACGCTGCTGTTGAGGATCCACCGCAAAACTGTTTGAATGGAGTTGTAATAACTGCGGCTGCTCCCACGTGTCTAAAAAAGTCAGTTGTCACTATAACAGTCAACGGTAAAAGAGCAAATGCGTTAGTTGACTCGGGAAGCTCAAAAAGTTTTATCAATCATGATTACTTTGTAAATTGCTCTTTCACAAAGGTAGACTGCAATGAATCTATAACAATGGCACAGACAACACACACAGTACATTGTGAAGGAGTTCTGGAAGCGACAATCATATTAAATGATAATATTTACAAGAGCGTCCCACTTTTTATAGTAAAGCATCTTTGCGCAGATGTGATTATCGGACATGACATATTAGACGAACACTCAAAATTAGAAATTTCTTTCGGTGGGATGACAGAACCACTCCAAGTATGTAGCGTCCTTGCTTTATCGGTACCGCCGGTACCTCTATCTATACATATTGACGGGCCCGATAGCTCAGTTGGTAGTATCCTGCCTTCTGAAGAGAGGGCTGTGGGTTCGATTCCTACCCAGTACAAACATTTGTGTGATGAACATAGGTGTTTGTTCTGCGTCTGGGTGTTATATTGTATTCTATGTATGTATTTACAAACAAAAAAGTATATAAGTACTGATTCAGTTATCTAGTTCCCATAGTACAAGCTATGCTTAGTTTGGGGCTAGATGGCGCTGTGTGAAATGTAAAAAAAAAAAAAAAATAATAATAAAACTGTAGAGATAAAAAAACTGTAAATGCAAGATATCGAAAAAAAAATGACACAGGTTGGCTTGAAATTTTTCACTGATCACGTTAAGCTACTTTTTAGACATTTTGTCTGTTTGTTTGTTTGTTTGTTTGTTACGGCACAAGTCCGAAAATACTGAACGGATTTTCATGCGGTTTTCACTAATAAGCTTAGAAAAACCCGGCGCAAAACATAGGATATATTAAATTTTATATATCGTTAATTTTTTTTTGGTGAAAATGATTAAGATTTCATTATGAAACGGAACGGGATTTTAACAAGATGGCCGCTTCAAGGCCTCAAGATAAGTTTTTTGTCTTATATTTTGGCTCCACACATACTGTAGGTATTTAGCCAGTGCCAAAAGGTAAGTTATATTTTGGCTACTAACGATAGATGAAAGAAAAATAATTTTACTCTGCTACACTGCTACTGACGGTAATTTTATCTCGGGTTTATCCGGATGCACAGATTAAAGAAAAAAACTCTGTTACTATTATGGCACGGCTTCATATACGCCCGAACCTTCGCTGTTGAGTTGGCGCGCATAAACATCTCTGTTGACTATCCTCGATGTTTTTGTAGCGCCCCAACCTGGACACAGTCAATTTGTTTGCCTGCTGCGCGACCGACGTGGGCTAAATAAATGGAGGAAGCAGTAGCGTTATATTGCATGTCGGCGAATAAATATGTTTTACAAACTGTGAGAGTATAATTTGTGATTACAAAAATAAATTGTAATAGTTTTAATTTATAATTCCTTATCAATATGAAGTAAAATCATTTCTTTTTATTTGTCTGTTTATCTGTCCCTTTGAATACGGACCACGGTTATTATAGTGGCAACAAAAATATATCATCTGTGAAAAATTCAACAGTCTAACTATCACGATTCATGAGTACATCCTGGTGGACAGACCGACAGACAGACGGACAGCGGAGGTTTAGTAATAAGGATTTACTCTTTAAGTACGGAACTCCTATATTTTTGTATTTCATTCTGAACAATCCCCACTGCACTAAGCAATAAGGAAGTAATTTAATGCATGTTTTACAATAGTAAATAACAATTGGTGCGCCTGCATTACCGGCAGTGTATCACACATTTCGGGCTACGGTGAAATACAACGCGCGATAACTTCGTCTGCGCTCGATGCAATGCAGATTAAAGAAAAACAATGTGTTCATTATGTAAGTACCTATACCCAAAAAATCATATGTATTTACATATATATAAGTTTTTTCGTTAATCTGTGGTCTAAACTAAAAAAAGAGGATAGGTATGAGAACCTTCTTGAATATGAGCGAGACACAGAGAACAAAGAATTTAGAAAACTAAAAACTTCTTAGACATTTTTTATAAGTTTTAAGGCTTCACGCGATATCATATTTAGCCAATATTGAAACATAACTACATTATTATTCATGTTTTCGATTTATTGGGTTCTGGAGAGGGCAAAATTCTTTATTGGCGATCTGGTATTACGTATTAGTTTTCAAAAATCTACTACGCGTTACCATTCGAAATAAGTATTTAAATTGTATTTATAGTACCTATAGCTTAACCTTTAGTAGTAACATATTCAGTAATTTGTGCCTATTGACCCTTGCTTTTGCTACGCATTGTAAACCGTTTTTTATTTTGGCATTAGACAAAATTTGTATTTAGCCAATGATAGGAAGTATTTTATGAAAACTGTTTAAAAGGCTACCCTTTTACTACTTAGACTTTTTATAATTATTCATAAGGCTTCACACGATTATCATACTTAGCCAACATTGAAGCTTACATTTTTATTCAAGTTTTCGATTTATAGGGTTTTGGCGGGAGTAATGTTCTTTATTGGCGATCTGGTAAAATGTATTATTTACATGAACTTACTACACGTTACCATTCTAATTAGGTAGATAAAATTATTTTTGCGCTACTGCTACATTCTTGATCAACCCCAAGGAAGTTTTAAGGTACCTGGGGGTCTAGCAAAGAAACCAACCACTAACGCTAACGCCAAACGCTAACTCCAAAATGTACTAGGATGACATTTCGGAAATCGCTTACTTTTCCATAGCAAATGTCATTAATACAGTTTTGAAGTTAGCGTTTGGCGTTAGCGTTAGTGGTTGGTATCTTTGCTAGACCCCCTGTAGTACTTATAGCTACTAAAGTTATAGACCCTTACCATTGCTACGCATTTTAAAACCTTTTTTATT
The DNA here is from genome assembly GCA_963580505.1 of Ennomos erosarius. Taxonomy (NCBI): domain Eukaryota; kingdom Metazoa; phylum Arthropoda; class Insecta; order Lepidoptera; family Geometridae; genus Ennomos; species Ennomos erosarius. The sequence goes on along the minus strand of OY756992.1, from coordinate 7,780,860 downwards.
TTGGCATTAAAGTAAGACGGAGTGCTTGCTATTATTTGTAAGCCAATGATACGAAATATTTTATGAAAAATGTTTAAAAAGGGTATGTACTTAGATATAATAATATGTAGGTATTCATTATGGCAATTGTATCCTCGAATTAACAACAACATCGCGCGTAAAGTTCGTTTTTGACTGTTTTGATTTGTTCTTCTTCTTCTTCTTCTTGCATGTTGATATATGTTTTTAATAGTTAAAATATTTTAGATCTGTGGGCTTTTAAATAAACCACGGGAGTAAAAATGATTGATTACTCGGTTACTTCAAGAAGGTTATAGTTTTTTTTTTTTTTTTTTTTTTAATTCCTCGTCGGAGGAATAATGGCGTCGCACGACTTGTGCATTTGCCAGTGTCTGTTTCCTGCTGTGTTTTTCTGTGTATTTTCTTCAAGCCAATATTTATTTTGTCATCGTATCGTAGCTAGGGAGTGGCTCCCTAATTATAGCAAGATCCAAGATGTAACTTCTTGACAACTTCTTGATGTTAGTTTAGATGGGTATGTATTTTGGAAGTTGTGGTCTTTTTTTTTTTATTAAAACGGGGAAACGGATTTTTTTTATTTACAAAATATTTACAAGAAAAAGGTTATAGTTATAAGTAGGTAATTAACTATCTTTGGGTGTAAGTAATAATTATTTAATGACGATTTAACTTATTTCCTCACTTTCAGGTATGTTGAAAGTGCAGTGGGAATGAGACAGCGTGGAAAATAGTGGACATAATAATAATTATAACTGTCGATTCTTTAAGGAGTGGTGATTTAGTATTTGTAATTCCTAATTAGTATTAAGAAAATTAATTATGTACGCGTCGTACAGGTAAATGCATATCTCCAGCAATTTATAAACTTATTATTGACACTGGCTATGTGTTAGGTACTCAATTCGTATGAAACCAAACTTAAGAAGGTAAAAAAATGTGGTAAATGGAACAAAAAGCGCGCGGATGATAATTATGTAAAACTGAGCAAAACAGGATCACTGTGTGTGATTCTTCCATATTTTTCTAAACTGTACCTGCCTGCTTAGGTACCTAACTACTACCTAAACAAAACTTACTGAAACTTCTGTTAAATTTCTGAGTGAAGTGATGATGATTTCTTTTTGTTGTAATATGAAGAGGTACCTACTTATAAAATTGTAGTTTTTTGTTTGAAACTTCTTTTACTGTTATAAATCTATATTAGACTCAAAACATTTAATTTTAGGTAATGGCTTAAATAGCTTCCACTCACGGCTATGCTTGCGTTATACCTATACCTATGCTAATACAGGTTACTGTAGTCAACTTCGAAAAGATTTAGTGGATTTTGTTGTTTGGTATGAAATGCATGATCTATTATTATTAGACTATAACGTAAAAATAACATAACAAGCGTGCGAAGCCACGGGCAAACGCTAGTTTTCAAATAAAACGCCAAATTTTATGCCGATTGCGGTGAAGTCACGAAAATACAGCAGTGACGATATAAAATTCATAGATGATGAAATCAAACAACTTCTATCTGACGGAGTCATAGAAGAAAGTAGATCTCCTTGGCGAGCACAAGTGCTTGTTACTAAAAACGAAAATCACCGAAAAAGATTAGTCATAGATTATTCTCAAACTATCAACAAATACACTGATCTAGATTCATATCCTTTACCAAATATAGAAGGAACGGTTAATGAAGTTGCAAAATATGACATATACTCAAAAATCGATCTGAAAAGCGCTTACCATCAGGTGCCCATCCTTGAGTCGGAAAAACAGTACACAGCATTTGAAGCATGCGGTAAGTTGTACCAATTCTGTCGCATTCTGTTTGGAGTAACAAATGGGGTAAGTTGTTTCCAAAGAGTTATGGACTGGCTTATACAAGAAGAACATTTGAATGACACTTTTAACTAGCTTGATGACGTCACCGTCTGCGGCAGGGATAAACCCGAGCATGACAAGAATCTACAAAAATTCATGAATGCTGTCGATAAATACAAACTTACTATCAACAAAGACAAATCGATATTCTCAGTGAATACTATCAATCTAATCGGATACGAAATTTCAAAAACTCTATTAAACCAGATCCAGACCGACTCCAACCTCTTATAAGTTTGCCGGTTCCGACTAATAACTCGTCATTAAAAAGAGCACTTGGCATGTTCTCACATTATTCGAAATGGATACCTAGATTCTCTGAAAGGATCCATACTCTCCCATAATACATAATGTAACATTCCCATTAAATGAGCAAGCCACGATGGCATTTAATGAACTTAAAAGCTACGTAGCAAAATCTACGATATTTGCTATAGACGACACAAAGATGTTCACAGTTGAAACAGATGCATCCGATAACGCTATAGCGGCTACATTATCTCAAGAAGGACGCCCTGTAGCCTTCTTTTCACGAACACTCTCTTTATCGGAAAAACGACATCCTGCGATTGAAAAAGAAGCCTACGCCATCGTAGAAGCCCTACGTAAGTGGCGGCATTATTTGATTGGGAGGTCTTTTCGTTTAATCACAGATCAAAGGTCAGTTTCATATATGTTTGATCGCACACATTCAAGTAAAATAAAAAATGAGAAAATAGAAAGATGGTGTTTAGAATTGTGATGTTTTAAATATGACATTGTCTACAGACCTGGTAAAGAAAATGATGCAGCTGACGCTTTATCACGTATTTGCGCCGTTGTACACTCTGAATCGAAGCTAAAAGAATTGCATAATGAATTGTGCCACCCGGGAACAACCCGAATGTTTCACTGGGTCAGAAGTAAAAACCTCCCATATTCGAAGTCAGGAAGATCACAAATACTTGCCCAGTTTGCGCAGTTGTGAAACCTAGATTTATTAAAAACTAGCTACTGCCCGCGGCGTTGCCGTGCGTGGACTACATTACTTTTCAGGTTTCGGTTTGGCTATGGCTTTATTTTTAAAAACTGATTTTCTATCAGCCACACTGAGTTTTCTGCTCGTATAATCACTTCCACGAAGTAAAAATGACATGTCTTAATCATGGATGAAATAATTAATTATAATATTTTCCAAAACAACGTAGGTACGCTAATTATTATCCTTGATATTCCTGGACCAATTTTGATGAAATCTCCACTCATGGCTACTTAACTATAGAAAAATTTTCGATGATATTTCGATAAGTATCATCGAACTCATGATTAATTAAAACCTATATTATATTAAAATCTAGGCTTTCAAAACATTTTTACAATAAGGTAAAGTCTGGGGGTCTAGCAAAGATACCAACCGCTAACGCTAACGCCAAACGCTAACTCCAAAATGTACTGAAATGACGTTTCGGAAATCGCTAACTTTTCCGTAGCGAATGTCATTTCGATACATATTTGGAGTTAGCGTGAGGCGTTAGCGTTATTGTGATCTTTGCTAGACCCCCAGGGCATTTTACATAATATGTTTCGTACACAGATTAGAGAAAAAAATCTACTTCGTATCATTCCAAAGAGTATTATTATACTTCTGTATCATTCAAAGAGTATATAATTTATTACGTAACGTAAGAGTATCATTGGTCCACTGCATTAGCCTATGGTAGTATGCATTGGCCCTCAGACCTATTAACCAAACATAAACGTCATGTAATGCCAAAAATTGGTTTAGCAATGCGTAGCAAGGGTCAAGATTATACTCCCAAGGGTAAAGCTCTAACTATCACGGTTCATGAAATACAGCCTGGTGACAGACGGACAGAAGGACAGACAGCCTGACAGACGTCGTCAGTCCGTTTTGGGTACGGAACCCTATTGCTAAGGCTCCGCTGTCCGTCTGTCCGTCTGTCACCATCAGGCTGTATCTCATGAACCGTGATAGAAAGACAGCTGAAATCTTCACAGATGATAAATAAATTTTTGTTGCCGCTATTACAAAAAATACAGAATAAAATTTTATTTTATTTTATTTTATTAATGTTTAAGAGAAACAAACAGTACAATATTTAGCTTAATTAACTAATGTTTCTTACACTTAAACCAATAAAGTCTCTACATATTAATCAAACATGAATGAAAAAAATAAGTATTTAACCCCTTAAATACTTATTCTGTATTTTAGTATTTTTTCTTTCTCATACAACAAACGTTTTTTTGCTAGTTTTTATAGATAATGATAAGGAACCCTTCGTGCGCGAGCCCAACTCGCACTTGGCCGTTTATTTCTCTAATCTGCGGGCACTTAAGTATAAGTAACATGTTTATATCTTGAATGCAATCGATTCATACTACTTACATATTATTTGATGGTATACCTATTTTGCTCCAAAAACCTCAAACAACCTGCAAGGGCTTAAATAGAAAAACTAATAATTGTTAAAGAATTCTAATAAATTGTAAAATTTCATTCCACTATTTAATGCATATTTACTACCGAAATTAACTCCTATTACTCTTTGTTCATGGCCTTACACACGTTTTTTTTTCTTTAATCTGTGTCTCCAGATGGACTTTACGTGAAACATGTGAAATATTCAATAACAACACGACGAAAAATTACTATACTTAACACTGGCTAAATACACTATGTGTGGAGCCATAATACAACATAAAAAAATTACTGTGACATAAACTAACCGTCAGTAGCCAAAAAAATTCAACATGAAGCGGCCATGTTGTATAAAATTCCGTCCGGTTTCGTAATGATATTTTAATAATTTTGACCAATTTTTTTTAATGATATTTGTATTTTAATATATCCTATGTTGTGCGCCGGTTATTTCTAAGCATATTAGTACAACCCGCATGAAAATCAGTTCAGTATCTAGGGTTTTGTTCAATAACAAACAAACAAACAAACAAACAGCTACAAATTATTGCCCCTAGATGGCGTTAGATATGATAAATTAGAAAATGTATGGAGAAGGGCTAAAAGTCTTGTAGTCCTGCATCGCGGTTACGATATTTTTTGAACAATAGAACCTATGGGATAAATTAGATTTGACATCATTATGTGTGTGTTCCGTAGCGCGCCAGAATTACACATTTATTATATGTAGGGAAGGGATAATGGTTGTTTGATAAAGGCAACCTCGCCATTTGAGAGGTTAAAATTTAAATATTGATTTCAAGGGACCTTTACCATCATCTACAACTAACAAATGTATTCTTACTATAATTGACGAATTTTCAAGATTCCCTTTTGCATTTCCATATCAAGACGTTTCTTCGGCGACTGTCATGAAACATCTGTCATCACTTTTTTGCACTTTCGGAATGCCAGCTTACATCCATTCGGATCGTGGCTCATCTTTCATGTCGAAAGAAGTCAAGGATTATTTACATAGCAGGGGAGTATCGACAAGTCGTACAACGGCTTATAACCCTCAAGGGAATGGTCAAATTTAACGTGCCAACGGAACCATCTGGAAAACAGTTCAATTGTGCCTAAAATCAAATGGCCTTGAAATTGAACATTGGGAAAAAGTATTGAACCAGGCCCTTCATGCAATAAGATCTTTGCTGTGTACGGCCACAAATAAAACTCCGCATGAACAAATGTTCACACATTATAGAAAATCTAATAATGGACATTCAGTCCCTACTTGGCTCCTTACGCCGGGACCTGTTTTCTATAAAAAATATAATAGAAACAATAAATATTCGCCGATTGTTGAAAAGGTAGAACTTTTAGAGTCTAACCCTGACTACTCATTTGTCAGATTAAGCGATGGCCGGGAAACGACAGTCTCGAATAGACATTTAGCTCCTGTTGGAATTGATACAGAAGATGATGAAGATAGAATTTCTTCACCTGAAGAAGGGGGACCAGAAACTGAGAGTGATACGTCATTCGTCTCTACAGAAACTGCTCCACCTGCAACACCACCTGAACGACGTTCTACCCGAAACCGGAGACTTCCTAATTATCTCCAAGATTATGAGTTGTCTCACTAGATTGGTGGGGGAGAATGTAGTAGACTTTTTAAGTCTACACATGAATTCTCTTTAGAGTTATCTATTAATGTCTGTTCTAGGTGTCAATACATATCGCTTCAAGTTTTTGCTGAATAAAGCCTAATATGGTTTCTAATTGATTATTGTTATTTCATAACAAGTAGGTAGGTAAAATATAATCTGTCCGCCCTGTAAGACTTTATTTATTTAATGGAAATAATGTGGTTATTTGTCATCATTAATTTTCATAAAACTTCACGCAGGTGTACAGCCAGGTACAGGTATTAGCTAATTAATAATATAAAGTATAAGACAATCCATGTAAATATTACTGGCGAACATAATACACATGATGTTGACGATGTTAATTTCACTCTGATAATAATTATTATACTTACCCCAGGCTAGCAAGGAGTAGTACCTAACTACTTCATAGTAACTTCAAAATAAATACACTAAAAATGGTAAAGGTGTCACCGTCTCATTGTAAGAACCGTTAGTTTATAAAAAAAAAACGCGGTTATTTATAAACTGTTGATTTATTTCAAACGGGCAATGTATCTCACAATAAAACGGTCGATATTTCGGTTATTTATAATTAATCGGCATCACTTCGTTCTAGCGTGGTCAAAACTAACATAACACTCCTCCTCGCTTCGCTCGTCGTCGTAACCTACTGGTTATCCACTAGTGACTTTGGGTTTGTTCACAATTAAACGCTACTAAAACCCGTTTTTTTATAAACTCACCGCTAGGCACCGACTGTTTATGAATAATCGAAATATCCCGTCGCCTAACGGCCGTGCGTCCACTGCATCGGAATTGGCGCGTACGGAGCGTACGGATTTGTTGCTTGATTTGTATGGGAGTCCGATCGGCTACCTCGAAAAAAAGAACGGGCGATTTAGGCTATTTAGGCTATTTCAGGATTACAAATTTTTACTCATTAGGCAAAATTAGGCGAATTGCGTTAGCTGTTACTGGCAACCCTGACCAAAAGTTAGCTTTTTAAACCAAGAAGTGAACTCAATAAGACATGGCTAAAGGACAAGAACAAGAATCCAAGGCCTTAAAAAAAAAGTTAGCTTTTGATTTTAGTTTAGTTTTTTAGAGCTAACTAATAGTAATTAATAGATACTGAATACTAATTAGATAATTATTATAGCTCGTAATTATTAAAAACTATACACTAAATAATCATTTAGTTATTTACCTGAGCAATCCAGAGCAATATGACCAGCACTGTAGAAACTGAGCAATCTCCTGACCACAAAACGGTTGTTGTTGACTTACACAATAAAAATACACAAAACTTTGTAACTATAATTTATCAGCTTTCTTCCTTTTTGCAGGATATAGAAGTAGAAAATGGCAAAACAAAGCTCAGAAAGTTACTCAATCAGAACTTTAGGATAGAAATGACTGACGGGAGAGTAATAATTGGCGCTTTTTTGTGCACCGACAGAGATGCTAATGTCATTCTGGGTAAGTCGACAATCTGCTGCATCTAGCTCTGAAAGATTGGCATTCCTACAGCTTTTTCAGACGGTGTAAAATAAAAGTTAAAATTGTAAAGTTGTAAAATTTTATTTGTGATGTGATACATTTTGTTACAGGTGGCTGCTCAGAGTACCTCAAAAACGCTAATGAACATGAAACAGATTCACCCCGAGTGTTAGGCCTAGCCATGGTCCCCGGTCGCCACATAGTCTCCATACATGTGGATGACACTACTCCAGCTCCAAAGTACTACAATGAATACTGAATAACAGCCTTGTGATCTTTGGTACGATCCTTTTATTTCTTTATTTCTAATAACTATCATAATAATTATTTAGCGATGGTGAAATTCTCATAGCAGGTACTTATCTGTAAAAATTGCAGTTATTTTACATAATTTCCTAGTATTAAGAAATAATTAAATAAGCACCAATATAATATTGTGAAAATAAAAGATTTTTATTCATGCTTATGTATGACATATTGAAGAGCTTGTTGCAACACATCAACTTCTAGATAAATATTTTTTGAATCATTTGCAAAAGGGTTATATTCATCTGTATTTTTATGTGCATTCTTTGATAGTAATTGCAATAGGTCTTTACATAGCATTATTACTTGATGAGTTTCATTAAATATATTAAAGAGAAAATCACAATCTAACAAACTATATAAACAAATGTTTGGGTGCACAGGTGTTTCCAAATTTTTGATACTTTTGTAGTAATAAACACACACATTTCTTACATCCTCATCTTCATCTTGTAAAAGAATTATTGCAGTTTTGAGTGAAGCTACTTTTATATCATCAGTAATTTTGTCAAAATATTTGGGTAGTTCATTATTTGCTAAAGCTGCTATATATCTCATGTCAGCATCAGTATTTTCATAATCACTCATTTTATAAACTATATATGCCAACTTCTTTTGATGTTGTTCATCAATGTCCAGAAATAAACTTGTAGCAAAAGGAATGATGTATCTGAGCTTGTAAGAAACTCCTGTCCCATACAGTTCTTTTAGAATTGTTGTAATATCTACATTTTTCAAGTCTACTGCAACTGATATCTGATATAGGATTCTCCATACTACACTGCTGTCATATTTCTTGTCCGTGGTCAATAAAATGCTTGCAATATGTCTCAATACCGGTCCTGATGTGCAATTTTCAAAATCTATCTTCCTTAGCAAAATCTCGCAATATATCTCAAACTCATTCTGATTTAAAAGCAAAGTTAAAACTTCTAATATATCCTCCCATTGACTTTTCATTATACAAATTTGAATGCATGTTTGCACCCAATTAAAGACCCCAGGTGAACTCAAATTATCTTTCAACACTGTCAAAATCTTCTCAGCATCATTAATATGAAGGCTGCTATCATCACGAAAAATGCTCACATAAAGTTCTTGTGAAATGAAGGAGTGTTTTCCCTCAATGTTTAAAATGGATGTATATTTCTTTTTTAATGCCTTTGCAGCACTGGTATTAAAATCTAATGAGTTACAATTTTTAAGACAACTCAAAAGCATTAAAGCACCATGAATAAAGTTTTCTGAACCAAAATCCATATCAATGAGAGCATCACAAATACTTTCAAATGAGAAAATATTGAATATGCACTTAGCAGTTAATCTTCTGACTGTGTGTATTGGACTATCCAATATTCTTAATAGACTAGTCAGCAGTTCTTTATCTGCTGTTATTTGCATGCGAGTATCATGTGAAAAATTATATCTTTTTGCACTACTTGAAAGCATATTTAATATAGGAACTAAATTGGAATGTGAATTAATTTTATTGGAATAGCTCTCATTCTTTAACTGTTCCGTAATGAATTTCCATAGTTTTGGAGAATGTGTCCTCAGTTCATCGCATGCTACAGTTGCAATTGTTTCATCATCTGCTCCAGATGGTTTCTTTTGCCCAATCAATCTTGGTATTAGGGCTCCATAAAGCTGAAGAGCTGCATTCCTGAAAATAAGAAATTTTTACGTTGTTCTGCCATTAACTATTGCCTATTTTGTTTTGATATTGAATTTTATAAACACTTTTTATTAAGTACCTGATTTGCCAATGAGAACTTGTGAGGTTACTAAAAGCCAACTCAGCTAATTCAGCTGAGTAGAACATCATGTCTGAAGCAAGACTACTGTCAGTAACAATTTTTGTGAGGAAATGGATAAAAATTGCTTTTGGCAAGTCCATTTGATTTTCTATATTTATTTTAAGTTCTGATGTTGGAATATCCTCAGTATTGCGACAGGTTTTGAGCAGCGTTTTCATAAAGTAATGGAACAAAGGCTAAAAAAGATGTACAATTTTTCAATTATTATGATTATAATTAAAACACAAATCACTATTATGAAATATAACTGAATAAGTTTTATTACTTTGCCTTTCCTCATGTCACTTGAAACTATTTTATGGACCATGATAGATAGCCCTGCTCCTCTTCGGGTTATTGACGCCATTTTACTAGCTTCCAGAATCAATATATCCAGTTTTGTTTTCAAGAGTGTTTGAGGTAGTTTTGATGTTGGGGAGTTTTCTGACAAACTAGTCAGAAGTTGAATTCCATACCCTAGAAATAAATAATAAATAAATGTGTGGAAATAATAACTTTGGTTTTAACAATGTGAACATTTCACACAGCACCATTTAGCCCCATAGCTTGTCCTATTGGAACCAAATAACTGATAGAATACTTAGATAATCTTTTGTTTGTAAATACATTCATAGAATACAATATCAAAAGTAACTACTTATGTCTATTTAAATAAATTTTAATCATCATCAACAGCCTGAAGACATCCACTGATGTCTGGCCCTGAACATAGGCCTCCCCCAGAGAGCGCCACCTAAAGTGGCTGCTCTCCTCTTGCACCTATCAGCTCCCACGATTTTCACCAGATTGTCAGTCCACCTAGTAGGGGGCCGCCTACGCTGCGTCAAAAAACACTTGAATAAATTAAATCCTCATATAATAATAAGCAATATAAAAACACTACAAGTTACCTAAAGGGCCGTATTACAGAACTACGCAAATTTACCTAAAGCAGCGCCTGCACCTTCTATAACTCCCTTATGTCTTGAAGTTTCCAGAACATGTGTTTCAATAGTGAGACATTTTTCACATTTTACAATATCATATTTGTGATAACTAATAAGGAGAGACGCTAAATCGCAGGATGCCTAGAATATAGATATTTCAATTAGTAAATGAAGTTAAAGATAATAATAATGTCAAATTGCCCAATAGGTTTTACCTTTACATTTAACCACAAGCAGTTCAAAACAATTTGATGTAAACCAGATATTTTGGTCTCATCTTGTTCTGTTCGGTTATATCCTGACTTTGCTATGATATCTTCAACCATATCGTTCATTTTTGAAAAATCAGAACTTGTAGAGTTTTCCTGTTCCCATGTGAATTGATTAGTAATACCTTGTAGAACATCTATTAACTCAACCATAATTCCATCTGGAATATCTAATTTATATGAATTCCTAATACAGGCTTCTAAAACAACTTGCAAAATGCTAATAAATGAATGTAGTTGTTTCCCATCTTCAATAGATTTTAGGACATCTTTTTGCAACTTATATTCACTCATCAGTTCTGTATAACCATAGTTAAATACATCTTCTAAGCTTTTAAAATCTGTTTCGTCATGTTTTTCTTTCAATAACAAATTGACAATCAATTTAAACATGCTTTGACCACAGCTTATTTCAAAGAAAAATTTACTCTTCATGCTTTGCATAGCATCTACTACTAATTGATTCATTAAATCTGTTCTTCTTATCTCTTCAGAATAGTGGTTTAGGAGCAGTTTGCCTACATTATCTCTTATGTCATCTGAGGCATCTTTTAATAAACTTACAAGTTTCAATACAGAACTTTCATTGTGAAGCATCCAACTGTCATTGCTTTTAAGAAATTCTTTTAATGATTTGCTTGTAGCTTTAATTTGGTCCTTCCTCTTTTTGGGTACCTCAGTCAGGCATTCTATTATAGTGTTGATAAGTTTGATGTTTGTGGATTTCCTTTGATAGTTCCCATTTAACTTTAAGGAACTAAGGACTAGATCCTGTAGGCATTTGCAAAAGTCAAGTAACCCTTCTGTATCAGTGTTATCTTTCAAATTTCTGAATAATATGTGCAGTTGGCCCAAAAATGTATGTAAACTTCTCAACATGTTCAATCTTAAAACTGTGCAGTCAGAATTAATATTGTTTTTTATATAATCTAGAATCATTGTATATTCCATTTGACTTGGAAGCATTTTATGCTGTGTGAGACAAACAATGTCAAATGCTAAGCTTCTAACTTTTGTGTTGTAATGTTCTATTAAACATAAAACAATTTTTTTTTTAGTGCTTGGACAACTTTCTGTTGAATTCCAACTGATATTTAAAATCCCAAGCTTAGTACCTTGCTTCATCAAACATAAAATACTGTAAAACTTCTGCTCTGTGTTTTCAACTTTTTCTAATTCATGAATTAAAATGTCCAGCAGTAAAGGGAACTTTTTAAGAGATGGCAGCAACCAGTAGTTACCAAAACTGTCTATTGCTTTACTTGAAGGTCCCTTTAGTACTTGTATAATTTTGTTTAGAAATAGTTTACACCATACATCTTCGGAATGTGTTTCTTTTAATACTGCATAGTACATATCCGCACCAGCTGGTACTAATCCAGGTTTGTATAAGCTGTTAATAAGGCCTTCTATCCAATTATAGTCAAAAATGAATTTGGATATGTTGCCTCTACAGTTGTAAACCACTTGAGAAAGCATTAAATATTTAGCTTTATTCCAATAAAAACTGTTGATTTCTTGAACAATTTTTAGATCAGCTTCATCAAGAATTGTTATAAGGGTCTGAAAAATTCCTTTATTTAGATCTCTCACTCCCATAATTGGGTTTTCCCAGTTGTGATTAACCATGTTTAGAAGCTTCATTTGATTTTCTTTACTAAAAATCACCTCCTGTAAATGTGTGCCACATACCTTCTTAAAAGAATTCATGGTTTTGAATGTTATAGAAGTAAATTGTGAATACTCATATGCCATCAGTATCAATAATTCAAAAGTGGAATTTATAATTATCGACAAAATGCCGTTTTCAGTGCTGCATGTAAGGAAGGATGATAGAAACATTCCATACATTAAAGATACTGCTTGCAAGGAACTTGTACTGTCTTTTAAATCAGAAGATCTCAGGAATATTTCTTTTTCTAAAATTTTATGAATTTTCTTAAGGTAAAATTCTTGCTTATCTGTTAATACTATCACGGAAAAGAAACCAGTAGCACAAAGCAACTGATCATCCATTCTACTGAGCCCAGTTTGTATGTGACACCACAATATTTCTGCCAGTTTGTTCCACTCCTCTATATTGTTTTCTGAAGATCTTTTACATCGCTTAGCACTAATCAGTACATCCTGAAATAAAAAAGTATAGTTTATTAGGAATAGTAAATGCCTACACAACATTTAAATCATAAACACACATAAAACGGTAGTAATATTATTGTGTTACCTTGATTGTTTGCTATGTATTACGTATTAAGTTTGTGTCAAAAACCATACACCTATTGTTTAGGTAGTACCTACCATATCAATGTAATTATATATCATTATTTATATATATAAGTACAACTATTTTATCAGTAGGTATTTACCTGAATTGTATCAAGGCTCAGATGGCTTGTATCAATACTGATGTTGGCTATCAATTTAACTAATTCTTCCATCTTCTAGGGTCCTGAAATAAAAAATGCTTCTTGTGTCTAAAAATTCATCACAAGCACTATTTCACACTCAAACTTTTTAAGTAGGTACCTACATCAATAACCATTTAGCACATAATCCGAATTAAAAATTTATTATTGAAATAAAAAGCCAATTTGTTACTTTAAATACTTTACTACATAAATACTATATTTACAAATTAATTTGAATTCATGAATTAAATTCACTGTGGATCTTTAATAGGCTCAAAACCCTCTCGCTGCATTTTTTCTTTGAAAACATTAAAGTCCCGTTTTCTATCAAAATGCGTAACCCATTGAGTTGGACAGGATGTCTCGAATATCCTTCTAAGTTCCGAACATGCCTTGGGCTTTACGGAACTATCTTTAATATTTTGATCGTCAAGGCATTCCCAATAACGGTCCCTGGAGTCCCAACAAATCTTTCTTTTTTCTCTATCAGGAAAAGACATCTTTATGTGATAGCGCCTTAGCAAAAACCTAAAACGGAAAATGAACATTTAGGCCTTTTCCTAACAGGGACGTAACTTTTTGCAATTTTTACCAATAATAGTAGATCCAGTGCCATAATTAACTTACCTAAGAACGACGGTTGGTTTCTCGAGTTTTTCCCTGTTTTCGTGTTACAATACAACCAGAAACCTGTGAAAATCAATATAATTCCGGTATATGTATAGTATTAGTATAACCTAAAAAGTTATCTTGATTCTTGTTTTTTTTTTTTCTTAAATTTTGGCTCCACACATAGTGTATTTAGCCAGTGTCAAGTATTGTAATTTTTTATCGTTATAGAATATATCACGTAAGGTCAAGTCTTAGTCATAGTCCAGTCTAAGTCAGGTAGTCGAAGTCCAGTCTAAGTCATGCTCCAGTAAAGTGTTGGGAACTTTACTAGAAGCTTCTATGGCATTTTGGAAGCAACACGAAAAACCACGTTTCACCACATTATATCACTTGCCCACACTCATGCTCGTAATTCAACACTTAATGCGTAAAATTCAACCAATTTTAAACATTAACACACTAAAAAGCACAGGGTTTGAAAAATAATACAATGCAATGAAGTGAACTTTTCCACGTTCCCACCCAAAAAAGTCTCGATTCTTGTTCTTGGTTTCGGTCACAGACTATGTAGGGGACATAGTCTGTGACCGAAACCAAGAACAAGAATCGAGACTTTTTTGGGTGGGAACGTGGAAAAGTTCACTTCATTGCATTGTATTATTTTTCAAACCCTGTGCTTTTTAGTGTGTTAATGTTTCAGTTTTTACCAATGTACTCTGTGATTCTTGGTTAGATATTTTTTCGCCGCACTTTACACTTGGCTGAGAACCATAGAGAATACAAATATTTTTTCTTCTTATATTTTGGCTCCATACGTAGTGTATTTAGCCAGTGTCTAGTAGTGTATTCTAAAACTCGATGAATATATCATCGAGTCTTAGAATATTTTACGTAGTCAAGACTTAGTCGTAGTCATAGTCCAGTCTAAGTCGGGTCATAATCCAGTCTAAGTCATGCCCTAGTAAAGTGGTGGCAACTTTACAAGAAGCTATGGAATTTTGGAAGCAACACGAAAAACCGCGTTACACCACGTTATATCACTTGACCACACTCATGCTCGTAATTCAGCATTTAATGCGTAAGACGCCACCAATTTTAATAAATAGTCAGTGGACCGACTATCTGGTGAAAACCGCTGGAAGCCGATGGATGCAGGACGCGAGTGGACGCTCAAGGTGGCGCTTTATGGGGGAGGCCTATGTTCAGCAGTGGACGTCTTCGGGCTGTTAATGATGATGATATTTTTTCTTTACTAAAAATCCTAACCGTAAGTCTAGACCAGTAGCCTAAAAATATGTTTTTTTTAACGTACACTTAGAACTAAACGCATCCTTAGGGCCGCTTGCGTAAGCGTTGACCCACCTTGCACAATATAAAATTTGAGACTAAATACGATTAAAGATCTGTCAAATTTACATAGCCAAAACAGGCGTTTAGTGCTGTCTAAATACGTTTAGCACATGTTTAGCGCCATTCTGAAATTCCAGCTGATAATCGAATATTTATTGTAGGTACCTAATATTGCAAAACGACGCGTGGTGATTTATGCTTACAGTGTTATTTACTTTTCATTTGGGAAGGAAATTATTATGAATTTGTTGGAGTTTTCAGATGATGATAAAGATATAAAATATATTTTTACATTAACTGACCTATTTCCGCACAATAACCACGACACTCAGACTAAAGAAATATAAAACGCTCGAAGTAATTTCACTCTTTTAGCCTTTTACCCATACTTTCAAGTTCAACTTCCTTGACCACGTAGGACACAAAACAACAAGATTTGATTTTAGAAAATGATGCCACTGACACCCGTGGGCCTAGCACGAAAATTTGCGCGCGCGTAAGTGTAACGTTAACGTAAGCCAGTTGTATGGCATTTGATCTGCCCCCCTATTACGATTGAGCTAGCAGTGCTGGTGACGCGCGTCTGTCGCTCAACTGCTGTCAAAATTGTATGAACTTTGACAGCAGTTGAGCGGCAGACGCAATCGTAATAGGGGGTTTTACGTTAATGCTACACTTACGCGAGCGTAAATATTCGTGCTAGGCCTACTGAATTCCTATTCTCGCAAAATTGTATCTATCCATTCAAGATAATTGTACGGGCTTGACGCTGGCTTGACGGCGGTTTGATAAACAACTTTCAATGTGCATAAAACGGAACGCGGGTACCTTCTTTACGTCTATGTTAAATGTATTTAGTTAAACAGTCTTCGAGCATGTTATGCAAGTCAATCTTAAACGCGCTTTGTCTTAAACGTATATTAGCAGTTAAATGTATTTAGCCAAGCAAAATTAAAGACGGGTTCTGATGCAAGCGGCCCTTATTTAGTACTCGAAAGTCTGATTCATCGCGCCAAAACACTTGGAAATGTAACTCA
Source organism: Ennomos erosarius (assembly GCA_963580505.1). Lineage (NCBI taxonomy): Eukaryota > Metazoa > Arthropoda > Insecta > Lepidoptera > Geometridae > Ennomos > Ennomos erosarius. The sequence continues at coordinate 7,764,683 of OY756992.1, read as the reverse complement.
GTCAAATAAACAAAAACTGTTTATTTTTTCAGTTTAATAATCAAAAAATGTATCGATACTTTTATGGTATGCATATGAGTCGGTTCGATACTTTGGTGGTATCTGAACATCCCAGAACATCCCTAGACTGAACTGATGAAGACATGTTTCACATTCACATCGCTGTCACTGTCAACTTGTCAAGTGTCATAAACTTGCGGCTTGCGCAGTGCGCACAGATTAGAGAAAAAAATACTGCGCGGTCGACTTTCGAGCATTTTACATCTATTTTTTTATCGCCTTGGTTAATAAGATAAGAGCACATAATTGCCCTATTACTAAGTCTATGGATAAGAATTAAGAACGATATAGTAATGAACAGATTAAAGGAAAAATTAGAATAACGAGTTTTTTTTTGGGAGACGTTATCTGTACAGCATTTGTGTTAATGTAACTTGCCCATGCTGGTTGGGATGATTCTTAAGGATCACTCAATAGATGGCGCTACCAACCCCGTAAGTTGGTTGTAAAGGTGAAGGAAAAATTCGGACATGACACCACTTGTCACGGTAGCTTAAGTAAAGCATATCCCAGCTTGAGGGATGGATGGATGCGGGTTCAGTCCCCGCTCGTGATTCTAATTTTTCCTTTACAAATTAATCTGTAGATTACGCTGAGCAGGCGATACTGCTATAAAAATCATAAATATTGATTTGGAAGGCGTTATCTGTACAGCATTTGTGTTGATGTAACTTGACCATGCTGGTTGGGATGATTCTTAAGAATCACTCAATAGATGGCGCTACCAACCCCGTAAGTTGATTGTAAAGGTGGAGGAAAAATTCGGACATGAGACCACTTGTCACGCTAGCTTAAGTAAAGCATATCCCGGCTTGAGGGATGGATGGATGCGGGTTCAATATGCTCGTGATTCTAGTTTTTCCTTTACAAATTAATCTGTAGATTACGCTGAGCAGGCGATACTGCTATAAAAATCATAGATATAGTAATGAGTTTTAGCGGGAACGCGGAAAAGTTCACTTCGTTTCGTTATTGCATTAATTATTTTATTTTCTCAAAACTTGTGCTTTTTTTAGTGTTTGTGTTTAAAATTGGTGACGTTTTACGCATTAAATGTTGAATTACGAGCATGAGTGTGGACAAATGATATAATGTGGTGAAACGTGGTTTTTCGTGTTGCTTCCATAATTCCATAGAAGCTTCTAGTAAAGTTGCCACCACGTTACTGAAGCATGACTTAGACTGGATTTTGACTACCTGACTTAGACTGGACTATGACTATCGTAAAATATTCTATGACGCATAGACTTCTGGATGTAATAGGGCGAATTCTGTGCTATGACGATGAAAAACTACAACACTTGAGAATGGCTAAATTCACTATGTGTGGAGCCAAAATATAAGAGAAAAAAAAACAGTAGTAATCGCTAAATTGCTAATCGCAGTCTGCATCAGTGTTGCCAACCGTACGATTTAAATCGTATTTATACGATCTTTTTGGCTCTGGTACGATTACGATCGTGAATCCGAAATCGTACGCAAAACATACGACCTTTTCAAAGCTTGTAATCTTCGTAACCAAATTAATAAATTAAGTTCATTTTGTCCAACTCAATAACGACAGTGCCGAAAGAGCTGTAAACCAAACCGTCAAACGACAAAACCTAATCGCCTTACTCATTTTATTTATTAACGTAGTTGCTATCCAAATAATTTTACACTACGCATGTGTAGGTATTTCAATTTAATTTTTCTTTCGCTTGTCAGTTTTTTTAATTAAAATGCGTACCTACTAATTTTTTTCCGTTTCGTGTGGAATTCTCATTATGAAATGATGTTGATTTTTTAGAAATAAAAATATTTATTTATTATTTATCTTAAATGCTAAAATAGCCTTTGCCCATTGTAAAACAAATATAATAATTATGAAATGCCAAATGTGTAATATTGTGGACCCTAAAATAATGAATCAACGTAACTAAATAATTAATAAATACTACTAATGCATTTATACTAATTACTAATTATTTAAATAATTTCGCATTATTCATTGAAATTTCTACGCGTACTATGTTTTTTCGGGAAGTTGTAAGAAAATACGATCTTTTCACGTCAAAGGTACGATTCCCTAAAAAATAAAGTTTGCAACACTGGTCTGCATTCTGCATCGGCAGTCGCACATAATCGCTTTTTACTTGTAGGTAGGTACTCAGATGAACTACCCGAGGTAGGTAGGTAGGTATACGTTCATAATTTATCCACTTCACAGTTAATTTAATACATTAATAGGTACGGCCACAAAAATACACAGGTTATTTTATTATTCATATATGAGTCACGCAAAGACTTTTTATCCAGACCACTAATACGAAATTAAAGCAGGGCAAAACCGTACACACCACTTTGGGTGTGATTGAGTCTCAGCTGTCAAAATCAAAATCAGTCGTTACTTGGGTGTGCTTTTGAATACATACCAAAAAAATGCCGTCTTGCGTGATAAAACTGTGTCGCAATCACTCGAGGCACGAATCACAGAAGCACACGATCACAATTCACTTGTAAGTGGCCTTAATCATGTATTTTTATAAGATTATTTTAATTATTTCTATTTGACGAAGAGTATTTCACATTTCACAATAAAAAGTTGACATGTCAAAATCAGTATTGCCACACGACATCTGAATAATTACCCGATTTCGTTTGTATAGATTTCCAACAGATCCACCCATGTCTAGCTGGGCCCTTATTCCGTATCGATCCCTTACTTCGAAACCACGCGAATTCCTTGTCTTACAAAAGAAATCTGCAAAACTCTACTCTCTATGAAACAAAAACAAAACCGCGCTAAATGAATTTGGCATTGGCGCGATTAGAACTGTCAAAAATCATATGTTTTACTGAGACGCGTTCCGAAACATCAACACATCAAAAGATTATGACCACTTATGTCAATATATTTTATTCAAAATAAAGATAACTTTAATGTAAAGCGAAGGTACATCTAACGCTGTGACACGATTTGAACAAGACACGATAACGACATGGTTTCATATCGTGTGGAATCTATGTTTCCATAGAGAATAACCGCGAAAATAATAAATTGGCGAAATAATAAATTGGATAAAAGTAGTTCGAAAAAGTCGAAATGAAGATTGGTGGAAACCTAATACTCGCTCAATAATATGTTTAGCGCATTTCTATAGTAAAGAACACACAGAACACAGAAGTGCAATTACTGATAATAGTTTTATAGTCAACTATAGGCGTTCCACGCGCCTACTTTTTTCCCATTTTTAAGGTTATTTTTTTTATCCTAAAATATGAAACATTATTTTGGTTGAGGCCCAGGGGGTCTAGCAAAGATCACAATCGCTAACGCCACACGCTAACTCCAAAAATGTATCGAAATGACATTCGCTACGGAAAAGTTAGCGATTTCCGAAATGTCATTTCAGTACATTTTGGAGTTAGCGTTAGTGGTTGATATCTTTGCTAGACCCCCTGTACCTACATAACTGTTGTTCTTTAATCCCGTTAACTTGGTAATATTGAAAAACTCGTGAGTTATTAAAAGAAATGTTGAATAAACTGCTGGTTATACTTAATTTGAATCGTTTTTATTAAAAGATTGCATGAGCTATGGTAATTAAATTTATTATTTTATATTTTTTTAATGTAGGCGTTATATAATTTTTATTATTTACATTTTAAATCTAGCTAGATTTGTATTTAGGTACCCGACTAAATCGGGTAATACTATTTATATGGTATGTTGAAAGAGGAACTGACATTAGAAGAAAAAAAAATGTGCTCTATGGTTTGATTCATGTTCAAACAAGGTTAAGTATGGAGACTTCGGTTCTGGACCTATGTAATAGGGGGAATTCTGTGGAGTCACGTTTTCAACAAACAGAGCGCCAAAAAAATCGCTTTAGCGAAGCATAATTTCACCAATGTTGGTTTTTCTCCTTTCAATATAGTAGTAATACATAGGTACTACCTAGCTAGAGCCACTATCTTGGAAAAGTCGAATTTAAATGTTGAATTATTTATTAGTTTACTTGTCCCTAAAATAATTATCACGAGTACACCAGCTTTCTTCTCAAAAATTATTCATGTTCAATATGTTTTATTACTTTACAAACGTTTTGCAACTTGTTCAAAGTAAAGAAATGGAAGTTAACCGTTGGATGACAAGTTTTTATTGACTGAACTAAATTCTTCGTCACTTTTACTCCAGCGACTTCATCGTCTTCATTTTCTTTGACGAATTCCATTAGATCGTCTGATACTTCAACTTTACACATGTTTGTGAAGTTAATCAATTGCTTGTAATTTTCAAAAGCAAATACCCCGGGTATTATTGGCACGCTTATTCCGATTTTAGAGCATTTTTCAACAAAGGTATGAAAAACCTTTGCTTCAAAAAATGCTTGCGTGATTATGAAATCTGCTCCCGCAACAATTTTTTCTTTTAGCTGTAACAATTTTTCTTCATTGCTCTTGCAAAATCCAGCTACGCCGATACAAAAGTAGGCCCCTGACATCTCTCTAATGTAGTGTATCAACTCCAGGGTACTTTTGAATTCGGACGATACGGGATCGTAGCTTTCTGTAAATAAAATAAATAAGAGAACAAAAAGCGATTGGAAGTATACTATAAGCTATATACTCCTACACTCTACAAGTCTACACTTTCCTGATTCCTCCCAATAAATATCCCAAGACACTAGTCTACTCTTGGGATATTTATTGGGTAATATGGAAATGACTGCCTAGCTATATGAAAGCTTCATATATTTATACAAAAATAAAATTCAAGTAAATGACTTTTTTTTTTAATTTTAGCTTGCCAATCCCATCATTCTATCACAAATCATTCGTTGCTTAGTTTGCTATTATTCAGTAGTGACTCTCTTCTCAATATCCCGATCCCTTTGCATTGTGCATGTCTAGCATAATGCCTATCATCATAGGTGTTGTAAATATCATCATCATTAACAGTTTGAAGACGTCCACTGCTGAACATAGGCCTCCCACAGGGAGCGCCACTCAGAGCGGCTGCTCGCCTCCTGCATCCATCGGCTCCCCGCGACTTTCACCAGGTCGTCGGTCCACCTAGTGGGGGGCCGGCCTACGCTGCGTCTTCCAGTTCGTGTTCGCCACTCGAGAACCTTTCTTCCCCATCGGTTGTCAGTTCTACGAGCGATGTGGCCTGCCCATTGCCATTTCAACTTGCTAATCCTAAGAGCTACATCGGTCACTTTAGTTCTCCTGCGGATCTCCTCATTTCGGATCTTGATCTCGCAGGGAAACACCGAGCATTGCTCTCTCCATAGCTCGTTGCGCGACTCTGAGCTTAGTAATGAGGGCAACAGTTAGAGAGCACGTCTCAGTTCCATAAGTCATCACTGGCAACACACATTGATTGAAAACTTTTGTTTTCAGGCTTTGTGGTATTTTGGTTATAAATATACTCTTTGCCTAATTATCACACTCTATGGCCTCTATAGTCTAGTCTAGCCCCTCTCTCGCCTATCTTAGATTATCTAACACATGAGCCACTGTCAGAATTCCTTTTTGGATTTTTGGATTGGATAGCGTACCTACATGTAGGTACCTATTGGTCAGAACCGCGGGATATTATGTTCAGCAGTGTACGTTTTCAGGCTGATAACGCCTACCTATGTGGTTATTATAATCCAGTGCATTACATTTTTTAAATTTCTCTTACCGCCTAATATTATAAACAAGTTGCAAATTCCCTTTTCTTGCAGCAATGTCAGCACCTTTTCCAAATAATGCTTCTTCAACAAGTCACAGGACAGATGCATTAGCACCTGCTTCTGCTTACTCCTCAAGAAACTTGCTGTCTTTAAAGACTGTATGTTCAAATCCTTACACTGGTGAGTCTTTGCATGCCAAGTTACTGCAAAAAATGTTGGATCTACTTCTAATTTTTCAATCTCTTCTGGGCTTATGTCAGGGGTCACTTCGAATGAAAATTTAAAAGCGTCGTTTTTAATTATGTCTATGATTCTCTTTGCGTCAGAGGCCATGGTTTCTAAGATTACAACTAAAATTTAGAAATTTAAGTTTATTTTTCCCTCACAAAACATACGCCTGATCACTTGTTATAAGGCACAGTTGAAGATTTTAAATCGATTCATTGAATTGATTGAAAGCGTGCGCGCGGCACTGCAGAATGAAGTGGAATGACCACTAAGTACTTGCCGTTTATAGGTTGTAAGTCGTAATGTGTTAGCGATAAGGCGAATATATCGACATTTTATTTACAAATTGGCTTTTAAGTACGTCGGATAAATGACTCCTGATATATATCGGTATAAACAATGATGTAGGTATACAAAGAGAGTCATGAATAATCCTTATCCGTATCAGTATCAGTCAACTGCATTAAAAAGATAATAATAACTACCTACTTACATACATAACTACCTTTGTTTTATAAAAACAATATAGGTACCTACTTACCTACTTAATAAATTACTTGTATACATAATATTACCTATTATAATAATTATTCCTCTAAGAAGATAAATAAGTATGTAAATGCATTATTTCACAAAGATACAGTGCTTCATTTGTGAAGTAGAAGAACAGGAGAGCTTCATATAGAAATTGTAGGAACCAATATCAGGAGGATTGTCGTTACCTATAGGCACTTATAATAATAATAATATAAATAATATAGGTATACATATATCAGAAAATTTCGAAAATAAGACAATACGACTGTTAAAGAATGACTGTATTCTGTTTTTTATAAGTACCTCGACTAACAATTAACTTTTAAACACGTAAAGACTCACAACAAAAACATGAAAGGTAAATCTTCTTCTTCTTCTCGTGTAGGCAAGTGGTCAGCCCTGGTAGGTAAATGAAACATTTGAAACCCCTTTGTCTGTACTAAAGTGTATATTTCTTATATTAACTTATTCCAAGGTGAACTTGCGTGTTGTGAAGGTCAATAATTCTACGATCGAATATTTATTTTTATTATTTAAACGTCCTACTTAACTAAATAACCGCGAATAACATATTATAAAATTGCTTGATTATTATTTATTATCGAAATATAATACAATGCCTTTATGTCTAATTGTGTAAAAGCATCCAAACACCTATTGCTATAATCGCATATAATATCTACCTATTCCAAAGAACTTAGCATGAGATAAACAATGCCCCATAATACCAATTATTTATAATGTTTATTTATTTATTTATTCTCATAACTGCTAATAATAACAGTTATTGCAGTACCGTCCTACCTAAACCATCAGGTCACAAAGTATCAAATATTATAGTATTCTCAGAAACCCAGCGATGCCTTTAGCTTCAGAGTTCTTCAAAGCAGAACACCATAGTGCTCGCACGTTATTGCTTGGCGCCAGAATATTTGACAAAGTGCACTGCACTTAGGAAAAAACTTGCAGAACAACCTAAATTATAAAACGTCGCGTCCGTAGAATTATAATACGTTACATAGGGTAGCTACATCAGCATCACACTAAATAAATTGAAACAAATAAATCACAGGCATTGCCTACCTTTGCTAAAGTTACAACGAAATATGATAAAATTCCAACCCTATTAGGTAGGTATTAATCTACGCTAGTAATAATGGTTGATTAGGTATAAGTATTTATTTCGTACGTATTTATTGTTTGGTATAAAGCTTCATTTTGCCCATTAATGATGATTTTTGAAAGTCAATTTGTAACTGTTGTATCCTATCCTACAATATTACTTAATATCTTTGCTAAATGCTGCGGTGGTGATTTATCATAAGGTATCAGTTTTTTACCTATAGGTGGTTTTTTTTCTATTTATATTGCAGTAAGTTTACAATTTTTGGTCTCAATTATTGTCTATTTAAACTATTTAAATTACTTACTCGTTAAATAAGAATTAGTATGTTACCCTTTTTATTATGAAGACATTTTAATACAAAGTGACTGAATTGAAGCATTTCAAATTCACGAAATAGTTGCAACATTATTAATATGAATTGGCAGATGCCCAAATCTTAACAATTAGCAATATTTTAGATACTACAGTTTCGTAGCCTGATATGTCTTTATTCCCTTTTATTGGGTACCCGATATGGATGCAAAATAATCTTTTGACTAATGCACGCCTTGGCACAAAACTTCTGATCTGGATAATTCAGTCTAAGTGAACGCAACGGAACCAACAATTTGGATTCACGCTTTTAAACTAAATTGTTCATTAAAGACATTAAAAAGGTGTATAAGAGTAAATTATATTGATAAATACAGCAGATATTTGATTTTTAAATATTTGAAATCATTTGATATTTGATTTATTGATTTTGCAGTAAAGAATAGAACCTTAGGTGGCGTGCTCCAAATTCGACTAAGTTGCAGGCAGTTACAATCATGTCATCATGTGAATATAAGAAACAATTAATGCCAGGTTGAGCAGTATAAATTACATGCATGACACAAACACATGTACCATGGAGTCAAGGACAAGTACCTCTGAATTGACACTGAATTCAGTCTTGTTTAAAAATAAATAGAGGTAGTATATTTACATTGGTTATAACTCTTTGTTTTGCATCATTATATTCCATTAATAAAATCAAAAATATTGATTCATTTCGTTATAAACTGCCTCAATTACTATAGGTGTGAGTTGATTCTATAAATCGAATTGTTTCTAATTACTAATGAACTTAGCCTACATTGATATTGTCGCGTCAGTTACTCTTATCATCTAAATTAATTCTAATTTAAGTCGTCAATCAATGACTTGCGGTGGTGCAGTAAATTTTACTAAATATACATGCCTACCTGCTACGTCTACATAGTTATCGTGACCTACGGACTTAGTAAAATTTGTATTAATCTATTTAAATGCGTGTCGTAACTTAATTAATTTTAATAAGATCAAAGTCTTGTTGTATCGTCAATTCTTATCATTAAGTATGTCATCAATAATAATTGTATTGTAAAAAAAGCTCATCTTTAAAAAAGCTTAGGTAATTATCATTAAATACAATAGCGACTAGGCCATTACACTAGCACCGGATTGATCAGATAAAGCTTCAACGTTAACAATAAATTATAATATGAATACAATGCTAAACGTTGCTTTGCGTAGAAAGATTTATTGGCATTTGTTTTTGTTAATATTTAATTCTCCCATAATTCAGTTTTCATATAAAATAACTTAAAAACGCGGCTTGACTTTTTCAAAATTAGACTATAAAGGGTTTTCAACAAATATAAGTTTTGACGACACCACAGAAACCTTTACGCAAGTGGTTTTTAGTTTATGTTTTTAGTCTCAGTTCTATGTATTGTATGTTATATGGACTCCATTTGTTCGGTGAGCTCCAATATGGGGCTTTCGCTGAGTGGTAACATGCCCGCTGATGGTGGTAGGCTGTGACCCTGCCAGTTGGACTGGAACAGAAATGTGCAAGTTAAGCCTGATATAAATAGTCTACTCAAAGTATATACTAAGAATAGTTTTACATGAAGGCAAAAATTCAAAAAAGTGTGTACTTATAAAGTCAGTGTGGGTCCAATAAACGGAACAAAATATGAAAAATAAAAAAAAATGTCTTTGCTTACCTTGATGACTTCATGCATAAATATGGCCGATACTTTTTTAAAGAAATGCTATATAGTGTTTTTAAGTAATATCGATCAGATTCTTTAGTATTGTATTGTGTATTCACCAAAAGTTATTATTGTTACTATTACTTATTATATCTTATCTATATCGCTATCTTTTCGATGTAATCATTAGTTGTCAACTTTTACTTGCACATGTAAATAACAGGTAGATATATATTAGATACGAAAGAACTGATATTTTCGTGGGTGAACAAAAGTATGGAAATTGATATTGGAGAAAATAAAATAAGTATATACCTATATTACCTATACAGTTTTAGTTGTTATCTAAAGTCTACTGGGCTTATTTGAGCCGTTACCTATATTTTACTGACTTGAATTTTGGTTTTGAGTCATGTCATAATATTATTTTTGTGTACCAGTATTGTGTATTTAGTTATTTACGTTTGTACTAATTATACTTTACAAATAATTGCAACAATGCATGCAACCGTGTCATCTACAAAAAAGCTATTGGCAAAATAAGGTGTCAAATAAAACAATCAACTATCAATCAACTTTACATTTACTTAGATTTAAATAAAACTTGCTTCTAAGTAAAGCTATCACATCTTACATAATTAATTACTTCATGATTAGCAAATAATAACAAAACAATATAGACTTTCACAAAGAATAAAGTACGCAAGTAGGTACTCGTAACATATAATATCTGGTAATAAATAGATACTTAAATCTAGAAAAAGTACCATGAAGAGGACTGGCGTATAAATATTTAGGAACATTATTAAGTATTGTTTGTAGCATATAATTTATATCAAATGCAAGTCATAAAAACCTATCAAATAATACAATACTTGGCAAGTAACTTTAAAAATGGAATTTCTAATTAGCATTACAGTTGTTACATTTTTTTAACGTAAGTTGTATTTATTATACATTAGGAATGAACTGTTGCATAATGTAATGAATTGAGTTGTTATAAATCAGAGTGCACTTTAAATTATTTCAGAAAATTTCTTTAGAATTTTACTATATTATTTTATAGATACTAAAATACCATGTCTAGAGTGTTCTTTATATTTAAAGTAGAAATAAATTTTAGCAAAATGAATAGGTCGAATAATGCATTTTGATAACAAGTGAATCTAATAACAAATTATTGTAAAGGTGTAAGATTTTAAAGCGCTAGTTATTGTCATGCACTCTACAAATAATTCATTGGTGAATTTACGATTATAAACATTCGCCTCACAAATACAATGACATACTACTATGAGACCAATCTTTGATCGGGCACCTCGCAGATGTGAAAACCGATAGCTGCTACAATCACGATCGGCTTTAGCACTGCGCGCCGTCCACACTACTAATTCTACGGATCTATGCTTAGCGTGGATCTACTAATTGATCTGTTGAAATACCTGGAAGCAAGGCTGCGGTTGAAAAAGGTTGGCGTTCCATTGGGCCGGCCATAGTGGCGCGTCCACTCCGGAATGGGTCGTCGCTTCGCCTTCCCCTTCACGAGCCTCTCTCCCCTCCCGTCTTCCCGCCAGTTCTGATATTTGACAAGCGCTCTGCAGGCTAGAAGGCAGGTTAGACCAATTTTCATTTCCTAATCTATCTTTATTCATTATGCTAATTTCCATTGACCCCTGGTACGCGAACTTATTTACTTCATCCTGTCCTTCTGATTTTGGTTTCGTTCTGTTAGGTCCTTCAACAATGGCCTGAAACGCGAGCAAATCTCTGTTTTCTGTTTCTGTTAATGGTAACGGTGGCAAGATTTGTTGCTGTTGCGCTATCTTGTAACTTTGTTGTCTAAGCATTTGGCGCCTGCTTAGGCCAATTTGCAACGTGTGTATGCCCATTTCGTGCGCTGTTATTGTTGGAGGTGTCATCTGTTTTTGGAGAAGCTGTCGTTTTTGTTGGAATAACCTATGTTGCATCAACTGCTGTTGTAGAGGAGGCTTGTTTCCTTGAGCAATTGTTGCTCCATGTAGTTCTGAAGGGTCTTGCAGTTGAGCCACCATTTTAGGACTTGAAGGCATCGGTGGTGAAGTACTGGAATAGTTGAAAGTTTCCGGAAGGCTGATACGCTTTGCAGTAGGGTTTTTTGTGTCCAAATAATGTGGACTAAAACTCGCCGCGAACTGGTTGTGTTGTATTTGCCTTTGTGTCATTTCCTCAGCGGGAATCGAAGATTGATATTGAGTTTTTAGTTTTTGCGCTTCTTGTTGCACCAAGTGTAGCTCTAAAACGCCTTTCGCTTTGCAGTTCTCGTTCAGTCGTTGACTATTAAAGGCTAAACTGTTTTTCTGAGAATCAGTAGATTGCGCGACTTGTTGTGCAACCAAGCCATCACTAGCACGACGACCTTCTCTAAAGTCAACCGGACTTCGAGTCATCGCTCGTGCGCAATTAGTATTAGTGGATTGATAGTTCAAAGGGGTATGTCGCGCCATTAATCCGGCCCCAGGCGTTTTGTTATTGTACGACGAGATGTAGACGCAAGGATGCATTGGACTAGTATTTACTAGAGAACTGTTTTCGTAAGCCAATTTATCTTCGTTTGACGTGCAACTTGGTAGACTGCTAGCTAATTCACTGGAGCAGTCTGACAACTGGTAGTCGAGGCTTTCAAATGCGGAGAAATTACTTTGTGAAGAATCACAACTAAGGTTTTGACTAAGACTTTTGTTGTTAAAAAACGTTACGACACCACTGCTAGAGCTAGAGCTTGCGTAAGAACTCAGTCTGTTTTGCACTCCGCTTGGCACACTCGGAACATCCTCCATGTCTGTCTCGCAGCCTTCGTCGGTCGATGAAGAATACTGTTGTTGAAATTTTGATGGCTCTGCAGTGTTGCTTTGAAGCGGCGCTGAATAATTTCCTTGACTTGTGGTATACCGGTTCAAAGAAAATTTGCTATCTGGCCTGTACAATGTGCTCGGAAATAAATCACTTGTAGTTGTAGTCGTCACCGAAAAACTTGTATCAGCTGCACTTGACATGGGCGGTAAGTTTGTATTTTGCAAATAGGAGTAAGCCGGAAGGTGATGATTCATATAGTCTTTGAATGGTGGGGTAGTGGTTTGAAGTCTACTGAGATCTTGCTGTTGCGCTTGCGACACAAGTCTACTAGATTCTAACGGTTTTGGTTGCTCCAGAACGCTACTTAACTTTGGTTCAGTCATCTGCGTCGGTATTGGACTAGCACTTAAATTAACGGTACCCTTTAAAGGCAATGGTGATTGTTGTAAAGTATTCATTAGTTTAGCAGCTTCAGAACACATTGTAAACGTGGTCGAGTTGGGCATTTTCATCGTTTCGACGTTGAAGTTGGTTGCAGATGCGGAATTTTGAAGGAAACTTGCAATCACATTGTGATCAGCAGCCGCAGAACTTCTACCACTATCAATAGCACATTTAGAGTCAAAACTAGAAGAAGTCAGTAGTCTCGCTCCATCATTGGTACTTTTGCTCGGCTCAGGCCCTACAGTGGTAGACTGTTGCAAGAGGCGCCGGCAATCCTCACTGGATTGTTTCAATATATTTTGATGCTGCTCGTAAGTAGACGTAAGCAATCTGTGCGTTGGGACGGAAGGTTCACCGAATTTAGTGCCTAGTCTTTGAGTCGATTGAGAGACGTCGACGTTTCTCATAGAAAGAAGCCTCGTGGTTTCTGATTCGTGACTCCTGGTGACGTCGAGGTTGCCAACTAAAAAACTCCGATGCGTATCCGAGGGGTCGGAGTTTCGCTGGAGCAGTCTTTGTTCAGTCATGTTAACGCCTGCAAGGGAGAGTAGTCGCTGCGTCTCGGAGGTTGAAGTATCTGCCGATGTAGACGGTAATGTTGGTGTTGCTCTGTTGAAATCCCTTGACGGATCTCCAGCATGCAATAACCTGAAATGAATTAAAGAAATTTTATTTTTAGCTTTAAATTAAAACTTAACAAATTTCGATACAAATAGTAAATAATTACACATCAAAAGAAAATTGTACCTGCGGTACATAAGTTTACCTTTGATGGTGTTCGCGTCTAGGGTCATGAATCGATGATTCTCTGACAAGTGCTTGGTCTGCTACTGAAGAGGGCCTCCTCGATGGTCTCCGAGCTTCCCCGCCGGTGCCACTAGCTGCCCTTGCCCGCAAACGTTCCAGAAGTAGAAGATAGATTGCGGCATGGTGGTCATAACTGTTTGACTTCAGGCTCTGAAAATGTAAACAGTTTAATTAGTAACATGAAATGAATAAGTGCTTAGAGTGCACCACTTGCAATTTCACCTCATGACTCTAGCTGTGTGAAATATACTTGTTTGCGCCAGCATCGGAATAATAAAGGGGTCTGACGGAGTATTCTTAAGCTGAACCCTTTTTCTCTCAATCGGGAAATTTAATACTTATTGTGAGTTTTTACTTTTCTTAGCTAGCACAAGTAGGTAACTGTTGTGTTAGTGATGATAATTGGATTTATCCTGAATCATTATCGGATATTATATATTCGCTTCAATTAGATTAATATCTAATTTCGTTCTATGTTGTTATTGTATTATTTGTAAAATCTCCGATATATTTATACACAATTATCATTTTTCCACACAATAGGAAACTAACTATTCCAGCAAATAGTAAAAATGCTGAGTGAGTGATTTGAAGATACCACTTTTAATAGTTATACATGTATTTTTGTACATCACGGACGGACTACCTCAAATTAAACGGTCAGTTAACATTGTGGTCGCGGCCATGATTTATAGAGGTGTCGCAACTCCAATTTTACAGGGTCTAGTGCTTTTGTATTCATTAAAACATGGTCTAAACACAGCCAACACAACGTCGAATCGATTAAAATGTTTGATGTCATCAAAGTGACAATGAGCATAGCAGTATAAGTACCTAATACTCACCTATTATACTTTATCCGAGTTTTGTGGGGTCTAGTTTTTTGTTGTAGCTTTATAGCATATTATTATCTACTTGAAGAAATTACTAGTGGAATATCTCTTACCTCTTTGGTTTTGACAGGATCGATCCCTAGGCTTTGCATTAGCCGAAGAATCTGTTCATTAGGCTCTTGATGAGACGATGGGGCGTGCGCAGGACTCCGAGCCGGGTCTGCAGGCACCGACGGCACCACGTAGGGCTCCGCTGCCATCCACCTGTGCTTCTTGATCTGCTCTATGGTATACCGCTTCATTGGTTCTAGGACTAGCATCTTGCGGATCAAGGATTCGCAGTCTGAAACAATTGATAGTTTATGTTTAATTGGATTACGAAGATTCAATGCTTTTTCATATAAGAATCAAGACCAGGTGTTACCTTTTAATCTCGTCAGTCGTTAGCCTCAATATTTTCAATATCAAATAGGGTCTCGCTAATGGGATTCTAATATGAGGATTACTTATTACTTTTAAGTCAGGTCTAGTCGTCATTAAATAACCTCTGCAACGATTTAAAGCTTAAAACTACGCAGTGGGCGAAGTTTCCGACGGCTTTACCTATTAGGAGAGATTAGCGAACATTGACGTCAATCTGTGATTGGCTTTCAATGTGTGCAGTAGGTGCTGTCCTTTGCTTGTGCGTGGTCCGGATATTAAGACGATGTAGTTATAGGCAGTAGGTGAGCCCCATGTTTTATAAAACTTTGTTATTAAACCCACTCTCGATAGTAATATTTGTATTCGTCACGTGCAACTTAAATAAACAACTGATAAGGATTAAGCAAAGGTTAGCGCTATAGGTTAAATGCTTAACGTAAATGA
This sequence comes from Ennomos erosarius, assembly GCA_963580505.1. Classification (NCBI taxonomy): domain Eukaryota; kingdom Metazoa; phylum Arthropoda; class Insecta; order Lepidoptera; family Geometridae; genus Ennomos; species Ennomos erosarius. The sequence goes on along the minus strand of OY756992.1, from coordinate 7,749,283 downwards.
GAAATGACGTCATAGAAGGTTATCTTTTGAGAGAGTAGTCAGTGGCACCTCATAGTATGGTAGTACTATTATTTATTTAGTGCTCGTAGTTCCAGATTACATAATTAGTTGTACAATTAATAATAATATAATAGTACTTATAAACATACAATAATTCTAAGTATAATAACAATCCCATGCTGGGCCATTATTCCGTACCGATTCCTTACTTCGAAACCACGCGAATTCCTTGTCTTACATAAGAAATCTGCAAAACTGTATTCTCTATGAAACGAAAACAAAACCGCTGGAATTGGCGCGATTTGAACTGCCAAAAATCGTATGTTTTACCGAGGCACGTTCCGAAACATCAACACATCAAAAGATTTGACCACTTATGTGAATATATTTTATTCAAAATAAAGATAACTTAAATGTAAAGTGAAGGTATATCTGACGCTGTGACACGATTTGAACAAAACACGATGACGACGTGGTTTCGTATCGTGCGGAATCTGTGTTTTCATAGAGAATAACCGCCCTGTTTTGTTAAAGATACAAAGTATTCAATATTTGTTAATGATATTATTATGTCATGACGCTGGCATCTCACAGCGTATTGATGTCGGCCCGAAAAATATATAAGTAGATACATACATGGCTATAATTCAAACTGTATTGAACCAGGTACTACTACTACATCACATAGTCAGGAACGTGAGTAGGATTCAGTCGTGTTATTGAAGCTCTATTGCTTTAATGTCTCGGAGGTTTTCAGCACAAAAGTTCTAATTAGATAACCCGCTGAGAGAGGTCCATTACTCATCAATTCATTTCACAGAAAATACAGTAATGGATGCTATAATTATATCTAGTAGATTTCTTAAAGAATTATCTGAGTAGGTAGATAACTTAACAAGGCATAAAGTAGATTACATAAATAACCCAATAAGTAAGCTAATAAGTATTAGGTAAGTACTTATTTATTTATAGTTTGCCCACGACCATGTGGGATTGTGGGCTTATTATTTGTGTGGGATGTGATAATCAAATAAGGCTGCTTTTATAATATGAGTACGTAGGTACTAGATATTTTTATTTAAGGTCTATCAAAACTGTCGCTTCCGTGAAAATATTCGGGGCATGCGCTCATGCGTCACTCCATCGGATATACGAATAATTGCTTGCATGTGCCGAAAGTGAATGACGCTCGTCGGGAAATAAATAAATCCCATGCCGAAAATAATCTTACGTAAATATTTCATTCGCAGCACTCGGTCTTTACTTAGCGTTAACAAAACATAGTTTCGATTGCAGTGACGAATACGATTATAAATATTCTGCTAACCGCACTGAGCCGCTGGAAATAGAGCGCGCGTCCATAGCAGAGTTAACAAAACACAGCGTGTCTACCCACCGAGAGTAATTTTGAAGATACCTACTATTTTATTTACCATCCTCCATATCTTTCAATAATAAATTCGTTGTGTAGTCGACTTTTGCGGTGCTATTAATAATTCTTTCGGACGCAAATATCGCGTGCCCCGTTTGACCATTGACGCAATCGGGTGAAAAATGTGCGGGTGTTATTTAATGAAACGGTGGAAAGTCGGTGGGCGATAGAGGCCATGTCCAGCTCCATGAACTTGGCGCTTTTACGAGCTCGCGCGCGCCGCCGCGACCGGCAGCGTCACTTCCCGCGCCGCCCGTTGGCACCAGCCCGGCGGCATCGGCATTATCGCCGGCAATTACGACCCATAAAAACCATGTAAACATAACATAGTTGACGCATACAGTGTCGTCATTGAACATTCTGAAGTAATTATGTTTGATATTAAAATAACATCTTCGTCTCGGCCTGAGAGCCGAGCAAATCCTATTCACTTCACAATACCTGGCTTCCTTCCCACACCTCCAGCGCCTTTGTTATTGCCATGATGAGATGTGAGACATACATACCTACATCGTGGCTGTAGGATAGGTACCCATATCCCATATCATGGGCGTGCCTATACTATAATCATATAAGTACAGGAAATCATAGTCGCCTACACATAGTCTTAGCGACAACTTCAATGAGAGCTACCCACACGACATATTCGGGGGCTGGGTCAAAAAACTCCTTTCTATTGTTTACATTATTAAGACTTCCAAAAATATCTTAATGTTAACGCATATAATTTTCTCAGAATAGCTCCGTCTTGAGACAAATTATTTCATACCAAGAGCTCTACCAGAAAATAATTATAAAGTTTACTGATACGAAAACCAAGCAAAATATAATTTATTATTATGCACAAAAATTATATTATTTCATAAGCTGTACAATAATTATTAAAATAACAAGCTACAAGAATGCGTGTCCTTTCCGGCGGATAACGCTGAAAGAAAATCCATTCTTCGTTATTTCTCCCCGTTTAGAGATTCTATTGTTAGCTTTGTTAACAAGTAGGTATGCAGTGCCTTTACACTGGTTGATTGTGAGGGTGCTCCTTATACCATTGTCCTGGTGTATTATATACCTTTTATATATCTGCTGGCTACATGTCATAGCGTAAGCAGTTAATTTGTATTTTATTATGTATTTACCTTTTTTTTACGCTTGATAGGCTTACGTTTGACACCTATATTTAAATCAATTTATGACTTGCATGTGAAAAAAGATATTGGTGAAAATTCGTACAATACAAAGTTGGTTGTTATGATGTTCAGAACTAGAAGTTCAACGGTTGGCATTTTTACAACTACCCTTTGCTTGTACATTATTAGTACTTAATATAACCAAGCTTCTTTCTACTCGAGGCGATACTTAACTGTTCATTTACAGGACTAGGTACCTGCATTATATATAGACTAGTATTTTGCTCTGTGCGCGGGCCGCGTGCGGCCCGCGAGGACGTTATCGTGGCTGTTGTATTTATAAAAGTCTTATACTTTGTGCTAAACTTTAAATTTTGCAAGTACAAGTACAAAACGACGGTATTTTTCAAAGAAAATGATAATGCGCTTGACTTTGCATGGCGGCCATCTTGAAAAATGCTGTCAGTCAAGTAAAAGGTCAAAATTTGAAATCAGCATCCTTTAAAACCCCCAAATATAAAATATCAGCCGAATCCGAGTTACTATAAAATCGGGCGCCATTTTGAATCCGCCATCTTTGAATTATTTTAAGACTGTAAGAAAGCCTCCGTTGTTCTCTGTAACATGAGTCCAAACACGCTATGCTTGCCTCTATTAGTTTCGATAGTGTGCGCCTTTTAACTTTGCATGGCGGCCATTTTGTTATGTTTCTTCAAAGAGTGTCTATTTTATTCAAGGTTCCCGAAAATATTCAGTTGTTAGGTAAAAAAAGGTTAGTGGTGTTGAAGTTAGGTTAGATTAGCTAAAGCCAATTAAAAAACGTCGCATTAGTAAAACATTGTAAACGTAGCAATGGGTAGTTTGATCGTCGTCGCGATAGGTAGTTTGAAGCTCCTCCTCGCTTCACTCGTCATCGCAATAGGTAGTTTGTAGCTCCTCCTCGCTTCGCTCGTCGTCGCGATAGGTAGTTTGAAGCTCCTCCTCGCTACGCTCGTCGTCGCGGTAGGTAGTTTGAAGCTCCTCCTCGCTTCGCTCGTCGTCGCGGTAGGTAGTTTGAAGCTCCTCCTCGCTTCGCTCGTCGTCGCGGTAGGTAGTTTGAAGCTCCTCCTCGCTTCGCTCGTCGTCGCGGTAGGTAGTTTGAAGCTCCTCCTCGCTTCGCTCGTCGTCGCATTGGTGGTTTTGAAAATATGTATGGCAGCCATTTTGAAAAACGGTGGATGTCTAAAAGAAGCTAAAGCATGTTAATCAGTATCCTTGGGGACACTCAGATATCAATTTTCATACGGATTGGAGATCCATAAAAAAGTTCGGTAAAATGAATGAAATTTTTCAAAATGGCGGAATCAAAATTTTTTCCCCATATTCTTGCTAAGTATCTAGGGGGAGTCTTAGATATCGATTTTCATCCGGATCGGATAACTTTTTCTATAAGTCGATACGTCTCCATCCGCCATCTTGAAAAAATCAATTTCATTTGTGTTCTGTTTTGTTCCTTTATACATCTTTACTCGATCCCCAGAAACAACTTTTCTATTACATTCATATTGGAGGCGTAAAAAAGGAAAGTTCATATTTCGTTAAAATCACCTTTGTATGGCAACCCTATTGAAAAATGGCGCATGTCAAAATTTGATTTTAGAATGTTGATCAGCATCTTTGGGGACCGTCAGATATCGATTTTGATCCGGATCGGAGAATTTTTTTTTTCCGCCATGTCCAAAATTTCCGCCATTTTGAAAAAAAAAAATTTGGTGTTTTTTTCCCTTTTGGCCTCCAAACAATATTAGTTCGAGCTCTTTATACTAAAGTATCATGGTTTCGACGTCATTTCCGGTTTAAATTTGTATGGAAGATTTTTTTTTCCGCCATTTTGGATTTTTTTTATTTTCTCTAAAATCGTCCCAGGGTTTGCTATGACATTCCTGAGAACGCATATGACCCATCTCACATCGTTTAGCCAGGCCGTTGATGGTCACTATGATGGAAGGTCGGAAGACCAGGTCATCAAATGTTTTGAATTTCGATTGTCCATTTGCATACAAATTTATAAAAATATGATCAAAATTTCCCATAGGTATCGAGAAACAATGAGCCAAAAATGAAAAAAAAAAATTTGTATGGCAGCCATCTTTAAAAATGGCGGGATCCAAAATATTTTTTCAAATATCAAATCAGGGACCCCAAAAACCCCCCGATGCAAAAAATCAGCCCGATCGGACCAACTTTCAAAATGGCCGCCATCTTGGATCCGCCATCTTGGATTTTCATGACGACCATCCGAAAGCGCCCATCCTCCTCTATGATATTTGGTCGAACACACCCTACCTACCTTTTACCGTTTCCGATTTATTAGCGTTTCAATTTTGTATGGAATTTTTATTTTTTTGTATGGCAACCCCTATTTTTTTTTATTTCTCTCCAAGCGTCCCAAGGTTTACTACAACTTTAGTTAGAACAGGTCACCCATCCGACTTGTAGTTTCCGAGAGCCGTTGACCGGTTCCATCAAGGAGACAATTTTTTGCTGATGTCAGATTTTTCTGGTTGTCACGTGACCAATCTCTATACAACCTCATACTCGGTTTTTCTCCACCACTTCCAGAAGCTCGGGAACAAAAATGTCAGTCAGTGAGTGAGTGAGTGAGTGAGTGAGTGAGTGAGTGAGTGGGTGACGAACTTTATATATTATGATGCACCGGTTCATCCAAAATTTACCGGTTTCGAAAATTATCTTGGTATTGGCAAAAGCAATATTTGTGAATTTTATCGTCGAAGCCAATACAAATAACTAAATGTTTCCCTTTTAAACAGTAAATAATACTAGTAGGTATGCATATTCTTATATTAGGGAAGTAGGTATAGCTATAGGTTTAGGTATAAAAGTAATAATTAATTTCAACAGCCTCTAGATATACGTTGCGCAAATCCCGTATTAACGCTCGAGCGTAAACCGTTTGAGAGTTTCGTCACTACTTCCATCGCAGTTTGCCCTCCATGCCGGCAAACATTCTTACTATGACTTCAATGCCAACAATTCGTGCGTCAACCTTCCAATATTCCTTTTTTACTGGCGCCTATATTTGGCCTATTATTTTAGGTATTGCGTGAGGAGCTTATTAGGGCTCGCGAGCCGTGAATGTTTCAAGTGACCCACTTTTCACGGTGGGTACCTACTTAATTTAGATTTAACGAAATAAGTAGAGAAGGAGAACTTATTAGCCGTTATTTTTATGAGTAAAGTTATGAGTGCCGCAATATCGAAACGTGCCGAATCTAGAGTAAGTACTAAGTATAATATACCCGAGCTAGAATGAGTATTTAGGCGGCCTTTTATAGGCCCAGCTCTCCGCATAAAGTGTTATTTATTATTATGCTCCAAGAATAATTTTTGCATGAAAGGCCCTTTGGCATTTGAGAAAAAAAACATACCTGTCCTTCTTATAAAGCCTTGCATACATTATCGATATCGCCAACCAAACTGCTTTGCCCGGTTTGGCCATGGCCAACACTGTTTACTGATTCGTTTTACATATGTTTTTCATAATTCTTGTACGAGCTGAATTATCTGAAGCACTGGAATCGGAATGGCATATCTTTCGAAGATATACTTTTCTTTGGTTTGACTAGTTACGAAACAAAAAGGAAATAATCTAATCAAATGAGCATGTTGGGGGAAAAATAAATAATACACACACACCTTCTGTACTTCAACGGATGAATACCGACACGCGAACTTATTTTGTGCCTATAGTTCTTCAAGGTAGATTTCGCAACTATACTCACACATAGCTAGGTATTGCACCAATGTGCCGCAGAATAGGTACAGCTAGGTACGAAATGCACGCCAGGCATGTAGCGTGTATGTGTATACTTATACTGTTACATTATATAATAGGAATATTTGTTTAGAACACATACGTAGTACGTAGGTATTCCTACATACATGGCTATTTATAGTCACGACAGGTGAACTTGTCGATTAAAATTGTCGGAAGGAATGTCGATCGTAGGTACATTGCACCCATTCAAGTACTCATACATAAAGTAAAACGTATAAAATTTTTAGTCTGTGACTCTACCTACCGAACTTTTCAGCGTCAACGCACCAGCGGGCGCCTGCCATCCTCGCATTTTATCGTTATAAAAGTCAGACGTGCGTCCAGTTGCGTGTAAAACGCACGAGTTCAATATCCGGTGGAATGTTGCAAGTAATAAAGAAATTTACCTCATTGCCTATTATAAATCATCCAGCTAGATAACTAGAAATGTGCTTATTACGAGTGGTTAGATATGTGTATGAAAGGGCAGCCTCATCTTTAATTGCATTTTTATAAAATCAAGACGTGATGTTTTTGCAACTACCTACGCCATGAGTTTGATAAACGCTATTTTTAACATTTTGGTTAAATTATTCATTATAGATGACATAGTAACGTCGTAGTACCTACCTGCATAACAGTGGGTTCCTATGTACCTCACAAGGATTAATAACAGATGGAATTAGAATAATTAGGCAATTAATGGGTTTGCGTAACGTAATGTTTGTCTTGATTACTGAGTTGTCACGTGGTAAATATCGACGTAAAACGTGAAGTATTAAAACAGTCCGAATCTTGTTGATTAGGCATAAGTATAGGTACCTACCTATATTATTTAATTAGTCACAGAAAGCGACTGGAGCTGACGTGATATTTACCTACGTTATTTACGACGTACATAATATAATTGTTTTGTGAGAAATAAACAATCTGGGATATAATCATAAAACAAATAATAAGTACACGTAAAACAAAAATGATAAACTTGTAATATTATTATTTCTGTCCACTCTTTGGAACAGGAAGAGTTTGCTACCATCAAGATTCAAATTGACAATGGTACCTAACAAATTTTCCACGACACGAAGACAAATTTACAAATCTCTGAATCATTCATAAAAAATCTTTCTGAATAATTCATAAAAAGTCGGGTGTCACAAAGCAACTTAAATACAAAAACAAAGTTTTTCACAATAAAATATAAGCAAGCTGAAGTTACCCCTATTGCCCTATAATATGTGTATTTATTAGGTACTTTTATAATTGGTAGTTTTAAGTTCATTATGTTTTTTTGGTAGTAGTGGCAATAAATCGATTTTTATTTTTATTTATTGATAAGTAGGTACCTACCAACTTACAAATGTTTGCAAGAAAGTACTTTTAGTCAGTGGCAGAGAGATAATTATCTCTAATTAAACAACGTCCTGCGACCTAATTCTTGCACTTGCCGATGCCGTGACCTGTGGAGTGTAGGTAGAGTAATAAAAATAAATCCCTTTGGTAGCTACATTGCAAAAGAGTAAACTTTTTTGAACCGTTCTAATGAGCACGCTTATTCGACGTAGTTACAAGCAGCGACTACTGGGTACTCGACGCAGATGTGCCGACGATGGTAGCTAAAAAACGATAGGCTCGTAGCCTGGAGCAGTATAATGAGCACCGCACAGTCCGCACAGAGCCGTGTCCTCAACGAAAGATCTCCAGGCATTGCGGCCGTATTAAAATAAAACAGATTAGTTTTATTTCCTATTTATTTTAACATCTTTCAAGAGTACTTACACAATATTATTTTAAGCATGCTGTGTTCATGTCTAGAAGGACGTACACGTTTGCGCGTGCCCTATGTATTATTCTAAGTTTGTTTGTGTATTTCCAGTTTTGTGAACCTACAATAAAAAAAAAGTAATCTGAAGTGGGTATTCTTTGTGGATAATTTCATTACCGATTCGATCGTGATTTCGTGATAAGAACAGACTAAAGTTTGCAATATTGCGTAGGCGGATCACGTACGCACTTCCACCAGAGAACGAGATCTGTTTCCGAAAATCAGGTGAACTTGAATAAAAAGAACTCGTTATTACTGTTAGCGAAACAAGAAGCTTTACACGATTACACACAAGTCTAACTAAAATTTTTAAGTACAAGAAACGAAAACGGTTCGAGATTTTCCATTTACATTGCCACAAAATTTACGATCATTACCTATTGCTGACCTATATTGATTCTTATAAATTACTCTTCATTATTAAAGCTGTTTAAGTTAATAAATTTAGAATTCTACAACGTATATCAACGCTATTACTGAAGTTGCAAATTCAGATAAAGCCTCTGAAATTTTTGTAATTTTTCATAACGTTATCCTTTTCCCGGATTGCAACATAAAAAATTCCATCACTCCGTGTTTATATAAAGTCATTAACATTTCTTACGTCAAACCTTCGCCGAGAAATGTATCGACGTACACCTTAGCTCACGTCAGAAGCATTCTATTCCTGGCTCACAGCCGTCATCACCTCGCAAGGTGCTTATTGACTGCGCGTTAAAAAAGGACGTGCATCCCGAAGACATCGCCCTTTTTAGGTGACTTTGTTGTGTCATCTAGACAGGTCGCATCTGTTGTTAAAGTTTTGGTTGCTCTACAATAAATATATCGTAGTTTCGTAGTGTATAGAGTGGCCCACACATATTTGTTTTTAGAAAAGTTCTACATTTTCAGAGGTCGTGAATTAATTTGATAGTGTATATGGTTATTATTAGTTATATTCATTGATAGATATTGTGGTATGTTTGATGATGATGTAAATTTTACTCGATCTTTCAATCATTAGTAAAGTGGACCGATGACTTACTTTCATCAAGACATGTTAATGTTTAAATTTCATTTCGCATGGAGTGAGTACTAAAGTGAGAAAAACAAATGAGAAAAAAGAGCAAATGGGAGTCTTCACTACAAATCTAGTAGCTAGGTACTTCTTTTACTCTATTTACTACGAGATGAGAAGATCCGAAATGAGAACTAAAGTAACCGATATAGCTCTTAGGATTAGCAAGATGAAATGGCAATGGGCAGGCCACATCGCTCGTAGAACTGACAGCCGATGGGAAAGAAAGGTTCTCGAGTGGCGACCACGTGCCGGAAGACGCAGCCTGGGCCAGCCCCCCACTAGGTGACGGACGATCTAGTAAAATCGCGGGGTGCCAAGAGATGCAGGGGGCGAGGAGATCAAAGTGGCGCTCCCTGGGGGAGGCCTATGATCAGTAGTGGACTTATTCAGGCTGTTAATGTTGTTGATGATGATGATGACATTTTACTATGTAAATTGTAAGTATATAAATTCCCAAATGAAACATACTTAAATTTAATTGCTTGTGTAGCTTTCACGACATAACTGCTGACTAACAACTACCTACACTAGCAAGACCAAAACAGGATACCTTTTACTTCGGAAAATAAGGTATCACGTAAAAAAAATTTGTAAATTGAGGATGAAACTGTTAATTAAGGTGCCTTATTATAATCTATAATATTGTGTATCATTGAAATTCATTCAACTATGGAATATGTAAGTAATTATTACCCACTTACGTCATCATTATCATAATCATTATAGCACGTGATCAAAATATCATTGAAATACGATCAAAAATCTGTTTATCGGCCATTACATAATTAATGTTTAATTAATGAGATTGGCAAAGATAATTGAATGGTGGAGATAATAACACAACGCAATAAATAATTCTAAATGCGCGTGATAGTTTATTGCATTTGAAAAGGTACTAATTACTTGCATTCCATAGTCCATACCAAATATTTTAATAAATACTTATACACACTTATTTAATGGAATATTTTTTTTAGCTTTTATTGATTACCTATATGTATCATTCATCCACATTGTTTTCTGACTATTATAATCTAGGAGTTATTAAGACTAGAGTGAAACGGTATCTTCTAGTTCTAGGCAGTGTAGTATGCTCCATCGTCGACCGCGTCATCACTTACCATCAGGTGAGACCGTCAAATGTTAGCTTTAAATTATGATAAAAAAACAACTTCAGCACACATGATGTGATGACAGAATAAACTGCATAATGAAATCTTTTGAATGTTAAAGAGGCTTACGCTTGGTTCCATTTCTTGCGTCCGCAGAATGCTTGATTGAACACAGCCGTGACGCAAACTCGCTTATCGATTTCATAACTTTTTATCTCTTCCACAATGTAGCTCTAACTTGTGTAAGTATAAGCTATTCATAAACGCCGACGGGCCCGATAGCTCAGTTGGTAGTATCCCTGCCTTCTGAACTGAGGGCCGTGGGTTCGATTCCTACCCGGGACAAACATAGATGTTTGTTCTGCGTCTGGGTGTTATATTGTATTCTATGTATGTATTTACAAACAAAAAAGTATATAAGTATTATATCAGTTATCTGGTTCCCATAGTACAAGCTATGCTTAGTTTGGGACTAGATGGCGCTGTGTGAAATGTCCACAAAAAAAAAAATTTGCTATATTATGCAGATTTTCTCATTTGTTCTGAAACCAAGTTTTTAAACTACATTATGCTTAATGTGAATAGTGATAGCTGTTTCACATTTTGCATTTCTTTTTCTAGAACTCTCTTTGAGCCGAGATATTTCGCTGGGAAGTTGGGGGCTGTTAACATAGTTCCGTGGAAAGTCTCCCTCAAAGGTGCTTTGATGGCTCTCAATATTTATTCAATGAGAAAAACTTTTAACTTTTTAACCGTTTATGGTAACCACGAGAAATGAATTTTTGAATACCAATACATTGATTACAATATTCTTTCTATTGATGTGACAGATACTGACACCCAATCAGTGAGGTAAGAAATATGAATATAATCACAAACGGATATTGGTTTAGACCCGGTAAAACACATATCTACTTATATGTATACTTAGTTGTGTACATATGTTTCTTTGTGTCGTCGCGTCGTTGAATGCCATTTTATAGTATTAATGTACGAGATGCATGTAGTCAGTAAACAGTATTATGACTGTGGTACAGTATACACATCGCAATCAATTTTTTTTTAACGGGCAATGTGCCTTTATTATTCAGACGAACTACTACACTACCTACTACAAATAACATTTGAACTGTAAACTAGTCAGTATGGCCTATAGACAGTCCAAATGTGCCAGCCCACTAGGTAGGTAGCGTACCCAACATGCTGGCAGCATTGCCTCGTTGAATTGCAATGCTGATGCGTTGAGCCAAATAAGTGCCAGCATTTTGGTCACGCGTCGCATCGACCAGGGGCCCTATTCCCTATGCCCATTCAGACACGTAACGCGGCGCGTTACGATATCTGCGTGGAATGGTTGTGAAATGCTATTCTGTATGCCATTTTCAATTTTGACAAACGCGACAAGGCTCGTTACACGCACGTTATGAACTGTCAAAATAACGTGCTCCAAGTTGGCGCGTTTACCAAAACTTGGATGCAAAATGGTACACCGGCCAAATATTTTGTCTCCACCGATCAATCTCCGTCGTTTATTTTCTCTCTATCCACGCGACATTGGCGTCAAAAAGTTGAAATTGAGTTTATTGTTGGTTATCCTCTACTTGGTGAGTTTCACTATTTTTGTGATTTATTTACAAACAATTGGTCGTTCACCTGTACCTATAATATTTTATTTATTTGCTTTCACTTCTAGCCAAAATGAATGCTAGTGCCAGTCGTTGCAAAGCCAGCCCAGCGCAGCTCTGCTATTTGACTGACTACATGAAGAGCTCACTACATATTTTTATGAATGGGAGACTAACTGCATGTTTCGTCCTACTAACATTTTAAGTGCGAAAGTTTGACTTAATCTTTGTTACCCTCTATCACCATAACTACTAAACTGATTTTGATGAAATTTGGAATGCTGATAGCTTATACGCTAGATTAACAAATAGGATACTATTTTATCGGCAGTGCGCAACTAGACTAACAGCATGTTCCAGTTTGAGTACTCATAATAAATAATGAAAACTAATCAAATGTTTCTTTTTCAGATTGGTAGACGTGCTGCATGAACTTGTAAATAATAATAACTGTAAACAGTACAAGTTGTTTTATTTCGTTCCTATTGTCCTTCTTATTCTTATTTACTGATAGGAGTTAGAAAGAAATGCAGTTTTAATAGGTAGGTAGATACCATTTAATTTATTATAAAATTAATTTACAAGTGAGAAAACTCTCTCAGCAAGTTGAAATGGCAATGGGCAGGCCACATCACCACATGGTTCATTCAGCACAGGGAGGAGATGAAATGCAAAACTTAAACAGTTTATTGAAAATAGGCTAATTTTAGTTTTTTTACAAGGAAAATGATGATGATCATATCAGCAGTAGATGTCTTCAGGCTGATGATCGGTTTTGCCACAAAATATCAATCAACTGCTGCCTGGCATGTGCATCGGTAAAAGATTCTGTTGGTATTGGGCCAACAGGATCATCATTGGAGGTCGAGTCATCAACGAAATCAATTTCAACACCATCATTTAAACACAAATTATGTAACACTGCACAGGCATTAATAATTTTTTTTGCACACTTTGTAGGCAGCGTATTTTATACTAAATCTGGCTTCTGTGGAAATTTCTCCACAATATCAAATTAGATAGAAATACTATTCGGTATCACAATCTCGAGTTTTATTTTATGTAGGTTATGTCAAAGATTTCAGTATATAGCAAAGTTCTCTGTGGTCAAAGAGTAGAATACCTAGGATCATGGCATATGTGTCATTGATATCATTTTCGTTCCTAAACTAGTCTATCCGTATCATATTATAATATTTTAAAAACACTACTTCGGTAGGTACCATTATTCTTCCTTATTTTAAAATTAAATAAATTATCAACTCTAAGATTTTTGGTATCCTTTATTTATGATAAACCAACGTATTATAAAATTGGAAGCAAAATTCTTCAAACGTACAAGAACCGGTATTTTTCCGAATTGAATGAATGCAATGTTTATGAACGCATCGCGTGAAACCAAAAAATAGAAAACACTGGGCATAGACAACCTAACACGCGGCATACAGAATACAGTTTTTCAATTCCACGTCGTGGCGCGTTTAACATCCGCGTTTATGTTTAGGGCACGTTATGTCGTCACGCGTTATTGGCAAGGAATCTCATGTGTCATAGGGAATAGGGCTCCAGGCGCTCTGATAAACTTTAGAAAACGCGATGAGCTCCCGGTCCGTTTTCAATTGAACATAAATATGAGACAAAAAGAATACTTATAGGTATATACTTATCTTAATACAATACATGATGTTATTATTATGAATTCCCACAAAATTTTAAAATAAAAAATAATTTGTTTTCAAATGTAAAATATCATTGAGTAAGTAGGTACCTACATCGTTATTTTACAGGTTTTACTAATGCCAATTCTAAGTGGGTATTTACCGCACACACAATACAATGAACACAACACAATAAACTACTAAGTATTACCTATCATTATTTTTATGTCCATAAACGTTATGAATTTCTCAGTGAAGTCATATGAAAAACTAATGATACTTACTATTAAAAATATAGGTAAGTATGTGAAATGTGTTTTAGAAGTTTTACAACTGAGTTATTATTCAAATTTTTGCTTGAAAATATTCCGCACTTAACATCTCGTGTCTTTATTAAGTAAACTTCCATTCATAAAAATATGTTTTATGTAATGTTGTGCAAATGATTATTTTTTCTCTATAACTCTGCAAAACAAACACCAAACACAACAAACATTATGTGCATGGGTGTGCCAGTTTACGTACGATTACATTTGGTTTCGAAATCAAAATAACTGGAAAAATATGTTGGTACCTAGATCATAGATGATACCTACTTTATATCGACTTTAGTATTAGTATTCTCATTATGAAATCCTTAGCCGATCTGCAAAAAGAAGGTAGGTATGAGGTAAGCGTGAGGTGATGTAATTATATAATTGAATATTGCAAAGGCCTTATTACAAGATACGAATTCCATTTATTTGCATTAACATTTTGCAACCAGCGTAACATTTATTATATTTTAGGTACTTACCAACTTTGCAAACCATAATTGATTAATCCGAAGAAAATTCACTAAAAGTTCCTAATTAGAACGAGTTGGTAGAACTCGTAGGTACCGGTTTTTTTTTTCCTCCACAATCACCCGCGAACCCTTTAGAAACTTCTCTTTACGTTACTTTTGTACACGGCCATAGAATAAGTAATTATATGGCCGGTACAAGTGTATTGTTGTTGATATAATTTTGTGTCTGGCTCGATGCATTAATTACCTACTATAATGTCATGTGTACGGTACGGTCTAACGGTTGATGGTCACGACTCGAAGAACGTGTGAGACATTAAATTTCCATTTATGATGAAGGCGAATTTTACCAATACGTACCTACATCGTTTTCAAAATCAAACTTTCTAATCACTGCTATTTGCTGGCTTTTATGTAATCTATAATAAACCTTAGATAACCAATAAGTATCTTTCATATCTAAATTTAAAACGATGTTATACTCTTATTAAAAAGCACAATAAAATTACATCAGCTGTCTGTTGTTTGTAAGTAGGTACCTATAACGATCCCTCGTCATCAATTTGCACCCAGTCAAGGTAGTTCACAGTTTCAGTTCATATATGTATTCGATCAAACGTAATGGCCTTGACGTTTTCACTAGTAATAACTAATAACACTCGTAGTTGCCTTGCCTACTCAAGCTACAAGCCTTATAAGTATGTTTTGGAAGACGAGAACGAGACACGTGCGGTACCTAATCATATCACTGCGTAGAAAGAAAAGTTTGATAGAACCGTCTGATTTACGACATGTTGGGGAAAAGTTTCTTTATTTCGAAACGTGCTATGATTTTTTATTACAACTCAAGTGATGGGGATTAATTTATAGAAGTGTTGTACCAGCGTGTTAAGAACTTGAAGTCCTGCACGTTTCGTTTATGAACTTAACAGCGTTATATTACGTTATTGGTTCTCTCTCAGAAACATATTTTCGGCGGATGGAAATTCAGTAGGGTGACATGAAAACAGTTTAAATAGATACTTATAATGTCGAAGGAAATGGAACTAGATGGCATAAAACCAGAGTAGAGTGCCCAGTTAGTAGACACAAGGCATTAGCGTCATGTAAGCTGTCACTATTAATTTCAAAAACATGTAGAACTGTTGAAGTTCCATAAATAAATAAATAATAAATAAATAAAAACCGAAGTATAACATAGGTACTCACCTTCACTCATAAAGTAGGGTATTCTAAATCTTCCGGAGAGCACTCTATCCCTTAACGATTGTAGAGTAGAACCATCGAAAGGTAGAGCACCACACACTAGGACATATAGCACCACTCCCAAACTCTAGAACAAATTAAAACACTTATGTTTATTTAACTAGTATGGTGGTTCATACTTTCTGATTAGAATAGAAAAATAATACACATAACGGATTAAGACCCCAATCCAATTCTAACTTTGAGAAGCAATACCCCCTTTTTCTAGAGAAACCAATAAAACACTCCGTCTAAAATTGTTTATAAATTGTTAACTCCGCAAAACATTAATCCAACATAAACACACAAACAAGCTGAGAAAACATAACATTCTTAGATCTGCAGAACGGTTTGTACAAACGTTATCAATACGAACCAATCGGCGGTTTCTTTAAAACTCAAGATATATAGGTATTCTCTTTTTCTGTGACATAACATTTAATTTAATTCACTAGATGTACACGCGTTTAGATAAAGTATGGCAAAACTAGCTAATTCGACACAAACAAATTGAAGGTTGCATTATGTTAGCGGAAGATAAAAACAGGAAGGAGCAGTGACATTGTTATTGTTTAAAAAGATAAATTACTTATGTTCAAACTTCAAAGTTCAAAAACATAAATCTAATGTTGACTTAGAAAAATTAATCATGCATGTAAGAATCTAGACATCACCGCACATGCCAATTTATGTAGGTAGTATATAAACATGTAAAACTATGTAAAGCTACCGAACCGTGTCTCAGCTGACGTTTTTATTGCGTAGGTATCGTAAAGCTTTCTGGGTGCAATATCGAAAGTTTATTTCAGAGGAATGTAATATCTTACCCATATGTCTATTTCAGGGCCCGTATACCTCTTGCCCTCGAAGACTTCAGGAGCCGCGTAAGGGGGGGACCCGCACCACGTCGCCAGAAGCTCTCCGGTAGCGTAGTAATTACTGAACCCGAAGTCTGCTATCTTGATGTTCATATTCGCGTCCAATAGCAAATTCTCTGCCTGTAATTAAAACTTCTTTTGGAGTTCTGGCAAACCTAACTCTGCAGTGATTTAAAATTGGTGTAATATAAAATCTTGTATACTTATGGTAGCACAGTGCATACTTCAAAAAACTTCTAAAACTTTTAATTGGTTGAACCATTACTTCTTTTCGAAAACACAACCAATCAAGAAATCAAACTGCTTAATACACTGACATTTTATGAAGGTAATGACATAAAAAAACTGATTGCTATATGAAAAAGTTTTTGGGGGTTCCAAAATACTCCATTGCTGAGGTAGCTTTGCCAGACTATTATCATCAAAATCTTTTTCAATCAATCAATCAATCAATCAATCAATCAATCAATCAATCAATCAATCAAATCGTTTATTTGCTAAAATACATGTATAGTATAGGTCTTACAAAAAGTTTTGCTCATGTATCCAGTCTACAAGCAGACGTGCAAATGTTATTTAATTACTAATCACAATTTTTATAATTTACAAGTAAATATTTGTACAGAATTCATTATAATCCTTAACACTATAAAAACAGTTGCATTGAAGCCAGTCAGTCAGACATTTCTTAAACTTGCCACCCTCTAATATTTTTATGTCATTTGGAATGTTATCAATCGTTCATAAAAGGTTCAATCGTTCTGCATACTATGAAACTTCCTAAACGTAAACTGGCCATTTAATAGGAGCCTATTTGGCATTTCGGTTTCCAGTTAAACAATAGAATTAACTAATTGGTAAAGTTACGAAACAAGATAACTTTCCAAAAGCTTTCTATTGTTATTTGTTCCAGAAAATAGACACATAGCATGTTATTTTAATAGAACTCGGATTAACAAACATTCAACATCACACTGCAAATACCAAGAACACAGAAGAGCTTTCCAACTATTCCAACTTTATTACCAGTTTAACACTTTAAAATCTGCATCCGCAAAATAAGCCAAGCAAACTTGTTGAAGGCAAAGTTCGTAGCTTTAGATTTGTGCTTAATGTTAGTCTGTTATTTCAGTCTAGTTTCGGGTTGTTATGTTTAGATTCCAAGGATGCTCGAGTCTCCTTGGGGGATCCATGTGAGCTTCAAGGCCTAGTTATTTTTTGCAAAAGGACATTTTGCGCGTTGCATTATCTGAGTTGCAATAATAACAGTAATGTTTACTTTGTTTTCCCAGAGGATAATGAACCATTGTTATGAAGCGGAATCTGTAACGGTGTGTTATCTGGCGAAATGATTAAGAATATTTTGCCTTTAATAGTCTTTAATATTTTTATTCCATACCAAATAATAATAATAATACTCGTAAGCGGTCGTGGGTCGGAGCATTTGCTGGACTGTCTATAAGTCACGACTAGGTAGGTATACCAAATGTTTTATTTAGTAGGCAAAATTGTATCATAACATATATTCTACCTTTCCAATGGTCTAGTGTAGGTACATATATATTCAGTGATGAACAACTAAAATTATTGGTAAGTACGTAGGACGTATAGGTACGTATGATCGGTAGGCCTAGCACGAACATTTACGCGGGAGTAAGTGTAACGTTAACGTAAGCCAGTTGTATGGCATTTGATCAGCGCCCCATACAACTGACTTACGTTACTTACTCCCGCGTAAATGTTCGTGCTAGGCCCTCAGAATGGCTAGGCACAGTACCTACAAGAACAAGAAAGATGTGATGTAGGTATTTGGTCAAGAAACATTTACGAACCTTGAGATCTCTGTGGACTATCCGCCTTTCGTGACAATACTCCACAGCAGAGAGAATCTGCCAGAACTTGCGACGTGCCGCCTGCTCTGCCATCCGGCCGTACCTCGCTATGTAATCTGTGAAACAATGGATTGTTTCAGTAAAGTTTGCAAGGTTATCTAAAATATATATTGTTTAATCCATAACTACTTTTAAGTAGTATGGGAAAGTGCAACTTCATGTAACTTTAGAAGAGGCAAGTACCTACGAGAGTAACGTTTATACGGACCTTTACAGTGAGAAATCTTGTAAAGAATGCCTCTTCCTTTATGGTTATTATGTTGGTCTAGTATTTATTGGTTCACATGTTAAAATTCTAATAACCGATGGGCATTAAAGGTTCCCAAGTGGCGACCACGAACCGGAAGACGCAACGTAGGCCGGCCCCCCACTAGGTGCCCGCGGCTTTCAGCGACGATCTGGTGAAAGCCACGGGGAGCCAATGGATGCAGGAGGCGAGCAGCCGCTCAAGGTGGCGCTCTCTGGGGGAGCTCTATGTTCGGCAGTGGACATCTTCAGACTGTTGGTGATGATGTCAAAATATCCTAATGACTGATAAAATAGATACTCTAACAAAAATTGTATTTTCTGAAACACACGACTTAAATGACCCGCTATTTACAAAATGTAAGTGAGTACTTACGTAAATAAACGACCTACATTTTACAACCCCGCATTTCCTTTTACAAAAATATTTTTAGAACGTAACTTAATCCACCGGGTGGGTCGCCGGTCGGTGGACGCCTTGTTGGCTCTAGCGTATTTAATTTATTTAAATACCTAATTACGGTTGGGTTTTTTCACCAATAGTTAAGGTAACCAATGGTTAAATATTCTAAAAACTCTTAACAGTACATACAATAGTCATTTTGTTAATCTCAGAATAGTGCACGTTACGTTGGCCTATAATTGGTTGCGCACATAGTTAATATTTTTAAGCTTAGAAACCGTGTAATCGAAACTGTGTATCAACTGTTGGTGAACCAAATAAATCCTCAGAGAAACGTAGGTCGAAATTCGACATGGATATGGTAGAGTTAATCATAATTCGATTCGTCCATGAATCTAATCTAAGTTTTATTGTAGGTAGGTATACTTACCTACGAAGCCTTTGGTTTCAACCATCGAGGAATTAACCCAGGTTAGTTCCTCGATGGTTACGACGTACCTACGTAATGTTGTATATTAATAGGTATACCAATTACTAGACTGCTATATACCCCTCAATCTGCAATGCAATTAGAATACGTATCAAAAGCATTTACGACCGCAAAACTTAACAAAAATAGTTATCGATTTGAAAACGATAACTACACCTGTTATGATAGAGAAGTAATAAAATTCATCGAAAATAGCAATGGTTGAGCTACGTTGTGACTCTATAAAATTATATTTAAATACTAGCTGACCCGCCCCGGCTTCGCACGTGTTAATTAGTTTTAAGTCTTAACTCTGTTAATGTTTATGGGCAACAGAGATGCTGCGCCTGCCTCCCTTCTATTGCCGTCCCATCCATTCATCCTTTTCCCCTATTGTTTACCTTTCCCTTCTATCTTCCTTCGACAGGGTGAGTATCGTTGTTTTTTTTTTATTTTTATCTTTTAATTTTTTTATTGGTTTTAAAATTGATAAACAAATATATTTGAATACTAGCTACTACCCGCGGCGTTGCCACGCGTGGACTACATTATATATGGCTATTACGCTAATTATTATCCTTGATATTCCTGGACCAATTTTGATGAAATCTCCACTCATGGCTACTTAAATATAGAATTTTCGATGATATTTCGATAAGTATCATCGAACTCATGATTAATTAAAACCTATATTAAATTAAAATCTAGGCAGTCTAAACATTTTTACAATAGGGCAAAGTCTAGCAAAGATACCAACCGCTAACGTTAACGCCAAATACTAACTCCAAAATGTACTGAAATGACGTTTCGGAAATCGCTAACTTTTCCGTAGCGAATGTCATTTCGATACATTTTTGGAGTTAGCGTGAGGCGTTAGCGTTAGTGATTGTGATCTTTGCTAGACCCCCAGGGCATTTTACATAACATGTTTCGTAGACAGATTAGAGAAAAAATCTACTTCGTATCATTCAAAGAGTATATAATTTATACGTAATGTAAGAGTATCATTGGCCCACTGCATTAGCCTATGGTGGTAATAGTAAGCATTGGCCCTCAGACCTGTGGGCCAAACATAAACGTCATGTAATGCCAAAAATAGGCGTAGCAAGGGTCAAGATTATACTCCCAAGGGTAAAGCTCTAACTATCACGGTTCATGAGATACAGCCTGGTGACAGACAGACAGACAGCCTGACAGACGTCGTCAGTCCGTTTTGGGTACGGAACCCTATTACTAAGGCTTTGCTGTCCGTCTGTCCGTCTGTCACCATCAGGCTGTATCTCATGAACCGTGATAGTTAGACAGCTGAAATCTTCACAGATGATATATTTTTGTTGCCGCTATTACAAAAAATACAGAATAAAATAAGTATTTAACCCCTTAAATACTTATTTTATTCTGTATTTTAGTATTTTTTCTCTCTCATACATCAAACGTTTTTTGCTAGTTTTTATAGATAATGATACGGAACCCTTCGTGCGCGAGCCCAACTCGCACTTGGCCGGTTATTTCTCTAATCTGCGGGCACTAAGTATAATTAACATGTTTGTATCTTGAATGCAATCGATTCATACTACTTACATATTATTTGATGGTATATCTATTTTACTCCAAAAACCCCAAACAACCTGCAAGGGCTTAAATAGAAAAACTAATAATGGTTAATCAAATCTAATAAATTGTAAAATTTCATTCCACTGTTTAATGCATATTACTACCGAAATTAACTTCTATTACTCTTTGTTCATGGCCTTACACACGTTTTTTTTCTTTAATTTGTGCCTCCAGATGGACTTTACGTGAAACATGTGAAATATTCAAAAACAACACGACGAAAAATTACTATACTTAACACTGGCTAAATACACCATGTGTGGAGCCATAATACAACATAAAAAAATTACTGTGACACAAACTAACCGTCAGTAGCCAAAAGAAATTCACCATGAAGCGGCCATGTTGTATAAAATTCCGTCTGGTTTCGTAATGATATTTAATAATTTTGACCAAATTTTTTTAATGATATTTGTATTTTGATATATCCTATGTTGTGCGCTGGTTATTTCTAAGCATATTAGTGCAACCCGCATGAAAATCAGTTCAGTATCTAGGGATTTGTTCAATAACAAACAAACAAACAAACAAACAGCTACAAATTATTGTCCCTAGATGGCGTTAGATACGATAAATTAGAAAATGTATAGAGAAGGGTAAAAAGCCTTGTAGTCCTGCATCGCGGATACGATATTTTTTGAACAATAGAACCTATGGGATAAATTAGATTTGACATCATTATGTGTGTGTTCCGTAGCGCATCAGAATTACACATTTATTATATGTAGGGATATATACCAACAAAAAATATTAACTAAATATTACATCCTTATTGCTTGGGCAACCCTCGCTTGGCCGTTTTAGAAAATAAAAAGTATACTAAATGTTATTCTACATAATCAGCTATAACCATACCAAATTGCAGCCAAATCCGTTCAGTAGTTCCAGCGTGATGCGTGTTCAAAAGGACAGACAGACACATTATTAATAGTACTTACGGGATATTTACCGTGATTAGAATCATTTTAGAGTTCCGATATTTCGGCACAGTTACATGCACCATTTTCACGGGTAGACACCAACGTGGTAAACAACCGTGAAAGTTTAAAACAGTGTTAGACAGACACATGCTTTAAAAAAATTGCATCCCCAGGTATGGATATAATGAAAATGCTGATGGATAATAGTAGTTATAATGATTAATTGAGCAGTATCATTAAGCACATTTTGGGAGGGTCTAATTAAAAAAATAATTCAAAATTAAAATAATTGTTTTTTTTATAGTATAAACAGATCACTTGTTACAAACGTTATAAAATTTACTGTCCCAAAGGAGCCCCCATATTGAAAGTCACTTCTAAACAATTTAGGTAGGTATACCTACCGATTGTTTTGGTGCATATAAAATACTAATACTAAGTTAAAATTTTAATGAATAATTAGAATTTTGCTACAAATTGTCCGTTCACGAGTAACATTGCCGAAGCCGGAGCCTTTCATCACATTTCTGATTTCAGGGAGCGTAGTCAGCTGTGCGCGAAATTGCCCCCTTGCATCACCCCCTTCCAAGCTACCCTGATTCCCTGCCTGATGACGTCATACGAAAGCCTGCTGACGTCATATACGAAACGAAACGGTCGCGAACCCAACAAATGCCCTTAATCGATTCCGAGGTTATTTCATCTACCTATTATATTTTTGTGGTCTTGATTCGAGAACAAGTTATGTTTAGGTACTAACGAGATATTTTTCATTGACGATTCGTTCGTATCTACTTACTCGGTTTTAAATAAAAATCACATGAATTATTATGGATAGGTACTACATCAAATCAACTTTAATTTTATTAGCATTGTGTGAGTGTGGTGTTACATCCATACCTTAGTATTTATTTAGTATAGACTGAATTCGCTTGTGTGAACATTCTTAGAGGTCTTTGGTGTGAATCAAAATGATAATTACATAGGTAGGTATAAGTAGATAAATGAAATCATGAAAGCTATTATCTATAGTAATGCGTATTTATCATAATTAAAGTGGTTACTTGCCTTATTAATTCACAGATCACACATATTAATGTCTATGGTATAGGTAGAGATACTTATAATATTATCCCAGGTAGCCGATAAGTATTATTAACCAAATTAATTTTATGCTTACCAAATATTTCTCCTTTGCTTGCATATTCAGATACTATGTAGATCATGTTTTTCGTCTCCATGACCTAAAACAATAATATTATGGTCAATTCAACAAAAAAGTATAACATGGGATGGGAGTATACTATACTAAGACTTAGGCACCATACGTTTTTTTATTAACCATTATCATTAGACACCCAATTATAACGAGGCATACGAAACACTAGAATTTAAATCTACCAATATACTTATAATAAAAACGAAATAATAGGTAGAATATATAAATCTTTAAATAAATAAAGAAATCATAAACAGCTTTTACGAACAGCGTTGTAAACTTAATTCACCTGAGCTTATTGACCTATGACCTAGGTGCACTAAATACGTTTTTAGCACCTACCTAAACTTTAAACATTGTTATATATGACTTAAGTATGTATATCTAGGTATATATGCAACACGAACTACGTAAGATTAAAATTAAATTCCATAAACTGCTACGCACATTATAGAATTAAACAGTTTTACGAATTTGCATCACAAATCGAGAGTTTAAATTAAGTTCAGAAAGTTGTTTCGGATTTTCCAATTTTGCTAAATGGATTTCCTACTCCTACAATAATTTACGTTATGAACAGAATCTTTATAGTGGTTCTTGTCGTTTTTCATGAAAATCTGAGAATATCAATCAATCAATATTATCTGTGAAAGCAACGTGTAAACTGTACTTAAATAAGTACACATACTAACAATAATTAATTTGTCATGAAAAATAGCAGGTGCCGTTATATCATTCTATAAACCAAAAATAAAAATTATTAATCCATCAAAAGATTACTTAGATTACCACAATAGCCCAGATTTATTTTTAGCCGCTATAGTATTCAAAATAGTATAATATATAATATGCCTAAACATTCCGTGTCACAGTTATAGGTATTTTTACACTGAACAGTGTGTCTTGCCTTCTGGATGTTTAGCTTCGGCCCCATCAATACCTCCCATATTATTATTATGTCCGGGCTAGACCCGGGAATGGAAACTAATAAGTCAAATTTTCTATAAGTAAGTACGAATACAAAATGCAACGTGCAGGACAACAACGAAAAAAATGTGGTAGCTTATACTGTGATTTTCTAAACACAAATTCGTGCATGAAATTTTCCGCGTTTTCAATGTGTTTTAGTTCAATTGGAACGTGCCCGTGACCCGCGGCCGAAAAACTAAATCTAACTATCGCTATAAATAGGTAAAACACCAATGTGTATAAGTGAGTCAGAGTTTTCGTCTGTCTGTATTTTTCATACCGCTGGCATCATTGGATCTTTTCCTGAACAATGAGTATTAATAAAACAGCGGTGTTTCCTTGGCTTGTCATCATTCAGTCATCGCCGACTGATGTAAACATGCATTCTTACTAACGTAACATTGTGTGGCATTCCGGCCTTCCTCGCTGGACGTTAAATATAAAGCTAACTCAATTAACTCATCGCTTTAGAGGTTTTTATTTCTTTGTAGGCATGTACTTTTACTATGACGGCTATGACTAAGTACCTCTATATTTACTCAAGCTTTGTTGATTTCAATTTGTGCATAATTAAGTTGCAATTTCTTATTTTCCTTGCCTTAATTATCATTCTGCCTGTGATTTTGAATAGTTACACAAGCAAGCAGTTGTAGCATATTTCGAAACACAGTTTCCTTCGAGAGAAAGCCGTTCGAGTCTGAAGAAAACGTTGGGCAGGAACTAAACGGCTTTCATCAATTCAGAAACAGCGGATGCTGTTCTTTTGTTTGACAACACGAAGTTGAAACGCTTTCCCTTGCTTCTAATACTACAAACACTATTTCAAAGTGTCATTGTTTGTACAGAGGCCCATTCAGCCTTTAAATAGTAACGCGTCCATTCATATTGAGGCACGTGTAAGTCGAGTAACCCACAATAATTATACAACGTAGGTACATTGTTTTGATAATATTGATAGACATGTCAACTTGCTAGCATACAAACACAAGTTCAGTTTTTAATACTAAGTATCTATCTATCTATACTTACTATACTATGGTACTGTATATATACTATAGTATGTAGGCAAAGATAATTGACTGTAGATACCTATGTATCGACGAATCCTGTGTTGAATATTTTTCATCGGTTCCACCGCGCGTGTTGACACCTTTTTAAACAGAATACTTAAATTTGTTTGAAAATGGAGGGTAGGTAAATACATTACTATATTTTATTTTGAAAGAAAGAAAGAAAGAAAGAAATTTTTATTTATGGCAAAAGATATACAATTATAAGGTGAAAAAACATAACAATAGCTAAATACAAGATGATTTATTTTGTGTTAAGAGAACTAGCTCCCACAGACTCAGGGTATCCTACCGTGGGAGCTAGTGACTTATAATTTGTTATCTTTTATTTATACAAATAAATAACTTTCTTTCTTCTTTCTTTCTTTCTTATGTTGCTATTATTAGTATGTTAACTATTGAATATCTGTGTAATTTAGACTTCGACGTAGACTACAATGCATTGAAACAAGTAAACTCATAAGTAGTGTGTGTAGTGTAGTGTAGTGTAGTGTAGTGATGTTTGTTGTTGGGTTGCATTCAAACCCAATATTTATTTAAATAAACTTTACACAAATGATGTAAATATATAACAATCATTCAATATTCATTAGCATTCTCACCTGTATTACCTCGTAAAACTTTCGAAATTGACCTTACTTCAGCTGAGCAATATCTAATTGAATACAATATACACTGTGTGAAATAAAATAGCGAGCATCGTCTCGGGTATTTAGCAATTGTAATGTAGACAGTACTTGACTTTGAATTAATTCCATTCTCCGTCTGTTTTCATTTAATTTACATTATATGTACTTATCTACATCGTAGCTGTTTTGTAATGTACAGACACTATCTGGCAAGGGGTTATTTTTTATGAAAATAGATACTTACCTATATGAATGGATGAATTAGGTTTTATCTAACGCACTTTTACATTTTCGTGAGCAAAGCATAGGTAAGTAATAGTGATGGATTAATAAGCATTCGCATTAATTTTTAGCAGGTTAACACCCAATTATCATTTCGCAAATTAAATGTAGTTGCGAAATTCTGTGAAATATGAAATTTCATTTCGATTCATTTTGAATTTAATTTTTAATGTAAAGTTTCATTTCATTTTTATTTCATGTTTAATTTCATTTTTCATTCCATTTTTTACATAATTTTTAATTTAAATTTTTGTTTCATTTTTCATTTCCATTTCATTTCATTTTAGCAAATAGCATGTTAAGACTCGTGAATTAGCATGTTTATGAAATTTACACAAAATTGCATTAATTTCCTTATCCTTAATTTCGTTATCGCTAGTAAGTAACTCGTAAGAAGTTACCAAACGAACGCCGTCTCATAACGTAGGCTACTTTTTTGGTATTTTAAATGATTTAAGTAATAAAATTAATAGCATACCAGCGGAAAGTCACACCAGAACCACTTATGCTGCTGTTGTAATGGGCTGTAGCACGACTTTACCGCGGAATTAACATTCAAAATAATTTTCGGGCTGGGAGCTCTTCACACGGACGGTTCGTACGGTGCTATATATGGCACCAAAGAAAACACGTTTTTCGCTAATGTATTGGGATTCTATAAGTAGGTTATTCTATGCTTGTAAGTGTACTTAGTCATCGGCATAATCATATGGACATTAGGACATACATCATACACAATTTACATATTATGTAAATTTGATAGTAAATAAATAAATAAATAAATTAGATTGGCTGGACGCTACAAAAGTATAAAAGTATAAAAAACGATGTCTAATCGATTAGCGCCGCTATTTAATTGGCGCGAGGTTATTGTGTCACCGTCTCTTGATAAAAACAGTCACTTGTTTTTATAATCTTTACAATTTAACGATTGCTTATTACTTTCCTTTGTTACCTTCATAATATAATAGTGAACAAGAACAAACCCGTTAGAACAAATTATGTAGAAAAAATTATATATAAGTACATAACCAATATTATAGTCGAAATAATAGCCAAATTTGCATTTGGTTAGTTTTATTGGGCTGGTTTTATTTTGCTAAACTACTATCATCATCATTATCATCATCAGCCTGAAGACGTCCACTGCTGAACATGGCCTCCCTAAAGAGCGCCACTTTGAGCGGCTACTTTCCTCTTGTATCGATCGGCTCCCCACGGTTCTGACCAGGTCGTCGGTCCACCTAGTGGAGAGCTGGCCTACGCTTCGTCTTCTGTTTTGGGGTTGGTAGCCGAATCCCATCCGGTGATTCTTCGCACCCCCTGCTCTGCTATTACCGTGACCGCTAAACTACTATACCTGATATAAATTGTAATTATAAATAGTAAGAGACGGCTAAGGGATATTTATCCCGAAAATTGCCAGCAGCATTCTTCATCCAAATTACTTAGTAAATATTCTAATAGCTAGAAAAGATTAATTTTCTTCTCACGTTTATATTCCAAGTGGATTTCAATGGTTCTCACATTTACCAACTTTGAACTTCATATTCTATTCATCAACGTCTAAGTCTAAGTAGTACAGAATAAATAATAGGATTACAAGCAATATTGACGCAAGTGAGTTTTAAGTAAAGTAGAGACGATTCTCATCAGGTG
This sequence comes from Ennomos erosarius, assembly GCA_963580505.1. NCBI lineage: Eukaryota > Metazoa > Arthropoda > Insecta > Lepidoptera > Geometridae > Ennomos > Ennomos erosarius. The sequence continues at coordinate 7,721,345 of OY756992.1, read as the reverse complement.
AGTACTGACGTCAAGAACGTCTGAAAGACGTACTTGGCCAAGTCACAGACCTTAAAAGTCAATTTCTGTGTACCATATTCCCGAAAGAGTTCATTACCAGCATCGTTACTTTTTATAGCGCATTGACACGCACGATATGCTTTCTTGTAGTATGTACCTGCCTAAAAAAAAAGTTAATATTTAATAACATAATTATTTAAATCCATTTGTAGAACCGTAGGTGTCTTTGGATCCAGTCAACGCCCTGCCTTCTGATGTATTACCATTTACGGGGCAAGAAAATGTGACGAAGTCAATGGCACGTCCATCCACGCTACCACATCATAATATACTACTTACCACCTGACGTGCTGCTTGTCACGCATTACAGGAGCGGTCCAACGTAATAAAATCTCGTTTGGTGGTATAATATAGGTGGTAGCATCATTATTATTGTCACATTTGGAGCAAGACACGTGCGGGAAAATAATAGATGGCACGCACCATTAACACGTCACACGCAAGTCACTTGGCAATTCATACAATTTGTTCCGCCTCGCAGTAACAACGGTAACAGATCGACATTGCAGTTTCTCTTTATGCTACCGCTACTGACACTGACCCCTGTTGAGCAATGTACAGTTGATGAAGGAAATGGTCATGATTCACCAATTATAGCGGTCGTCCAGCTGACGCAGTTCGTCAACTCTGTATCAATTTATAAAACTTCAATATCACAGAGTGCACGCTACGATAGCTACTCTACATTTTTCGTTCCTATGTCTGGGAGCTAAGGTTCAATGGCATTTTTTACCTCGACATCGTTGCCTACTTGTAGAGTTTGTTGCCCCACGAAATTGTCGTCATCCTTCACCGGGTTCAAATCAAAACGGCTTGCGTTTATAGATGTAGCATAGAATGAACAGAATCTGTTATTAATATAGGCAGGTAACTCCTTGCATGCATCTTTCGTTTTTTTGCTGAATTAGTTAATCTTTTATTCATTCATGATTATTACTTACCCGATTATTATTTATCAATATCCAGAAAACTTACCTGATAAAGCTTAATTATATGAGGATGATCCAGTCTCTTCATGATGTCCACCTCTCTGTAGACCTTTTGAAGATTACTGGCGTCTAATTGCGATTTATCTATTATCTTAATTGCTACCTGTAACAAAAAACAGAAGTCTTTAGCAGAGTAGGTAGATAACTTATAAGAAACGGGAAAATACGCAGTTTTTATTCGCTGGTTTTCATGAGCTTTGAAATTCATAATTAGAACTGAGAGTAAACTGTACAACATGTAGTATATGTGAAATGGTTGAGAAAAAAATCAAGTTTACATAAATACACTCGAACCTTATTCAAAACAAACTCCACCAATTTAATCTACCTACGTCTAATCTTCGATTCCGACCGTAAACCTGCCCACTTTATTTGTAGAAACGGGTAAATACGTGTCGGTATTGTGAATGATCTAATTATAGCTATTACATACTTGGTACCATTTTAAACATTAGAAACCTATCAGCTGTTTGACTCTACCCAAACACTTAGTTAGTACCCACATTAAAATAGGGATATTCGTAACGGAACAGTGCCGTTAGTACCTACTTAGTTTGTTGGTATTCGATCCAGACAAAGAGGCGATGACGTCAAACTGAGCGTCATTTCAAGCCGATTGAACCAATTGACGTGATTGGAACGACGAACGTCCGGAGCTCGTGCTTCTACTCGAAAAAGGCCGCGGGGGAAAGAAATTAGCTGCATATTTTATTATGTTGGTCTACCCTAGTTTTGCTACTCAACTAGGGCTGGTGCGACACACAGGCACGTGGGGCTGAGTTCTAAAGTATACGAAAGTCTCATCATCATCATCATCAACAGCCTGAAGACGTCCACTGCTGAACAAAGGCCTGAGCTCTACTTTGAGCGGCTGCTTGTCTCCTGCATCCATTAGCTCCCGCAGTTTTGACAGATCGTCGGTCCACCTAATGCAGGGAGCTAGCCTACGCTGCATCTTGCAGTTCGTGGTCGCCACTCGAGAATTTTTATTCTCCATCGTTTGTCAGTTCTACGAGTATTGGTATATACGGTGGTTGTGAGTTCAATGTCGAGCAACAAGCTATGGAGAGAGAGAGAGCTATGCACGGTGTTTGACAGCGGGATAAGTCTGAAATAAGGTGCAATGGTCCGCAGGAGAACTAACGTGACCGGTATCTATAGCTCTTAAAATTAGCAAGTTGAAATGGCAATGAGCAGGCTACATCCTCTGTTGCGAGTTGTGAATGTGTAAGAAAATAAAAATATTTATTGATTAATGAATGAGTTAAATAATAGCTCTATAATACCTACCTCTATGTACATAAGGATGGAGTACCTACCCAAAGTGCATGTCCATCCTATCTTTCGGCCTACCCCAAAGTACCTACGTACTAAACTTCGAGGAGCTTAGTTTCTCGATGGTGGTAAAAATTACTGATGATGTGAGGCCGATGACAGTCAAGATTGTTAGCAGTGTACTGTTCAGATACCTACATACATAACTATATGTATTGATTATTATGTATGACTCCATCCTAGGGCAAGTAATTCTTTATAGATCAACTTCCCTTATCAGATTCGCTATCACTGTTGCATTTTCAAATAAAAGCTGAGTAGGTTACTAGTTAGCCGAACCCATATCGATTATCGATAACACCTAATGCATTTTAAATAACTAGCTAAAGTATAAATTAATCGTTAATTATCAAATTTAATGAATTGGTGTGAACATCCAAATCAAACTTATTAACAACTTTTTGCTATTTGTACATCCTGCTAACTGAAATCACATTGATGATCTAATAACTAATCTGTCAAAGAATTGGTAATGGGAAACCCATCTTGTAAGAAAAGGCACAGGTAAAACCATCGCTGTCAATGAGCGAGCACATTAGGTACCTAATACCAATGTCAGCAGGAGTCGTAGAGTTCGGCATTTATCATGCACGCATTATTTATTAGGCAGGTATAGGTACCTGCCTAATAAATACCAGAGGATAATCTCTAACGGGTATGGTTATATGGCACATTATTAACATGAAATGGCCAAACTATACTCTGTAAATAGGATGTAATGTCAGCTGGTCTGACATTGGCCCCGCTGTTCAGATAGCAGCAGCATTACGCAAACCATTACGTCATTACCAAGACGCTCCTCGAGTTATCAATTGGATGCAATTTGTGCAACTTCCTTGAATCTATACAAGACCTTATAGTAGTTAAGTAGCTGTATACTTTCTCTATCACACATTTATCGACTTTACCTTATGAAACTATGGGACGGCACTCGGCAGTAATTTGCGCTTTACTCGATTTGAAGACTCCAAGATTGTGTTTTTCGAGAAATAAGTAGGTACAAACGCTGGCAAAGCGTTCCACTCTGGCTGTTCACATGATAAATGTGGAAGCAAATTGCTTTGTTCGCAGTATATCTGTAGGTGTAGTTACTTGATGAATTAGTTTTCTGATGAAACTCATTAGACTAGTTATCGTATCGTGCATAAAAAGTGTGGAATCGAGCGTAACCGAGGTTTCCGATAAATTGTTTCCGCTTCCAACTTTTACTTCATAAACATGGGTTAGGTGTAACGTAACGCGCGTAGAATAGTTACAGGTATCCGTAGTAATTATTACACTTATGTATGTACATGTCACCGTCTTACTGTAAAATCCGTTTTTTTATATAAAAATAACGAAAATAAAACCGGTTATTTATGAACTGTCGATTTATTGCAAACTGACAATCTGTCTCACAATACACGGATGATATTTCGATTATTTATAAACAGTCGGTGCCTAGCGGTGAGTTATAAATAAACGGGTTTTAGTAGCGTTTAATTGTGAACAATGCACCAATTATTGCTGATATTTGTTGTTTTTTTAGAGTCACTAGTGGCTAACCAGAGTAGGTTACGATGACGAGCGAAGCGAGGAGGAGTGTAAGGTTAGTTTTGATCACACTATAAGTACACAATTACGAAAAACGAAGTGATGCCGATTAATTATAAATAACCGAAATATCGACCGTTTTATTGTGAGACGCATTGCCCGTTTGCAATAAATCGACTGTTAATAAATAGCCGCGTTTTTTTATAAATAAACGGTTCTTACAAAAAGACGGTGACATAATATATACCTAGTAGTCCTAGTACCTACCTACGATACATTCAAAACTAATTAGGTTCCGCATGTTCACGACAAATGAAATCTCGTCATTCGTTCAAATGGACGAGATACCTTTACGCATGAGAAACTCAAAGGTCACTGGACAATGTTGCTGGACTGTCTGGTATTGAAATTGGAGATGATTGAACCTGTGATTCTGCTCATTCTGACAGACAAATATTTAAAAGGTTGAAGGCTTGAAGTATTTTGTCATTTGGTGTTATATTTGTCGTCAAAACTTTCGGGTTGCTAATCACCAATTCACCACACTCGGCATTGGCAGGCATCTTGCTGATCACAGAAGATTGTAACGCAAACCGAAATCCATGCTCCTACCCATTCTCTGAATACTCCCTTAGTCGGTCCTCTCCTAACAGCACAAAGGGATGAGATGGGATATAACCTAAACTCACCCCACTCGATTAAGGGTGGGTCTTTGAATGGTACATTTTTTCATATTAAATCTCCTATAAATAGTTCACTAGTTAATTTAATAATTGCTTCATTGCTTCATTGCTAAAGGAATAATTAATACGATGCGGTATAGGTGTTAATAGCAACCAGGGCGGTTATTCTCTATGGAAACACAAATTCCATACGATTCGAAACCACGTCGTTATCGAGTCTTGTTCAAATCGTGTCACAGCATTAGATATACCTTCACTTTAAATTAAAGTTATCTTTATTTTGTATAAAATATAGTGACAAAAGTGGTCTTTTGATGTGTTGATGTTTTGGAACGCGTCTCGGTAAAAGATATGATTTTTGGCAGTTCGAATCGCGCCAATTCCAAATTTATTTCGCGCGGTTTTGTTTTCGTTTTATTGAGAATAGACATTTGCAGATTTCTTATGTAAGACAAGGAATTCGCGTGGTTCGAAGTAAGGAATCGATACAAAATAACCGCCCAGGGCCATTATTCCGTATCCGTATCGATTCCTTACTTCGAAACCACGCGAATTCCTTGTCTTACATAAGAAATCTGCGAAACTGTATTCTCTATGAAACGAAAACAAAACCGCGCGAAATGAATTTGGAATTGGCGCGATTTGAACTGTCAAAAATCATATGTTTTACTGAGACGCGTTCCGAAACATTAACACATCAAAAGATATGACCACTTATGTCAATATATTTTATTCAAAATAAAGATAATTTTAATGTAAAGTGAAGGTATATCTGACACTGTGACACGATTTGAACAAGACACGATAACGACGTGGTTTCATATCGTGTGGAATCTGTGTTTTCATAGAGAATAACCGCCCAGAGCGAGTGGTAAAGAACGTAAAGAATTGGTTGTGATGACCAACAGCAACCATTCTATGATATAATATATACCATAGACGTATAGGTACAATTATACATTACCTATAGGTAGGTACATATTTAATAGAACTATGATTTTCACTCTCTTTGTTTTTTTTTTTGCTTTTTGTATGAAATTAGACAGAGAAAGGCACCTCTGCCTTTTTAGGGTTCTGTACCCATGCGCAAAGGGTAAAACGAACCCTATTACTAAGGCTCCGATGTCCGTCTGTCCGTCCATCAGGCTGTATCTCATGAACCGTGATAGTTAGACAGTTGAAATGTTCATAGATGATGTATTTCTGTTACCGCTATGACAAAAAATACTAAAAACCAAAATAAAATAAATATTTGAGGGGGCTCCCTTACAACAAACGTGATTTATTTGCTCGTTTTTGTAGGCAACGGTACGGAATCATTCGTGCGCGAGTTTGACTCGCACTTGGTCGGTTAACTATTTTACAGACAATGATACGGAACCCTTCATGCGTGAGTCTACTCGTACTTAGCCGGTTATTTGACTTGTAGAGCTAGCTAGCTTCTCAACATGGCAGGTATAAGATATCATTAGAAGAATCCTTTGCAGCTACAATAGACTAATATAAACAGTAATTTAAATTCGGTACCTGTCTGTGTTGTCTACATATTAATCCTAATTAGAAGTAATTGGTCATTGTCTCGACATTTAGATGATTTGCATAAAATATGATAACAGTTGTTCATTGTTTAAATGATTTGATGCATCAAAATAGTATACCTAATAGATATGTTAATTAATAGGTTATTAGATAGGTTAGTATCCTGCTATTAAAAATCAACAAGTTAATATCATTTTCATAAATTAGGTTAAAAATGAATACAATAATTGTTAAAAAATTAGTAAAATCGGTATTTAAATCACGGAGTAATAAACTCTTAAAGTCTCTGGAGGGGGCATCGCCTGTCCCTTTCTCGCAATACAAAGCTTCCCACAGTTATTTGAAAACGCACGCTGCTGTGACGGCTGTGTGTCAAAGAGATACAGCTTAGCTACAATTACCTGCTTAGTTATGAGGTACTGTGAATGAGCAAGAACTGACGTCACTGTCACGTTGGAACTACTTCTTTCTATTAAATGCTTGTAGGGGTCTTTGAAGAAAATCCGACAATGGCGGTTGTGAATTTTGAATTTATTTTTTAAAACTATTGTATCTTGAACTTTAATGTATAATAATAAGGGTGGATTATTATCCGTTGAGTGTTCGTGAACGTGCACGAGTGTTGGCAAATGGTTTCAAGATCATAAAACCATGCATTTTCGTTTTTGCTTCAACGGCCTTTTTAGAGCCTTCAGTAAAATATCCTCCATTTTACTGTTGGCGTTTTGACTGACAAAATATGACTTTGACTTGACATAACCGTACAATTTTTACTCACTTGACATTGGCAGAATTATTGCAAACAAGCGATAGAAAGCCATTAAAGAAAAAAAAATGCTTGTATATAACATTGTAATTTTTCCAGCAATTAATCAAATAAGTATTAATTTATGTTTTTACGACTGTTTATTTAATGAGCTATTTTATAAATTTTAAAAATGTATTACTTATTTAATAATTAATAAAAAAAATAGCAGGTCACATTGTTAATTAATTAATTAATTAATTAAAATTAATCAATTTTTTTTATAATAGTAAGTATACTTAGGTATAATAGACACCTACGCATCTTGTGTGTTGCATCATAATGTGGTGCGATATCTTATCACATAGGTAAGGTATATAGGGACCTACCACAGACAGGACCTACACATGACGGGCCCGTAGCTCAGTTGGTAGTATATAGCCCTGCCTTCTGAACTGAGGGCTGTGGGTTCGATTCCTACCCAGGACAAACATTTGTGTGATGAACATAGATATTTGTTCTGTGTCTGGGTGATATATGCAATCTTTGTATGTATTTACAAACAAAAAGTATCTAAGTATTATGTCATAGGGGCTAGGTGGCGCTGTGTGAAATGTCCACACATATTTATTACATCTTTCCCCCTAGCCAATAATAATACTATAGGTTTCACTAATTAAAATTATATTTTTGTTGCCTAGTTACAATATATTTAGTAAGTAGATAGCATATTTATATACCAGCAATAATTAGGAATAACGTTCAAGAATAATTATCGCCTACTGGTAGAGACATAATTAGGAGGATAGTGATAACTAACAGAACTTTTGCCGAGCAGACTTCTATGACTAGTCGTGACGTGGACAAAGTCACACTCAAATGTTAACAAATGTAAATTATAAGTATAAATATATTAATCTACAAAGAGCATGGTAGCATCCAGCGGATAACCTACCTACTACAAAACAGTGTTTCTTAACCTTTAAGCAGTCATGGGTCAGTCATTTTTATTAGAAAATAATCCTTTAATCACCTACCTACGCCCACAAAGCAAAAAGCGCTCTTATTGGTATTTTATTACTAATACAATAAGTATAAGTTGATAATAAGCTAAATAAGCGTCCAAAATTGCGCGTTTACGTGAAATTGCGATGGCAATCACATAAAATTCATAAACATGTGAATTTATGAGTCTTAGCAATAGCATGCTAATTCCTATTGTTTTGCTATTTACTAATAACAATAATTTACTAGGTGGTAGGACTTTTCTGCAAAGTTCGTCTAGGTACCACCGCTATGCCAGTTATTCTGCCGCCAAGCAGTAGTGTGCAAGCACTACTGTGTTCCGGTTTGAAGGGCATTGTAGCTAGTGAAATTACTGAGAAAGTTAGACTTTATGACCTGATCTCATTGTGTAGTAATCTGATTACTAGACTGTGTGATGTCTCTGGATGACGTGCGCAGTGCAGTGTCACGCGAAACGTTTATTTTAAATTTCCGGGTGACACTGCAACTGTTACGGGTGGCAGTGTCGCTTAACACCAGGCGAACGACTAGCTCTTCACGTGATTAATTCTCATAAAAAAAATTAAAGATGCTGTTATTTGCAGTCGGTCAGTAGGTACCCTTACGTCTCCGATAATAAGCGAGAGCTGTAAACAAAATTGATGCGTGAATTTAATCTGGCTGCTCTTGTCAGGAATGATTTTGTAGACTGATCCGAATGATAATTGGCATTTTGCTGCTCACTTACCTACTACCTACAATCACAGCTAGTGCGAGATCCGACAGCACAAATTCATACAATTACCTACGTCATCGAGTACCTCAATAGGCTATTTTTAGATCGTTAGTTGACACTTAAATGTCATGAAAATCCAACTTCAAATACACACAATACTTTGAACACTAAATTCCGGCAAGTTTAGACCTGATTTTACTTGTTTATGTGTCGGTTAACGATCTACAGATAACCTATTGAGGAGTACCTCGCGAGATCGTACTCGATGACGTAGGTATTCCTACTGTGGGATCTCGCACTAAGCCTACAATATGGAATATTGTCTTTTAACTTCAGGCACAATTTTTACTCAGAGTTTTTTTTTTACTTTAAATTACCTGTATGTGCCCACACATTTTGAGTTCGGTGATATTCTGTGCTGCTAATAAACTAGATGCTGGACCAGCAGGGGCTACTCTTAACACTTGATTTCAATCGTAATTTGGGATTTGGAACGAAATCGTGGCATTTGGTACTCTAGAATCCGATACTAGCACACAATCTGAGTCCATGAAATTTTATGGGACAATGTAATTGAATCATTTCTACACCATCCACATTTATACCAAATTATTTAAGATTGGAATTGGTGATTGATTCGGATTAGGATTTGAGTGAAATTGGGATCGGATTCTAGAGTAACCCTACAGAGCACATACTCTGCCCTACCAGGTAATAAAATCAAGGAGTTAGGGTACTAAAAAGAAAATAAATAAGTACCTAAATGTTTTAAATAGACTAAATGTTTTCGGTTATGAAGTCATAACCGAATAGATGTTATGCCTACTTAACTAAGAAATGGTCTATAATACACTCACTAGCTCAAAGGCGTCAATACTTGAGATAATAACGTCAAATAGGTACCTACATGTATAAAGGTACCTATAACGATTATCTGTGCTGCGCGAGTGAAATCGATTAAAATATGCTTAAGTAGGTAGATTATTGGATTAGTTTCTATGTAAGAAAGGAAGGAACCTTACTAAGTTACTTAAATATTGTTATTTTTTTAGGTAGATAAGTTAGGTGTTTTTAGGTAGGTACCTACTCTATTTTTTTAGGAAGTGAAAATATTGTTGTAGTCTAGTATTGTAGAATTCGGGCATTGCCCGTGCTCCACCTGCTCAGTTCAAATCGACCATCATATTTAATACTTTAAAAGCTTTATAAGTTTATATTTTACTAGTTAATCAACGACAAAACAAACAAATGAAAGTTCCAAATTTAAATATTAGGTATTTTAATATTCTCTGGGTGCCTATAAATGTGTCTATCAAGTATCTTGTAAACTTGAGATACCTAGACCCACTAACGTACTGCCAAATCCTAATTAAAATCAATAGAGTTTATTATACTTACCCATGGCCAACACAATAAACCTGTCTGGCGCCGCCAGTTACGCCAATAACCATCGTAAGACTAGTCAGTCATATTTTAATACGGACGCCCTGGAATCCATGCACATAAAAAAGGCTGGATGAAATTCAGGGGTGTATGCAAAGCGCTCAATCCTAGAGCGACGATCAACAAGTCCAGACGACGATCAATAAATACACTCGCTGGAACGAGACAGCATGTGCAAGAAGGATGGACGTAGCCCTCGTAAGTGGAGTCTGCAAATATGCAGTGCATTCACTGTATAGGTGTAAAGTTTATAAAATTGTAATACCTTAGCTTAAGTATAACTGGCACACATAGACATAATTATATATTACTTCGTAGATCGAGATATAAATCTATGCTGGCACATGTATTCCTGTTGGATCCCCAGGGGAGTCCACAGGTTATTTATTTCATGTGACGTGGCGATGGGATCAAGTCGTTCACTTGATGTTGCAAGCATCGCTTGTTTGCAGAAGCAAAGCAACCCTGCAGTTCCGATAAAAGCATTATCACCTGGTTAGTCACACAATATTTCAATCTGTCAGTGTGCTCGTGCTACTTTTTTAAAGCCCGATAATATAATTATTTATGATATTAGGTCGGTAAGTTGGTTTATACTAACGAGTAGACAAATGTAAGCCCGAGACGTAGTCGAGGTTACCATAGTCACGAGTTTTTAAAAACCAATATCCGCACGTGTTTCATACAACGTTTTTCAACACATTTGCGAGAAAACAGTACCACAGGTACTGAAGCAAACTTTGTTTATTAGTGGGAAAGTAGCAACAAACAATCTTTGACGTTTCTAATCTAATGTGAAAGTTTAGTAGGTACAGTTACCACCACTCTACTAGAACATAACTTAGACTGGACTATGACTATGACTAAGACTTGACTACGTGTATAATTCTATAACACGATGAAAAATTGTATTGCACTTTTTTGATTTTGACACTAGCTAAATAAATTGCTGTGTGGAGCCATAACATAAGAAGAAATAATGGTCTAAAATTGCATTGTAAATGCGCATTTACAATGCAATTGGTGCCACCTGCATGTGGTGAAAATTATAATATTAAATAGAATAATTTTCATTTTTGCTTTAGAATTAAAGTGAGACAAACTTATTCAGCAAATGCGCTTCCAAGGAGTTTCGTTCATTCAGCTTATTTATTTTCGTAATGTGAAACTCCTTGGTGGAATTCTTATATTTTTTTTTATGGAAATTAAAAAGAAAACCGTACAGATTTTTCACAGATTAGAGAACAAAAATCTACTTTTTCTCTTTAATCTGATGTGTGACCGTCATGGAAATCGCACGGCGACATACAACGGAGGAGGCGGTAAAATATGTATTTAGGTGAGAGTACCTATGTGTCCGCACGGTCCGTTGTATGGTGCGTCATAATTAACTTTCGAACAATGTATACAGGCGTCGTAAATGCATTTTTTGAGCAAACGTGTTGAAAATAACTATAATAACCTTCACTTCACCTGTGTAATGAAATAACGCAGAGTTGCAAACACCCTCAACTTTAGAAAATTTCGATAAATTCCAAAGTATTGAATATAGATACTATTAGTTAGATACTTATTATTAGGCACAAAATCACGTCTGGCACGTTGGATGGATCTAAGTTTCATTGTGATGCCTTCCACATTCAGCTTCACTCTACCCTACACCCTAAATAACTTTTTTTTTATTAATATAGTTTTTGGATTAGTTGGTAAGTACTCATCAGAATTTATTTTTAAAAAATTTGCAATAGTAGGCCATGTAAGACTAATGAAGAACTTAAAGATATGAAGGATGGATCTATTAAGTAGATGATTTACGACAATCATAATAATTGTTACAATCAAACCTTATCTTTTTGGATTTCAACCACGAGAGACGTCGTAGGTACCTTCTTAATTGGCAATATATGAAGCTTATTCGCATCAATTCGTAGATATCATGGCTAAACATAAACTAAACTCAAATAGGCACTTATGTAATAATATCAAAGAAACATTTCAGTAATTATTCCTACGTAATTTAGTTATCTAAGCTATCACAAAACTATACTTGATAAATTATCTGGTGATAACATCGGAAGTATCCTTGGAAAGTAGGCAGCAACTGTATGTGCGTCAAATAGGCAAATCACCAATTGATAGTTGAACGATGAACGCACTTGAAAAGTGCGACTGACGTAAATCTAGATTGGGGTATTATATTTTACAAGGTCGATAGAAACGTCTCAATCCCATTTGACTCTTAAGGTCAATTGCTCTTAGGTTAATTGCTCTTGTAATACAGTACTTTTCACCATTTGTCTTCAATTCACGGCCCAATTGACGTCATGAAAGATAACTACCTACATAACTGAGGTACTTACCGAGAGCAAACAAGCACGCATGTCTCTATGATATCGCGCTATCTAACACTGATAAACACATTCTGAGTAGCTTAAACAGTATCTATTATTGGATTAGGGTTTAGCAACCTGTGTAAATGTAGAAAAAGGATAGGGGCTACAAAGAATTTGAGGTAGGTAAATACATAAATTAACGCAAAAACTGGGATGGACCATGAAAAGAAAGTTGAATGTTCCTAAAACGCAGAAGAAGTCGTCCAGGGTGACCGCGAGACAGTACAACGTAGATAACAGACAGTCTCTGACGCAAATCTCCAAAATAGATAACGCATTTGCGTCAAGCATACATTTTTCAAGCAGAGTAAACGAAGCGCGTGCCGTACAGTATGATTTCCTGGCAAAATATTCGCCAGACTAACGTGTGCCGAACATGCATCCTCTGACTGATCAAACTTTCTTTATTTGCCAACGAAACGCAATAATTCAGCCTCCGTCGGTTACATGCAATGTGATCTCTATTCTACAAAATATGTGTAAGTGGATGATATCACATTGGCAATTTTTTTTCTGTTTCTTTTTACGATCCCAAACGTATAGACAACTATGCGAACTAAGTATTCAACCCAGTGGGTGACATTTTAGCGGATAACTTTGACTAACTATTTGCAAGCGATACGAATTCAAACAAATAAATTGCCGATGATTCAATCGATTTTTTGTTGTCTGTCGATAACTGTGTGATCCATAACAAAAGCTTTGGCCATCACCTTGGTGCTAACGGCTCACCCAAAAAAGTGAAATAATAAAAACAACGCGATGCGTGCATCCGGAGGCAAGGTCGATGCCGCGGTATTTCTGGCCGCGGTAGGCGGTCGGCAGCTCCTGCTCGCATGCTGAATCACTGATTGATTGAGTATGAAATGTACGGAACATTTAGCTAATGTTGCCACTTTATCTACCAAACCAACGGGCACGGTTCAACTTCAAATGCTTTGAGAGGGAAATTCTTTACTCACGTAATTCCAGAGAACCTAAATAATTATTTATGGAGCAAGAATTCTAATTTACCTACTAGAAACCTCTGTCATTTAAGTGTAAAAGTATTTTGAATTGGTAGTTTTCTAACATGGCATTCCTTATTTTCAAAGCTATCACCATGAACGTACCTAACTACAAAACGTTCATGAATTTTGTAGTATAAAAAGAAAGAGAAAGTTGTCAACAATTTCAAACCTCTCGTCTCATCAAAACAATGAACGTGCGTCATCGTAGACAAAAAGCCTGCAGATTTCACTTCACGAACCAATATATTGATCTTGATTTTCATTTACCGGTTGTCGCTCCATCTTCACATCAAAGAGAGCACGCACTCTATAAAACAGCGAAGGCCGAGGGCGTCCGTTCTGTTATTTTGGTGCATTCATTCAGCGGAGCGTCCTCGTCTTTGCGCGTGCATCATCATTACCGACATTTGCAACATAAATCCGAGCCTCCACTGCACGACTATAAATATAAATATCGAGCCCTGAATTAGGTACTAACTATTAATGATGCTGTGCTAGGAATGTACCTACGTAATCGCCAGTTAGAAAGTCAACGCCAGTGACTCATTGACGGTGCCACAGTATTCGGCCAATGACCTACTTTGATGTCGTACTCTCGTGGGTATGGTATTACCTTTCATAAACTAGTCAAGTAACTCTAATTAGGTACGTATGTATGTGTATCTTCTGTAGAAGATAGAGCACAGAACAATCTACAATAGATTACAATAGATTGCGACAAGCTATAGTATTTGGGTACCTAGTAGACATCCCTATTATACTAAAATCAACTGCAGTAACATGACTACAAATTCAGTACAGTCAAATTAATCATGTCCTATGTATGTACCAAATATTATTCTCAATAATTATTTGCTCCATGTGTACAAATATGAAAAGAGATATTTTAGTAATGTTATGTTGTAAATTAAAAGCACAATTCCATATATTTTATGAAAATTTATTTCATGAGATATTCTCTACATTTTCAATTTTAAATTTTTATATATGGTTTAGTTACTTATATTGAAATAGTTATAGTTACTTATGTTGTTCAAAGCGAAGTGGAGTAATTCTAAAGAACTTGGTAATATTTCTAGAATAATTTTCGATACACGTTGCTAATTCAAATAGCCAATAATGATTTGATAGTCGCGTATATAGGTAGGTAATCTGTTATCTATTAATGCTTTTGACTAGATAATATGCAAAGAGATAACAGCGACATTTGCATGCTTACGAGTACATACGGCGCGGTCATATATTACTACCATAATGTGTTTATCTTTAACTTATTATTACTTACTAACTTTAGCAGAACTTGGTCATGTTTATTCGCACACGATGCTTATAATTTATAATATACCTTATCATTTCAAATATAGTTTGAATAATCATCTTATTAGTTGTTGTAATATTTCTTGTAACCTTGAACTATTAACCCAAGTTTTCTATATACCTAATAACTAATGAGAATGCATGTTGCTTCTGGGTAATATTCAGTAATCTGTGTTTTATGGGTTTATTTCTCTCGTTCTTGTTACTTTAGATAAGATCCTCCTTCTTGCTGCGTTTTCCTCAGTGCTGAGAGTCGTGATCCCCCTCTACAGATCACTTTGTCTCTGACAATTGTACGCTAACAACGGGGTCTGTCCTCAGCGGCGTGCATCGGTTCATGGATTTTAATGTCAAGTGTGGTGCGGATTTGGTCAGACCAGCGCAATGGACTTCGTCCACGGGGTCTTTTCCCTTCCACTTTGCCTGAGATTATGAGTTTCTCCAGGTTGGCACTTTTCTTCCGCGATATGTGGCCGAAATACTCAAGTACTCGCTGGAGGCAGGTTGAGGATAGGTCACTCTAAGCTCCTTGAGTATTGACGCATTTGTCCTTTTCACTGTCCAGGGGATGCGCAACATTCTCCTCCAGACCACATCTCGAAGGCGTCCACAACTCCACACGTCTCCGGTCATTCGCTCTTAGAGTCCAAGCTTCTGGACCATAGAGAAATATGGAGAATGCGGGACTTTGGATATATGACTTATTATTATGTATCTAAGTAAAAATATATTTCTTGTAACCGTTAGCACTGTTAGAAGTTAGAAGTACTTACCTACAGTTTTGTTTTAAGAGTAACACAATAGGCTGTTTGATATTATTGCTAACTTGGTTCCATTGTAAGTTATCAGTTGTATGGTTTATTGTTGCAAAGTTTTATTGAAACTTTGAATTCAAAATTCAAACCCTACATTTTGTTGGCCTCTACTCTTTATGTAAGTACCTATATAGGTGTAGGTTGTGACTTCAGTTATGTGCTAGGTTTCTCTCATGTGTTGTACCTACTAATATTTACAGACAATATAGAATACTTACAAGCACTTGGGTAGGTACTTACAATATAGTTTACTAACTTATATTTTGTAAAAACGCGGGTAGGCGATGGATGCAGGAGCCGCTCAGGCTGTTTATGATAATGAGGATGACGATCAACTTGGTGTAGGTACCTACTACAGTAATATTACTATTTTAATATCTGTGCTACTATACTACCTTTTTAAAATGTAGTTAGCAAAGATTTAAGTACTGTATAATTACGTAAGAAGGTATTATAAATTACCTATTTACCCATTACAACACGATTTTAAAGAAGGTCGGCAAAAATGGCCTACCTTCCCCCCCCCCCCTAAAAAATAAATGAGACGCTGTGCCGCTTGCTGTGTTTCCTATAGATGAGGAAGTTAATGTAGTATTACTTATTGTTTTTTTTACTCCTATCGTACAAGCGATTCCTAACTTAGTTGTGTGTGAGTTCACGAGAGCTTCTCTAATAACGTTTTCTCCCATCTTATACAAAAATGATCCAATTTACTATTTAAATAGGTAAGTATATTTAATTTGTACTTTCGATACACGTACAATTCATTCAAGCACGCGAATTCTTTTTGGTAGGCAGAAAAAGCAAACTTTGAAAGAAGTAAGACAAATCGAATGCGTCGGATCAGTCTTTCTTCTGTCAAAATTATACTTTAACTAAATCCATGCTTTAACTAGTTTAAAACCCATTTAAAACATCCTTAACACTTCCTCGTGTCAAATCAAACCCATTATTAAAAGGCATTCTTCAATGAACTTCTTTATTCGAAATTGGCTCTCCAACTCTACAATTTGTACGTTATTCTATCTACTTAGCTTAGTCTCTACTCTATTCACATACCTATAGAATATTTTCGATTTCGATGACTCTTATCTATACTCTATGCATCCACAGACTATTACATAGGTACGCAGGACTTGATCTTACTGTATGATGTCTGTGGACTTGATAGCGTTTAACTACCCTCTTTGTCCAACATTATTGTACAATTTCAAATCCATTGCAAACTGAAAAGGGCATTCCTGAATGAAGCCATGCAGAATTGCATTCCACACACACACACAATCATATAGTACGGTGTGTGAGTGATGTCGGTGCCTCAATAATCTTCTACGTAATATTGATTAGTTTCTCACTCACCTCAGTCTTCGTTATTCGATGTCGTGCTAACTTTACGACGGCAAAATTTCCCTTGCCAATGGTCCTCTCGATGTCATAAAAACCCACCCTAATGGGGGTTTTCGCAGGACGATCGCGCTCCGCCATTGTCGCATAAAGAGTCGTCAGATTTCTAACAGAATCTCTAACATCCCACAGGCAGGTGTATTGTCAAATTGTCATATAGCAAAGCATCCATTTAAAACACTATAATTGATAATATCCATTGGAGACACTGTATATTTCAATAAACATCCGCGTATATTTTTCCTTAAATGTCCCTTTACACGAATATTGTGGTTACTACGCTATCACGCATCACGTTAGTAGTAACTCTTTATCACTTATTCCCTGAAGTAAATAGACATAATCAGGCGTACGGAATTAGGCACGCTTTTCAGTAACTCTGCAAAGGCGAGAGGCTCCGTCGAGTCGGAACGGTATAAGCGCACCACAATCAGTTCTTTGTGTAAACACGACAGGTTATTGTGTACAAAAATTATTTACAGTAGAAAATCGCGTACAGGCGGCGTGCGCGTTTGGAAGGCTCAGAGCGCGTCACGCCGCCGCCTCACCGGCTGTCAACCGGGTACTGAACTCGAGTCGATCGAGTTGAACACTCCTCGAGCCGAGAGCACTACCTGCGGCGCGGCGGCAACACGCGCGCGCTTTCAGCCGGCCGCCATATTGGATCTCTCCATCTCCATGACGTCATCAGCAGCACCACCTATATAGCTGTGCGGGTATCTGCCTGAAAAAAACCTCCCACATTGGGCATAATATAGGGTGTTTCCTTGTGGCCAACTAGGTTGCCAAACTGATTTAACTAAGAGCAATAATGTTTCCTTTTCGCCAAGCTTATTTTCAATATTCTATTTCATGCAATCTTTATAAGTAAAGTACTGTCTTTGGCTAAGTATCAGAGTAGCAGGTAAGCTAGATTGTATCTTACTTTAGGATGGAATATGCGGAAGCGCCTGATGCTAAATGCTAATAATCATCATTAAATGCCTAATTGCCTACTTTAACTATTGAAGCGAGGGGTAAAATGGAATGAGTCTTATCTTATTATTCATCCTTTTCCCCTATACTTTTCCTCTGTCTTCACTCTTCCCTTGCTTCGAAAGAATAAGTATTATCTACCTATAACAGATAACTTCAATGCCTTAGACTTTATCCCCGTAGCCGGCATTATTTTATCGAAGCGTAAGACACGCCACTTATAGGTTCTTCCTTGAATATTTAAATCTTGAAATATCTAGGTATTAATCCGTTCTCTACTACCACAATACATTTTTCTATGGGGTATGGTCTGATTCTTCGAATGATACCTACCCATCCAAAATTATCATGTAATCATGAAATCTGTACCAATCAGTAGTTTATTAATTTGGAGAGCTACTACTAAATGATGCTTTGACTTTGATACAAAATCCCCGTTTTATGTGACATTTTGTTTTAGAGTGCAACTGCTACGCGACGCTACGAGTTACAGCCCTCGTTTCAGACATATTTGGTCTGAAGCTACTGCTACGCGATGCTACGAGATACAGTCACGGGTTTCTCTGATTGTGACGTGGCATTTGGGTTTGAGCTATTTCTACGCTACGAGATGCTACGAAGTACCAACAATGCCCGTTTTAAGTGATTGTGATTCGACATTTTAGTTTGATAACATTTTTTAGTGTTTTTTGGTCCACTATGCAACGAGATAATACAATCCCCGCTCCAGTTACGATGTTCGGTTTGGAGCTTCTGCTACGCGATGCTACGAGATACGATCCCGCTTCAATAATGATAATATTATTCGGTTTAGAGCTATTGCTACGCAATGCTACGAAATGATACGATCCCTGCCTCAATTATTATATTCGGTTGGGATCTTCTGCTACGCGACACAATGCGATACGATCTACTGCTATGCTATGCTACGAGATGATACGTTTCCCGCTTCTATTATTACATTCGGTTTGGCGCTACAGCTACGTGATGCTACGAGATAATGCGGCCACGCTTCAATAATAATAATATAAATTCACTTTGGAGCTATTGCTATTATTTGGAGCGATAGGGCTTGAAATTCAGTCGCAGTCGCGAAAGATTTGACCCGAACATACATGTACAAGTATGGGTACATTTGCAATGCAAGTTTTTTAGGTAAGTACTAAAATACGTATAACTTGTTCATGTTGGACTTAAAAAAAGATATACTTGCGTATTTTACGAGAGCTTTTTCATTGAAAAGAAAGAAGAAAGAAAATACATTTATTCGAGACAGTAACACACAACATCACACTAACGACAAGCATTACAAAACAATATACACACAAACAGATTAACAGATTACAAGCAGTGCAATGCTGCATGGTGTCACGAACCCTTTAAGATACTTAACTATTAAGTATCTTTTTAGGGTTCCGTACCCGTAGGGGTAAAACGAACCCTATTACTAAAGGCTCCGCTGTCCGTTTGTCTGTCCGTATGTCACCAGGCTGCTTTTCATGAACTGTGGTAGTTAAACAGTTGAAATTTTCACAAATGACGTATTTGCCGCTATAACAACAAAACAGAATAAAATAAATATTTAAGGGGGCTCCCATACAACAAACGTGGTTTTTTTGCTCGTTTTTTTTTGCTCGTAGGTAATGGTACGGAACCCTTCGTGTGCGAGTCCAACTTGCACTTGACCGGTTACTTCACTTCTCACAAGCTCGGAGAGGTTTCTACTTATTTAACGTCCAACGATGGCATATAGGTATTAGGTACCTATAGATCCTGGACCCTAACTAGGATTCCCTGTATCTAGGACCCAGCGGGAACTACGACCGTGGTCCCACTACACCCACGCACAGAACAAGCATTTGCGGAATTTTCCTTATACACAAATACTTGTCCTGTCGGAGGAATCGAACCCACTGCCTCCGGGCTATGAGCCGGCCTGCTCAACCACCACACCACAAAGGCTGTCGAATTTGCATTCGAAATCTGTTTTTACATAAGTACCACTAGTTTACTGAAAATACAATATTCATTAGGTACCTTCTGGGTAAACCTACATAAAATGTAAACTCCTAAATTGTATTTCTATTGCTATATTATAAATAAATGAAATTTAGATGGAATACTGGATAAAATTAGATTATCTCACCGTAAGTTACACCTATACCTAATTATCAGCGTTATGTTTAATCACAATTATAATTTTAATTATTGAGATGTCACTGTTTAAAATCACCGTAACTTACACATAATAATTATACCTAATTATTAGCGTTAATGTTAATTTCAATTAAGTATAATTTTAATTATTAGAATTTTATTACTGAGCTATGTTTATATACAAGACGTAGATAATTTAATCATGCATGCATTATTATATCTTACGTGTATATATACTTATAAACTGTTTTAGCATAGTTCTCTCTATCAGTATAACTAAATTTAGCCTACGTGGAATGTGTACAACCTGGCGCAACTAATGTTTTGTCAACGTGAGCTATTGGGCACCCAAGATACAGGCTTTGCCTAGTTTGGGGCCCGTAGTAAATGTTTCTCTTTTTCACTATATTAAAGCGACACATATAACATGTTCTACTGCACTGTATCAAACTGTTCTGGAAATAAACTTATTATTATTATTATTATTATTATTATTATCTTTTATGTCTTTAGACTCTCGGGTCTAGCCCGGACATTTGGAAGGCATTGGTGGGGCCGAAGCTAACACCAAGAGGCCCTTTTGAATACATGATTAATTATTACAACAGACAAGGCATGGTTTGGCATTATTATAGACTATTTTTCGTATAGGTATAAAATAAATCTGGGCTATTATGGTGAACTTTTGGATGGATGGTGACATTGGGTTATGGAATGAGAGAACGGCACCTGCCAATTTTGTCTCAAATCAAAATGTTTATGGCAGGTGATGACTTGCCACCCACTAAATGGGCCTCCTGTAGTGGCTACCGCATATTGCTGCCGAGGAAGCAACATTGGTGTGGGTGGCTTAGGGTGTCGAGAGGTGTGCTGCACTTTCACTGAACGCTACTCGCGGCGTTATGCCCTTTAACACTTCCACCCTGGAGCTTAGGTTTTTAGCTCTTGCGACTTCCACCCCCAGACAGCCAGTTAAGGCAAGCCGGGGGGCAGGGGTCTCACTTAGCCCCTTGGAATCAGGGTACGCGGTGTCGCCACTCACCGACGGCTCGCCACAAAGCCGCCCCTGCGTTATTATTATTATTATTATTATTATTATTATTATTATTTATGCTTCTTCTTGGTCTTGCTTCATGTTGTGCACCTTCTTTAGGATATGACCATGGATGAAATAAAAAAAAAGAAGGATTGAGTGTTGATTGACATCGAACTGAAGCCCAAAATAGCGGACATATTACATATGTGTGTCAGATGAAAGTATGGCGACCGGATGCATATGATGTGAGTGTGTGCGTGCCCCGCTCGTACGCACGAAGCGTTCCGGCTTCCTAAGGGTGCTTCAGTTTTGGATCAGACGGAATTCCCTCCTTCTTTTTTTATTAGCTCCATGAATATGACCTTCTTGGCCATCAACTACATTTTTAGAATACTTAATTGCACTGCCCATTAGGTACCATAATTGCTATGTCATCGAGCACGACGACTGCATGAATAACTTTTACTTTGCTTTTACAGCTGTTTTAATGAATGACGTGATGAGCTAATCGTTCACCTGGAAGTTAAGCGTTACGCCCACCCATAACTAAACTAATATTTAACTCTTTAAGAGCCGCCGCCCTTTCAGCCCCGTACTATTCTAGTTGCAATGTCATTTGGAATAAGTAAAACTACTTTTAATAGTTTTAAGTTTCGCGTGACACTGCATTGTACACTTCATCCCTGAACTGAGACCAACCAGGGGGTCTAGCAAAGATCCCAAACGCTAACGCTATCTCCAAACGCTAACTCCAAAAATGTATTGAAATGACATTCGCGTGGTGTACAATAAAGAATTTTGTATTGTATTGTGTATTCGCTGCGGATAAGTTAGCGATTTCCGAAATGTCATTTCGATATATTTCTGGAGTTAGCGTGAGGCGTTAGCGTTAGCAATTGTGATCTTTGCTAGACCCCCTGAGACATCCACGGTCTGATAATAAGATTAGGTAGTATAGACTGTGACTCACAGTCTATAGTATTCTTATTATTAGACTCTCAATCTGTGAGATCATATCATAAAGTCTTATTTGCCCAGTAATTTCACTAGCTGCAGACTAGTATACTTAAAACTTCCTTACTACCTTGCCGAAGCACAGATGTGCTTGCACGACATAAACTGCTCTTGCCTAATGTTTTTCTTTTTCTTATATTTTGGCTCCACGCATCGTGTATTTAGCCAGTGTCAAGTATTGTGTATTTTCATTAAACTTTAGAATATTTTACGAAGTCATACTAGAACAGTCAGACTCAGAGTCAGACTAGAAGCTTCTATGGAATTTTGGAAAGAACACGGAAAATCACGTTTCACCACATTATATCACTTGTCCACACTCATGCTCGTAATTCAGCACTTAATGCGTAAAACGCCACCAATTTTAAACATTAACACTGGAAAAAGCACAAATTTTGAGAAATAATATAATGCAACGACGTAAACTTTTCCGCGTTCCCGCCAAAACTCCTAATCGCTAACTTTTCGGTAGCGAATGGGTTAATCTATGAAAACATCAACATAGAATCATATGGACGGCGGACATTCACAAAACGCCTGTCCATTTTCTGTTGGTGTGAGTATTTAAATATGCATTAGTATGCGTGAGTAGGGAAGTGACCCCTATTACACAATATATCGAAATATAATAAACCTAACCAAACAGTGCTGCAGAATTTCGATACTTTTTAGTTTTAATACAATAAAGAAAATTAGATATTCGTAGAACCAGAAGACGCAGCTTAGGCCGGCCCCCACTTGGTGGACCGACGATCTGGTGAAAACTACGGGGAGCTGATTGATGCAGGAGGCGAGTGGCCGCTCAAGGTGGCACTCTATGGGGAAGGCCTATGTTCAGCAGTTGACGTCTTCGGGCTGTTAATGATGATAATGATGATGATGACCTTAGTAAAAGTATATTAAGTAATTGCAACATGTTACGTTGTGGAGTCATCAGTCACAGATCATGAATCGGTTGCCTTAAGTATGAATCTGAAAATGGAGCTAAACTATACAAACAAACCTAGTACCTACACTGACTTTCAATCCCTTTATAGCACCATGAACGCTCTTGACCTACAACCTGTACTAAGCTCGACCAATGCCAATGAAGCTGCTGACACATTTATAACCCTTCTTATTGCCGCTATCAAGAGAAATTCAAAATCTCGCAAAATTTCACGGAGAAAGAGGGTGATTAAACCATGGATTACAAACGGCCTCCTGCGCTGTATGCGCCATAGAGACCACTTGCATAAAAAATTCAAAAATGACCCTGATAATGACATGCTGAAGCTAACATACAAAAGATATAGGAACTTTTGCAATGCTCAGCTAAAAAAAGCCAAAAGGGAGTATGAGAGGAAGGAGATCGATGATGCGAAGGGCAACAAGAGGAAATTATGGGAGGTCATCAGAGGCATTACGGGGCAACGAAGGGCGGTTGATTACTCGCCTAACCTTTTATCAGTAGATAACCCAATTGCAAGTATCAACACTGTGAATAACTTCTTCGCAAATATTGGTAAAAATCTCGCAGAAGCATCACGATGGGAACGGGGTGATGAAAACTTCACAAATTACTCAGATTGCTTCTCCTCGCCACCAGCGAATTCCTTGGTATTACTCCCTACCGATGAAGTGGAAATTTTACATCTTATTCAGGGACTTAAAGATAAGTGCGCTGTGGGGATCGACCAAATATCTGGAAATTTCTTAAAGAGATACGCAAATTTACTGATTCCGGCTATTGTGGTTATTTGTAATCTAGCCATGTCGACAGGAGTATTCCCTAGGGCATTTAAAACTGCTCTGATTAAGCCCATACACAAGGACGGGGATAGAGACTGTGTAAATAACTTTAGGCCAATTTCCATCCTTCCGACATTATCAAAGATACTAGAACGACTAATAAATAAACGACTTATGCAATATCTCGAATCTAATCATCTACTATCACAATCGCAGTTTGGTTTTCGCGCCAAGCTCTCTACTAACGACGCAGTACATGAACTTACGAGCTTCATTATTCAAAATCTCGACAAAAAGCGGAAGTGTGTCACTATATTTTTGGATCTGGCCAAAGCATTTGACACGGTCTCTATCCCGCACTTGCTGGGTAAGCTCAGCCAGCTTGGAGTCCGTGGAATCCCTTACGAATTATTCCGTGACTATCTTACTCACAGGACGCAGCGGGTTAAGATTGATAATTTGATGAGCGATGAACAGCTGGTCACTTATGGCGTGCCACAGGGCAGTGTTGTCGGTCCTACGCTCTTTCTGGTGTATATAGATGGGCTCTGTCGTCACCAGTTGGATGAGGGTAGAATACTTACCTTCGCCGACGATACTGCACTCTTATTTAGTGGAACCAGCTGGAGGGAGGTTTTCGCATCCGCACAAAAAGGGTTTGATCTTATCTCTACTTGGTTGCATAACAATATTCTAACTTTAAATGTCTCTAAAACTAAATATATGGCGTTTGCAATGCGATCAAGCTCCCTTCCACCTGCTGACCTAACCATAACTGCTCATTCTTGTAAGTCTCGTCTAAACTGCAAGTGCGCTACTCTCAGCAGAACGGATGTGATAAAGTACTTGGGTATAACTATTGACCAAACACTTACATTCAAACCCCATATCGCAATACTGGTCACTAGGCTTAGGAAACTCATTTATATTTTTAAATCGATGAGACATGTGGCTGACCACCGTACAGTCAGGGAAGTTTACAGCGCCCTCTGTCAGTCTGTAGTTGGGTACTGTATTACCTCCTGGGGAGGAGCTGCTAAGACTCACCTCATTCAGCTGGAAAGGGCTCAGCGAGCTATTCTCAAGGTGAGTGCTTCCCTCCCCTTCCGCTTCCCTACTGCAGAGTTGTATAAAAAGTGGGATGTTCTTACCGTACGGCAATTGTTCATCTTGCGCACTGTCCTCAAGCAGCACTCTATTAGTAATTATGACCCTGACCTAGTAAAAAACAAACGACGTAAGGGCACGGTTTGCAAGGCGCAACACTTCCACACGAGTCTATCACATCACTTTTTCGGATTTATCGGTCCCTACCTTTACAACAGTCTTAACAAAAAACTATCTATTTTCCCCCAAACTAAGTATAAATGTAACAAATCTGTCTCCGACTTCCTAAAAGGCCTCTCTTACAACGACACCGAAAACTTGCTGAACATTCCTAGTTAGTAACACTTAACAACAATTATATAGGTATAATAATTTATTGTTACGATTTTCCCATTTCGTTATTTAAGTGTAGATTCTTTGCCGTGTTTTATTATCATTGACTCGTTATTGTGTTCCTTTGGAAGAACTGGATTATAATTTTTAACTCTGGATGGAAACCTATGGAAAGTGTTAAGACGGTTTGGCGCTTTATAAACAAAGCAAATTCATGCGGTATTCATGCCGAACTTAACTAGGATAGCAATCACAAAACTACAAAATTTTTCATTATTAAATCAATGTTACTGAATAAAGTATTCTAGTAACTGAATAAAACTATAGCTTAATCACATAAATAATATTTACTTTCCGTATTGAGCGTATTGACAATATTGACCATAATGTGACCTAGTGTTAATCTCATACTGACCTTTGGTAGTAGGGCCCTCCAGCTCTTATACTATAAATTCAATACACTAAACCAAGCCAGTGATTCACACTACAAATCATTGTCTGTACAACACGCACTCCCACACTAGTAACTTAAACGCAAACTAATAGTGACTATGCATTGGAACACCCACAGCAATGCACTTATATTGTAACAAGGCTTATTCATACTCGCACACTTACCTATGTACGAACATTCACACTCACTCTCTCACGACACTCGGACGACCGTACGTCACTCCTCACTACAATCACGCCATCCCTCACGCACACGCTCAACACAAACATGAACACTCACACACCGTTGGTACTCACCTGTGAAATGATTGTTTTATTTTTCCTACCTACCTCCAAAAAGGTAGGTACTTTTACAATATTTTAGAATTTTATATACCGTTGTTTCCTTGATTGTCAACATTTTAAAGGTTTCCTATTTTGTTAACAACTTTGTAATTGATAGTATACTTACTACGTGGGATAATTACATTAGATTATTGGTTGTTTTATGCTACTTACTTTAGTATTTGATAGTATTATGTCCGTGAAGTGGGGCCTGGTGACCTGTGATACAGGCTGTTTATGCCTACATCAGGGACCAGTCCTTGCAACACAGGTTTGCTATTAACATACTTTACTAGGTATTTTAAAAATTAAAATTTGTAATTTCTGTTAGGTACCTACTTAAGTAGTACCTTATGTATACCTACGCTTAACATCATAAGTTTGTGAACCTACTTGCAAGGAAATAAATATGCATTTTTTTTTTTTTTTTTTTTTTTTTTTTTTTATTGAAACATTATATGAAATAACGTTTGTAAGTAACATTTTTATATGTGTGTTGCCAGTGATGACTTATGGAACTGAGACGTGGTCTCTAACTGTTGGCCTCATTACTAAGCTCAAAGTCGCGCAACGAGCTATGGAGAGAGCAATGCTCGGTGTTTCCCTGCGAGATAAGATCCAAAATGAGGAGATCCGCAGAAGAACTAAAGTGACCGATGTGGCTCTTAGGATTAACAAGTTGAAATGGCAATGGGCAGGCCACATCGCTCGTAGAGCTGACAACCGATGGGAAGAAAGGTTTTCGAGTGGCGACCACGAACTGAAAGACGCAGCGTAGGCCGGCCCCCCACTAGGTGGACCGACGACCTGGTGAAAGCCGCGGGGAGCCGATGGATGCAGGAGGCGAGCAGCCGCTCTAAGTGGCGCTCCCTGGGGGAGGCCTATGATCAGCAGTGGACGTCTTCAGGCTGTTCAAATAACATTGTTCCATAATAGTTAGTTTTTATTTTACATTCGCGTTTTCTTATTCTATTCATTAAAATGATGGTTAAATTTGTAAAAAGGGTTCCGTACCATTATCTATAAAAACGAGCAAAAAATCACGTTTGTTGTATTGAAGCCCCTATATTTATTTTAGGGAAAAATATAGGGGAAAAAAAGGATGAATGGCTGGGACGGGTGCGCCTGTCTCCCTTCGCCGTCCCATCTATTCATCCTTTTCCCCTATATTTTTCACTTTTGCTTCTCTCTTGCCCATAAACAGGATAAGGCATAAAACTAATAAACCCGTGCGAATCCGGGGCGGGTCAGCTAGTTTATTAGTAATTTCATAACTCATATTGAAGCCAGACTACACTGGCCTACCTATTGTATTTTATAAAAGTAGGTTAGGTGCCTACTTTTAAATTGCCAGATTTACACCTACTTTTTCATTCTGTTTGCACTTTGATCTAAATCCATTCAGCCACTTTTAAGGAAAGAGATTTTCTACTTTTTAATCTCCCCAAAACCAAAGTAATTTTGTGCAAATGTATGAAGATTTACGAATATCGACAAAATGTAATGGACAGTGTAGGTACATCACTATTCCAGAGGCGTAAAATCGCCCATCCCAAAAATATCAATTAAAGCATTAAATCTTTTAGTAATTGCAATCGCATGGTAATTATACGGTGGAAAAAACGTATATTCTTAATATGAAATGCATATTTACTTCAAAACTTCGATGTTTAACATAAAAATAGCCAGTAAACTTTAACGTATAAAATGATGATTCTGGTTTTCCTTCGACTCCTCGGGTTACTCTTGATGCACAAAACACAGCACAACACGACACAATTTCACTATTGATACAATATTTAGCCCTAATAACAATATAATCTCTAAATTTTCACGTTTTATGCTCTCGCATTTTATTTCATGACACACCAAACTGCCAGAACATGACACGCGGTGTCGGTAAGGCGACGTTGCCGTACCGACATTCGCTTTCTCGCATACTCTATGCGACGATTCGTGTATTAGACAGAGATACAAGACAGTATGTTTACACGAAAGATGCGGAGCGGCAACGCCGCATTGGCAGATTTTGGCTCTCTCCATAGACCTCCATGTATGAAAAGTTCGGGTTTTGGCACAGGTTAAAGAAAAAATAACTAGGGTTTGGTCCACGCCACCTAGCGGATTTTTATGAACTATTTTCTTTTTTAATCAGCTGTCAGAAAATGCCTTATCAACGTTACCCTATTAACGTTTTTTTAATTTTATTACTGGCAACAATGAACTCTAATGTTCCCAAGTAAACAAAATTTTTCTGATGTGATTTGTACATGATAATCATGCTTTCTCTGTTTTTCGCTACTCTGAAACTAAGATAAAAAATAAAAACTACATGCAGAAAATATTTAGTAAATTAAAATCAGAAGTGAAACGTGCGTACAGTCATTTTTTTGCAATGTGATTGTGGGAGGTCGACTTTTAGATTTCGGAAAATTGCCAATTCCCACGAAGGTTTCTGGAATTTTGAACTAATTTTATAGTATATTCAATTAACGAATTCAGTTAAATCCAATAACGCACACAATTACTTATGATATCGTGATCTAACGGGCAAGAAATTACTGTTCACTCGCCAAGATGTCGGTGATACTCTCTTACAATTTTGACAAGAAAAAGATACATGAATAATTGTAGAGGCACTTTCAGATAAAAACGAGCTTAGATTTGTTTGAATGTGTAAATATTATAGATAGAAAATAGCAAAGATGAACCAAGTGTCCGATGAGAATTTCGAGATCAAGTGCAGTAAAATTGGTACGATTACGAAAAACAAAAGTAAAAAGGCCAAAGATCGTTCGGAAGGGAAAGACGAAATAGGTTTAACTGATGAAGAAAAGTTGAGTGAAACAATAGCTAATACTCTTCTTATAAATAACGTGAGTAATAACCTAACAAATGGGAGTAGTGAACACTCGAACGGCCAGAGTCCCGACGTCGCGGAGGTCACGATGGCAGCTCAAAAAGAAGCCCCGAGCGAGCCCGCGTACCATGTAAATAGTGTAGAGTTTAGTGATGCACATACTGACGAAAGCAGAGAGGCTTCAGCGCAGCACGCAATCAACTGCATTATAGATGATGCCTTAGAAAACCTTGAAAACACTCTCAGCAAGCGAGATCAGTCTCCACAAGATGACATAGAGATAATTTCATATGAATCTGAACTTCAAATGCCTGAAATCATGAGACTTATACAGAAAGATTTATCAGAACCTTATTCTATCTATACCTATAGATATTTTATACATAACTGGCCTAAGCTCTGCTTCCTAGCAACACACGAAGGGAAGTGTATTGGTGCCATTGTTTGTAAGTTAGATGTGCATCGTAATGTAGTAAAGAGAGGCTATATTGCCATGTTAGCTGTTGATGAGAAGTACAGAAATAGAAAGATTGGATCTCGATTGGCAAGAAAAGCAATAAAGGTACAGTTTTAACACAAATCAACATTGATAGATCTTAATAGTATCATTTGATCAGTATAATGTTTTTAAAATTTTAACGTACATAAGATAAGATTATAATTATATTCTATTAAGAAGCTGTACTTTTTGTTTTCAGGCCATGATAAATGATAATGCTGATGAAGTGGTGTTAGAAACAGAAATCACAAATAAACCAGCACTGAAACTTTATGAAAACCTTGGATTTGTGAGGGACAAACGCTTATTTCGATACTATCTGAATGGTGTAGATGCATTGCGATTGAAGTTATGGCTAAGGTGATATGCATATAGCTAAAAGGGAAATTCTCAATGTTGTGTGACTCCAACGGCTACCTGGCCTCATGCACTTGCCGTGGTGTGAATATTTTGTTGTTATGGTGTAACATAAAATGCTATCTGAGGATCTAGCCAAATGTATAGTTTGTTTTGATTAATTTTAGTCATGTGATATGTTTTATATCTAATTTATGTGTTGAAATAGTTGAAGAAAATGTTTGATACATTTTCTCTTGACTAAGATTATACATAGTTTTATATCCATAGATAAAAATACACAACTTTGAAGAATAATACTGTAGTAACTGTTTATTTTTGTTTGTCCTTATTAGATTCTTATTTTTCTTCAATTGATTGATATACTTGAGTAAGTATACACAATATATTTTCTAATTTATATGTACGAATAAATCTAACAGAAATAACAATCTTTCTTTATCAAAATCTTTTAGCCTGTCCAGAGTCCAGCATCCTTTGT
Source organism: Ennomos erosarius (assembly GCA_963580505.1). Lineage (NCBI taxonomy): Eukaryota > Metazoa > Arthropoda > Insecta > Lepidoptera > Geometridae > Ennomos > Ennomos erosarius. The sequence goes on along the minus strand of OY756992.1, from coordinate 7,691,011 downwards.
CCAAGTTGACCTAACCTTTAATTTATATCTATACTGTTGGAAAATATTAAGACACTTTTTTACTGTTTCATAGGCTTGCACTTGACCTCTATCTCACCTGATGGTAAGTGACAACGCAGTCTAGAATGTACCACTCTTACCTAGAAAATATCTGTTCACTCTTGATCATACATAGTCGTTTTATCCATTTTAATTATTAATCAGTATAATTAAAGTGTAGCTACTATTAATCAGACGTAAAACAGACAAAAAAACAAATATTCATAGTATCAAATAATTTATTTTTATATACATCATTATCATTACATGAGGCTTAGAATGTAAAAGTGGCTGTGTTAGTTGAAGCTCCATCATAAATGAATGTGTTATTGACCGGTTTGTACTGTTTAGTCATAAGTTTTATTGCCTCGTGGGCTACACAGCTGCCTAAGAAGGCTGACACACTGTGTATTTCTGCTCCACCATACCGGCACATCTCATGGATGTGATCATCTTTAGGGAAGGGAGAACAGGAAATGTCACTGAGCAGCTTTGTGACACAAGTCTTCAACAGGGCTATGTCTCCTTCAGGATCCCAATCACCAGGTGCCCTGGAATGCTCAGATTCAAACATCTCAGCAGCTCTTAAAAGAATATAATGAACCATCATGACATCAGGCTCTTCTAGGTATCTGGCTAAATATGATGCTACAGAACTACCAAGTTGATACTCGGTTGCTATACTGGAGCCTTTGACCAGATACAAGTCATGAGCATGTCTGCAGAATAGTTTGACTTCTGCTTCACTAATACTGTCACAGTGGAGTTGTGCAACAATTTGCTGTACTTTTCTGTATATGATTTCTACATCCATTGCAGCCTGGGCTCTATAAATGTTTTGCAACTTAACATAATGATCTGTAGAGGCTGTCATGTCTGGCAACACTCCTCTGATTGGCAGTTTACCTTTACCTTCCGCTTCCACAAACCCTCTGAGAGCAGCACACATGATCCAAAAAGGTGAGCTTTCTTTTGTCAAATTAGTAGCAGCACTACTATAAAGTAGCTCTTGAATTTTAACAGGTAAGAAAGTGGGGACTATAGCAGTGTTAACAGCCCTCATAGCTTCTTCAAAGTTTTCTTCCTGGATTGGAACATCATTCTCATCTTTTCTAACAAATTCTTGAACTATCTCTTTGATCTCATTTTTTTCTTTCCTGCTCATAGGCCACCGAGTTGGGTTGTTTGTTTGCCATTTTTCAACTGCCTTAGACAATATTACAATCCAAGGTATATGGCCATGATCCTTTAAATCTAGGGATTCTATATCAATAGAATTGAGGTATTCTGATAGAGCTTGAAATGGTACATCCAAGCGCAAATCTGTTTGCTCATTGTCTGGGTGAGTTTCAATCACTGCATGATCCTTAAACTGAATTCTAAAAGAACCAAGGAAACCTACAGATTTACATTGAATAAGAGGAACATTGATATCCCATAGGTGTTGAGCTAATGCTGGAATAGTTTTCTCTCCAAGTGCAGTAGTAATAACAACAGTGAAAGATTTAAAAAAATCTGGATTTTCTTTCAATATTTGATCTGCAGGTTCTTGAACAGCATGACCCTGTACAGCAGAATTAAGCTCCATTATGAGTCTAAGAGTTTCAGCACCTCTATTCAGACCTTGACTTGAGCATTCTAAAAAGAAGTTACTGCCTATATCTTCGTCGGTAACAGTCTTGTCGTCTACTATGGTAACCGCTCCCACTCCAGGTAGAACTATTGATTTTAGTATTTCAGTGCCTAATGCCGTAGCGTTTATCAAGCATATGTGACTGTTTTCTAGAGCAAACTGTCCGTGATCGCCCCACAGGCGAAGTTGCCGATCATACTGTTTATTCTTCTCGCTTTGTTCGGGAGACTTAGGAGACGGAGATGCCATGACGTTTCCGTTTCTGTTGGTGACTGAGTATCCAAATATCAACCAACCAAATTGGATAAAACTGTGGCTAGCTGCCTAATGAACATAGAGCTTTACGGCGTGATGAAGATAGATTTCATAGATTGCAAGTTGTTGGCTAGGCTGCGACCTCGACCCTAGCGTTATTATTCTATTTCCGTAGCGATGGTAAATTCTTTTCGCGACGGACCAGTGGGCTTGTTCTCCGCCTACTTACTTTTACAAGAAACAAACTAAAATACAACTATACAAAACAACATAAGCTTTTATTTTATGAAACAAATCGACTGATATCGTCGACAACTCGACTTTCAGTATATAGCAAAGTTCTCTGTGAGTGAACAAAACGAAGTGATTATATCCTCTTTGTGAGTGAACTCGACATACTTTGTATGTAGTAAATAATATACTCTTCTTCTTCTTCTTCTTCTTCTTTAATGGCTTTCTATCGCTTGTTTGCAATAATTCTGCCAATGTCAAGTGAGTATAATTTGTACGGTTATGTCAAGTCAAAGTCATATTTTGTCAGTCAAAACGCCAACAGTAAAATGGAGGATATTTTACTGAAGGCTCTAAAAAGGCCTTTGAAGCAAAAACGACAATGCATGGTTTTATAATATACTCTTTGGTATGTCGATTTGATTTAGGTTGTCAAAGAGTATGTAAATGTAAACTATAATGGGTGCGTTCCAGTTGGCGTTATTTTCGATCACAAAAAGTCGTTCCACTAGCAATAAAGCCGCGGCCAGACCTATACCCGAACCATCACTGTTGCATTGGCGGGCAACAACATCGCTGTTGACTATCCTTAGGTCTTTGAAGAAAATTCGACAATGGCGGTTGTGAATTTAAAATTTATTTTTCAAAACTAGTGTATATTGAACTTAAAAATAGAAGTAATAATAAGGCTTGTGTAGTAAGGATGGATTATTATCCGTTAAGTATTCATGAATTTGCAAATGGTTTCAAGATCATAAAACCATGCATTTTCGTTTTTGCTTCAACGGCCTTCAAGAGCCTTCAGTAAAATATCCTCCATTTCACTGTTGGCGTTTTGACCTTTGCCGAGGGAAGTAAAAGGACGTGGTATAAAGCTAACTACACAGAATATGTTATAGTTATGAAGTCAACTTCGTTAAAGAATGAATTAAGTCACATTTCATTTTAGCAAATACCATTTTGAACGAGCTAAAAAGAGACAAGTATACCGTTTCAACTTTCATTTTTGATAATATTTTGTTGCTGACGTCACTTGAGATTGCAATGTGGCAAAAAATCCGCCACGTTCTAGTGGTATTTTGAGCTAGTACGTCAGTCGTCAACGCCCGCCCGGAAACACAATCAATTTATTTGCCTGCTGCGTGACCGAAGTGGGCTAAATAAAATGGGGGAAGCAGTAGCGTTATATTGAATATCAGTGAATAATTATGTTTTACACTACTGCTTCCTCTATTGATTTCATAGGTCATGCCGCAGGCAAACAAATTAACTGTGTGTCCGGGTTGGCGTGCCAGAAAAACTTCGAATATAGTCAACAACTATGTTTTTGCGTGCCAATGCAACAACGAAGGTTCGGTCGAATATGAAGCCACGGCATCACAGTGATCACTTTTATTTATATTGGAACGACTTTTTCTTCCAATATATACTAAAAATCATCAACATAGAATCATAATGAACGGCGGACATTCACAAAGTGCCTGTCCATTTTCTGTTGGTGTGAGTATTTAAGTATGCATTAGTATGCGTGAGTAGGGAAGTGACCCCTATTACACAATATATCGATATATAATAAACAGTGCTGCAGAATTTCGATACTTTTTAGTTTTAATACAATAAAGAAAATTAGATATTGGTAGAACCGGAAGACGCAGCTTAGGCCGGCCCCCACTCGGTGGACCGACGATCTGGTGAAAACCACGGGGAGCTGATGGATGCAGGAGGCAAGTGGCCGCTCAAGGTGTCGCTCTATGGGGAAGGCCTATGTTCAGCAGTAAGCGTCTTCGGGCTGTTAATGATGATGATGATGATGACCCATCCTAGTATTAATATATTGAAACACATTATATAAAATAACGTTTGTAAGTAACATTTTTATATGTGTGTTGCCAGTGATGACTTATGGAACTGAGATGTGGTCTCTAACTGTTGGCCTCATTACTAAGCTCAAAGTCGCGCAACGTGCTATGGAGAGAGCAATGCTCGGTGTTTCCCTGCGAGATAATATCCGAAATGAGGAGATCCGCAGAAGAACTAAAGTGACCGATGTAGCTCTTAGGATTAACAAGTTGAAATGGCAATGGGCAGGCCACATCGCTCGTAGAACTGACAACAGATGGGGAAGAAAGGTTCTCGAGTGGCGACCATGAACTGGAAGACGCAGCGTAGGCCGGCCCCGCCACTAGGTTGACCGACGATCTGGTGAATCCGCGGGGAGCCGATGGATGCAGGAGGCGAGCTGCCGCTCTAAGTGGCGCTTCCTGGGGGAGGCCTATGATCAGCAGTGGACGTCTTCAGGCTGTTCAAATAACATTGTTCCATAATAGTTAGTTTTTATTTTACATTCGCCTTTTCTTATACTATTCATTAAAATTATGGTTAAATTTGTAAAAAGGGTTCCGTACCATTATCTATAAAAACGAGCAAAAAATCACGTTTGTTGTATTAAAGTCCTATATTTATTTTAGGGAAAAATATAGGGGAAAAGGATGAATGGGACGGCGAAGGGAGGCAGGCGCAGCCGTCCCATCCATTCATCCTTTTCCTCTATATTTTTCACTTTTGCTTCTCTCTTACCCATAAACAGGGTAAGGGCATAAAACCGGGGCGGGTCAGCTAGTTTATTATAAATTTCATAACTTATATTGAAGCCAGACGACGCTGGCCTACTGTATTTTATAAAAGTAGGTTAGGTGCCTATTTTTAAATTGCCAGATTTGCACCTACTTTTTCATTCTGTTTGCACTTTGATCTAAATCCATTCAGCCACTTTTAGGGAAAGAGATTTTCTACTTTTTACTCTACCCAAAACCAAAGTAATTTTGTGCAAATGTATGAAGATTTACGAATATCGCCAAAATGTAATGGACAGTGTAGGTACATCACTATTCGAGAGGCGTAAAATCGCCCATCCCAAAAATATCAATTAAAGCATTAAATCTTTCAGTAATTGCAATCACATGGTAATTATACGATGGAAAAAACGTATATTCTTAATGTGAAATGCATATTTACTTCGAAACTTCGATGTTTAACATGAAAATAGCCAGTAAACTTTTACCTATAAAATGATGATTCTGGTTTTCCTTCGACTCCTCGGGTTACTCTTGATGCACAAAACACAGCACAACACGACACAATTTCACTATTGACACAATATTTTGCCCTAATAACAATATAATCACAATATTTTCACTTTTTATGCTCTCGCATTATAATTATTGACACACCGGCCTGTCAAGACATGACACGCGATGGGAGGTAAGGCGAGGTTGCCGTTCCTACAGTCACTTTCTCGCATACTCTATGCGACGATTTGTGTATTAGACAGAGATACAAGATAGTATGCTTACACGAAGGATGCGGAGCGGCAACGCCGCATTGGCAGATATTGGCTCTCTCCTTATACCTCCATGCTAAAAATACTATATACCGATCTCAAACCGAACGCAAGGTCTTACGTAGTAAATTATATACTCTTTGGTAACAACATCTTGAGTCTTGACTTTACAGTTAGTTCGAGTTTTGGCGGAAACGCGGAAAAGTTCACGTCGTTGCATTGTATTATTTTTCAAAACTTGCTTCTTCCAGTGTTAATTCTTAAAACTGGTGGCGTTTTACGCATTAAGTGCTGAATTACGAGCATGAGTGAGGGCAAGTGATATAATGTTGTGAACGTGATTTTTCGTGCTGCTTCCAAAACTGTATAGAAGCTTCTTGTAAAGTTGCCACCACTTTGCTGGAGCATGACTTAGACTGGACTATGACTACCTGACTTATACTGGACTATGACTATGACTAGGACATGATTTTGCGTGAAACATTTTATAACACGATGGAAATATAATACTTGACACTGGCTAAATACACTATGTGTGGAGCCAAAATATAAGAAAAAAAACAGTTAGTTGACAAGCGATAGGAATTTCATTCATATTCATTCTCCTCTACGTAGTAAATTATATATATACTCTTCGTCTCCTTCTTCAATAACACAAAAAAGTCAATAAATCTTTTTGATTTTTCGAGTGGAAGAATAATTATTTACAATTTCAGCTTGGTAGTGAAATGATATCAAAATATCGTGGGCCGAATGTGTATGGAAATGAATTTGCAGACCCTGTTTCAGGATTTTAATCCTAGGTAAATTTATAGATAAATTTGGAAAGCATAGCAAGATACGAAGGATAAACATCACAATAATTTCGTTTGTTGTCCACAGCAAATTCGTAGTACACAGTTGTTTATTGGTTTTCACGGCGCTTTTAGCACTAAAGCTAGATAATTCAATATCATGGTCGTATTGGGCCGTGTTCGCTCCAATATGGGTGTGGAAGTTTCTTGTGGTCCTTGGTGCCACAGTTGGCACATACGTCTGGTGGCAGTTCCCCCACTTTAGGTATGTTTTTAACTGATACTAATAAAAATTAGTTATCGCTAAATATTATCTGTATATCGCCCCTATTTCAATGTGTACCTAATCCATAGATGCATAACAAATAACTGCAGTTTAGATTGTGAATGAATGTAGGTCACACAATTTTAGTTCTGATAAATCAAATAGGTGCCTAAGTAGTACAAGAGCCGAGAGTAAGTAACAATGTTACGCTATTTAAAAATAACACATTATAATGTAACTACCAAATCACTAATAACTACTTCCCTTTTTGTACTTCTTTGGTGAAAGGTGCTTTCTGGGGGAGATCTATGTTCAACGGTGGAAGCCTTCAGGCTGTTAATAATGATGATGACATAGTTATTCTTGGTGCCTATAGTATTCAATTAATTATTTGCACTAATGAGAGTGTGAAATACGCTGTAGAATCTAGAATAAGGGGGTTTCAATGTTAATGGCCACTCCATGCAGGTGTTACGAGATTATGTGAAGAAACTCAGGTTAAACTGGCTACCTTTAGTATTTTTATCAAAAACATATATAATTTAAATTAGGGATGCGCTGAATATTCGGTAATTATTTGGTATACCGAATATTCAGCATGTTTTTCCATGTTCGGTATTTGGCTGAATATTCGGTTAAAGTGCCGAATAATTACCGAATATTTTATTTAAACTTTCCATTAAATACTTCCAAAATTATCTTTTATGGGAACTCATTCTAAGATAATCCGAACACTTGGCACTTTCTAATCGTTTTTCTAGATACTGATAACATGCTCTATCTTGGTCACCAGTAAATTATGATATATTATGAACTAACTGTTTTGTGTGAATGGGCACTACCAACCTATAGAGCATGCGATTTGGTCCAATATCTAATTTGAATAAGTTTTTTGGGTAAGTAATTTCATTTACAACTCAAAAATGTGCTAAATACAAAATTTCGGTTGTTTCTAAGCATTCTGTTATTTATGTGATTTTTTTTTTGTCAGGCTTTTTTTTAATCATTTATTACATACACTTTAATTGCAATTTCATATACAGGTTTACAGGAAAAATCGTGCTAGATCCGTAAAGGGTGTGGAGTACCCATAATTTCTGACTTATTTCACTATGAAACACCCTAGCCTAAACTTAACCCTTTTCCAGATATTCAACTTTTAATTTTTTTTATTGAAAATTGCCGATTTTTGGTTACAAAGTTTAATTTTGTTTATTTTGTGTGTCATTATTATTATTAATTGCATTTTTACATGTGTAATAAGATGCTTTAGGATCGTAGATATTTTAAAACACATCTGCCGAACAACTGCCATAATACTTTTTTTTAGATATCCCTTAGAGAAAAATACAGTTTCTAATAATAATAAGACAGACAAAATAAACAAAATTAAATTTTGTAGACGAAAATCGGCAATATTTAATAAAAAAATTAAAATTGAATATCTCGAAAAAGGGTTAAGTTTAGGCTAGGGTGTTTCATAGTGAAATAAGTCAAAAATTATGGGTACAAAGTATGGGTACTCCACGCCGTCAACGGATCTAGCACAATTTTTCCTGTAACCCTGTACATAGAGACTTTACACAGAAAAATAGTAGAATAAAAATTGTTTCCATTGCAGTGGAAGTTTTGTTGAAATTTTATAGCGACTGAATGTATGGGAAAATTCATGTAAAATGAACCAAATAGTTGGGGCGAATATTCGGTTCGGTAAGCTCTAAACCGAATAATGTTTGTTATTCGGTTCGGTTCAAAAATCCATGTTCGGCGCATCCCTAATTTAAATGTAGTACATACTAAGAAATATGTAGCTGTACAAGAGCCTATTTTCTAGACATTCCCTTAGCTCTTATGGCGTTTATGCGAAGAGATGGGATATGTTTCTTTTATATGATTGAAGCTTTCTATTCTATGTTGTGATGGATTGCTTGCACCAGTAGTGAGAAAGATAACTTCTTTTATTTCAAACTCTATATTGTAATAGGCTTGCTAAATAATATTTTGATATTAAGCATCTTCTACGGTTGCCTATAGCTTTATAATGCTTATTATGTACAAAAATTTAATTTGTTAAGATTTTTAAATACCTAATCAAATTTTGATGTCTAAAAGTGTTAGATTAGGCTATTTGCAATAAATTTTACTTTTTGCAAAGAGACCAATAGCAGTTCCTTTGTCTTTGTTTTATTTATAGCTGTTAACTATTTATACATTTTTCAGATTAGAAGGAGAAGCTTACATCCATTACAAAGCAATGTTGATAAGTCTTGCCATACATTTAATTTTACTTATGTTTGAACTCCTTGTTTGTGATCAACTGACAACTAAACGCCATCTTTGGATACTGGTTTTCATACCGCTTATATTTATAAGCATAGTCTCGATTGCTATCTGTATATGGTCAGTGAAACATGACCGTAGTTATGAGGTATGTATTACTTAATATCAATTCCCAATTAAATAATAAGAACTGAAAAAAAGTTAACCAGCGAATGTGGCAAACCTCAGCTAGACAAATAGAACTCAAGATTAGGCTTGATGGAATTTTTTAGGGGAGGCTTGCAGTTTAATAAATACATTTCAAAATGATTTATTGTTATTAACTAGGCAGGGAAATTATTGTTACTTTAAAATCATAATCATTTCATCATATGATTTATTTTAGTCTTTGATTTCACCTGCTACTTTTCACAGGCTGTGATTTTTCACAGACTATGATTTTTCATATTTTATGCTTAATGAATTTATGATCCATGGCGATTGGCGGTGCTTTATGAAAAGGAACACAGACGCGATTTAGAAGCAACCCAGCGAAGTTGCGACCTGCTCCTAATGGTTACTAAGAAATCAATCGCAGTTTTTAAAAAATTATACATTACTGGTCTCAGTTTGTTATCAGATACATAAAAAAAATTATATGTTTTGATATTGACCGCTGATGCTACTCCCTGAAGCCACGATTCATCAATTGTGATTAATCACACTGTGATTAGTAGCAGAGTATGTTTAAAAAAGTAGCAGAGTGATTTATGATTTATAAAATGACATGATTTTTCACCTGCTCCTTGGGAAATGATCCATGCCTATTATTAACAATTATTTTTAGTGTGTCTAGATTTTATACTGTATCTCCTGGAAAGGGTGCCTAGAAAATGGGGTAAAACAGAACCAATAAAAGCTTGACTACAGGATATAATTTAATTCATTAGCATAAATTGAGCCTATGATAGTACATCATTTATAGATGATTATTAAAGAGTAAAGGGAGTAAATGAAAATATTTTTATTGAAAATTATGAAGATTGCCGCAGCGCCTAACGCAGTTGGCACGGATGATTTTTTGTATGTAACTAATTAAAAACAGTACTTTATTATTTTAATTAAATTTTGTATTGTAGCATTTGATTAAGTAAGTTATTCCATTTTTCGGAGTTATTATTATTACCAAACCAATGCGCTTGAATTCAAAAATTTTGGTACACACGTGACCGGTATCAGGAGTAGATACCTAGTTTCAAGGGATGCTAGTGAATTCAATTACACCCAGTATAAAGATACTAATATCCCTGTGCTACAATTTTTTAAAAATATTTATTTGTGTTAGTATAGTGTGGTGCAGTGCAAACAAGTGCCTACCTAAAAAGTACACAAGAACCATGTGTCTTCGCCTTAATAGAGACAATAAGAAACGTGTTATTGGACACATTCTTAGAATATATTAATCGTAGAAGTGTAGGTTAAATTCAAATTACTCATTAGTCAAGTAGATGACTAGATAATAATAATAATAATAATAATAATAATAATAACGCAGGGGCGGCTTTGTGGCGAGCCGTCGGTGAGTGGCGACACCGCGTACCCTGATTCCAAGGGGCTAAGTGAGACCCCTAACCCCTGGCTTGCCTTAACTGGCTGTCCAGGGGTGGAAGTCGCAAGAGCTAAGAACCTAAGCTCCAGGGTGGAAGTGTTAAAGGGCATAACGCCGCGAGTAGCGTTCAGTGAAAGTGCAGCACACCTCTCGACACCCTAAGCCACCCACACCAATGTTGCTTCCTCGGCACCAATATGCGGTAGCCACTACAGGAGGCCCATTTAGTGGGTGGCAAGTCATCACCTGCCTCAAACATTTTGATATGAGACAAAATTGGCAGGTGCTGTCCTCTCATTCCATAACCCAATGTCACCATCCATCCAAAAGTTCACCATAATAGCCCAGATATTTTAACCTTCATATTATACAAAATAGTTCTATTAATATGCCAACATGTAAGAAAGAAATATGTAAAACACGGTCACATTGTCTCTGGTTCTCGCTGAAATGCAAACCATCGACGTCAGGTCCAGGGATAGTGTGACCATGTTATAGTTATCTTTGTATCCAAAAAGGCCTCTTGGTGTTAGCTTCGGCCCCACTAATGCCTCTCAAATGTCCGGGCTAGACCCGAGAATGGAAATGAATAATAATAATAATAATTGTAATATAAATAGAATGTCTAGCGAGGCATTCTAGGAATAGCAAAATTATAATTATTTTTGATGTGTATTTATTACACAAAAATGTCTGTTGTGATCAATAAATAACTGTTGTGTAAGTGAGCACTCTGACTTGTTAATTAGAATCTAAATAAATTTAGAAATTATTGTTTCAGTTGGAACTATTTTGCGCGGTCAATATACTCCAGTTCATATTCCTGGCACTAAAACTGGATACTTTCATCAATTGGTCTTGGGAGGTGGTGTTTGTTCCACTGTGGATACTAATGTGCCTCAGTTTAGTAGGTGAGTAGAGTAGAAACTGTTGTTACTTTAATAGCGCCCTGCCCGCCTAGCATGCACATGGCAACAAAATTTTCTCAACAGGTTTTCTCGTGAGAGACTGTGACAAGACTATGCTAGCGCCTAGGTGTGTCTCACTCTGACAGCAACGGCAAGTTATATCGCGGTGCGCATGCTAGGGAGTTAGGAAATATGATTCATTCCAGCTAATTAAATTGAGGCACATAACTATTCTGTGTCCCCACTAATATAAGCGTTCAATGTTTTTTATTGGTGTTTCATTTGCGTCACAACGGCTTAACTGATACGGGTGTATTTTTGTACACAGTTTGCTTACACTCATCATCATCATCATTAACAGCCTGAAGACGCCCACTGCTGAACATAGGCCTCCCTCCGGGAGCGCCACTTAGAGCGGCTGCTCGCCTCCTGCATCCATCGGCTCCCCGCGGCTTTCACCAGGTCGTCGGTCCACCTAGTGGACCGGCCTACGCTGCGTCTTCCAGTTCGTGGTCGCCACTCGAGAACCTTTCTTCCCCATCGGTTGCTTACACTAATAATACAATAAATAAATAAAATACACGCTAAATAAATAAAATATAAATAAAAATTGACTTGCATTTTTCAATATTATTAGGCTCTACCTTTAGTACAAAAGAGTAAATTAAGTCTATAATGGGACTATTAACTAAAAATACGACCACACCCCAACTATAATTATTCTCGTGGGTGCCGTAAAACTGACTATGGAAAAAATCCATGGAATGAGCAGAGCATTCTCTTGGGTTGTTATAATTTAAAGCAATCATCAAGACGCCTGTCAAGCATACTGATTATGGAAACCCCATTCCTCCCTTAATGGCCTTAATGTCTTCCGGCTGATGTCATGATGTGTCTAAAAGTGCTTGTATACTGTAACTATTATTGGCAAGGTATTGTATATATGCTTTTGTACTTGTACCACCTCACAGTTAAACATTGCATGTGACAAACAAACTAAACATTCTGCAGTTTAATCATGTTGCAACATTTTAGATGGCTTATTAAAACTTTGATTATATTCTACTAAAGGTTAAATTTAACAGTTCTATAACTATTGCTATCCTTGTCATTAACAGCCTGGGGCCCTATTACGAACGAGCTAGCAGCGCTGCTGACGAGCGTCTGCTGCTCAACTGCTGTCAATTTTCATACAATTTTGACAGCAGTTGAGTGGCAGACGCGCGTCAGCAGCGTCGTTAGCTCTTTCGTAATAGGGGAGCTGAAGACACCCACTGGCGAACATAGGCCTATGTTCAGCTATCCTTGTCATTTCAAGCTAAATGAAAGGGACAGCAACATTTATAAAACTGCTAATTTAGAAGATTATCAACGGAACGAACATCAGTGAATGCGCTACTAAAATAAGACGTATTTCTAATTTCAGGGGTACTATACAGTATAATATTCGCAGGAATATTACTGCGGACACCTGAGGTCAACGTACATCAGAGGAGGACGAGTTTCAACTCTGCACTTGCCTATACATTCACTGTCGTGCCCATACTGGTGTTTCAGGTATGTTGAACAGCGAATCATACTTTAACGGAATTCATTTCGGCGAGTGTGCTCTAGAATTGTACTATTTAATCCCTCTTAGTGCGACTCATACTGTCATATTCAATGGCGACTGTGAATTCAGTGCGAAACGCTGCGCATTAGCAAAAATGAGATGTGCGCGCAGCGTGCGGGGTGTTAAAATCTTCTCCAATGACTAAGCTGCTTGCCAAGTGTGGTGATTATAGAAAACAGGGACTTGGACGCTTGGACGCTTAAAGAGGGGGTCTTATAACCGTCCAGTGGCATTTTGAGGCCTATGTTCAGCAGTGGATGTCTTCTGACTGTTAACGTTTTGTTAAGAAAAAGTTTGTCCTAGAGGCTGCTTTTATATTTATCAAACCCACAATATACAGCACAGAAGGCAGAACTGCTATAAATTGAGCTACGAAACCTTTTATAATGAGTTTTGTTTCAGGTGCTACTAACAAACAAGCTGGACGACCCCGATGGCTTCGCGTTTAAATACATAGTGGTTGTGAGTCCGCTATTCCTCAGCTATGCCACTCTTATTATGATGTCGTTCAGCTCTAAAGGAGGGAATAAATGTAAGTAAATTTATTTATTTATTTATTATTTTTTGTGCGAAGCTACGAGGCCAAGATATATTCATTTAAAATACTTTGCGGTTAAAGTTTTCTGTTCCTGTTCTGTACTTTAGTCTTCTGTTCTGTGGTATGTCACAATCATTATCACGTGTTCATGCTGTACCGATCCGATTTGTGTGAAAAGAATAATACTATTGTCTTTGGTGAAAAGCAAAAAAGCAAATATATTGCTCCGAGGCCAAAAAGTGCCCCATGGTTTTGGCGAAAGAAACCGCGGGGCACAGCTAGTACCTAATAAACCATTTAAAATTATAATTTTGAATAACTTTGTAGGGTGGTTTGGTATAAGAAAGGACTTCTGCCAATTCCTTCTGTCAGTGTTCCCGTTGCTACAAGAATATGCCAATATAGCGTACAACAACAACAACCGCGGCTCAAATGTAGTGCCCACAGAACCACCGGCCAATCAGGAGCCGTACAGAGACGAGGACACGACAAAAAAGCACAAAGAAAACAAAAAGTCGCAGAAAAATCAAAAGAAAAACGAAACTATGAAACCGGTAGTGCCTATGACGAGTATAGATATGCCAGATTGAATCGTCGCGACGTATGGATGAGTGCTAAAATTGTGTGTTCACTGTGTAAATAGCGGGCTTCATAATAATAACGGAGCAATATTAATGTTATTAAGTTTGTTTATAGTTTGGAAGTTGCCTCTACAAGTTCCTTTTGAAATCAAGGAATGTTAAATGTACGACAGCCGTGCGCTTTTTAATTGTTCATACATTATGGTAATTAATGGCATCCAATGGGTGTCACCGTCAACCCTATTATAGCAAGGATAACTTTTTGAACGGGCACGTCTAAGCAAAACGATATTACTTACTATAATTTTAGGATCTACCATAGTGTGAAAAATATGTTACAGTACAGTAATTAGCGATACTGTAGATTTTTTACTTTTTTCGATAGTATGAAAGTGGGCTTCTCCGAACAAACTTTAGCGCTACGTACCGTGATTAGGGTTAGGGAATGATTATTATGGTAGAATAATAATAATTATGCTGAATGTTTTTTATACAATTGGTTGATTGTTGAAAAGTTAAATAGTCTTTGTTTGCTAATAATTCGACAAGTTAATAATCCAGTGTAAAACGAATTTCACTTATTTCTTCAGCTTTATTATGCGATACTTGATTGAAAAATAAATGCAGACTAATAATTTGAAAAAAAAAATCAAATAAGATGCTATATTTGCCAGCCTAGAAGTTCTAAAGCGCAGACAAAAGGGTCAATGTGCTTAAGCCTAAACTAAACTATTGGGTTCCTTGTCATGTCGACCTTTATGAAAAGCATAGCAATATTATTAAACTGTCAAGTAAAATTTATTTTTGGGATTGTCTCAAAAGAATCCACCGTCCAGCGTCTTTGCTACACTGCTATGACGTAGGGTGGTGGTAATTTGTTCAATTGTTGAGAGAAATAAGGGTTAATAAAAAGTACACATAGTTAGCACCCTTAACTTATGAAATTTCACGGAAATATTTTTCCACTTCTTAGATTTGTTTGGTGGTGCTATTTTACAAATAAACAAATAAGATTGCTTATTTTTCATTGATGTCATCAAGAAAATGTTGTCTATTATTGTTAGAAACAACTCTTGGAATTAGGCATATCTATCTCGTTAGAAGGAGTTGGAAGTTGTAACCCTGATTTATATTATTGAAGTAGAATTTCATCGAAATTACATGTATATACATATAGTGTGTATATTATATTTATCAAGGAAAGTCATGGAATTGCCAATAAATGTACTTGGTATTTGTACTTATATTTTCGACTTGATTACTGAGAACTTGCCATTCTGTGCAATATTTTTATTCTATAGCACGCCAAGCTATAATATAAACGCATAGGAATACAAAATCAGCAACATGTAATTTTACTCCCCGTGTTTATAAAATCAAATATTTGTCAAATGTATATTATGTAAGCTTACTTTTCATCAAATAACACGTGCTTGCGTCGACGCTTCTCGTGACTGACTGCTATAAATATTGCAAAAAAAACAATGAATAATGGTGTGACAGAAATGGGCCACTGAACGCACTGTAACACAAACACGCACTGTTATTTGAGTTATGAGGTTATAACATACCATAATACCTATTAGGTACTCTGCCACATAGTTATAACAGTAATCATTAATTATGATCTAATAAGAGCATTACAAAAAAATAATATCATTTTTAAAAGGGAGAGGGCAGAGGCGAGTTATTTTTGCCACATTAAGTAATATTTTTTGGGAAATGTTTTTTTGTTTTTTTTTTACATCGGATAGCATTTGACCACGCTCTCACCTGATGGAAAGTGACGATGTGATCGAAGGTGTAGCATGCTAAGTAAGTACCTATTCACTTTTCTCTTGAACACGACCGGGTCATATTTTGCCGGAAACACAGACGCTGGCAGGGCATTCCATTCCTTAGCAGTTCAAATTATAAACGAAGAATCAAACCGTTTGGTACGAACGGGTGGTATTTCGACCATGAAAGGATGGCACCTAGCCGAGCGTCTAGAGGTCCGGTGTTGGAATGGTGACGGAGGATGCAGATCGTGCAGTTCTTGTGCACATTCACCATGGTGCAACCTGTAAAAGACCGGCGGTATGAATTTTATTAACACCATTCTGATCAAACTCTTAAATACTAGCATTTCAAAGCTATTGTTAAAATGGAGTTCTACAGGGCGTTACAAATTAAATTATTTTGTACTGTGATAATCTCTTCCTATGATGACGCGATTAGAAATGTTTAAATAATTATAGTTTTAACTATTTGTGAATGGTTTACGTTGTTTTCTTTTAATTAAAACTAACTGTATTATAGAAACCGTTTTTTTTTAATTTATATTAAACGACGTAATTATTATTTTCCGCTTTTGAACAACATCGAGTAGCTTTATTGGTGGTTTTTAGTAGTAATAGTACCTACCTAAGAAGGTTTATTATTGAGGATTTGTTATTGTTACGTAGGTATGGAAAAATCGAGTAAGATATAAATTCTACCGAAAATAATAGACAGCGAACAAAGCTTCGCAGGGTCAAGTTACATAATTTTGCGCTATCCGTCAAGGCCGGGTTTATTGCCAGTTTTCCTTGACCCGGCTTGGTACACCAGTTGTAGGGTATTCATCGATTTACTACTAAAACCCTTTCAGCGGAACGTGAGACATGTACCTAGTTTTGAACGTTTTATAGCATTATTAGCGGATATATTACAGTTAATCATGCTATGCGATCGGGCGGATATAAATCTGTCCAAAAAAAAAAATTACGGTGGTAGGTACCTAATACTGCTTTTCATACTAAGTAATTTGACAAATCTCTAGCACCTGTTCACCATTTCTTGTTCATCATCATCATCATTAACAGCCTGAAGACGTCCACTGCTGAACATAGGCCTCCCCCAGGGAGCGCCACTTAGAGCGGCTGCTCGCCTCCTGCATCCATCGGCTCCCCGCGGCTTTCACCAGGTCGTCGGTCCACCTAGTGGGGGGCCGGCCTACGCTGCGTCTTCCAGTTCGTGGTCGCCACTCGAGAACCTTTCTTCCCCATCGGTTGTCAGTTCTACGAGCGATGTGGCCTGCCCATTGCCATTTCAACTTGCCAATCCTAAGAGCTACATCGGTCACTTTAGTTCTCCTGCGGATCTCCTCATTTCGGATCCTATCTCGCAGGGAAACACCGAGCATTGCTCTCTCCATAGCTCGTTGCGCGACTTTGAGCTTAGTAATGAGGCCAACAGTTAGAGACCACGTCTCAGTTCCATAAGTCATCACTGGCAACACACATTGATTGAAAACTTTTGTTTTCAGGCTTTGTGGTATTTTGGACGAAAAGATAGGTCGAAGCTTCCCGAACGCTGCCCAGCCGAGTTGGATTCTTCGGGCGACCTCTTTGTCGAAGTTGGACCTACCCAATTGGACAGTCTGCCCTAGATAGACGTATTTGTCGACAACTTCGAGAGTATCGTTCCCGACAATTACCGGTATAGGTGGAACATTTCTTGTTATCTATCAACTAACAAGATTTTTTTCTGTAAAATAAAGATAAAAAGTTTGAGTAAGTACTCGGTAAAAATTTAATGTCAAATTTCATCAATCATTATATAAATTTTAAACTATTTTACTCATACAGATTTACATGTGCATTTTTGACACACGACTGAATAGAGGAGTGTTATATGTTTAATGCGTGTATATGTCTGGGTCTTCCATTTATTTACCTTAACAGTTCACAATCTACAAAATATTGTATATAACTACCTAAAGTAAGGACTTTTTGTAAATTATTATTAACAGGAGTGAACGGTAAGAACCTATACTTAATACTTGAAGTAAGTAGATTTTATTTTAATTAGGCCAATTTCATTATTGCTTTGTAAATTTGTATTAATTTTTGAAATTCCAACCCCAAACTACTTTCTATCCGACCAACCAAAAACTTTGACGTAAACCGTTATTTAGTTCTAACTATGTTTACTTTTAATGACAAATAGTTCTTTGGCTATAATTTGCAGTCATAAAATCAAGGTTGGGGTTAAACAGCACTAAAAAGCTTAACTGCTGTTATACCGAAGGCGATACCGAAGTTGTCCTACAACAGCTTAAGCGCTAACTTTTATACAGCAAACAATAACAAACAAAATACCACCATATCGCAATAACAAAATTTCACGTAGATTCACTTGATACTCTACAAGCATTGAAATTTATTGCGACAAAGTTCTGAAGCGCTTGCAAATTCTCTTTTCTAGTAAACGAAAGTTGGATGGCACCGCCATCCCCCAACATCGATTTTGTACATACAATACGAGTCCGAAATGCAGTTCTTTAGTCGCTACCATGCCGTACGAGAGATAGCACAGGTTTGGAAAGAACCTCTTTTATTTTTTATAATGATTTCAAGTTCGTTTAAGAAATGGATTAGCGAGGAGACGGTGGATGAAGAAGACCTTTTCAGCCACTGCAGGGAAATGGAATTAGTTTGCTTCGCTGTTACCAAAGTGGTATTAGAAGCCGACAATAAGTGGAAAGGAACTACCGGGAAGACTAATAACAGCCATTCATTGTCTAATCGTAGATACATTATGGAATTGGTTAACATACAGGTAAAATATTTATCATGTTATTAAAGGAGTGATTGTATGTCTGAATTGTTTTTAAGAATCAGCTGTGGTCTGACTCATGCTTAGCAGTGGGAATTCTCGTGCGAAGTTTATGAAACTGATTTCATATGTGCATGCTTTGATCAAATATTTTGATCAAATTCTGGCTGGATGATAAAAATAATATGTATAGCACTTTTTAATAGCTTTTTTAAATTGTTAATTGGTAAAGTATTTGACCACTATCGCACATGATAGTAAGTGATGACGCGGTCTAAGATGGTGCTTGCTTACCTAGAACATATTTGCAGTTCCCTCTGCAGTTGATACTTCCTAAGACATTAGCTGGAAACAAGGACGCCTACAATGTGTTTTTCACTCATTCTCTTCTCACTATAAAAATTGTTACGAAGCGCTTAGACTATGAAAGAGACTCAATAAATAATAGTAAAACGTTCCTCTATTTTCAGGTACTAGATCAAATAATAGATTACCTATCGAAACTAGTAAAGTCCTTCTATAAATTGAATCCGAAACTGGCAAGGTTGAAAAGAGAGAACGGGCTCCTCGTAAGCAAGCATGACCATATGTTCGACAAGCTCTGCAGCACCAGGTTTGTGATGCTGCAGGCGATACATGGACTTATTGTGACAATACTCAACACGTGCCTACACAGGGAAGACTCTAGGAAACTTATTGAATCTTGTTTAAGGTGAGTTGAAACATAATGATACTTATGGATAAGTCCCAATGCACTTAAAAGTCTTTACACGGAAATATGAACGCCAATTGCCAATCAATACCGTAATAAGCACTTACTTACGATAAAATTGCTACACAAAGCTCAGTTTGCCATTAATTCTTATATAATTACCGCGACTACACTTAGCTCTTGAGAGAGACGCGCACCAATAAGTTTATAGAAATAAAAACAGCCTATTGCTTTCACGTCCTTTAAAATTAGTAACTGGGGTACATACAAAACAAAGTTATATCTTATATATACTTTTTAATTTCCAGTTTAGTGAGCACATACAACCACCTACTCGGCTTGAGCTACAAGAAATTCGTAGCTAAGTTCAACATAGGAAGCAACACCTACCCTTCCACCATATGTGAAACTAAAACTCTGACGCTCACCAAAATCGTTCAGGTATGAAGAAATTAAATTTTAAACGTGCGTTCAGGTTTGGCGTAAATCCACACCATGGGATTGGGGTCCCAACAGGTACAAACGAAAAATAACCCGAACTTGAAAAAAGTGTAGCAATCGTGTCGAGAGTTACTAGTTAGTGTCCAGTGTATTCATTTGGCCCAATACTTCGCCAACACGCAATAAATTTTACTTGATAATCTTTGGTTCTGCAGAAATAAAATAATTCGTAAAATAGCCCGCGTTGTTCCGTTGTATGGGATGAGGCATCTGTACTGTAGGTATTATATTATCTGGGGCCACACAAACATAGATGCCAGAAGAGCAATGCGCTGTAAGACCCCAAACTTTTTGTCAAGCTTGGAATGCCCTTCCAGCAACAGTATTTCCTCCTGTGTATAAACCTGGAGCTTTTCAAGTCAATAGTGAATGGGCATCTCATCGGCATACGTACTCCACTTAAGACAACTTCGTCACTTACCATCAGTGGGCCTAGCACGAATATTTACGCGCGAGTAAGTGTAACGTTAACGTAAGTCAGTTGTATAGGGCGCTGATCAAATGCCATACAACTGTCTTACGTTAACGTTACACTTACTCGCGCGTAAATATTCGTGCTACGCCCACAGGTGAGTTTTTGCCAAACTGATGCCCATTTTAGCATTAAAAAAGCTATTATAAAATTTTCTTGTCACTGTAATCTGTACAGTAAGACTATTTTATTTAGTCTGCGCCTGTACACCAATAATTTCAATATGATATTGTTTACGTACCTATCGAAGTCTCATATCAGAGTTAAGTCAGTATATCAGTAATAAAACCAATTCATGTCAATGGTACTTAATATCTAAAGTTTATTGTGACCGTAAAAGTACCGATCAAATGTTTTTCAAGATGGCTAAAGAGTTGTTTACGGCGAGTGTACCCAAAACCTAACTACTTATGAATATTAGATTGTACTCGTGCAATGTATGATAACAAGTCACGAACGTTTTTTTGGGGATAACAACCCTTGAGTTTTATGAGGAAAATAAATTTACGCACGTTATTTTACTGCTTTATTATGTTTTCTATATTTTATCAAATGGTACAATAAGGACATATAGGATATAAGGATATATAGTCTTTATAGCCAAGTTTTCATGGGTTTTTGATAATTTTAAAAAGAACTAAACGCCCTGCCCAACTCAAAATGTCACGGGGTTATTTTTAAAACAATTACGAGTAAAAGACGCCAATCATCATTATCAATTTATCATATTCAGTCCTACTGTTGGTCATAGTTTCTTCGCGTATACTATTTGCAGTCCGGGTTTTGACTTTCTACTTGTCTGTTCGAATCACTGCCACCGTACGGTGCAAGAGGTACCTACCTATTACTATTATTTTTTGCTAAGGCAAGATATATTATGACCTAGCCTTCATCTCTTTCTAATAGTGCAGAAAATGGCCTTACTTATTACTAAATAGAGACGACAGAGTGAACTGAACACATAAGTTGGTGGCTGTACCGTGAATGTATTCTATTCCAGGTTTTAGCGAAGAGTCGTGCGGAGACCAACTGCCAACGTCTTATTAACTGCCTCGTCACTATTTACACTCCAGGGGATAACTCAGATTCTGACTCCGGACAAAGCAGCGCCGATAGCTTAGAAATATATCAGTAAGCAAATATATGTCATTTATAGCAGTGAACGTGGTAGAATAAAATAATCCTCATTTAAGTATATATATATATTTATTTATTATTAGCGTTTTGGGACTATGACGGACGTATCTCAAAGTTGCCACTAATCGAATTCGTACCATAATTTGGCTAAAATAGCCGAATAATGGTATAATATTTGAGAAAATATGACAAAATTGAGCTTTATTTTCGTTATGTCCGTATGTGCATTGCTCGTACAGCTGTCCAACAATCATGACTCATGACTAATTATGTTAACGACTCTTTGTTATGAAACTACCATGTATAGTTTTGGTCTTTGGTTGGGTTTGGTATATTTTTCATTTATGTTTTCATCCCTTTAGTTTTTTAATGTTAAATAACGTACGTACGTAGATACTAGACCTTATAGCCCAGCACCCACGAGGTCCATGGTCCACAACATCCAAACACAGAACAAGCATCTATTTTTCAGCACCCTAACAAAACACATAACCCCGCCTGCCTCATCAGCCCCTCGCGAAATGTCCGTCGAGAAACGCCGAGAAGCCTTCATAGAGAATAAGAAAAACAAAATGAAACAAGCGAAGAGTCTGGTGGACATGAACAATGAACACAATAAAATGTTGAATGAAATCGTGAGCGGACAGAATTCTGATGCGGATGTACCGTACACGTCGTTGTTGACAAATGAATGTGTGCTGGAGAATATTTTTTGTAGCGAAGGTTAGTTATTGTTATTTTTTTTATGTGTGGACATTTCACACAGCGCCATCTAGCCCCAAACTAAGCATAGCTTGTACTATGGGAACCAGATAACTGATACAATACTTAGATACGTTTTTGTTTGTAAATACATACATAGAATACAATATAACACCCAGACGCAGAACAAACATCTATGTTCATCACACAAATGTTTGCCCTGGATAGGAATCGAACCCACAGCCCTCAGTTCAGAAGGCAGGGATACCAACTGAGCTATCGGGCCCGGGATTTATTAGGTTTTATACAGAAATTGTTGTTATCGTGAGTTCAATACGCCACTTTTGGGACACGGGCTTTCTCTCACATACAGAAAGTGGCCAAGTGCAGGTTTTTGGTGACACCATGTTCTTGAACTTTGCGATTTTTGACGAATTTGAACAGTCAAGATTTACTACCATTACCTATATTGCTTATAATTTGTTTACTTTTTGCAGAAAACGTCAACGGTATTTTGCAAAGCGAAGAAATGTACATAGAAATACTTCTTGACACAGTAGCACATATGTCGCCAAATTTGTTAGGCAATAACGGAGTTAGAAAATTAAAATCTGGTAAGTTCGTGTAGTAGGTAAGTCAACAAAACAACAAAAATCAGGAGTTTGTCACAGAATGCTTCATAGTACCTACAACTAGAAGATTCACTCCGCGAAAGATACTTAAGTAAATAGCGACTCTTGCTACAACGTAATAAAGTGTATTTCAGCTGGCACAGCGCTACAAACCTGTCCTAAACGGTTGCTTCTCGTTCTATCGCTATAGCGTTGCTCTTCTGAAGCGATACGCGTAAAGGACCCGGTAAGACGCACGGGTCCCATGTAATTTTAGCTTTGTACCATGGTATAGGTATCATCACTCTATGGGGGATGCGTAGATGTCTTCAAGATGATGATAATGATGATGGTGGTGTTTAATATGCGCTTTTATTTAAGGTCGAATACAAGCTAGTAAGAAAGCAGCCCACAAAGTAACGGAATACTACCAGAACATTCTGTGGGGCGATGTCGGCAGCTACCTCGAACATATTCTGCTTTGGTGGTCTTCGTATCCTTTAGCTACTAGGTAATTTCACTTTATTCATAGTATACATTAAAACCCTTCGATTTTCGATTCATCCCGATTAGAATAGGGATGAATCGAAAACTTGTAGCGAAAAAAATAACATCACCTTCAACTACCTAAATGGAACATGATATAACCGAAGGATGAAGAAAGAAGCGGTGGTTGTAGTGCACTTAATTTTACATTACAGATCTCCGAATTCCAGCCAAAATCTTCGCGAGTGGTTATTTCAAACTTTTAGTGCCAACAGTAAGTATAATTTGAACTTATTTATAAAACTACATATTATATTTTCTGAGTTTTAAGTCTTCTTTTTGTGGATTTCAGATACTCCAGAATTAGTTCTGTCTGCTTTGAGGGTTCTGGCAGACTCTTTAGGCTGCCACGTCACTTCTACGTCTTGGGACAAACATTTTGGGTAATAAAATATACAAGTACATGCTGTATTATAGTCGTAAATATGTACAAGCATCGATCAAATATTTTTTTTTTTCAGGGCAACGTTAACTACTAACTTGAAAGTCACATCTCTAAAACTGCATCCAGATTTATCAGTGTATATTTCGGAGGTAAGAAAATAAGTAACAAGAGTAATAATTTACATTATAACCTTCATTTTATTTTTGTCTATTTCAAACTCAATAGACAGAAACTGAAATTAGTAAGCTCAAAGTTGTGCAATCGAGTTTTGGCGGGAACGCGGAAGAGTTCACTTCGTTGCATTGTATTATTTTTCAAAACTTGCTTTTTCCAGTGGCGTTTTACGCATTAAGTGCTGAATTACGAGCATGAGTGAGGGCAACTGATATAACGTGGTGAAACGTAACTTTTCGTGTTGCTTCCAAAACTCCATAGAAGCTTCTAGTAAAGTTGCCACCACTTTGCTGGAGCATGACTGGACTATGACTAGGACATGACTGCGTGAAATATTTTATAACACGATGAAAATATAATACTTGACACTGGCTAAATACACTAAGTGTGGAGCCAAAATATAAAAAAAAAAAAGTTGTGCAATCGCTATGGAGAGGGCTACGCTCGGCGTTTCCCTGCTACATAAATCTAAAACTATAGTCACCGATATGGGTCTTAGAATTAGCAAGTTGACGTGGCAGTAGGCAGGCCACGTCGCTCGTAGAACTGACGACCAATTGGGAAGAAAGGTTCTCGAGTGGCGACCACGAACCGGAAGACGCAGCGTAGGCTGGAGCGATGATATGGTGAAAGCCGCAGGGTGCCGATAGATGCAGGAGGCGCAGCCGCTCAAAGTGGCGCTATGGTGGAGGCCTAAATTCAGCAGTGAACACATTCAGGCTGATTTTAAGATTGGTAACTAATCTTTCGCACATTGTTAATACAATACATAACAACAAACACACACACACGCACACATCTAAGTTATTCAGTCTGTGTTAAAGAACCACGTCTAGGGATCACTAATTCTTCAGTATTCATTTCCCAGTGTACAGAATCGGGCGCGGCGTTCGCTTTGATGTTGCAAGAGTTGGTCACTCTCAACAACCAGTGTGAAGTCACGTGGGACTATATCCTCGGAGCTCCTATTGAAGACTTGCCTATTGTGGAACAGATACCTATCTTACATAGACTTGGTAAGTTCTAAGAGAACCCTAAAAAACACATTTCGGTGATACGGCGTATCATCATCATCATCAGCTTGAAGGCGTCCACTGCTGAACATAGGCCTCCCCCAAACAGCGCCACTTTGAGCGGCTGCTTGCCTCCTGCATCCATCGGCTCCTCACGGTTCTCACCAGGTCGTCGGTCCACCTAGTGGGGGGCCGGCCTACGCTGCGTCTTCCAGTTCGTGGTCGCCACTCGAGAACCTTTCTTCCCCATCGGTTGTCAGTTCTACGAGCGATGTGGCCTGCCCATTGCCATTTCAACTTGCCAATCCTAAGAGCTACATCGGTCACTTTAGTTCTCCTGCGGATCTCCTCATTTCGGATCCTATCTCGCAGGGAAACACCGAGCATTGCTCCCTCCATAGCTCGTTGCGCGACTTTGAGCTTAGTAATGAGGCCAACAGTTAGAGACCACGTCTCAGTTCCATAAGTCATCACTGGCAACACACATTGATTGAAAACTTTTGTTTTCAGGCTTTGTGGTATTTTGGACGAAAAGATAGGTCGAAGCTTCCCGAACGCTGTCCAGCCGAGTTGGATTCTTCGGGCGACCTCTTTGTCGAAGTTGGACCTACCCAATTGGACAGTCTGCCCTAGATAGACGTATTTGTCGACAACTTCGAGGGTATCGTTCCCAACAATTACCGGTATAGGTGGAACATGGGCATTTGACATGATTTTCGTCTTGTCCATGTTCATCTTAAGACCAACCTGTCGGGAGACTCTACTGAGGTCGTTGAGCATGGTGCTGAGATCATCGAGCGACTCCGCCATTATGACTATATCATCGGCAAAACGAAGGTTAGTGATATACTCGCCATTTATGTTGATGCCACATCTTTTCCACTCCAAGAGCTTGAAAACATCCTCCATTGCGTTTGTGAACAGTTTCGGAGAAATAACGTCTCCCTGTCTCACGCCTCTCTGCGATGGGATCTGTTCTGTACTCTGGTCCTGTAGTCGGACTGACATAGTGGCCTTACTGTACAAACACTTCAACACTTCGGTATACCTATAGTCAATTTGGCATCGCTGTAAGGACTGCAGCACCGCCCAAGTCTCGATTGAATCGAAGGCTTTCTCATAGTCTACAAACGCTAGGCATAGTGGCCGATTATACTCTTCGGTCTTCTGTATAAACTGGCGTAGCGTATGGATGTGGTCTATGGTGCTAAAGCCTTTTCGGAAACCGGCTTGTTCGGGAGGCTGGAATTCATCAAACCTGCGTGCGAGACGATTCGTAATGACCCTCGAAAACAGCTTATACACATGACTCAAGAGCGAGATGGGCCTATAGTTCTTCAATAAGGTGTTATCACCTTTTTTGAAGAAGAGCACCACCACGCTCTTGTGCCATGCCTCCGGCGTTGTACCTTCAAGGATGACAGAATTGAATAACTTCTGGAGGACTATAAGTACCGGTCTACCACCCGCTCTCAGAAGTTCGGTCGTAATTCCATCCTCACCTGGCGCCTTGTTGTTTTTAAGCTGTTTGAGGGCCATTCTAATCTCGTACAGGCTGACGTACGGGATATCTTCGGTATAGTGTCGGACTAACTTGGCTCTGGTGTCCTTAGCTGTGTTAGTAGCGGGCTCACGTGTCGAGGTGTATAACTGTCCATAGAAGTTCTCAATCTCTCTCAGGATCTCAGGCTTGGATGAAATGACACTACCATTTGCTATAATACCAAAAGCTACCACAGCTTAGTAATGAGGTACTATGAACGACCTTCCTCTGACGTCACTGGCCGTTTGAGCTATCTCTTTCTATTCCGGTTTTTAAAATGTTTGTATTCACAAATGTTTATCTTTTGAAGAATGTTAACTTATCCAAAAAAAAATTTTAGGCATCATGCCTATTCTTAAAACTATATCGCTGACTAGTTATCTTACGATAAGGCGTATACGCTTCTCTTAATACTATTTGGCTTTCCAGATCATGCGATCCACACATACCGGCTGTGGTGCCTAGCTGAGACACGCAGATTGGCGAATCTATGGGAAATGGATGATTTCTTTAGGATCGCCCATAACGACATGCAAGCGTGTATGGAACAGCTACACAACTTGCGGTTTGCTGACCATAGCGCTACTATTGAAGCTGGTAATTTACATATAAGTGCTAAATTAATTTATATTTAAAAAACGGGTCTGTTTTCGCGCAGAAATGTATCAAAAATAATTTTGCCCAACCTCAAAGTTATGAGTTCAAGTCGCGAAAGTTTAACAAGTGTTAATTAAATTATTTTAATTTGTATGACAAAAAACATCAAGATGATAAGGCATGAATTTTATTTTACTAAAAAATTATAATAAAATATTGTATGTTTTTAGGAAAAATTGGCGTCCACGAAAACGTGTGTGCCAAAATGAGAGAAAAGTTAGTGTCTGAAGTAAAAGTCAACATCAAAAAGTTAAAAGTAAGTTCAGATAGATAGATATTTAGGTGATACGAGATTTTAGAGTATGATTTGAAGTTGTGTTGTAGCTATGCATGGATGTATGGATTAGGAAAATTGTTTTTAGGGTTTTTTTCGAACTGAATGTGTCCTAACTAACTTACATCACATTCAGTTTAGAATAGATCCCGAAAGTGTCAACATTTTCTTTTAAAAAATTAGTCACCCACTGGGTTTGAATTTGAACCAGGTTTTTGGTCTACGTTATTCATCCACGGTTTAGAAGTTTTGCCGCTGACTACAAACGGGAACTCCCAACCCAATCTCAAGGTTTAGACCATTTACGCAATGACGATCTAAACTGAACCGCTACCGTACAAATACGATAGCAGTCCACTTTAGGTCGTCATTTGAATCGTGCTAAAAGAGGTCACAGTACGGCCCCTGCTGTTAATAAATTATAAAACTGGTAAAATAGTCCCTAATATACAAGGTGACCTTGAATTAGTATGTTATCCCGAAAGAGGGTCAATCTACACCCCCACAATGTTTCTTTCGCTTCTTTACTAAATTAATAGTTTTTCATTGAAGAAATACCATGTAAAGTTTAAGTTTGAAAATAGCCTTAGCGCAACTGGGTGGTTGAACTTCGTCCTTGGCCGAGTGCACATGCACACAAATGAGTTTAATGACCAGTGCTTAGAAATGAATGTATAGTATCTTGTTAATTCTCGTAGCGATCGAACGTGCAATTTTGCGAGTGGATTTATTTTTTATTATGGAGACTTTGAAACACCCTGCAGTTTCAAGTAAGACTCTCACAACTTGTAGGGTATCATGGTCCCAGTCCCCCCATTTCGGGATAACATACCAATTCAAGGTCACCTTGTATTAATAATAAAATAACCTGTGTATTTTTGTGGTCACCTGTATGTGGTTTTAGGATGCAACAGAAGAGATAACCGCGGTGCTATCGGCCGTGTGCGCGACCACAAGCCTCGCGCACCTCACCATGATATTCCCGAGCAACGCCGCCTGGAGACGCATTACTTGCCCGCCATCACCCGACCATTCTATTTATGTACACGAATTTTTAGGTAACAACAAAATAATTATAGACAACTTAAACAACTAACTTAGACAACTTTACTTTCAATAAAAAAATAAATGTGTGTGGACATTTCACAGCGCCAGCAATGCTTGTTATACCGGGAACATCTGATACAATACTCACATACTGTTTGTTTGTAAATACATGTATTTAAAAACAAAATACAACACACAGAGACAGAACAAAACATCGCTGTTCATCATACAAATGTTTGTACTGGGTGGGAATCGAACCCATAGCCTACAGTTCAGAAAGCAGAAAGTTTAACGCACAAAGCAAAAAGTAAGCTCTGTGCGTTGACGCGTGTTGTTGGTTTTTGAATAAAATATATATTTCTCTTGGCAATAGAAATCAAAATAATTTATGCCTTGAATGTTCTCAGAAAAAATGCTGTTACCAGTTATAAAAGCAACGGAAGACATTGCTGCATTGAACATGGTGCTGCGAATCATGTGCGAGTCGTGGCTTCATCACATTTATGTGTCGAAGGTTAAGTTTAGGTGAGTTTGCTAGAAAATTAATATAACTTCTTACAGCGTCCCTGTTGTAAATAAACTATTTTTGGTGGCCACTTAATTGTTTTGTTTTAGCCGGTTCGTGGTCAAGTGGCGACCACGAACCGGAAGAAGTAGCGTAGGCCGCCCCCCACTAGGTTTGGAGGAGGCATATGTGTAGACGTCTTCAGGCTGTTGACGATGATGAGTTACCGACAGAGTTATGACTGCATACTTATACAGTTGAAATGATAAGAAATATCTAAGCCCGTCACCTTCTCCGCAGTAAAGAAGCAGCCGTGCAGTTGTTGGCAGATTTCAATGAAGTCAGGAATTGGTTGAACGAATGCAACCCACTGGCGCCTGTAGCAAGGAAGCAAATGTTGCAAAACGAAGTGTTGAGGTATTTTTAGTTGAGTTGAAAAAGATCGCATTATTATTAACACATTAAATAAGGCTATAAAAATATTGGTATTTAAACACAATTATTAAACGTCGAAACGTTGGATTAATATAAAAAAAAACATACTTGTTTGCAGAAGATGCGAAGGCGTCGGTCGGCTGTTATTACACGCGCCCGGAGACCTGATATCCATGCACGATTCTACGATGCAATCGGCTCAACAAGTACGAAAAGATGGTAGGTTTATAAAAATAAATGAGGTTTTTCCTCAAACTTACCGAGCAGACCTGGGGGTCTAGCAAAGATACCAACCACTAACTCTAAAACTGTATTGAACTTACATAAGCTGCGGAAAAGTAAGCGATTTCTGAAATGTCATCCTAGTACATTTTGTAGTTAGCGTTTGGCGTTAACGTTAGCGGTTGGTATCTTTGCTAGACCCCCTGTAGGGTTACTCTTTAATCAAATCCCAATTTCACTGAAATTCTAATCCGAATCAATCCCAATTCTAATATTAAATAATTTGGTAAAAAAAACGCGGATGGTGTAAAAAATGTAAAAAATGAGTGGATTACACGCTAGTATCGGATTTAAAAGTACCAAATGCCACGATTTCGTTCCAAATCCCAAATCACGATAGAAATCGAGTGTCAAGAGTAACCCTGCTGACCCAACAAAGCTATAGCCCAGGATGTGTATTGTGTAAAGTAAATCTTTATTTGCAGAAGGTGACGCTCCAGAACAGCTGATGCCGGCAGAAATGTACGTCCCTAACCAGAAGCAATGGCTGACACTCCGCGCCAATAAAGTAAAAGGTCCTCTCGCGTTCACACTGTGTTGTATTGTTTTATCCTAAAGTAAATAAAATAACTTTTATATGTGCCCAAAATGTTTTAATTCTTTTCCATTATAAAACTATAGAAATATCGGCGAATTCATTTTGACTGTGTCAAGTTCAAGTTTACGTCATTACGGTGGCATGATTTAATTATTTATTATCCTAATATTTAGCCAATATCACTGATAACCTATAGATACTAGATACCTACTACATATTAAATAAAAATAAATGACTACTGCTACTGATTATGTCCAGCGGAACCAAATTCTATAATATGGAATTTGGTATAACTGTTATATATCTCGTTGCATATTGAGAATCTTACACTTACACATCAGACATACAAATTTTTCTTTTATCTGAGTTTAGATTGCAAGACAATGCGTTCTATATTTCATTCATTTCTAAACCCTTAAAAGCGGGTCCGCTGGGCCATGTTTTGAACAAAACATTGGCCCAGTGGACGCGGCTTAAAGTCGCAGCGGACGGGAAATGTTTCGTCAAACAATGTTCAAGAACAATACTCTGTTCAAAACATGGATCAGCGGTCACGGCTTAAGTTGGAATATAAAACTAAATAAGTAAACAACAACACTAACTCGAAATCATAGATAATAAGTCACAGACCTATAAAAAGTCCTAACATTTAGGATAACAATCTTACATTCAAGCTTGGCGAAGCTCCTAGCAAATTAATCAATTGAGCACATTTTTTTGATTTAAACAACGCATCTTATAGAGTATAGTATACTACAATATACAAATAGACTGGTGCAACAAAGATGAATAAATTCTTTTTTGGAAAACTCCATTATAGCTAGGCGTTTAATAAGTATTGATTACAAGTGTTTATTAGCCTGAACATGTCACTTTATCCCCTATAATGTAAAAAAAAACTCAAATACCTATTGTCCCCAAACATACCATCAAATCTATTAATCTAAGTACAGTCAAATGGTAAAGCCGTCGTCAAACACAGCCATACATACTTAAAACCCGTCTAACGCAAACTGAAAATATTGTTTTCTCACTCCAACCACTATATCATGACGCAGTGGGAATGCGACGGCCACATAAATCTCTGAGCAAGCCAATGCCGTTAGTATCTAATTAATCATTATCAGAATCTGACTTCCTGCATTTCTCTTTCAACTTCTCATACTCATTTTTCCTGATCATCTCCGCTTTGACCTTTTCCATGTCATTGACTAGAGTGCTAACTTCTATATTGTCAAGTTTATCCAAAGACAGAGATTCGGTTTCGCTGTCCAAACCTGAATCATCATTTTTCGCGTTCCTATATTCATCTTCAGATGATTCTTGAACGCTGCTGTCAGAAAGATCGGCTTCTTGGTCGAATCTGTAAGCTTTAGGCACGTTGTCGTCTTGTCGCGGCTCGCCATGTTTGCTTTTGCCTTTGAGTTTGTCCTTCTTTCGTCTCATGCTCTTCGCGATCACACGTTTTTGGTGGTCCAGTTGTGGGAACAGTTCTGTGGGAGAAATGGTTTACTTTATACTTATACATTCGTATACAGAAAATACAGGTAGCTTGTTAGCATACAATATATGCTAAAGCTTGGGCGTGAATATGTTTGATTATCGTCGAGATTGTTTGCTTTGCACAGCGGCGAAACGTTGTATCGTAAGAGCCGACTATGGGAATATCCAGGCAATGAGATGTAGCATTCTTCTCGATACATTAAAATCTTCTACGATCACGAAGAATCAAGATGCCTGACAAGCGTGGTGATGGCAAATCCCTCTACGGTAAGCGTCCAGTGGCATTTTATAAGAGAGACCAATATTCAGCAGTGGACGTCTTCCGGCTGATGTTACGTATGTCGTACACGTAACATCAGCCGGAAATAATAGCTAAGTAAATTAAAAAAATAGGAAATATAGCTTAAATGCACAGGACACAGGAGGATTTTATTCATTTCGAGATGTTCCAAAGATCTCATATAAAAATATCAGATTTTTTATGTAAACAAATGACGTTTTTTATATTCAATACTTATTACTGAAGTTATTGTTAAAAAAACAAAGTGAGATTAAATGATAATCGGCGCCTGAGTATTAGAGGCCTTATTTGTACCAATTCCTTAAAAAAGGCGTTACATTTTTTCCACCTAACTTCTAGCTAAAATCTAGCCTTTCTAAAATATTACAAAAATAAAACGAAAAACGTATATAGTTTAATAAAACAAAATATGTGTCGGGAGTTTTGGCGGGAACGCGGAAAAGTTCACGTCGTTGCATGGTATTATTTTTCAAAACTTGTGCTTTTTCCAGTGTTAATGTTTAAAATTGGTGGCGTTTTACGCATTAAGTGCTGAATTACGAGCATGAGTGAGGAGAGCAAGTGTTATAATGTGGTGAAACGTTATTTTTCGGGTTGCTTCCAAAACTCCATAGAAGCTTCTAGTAAAGTTGCCACCAATTTGCTGGAGCATGACTTAGACTGGACTATGAATATGACTAGGACATGCCTTTGCGTGAAATATTTTATAACACGATGAAAATATAATACTTGACACTGGCTAAATACACTATTATGTGGAGCTAAAATACCCGTCCGCCCGTTTATTTGTAAACTGTAGTGGCCTGAAATAAAATGATTTTATTTATAACAAAAAAAGTGTCTAAAATTTTGTCCATTTTCCAGACACCAGCATAATATTAAAACACAATCTGGGCGGTTATTCTCTATGGAAACATACATTCCACACGATACGAAACCACGTCGTTATCGTGTCTTGTTCAAATCGTGTCACAGTGTCAGATATACCTTCACTTTACATTAAAGTTATCTTTATTTTGAATAAAATATATTGACATAATTGGTCATATCTTTTGATGTGTTGATGTTTCGGAACGCGTCTCGGTAAACATATGATTTTTGACAGTTCAAATTGCGCCAATTCCAAATTCATTTCGCGCGGTTATGTTTTCGTTTCATAGAGAATAGACTTTTCCAGATTTCATAGGTAAGACAAGGAATTAGCGTGGTTTCGAAGTAAGGAATCGATACGGAATAATGGCGCTGTAAGTACCTACGATATTATAATTAAAAAACAGAGTTCTCACCATGCGCGTTACTAAGCGCCACACCAGCGGCGTTCATTTCCGCGTCTTGTATGGAATGTCCGCGCGCGGCCGCGAGCCTCGTCCCGCGGAAGTACACGCCCACCGTGTACACGCGGGTGTTCGTCGGGCCCATGCACTCGATCACCCTGTATACACCATGTTTTTATTAAAGCGTATAACATTTTTACGTTCTCATCTGCTGGGAACTGGGGGTTTAGTTTGGTATTTTGTACATTTTTATTATATTTTGTATACCCTTGTTATGTATACATGTATATTATTGTGCTGTTAAGTATTTTTGTATATGTTATTTAAGTTAACTCTTCTACGGTCACCTGGCAACTGTCTCCTGCTCCGTAAACCAACAGGACTTAGCTGAAAATCAGCGCCGCGTGTCATGCACACCGGCACGATGCTGAGCTGAGCCCTTTTTAACACCACATTCATTTCTCCTACTACTTATTTAAGCTTTATTTTATGTTCTCATTCGTGTGTTTAGCTATAAGATATGTACCCACATTAATGATTTTTTTTTCTTAATGTGAGTGTTAAATAAATGCTTTTTCTTTCTTTCTTTCTTTCTTTCTTTCTTTCTTTCAAATAGGTAAGACATAATAATATGTACACCTGTATAGCAAAATCATTATACAAGGTGACCCTGAATTGGTGTGTTATCCCGAAAGGGGGTAAATCTACACCCCAAGGTAGACAATGTTTCTCCTACGACTTTATTAAATAAATATTTGTATTTGTAAAGGAAACGGGATTTCAACCGACATCAATCCGTCTCTATGCTTTAAGCTACCGTAACAAGTGATCTCATGTCCAAAATCCTTTACCGTTTCTAAGCAGGCGATTCTGCTATAAAAATCATAAATATAAATACTTATAATCCTGGTAAAGCAGCTGGCAGAAGCTTGTTATAGAACAACATTGTAAAACAAATTATACACAAATAATAGAAAATGGCATCCATCAAACGTAAGGTATACATGTTAGTGCTTTTTCTTCACAGGTCAACTATAGGCGTGAGGCGTATTTATCGTCACAGGTTAAAGTCACTGATAAAAGAAAGTCACAGTCAGTCACAGCGACAAAATACCTCCGGGAGCAGCGACACTGTGACTTGTGCGCGAGTTTATGAGAGCGTGCTATAGTAATAGGTGCATCCTTTTCTCACGAAGGCGTCTGTAGCGTGCCAGAGAGGGACAAACCTAGTATTTTTTCACAGGAGCTGTGACAGCGACATGTATTACCAGCCGTGAATTCAAAAGTAATAGGTGCATCCTTTTTCCACATAGGCGTCAGAGAAAGACACACCTATTATATATCTACGTCCTGTAAACGTGACTTGTGCCGCGAGTAAAAAATACTCGCTAGTATTTATTCACAGGTTTTTGTCACAGATATAGCTGAGTAACAGTCACAGAGTCACCTAGTATCTCGATTTACTTAGTACGACCCACCTCTAGTCAACTACCACCACTAGCAGCGATCCAGATAAGATTTCCTTTTTTTTAAATTCCAACTAAGGGGCAAGCATGGCACACTTCACGCTGTAGGTAGTAGGTACAAAGAAGTACATAGGACCAACCCATAAAGACGGGTCGGTCTATTCAGAAAAGCAGCGATACAGCGATAGAACGAGAGGCAACTGTTTAGGTTAGGCTTTTAGCGCTGTACGAGCTAAACAACCCTTTATTGCGTGTAGCAAGAGTCGCTATTTATTTAGTGACTTCGCGGATTGAATGTTCTGTACCTGTACTATTAAGTATTCAGTGCTAGGCCGATTCAAAATACTTACTTGTACAAAGGTATGTCCGGCTCACCGCCCTCCATAGATCGCAGAGTGAGGCAACATTGTTGAAGTTTAGACTTTGGATCGTTCCAATCTTGGTTCATTATAAACTCTTGTAGTCGCGGGAAGAGACAAGCGTTGCAAAATCCTATACAGTAATCCAAGTTCTGTAATCATGGAACAATCAAGAATTAACAATAACATAAAAAAAAACAAGGACCAGGGGAAAAGGTCTTAATCATTTATGCAGGCGAGAAAGTAATAAAGTATTTGCATCTTTGTTAGACTCAGCCGAAGATGGTCATGTTCGATAAGGCGAAATAGATAATAGATGGATCGCTCAGCTCCATATAATCATGGATCAATGTAATTGTAGGTAATATGTAACATAAGAATCACAAGGCTTCAATGTTTCATAACTTCTTATAAGTGACCAAGTGAAAAGTCTACCAACCACATAATTATGAAAAGCACTCAAAAAGGCCTCAAGTAGTAAATAAGCTCAATAGAACCATTAAGATCATATGGATCAATAAGTTTCTAAAAGGATCAGAAAGCCCAATATCGCATAACATTTTATAACAGATGACAATCTACTTAATTTATTAAAATACACTCAAGTCGGTCTACATATTTATTATAAGCTTGTTTCACAGTAAGCCCAATAAAGATCATAGAAGTTGTTATGGATCAGTTTGTTCTATATGGATCAATAAGCTTCACTCTGATTAGTCTTTAAACTTACCTTGTCAATATACAGAGCGCCCAAGAACGCTTCAAGTAGATCGGCCTTGTGTTTCTTGGTGGTCGGCTTAGCCTTCGGGTTGTTGTAGATTGCATACGATGACATGTCGAGGTCGTCGCAAACCATCGACTGCGTGCGGTTGTTGACTAGAGATGAACGGAGCAACTGAAAGGTAAAATTTATCGTGTTGAGCGGTAAAAAAAAAAAAAATTCTTTATTTATTTTATTTAACCGATGGGGAAGAAAGGTTCTCGAGTGGCGACCACGAACTGGAAGACGCAGCGTAGGCCGGCCCCCCACTAGGTGGACCGACGATCTGGTGAAAGCCGCGAGGAACCGATGGATGCAGGAGGCGAGCAGCCGCTCTAAGTGGCGCTCCCGGGGGGAGGCCTATGTTCAGCAGTGGACGTCTTCAGGCTGTTAATGATGATGATGATGATGATGAGCGGTTAACTCACCAGCACCCTTATTGCCAACCTATCGGAAACCTTTCGATTCGAAATCTACACTCCATCCATCTTCTTCATCTACATTTAGAATGAAAGAGACGGAGAGTGTAGATTTCGAATCGAAACGTTTCCGATAGGTTGGGAATAGGGGTGCAGGTTAGATAAAAGAACGGTCAATGAACAGAAGCTTCACAGAGGATATAACTCACCGAGAGATGCCCTTCATGATGGTCAGGAAAGTGCCGGTAGAGACGGTCGGAGACGACCAACTGTAGAACGGTATCTCCGAGGAACTCCAGCCGTTGGTTGGAGCCGAGAGTGAGATGTGTGAATCCTACAGAACGGTCGGTGAACGCTCGCGCTAAGAGACGAACATGCTTGAACTCTACGCCTGGAAGATATAAGAGCGTTTTTAAACAAACATAGAACCCATGTCGCTTGAAATTTTGAAATACACTACCAAGTGACACGGTTTGTATGTTTGTTTATTGGTTTCACGATAAAACGGCTGAAACAACGCTAACCAGTCAAATTACCGATCAACCTCGGAATGAGAGATAATATAATACGGGGCGGAGATCTAACTAACAGTTTTGGTACATCATCCATTCATTGATGACTTATGGAACTGAAACGTGGTCTCTAACTGTTGGCCTCATTACTAAGCTCAGAGTCGCACAACGGGCTATGGAGAGAGCAATGCTCGGTGTTTCCCTGCGAGATAAGATCCGAAATGAGGAGATCCGCAGGAGAACTAAAGTGACCGATGTAGCTCTTAGGATTAGCAAGTTGAAATGGCAATGGGCAGGCCACATCGCTCGTAGAACTGACAACCGATGGGAAAGAAAGGTTCTCGAGTGGCGACCACGAACTGGAAGACGCAGCGTAGGCCAGCCCCCCACTAGGTGGACCGACAACCTGGTGAAAGCCGCGGAGAGCCGATGGATGCAGGAGGCGAGCAGCCGCTCTAAGTGGCGCTCCCTGGGGGAGGCCTATGTTCAGCAGTGGACGTCTTCAGGCTGTTAATGATGATGATGATGATGATGATGATGATGATGATCCATTCATTTTAATACTATACTGCTGTAGTGTGTCCGTTTTTGTGTAGTTTGTTGATCCTAAAATAAATGAACACCTATTAAAAGAAAAAGGTGAAACAAGTAAACATAGAAGGCCCATCTAATTAGTAAAAAGATAAAAAAGGTTCTCTATTGACGATCCGGAAGACGCAGTGTAATCCCGCCACTAGGTGGACTGTAATGACGAACTAGTGAAAACCGAAGGGGTCGAAGGATACAGAAGGCGAGCAGCCGCTCAAAGTGGCGCTCTCTAGGGGAGGCTTATGTTCAGCATGGACGTCCTCAGACTGTTTATGATGACGAGTTTAATGATGATGAGTAAATTCTAAATCACACTGTACTCCAATTTTGAGCTATAGGTACTGCAATTAAAAAAACAGTATTTATAATACTGAAAACCGTATTTTTAAATAAACTTACCAATAGATTTCTCAAAATCAGTCAACTTTTGCAGAAACTCAAAGTCCTTGATATACTGCCTATCGCCCAAAGGTTCTTGTTCTTGCAATGGGTGCGGCCTCTCTTTCATCCATACACTGTACAAGTCCGGGTATTGGTACCACAGTGCTAAAGCAAAAACTCGGTCTGCAACCTAAAATATAAAAAAAAAATAATATAATTAAATAAAATAATAGATCCCAAGTTTTACATCGCACATGCTAAGTTACAAAAAGCTTGACACCAATGCTTGTGTTGTGTGTGTGTGTGTGGACTTCGTATCTTTATCTTTAAAGTCATTCCATTTCTCGAAGTCCATAATTATAAGTCATCATACAAGTATTGACTTCTATGGCATTTGTAATAGGTATTCAGGTGCTAGGACTTTTCTGCAGTTCAGTCTGGATCACCGTTTTGCTAGTTATTCTGCCGCCATGCTGTAGTGTGCAAGCACCACTGTGTTCCAGATTGAAGGGCATTGCAGCTAGTGAAATTACTGGGCAAATGAAACTATGTCCTGACCTCAGAGTAAATTTTATATCTACACTCTGATGTCTCTGGATGACTTGAGTAGTGTAATGTCACGCGAAACTTAATATTTTAGAGATCCGAGTGGCATTGTAACTGTTGTGTACGGCCGCGACGCTTAAAATCAGATGAACGAACACGTCATTGATTAACATAAAAAAACGATCTTCGTAAATGAATTAATAGTATCAAAGTGTAACCTGTAATCCGGCATCCAAGAAGAGTGCACCCATCAGAGCTTCGAAACAGTTCGCCATCGCATGCTTCATGACCACTTCGCGGCAGAGATCTGAGCCGTGGGCGTACAGCATAAACTGTTCTAGCTCTATGTTCTGGAAATACATGTTTTGAAGTGACCAATAGCTCAGTTGGTAGTATCCCTGCCTTCTGAACTGAGGGCTGTGGGTTCGATTCCTACCCAGGACAATCATTTGTGTGATGAACAAAGATGTTTGTTCTGCGTCTGGGTGTTATATATATACATACATAGGGCGTAAATTTCGAATGGAAACTTTCGATTGGTTGGGAATCAGGATGCTTATACTTATTATTAACTAAATCATACCTTAGCCAGCTGCGCCAAGTGTTGATTCTGTACTATAGAAGCTCTATACGTCGCCAAACCCCCTTCAGCTAGTCCAGGGAACATTCGGAACAGATGGATGGAAGATAGGAACTCCACGACGGCGTCACCGAGGAATTCTAGCCGCTCGTTATGTTTTATCTCTGACTCTGTCTCGCTCCTTTTGCCGAAGCGAGACATTATGTTGATTAGAGTCACGATACCTTTTGAAAGAAGGGAAAGTTAAATGTTGAAATGTGTAGATGTAGCTTTTGATGTAGACAGAACTTTGAATGCATAGCAGACAGAATCACTGGCGCCAATTTTTTTACATGAATATAGAGCAAAAATAAGGTTTGCCTTTATTTCCAAAAACAAAACAATTATATCTATCTCTTTCACTCTTTCATACAAAGAGTTACATAAATATCAAAAGAACACTTAAATTATTTTCGTTTTAGCACGTTATCCTTGTTTTACACATTCTTAGATAATGCATTTAATTTATAAGTTTTAGTTGAATTAAATTAGCTAATAGTTGGCTAGATTGTAATATAAACAGAGAGCTTAATCTTTATTGAGCATCCTAGAAAAACAATAACAGGCTTTACTATTATATATTATTTTACTTCAAGTAAAAAGTTTATTTTTTAAATTTTTTTACACTGACATTGGTTTAATTTTAACCAACTACGAGGAACCGGGGGTAAATCTATACATACCTTTCTTCCTCGTATAATGAATCCTCCTATCTCCATATTCCGGTTGTCGTATTCCACAGTTCGTAAGGCTGTTTCTCGCGTGATCAGGGTTGGTGCCGAAGTTTTCTCTATACGAAGGGTGTGTGAGGGCAGTTTGGAGCAGCAGCCTTTGCGAGAATACGTAGCCGATTTTCTCTTCTAATGCCTCCAGGGATTTGTGGAAGCGAAGGTGACGGACCAGCACGGGAATCAGCATGGCGTGCTAGAATAGTTTGTTATACAAACTTGATTTAAGTAACATGTGGCTATTTTTTCTATAGACACTGAACTTGTGAAAAAAGTGGGGTCTCATCGGATACAAACAAAAAATTGCCCGAACGTGGAAAAATGGAATGATCGTGTCGTGAGCGTTACTAGTTAGTATTTAGTGTATTCATGTACCCCTTTACCTCGCCAACACGCCATAGATGTCGCTTGCTAATCTTGCAATACAAACAAAAAATTGCCCGAACGTGGAAAAATGGAATGATCGTGTCGTGAGCGTTACTAGTTAGTATTCAGTGTATTCATGTACCCCTTTACCTCGCCAACACGCCATAGATGTCGCTTGCTAATCTTGCAAGTAGAAATAAAATAATTCGTGAAATAGCCCGCGTTATTTCGTTGAATGGGATGAGGTATTTATACTGTAGATATTATATCTGTTGCATTACATTAAAACTCTGTAAGAAGGATTTTACACAATGGACCGCATATTGTTTTAAATAATTACTTACTTGCACTACATCACACATAAGTCCTGTTGTATGGAAACCATCTGAAGAAATAGCAACGGTGACGTCACGTTTCATTTTACTCTGCGTCCGCATTTCCTGAAGTTTAGCCTCCTTGGACGCCAACTTTGTACGTTCCTTGTAGGTTGGTTTCGCCATGTTTGCAATAAGGTGCCGGTATTTTACGTAGTAGCGCCAAGCTTTTTGGTACCTCGAAAAAGAAGAACTAAAGTCTACATTATTTGTTGGAGTTATTTAGATAAGCAATAAAGAGTCGTATGTCCAACTGGTCAGATACCTATACAATACCTTGATACAGCGACATGTCTTTCCTACATTCCTATCCTAAAACCACTCGAGGACATTCAGAAGTTGTGACGAAAGCTACAGAATGCTGTGTTCTCCCTCCCACCGCTATAGGGAAATAGTGGTGAGAGAGAGACAGATAGCTACAATAACGCTAACACAGCTAAAATAACAGTTTTTAAAACTTTTAGTTAAGCTTAGCGAATGTAGATATGGCTTTTGGCCACATTACAAAAGTACCGTGAAAGAAAAAGATAAGAAGAGATGAAAAGTCGAATGTACGAGAATCGGAACCCTACTACCTGACTACAGAATAAAAATAAACATGTTAAGTTTGTAAGGGACGGGTACACAAAAAAAACTTACTCAGGATTTCCGGCGTAGCTCAACTGCGGTGGTCTGATTCCGAAATGTACAATTTCCGGGAAAAAGGTTTTGTCTATTTCTTTGGATTTTTCGTTAGGGTTGACGGGTGGGGTGCGATCTATTTGGTCCACTCGCACCGAACACGGTTTCTTGCCGGGGTACGTTACTATCATGCCTGGAAGAAATCGTTGAAAATGCTGCACTATTTTGTAAAATAACGAGTACTAAACGAGTTTTTCAAACACAATATGTGTTTATGGCAATAATATTTATAGAAATTGCTATAATCTGTCTACTGCTACTATAAGCCGACGTGAAACTGCAGGCCACACCTCATAACGCTGGCTAAGAGTTATTTTTTGATCCTTAGTTTGATGGACGACACTATGATCTGCGATTCTTGAACAGTTGTAAAAGCGAGTGCAAATCCCGCACATAACTTGAAAAATCATTGGAAGTCCAAGCGGGGTTCAAACCAGGGTGCATCGCGTCGAAAGTCGCACAGGCTACCGATACGCCACATCCACTATTAAATTATTATTACCTTTGATTCTGTCTATAAACTTCTGCCAAGTGTAATGGTCCATATCATGAATGTCACTTAGTTTTTCAGATGGAATTAATAGTCCGCTCTCTTCGATCATGTATTTCATTACTTCACACATTGACAAAATCTGAAAGTTTATTAAAATAGACTATAGCATGAAAAGAATAAGACTTAATTTACAGCTGACTAATAATATAATACCCTTTCAATACCTCACAACCACCCTCTGCCAGAAGTCGAACGAAACGTGGCATGAAGTGAAACTGCGAGCAATGTATATCTGTTGGCTTGCCAAGGTCCAAGTCAACCAGTTCTAAGAGCTCCGTGAATAGAAACTCCTCTGAAACCAAAATAGTTCACTATAATTTACTAAAAGGTCTTTTCCGCGTCTAGCCCCCAAGCAGTAGTGTGAAGAGGACTGTACCTAGTAAAATTACTGGGCAAATGAGACTTTATAACCTGAGCTCACAATGTAGTGAACTTTTTGCCAGACTGTGCAGAATTGCTGATGTCTCAGGATGACGTTGGCAATGCAGTGTCACGCGAAACTTTATATTTTAGAAGAGTTCCGAGTGGCACTGCAACTGTTATAGGCGGCCGTAGCGCTTAACATCAGGCAAACGACTAGTTCGTAATGTCATTTGTTTGTTAATTAGCGATATTTATTCAAGTTATCAGTTATCTGGTTCCCATAGTACAAACTATGCTTGGTTTGGGGCTAGATGGCGCTGTGTGAAATGTCCCACACATATTTATATTTTTATTTATTATTTATGATATAACATTAGCGAAAAGAAAATTCGTATTGCATTCACTCACCAAAATAGTCCAACTCTTGCACAGTAAAATTTTCAGGTGCAGGTTCCTCCACATAAAGAATAGTGTATTCGATGTTAAACCTTATTACTTTGCATGTAGGTAGCTTCGCCAGTTTGTAGTGTGAGAACATTGAGAACCCGGAGAATAGAAATTCGTGTTCATCATGGCCGATAATTGTGGGGTTCTTTATTAGAAAGTTTGTCGGTGGTGAAACTGTTATTCTGGAATTAAGCATGTAGGTTATTGGTAATTTGGGTTTTGTTTCTCTCTATCAAATTTAAAATAGGCAAAGATAAAATAAGAGAAAACACCGAGTAGCTTCCACTGTTATGCAAAGTTCATTAGTAAGGAGGTATCGATTTATAAGAATGGTACCAATATAGGAATAGGCAAGCCGAATTTTAGAAATGAATCTACAAATTGTAATTTTGTGTATCCAGTGAAAACTAGCAAAACGTACCAACTAGCAAAACGTACAAACTAGCAGAAGTACAAACGCTAAATGTATAAGGCAAAGAAAGTTTAGGGATACACTGATATAGTCTAAAGACTTACACAAATAAAATCTTGAGATGTATGGATATAATTCTTTTGATTTTATTTTCAATCTCGCTATTGGTGAACCTAGTGGAAGTTATGCTTACCGATAGTGGAACAGCTTGTGTACATTGCTAGAATTGGGTATACACTTGGGGAAATGTCTCTCAGCCGCGTACACCCCATGACGCATGCCACAGCGCCGCGCTCGAGCGCTGCATCGGCATAACGGACCACCGTTCATCTCGCCAGGATTGTTGAACCTAAAGTACACTTATCATATAGCAGAGTGAATAGGCTACCCAATGATAGAAATCAAGACATAATCGTTTATCGCAGAATACATTTTACCAAATCGATTCGTTTTGTGAGTTTCAGACGTTTTATGACTTACAATTTGGTAAGTTTAGTAAGTAATTTATGTCACTACATAATATATGTACCTATACAGTACTTTATTTACTAAACAAAATCGATATTCATAAATTACTTTATATGCAACATGCAGCAATTTAAAAGGAGGGTCAAAAGAGTATTATCACAGGGTAAGCAACGCATCAGTGGCACGTCTACTGTTACAGATGTTCATAGGCTACAGTGACCTCTTCCCATCAGGAGAGCCGTATGCTTGTTTGCTACCTATAGCATAAAATAAAAAAAAAATTGAAATTTGGGGAGTCTAACATATAGAGGTCAGCAACATTCCGTAGCGCGAATGTGGCGACGCGGCCGCGGGTCATCTTACGTGAGACGGAGTCTATGATGAATTTCAGTCACAGTAAAGACAATCAGAGTATCGGCGTGTCAGCTATTTTATAGATTAGCCGGATGCAGGTTTTCTAGGCGAATGTGCTATATCATTCACATGCTCTCACATCACATCAACAGCCAGAAGAAGTCTACTGCTGTATACAAGCTTCCCTCACAAAACGGCACTTTACGCTTATCATAGGGAGTTTACCATAATCACATCACTTGGCAGGCGGCTTGGTGATCTCAGAAGAATTTAATGGACCGAGAACATAGCTGCCCATTCGCTTGATATTCCATTAGAAGGCTCTTACAATAGCCGCGGGAAAAGATAGAGTGGTCTTATAGTCACACCACCGAAATTTGGTCAAACACCAAAGCATATAAGAAAATGGAACTGCGAGCTGTAGACCACGCGAGTCTGTATTTTAACAAAAACAATTTAATAAATAAATTATTATTTTAAACGTATTCAACCCTCATGGCGCCGCCATTTCGAAAACTTCCAGATACTGTATCGGAAGATTATCGAACCTACACCCCTATTCCCAACCTATCGGAAGCGTTTCGATTCGAAATCTACACTCTCCGTCTCTTTCTTTCTAAATGTAGTTGACGAAGATGGAGAGTATAGATTTCGAATCGAAAGGTTTCCGAATAGGTTGGGAATAGGGGTGCTGCCCATATAACTTCACGAGTCAGTTGAGAAACGCGACCTGTAGGAGGATTACAGGTCGCGTTTCTCAACTGACTCAAATCAGTCGGAAATCCTAAAAAAGACAGCTCGTCTTAAACAATGGATTAACACTTATGATACTTTTTATCCACAGGGAACCAATAATATTGTTATAACACAAAGAATAAATAAAAAAATCAATTACCACATCTCAGGATGTAATCTCCTGGGATGACTCTGCTTCCTCTCCAGCTCCAGCATAATTCTATCGGTGTACCCTTGCAGGCCATCCTCATCAATATCACTGTCTTCTGATGATGATGAAGATGAACTTTTATCATCATTGTCTGGAAAATAAAGATTTGCTTGGGTAAGCAAAACTGTCAAGTAATTTTAAACTTTTACAGTAAGAACTACCTGTGTAGAGGAACAGCAGAACCACTATTTTTTCAAAGTTGTTCAAAATACTATTTATTTATATCTAATTAAAGTCTTGCTCCCACTAAGTGGGCCAACAATCTGGTGAAAGCT
Source organism: Ennomos erosarius (assembly GCA_963580505.1). NCBI lineage: Eukaryota > Metazoa > Arthropoda > Insecta > Lepidoptera > Geometridae > Ennomos > Ennomos erosarius. The sequence continues at coordinate 7,646,137 of OY756992.1, read as the reverse complement.
GCTGTCGATGGATACAGGAGGCGAGCAGCCATTTAAAGTGGCTCACTCTGGGGGAGGCCAATGTGTATTGAAGGTACGAGAATCATAGCTCTAGCATAGTGTCAAAACCTATAATCTGTTATGATCATTATAGGATATATATTGCTTGTTTACCTCTACTTATTGTGGGAGATTTCTAGTACCAACAGTAATTTATGGATTGACAATAATCATTGTATTGTCAATCATGAAATATAGTGATTGTAAAAACTTCACAATCACCCTTGCTAGATAGACACCACACAAAACCTTCATACTTACGTTTAGAGCACATTCTAGGTCGAGCTTTTAAGGGTGGAAGCTCGTCAACAGCAGGCCTTGCATTCCGTCCCCTCATTATCAATGTGTCAAAGAATGTCTCCACTAGCTTTTCTAACTTTTTAGTTTGTTCCACATCCGGCAGACCCTCAACTTTTTTGTAGTACAGTTCTGCAGGAGAACATCTGTACCACAGATTTGTATTGTGCTGCAGTGGAGAAATAATGTGACATCACTTATTAACCACAGGTTGCATATTATAATTATTAATTTATTATGAGCACTTAGTTGAAACTCTTATATTATAAGGCTGGCTAAATGATGTTGAAGGTTGAAAACTGAAGCCAAAATGTGTTTCTACAGAATGAATAACAGTAAGTACGTAATGTAAAATTGTTTAAATTTTAATAGGTCGTTTATAAATTGAATTGAAAGGTTACCTCTTCATCCTCAGATTGTTGTTGCTTGGACCACTGCTCCATTTTGGCCATTAGGTCCTCAGATGTTCTACAATAGTTCTTACTGTAAAAAAATGTTTGTTCTTCATGTTACAAATATTTGCTGGAATATTTTAAGGGAACATTTTACAGTCCAGTTTTTTTATTACAAGAGATAAACCAAACAAAATACTGACCTATATTCTTCAAGAATTTTCTCACGATCAGTCAATGGCTTTTTGGTTGCTGGTGGATCTCGTGAAAAATGAGAAGACTCTCTGGTGTGGCTCGGCCTGTCTGACTCTCTGCTGTGAGAATAATAACTGCTTCTACTTGGTGACCTAAGCCTCTTATGGTGTTCTGAACTTCTGCTGTGGCTTCTATCTTCCCTGTACCCAATAGGACTTCGACATCTCATGTATTCAGCTCTTTTCCTCTCATATTCTCGCTTCTCTGCTAGGTATCTTTCTTTTTCCCTTGCTCGTTCTCTGTTTCTATCAATTTTTCTTTCACGAAATCTTCTCTCCTTTTCAGAGCATCTGGATGGACTTCTGTATCTATGGCTGCTGTAGCTTGGACTGCGGCTTCTATAGTCTCTATATCTTCTATCCCTTTCATATTCTCTTTCCCTATCGCATGAATGTTCTCTGGCACTATACTGATCCCGGTGCCGTGACCATTCCCTCTCCCTGTCTTGTTCCCTGTGCCGAGAGTATTTACTCTCTCTTTGTCCTCTTTCCTGTGAATATTCCCTAACCCGGTTTCGTTCACTAGATCTTTCCCATTCTTTATCTCTATCAATACTAGCATTTTCTCTTTTAGGAGAAAACTGTCTAGATGCACTTGGGATAGAATCTTTTGGCTGACAATTATTTCTTTTTGGATTTCTTTCACAAATGCTTTCAGATATAGCAGGAGTAGACACTCTCTCCGATTTGATAGTTTTCAGTGGTGGTTTAACTGAGCTCCATTTTTGTAAATGTTGTTTGACTGATTCTTCAGTATGAGAACTATAATACTGGTTGGCGTAATGTGGCATTGGAGGAGGCTCGGTTGACGGTCTCGGCGGAAGGTAAGGAGGTGTAGGAGGTGGTAGGTAAGCGCTTGCCGTCGGCGGGGGCACATTCATTTCTCTGTACTGTGGGTTATAGTAGGAGTATGAACGTGATGGATATCCAGAGTGATCATAACTGTGCGAGTACACGGGAGCTGATCCGTAAGCAGGCGGTGGAATCTGGTGTATAGGTGGTGGAGCAGGCATACCCGGTGGTGGCATGTTCATACCTGGCGGAGGCACCCCGTAATTAACTGGAGGATTTGACATTTTCAAACCACTTTTCTGTCTTTATTTACCCATGTTACACTAAACGCTTTTACTTATATTTTCATAAAAGCACAATATGTAATAAATTAAAAAATATTTGTTTTGTAATGTTTTGTTGTATCAAATAGTAAATCATAAATTGCAAAGAATATATATTATTTTTCTCACAGAACACTTTCTCTATGAGTATATAATTTACAGTGTAAAGTGTATACTCTTTTATTATTCTCTTTGTTTCCTTTGGATGATTACCAGAGTATATAACCGTAACTATGAATCAAGAAAGAGCGGATAATACGTAATAATCGGCCTCCACGGTCCACACTACAGTGTTGCCAACCCTACTGTTTTAACATTACATTTGCTGTTTTTTGCAAAAACTTTTTATCCAGATCACTAATACGAAATTAAAGCAGGGCAAAACCGTACACACCACTTTGGGTGTGATTGATTCTCAGCTGTCAAAATCAAAATCAATCGTTACTTGGGTGTGCTTTTGAATACATACCAAAAAAATGCCGTCTTGCGTGATAAAACTGTGCCGAAATCACTCGAGGCACGAATCACAGAAGCACACGATCACATTTCACTTGTAAGTGGCCTTAATCATGTATTTTTATAAGATTATTTTAATTATTTCTATTTGACGATAAGTTAGAACCATTTTACAATAAAAAGTTGACGTCATAATCAGTATTGCCACACGACATCTGAATAATTACCCGATTTCTTTTGTATGGATTTTTTATCCAACGATCAGCTAGATCCATGTCTAGCTGATCGTTGGATAAAAGTAGTTCGAAAAAGTCGAAATGAAGATTGGTGGAAACCTAATACTCGCTCAACAATATGTTCAGCGCATTTCTATAGTAACGAACACACAGAACACAGAAGTGCAATTACTGATAATAGTTTTATTGTCAACTATAAACGTTCCACGCGCCCACTGTTTCTCCATTTTTAAGATTATTTTTTTATCCTAAAATATGAAACATTATTTTGGTTGAGGCCCAGGGGGTCTAGCAAAGATGACAATCGCTAACGCTAACGCCTCACGCTAACTCCAAAAATGTATCGAAATGACATTCGCTACGGAAAAGTTAGCGATTTCCGAAATGTGATTTCAGTACATTTTGGAGTTAGCGTTTGGCGTTAGCGTTAGTGGTTGGTATCTTTGCTAGACCTCCTGTACCTACATAACTGTTGTTCTTTTATCCCTTTAACTTGCTAATATTGAAAAACTCGTGAGTTATTAAAAGAAAATATGTTGGATAAACTGCTGGTTTTACCTAATTTGAATCCTTTTTATTAAAAGATTGCATGAGCTATCTGTAGAACTTTTTCTTGTCTATAGATATTAGTATGATGGTAATTAATTTTATTATTTTATATTTTTTTAATGTAGGCGTTATATAATTTTTATTATTTACATTTTACATCTAGCTAGATTTTTATTTAGGTACCCGACTAAATCGGGTAATACTATTTATATGGTATGTTGAAAGAGGAACTGACATTATAAGAAAAAAAAAATGTGCTCTATGGTTTGATTCATGTTCAAACAAGGTTAAGTATGGAGACTTCGGTTCTGGACCTATGTAATAGGGGGAATTCTGTGGTTTTTTGATTAGCAACCCTGTTTTCTGTTTTAGGTACAAATTCTACTATTTTTCTATAATTTTAGGGCCATCTGATACAATTCCCAATAAACATACAACATAGCGCATAGAAAAGCTACTTAATTACTTACTCTACATTATTATACGGGAAGATCCTGTAAATCATCATTTTCATATCTCTGTTTTCGGCAAGTTGAAGCAAGATCAATTATTTTGTTTATTACGTATTTTCGAAATTGGTACCACTTTTTAAACAATGAGTAGTGATTTATCTTGTGACCAATTCCTCTAAACAGAAAAAAAAGGGATTATTTACGAACTAAAGTCCAAAAATTATAAAATCTAAAACAAATAGCAAAAGAAACTGAAGTCAAAATGGCTTGCTTTATAGCTGAGCAGAATATATCTTTGAATACCTATCACGGGTGACATTCGGAAGAAGATTAAAAATGCAATTAATTTCTTTGAGCACTCTTTAAATTTTCTTTGGAATAAAAATAATGTATGTACAATATAGATTGTTTATACATTGTACTTTAAACACCGTTTCTATGAATTTTAACATGTTTTATTCAAACAGTTGATTTATTGTTTTGAAATAACATGTTTAGCACAGAGTACATTGGTAAAGACGGAAATAGAGGACTTTTTCCGTTATCTTGCCCCACGTTGGGCGCCATTGCGACGGGTAGGCGTCTACAATTAGGTAGCAGAAGAATAAAATACGTTGTAACATTAACAAAGTACAATATTTTAATATAACAAGTAGGGCAGAGCACGGGGTGGTTCGCACACTAAAGTAGGTTCCAGAACGATAAATGAAAATCTACTATCCTGGCTAGCGAAACGCGGCGACGTAGCGGATGCGCCGCCTCGCGTCGTCACAAGGGTTTTTCTTCTTCTTCTTCTTCTTCTCCTTTTTCTTCTTCTCCTTCTTCACATCCGTCTCTTCTCTCTGGGCAAGCTTAGATGTTGCCCGCTGCAGTGGAGGTAGTGAGGCAGGTGCAAAAACCCTGGAATACCCAATTTGGACACTTTAAGGTTTGTCCGATTTCCAACTTGGACTGCAACATCCGACCGCTACGCAATTCCGCAAAGCACAGGCATAGTAGAAAAAAAGCAGTGATCAAGATGAGTCAGTCCAGGCAAAATCAACATAATTATAGAATAGCACAATAATAGAACTAGAACATAGATAGTAGGTAAATTTACAAATAACATAATATTACGATCTAGGCGTACAATCCATATTAACAAAAAACGACTAAGTACATAAGTTCGTGGTGAAATTGGGGGCTACTGCACCTATTAATTTTGATGATAATGATGTGCCTAAAATAATGTAAATAAATAGCTTTTTAATAATGAATGAGTTGCAAAAAGAAGCACACAATTTATTATTGTAGGTAGGAATAAATATTAGCTTATCTAGTCATAAAATATTTGTCTTACAACACTTACCCGAGTTGGGGTTGCACAACACTTAGTTTAGTTTTAATATAGGTCTATAAATAATGTTAGATTGCAATATTTATTTGAATACGCAATAGCAAAATGGTAGATCGTGTGACACGGGATTCACGCCCGGTCAGTATTTGTCGACTGACCGCCCGCGCGATCGTTTCTTGATATCTCCAGCCGCTGTCCGCGCTTAGGGATCCGTCTACTCATTCCGCGGACCGTTGATTACATATCGCGAAGTACAGTGGTTCCGTGTAATATTATTGCGCCCGCTTTTATTGTATCATTTTATATAAATTATCTCAGAGTTTTAGGAAATTAAGTACGATCGTAAATATAGTTTAAGAATAATATACTTATTTTTATTAATAGATTTAAGGATTAGGCTAGTTTTTTTATTGATGTAGGTGTACGTTTAGACGAACCGTTACAATCTATGGAAATTAAAAAAAGCAAAGGAACTGACGCCATCTGTAGTTCAGTTTTGGACTCTCTACTAGTGTGGGTATACATATATATACACCTACATACATAAAATATTAAAATTCCTATTAGGACCAATAACATTACTAAAATACTGTTTATTGACGGGATATTTACCATAATTATAATATATATATATATATAGATAAGGAAGACACGTCTGCGGTGGTTGTGAAGGCATTGGGTTCACATCTGAAGTTGTCCGGTTTCTGTGCTGCTGACATTAATCGATGTCACAGGATGGGTCGTGCGGCTAGCAAGGATAGGCCTCGACCTATTCTGTTCAAGTTGCGTGATGTGGCCATGCGTGACAAGATTTGGTCCTCCAAGACCAATCTCAAGGGTTCGGGCTTCACGTTATCCGAATTTCTCACAAAGACACGTCACGATGTGTTTCTTGCGGGTCGTCAGCGGTTTGGTGTTACGAAATGCTGGACGAGGCAAGGCCATGTTTTTGTCTTGGGCTCCGACGGAATTCGCCATCGCGTTAACTGCGTATCGGACCTCGCCAGCATCACGCCGACGAAGGCTGTGACCGCAGCGTCTAAGGAGCCGGCGGTCTCAGCGAAGGAGGCGGCGACAGCTAGCGCAGTCCCACCAAAGACTAGGAGACCTGCGGCGTCGAAGAAATCATAATTTTTGAAAACAGTTTTATTCTCAACTGTGTCCATCATTTGTTCTTCTTGACTGGCTGTGTATAGGGTAGGTTTAACAACAATTTGTTAATTTGACTGTGGTTGTGGGTATTACTTTAATAATTTGTTATGCCTGCATTTTTCTGTGATTTTGATTTCTTGTTTTTGCAAAAATTTTATATCGTTTGCCTAGTCAGGCTGTCAGTGTCTACGTCACTGTCTAATAATAATGTCAGTGCTATCTCATAATGTCATGTGTCATGTCACTGTCAAGAATTATCGCAGAGTATAACGCTTTGTTACGTTCCGATTCACGTAACCCTAACGTAATCGTTATGGCCGCCACAGACAAAATAATAAAGTTTTGTTCTAGCGTCTTCAACCTAGCCTGTTTATATATCTTAATTTTATATTTTGAGATTATTGTCCTTATAGTTTGTTTTCGTGTTAAGCCTTTTATTGCCAGTCTTGAAAGTCTACTTTGTTTTTTGATAATTACGACACTTTGTATGTACAAATTCTGCCATATAGGCACTTTCTTTTCTTTTTTTTTTTCTGTTTTCACTTTGCACTATTATACAGTGTTATCACTAGTGTGTTATGTGTTAATTAATGTGTTTAATGTTATTTAGTAACTAGTCACAGTGTTTGGTTAATTTTCTTTTTCTGCTCAACTTTCCTGTTATAGCGCAACTGGCAGGTGGATGATTAGATTAATTAAATAGTTAAATAGTTTTATACACTAGGTACATATATTTAATTTATTAGTATTTATTTACATAATCATTATTTATTATAAATGTCTAATGCTAGTAGCGATAATGATGATAGTCTTGACTTTGTTTCTTGCTCGTCACGTAGTGTTGAAACTGACAGTTTTAGTAGTATGCCCACTCTATCCGACACGCTTGAGTCGATATTAAGCGACAGTCGGAATGATTTTAATGTTTTACATATTAATGCACAGAGTATTCCGGCCCATTTTCCAGATTTGCTTGCATCGTTTGATAATACCAATATTCATGCCCTACTAGTTTCTGAGTCATGGCTAAAACCTTGCCTCCCTTCCTCAATGTTCACATTACCTGGTTTTCACCTCATAAGGAATGATCGTACCGGCAGTGGCGGGGGTGGTGTTGCCATATACCTTCGAACCCATTTTCCTTTCACGATAGTAAGTATGTCGGCTCAACCACCCCCTCCAAACGCTGGCGAGCATCTTTTTATTGAGGTGGTGTTACATCACACAAAATTGCTTCTTGGCGTTTACTATTGCCCTTCACTTCGCATAAATTTCTTTTCATCCTTTGAAACTATCTTAGAAAACTTTTCTCCCACCTACGATCACACAATTATTATGGGTGATTTCAACACCTGCTTACTGAAACGGGACTCTCGAGCTGCGACGTTTGAGACAGTAGTAAAATCAGCTAACTTAACCGTTCTCCCGCTTAGTGCTACCCACAACTTCCCTAATGCTAGCCCTTCTCTTCTAGACTTAATACTTGTATCGTCTCCAAATCGCGTTAGTAAACATGGCCAGTGCGCGGCGGACGCTTTCTCATACCATGATTTGATTTTTATGTCCTACAAAATCCGCCCGCCCAAAACCAAGCCAAAAATTCTTCTGCAGCGCAGTTTTGGTGGTATGAATTTGGACAATTTGCGGCGAGATGCACGTGAGCTGGATTGGTCTGCGGTAGCAAATGGTGTCACCTTAGATGACAAAATAAATGAATTTAACCGCACGTTGGTTTTGTTATATGATATCCACGCTCCCGTTCACGCGGTTAAAATGAAACACACACCGGCTCCGTGGCTTAACAGTGAAATCCGAGCACTTATGCATCAAAAACTAGTAGCCAAAACAAAACTGAAATGCCGCCAATCTGAGGAAAATAAGGATAAATATGTCGAACGCCGTAATGTCTGCAATAGAATGTGTAGGAATGCTCAACGCTGACATATCCATAATTCTGTTGAAAATGATGATCCTTCCAAGGTTTGGAAGTTTCTCAAGTCATTAGGAGTTGGGAAATCTCGACAAGAAACTATCCCTAAAGACTTAAATATTGATCAGTTAAACCAGCATTTCTCCTCTTCTTTTCAGTTTGATAGATTCACTAAGGCTTCTACCCTTAATTATCTTTCTTCTACTCCAACTCCTGACCACCCATCTTTTGTCTTCAAACAATTTACCGATTGTGATGTTAAGAGAGGCATTCAATCCATTTCTTCCAACGCAGTCGGCAGTGATAGTATCAGTCGTAAAATGATTGTACCTATACTTGACGAAATTGTTCCTATTATTCAATACATCCTAAACTTCTCTATTTCCTCAGGAACATTTCCAGTAATATGGAAGGAAGCCCAAGTCACTCCTCTTCCTAAAAAGCCCAACCCGTCCTCTTTCTCTGAATACCGTCCCATATCTATACTCCCTTTCCTATCAAAAGTGCTTGAACGCCTAGTCCACCAACAGCTGTCCTCCTATCTTATTAATAACAACCTCCTTAATCCATTCCAATCTGGTTTTCGTACTGGACATAGTACAGTAACTGCATTGACTAAAGTTACAGATGACATTAGGTTTGGAATGGAAAATAGAAAACTTACTGTGCTATCATTGTTAGACTTCAGCAACGCATTCAACAACGTTGATTTTGACATCCTGCTGGGACTCCTTCGCACTCTTAACATATCTCCAACGGTAATTGACTGGTTTCGTAATTACCTGCAGGGACGCCGGCAACGTATACGCATTGATGATTCATACTCCACTTGGTGTGATATATCTGCTGGTGTTCCTCAGGGCGGCGTGCTATCTCCTCTTCTTTTTGCAATTTTTATAAATTCAATCTCCCAGCATCTTACTTCTTCCTACCATCTCTATGCAGACGACTTACAGATTTATACGCAGGCTCCATTGGATCAGTTGGATACATCCATCGAAGCCACTAACTGTGATTTACAACGAATTTTGCAATGGAGTAGATCCTTCGGAATATCAGTCAATCCGTCAAAAACACAAACCATTGTCATAGGCAGCTCACGAATGATTTCGAAGATTGACTGGTTCCGCCTCCCTCAAGTGGTGTTCGATGGCATACCCATTGAAATTAGTAAAACTGTAAAAAATTTAGGCATTATCATGGACAGGCAGCTTTCCTGGCAACCTCAGCTGACTGAAGTTAGCCGAAAAATCTTTGCGTCTGCTGGTTCTCTGCGCAGATTACGTAATTTTCTCCCGATTACCACCAAAACTGCTCTCGCTCAATCTCTTCTCCTTCCGATATTGGATTACGCCGATGCGTGCTACTTGGACTTAACCGAAGAGCAACTCAACAAATTTGAACGTCTGCAGAACTTTTGCATTCGTTTCATATTTGGTTTACGAAAGTATGACCACATCACTGAATTCCGTAACAAGCTCAAATGGTTACCAATCCGCCTTCGCCGAAATACTCACATCCTTTCCCTTCTCTACAGCATCCTATTTCTCCCTTCCACCCCTCCCTACCTGAAAGAACGCTTCTTATTTTTTCACCAGTCCCATTCTCGCTCCTTACGTAGTTCCGAAAACCTCCTTTTGAAACCTCCTGTCCACACGTCCCAATTCTACCACAAATCTTTTTCCGTGCAAGCCGTCATGCTCTGGAATGAGCTTCCGGTACCTGTCAGGCAGGCAAAGTCCTTGGCAATTTTCAAGACTATGGTGAAGACGCATTACTTATCCAATCTTAGCTAGTATTATATATTCTAATTATAATATTTATGTATGTTTATTGATTTTGTTTTTATAATATATATAGATAAGTATATTTGTACTAGTATGTAATATATGTAATAGTAAATATGTTTATTATATTATTAATGTAGTGTGTATGTTTATGTATGTTAGGTATGTCGTATAATATGTATTTTGTAGTTTTAGTATTTATAGTATTAATTTTTTTTTTTTTTTACTTATTTTCATTTACTGTACACCGCCAACCTCCCTAAGTATTAATCTGTATCTCTCCATCCAAAGGTTGTCTGGAAGAGATCGCTCTAAGCGATAAGACCGCCCATTGTACTACCATTTTGTTATATTTTTCGTGTTTTAATTTTATCTTGTGTATATTTGGTGTGCAATAAAGTGTTATTCTATTCTATTCTATTCTATTCTAATTATTTGTGATTTATTTGTTTTGAGTTCCCGATACGAATAAACAATATTTTAGTAATGTTAATGACCACGACAGTTTAAAACCTATAGCATTGATTTAGGTTCTAAATAAAGGGGTAAATTTGAATATGAATTATTATATCATACTAATTATAATTCTCAGCATGACTAAGTACCTATATGAACATCAATAAGCATTGAAATAAGTTACAGATAAATATTTCATATTCTTCAAATTAAACATTCAATTGGAAATTTCATATTCTATTATTTATTCTTGATAAACTATATAAGTAGTTAAAATTGTAGTTACCTACGTATGGGTACGACAATAATATCAACTTCAGATGATCCCCGGCAATCCTGCCCATAGCTAATTTGGCGATATGCTTATAATGTGGCACTTCGCACCTCTATTTGATATGTACGCGTTATTTACTGTTTTTTATTCGGCTATATAGTTGAAGTCCCAAAAGCTCGATTACATTGTGAGCAGCGGATAAGTATGCCGAACATTCAAGAAGTTCAAAATTGAAGTCCATAGCTGTCGCGCTATACCGGACTCTGCTGAGCAAGCCAAAGTGTGGACTACTAAATGCTAATAAACGAACTCATTCCGTATCTTAGCAATCCTTTGATATGTGACAAAAACCGACAACCAGGCGGATGCGAGTGTTCAATACACTATAGACTTCTTTAACATGTTTAGTGATTCTTCAACATTTTCCAGTGTTCATACTCAGTTTTTTAAAGTCGAAGCATGTTCAGCCTGTGTGGTAATACGGTTTACAAATTTGATACTTTGTTCTAATAGTTCTTATGATCGTACAAGTACCAGGTGGTGCGGAGAATTGGGCGCAGCTGGTCTCAGAAGTGGCTTCCCGTGTCGGTTTCTTTTGTCGTAGCTGCCGTTAACTGAATCAAACAGTTTATCAAAAAACAGTAGCGCATCAGCAGTGTCTTTACATGACTCCGGAAGAATGCCTTTATCTGTTAAAGAAATACACAATTCATTATTTAATGTTTTTTTACAATTATTGATATAAAAATCCAAAATCCAGGGAATGGGCTGCAGCATTCTCCTTGGTCTTCACCATCATAATCTACTGCGATCACCAAGCCGCCTGCCAAGCGTGGTGATTATGGCAACCCCCCCCCCCTAATGACAAGCACAAATAATAACGGCCCCCAGTCCCCGGCGGCTCTGCTATCTCGTGGCTCCGGTAGCGGTCACGGTAACGGCAGGGCAGGGGGTGCGAAGAATCCCCGGCAGACGCCCGGCTACCAACCCCACCAAACACGACCCCTGGCCCTGGCAACATATAACGTGCGCACATTGAGGGCTGACGAAAGGATGGTCGAATTGGAGGAGGAGATGAGTAGGTTACGCTGGGATGTAATGGGATTTTCAGAAGTCAGGGACAGGACACGATAATCCTAAATTCCGGTAACTTATTCTTCTACCGGGAGGGAGACCAACTCGGAGCAATGCTCGGTGTTTCCCTGCGAGATAGGATCCGAAATGAGGAGATCCGCAGGAGAACTAAAGTGACCGATGTAGCTCTTAGGATTAGCAAGTTGAAATGGCAATGGGCAGGCCACATCGCTCGTAGAACTGACAACCGATGGGGAAGAAAGGTTCTCGAGTGGCGACCACGAACTGGAAGACGCAGCGTAGGCCGGCCCCCGACTCGGTGGACCGACGACCTGGTGAAATCCGCGGGGAGCCGATGGATGCAGGAGGCGAGCAGCCGCTCTAAGTGGCGCTCCCTGGGGGAGGCCTATGTTCAGCAGTGGACGTCTTCAGGCTGTTAATGATGATGATGATGATGATGATATAAAAATACATTCATCATCATCATCATCATTAACAGCCTGAAGACGTCCACTGCTGAACATGGGCCTCCCCCAGGGAGCGCCACATGTCAGGCTCTTCAACATGTATTTTATTTTGGTATTTTAATAACAGTTTGCGGTCTAATGTTGTATATTGATTCTGAGACTCGATCACAATATTAGTATGTGCAATATTATTTATGCCTTTTGTATGTTATGTCATTTGAGGAGTATTCTTTTAGTAATGTTTCAGCAACTTGCACACGCGCAGTGGGGTGTGGCGTGAAACTTTATACTTTACAACAGACATTCATCGTCACAGATAACTGAATATAATACTACGTTTATTGTAAATATTGAAGTCGACCATGACGCTTAACATCAGGCGAACAAAAGGTAAATAGTTAGAACATTCGCATTAAGAGATAAAAGTAAAACTTAAAGCTAGTTAGTCGGCTTTGGCACAATCATTGTATAAATAATCAATAATGTAAAAAAAAATGCTACCTTTTGGGTTTGACCTAGATGGTTCCGTAATTTGTACTTCTCTTAGTAATCTTGCGTCTTGGAGCACCAACAATGATCCTGAAAGTAGAAATAATATTATTACATATTTAAAATACTAACGTTATTATAAAGGTTGTGTTGAAATGTAGGGAGGTAATTTTTCTATTAAATTGTAATATTAATAATCAACATCGACAATAAAAAAAAATGTAAAGGAAAAATTTGAATCACGAGTGGGACTCGAATCCGCATCCATCCATCCCTTATCCCGTGATGTCTCGTGTCCATCCCGTGTCCACGGAGCATATCCCGGCTTGAGGGATTTTAGTACACAGTGTTTTTTTCAGGCAATAATTATTTGAAATCGATGAAAGCGTGAAATCAAATGACACCACAAACCTGGCATGTACAAAGTTGGCATGGCAATGTTGCTGATTCTATTATTTCGGCACAGATACTCCTGTTTGAAGTGTATGCGGCATACACAGAATTCCCCCTATTACATAGGTCCAGAACCGAAATCTCCATACTTAACCTTGTTTGAACATGAATCAAACCATAGAGCACATTTTTTTTTCTTCTAATGTCAGTTCCTCTTTCAACATACCATATAAATAGTATTACCCGATTTAGTCGGGTACCTAAATAAAAATCTAGCTAGATGTAAAATGTAAACAATAAAAATTATATAACGCCTACATTAAAAAAATATAAAATAATAAAATTAATTACCATCATACTACAAGAATCTATAGACAAGAAAAAGGTCTATAGATAGCTCATGCAATCTTTTAATAAAAAGGATTCAAATTAAGTGTAACCAGCAGTTTATTCAACATTTCTTTTAATAACTCACGAGTTTTTCAATATTACCAAGTTAAAGGGATTAAAGAACAACAGTTATGTAGGTACAGGGGGTCTAGCAAAGATACCAACCACTAACGCTAACGCCAAACGCTAACTCCAAAATGTACTGAAATGACATTTCGGAAATCGCTAACTTTTCCGTAGCGAATGTCATTTCTATACATTTTTGGAGTTAGCGTGTGGCGTTAGCGTTAGCGATTGTGATCTTTGCTAGACCCCCTGGGCCTCAACCAAAATAATGTTTCATATTTTAAGATAAAAAAAATAACCTTGAAAATGGGAAAACAGTGGGCGCGTGGAACGCCTATAGATGACAATAAAACTATTATCAGTAATTGCACTTCTGTGTTCTGTGTGTTCTTTACTATAGAAATGCGCTAAACATATTGTTGAGAGAGTATTAGGTTTCCACCAATCTTCATTTCGACTTTTTCGAACTACTTTTATCCAACGATCAGGGCGGTTATTCTCTATGGAAACATAGATTCCACACGATATGAAACCACGTCGTTATCGTGTCTTGTTCAAATCGTGTCACAGCGTTAGATGTACCTTCGCTTTACATTAAAGTTATCTTTATTTTGAATAAAATATATTGACATAAGTGGTCATAATCTTTTGATGTGTTGATATTTCGGAACGCGTCTCGATAAAACATATGATTTTTGTCAGATCTAATCGCGCCAATTCCAAATTCATTTAGCGCGGTTTTGTTTTCGTTTCATAGAGAGTAGAGTTTTGCAGATTTCTTTTGTAAGACAAGGAATTCGCGTGGTTTCGAAGTAAGGAATCGATGCGGAATAAGGGCCCAGCTAGACATGGGTGGATCTGTTGGAAATCTATACAAAAGAAATCGGGTAATTATTTAGATGTCGTGTGGCAATACTGATTTTGACATGTCAACTTTTTATTGTGAAATGTTAAATACTCTTCGTCAAATAGAAATAATTAAAATAATCTTATAAAAATACATGATTAAGGCCACTTACAAATGAATTGTGATCGTGTGCTTCTGTGATTCGTGCCTCGAGTGATTTCGGCACAGTTTTATCACGCAAGACGGCATTTTTTTGGTATGTATTCAAAAGCACACCCAAGTAACGACTGATTTTGATTTTGACAGCTGAGAATCAATCACACCCAAAGTGGTGTGTACGGTTTTGCCCTGCTTTAATTTCGTATTAGTGGTCTGGATAAAAAGTCAGTCTTTGGCGGCATACACGACGGTAATTAAAAATATGATCATTTGTCAGTCCCAGGATTTCACCACCAATGGCCTTGATCCACAAATTAAACAATGGTAATTCCTTTGATGGATTAGGAAATTTGTGTAAAGGTGCAGAAGAACCTGAAAGAAAAAATATAGTAAGGACTCAAGATAAATTCAACCGTTTGTGTGATTATTTCCTATTTTAATATCCCCTTCACACACATCTGTAAAAACGTTTCGAGGTCTACCGTTCGCAGAACTACCTAGTATAGGTACCCATGCAAAAATGTGACTATATTTTGAAACAGGCTTCTAGCGATTCAACGTTTACGGATGGAATTTGGTAGGCCCTAGTATACCTATAGGGCATTACGGCTAATCTATGTTGCGCAAGCAAAGACATGATTGGTTTTTTGCACTGTTGGATCACACCCATATCTGTAGATGTTATAATGCATGTACTAACCTGAGCTATTATACATCCGGGGACACAGCATTTTGCATTAGACATGGTGAATAAAATAGATTTTGGTAACACCCTCGCCGGTCCACACTTATTCGAGTCCTGTCTCTAGCGTTTGTCTGGTATCGTTTTTTAATTAGGTACTTTTTTAAAGTCTTAAATTAAATAGAAACACACATTACATGCACAAGTGAAAAGGGTGCGGAAAAAAAACTATATTTGCCATATTATATTTCAGAAACTACGTAACTACTTTGGGTCGACATCAAACCACCTTATCTACGGTATTACAGTATAATTGTGCATAAAAATGCCAAATTTGACTTGGCTGGCTACATAATAAATCACTTGTTATCTCTGGAGCCTTTAGCGTCCACTAAAACATCAAGTTATATAAATAAATAATATTCATTCAAAATTACAGAAGTAATGGAAAATACAATAAATTAATCTTAGAAACTAAACATAATCACATAGATAATATAGCAAAGCGAAATTAACAATAATGACACGATGACAGAGTCAGATATTGTCAGACATATTTCATAAACATAACAAAATTATTTTAAACTGAAAGTAGGTTTCATACTAATCCTATAAGTAGACCAGTGGGGTGATTACGTAACTTTGACAGCAATGCAACAGGAGAAATTTCATTCCGAATATGAAAATTTTCATAGTAACTATGCACATAAACTGCGTATTGAAACTGTCAAATCCATACATTTTTGTGTTTCTATTGGTTGCAATCAAGTTACATAATCGCCTAGCTGTAACTAGACTGTATTAACCACAGAGTACATTGGTAAAAACTGGTTTTAACCTAGACTGATAATGAAAAAGTATCCAAGAGGCGTCAAAAGTAACAAGCAACGTTACCAAAGCAACGATTAGGCAATGCATCAAGTTCAGTCATGAGGACGTTGGCAATTTGGATTGATGCGTGTCAAATCTGTAAATTGGTGAATAGAGCCATCTAAACTGGAATTTAGTATTTAAAACAAGATAATTACAATACAATTAAATATAATTTCAAATTACGCTGAATCAAGGTCGAAAATCTGTTGTTTTACATTTTGTACCATTGCATGTCATTCTTATGTCAGTCGTTACTCATCCGACATTTCTAAGATTGTGCACCCTGATGTTTAGTGTTTTTACTATTTTTAGGCTGTTAGGGTTGGCAACATTGCCACACTGGTCGCGCGAGGGCACTTCACTCACTTGGTGTTAGTTCTTGGCACAGACAGAGTACATTGGTAAATAGTTCTTGGTCAACCTCGCCTCGCCATAGACCACGAAGATACTACATACACTGTGATACTAATACTGCATTTATCACCTCGCCTTGGCTGACTTCCGATTTTTGGCTTGAGTCAAATGAATCGAAGTGCCTGGGAGTCTAGCAAAGATCCCTTTCCATTAGCGTCACAGAATTCCCCCTTGATTAGCGTTAACGACAAACGATAACTCAAAATGTATGGAGATGGAGAATGACGTCAGCCACAGTGCTATATACTGAAAACGTTAGCTTTGACATTCGCTGTGGAAAAGTTATCCGCAGGGGCATAATTTAAATACATTTTAGAGTTAGCCACAGAGTACATTGGTAAAAACTGAGAGTTGGCGTTTGGCGTTAACGCTAATGGAAAGAAATCTTTGCTAGACCCCCGGTTTGTACGCGGAATGTCTCCCTACTGTTCACATCGAGGCAAATAGTCTAGCAAGCTAATTCTGCCTGCAGTGCTTTAGCAAAGATTCCAGACGCTAAGGCATTCCAATACATTTTGAAGCTAGCGTTAGCCAAACGCTAACTCCAAAATGTATTGAAATGACATTAGCTACATAGCTACGGAAAAGTAATAGTACGAGATCCCACAGCACATATTACTACGTCATCGAGTACCTCAATCGACTATTTTTTAGATCGTTAGCTGACACTTAAACATGTAAAAAATCAGGTCTGCTTTTCCAGTCCTGCCGGGTCATGGAAATTCAAGTTCAAATGCTTTGAACACTAAGTTAGACCTGGCAGACCTTTTAATCTATTATCAGGGACACCTTGGCTATTAATGGGCATAGGTTTCATCGGGTACTCGATGAGTGTAAATGTTGTAAGAGAACCAGGGGGTCTAGCAAAGCTCCCTCACGCTAACGCTATCGCCAAACGCTAACTCCAAAATGTACTGAAATGACACTTCGGAAATCGCTACCTTTTCCGCAGCGAATGTCATTTCAATACATTTTGGAGTTAGCGTTAGTGGTTGGTATCTTTGCTAGACCCCCAGGTACTTCCGGCAGGGTGTGTAATGGCAGACCAACTTTTTTTAACTTATTTAATCTATGGTTAACTGTTGCCAGCATTTTTATTCGGGTACCTTATGACGTACTTTCTAAAATAAATAACTTCAAAAATTTTCTCGGATTTTCATGATCCGGCAGGATCAGAATTGGCAGACTTGATTTTTTTTATGTTTATGTGTCGGTTAACTATCTACAGATAGCTTATTGAGGCACTCGATGACGTAGGTATTTGTGCTGTGGGATCTCGCACCATACACCACCAATACATTTTGGATTTAGCGCTTGGCGTTAGCGTTTGGGATCTTTGCTAGACACCCAGGATGATTACGCGGTAGGGGACAGTGAACCAATAAAGTTATTATTTTATACCATGTAAATATCAGTATCAAGAAAATTAATTAAAACAAAAACCTTAAAAAAAGAAACGGGCCGAAAGAAACAAGTTTTGAGGTACCTAGTAGATCTATGAAAAATTGTTAAATTGGTATTTTCATCTTTAATTTAATTTATCACTTTCAGGTACAATATGAAAAAAAACTATTTTATCACACACAAGCACAACAAGCTTAGGTTAACTTTTTTTATAGTAAACAGAATTAGTTTACTAAATTATGACAAATACTAGTTATTTTAGCACTACCAAGGCATTCTCCATTTCTGTAGAATGCACCAAATTGGCCTTCAGTAATAGCTCTTAATTTGTTATCTAAAATAATTGTGAGTCCTTCAGTGTTATCCACAATTCTACATGGTGTCAATGGTTTTGTGTGTTGAAACCTAAAAAGGCAGTTGAGAACATTATTAGAAGTTAGCTCTGGAGGTTCTTGGTTTATCCAATGGGGCTGACTAGTGAAGCAAATATTATTCCATAATGCTGGATGATTGGTACCTCCAACCTGGAAGAAAAGTTTTCTTTTGAAATTATTGTTAGCAAATTTTGTTTCAAAATCTTACTGGTCTTTGTTTTGTGTCTGACCAAGAAATTATAAAGTAAAATAATATTTACCACATATATATTGTTTGTCTCCAGATCTTTCTTGTATATAAAGTATGCATCTTTCCAGTTGGCAAGACAACATCTCTGGCCAACAGTCCATTTGTGAAGACCACCATGTTCACCCACAACCTTCCCCGTGTCTATATCAATGAATAGACCTTTCTTTGTTTGGATGTACTGCCAAAATATTATTAGGTGAGTATGTTGTGCAAGTGTGAACATAGATAGATAGATAGATAGATAGATATTTGTGGTAATGACATAAAATGTCATTACCACGTAGGTATAGCATTATTAAGTTTTGACACATTACTTTTTATATTAACGCTAATTATAATAACTTATACATTATGGTAATCATATGGTTGGCTATTACTACATAATTATAATGATATAATAATGATGATATGAGTGCAATGCTTTCAATAATAAAACATCCATACTTCTTCAATAAAATCTTGAAATCTCCTTTTCCCAATAAAGCAGATGCCTGTACTATCCCTTTTCTTTGCCACATTCAGTAAGCCTTCTTTTTTGGCTATCTCTCTCACTTCGCTTTTTAGAATATTTGCAATTGGAAACATACATTTTCTTAGGGAGAACTGTTTCACTTGTGACAGAAAGAATGTCTGATCTTTGTGTTTATCAGCTGGTTGCAACAGTCGTACACCTAAAAATGTAATATTTTATATATAAGTGGAATCTTAGTAAGCATAATGTTAAGTGATACAGTCATATTCAAATTATGTATCTTGCATATGAGATTTTTCTATCCTTGTTATAAAAAATCGTAAAAATAAATTGTATATAAAAATCAAACCAAATGGTTTGATTTTTATATCCAAACATTAACACCAACAAATTATTGGGAATAATAAATGTGCTTTTATTTTGATATTGACACATGAATAATAATAATAATGGCTAAGTTTACTTATTAATAATAATACATAGGTGATACCTTCGTTTTCGTTGTAATATTCTAAGAGCGGCCCAAAAGACGTATTAGCATAATGGCCAGTGGCAATAGCATCAACCCCTAAATTGTTCCTGCAATATTCGAAAAAGCTATCAAATTTAATATATCTATTGCACAGAATATCAGGATTTGGTGTCAATCCAGTCTCATATTCCTTTAGTAAAATGGTAAACACTTCATTCCAATATTCCTTTATGAAGTACACTCTACGCAGGGGTATGTTCAGCTTACGACAAACAAACGTCGCATCTTCGAAATCTTTCTGGTCTGTACAGAAACCTGCCTCGTAATTGCTATCCCAGTTTCTCATAAACAAACCCTCTACGTGGTATCCTGTAAATTTAGGCAAACAACTTAAAATGAAATAGAATAATTCTATCTTTGTGATGCAGAATATGGTCGTTTTGGAGAATTCACATTATCAAAACATTACCAGCTCGTTTTAGAAGAAGTGCTGCAACCGCACTGTCTACGCCTCCAGAAATACCCAATGCAACTTTTCTAAACATTATCTTAGCATCTTATTTAGAATTTTTGCACTTTAGTTTCGCGAAACGAAATCTAACCTAACTAACCTCACTCACTCTTTGTCATTGTCTATGGTTTATCTTATTTATTTTTTCACACAGATTACTGTAAGGGCAATTGTTTTTATTTCTCTAACCTAGGGGGGCGTACTCGGCGAGTCGGCGGCGCGGCGTAGCGTAGTAGTAATGAAGTACTCTTTGGAAATGATATGACATTTTTGTTTTTGGCTTGTCACTGTTTGACAGCGGCTGCGGTTGTGTTGTGTCAGTCAGATATTTCATTTATTCTTAGGTTATTCTGCGGATTTCGTGAAATAATATTGTTATTTGTATTTATTTGTGTATTTAAAATGTCGAATATCAATCTGCAATGCTTGTTAGGAATACAGTGCAATGATTTCGTAATGATAGCAGCCGACCAGAGCACAAGCCATAGTATTATGGTCATGAAAGATGGTGAGTTAGCGCTTTTGATTTTGGTCTACTTCCACCATACTTCCACCAGTTAAATGTTCTTATTCAGCAAATTGTTGATTGGTTTCAGATGAAGAAAAGATCTACAAGATTTCGGATAAGTTAGTGATGGGCGTGATTGGTGATCTCGGGGATACCACCCAGTTTGCTGAATATATTGCTAAGAACATTCAATTGTACAAAATGCGTAATGGTTACGAACTTGGGCCTTCTGCTGCTGCTAATTATACTCGCCGGAACCTCGCTGACTATTTGAGAAGTAGTGTAAGTAATGAAATTATTATAACTGGAACAGCCATTGTTCATGTTAATTCTTATGCTGCGATCCAAATTGAATTTGCCATATAACTGTGTAATATAAACGACGATCCGGTCCAAGATTTGAGATATACATGGTTTATGGCTCATGATAACAGTACCTGCATGTATGAAGAAAGATCATACTACATTATAATGACATACAATTTTTTTACATACACTAAGTGTTTTGCTATGCACTTCATAGTGCGAACAGCCACTGAGTGGAACACCTTGCCGGCCTCCTTGTTTCCAGCTAACTATGGTTTGGGAGTCTTCAAGTCTAAAGTGAACAGGTATCTTCTAGGCAGGCATGTGTACACTGGTCAAATGCTTTGCCTATAAACAATAAAAAAAAAATACACCAATTAAGTCATTCACTGATTTGGGTATGGACACTAAGTAAACATCTATCTTGTTAACATGGTAGTATTATAATGCATACATTTATAATTTGGCCCAACTGTTTGTAAGGAACATAAGCAGTGTGTACAGTTATGATGCCATTGGGACCGCTGATGATACTAGCCATTCTAATTTTAAGATATCTATTTTTTATTTTAGACCCCATACTTTGTGAATGTCCTGATGGGTGGCTATGATAAAGAAACTGGCCCGGAGCTGTACTTTATGGACTACCTGGCATCCAGTGTAAAAGTACCATTTGCAGCACATGGGTATGGTGGTTACCTTAGCTTGAGTATCATGGATCGTTACCACAAAAAAGGTAATTACTATTCCATGTTCAATGAGCATTCAATAGGTTATAGTCAGCATAAAATACAAAATAAGTCATTGACAACTAAGTACTGAGCAACCTATACAACTGTAGTAGTTGCAACTAGGAAATTGGCTTCTGTCTGGGTCTACATTGCATAGTATATTAATAAAGGCAATCTATTGATTTTCAACCTATTTCAGATGCCACGGAAGAAGAAGCATATGAAATACTGAAGAAGTGTGTACAGGAAGTTCACAGAAGATTGTTTGTGAGCCTTCCCAACTTCCAAGTGACTGTTGTCAATAGGGATGGAATTAAGGTCCTGCCAGTAATTAACTCTGCATCTAAGTGAAGTTTTAGTAATAAAGTGTAACTCTTTTACAAGGTGGTTTGATTCATATTTTTTTTGTGTGCCGACTGATTGCAGTATGGTCTGTCAATAGTATAGTTTTCTATAACAACAGGTTTGAGACTAATTTGCTTTATGCAGTCATTGTCCCTGCCCATATCCATAAAAAAATATGCTTGTTAGCATAGTGTAACTGTTGAACCTAGAATATTTTTACTACTCTCTTCTAAACCTATCCTTAATTATCATTATCAACAGCCTGAAGACATCCACTGCTGCACATAGGCCTCCCCCACAGAGCGACAATTTGAGTGGCTGTTCGCCTCCTGCATCAATTGGCTTCCCACGGTTTTCACCAGATCATTGGTGCACCTAGTAGGGGGCCGGCCTACGCTGCGTCTTTCGGTTCGTGGTCGCCACTCGAGAACCTTTCTGCCCCATTAGTTCACAGTTCACTCATAGAACCCATTGCCACTTTAGTTCTGTGGATCTTTTCTTGCAGGGACACACCAAGCATGGCTCTATAGCTCGTTGCGCGACTGTCCAATTAGGTAGGTTCACAAGTTAGTAGTTCGACAAGAGATCGCACGAAGAATCCAACTCGAATGCGGCAAGGGTCGATCTATCTTTTTATCCAAAATACTGCAGAGCCTGAAAACGAAGGTTTTCAATCAGTGTGTTTCCAGTGATGAATGATGGGGCTGAGACGTACATTGTCTCTTACTGTTAGCCTCATTAGTAAGCTCAAAGCCTATCCTTGAACTAGTCTAAAATAGAAAATAAACTCTTTAGTTGACATTATCAAAATAATTGTTTATTAATTAAATCTGTTCGTAATAAAAATATCACTTAGTCTATAGAATCTTTGTCACTGTTGCTACGTCATCCACCAGCTTTCCTGTCAGGACTTGAGGGCATATTGCTGTCTTGGTTTTCAGATTGAGAGGCATTTGCATCATTGTCCCCACCATTGTCTCCTTCATTGTCTGATTGATCTGTGAAATAATACATTAATGGTTATTATAACAAGTCATTGCAGCATTCTGTACTACTTATTCGAATATTTCGTAGGAAAGTGATAGCAGTGATTGAGGGTAATATACTACATTCTTCTTAACATTTAGTTGTAGACGCTTTTTTTAAGGCACTAAGTGGCTCGCGGTTTCACCCGCAATTATTTTCCCGCGGGAGCTTGTTTCGGGGTAAAATGTACCGACTGATCGTGATCACGTCACGGTAGCATCGGTTCTGCCGTTTTGGACTGAAAGCCGCACAAAACAAACACAATAGGTAATTATACCTAATTATTAGTCAGTTTCAACAGTGTTCGCATCAAATATTGTTCATGGATTCGTAGACTATTCAAAAAAGTCCGGGACATTAACAAGCGACGGCCCTATTATCTTTGGCCTGGAAAAAGCGCTGTATGCGCCGTTCGCAGTTAAGAAACCGGTGGTTAACGTGAAAGCTGAGATAGAGAAGACATTTCTAACTCGGCAAAAACGTACGCCTGACTTGCTCGGTGTCGAGTCACACCGACGTAGCCATCACTGCTGTAGGTTAAGTTGTTTTTGCTACAGTTACACATCTTACGAATCTGTAAACTAAAAGGTGTCTGGTGCAGTCAATGGCTGTCAGGTGGAAACTCCGGCGGTTCGTAGAGGAAATGTTGAAACCTTTTCACGCGTTATACCTACCCGTCAAGATATTTTCTCTGTCCAGAATTTCATGATTATTTCCAAGCACTATGAGGTGCGTGTGACAGCGCGGCTGCCAGTGCCAGATAATAACGCAGTAATCAAAATGCTGATAGTGGTGGATGAACGAAGACCCTTGGAGCCCTACCGACTTCGAGTCCAACTCGCAGCCTTCAAGCTACTGGGAGGCTTCGTGTGAAGAGAAGAAATAATTATACAGCTTTATACCACATTCTTTTATCAATTTTACAAGTCCCAGTGCGGCATTTAATTTAAAATGTAATAATACTCATTATTATTGGGGTGGACAAACCTTAAAAACATCGCTTTACTACTAGAAAGCTGTTTTTAAGGAAAAAGTACTTTGGGGTTTATCTATATCGCAACTCGGTAAAGTTTCCATAAACATAAAATTGTTATTATAAGTTTTTTAATTTTTATTGAGTCATTTTACAAAATCGACCTTTAGCGAACGCAAAATTAGTTTATGCGCTGAAACCGAAAAAATGGCTATTCATTTCATTTATCCCTAAAAAGCATCATAACAGCTTTTTATAAAGACTGTAAATCATAAAAAATGTTAATTTTACCTCCTTTCTTCTCAGTAGGCATATCTTCAGTCCTATTAGCCACTTGAAAGTGGTACTCCAGTTCATCGAAGTCAAAAACTTGGTCGGTTGGTAGCAGGCATGACAGGTACGCTGGGAATGTTGGTTTGCATGCTATCACTGGAAATAATATTTAAAAATCTTAACTTTCCTTCATATGAAAAAATTGGATAAGGTAACATGTCCCCGTATGTACTAGGGGACATTTTGTCCCGCAACATGTCTCGCTTCAATTCGACAAAGAGGTCGCCCGAAGAATCCAACTCGGCTGGGCAGCGTTCGGGAAGCTTCGACCGACCTATCTTTTCGTCCAATGTGTGTTGCCAGTGATGACTTATGGAACTGAGACGTGGTCTCTAACTGTTGGCCTCATTACTAAGCTCAGAGTCGCGCAACGAGCTATGGAGAGAGCAATGCTCGGTGTTTCCCTGCGAGATAAGATCCGAAATGAGGAGATCCGCAGGAGAACTAAAGTGACCGATGTAGCTCTTAGGATTAGCAAGTTGAAATGGCAATGGGCAGGCCACATCGCTCGTAGAACTGACATCGGTTGATGGGGAAGAAAGTGGCCACCACGAACTGGAAGACGCGTAGGCCAGCCCCCCACTAGGTGGACCGACGACCTAGTGAAAGCCGCGGGGAGCCGATGGATGCAGGAGGCGAGCAGCCGCTCTAAGTGGCGATCCCGGGGGGAGGCCTATGTTCAGCAGTGGACGTCTTCAGGCTGTTAATGATGATGATATCTCGCTTGAAAACTCTTCACCGAGAATTGTACATCACTGTTCATACTCATTGATTAGTGAAAAGTATTCATAAAGAAGTTACAGATCAATTTATCAGAGAGATTAGCGTACTAATCGAATACATTTTAGCTAAGTTGGCGTCAGCGCCACTTAGCTAAAATGTATTCGATTACAGTACTGTGGCAGGCAGAAAAATTATGGTTGCTCACCAAAGTAATTTTCAACAATCTTGATAAAATTAGGTGTACACTACAGCTGGGTTAGCACGGACAGTAGATAAAACTGGAAAAGACAATTTAGTCTACCATCCATGCAGGTTCTACAATTTGATCAATTTTTGTGGAGGGAGTTTTTATTAAACGGAAATAAGAATTGTGAATATGAGCCAAATTGGTGAATGAGGATGGTTGTGCTTGCAAAGTCTACCGTTTGCAGAACCACTATTTATATATCCAGGATAATATAAAGCACTACCAGCTACATACATGGAAATACTTGGTTATCATCTGTGTTGAAGAGGTTGTGTGTCTCACTCGTTTTCGCCAAGAATTTTGTAAGAGCTTTTTCAATATCCCTTTTCTGAGAAGCTGCTTTTTCTCTTATGGCTTCATATTCTGTGACTGGCTGTTTATGTGTCTGAAAAAAACATGCAAACTTTTATTATTTTAACACTATGTACAAGTAATTGTTCTTTTATCATACATATGTTTTCTAAGACTCAGCAAAAAAGATGTACAACAGAGACTAAAATCGGTTTGTTGTATTAAGTTAGTATGTATTTTTGTTTATCTGTAAAAAGTTATAAACAATTAGTTAAAACAACCATGGTGGCATAATCACAAATGGCGATAAAGTCCTTAATTTTGGATAGTATCTATTCAGGGTTTTGCAGGGTGTTGCAGGTGCCAGTATTTAACAGGCTATACATTATTTATTTATTTATTACCTAGCTAGGACACCCAGAAAAAAAGAATGACTGTACTGGCTTGTTGGATTGTATTGTATATTGTTAAGCTAATAACTAATAAAGATTGTAGTATAACAAGTACAATTACCGGTGTCCTAATATAAGCATGTGGGTCAGGTAATGGTGGCAAATGGAAGGGTATATGAGGTGCTGGTTTAGCTTTCGATCCAGCGGATAGCATGGCTGGCGTTCGCGGAGCCGGTGCTTGTTGTGGGGGCTGTATGACATGTCTGTTTGGCCGCGCTGCATATTGCTCTATGTTTTGGAGGCTTATACCTTAAAAATAGTATCTTCCATTAGGTTTAAACTTTAAAATTTGCTCACATTAAAAAAATGTGAATAATTTAATTACAGGCAAATATATAATATAGCATTTTACACCACTAAACTGCCGTCAGTATAGACCAAATTAATTCTTACTAGTACCACAATTGCGATATTGAATGGCAATGTGTATTGTTTATCATTTCATCCTTATTGCATACACTTTAAAGTGACTTTTTTGTCGAACCAAAGCAAAAGCTTAGATGAAAAAATACAGTACTTACCCATGTTAATCAAGGCCATTACAACATCACCAAGGACTGGTTCAACTCTCCCAGCAAGTTCACAAAATCCTTTGGCAGAATTGCCAACTTCTGAAAAAACTGAAACAAAATATTTATACCTATTGGTTTAGGGATTTTTCATTTTACGTGTGATAAGAGTAAGTAGCTGGTTAGGGTGACGGAATCAGCTTATTTCTTACAATCCAATAACTTACATGCTTGAAGCATTTCTGTTAGTGTTTCTAGGGACATTCTATCAGCAGTAGAAAACCCAGTTTCGAGGAGCACTGTCGAAACTGCTATGTTGAGTAAACGTCTTCGTGCATCGTTGTTGCTTTCGACTTTCTCGGAATTCTCGCCCATGTTTCAGATAGGAAACCTATAGCTGAATAAAGATAAAAATTAAAAACGAAGATTGAAATACAATATTAATAAAATAACCAAACAAAAACAATCAAACTCAAAGAGAAAGAATTTATAATATTTATATACTCTTTGGAGAGAATAACCATAGCAAAGAGTATATAATTTACTAAGAATATCTAGTGAATAGTGATGCGCCAATCCGACCCGATCTTTTCTAAGGTCGGATACTGTCGTGGGCACACAATCTAATCGATTTTCGCATCGGATCGAAACCATGTGGATCGTTTCAACTCTATCTAATATCAGATCGTGATCCCTGACATCGATACAGGAGTTTTATCTAAAAACCAACCTGTTTCGGCTTCTGTCATTAGATGGCGTACTAACGACGTATTTCAAACATGGTTGTAGTTTCAATACACAGAGTACAAGGAAATGTCAAATTCAGTTGAGGGAATCACAGAGTACGTTGTCTAGACATGCGCGAAACAGTACAGTAGAATGTAATGCCATGTTACATGGCATTACCTAGCGAAGTCATATAACTTCGTAATATAACATGACTTCAAACATGACAGTGATGTCAGTGATGGTTGTTATGTCGGGTAATAACTGTAATAAGGGATACTAACGTATTGCATTACTTTATTCATTTTATCACATGTAAACATTGTAATGAATTATTTTTAAACTGTATAAAAAAAAAAACAGAAATAATATTTCCGGACTAAAGTTCCCTTCACAGGAAATTTACGGAATAATTAAACTCATAAATAACGCCCAACGATCACATACATAGAATCATATAATCTCATAATATAAAATCATATTTACTTACTTAATATATATTACCTACCTATTATTTTATGCGACTAAACTTTAATTTAGTTCACGTTTTTATATTTTCGTACCTTTCACGGTCACTCGGAACACGCGATATTATCGATTATAGCGTGAATCGGAATACGGCCTACATAAAATGACTGTTATGTAGCTAACTTCACGTGTAATGTTTAAGCATGGCGCGCGATGAAACATTACGCGTGATATTAGCCGCAAATCGGGGCGTCCCGGCCGCTCGGAATCCATAACGTATCACAGACTAGAGATACATTGCACCAGAGTCATGTTGCCATGTGTCATGCTTCATTCCCTCGAGTGATGGTGTGATATAACAGTACGCGCCGAGTTATATGACATTTGTAATATCACTTGCATTACTTACACATGTCTAACGTTGTCGATTTGTCGATAGAAAGCCATTAGAGTTAGAGTATATGTCTTCCATAAAATAAGGATAGGATATTAAACTCTATACATAATTATCTTAACAATGACAGAACTTAAAACCCCCATATTACCACCATCTATCGGGTTTTTATAAAATTACACCTTTTTCTTTTTAATAATACGCCCCATTATTGGGTGGTCAATCAAGTGTTTGGTCTAAATAAAACCATCAGACAGATAGAGTTACCTCTTCTTCTTCTACGTCGTGTCAAATGGCTCTTTTAGTTAAGCGTTGTTTATTTTAATCTAAATTATTATTGTGCTCCAATACGTAGCTATTTCCACGGCCTTTTTGGATGCCTTCATCAAATCTCCCTGCGTGCATGTTGCTGGGCACAAAGGACAGGACAGCAAATGCAGCATACCTTGCGAGGGAGCTCCACTCTGGCACTATACTTTAGTTGGGTCTATTATGCCTCATTTGGCTAGGTTGTTTCTGCAGCGACCAACTTGGGTTAAGTGACTACCAAATTGACCATTGCAGTTTATTTCCAGGAGGCAGATGTTCTGCTGGGGAAATAAAGTCCGCTGGTGAGGGGGTGTTTATTCTTTTGTATTTAAGGAAGTGGTGTATTTTAGAAAATTTCGGCGACATGTATACTATCTATGTTGTTGTTATAACAAGTGGACGTTAAAATATAATTAATACATAATATGAAAATACATCGACTAGTCACTTTTCTGATGTTTAAAATTAAGTTGTAGGTATATAGGTGTAGATAATTATGTACCTACTTTTTAAGTAGGTACATAATTATCTATGAATGAAATACGCCCTATTGTATAGGGTGTATTTCATTCATGATTGATTAATGTGTGAAAACTTTATTGTTTTAAGTGTAAGTAGGATTATTTATTTATAGTTAATTAAACTAGATACTGTATTGTTTGTTTCTCTTAAAGATTAATAAAATAAAATAACATAAAAATAATTATACGTATAGGGCATATTTTCACACAGCCCCTAACCATCGAAAAGTGACGAACTCGCAATCGAGCATTCGCAATCGAATTGGTGAACGTGAAAATTCTCGGACGAGTCCGAGTTTGAAACAAATGCCGTGACAACCCTTTGTCGGTGAATCGACTACTGGGTGATAAATGGGTAAGACTGAGAACCCTTGAGATAAGTCGGCATTTCGAACGCTTCACAACGACTCGTGAGTTGTTTGTTACGAGGAACTCACGGAACTTGCTTTACCGTTTTACAAACAACTGGTGGTTCGCATTTCGCTTACTAGGGGCGCTTGTCATGAAACCGTACAAAAATGCATCACTCACCATTCACCGTGAGACGTGAAAACTATTAAATAAACTCTGGTTAGGCTCTCTGATTCAGAAGCGTGAGCGTGAGACTCCACAGCATTAAATGGGGTGGCTGCCTACTATCAATAGCTGTCCCGCGCGTTACCACACTGCCCGCAGGCAGCAGGATTACAATAGAACACAAAGAAATATTGATGTTCAGCACACAAATGTTTGTCATGAGTGGGAATCGAATGCACATTCTAGTTTCAATAGGTAGAGCTAAAAGTGATAGCATCAACTTAATCGGAACAAGTTGTATGTAGGTACTCTATTAACCAATTTTTATAAATGTTATATATTATATAAATCATCATAATCAGCCTGAAGACGTCCACTGCTGAACATCCCCAAAGAGCGCCACTTTCAGCAGCTGCTTGCCTCTTGCATCCATAAATGCAAACCTCTACCCAACGAAACCATAAACCCTAAACCTAAAATCAATTATGTTGTACAAGTTGACCCGCCCCGGCTTTTCACGGGTTAATTAAAAATAAAAAAAATAAAAGTAAGTGAGAAGTGAAAGAAGGAAAGGCAATAGAACCTGCCCATCCATTCATCCTTTTCCTCTATCTTTTTCCTTTCACTTCTATCTTCCCTTCGACGAGTATAAGTAAATAGGTAAGTAAATGTGATATAAAATATGAAGAAAAAATTATTGAATAAGAATAACCCATACTTGGGCGTTTTAGAAAACAAAAAGTATCCTAAAGAAGTACACACACCAAGGCGGTATTTCTCTCCCGCCCGCGGTAGCGGAACATTCCGCGCGGGATACCGCGCGGTATTCGCCGGGTAGGGCGGAACTTTTACCGCCTAGGTAAGCGAAAAGTTTCGCGGTCGCGCGCGGTACGTTCACCCGGCCGCTGGAGGGTGATTCTGTTAACAAAATACGATTGAATGGCCATAGAATGGCTTTTCTTAGGCGATCGTACCCAACAGATTATGTTGTACTCCCGCCAAAATAAACAGGGAGAGTTTAAGCTACTCTGGCTTACCGTGCCGCGACCACTACCAGTCTTGCACTCCGCGAGTGTCCAGTAATTCATCTCTGCTAATTTCATAAAAACATGCTGATAAGATGCCTTCCTGTGTCTTTAGTTAGATACTATTATATCTAAACCACTGCAAGAGACAAGAAAAAAGTTTCATTTTCATGTAAGTACGGTACTTTTTATTGAAATAAAAGAAAATAGTAATTTTTTTCTTTTATTTTGGCTCTACACATAGTGTATTTAGCCAGTGTCAAGTATTATATTTTCATCGTGTTATAAAATATTTCACGTAAAGGCATGTCCTAGTCATAGTCCAGTCTAAGTCAGGTAGCCATAGTCCAGTCTAAGTCATGCTCCAGCAAAGTGGTGGCAACTTTACTAGAAGCTTCTATGGAGTTTTGGAAGCAACACGAAAAGTCATGTTTCACCACATTATAATACTTCCCCTCACTCCTGCTCGTAATTCAGCACTTAATGCGTAAAACGCCACCAATTTTAAACATTAACACTGGAAAAAGCAAAAGTTTTGAAAAATAATACAATGCAACGACGTGAACTCTTCCGCGTTCCCGCCAAAACTCAAAAATAGTGATTGTTTATATCTTAGGCGACTGTTGACACATGGTTGTCACTATGAAGTGGCTGTTGCATTTTGTTTTGTTGATACTCTGGTATAGTGCGCTCAGATCAAATTGATACTTACGCCGTACTTGGGCGTCTTGGTGTGAATTTTTGGACTAAGTACTAAGTAACTAACGTTATTGGTCAGCTATTTTGTAAAGATTGAAAGAACCAAGGCCATTCTGGAACCCAATGGCTTCGTACGTGACGATGGCAAAAGAGCTCAAAAGAGCTGACGAGATGACCTTGATTCCATGGAAGGTGGGGTGGCCTTTGGTTTAGAACGTAACCTGCGTGGACACCCTCGCACCGTCGCATCTTCCTAGAACACAGGTTGGGGCTGGCGTGGCGGCAGAATCCGCAGAGAACATGAAAACGACTTAATTTGTGTGTGTTGTGAGTGAAATAAAATCACTAGTACAACCAAAAAGTACGCTGAAAGTTCTTCTTCTTCTTCGTTAATGGCTTTCTATCGCTTTTTAGCAATAATTCTGCCAATGTCAAGTGAGTAATGATTTGTACGGTTATGTCAAGTCAAAGTCATATTTTGTCAGGTCTTAGAATGGTGGATGTTTTACTGAAGGCTCTAAAAAACCGTTGAAGAGAAAACGGCAATGCATGGTCTTATAAACTTGGAACCATTTGCCAACCCTCGTGCACGTTCACGAACACTTAACGAATAATAATCCACCCTTATTACATTTAAATTCAAAAATTCACAGGTTTTGGTACATAAATTCAAAATATACAACCGCCATTGTCGGATTTTCTTCAAAGAAATTACGCTGAAAGTTACTTAATAGCAATGTACTCTGTGACGTTACTGACATGACGGCTGTCTGTGTTCAATGACGTCACAAGTGCACAGACATCTAATACTATTTAAATGTCTGTGCACAGGTGCTACGGGTGAAAAAGTTGCACACGGTTAGCCTGTTCAAAAAAAAGATGAAGGTTGGTATGTATTCTGTAATTATGTTCACTCGACGGTAAAGTTTTTTCATCTCGTGCCTTTGAATCCCTAGCTCGCTTAGGTTTCTAAGCCCTGTTCAAATACGCGCGGTATTTCTCTACCGCCCGCGGTAGCAAAACATCAGCAGTATGAAAAACCCCATGAATACCTAGAAATCACCAAAAATCGTGCTAAAAACAAAAGAACGACCATTCTGATGTCTGTTGACCAAACAACAAAAAGTATGCTCCGCCAGACTAGCGCCCCTCAAACTTGACCATTCCAACTTTATCTCGTTCCTTGTCACCTCTAGCGTCTTTCGCTATAAGTATTTCGCATGATCGTTCCTTCATCTACAGATTCTGTATATTCTATACCCTAGGACCAGTGCTAAGAAAACGCGAGAATGACGCGGACGGGACCTACATTAAATTTTTTACTTTATTCCATACACATGAATTTGGCGCCCTCTAAAGTTTCCGCCCGGGGGCGTGCCCCTGTTTTGCTCTCCCCTAGATCCGGGCCTTCGTGGGTCGTTGAAAGTGCCGGGTCCTAGAGGGCCCGCGGCCCACCTTGGACCCGGGCGCCGGGTCCTATGGGGCGCCGAGGACCCCTAGGACCTGGTGCCCGTATGCACCTCACACCCTGCACTTAAGGTAGAGCCGCCCCTGAGAACCCTTCGCTTGCTCGGGATTCAACATCAGCAAAAATCAGCTTTGCTCTCTTACAGAGCCAAGAAATAGAAATAGTAGAAAGCAGCTTGGGTAAAAGATAGCCAAGTCGCACAGAGTTTGGAAGTCATCATCCTGTCGAAGCCTATCTATTCATTCTTTTCCCCTATTTTTTTTTCCCTTTCACTTGCCTCTTCTCATGAACAGGTTTACGGTGTACAACTAATAAACCCGTACGATGGCAAGGCGGGTCAGCTTCAGCTAGTGTTAAAATAACTTCGTATCAATATTTAGGAAAGCTGTGCCAGCATCTTGGCCATGTTGCCTAGCGGCTAGGTGAATCAGGTTTTGTTTAAGTACATGAGTTTTGGTAGTAGTACCTATGATTTGTATACTATTTTAAATAATATATGTAGTATTATAATTTAAATACGTATGGGTTCTGTTTTAGATTCATGTTGAGTATCGAGTATTCTGAGAACATGGAGCTAAATATGAATTTTTATCGCAGTCGATATTTTTTTATAGATATAGGATTTGATAATTATTATGCCATTATAATATCGAATGTAATATCGAACACGATATTATATTCGTAAAATAAAAGTATAATATCGAGTTCGATATTATGTCGAACTTCTCGAGAAAAAAAA
The DNA here is from genome assembly GCA_963580505.1 of Ennomos erosarius. Taxonomy (NCBI): domain Eukaryota; kingdom Metazoa; phylum Arthropoda; class Insecta; order Lepidoptera; family Geometridae; genus Ennomos; species Ennomos erosarius. The sequence continues at coordinate 7,612,766 of OY756992.1, read as the reverse complement.
TTATAATGACCGGGGTATTATAATTTTTAACATAACTATTATATAAGTGGGGCCCAAGAGGAAAAAAAACCCATTAGGCCCCATGGGGCCGAAAACGTGGGGTCAACAGGAATAACCCTGTAAAAGTTCTGCCCGGGTTTCGCTACCCAAGGCGTTATCCGCGTGTGTGTGAACAGGCGTAATAACACGTACCCACTCGGATAACGCTACCGCGGGCGGTAGAGGATACCGCCTTGGTGTGTGCACTCCTTTAATGTTATTCTAAAAAAATCAGCTATAACCATATCAAAGTTCAGGCAAATCTATTTTGGTAATTAAAGACTGCACGATACTAAATAACACTTATTTATTGTCCAAGAGCTTACGAAATATCGCCTTGCCGAACCGAAATTTTCGTCGTGATTGACTATGTCAAAAAGTAAACAACTTTCATTTGTTATTTTTTCTATGTTCTAATTTCGAATGCTCTCGCAGAGAGCACGAAGAAAAGAAATAAAAACTTCTTGCGACGCCACATCACCCCCCCACGGAGAAGGAAAAACTAATTTAGAAAAAAATAAAAATAAACTATAATTACAAGTCAAGCACTTCTCTAAATATAACCCTCCTACCAGCCCTGGTGGTAACCGGAGCAGGTGTTGAGGCAGGAGCTGCGACTACAGCTGGAGCTGGCACGGGCGGAGTAGATGATGCACCACTACTTAATGTTAGACGAGGATCCAGATGCGCAGGCTTCACCCGATCTACACTAACGGTAGATTCCTTCCCATTTACAACCAAGGTTAATGTCTTATCCGACCTCTTAAGGATCCGATGCGGTCCGGAATATGGAGGCTGTAATGGGCGGTGAACCGTGTCGTCGCGAAGAAATACGTGCGTCGCTGTAGCTAAATCTTTGTAGATAAAATGCGATGGTTCAGCGTGCCGAGAAGCGGGTATGGGACGTAGAGCTTCCATACCACGTCTTAGATCCGTGACAAAATCCGCGATGTCACTAGGACTTGCAGGTACTTCTGGAGGCACTATGAGTTCACCAGGCAAACGGAGTGTCTCCCCATAGACCAGCTCAGCAGAAGATAATTTTAAATCCTCCTTGAGGGCCGTCCTCATGCCGAGGAGAACAAGTGGCAACGCTCTTGTCCATGTGTTAGCATGGCACATTAGCGATGCCTTAAGCTGGCGGTGCATGCGCTCCACCATGCCGTTTGCGCAAGGGTGGTAGCTGGTGGTGCGAACTCGTTTTGTGGCGCATACATTTAGGAGACGTTTAAACAACGCGGACTCAAATTGGCGTCCTTGGTCAGTTGTTATAACGCTGGGTACTCCAAAACGAGATATCCAACCGGATACTAACGTCTCTGCCACTTCCTCTGCAGTTATTGACGTCATAGGCCATACCTCAGGCCACCGCGTGTACCTGTCGATAGCGGTGAGACAATAATTGTATCCACCGGAATGCGGTAGCGGTCCTATGATATCAATGTGGATGTGCTTGAATCTGCCAGAAGGTGTACCAAAATGCCCGACAGGCGACGTAATGTGTCGGGTAACCTTACTGCGCTGACAGTCAAGACAAGAGCGCGCCCACTTGCTACAGTCCGAGTTAATGTTTGGCCAAACGTAGCGCTCAGTCACCAAGCGAACGGTTGCCCGCACGCCAGGGTGGCTGAGGTTGTGACAGCGGTCAAATGCGGCGCGTCGAAAAGGTAACGTGAGATAGGGACGTGGTCGATCAGTGGATGTGTCACATAAAACGAAAACATTAGTGCCTGGAATTACGATAGGTTCCAGTTTGAGTGAAGAATTGCCACGCACTTCGGCTAGTTCTTCGTCAGTATCTTGAGATTCAGCGAGTGCAGCGTAATCTTCTTCCAGCGAGATCGACTCGACGCGAGACATGGCATCAGCTACGACATTATCAATGCCTTTGATGTGGACTATGTCCGTGGTGAATTGGCTGATAAATGACAGCTGATTCAGCTGTACGGGTGGCAACTTCTCCCGTCGCTGTACAAAAGCATAAGTAAGCGGCTTGTGGTCTGTGTATATGGTGGCATGCTGGGCTTCTAAAATGTGCCTAAAATGCTGCACGCTCTCATACACAGCCAAGAGTTCGCGGTAGTACGCGGGCCACTGTGCCTGCTTAGCGTTAAGCTTCCTGCTAAAGTAGGCCAGTGGTTGCCAGTCGTTTTTGTCGTCGATGCGTTGCTGAAGGCATGAACCCACATGAGTGCTCGAGGCGTCTGTGAATAGGCCAAGCGAAGCATTGCAGTCCGGATGAGCTAAGATAGTAGCGGACATTAAGCTCCTCTTGCAGGTTTCAAAACACTCCTCGAGCTCAGGCGTCCATATGAACGGCTTATTGCCTTTGCCTTGTATTGCAGTAACGGCGTCGATTAACGGCGCCTGATACTTAGCTGCATCGGGCAAAAAACGACGATAATAATTCGCCATGCCAATGAACCTGCGCATGCCTTGTACAGTCTTGGGTTGCGGATATTCCACCAGAGTTTGAATTCTGTCCTCTGGTGGACGTGTGCCTGCTGCATTGATGCGATAGCCAAGGAACGAGACTTCTTCTGCTCCAAAAATGCTCTTAGTGACGTTAATGACAACTCCATAGTCGTGCAGCCTCTGGAATAAAATTTCCAGGTGTTCTGCATGTTGTGCTGGACTGCTGGAGTACACTAGGATGTCATCTACGTATGCAAAGCAGAAGTCTAGGCCTCGCACCACTTCATCGATAAATCGCTGAAATGTCTGTCCCGCGTTACGCAACCCAAAAGTCATGTACGGAAATTCGTACAACCCAAACGGTGTAATGATTGCCGTTTTGCAGATGTCACCTGGATGGACTGGGATTTGCTGGTAGGCTTTAACTAGGTCTATTGTGCTAAACACAGTAGAGCCAGCTAAATTGTGCGCAAAATTACCTATATGCCGAACGGGGTAACAATCTGGAATAGTGCGGGCGTTCAACGCACGGTAATCTCCGCAAGGACGCCACGTGGAATCCTTTTTGGGTGCGAGGTGTAATGGAGAAAACCATGAGCTGCTTGAAGGTTGAGCAGTACCAGCGTGAACCATATCCTCGAACTCTTTCTTCGCGATGCGGAGCTTCAAGGGTGCAAGGCGGCGCGGTCGAGCTGTAACGGGGGGACCATCCGTTGTATTAATGTAGTGCACGGTGGTATGTTTAGGTTCCCGTGGTGCTCCAGGTGGTCGCGTGATACTTGGGTACCTAGCCAGAATCGCGGTGTATGGCGAGTCAGGCAAGGATACTACCTTGACGCTTGGTTGATCTGCTGAACGAAGATCTGCGGCAGAAGAAAGTCCAGTCTTGCCATCACGCAGTCTGCCTTGGGTGCAGTCAGGTAGCAGGTGGTAGTGTGACAAAAAATCCGAGCCTATAATGCCGCTCTCTACGTCTGCCACTACGAAACTCCACTTAAACTCGCGCCTAAGCCCTAAACATAGATTTAGCTGCACCAAACCATAAGTGCTAATCTTAGTACCATTTGCAGCAACTAAGTCATATGGCTGTGGTTCGTATGTGCGGTTATTAACATACCGACGCGGTATGCAGCATAAGTCCGAACCAGTATCGACCAAAAATTTTTGGTTTGAATACCGGTCGGTTACGAAAAGACGGCGACTTGATGTAGAGCAATCGGCTGTCGCCTCTACCGACCGCTGCTCTGGTTTCCCTGGATGTTAGGTGAAGCACCGGACCAATTGCACGGCGGTACGCACTTGCGTGCATTGGCTGCAAATCGATCGTGGTAAAAACACAGTTCCGGGTTGCGTGGACGTGAACGACTACGGCTACGACTACGATTGGAGCTGTTGCTACGCGCACGACCATGGTCACTAGTAGTAGCGAGCGATGCAACAATGCGTGTAAGCTCATCCACTTTTAAAACCAGCTGTTGTACTGTGCTGTCATTATCCGCTCGCGGTGGTGTTGAGTTCGCATGACTGGAATAAACCTCCAATGTGGGTGGAGCATTAATTTCCATCAAACTGTCAGCTAACTCGCTGAGCTCTCCTAATTCCTCCAACCGCTGGGCTGCCAGAACTGTTTGGAGAAAACGTGGTAGCCGGCCCATCCAAATAGTTTTCATAAGCTCATCAGGAAATGTAGGCCCCGCTAAAGATTTAAGGTGCCGCAGGAAAGATGACGGCTTCCTGTCACCAATCTGCTCTTTTTCCAGTACGCGTCTGACCTTTTGTTCGCGAGAGTCGAAAAACCTAGAAATTATCGCGTCTCGTAATTTTGTATATGGCAGTACCTTCGGTGGCTGTATAATGATGTCTTCTACTTCCCTAGTGCAGTTGGTGTCCAGATGCGCAATTGCAAAATTAAATTTTGTCAAATCTTGCGTAATATTATTGATACTAAATTGTGCTTCTAGACTAGCAAACCATAACGCCGGACGGTCCTTACAAAAAGGAGGGGTGCGGATGGATACCCTATTTACGATCATCCGTTCCATGCCGCTCGTGCCAGGTTGGTCGTGATTCGGCGGTAGTGTAGAAGCAGGCCTAAATTCGTCAACCTCACTATCACTCATATTGTACCACCAAAACCGGTAGGAAAAGTCAAACGAGAACATGCACCGAAAAAATAAAAGCAAAATCAACCCGAAAGAGAGAAAAAAATGAGGGTGTGGTGTGCGTGCATGGTAACATGCGTATATAAAAAAAGGCAAGCATAAAACAGTAACTATAAAATAAGGTCAGTATAAAAATTGTATAAAAAATAACATTAATCCGCTCCGCCTTAAATAAACAATGTACCGTCACCTTAAGTAAGCCTTATCAATGTACAAAAAATCATAAATTTTAATACGGCACAAAAAATATTTGGAGAAACACTTTATACCGTGACTGTACTTGTTATCTGTTGTTATCCCAATGTTCGCATGCACGCAAATTATTCCATCATTAACACGAACGAAACAATCTCAAAGTTCGGTACCTCTTGACATCCAGAAATATGATCGTTGTAGTCCGCGGGTCACCTGGCTCTAGTTAGCGCTGAGTGCAGCTCCAGTTGCACGACCACGGGCGTTATACTGCTCCCCAAAGAAAGCGCTCGCAAGGGGGGCGTCGCACGTCGTCAGCGTTGCACGTCGCGAATTCACCAGCGCCGTGCAGTGCAGTTGTGCCATGCAGTGCGACGTCACTCGTCAGCCTCGCGCGCTGCTATTATCTCTCAATATGTATAGAGCCTGTGAAATTCCGCAGCGTTTAGGTGCGTTGTACGAAGGAGTCACCGTTTTGGTAACTCAACTTTGGTCACCACTCTGGCCGTGGTAACCACGTTGGTGTGTAGACACGGGCTCCTTCACGTTCCGAGGGTCACCACTTTGGTAATTAAAGACTGCACGATACTAAATAACACTTATTTATTGTCCAAGAGCTTACGAAATATCGCCTTGCCGAACCGAAATTTTCGTCGTGATTGACTATGTCAAAAAGTAAACAACTTTCATTTGTTATTTTTTCTATGTTCTAATTTCGAATGCTCTCGCAGAGAGCACGAAGAAAAGAAATAAAAACTTCTTGCGACGCCACACTATTCAGTACCCGTAGTACGGATTTACGCGGAATACGCGCGAATCCATTTAAAATTTATAATGGCATTTTTAGTTCATCAACGTGTCCGCTAGAGGCACTGCTGAGAAATTTATGGGATAGAAGGGAGAAAACGTAAACGAATCAAGTTTTAGTAGACTATCGAAACTCGTACGAGACCCCTGGGGGTCTAGCAAAGATACCAACCACAAACGCTAACGCCAAACGCTAACTCCAAAATGTACTGAAATGACAGTTCGGAAATCGCTAACTTTTCCGCTGCTCATGTCATTTCAATACATTTTTGAAGTTAGCGTGAGGCGTTAGCGTTAGCGATTGTGATCTTTGCTAGACCCTCTGTTATCAGTAGTGCCAGCGTGATGCGTGTTAAAAGGGACAGTCAGACAGACCAAACCAAAAGTTAAAGAAAAAAATGGTTTCGCTTTCTATATCAATTAAGAACCGTCAGTCAAAATTAAAAAAAAAACACTCACCGTACCTACTGCCTACCTATGCAAGCTTTTGGTAAGAACTTTTGAAAAACAAATCAAATGGATTCGATGCGATCTGCTTAAAAAAAGCACATCCCTAATAAAACCACAGACAGATACTTTTCATAACCTACTGTGGAACTTCCTGTCAAGAAAAAAAACACAGAGTATTTGTTTTTTTTTTGTTTAATCTGTGGTAATAAAATAAAAAAAAAACAAAAATGTAGTAGTTAGTGCACAGACCAACGGTCTGTTATTGGAACAGTGATGCCAAGTCAGAGTTCTTTTAGCTAAAATTAGCGAACTAACCAACTTAGGCCGACTTGCGCGTTCACTCTAACCTCGTGTTACCTGAATAAATGCCTAACTCGGATTATTTCTGTATTTTATCTTGCACGTTAGAAAATTGACCACTTATCCCGTTATATATTTAACCCGGGGGTAATTTGACATGTTGATCCTTAAGCGGCTTTCACATACTTGGCAAACAGCGAACATCAAATAGCAAACACGAACTTGAGGATGGGTGTGTGTATTTTTATTTTGGTGTTTGCCTGTTTGCAAACACACATGTATCACTGGCAAACACCATTGATCGGTATCAGTGTCGGAATTGTGCATAGTTCTAAGGATTTGACAAATACGTTTGTCGAACGACAAAGCTGTTTGTGATGTATTCAAACGTTTGACAGTAGTACGCGTAGGGTTGCTAACCATACATTAATATATAGAACTGCACTATATTTCAAGGCTGTGTGCTAAACGCTGTGCGCAACTAGTAGGTTCTATATATCTCTTCGAATACTGCCCGCGAATAATTGAGATTATTCGCTGCGGCTTAAATAAAAGAGGTAATCAGTATCCTATGTGTTCCAGTATCCAGCATAAAATATAAGCTATAGCTAGCATGCTACTCCTTCGATCGCATCGTCACTTTCAAGTTGCCTGTTGCCAAGTTTCAACATGCGGTCAGTAGCTATGCCAATATAACCTTCTTCATTTAGGGCCTCACTTATAAACGCCGCTTAAAGTTAGCCATTGCTTAAAACCTTCTGTCAACTTTTGACTGATTTGAAATGTCACGCGGGAAAACACTGACTAACTTTAAGCGGCATTTATAAGTAAGGTACCCTTAAAGTAATGTCGTTCCTGCTTTCTATTCCCGCCATATTCACACGAAGGAAATTCCGATATGAATTTAAAATCGCGGAGAACAAAGAAACAGATAGTAATAAAAATCCCTTTTGATTTTACTTAATGCATATTTTATGATACTTTTAATTTAAAAAAAGACATTAGATAGTGTTTATAAAAATGAATATTTGATAAATAATATATTTGTTTATCTTTTGTTTTTTATTATATTAAAAAGATGCTATATATTTCTCCGAAAAAATATGTTGGCAGCCCTAATACGCTCGTCGCCTGCCATTTTTGCCCATCCATACCTAGCACTTTTGACTATCCTGTGGATGCAGTGTATGTGTTGAGTAATTTGTGGTCGGTGTTTGGGGTACTAGGTGTTTGTGGCAAACATCAAGCATGTAGAGGCGGCTTTAGGTATGTACGTTTTATAAGTTTTAAATTGACACTGGCTGAAAATGTTCTATTGATACCTCTCTAAGAAGTTCTATAATAGTACTTATATTCCATACTAACTGGAACAAGCACTTCGAACAGAAACGATAAGTTTTTCGAGAAGTTTTTTTTTGTGTCTCGAGTTGTGAATGAGTTTAAAATAAAGTAGTAGGCCCGCAGTTTCATCTCTTCAATCACATAAGAACCGTGTGAAGCATAGGATGCTTAAACAGCATGTGCTATGAATACAAACAACAAAGGTACATTACATACATAGACTGCTAAAGGCATGCCTAGCTCTTCCTCCGGTAGGTGGTATATTCCCAGTTGCCCCCACATGGATCGCCCCCAGTTTAGTACATGCATGCTACAGCTTCTAATTTTACTAAATCTGATAAAATTTAGTTGATTAATTTACGAAGTAACGGTATTATGCTATCCCATAGAAAGTATGATTTCTGTGCGATTGACTACTGTAATGTTTTTTAGTACAGTTTTAGTAAAAATAAGTAGGTAAGTCAATTTTACCTAATTTCATTATTTTACATTCATCGAGAATTTACGAAGTTGAGTTTATTATGCATGTAGAATCTGGTTGGTGCTCGTGAAAATGAAACGATGGGGGGCTTGAGGCAGCAAAGTCTTCTATATTTTCCGACAAAACTATTTTTCGAAAAAAACTCTCACGTCTTCTATTCACATCTTGCATGTCTCTCTTTCTTCCTTCGTTCATAAACTCTCACACCTTTTTTACATTTAGATTGTCCGTTCATAAACTTTATCAGATTTTTAATCCTACATGTATTCCCATGAAAACAGGTTAACTACCTCCGATAATAAGGCATAAGAAAAAGACAGACTACTCCATGGGTACACAACGTACTATCTTCCTCAGACCACGTTTCTCTCCAAACACGATAGTCTAATGTAAATTTTACGGCATTAAAATTAAAGTTTAGTTTTGTATAATTTACGATGCTATGAGCTTATTCCAGTTAGTATAGAATATGTATACCTTGTACCTTTCAACTTCAAATACATAAGTCAGGTGTAATTTTGTTTTACTCTGTGCATTGAGCCGGAGGTTTACCAACTTAAAGCCCGTCACACACGTAGCTATAATATATATTAATATATTTATAGCTAGACATATTACCTTATGTTTTCTATACAAATTCTCGAGGGACCGCACACGCAGCTATAATATATATTTCTGTGACCAACCTATACCGTACTATATATTATGGTATATTTTTATATTATTGTATAATAATATATATTATGGTATAGCGAGACATATTTTGAATGTACAGCATGTTTCAACATATCCGACGCGCTCCTCGGACGCTTCTCCCCTCTTACCATTCCTGCCGCTTTGCCTGGGGGTCTAGCAAAGATCCCAAATGCTAACGCTATCTCCAAAAATGTATTGAAATGACATTAATCGCTTACTTTTCCACAAAAGTAAGCGATTTCCGAAATGTCATTCCAGTACATTTTGGAGTTAGCCCGAAGCTTTTGGGATCCCGAACGATCCCAAAAGCAAAATTTGGCGATAGCGTTAGCGTTTGGAATCTTAGCTAGACCCCCTGGGCCGCCTCCGCCCGACCAGTGTGGTCAATTTAGGCGATATATCGCCATTTAGTCTACTCGGGACTAGGCATCGGCGATGTAAAAGTCTGATTGGCGACTGGTCACTTTTTATACTACCTCAGGTACAAGTCATTTAAATTAGCCAAATATTAATATATATCATGCTACGTGTGTGACGGGCTTAACCCCTGTCAATATTCCGAACGTGCAAGAGAAAATGTCTGGATATTTCTGTTTACCAACTTAACTCGAATTACTAGCTCTGGGTTAGGTATTCAGTTATAATTTTAAACCGAGAACGTGCAAGAGGGCCTTAATCAGCTACATAAGAAAACCGATCTATTTTTTTTATAGGTACTAAGCTATTTTTTTAAATACAATTTTTAGCTTTTTTATATTAAGATATCAGACGCATTGGCATATCTATAAATATTTTCCAGGGGGGGGCGGGCCCCTGAAAATGCGTGGCGGATGGAGCTTCACCTAACAATCAATAATTATTATAATGTAAATTTAATGTCCATTAGTAGTAGCATTTTGATCTAAATTTCTCTTTGATCTGACAATAAACATCTTACCTATAGCGAAATTAGGAATGAGCGAGCGTAGCGAGCGCGAAATTTCACCAAATTAGCACTATAGGACTATATTAATTATATTTAGAAATAAACGCCACTGCATTACAAGGCACAAAATAATTAAAAAGGGTGAGCAGAGCGAGCGCGAAAATTTTTCTGTCCTACTTCCCGGCAGAGTTGGGCAAAATAATTTTAGGAAGACCCTCAGTAGCTTCTCGGTTGAGCTTAAGTTCCCTGAATTCACCACTGCTCAGAAACGGCATAAGTTTACTTAAAAAGCGCGTGGAAAGCGAGCGCAAAAATTGCTCTATACCCTGAGAGATTTTGGCAAAAATTATTTTAGGAAGAGTTTCAGATGCTTTTCGTCGAACTTTAGCACCTTAGCCGCCGGAATCTACTACTGCTCAGAAATGGCAGAAACCCATTTCAAAAGCGTGAGCGGAGCGAGTGCGAATTTTTTTGCATCATATCGTATTTTGGCTAAATAATTTTAGGAAGAATCATCAGCTTGAGCCCCTTAACCCCTTGAATCTACCACTGCTCAGATATTAGTGTTTGAAAACAATTCAGGAACTTGTTTTCCAGTAATGTTTATCAAAAAATCTGAATCTAAAATTACGTATATATTAACCTTAGAGCCTTTGGGCTTAAATTGTATATCCATTCATGTTTTTTTAACGTAGTATAGAAGTCGTTTCATTTTTAGTTCGTAACAATTATAGGATTTATAGGTAGGTATGAGCAGTATGCGTAACCTACCCAATGAATTTAGGTCCAAAAACATAATATGTACTAGGTCCATTGGAACTATGTAGACAAGGTAGTCCATCAATCTAGACAAGAGTATATTAGAGGCTTGCAATAATAGAATATTGTTCGATATTAAATTATCACACCTAAAGCAAACAACAAACTTTCCGATATTATTTAATAACCTAAATATCTAACAAATAATCCTGGTCCAAATCCTGGTTACTAAACCCATTATTGTAAAAGCCAATAAGTGATCCTGGTCAAGTAAATACCAGTCACGATATTAAAATGATCCTATCACATAATCAAGAAAAGTGTAAGATGCAAAATCCCAATTAAACGACTCCCACGATTGGCCACGTAGTTAAGAAAAAGGTAGTCGCATAAGCCCAATTAATGATCCTGGTCACGACGACGCTAAATTGTAAAAGCCCCCTTTTTGAATTTTATTAATTGATTAGCCTCATTTTTACTTAACCTAAAGTTTAAATTAAATAAACGCTTGATTATTGCTAAATAATCAATACCGATAGAAAGAACTTAAAATTAACCTAAGCTTGATGTATATTTTAGAATTGTTATGGCCAAGTGATCGTCTCCTAAAAGTGGTAGAATCGTACGTTGTGATAATGTAGTAATCCAAATCCTTTTAAAGTAATGAGACAATTCCTAACTAACACCTAATCAACACGCGATTAATTTAGTAGACTGGAATATTCATTATTTTACCAAGCTTTGCAATCTGAATCTATGTTTAGCGCTAATCCTATATCTACTGGAAATATCGAAAATGTAGTTTGCTTCAAAACAACTCACATTAACCTAACCGCTCAGGCGCTTCAACCACATTTGCGGCCGGCATCGCGCAACGTGGACCGCTCCCCACCACAATTGTGGCTTACAGCTGATTGCGCTACTAGGGATGGCAATCAATTTTTAGAGGTGTCACTCGTTATAAATCGACTAGAATTGAAACGAGTTGAACATCACTATCGAATAAAGAAAAGTCTCTATAGTTCAGGAGAAAAAAAAACGCCTCAGTCTAAATTGCATCTCGCGCCGAGCCGGCGCGCGCCGGCGACGTAGTAATTTCCTTTAGGTACGGCGGAGCGTCAATTATTGTGCGTAGTGTTGTTGTGTGTGTTTTTTATACTGCAACACACGTAAAAATGCATTTGTTTAGAAAGCCAAGTAATGCTACTTATCAAAACTAGTTTTGAAATTTTAAAACACTGCTTAGTTTATTCGTATAAACCGTAAATGTGCAAAAACATACCGCGCTATTTGAGGAGCGCTTTGGGACCTACCTACGCCCGCCGCACCGCGCCTGAGTGGCTAATTCAGGAAACCTGAAGTATTTTCTTAAAATAAAATGTGTCACCAAAATAACCGTATATACAAGGTGATCTTGAATTGGTATGTTATCCCGAAATAGGGGCACCGGGGCAATGATACCCTACAAGTTGTGAGAGCCTTACTTGAAACTAGGTGTTTCAAGCCCTCCACGGTGAAAAATAAATCCACTTGCAAAATTGCACGTGCGATCGCTACGACAGGTAACAAGATACTATAAATTCATTTTTAAACACTAAACAAAACAGGTCGTTAAACTCATTTATGTGCACTCGGTCAAGGATGAAAATCAACCACCCAGCTGCGCTAAGGCTATTTTCGGACGTAAACTTTACATGGCATTTCTTAAATGAAAAACTATTAATTTAATAAAGTCGTAGAAGAAACATTGTCTACCTTGGGGTGTAGATTTACCCCCTTTCGGGATAACATACTAATTCAAGCTCACCTTGTATTAATAATACCATAAAACGTAAGAGTAAGTGCAGGTAAAATGTAAGTAGAGCTAAGATTCCACGTAAATGTTGTAATAAATCATACATACTGAAGTTAAATTTGTTTAAATTAGCGAAGTCATGATAAACTCTATCGGCTTATCATCGGCTCTGCTACGAAGCCTCTCCCCGCTCTGTAACTGTGGGCTTCGACACCTGACGGGACAGACCTCCACTATGTTGTGTTTGAAATTGCCCCCACTTGGGGTTTTCAAGACATTGCTGGGGAACTTGATTTTACTATTTGTTACTATTCATTCCATGTCAGTATGTCTAGTTTTGTCTTCAAAACACTAGGGACAGGAGGACATTATCTTTTAGCAAGCCCTAACAGCATACGTTATCAATACATTCAAGGGATCTCTACGTTAATTTGTTAGCAAAGCAAAACCTCATACTTATCCATCATCACCTAATGTGAGACTATTGTGAGTCTATCAAATACGTACTAAATTCAGTATACGACAGACCCTAAAGTTAGCTTCCCAGCTGAACTTCCCCCCCTGCCTCATCTCATACAGCCCAAAATTTAAAACCTTCATAAATTTTCGCCATAAAAATTGCCTATATTACTTTAGCTTCAATTATCACGCTTTAGTCAATGTACCAGTTTTAACTATCAAACGATTTTCCTAAAGCATTATACGTACTAACGTTACCCATCGTTTACTTTGATAACATCTATATTATTTGCTTTAATTACTATTTTTCTAAATTATTTATTTCAAAACATAAACATTGGTTCATTTATAGATCCTCAGACTGACTCTGCTTTTCTTGAACTCACATAGACACCTACATATCCAAAATCCATTTCACCATCACATTATCACACTAATATTATAAAGGCGAAAGTTTGTGTGTGTGTGTGTGTGTGTCCCTTCCTGTAGGAAAGCTTAATAAACTCATTTTCTTCAATGAATTTAAATTAAATTATAACATCAAGTTAAAACGTTAAATAAGAGGCTTGTAGTATGTACTAATGGACAAAAATTATCATTCTGGACACAGGATGGGATCCTGTGGGATAGCATTATTACTTAGCTTCGACATAACAACTAAAATGGACGATATTCAGTAAAATTAGAGACAGCACCATGTACTAAAAGTGAATTACTTTCCATCCAGAATAAATGTATGGTTCCTGTAAGATAGTACTATCACTCAACTTACTATTATTAAACTAATTTGGATAATATTAAGTAACACTGTAAGCTCCAGCCCATACCAAATAAACAAAAAATATTTTGAATGACATTTCGGAAATCATTAACTTTTCCACAGCGAATGTCATTTCAATACATTTTTGGAGTTAGCGTGAGACGATAGCGTTAGCGTTAGAGATTTTGCTAGACCCCATGGACTATTTGACCGTATAGTGTAAGTGGTACAGATTAAACACTGAAGACCGTGGAGGGAGCCATGGATCTGGTTTCAGTAGTATATAGGTACAACATGAACCAGAATCGTTTTTTGTTGTTCTTGATTATGACAATATCATTTTTTGTTGTTTTTACTCAAAACCATCAAAAACTTAAGGTTATCTATTTTCAAACGGTTAGCTATCATTAAGGAGATAAGGAGAATTTGTCTGGCCAAGTTTTAAAATTTGAGCTGGCAACACTGTATTGGAACTTCCTTGTTTCGTTTTATCGACAAAAATAAAATTTGATATTAATATCTTTGAGTTAGCAGATTTTGATGTGTTTATAGTGAATTTATAGTAAACTAAGGTATGAATTAAACTTTCACAATTTTGTTATGTTAATTGTTAAGGTAGACCGAATTACTATAAGTGAAAACGTGTCATCAAGTGAAGGTACAAGTCTCTCTTCGCATAATTAGTTTAACTAGGGCGAATTCTGTGGTTTGACTAAATTATTCCGAAAATTGGTACATAAAAACCTTAATCGGGTCCCACAGGCTATAGCGTTTTAAATTTTTACAGTTTCACATTTCATAATAATATGCTATTTTTCTATTTCAGACCCCTAGTTTTAAGAAAATAACTACAAAATGGTGAAAGTATATGCTGTAGTAGTTCTTTACAAGGGAGTAAATAGTGCAACTATACTTAAAGCAGCATATGACTTACAAAGCTTCAGTTTTTTCCAAAGGTCGTCTGTGCAGGAGTTCATGACATTTGTAAGTAAAACTATGGTAGAAAGAACACAGCCTGCCTCAAGACAATCTGTCAAAGAAGGAGAATATATGCTGCAAGTTTATGTTAGATCTGACAACCTTGCAGGGGTACTGATAACTGATCATGAGTACCCTAACAGAGTAGCTCACACACTCATCACAAAAACTATGGATGAGTTTACAGGGGCAGTGCCGGCTAGCTCCTGGGCAACAGCAAAAGAAGATACAATTGACTTTCCAGCTTTGCATCAACATTTAGCTAAATATCAGAATCCCAAAGAAGCCGATGCAATGACGAAAATACAAAATGATCTTGATGAAACAAAGATCATTCTACATGATACTATAAAGGCTGTGCTAGAAAGAGGAGAGAAATTAGATGATTTAGTTGCCAAATCAGACAGCCTGTCTATGCATAGTAAAGCATTTTACAAGACTGCACGCAAGACAAACAGCTGCTGCAATTTCTGAAGATTTTATTTAAAGAGACTTTAGTTGGGTTTGTAGTAAGTGTGTCAAATATACCACTTTTTGTTAATAGAAAAATAATAAGCGTAAGTAAGCCTTAAATAGAAAATTTTTAGTTTAATACTATATTTATATTTTGTTAATATTGCATTACGTAAATACTTGTATCTTACTGACTTTCTCTGAAATATTGGGATCCTAAACCTGCCTGTGTGTGTGCCTGTATGATGTTTGAATGAATCGAATCCCAAATGTTGCATAATATGCCTCAATTTATAAACAGCTTTGGTATGCTTCATTCTAAATTATTACAGGTCTACAACATAGCAAAACTTGATTTTTCAGTTCTTTAGATTTAATTTATTTTGATCACTAACTCAAGTCTTAGCAAGTCTGTTAACCTTGACTCAAAGTTCAACTTGTCTGTATCTGACTGCTTTACAAAGCAGTCTCTATGAATGAATGTTATGGTTAATAACATTAACAAATTCAGGACCCACCTACGCCTAGGGCATCATCATCATCATCATCATCATCATCATCATCATCATCATCAACAACCCGAAGACGTCCACTGCTGAACATAGGCCTCCAGAGAGCGCCACTTTGAGTGGCTGCTCGCCCCCTGCACCCATCAGCTCCCTGCGGTTTTCACCAGGTTGTTGGTCCACCTAGTGGGGGGTCTGCCTATGCTGCGCCTTCCGGTTCGTGATCGCCACTCGAGAACCTTTCTTCCCCATCGGTTGTCAGTTCTGCGAGCAATGTGGCCTGCCCATTGCCATTCCAACTTGCTAATTTTAGGGGCTATATCGGTCAAGTTAGTCCTTCTTCAGATTTCCTCGTTCCGGATCTTATCTCGCAGGGATACACTGAGCTCTCAAGTCACCTTATTTGTTTAAAAATAATGTCTTCAACAAAATAAAATAATTTTTAAAATGTGGCCTAATTGACTGTTTGCTAGATCAATTTTAAATTTTAAGTTATTATTGACTGTCAACATTGTTTGTCTTTTAGATTTTGATATTAAGTAATATACAGAATTAGGTTGAGTTGCACCAGCTTACTTTAACGCGAGCTTTAACCGCTAACTTTCACCATTCACGCTTCGCAGGGTGGACTAATGTCAAAATCTGACAGAGAACTTTAACTGTAATTATGGTACAACTCATCACCCAGTATAATGTATAATAACCCAGATTTTAACATTAGCCTGCCCGGCGAAGCGTGAACGGTGACAGTTAGCAGTTAAAGTATGCTGGTGCTACTCAGCCTTAAAGTATCAAATTAATTCTAGTGTGAAGTGAAACATCACAATGTTGCTATTCATATTTATGTTATTAATATTTTATATCTCATATAGATGTTTTTTAAGTCACTGAATAAGTGCAGGTTATTATAATTGATTACCATTGCACATAGTGATGAAATATAACACTAATTATTTGGTACAAATTGTAATATGTTTTAAAATTTTCTTTTCCTAGGAACCAGGACTACCAATCAAGCCAATGTCTGAATGTATTCTAAAACTTCTATTACTAGCTATGGCTATCTTGTAATTTCTATTCTATACATATTCTATACCTTAAATTGACGGATGGCACTAGATATCACCTCTCCCACCTCTCCGTGATATCGCGCCTCATTAACTTCTTAGTATTCCATACATTAATTAAAATTACTATGCTGGAAGAATATTATAAAAATTTGCTAGTTAGATAGGCAATAAATTATTACTAATACATACCTTGAGTTTTACGCATCAATATGGAAATTATGTTATTCACTCATCTCATTATACACATAGTTACAATTACATGGTAAAATTAATAAATTGTCTTGCAATAATACTGATTGAATACCCACATTTTGAATAGCTGAAACTTGTAATACATTCCTCGAAATAATCTTAAATTGTTATGTTAATCTATATGACTGGGTAGTGTTGCCCAAAAATATAAAAAGCTAAAATGTAGTGTGTCGTGATCGCTTTTCATAGGTAGACTTCAATGCAGTTTGCATGCAAGATGATTCATTACTCATCAACTAGAAGTTCAAAATTTATATAGTAGGTAGGTAATTGTTAATGTATGCTATGGGTTCAACCTTGCTCTAACTCACCTCACCCTGCTTGTCTAATCCATTACATATTGGAGGGTGAGATGATTAATGACAATTGCATTATGAAATGAAGTTGAGCTAGCGGATCACCACACATATATGCATGATGTGCAGGTGATGTGGTTAAACAACCTGTGCTATGGACAGCATACTATGATGTAGTGTAATATGTGACTGTTATAATATAAAGATTTTATATATGCATAGCTGTAGATATACGCTAGAGATGTTTCGATGGATTTGTAATCATATAACTTCGAATTGAAGTCTACCTTTATTAGCTAAGCTTATTGTGCTTTTAAATTATAATTACCTACATACTGAATGTTTAGATGTTACAGTATTAAAACACAAGCAATATTTAATTGAAAATGTTTGATAATAGGATAAGAAATGCTGAAATAAGTATATGAGTAATGTAAATATGGCAGTTAACAAGTAGATGATTTTTTATAAAAATACAGTTCTGACTATTTTGATGACTCTGATATGACTCTGACTATGAGTCTGATATATTTTGTGATGAGATTAACAAGACCTGGAAGAATATTGTTAATGCTTTTTATAATTATTTCCAGGGGGTCACCTTGTCGATCTATTATGTCTATAGAAGCATTCATCAAGTCAGTTATCATCCCTATAAGTACATAGCCATTGGTACATACATTTTATTTAGTACTGTGAGTACATAAACCTCTTTGCTATGAACAACGCGTCACAGCGCAGTTGGTAGTAGCTCGGATTATCTGAACGGTAGGTAGTGGTATCGATTCCCAGCTAGGTAGGACAAACATTTTGTGAATAAACATCGATGTTTATTAGGTCTGAGTATTATAATATTGAAGTATAAAAAACCATAGAAGTATCTCTCTTCTATTAAATCTGGTTTCCATAGTATACTCTCTTTACTAATTTGGAGTATGATCATAAGATAGCGCTGTGTGAAATGCCCACAAATATTTGTTTATTTTGAGAGGGATAATGAAGATCAATGAGCACTATTCATAATAAGACCTTGGTTAGGTAAGTAAATAAGTAATAGGTAGGTACTTACATATTTTTACAAAACGAAGATGGCGCTATAATATATTTTATGGTGTACCCGCAATAAAAATAACAAGTGTATAACCCGTGCGCAATGATGCTGTAGGTAGACCTATGTTATGAAATGGGTGTTAACTGACATTGGAATTAAATGTGTAATGTGATGTGTATATAATTTGTATACTATACTTTATAATAGTATTAAATATATATGTAAAAATTATAACACAGGAGTTTGATCTGTGTTGTATGCGAGTGTGTGGATTATATTATTGTAAAGTTGTTGCGGGTCGAATATATTGGACTTATGTAATGTGTCGGTTTATAAAATATATAATCGATATTAACTGTTTACTTTTCTGTTTTATTACATAGTACCTTCATTTATCATCATCATTACCATCGTCAGCAGGTCGTATCGGCTATCTGGGTGTGCATAGACGTCTACCTTATCATCATTATCGTCCTGAAGACGTCCACTGCTGAACATCAAAGAGCGCCACTTTGAGCGGCTGTTTGCCTCTTGCATCTATCGGCTCCCAACGTGGTCGTGGTCGTGGTCGCCACTCGAGAACCTTTCTTCCCCATCGGTTGTCAACTTGTCAGTTCTACGAGCTATGTGGCCTGCCCATTGCCATTTCAACTTGCTAATCCTAAGAGCTACATCGGTCACTTTAGTTCTGCGGATCTCCTCATTTCGGATCTTATCTCGCAGGGAAACTCCGAGCATTGCTCTCTCCATAGCTAGTTGTGCGACTCTGAGCTTAGTTATCAGGCCAACAGTTAGAGACCATGTCTCGGTTCCATAAGTCATCACTGGCAACACACATTGATTGAAAACTTTTGTTTTCAGGCATTAAAAGGTTGTTTTTTTATTTATTTATGCGCTTAATTATGATTAGGTAGGTATTTAATCTGTATTTGGGGTGTGTGTAAATAATCTTTATTTTGCGAGCTTTTCCCAAATAACGTTTAGTAGTTATACCTACCCAGCCAAAGTATTGAACACCTATGAATAATGAATACGGGAGGCTTATCGCATTCGGCGATCTCTTCCAGTTAGGCAAAAGATTATCTTGTAATGATTCCGCCTCTGAATAATTTAGTTTTTGGATTGTTTTCAATGGTTCATTTGGTTGTGCTATTAAACCCCTATTAATTTACCTACCTAGACTACCTACGCCCAACTAGCTATAGGTCATCCCTAAATTTTGTCCCTAGTCTATTTAAACAAGCTTTTAATAGTAAAATTTTTTTTTTTATGTGAATGAATGATGTGACGAGCAAGTCGTTCACCTGATGTTAAGCAATACGGCCGCCCATAACAGTTGCAGTATCACTCGGAACTTTAATACTTAGAGATACCTGCGTAGTAGCCTTCTATCCTATGTAACGCAAAACTCAACTCAATATACTTATAGCCACAATAAAATAGTAGGTAGTTTAAAATTTTCTAACTTCTCTAAATTGATCGACGAGTTGACGAAAAAACAGTATTTTAAGTGATCAAACTACTTACCTGACGTTCGATCATTATTGTACGAAGTGCTTCGTTCGAAGACATAGAACTTTTAACATGCAGCAGTCCCATTTGCTGGCAACATAAACGCAACTTTAGAGCCTCCATAGAGCCCTAAAACAAAAAACTAAACACACCCTAGTCTATGTCACGCGTCCTGTCAAAGTCACTTTCTTCAGAGCTTGTACTCAACTTTACCCATGGGTAGGGTGGGAAGGGTGTGTATGTCTTCGAACGAAGCACTTCGTACAATAATGATCGAACGTCAGGTAAGTAGTTTGATCACTTATTGTACATCGTGCATTCGTTCGAAGACATAGAACTTTTAACATGCAGATGTTCAGAGACAATTAATGGTAAAGTTGAGATAAGAATTAAGTATTAAAATGTTTGTTGTAATAAAAACAGATGTTTCATTTTAATCGCCTTAATAAATGTAATTATTGTAATCCAGTAGTGATAGGTTGGTACCTTCGTAATTAGTTACCATTAAATAATTATTTCTTAATTCTGTAGGTAGTGATTTCCATAAAATCCATTCACTCCAGTATATATTGGCTGCGTGGCCAGTCACACTCAAGTTATCAAGGATTTCTAAACTGGTATTTTTACTTTAAACAATAAAATCAGTCTAATCAATTATTGATAATGAATGAATCGCCTAAGTAAAAATTATTAATAATCAGTGGAGTGTAGTTTGGCACACACATAAAATTGGCAACAACGTAATATAAATTACACTACTTATTATAATTATGTAGTGTAATTCTTGTACCTAGGGCTACAAGCTTAAAATTTTGTAGTATTATAATTATGTTTTGTCATTGATCATAGCATTGGAAAATTGTCCCGGAGCATTAGCTATGGGTCTGCTATAAAATTTTGTAAATGTTGACGAGCTATTAGTCCAACCCGCCGTTCGTCTTATTATCTCCAAGAAACACATCTTTTAATTTAAAGTTGACAAAAGTAATATTTTTTTTTTTTTTTTTTTTACGTGTTTTTGAGTACGACCGGTAGTATCCCCTACCTAGTCTGTGACAAGATGTCAGTTTCTTTAACGCATCTATTAATTGTTGTTCAATGACAATATCAAATGATTTATTTATATTGTTTGAAATATTTTATGAGGCATAATATTCAAGGTACTTTTTTGCTGGGCAGATTTTATTATTCAGATAATTGCAAGTATAAGATAGGCTTGGCTTACCCTGGAGCAGACTCAGATTTATGACATGAACCCCTTCATTATGAAATGAAGTGTTAGAGTTTTATTAATGACAAGGTTTGTGCTCCCTATGCTGTACCTACTCAATGCTAGTAGTATTACAGGTTAAACTTGGTGACTGATTGTGTGTCCAGGTCTGTAAGACACAGAACTATTATAGAACCCCGTGGTTTGGTATTTTGCCAAAAGTGGATTTTTAGATTTATAGGATCCTTCATAATCTCTTTTAAATGGTCATCATCCCCAATTTTAGAGTTGTTAATTTGTGATATTGCTGATTTACAGAGCCATAAGCCTCTCCGGATTTAAATAATTTTGTTAGAAATTAAATAACATTCGGTACTGAAGGTATAAATGGATCTATATTTCTCTCTTGGCTAAATATCTGCCCCAGATCCTACATCATATTGTTTTAACATGTTCCATGTAAGAAAGCATAGCATAACATCCATGGATGTTGGTGGAATGGTCTGTCTCAATCTCAACCATGCTTGCTTGATAGAACTCCTGCAATCCGTGTAAGCTATTTGTGCAGGGGAGGGATATCTCTGAGAGAAGAGTGCAATCAATCTTTTTCAGTTTGAAAACATCATTAAGTCTGAATATGGCATGGTTTGTATAACTAGCCAACCTGGCTGAGACGGCCAATATGGAACTATAATTATTTTTGTAGTTGTAAAGTTTCTAATTTTTGCATATATTTTAATATTAAACTTAAGTGGGGTAAAAGCATAAAAGAAATATTGGAACTGGTTTACAGTAAAGGCATCACATTTACTTGGCATCTGGATCTGGGTCGCCAAGGTATATAAGTGACATTTAGCTTCAACCCTAGATGCAAACAAATTTGTGTTGGGTTAATAGTTTTCTGTGACTATTTATCGGCATCTGTTATCTGATGATTTCGACGGGCCTGATAGCTCAGTTGGTAGTATCCCTGCTTTCTGAACTGAGGGCTGTGGGTTCGATTCCTACCCAGGACAAACATTTGTGTGATGAACATAGATGTTTGTTCTGTATCTGGGTGTTATATTGTATTCTATGTATGTATTTACAAACAAAAAAGTATATAAATATTGTATCAGTTATCTGATTCCCATAGTACAAGCTATGCTTAATATGGGGCTAGATGGCACTGTGTGAAATATCCACACATATTTATTTATTTATTATTTACTCATACTAAACTGTGGATATATTTAATGTTTCATAAAGAATTTTAAACTGAGAAATATTGTTAATAATTCCAAAAATTAAAATTATGTGATAAGCTTCGCAAAATGTGTGTTTTGTGTGTGCTTCTTGTTTCCACATTCCATTTATTTTTCGACTATAGTCACGTGTACATCCTGTTCTATTTGCATCAATAATGATTTCATCATCATATATTATTTATCGATTTATTTATTATATTTTTAATACTGTTGGCCCACCAAGATAGATCAAGTTTACCCCTTAGTGAATATCATAGCATAGGTCCCTCCCTTGACTTAGCTTTGTGGTGCTCTAGGAGTGCAGAGCACACTGTAATCAAAGTACCTATAATCTTGGCAAGATCTCATGTGCAACATTCATTTAGTGAAGGTGTCTTTGTATTGAGTTATTTTTGATATTCTTTTGTGCCTAGGTAACTGTACTGGCATAGTTCTCTGGTGTCAAATATAAAACCCCAAAATTGACAACTTTCTATGGGTTACATAATGTTTTCATAAAAGTTTTATAACTAACCCAAGGCAAGTATAACAACCATTACTTGTTTCATAATTTGGACTGATTTGTATACTAGTCTATAACTTATATGTACTAGTCCACACCATTATCATTACTTTTGTAATTATACATTCGGTAATGGGTGCTAAGCAAAAACTATAAATTATAGCAGAGCATTAAATGAATAAATCCATTTTAATATGAGCTGTGGTCGGATATTTTGATTTGTTAATCTGATTAATTTGAATGATAGATAGGTTGCATCCTAAGATTGCACCCATATTTTAGCGTATTATACAAAATATACTAATATGTTAGACATATTAGTATACATTGAGGTCAAGCCCCGTTTGTGATTCAACTTTTTCTTATACTAATTAATCTGTGGATTATGGTGAGTAGGCAATACTGCCATAAAAATCATAAGTATTTTATTGGCATTGCATAACTTTTGAAGTTGAATTAAGAAAGAAATTATCTAAAATCACATACCCATACCATACGGGTTAAAATAAAATGTACAGTCTTTGCACTATTCTCCAACAGTTTAGATATTGGGACAATCTTTGGTATGACTCACCTCTATGGACAAGCAGTTGTCTTGGCCTGAGTTGGTTTCAGTCGCTTTCACTCCACTGGTAGGGTGGCTTGTAATAGCTGTTAATAGCACTTTTTGGCTGGAGTTGTAATGTTTTTCAAGAAATTGAAGGCTAGGTTTTCTTATGTCTATACCTGCGTCAACCTTTGGTGGTAGCCAGGCACACCATTTGTGTTTTCTTTATGGCCTTTTTTATAATATTAAGTAGTGTGCCTTTGAGGTTTTAATTTTTCCAATTAGATTATTTATCCTCTTTTTTAATTAAGAGTAATGTGGTATTTTCTAATATAGATAGGCCAATAGCCGGCTGTGTTGATTCCGATTCGAATTTGTCGTCTCAATTAGTTACAGAATCAGTTAGAGAACTGTTTATTTCAAGATTCACCTTTATTGCCTGCATTAGGGTACAGTTTTGTGGTATCAGTTGATTCATTAATTTTTGTTTATTTTTCTTTTGTAATAAAGACTTAAGAACTGCGGTCAGTCCAGATGTGGTCTTTCTTTCATTTATTGGTGGTCCATATTTAGGCTGCTTTAGGCGTTAGGTCTCCTAATGCCAATAGTATGTCTTGACTGGTAGATGGTAAACTTCCACCTCAATTTCAATGCTCAAGGCTGTCGGTTGTCGCTGCGGTGATTTGTTGTTTTATTTCTCTTTTCATTCTTTATATATTAATTCAGGGGAATTATTAATTTTACATTATTCCTTCTGCGCTACTGCCTGAAACTCTGGAACTCTAGATCATTTACAATACAGTACCCTGTGGGGCCATAAGATCATGATGGTAATAATGAGCTATTAATACTAGGCCCAAAGTGAAAGACTCATTGCCACATTGTGTGACTGCAGCCAATTAGGTAACATGAGCCATTGAAACTTAGACCAGGTACAAGCCGACAGTGGTAAAGCTTTGAAAGCTACTTTTACATAATAGATCTCTTGTCTTCATGTCGCATATGAAATCCAACAGTCATACCTACGTTGACACATCTGGCGTGCCACCCGTGTCTTCGGTTTTTAAACTAGATATAGGCAGATAGTAGTAGAGCTTTGAAAGCTACCTTTACATCATAGATTTCTTGTCTTCATGTCGCGTATGAAACGTCTCAACCAAGTCGACACATCTCGTGTGCCGCCCGTGTCTTCAGTTTTTTCACCAGGTATGAGCAGACAGTGGTAGGTAAAGCTTTGAATAACTACCTTTACGTCATAGATCTCTTGTCCTCATATCGCGTATGAAACCCAAGAGTCACAACCACGTCGACACATCTCGTGTGCCACTCGTGTCTTCGGTTTTTTCACCAGGTATGAGCAGACAGTGGTAGGTAAAGCTTTGAAAAACTACCTTTACGTCATAGATCTCTTGTCTTCATATCGCGTATGAAACCCAAGAGTCACAACCACGTCGACACATCTCGTGTGCCACCCGTGTCTTCGGTTTTTACACCAAGCATAACCTCGACGTGTGCCACCCATTTTGAGGTTATGAAGAAACCGGCTGTCTTCCTCTTTTTATTTGCATCTCCGAATCTGATTTCAGTTCCTGATCATTCTTTACCTGGGATACTGGCTTCCTACGGATATAAAATATCGTAGTCTTACCATTGTAGTATGGTTTGGTGTTAAGTCTTTGGTGTTATTATTTTCCTTAGGTAATATTTCACATATTCCGTCCCTTAGGACGCTTTGGCTGAAAAATAATATCCCTGAACTCGTTTTCTTAATAATTTTAGTAGAAAAATACAAAGTTAAAGAAAATTAAAGTTAAAAACGTTGCGTGTTTTGCACCGCAAAAAAGGACAAGTGACTTTGACAGGACGCGTGACATAGACTAGGGTGTGTTTAGTTTTTTGTTTTAGGGCTCTATGGAGGCTCTAAAGTTGCGTTTATGTTGCCAGCAAATGGGACTGCTGCATGTTAAAAGTTCTATGTCTTCGAACGAATGCACGATGTACAATTATTAGTACCACAGATATTAAAATAGTATTACGTACCTACCTCATCATGATCATTCTACTCTCGTCCACTGCTGCACATAGGCCTCTCCAATATCACGCCACTTGGATCGGCCTCTGCATGCAGTCCCTACCAACCGCTTTCCGCAAGTCGTCACCACTCCACTTGGCCGCAGGGCGCGCTACACTACATATATAGGTATAATGTTACGTTTTATTAGTACTATTAGTCTACTCCTACATCATTCAATAACTATTTTTAGGTTACTATTTTATTTTCCTTTTCTCCCCATCAGCTCTGTCCCACCAGTGGAACAACCCTAACTAAGCTGGTATGATAACCTTACCTTACCTACTTACCAACTTTAAAAATGAAATTTTTATTTTATTTATGAGGATGAATGACGTGACGAGCTAGTCGTTCGCCTGGTGTTAAGCGACATCTCGCCTATAACAGTTCAGTTGAAGTGTCACTCAGAAATTTAAAATAAAAGTTTCGCATGACACTGCATTGCGCACGTCATTCTGAGACATCACAGTCTAGTACCTACCTACTAATAAGTATTAAAAATCCGCTCAATCGGGAACGTAGCCACAATCCTTTCCTACTAATTCATGAAAGTTTATAGGTAGGTATAGGGTAATGGGATCTCTACAAATAATAAAACACCACATGGAAATAAAAATACATATATTAATTACATCAATATTAAATTACAGCCAACATAATGTAGGTTACATTAATAAAAAATATACCTATATAATTTCAATTGAAACAAAATAAATAATAAAAACAAGGTATTCTTTCCTTATTAGTAAAACCTACTTCTAAAAATCATTGACTATAAGAGGGTTGCGAATGTGAAACGAAAGGTAACATAATATTTCAAATAATCTACACAAGCAAGGGAGAGCTCACTTATAGTAAATACATAATTATTTTTATTGGAATTTACTCATAATTCTATATCCATTCATTAATGAGTAATAATGGTCGTGGAATCAGTATGTGAAAATTTGCATAAGAGAGGCTGAGAGCTGCAGGTAGAAGTAGAAATAGTGTGCTACAAGGGCGTGGGCGCACACTTGGGCGGGTACGGTGTACGTGTAGTGTACGTACCTACGACACCATATTGTATCATTGGTGCTTCGATCAGGTAGGGTATACATCGAACTCATCGAAACACTGGTGTGACCGTTATTCTGCAGTGGCCCCCTTATATTAACCGAATGTTTAGTGACGGTTTATATGGCCATAAGTGACGCTACTACTACTACTACTTGAAGTAGATATAGATAATAGGTACCAAACCTAAATTGACCAATAGTCTCTAGCAAATCTTTTCCATAAAACTCAGCATAAGAGTTTTCTTGGTAAGTCAGCCTTCTAAATCGGCTATCTGCTTCACTCTACCCTCACTTATTATAAGAAACTTGACATAACAAAATCGTGCCAAGATTGAATTAGCTGTTTTGTAAATACAGTTCACAGTGTTCACACACTGATTCCACCAACAACCGTAACCTAATACAAAGAAGAGAATGTATTACACCCATTTCAGAATAATAGAATTCCTGCAGCTAATTTTTTGGCATCAAGCAATGTAATAGAAATGAAGGAAACATAGCTTTGGAATAGACATCCAGTGATGATTCGATGATAGGTACGGAGAAATGTCTTTTTGTTTTTATAATGGTTGCGTCTGAAATAGTAGCTATAGCCGGCTTTAGACACTTAGTGTAGACTAGGCACCATCTACAGTGTATATTTTATACTACCTAAGTGAATTTATGAATGTTAGATGTCTCAATCGTCATGTTAATAACTTAATCTGTCTCTACTCTACACGCTGGCACTCGCCTTCGCTTGCACAGCTTTGGGTCGCGTGTACTATTGCCGGCTTAAGAATTGTAGTATGGCTCACCGTGGCCTACCGCAATCGGGATTGGATATAGTCATAATTATCAACCCGTTGCATTACAAGATAATATACTTATCCAATGTAAAAAAGTTTGCCATACCATTTGTGTGCTTAGATAACAAAGTATGCACCATACAAACACATCACGGCAGGGCATGAAGTCTGCTATTGCAATTGTGTCATAATGGTCGATGATTCGTGCCATAATGACAGATTTTGACATTAATGGTAGTCTACAAACCATAAGTAAACTGCCATTAGAGTCAAAATCTGTCATTATATGGGACCATACATGAACCATTATAATAATAAAATTGAAATAGCAGACTTCGGGCCCAGTACCTAAGCAGTACATTGTTTTGTCATGGTATGATGTATACAAGTTGTCAATCTATTAAATATAGGTAAGTACACCTTTTCCTAAGATGTACACTTTGTTGTTGGACACTTTATACCTACCATCTTTGTTCAACACTGAAAGAATAACAATAGTAATACCTAAAACAAAATAAAGAGTATGTACAACACAAGAATAATATGAAACCGAATGATAGCCAACGTATTAGAGATATATTGTAGGAAATAGAGAAGAAAGACAGAACGTACACAAATTACAAATGTATAAATGCCCTTTTTAACGTTAAATATTAATGTTTCATATTTTCACACTACTTAGGTAGGTCTCTAATGATAATAAGAGTTTTATTACCTACAATATATCTATTTTATGTTTTAACATTTATTTTTATTTCTATGTTCTAATGTTATTTTTAAAATATGTTACAATGTTCCCACATGTTTTTATGATTTCCATTTTTGATGGCATGCACTATTGTAACAATGAATGGCAATCAATTTTGAATTTTTAATGAAAGTTTGCATAAGTACAGAAACAAATATTTGCTTCTACAAAATCAGTCTTGCTGAAAATTAAATCTCTTGAAAATGCCAAAATGTAACAATCAATTCCTTTATAATATTATATCGGATAACAATAGAGAGATCGATAATTGTGTTCAATGTCTACCTGTGTTTCCACGGGTTAGTTTTGACAATTGCATTTTAGGGCATGGAATTAATATTTAAAAACCTATAGACAGGTTGTCGCCTGGTGCTAATACAGTAGTACAACATCTTGAGGCATCTTACCTCCACGATTATAGCTAAACAAGTTGGTACAGTCGCCTGCACCAATAAGTATATACTTACATTTCGTTATTTTCAAAATATTGTCACTCCTATTTTTCTGACTATACAATAAGTCTCATTTACATTTATTAGTGAATACGGGTATACATGTTACCCCACAAATTGATGGATACATAATTTTTGAGTTATTCAATACTGTGATAATATTTTGTTTATAATTATGAATCGTATTACCTACTAATTAGTGCAGGCGACTGTACCTAATAAAGTACCTAAATAAGATGTGATGTTAATGACCTTAATTAAAACATCTAAGATTCTAAGAATCACTGCAGCGAAAACTTAAAATAATGGTTTTTTGATAAAATGTAATACAATACTAAACACTTTGTGCATAATGCGTCAATACATAATTGTGATGATTACTTTCGCTACGACACAGAGAGATCTATATAAACCAGTTAACGCATCACTGAGAGCTCTTAAACAAATAGAAGAATAATTTAATAGACTCTACTTGACAACAATGTAACAATTAAACATAATTGTAGTTACGATTATAAATGCCTTTTCATACCCACGTAGCCAAATAGAAACTTAATTTTATAAACACACAGAAATATCCAGAAAAATATCGTGCATACAAATAGCGTCTACTGAGGGTATAGTACATCGGACTGTCCTTATCCTATTCTAAAGCGGAACAGGGAAATAAATCTATTGTAATTACGCATCCATCGTTGACCTTTCTTATTCTACTTACACAATAAAAGGCATCCTTTCATAAAATATTCGTCCAAAACGAATATCAACTTGCAAATCACTGTAAACTCTCCATGGAGAAACAAAACACTACTACACACTTCACAAGCAAATTAACATTATGCGGCGTCTACATTATTATATTTCTTCACATAAAATGGCCACTGTCACACAACTACTCGCACCATGGGAACCTTTGTACTAATCTGGATAGGGGTGACACTACTAATGTTCAAATTCAAATAGCATTCCATACGGAGTATGCTTCTGTATGGAGTTACACCGACCATGAAGTAACTTGAAGAAGTTGAACTTTGGTTTACTTACACTAGTTGACTTCATGACTTGGACTCAGTTCGTTTCCAGTAAAGCGTACCATCGCGTTCACTTGTGCACGTGTAATTTCTTGGACCGGAAGTCGTAAACCTTGCGACAGAACATGACCAGTTCTGGTGACACGGATGGCGGTAACTTGGTGTCGTTTGGCGTGAACAGGGGGTTTACCTCGCGCGCTGGCAGCGGCGGGACTATCGTAGGTGCGATCCTGATGCCCTCTTCAGCTGCTTTTAGCCGTTTTCTATACCTGTAAGCGATAATGAAACATTTGAAGATCTTATCATTGTTCCTAAATAGACTAGTTTTGGGTGTATATATGCAAGGTATATGAAATTAAGAAAGGAGTTTCCAACAGAATATATTATGTAATTGTATTATGGCAATATGTGGCATATCAGTATCGAGGCAAATTTTGATTAGTCGTAACCTGGCAGAATGTGACATGTGTCGTATCATGGGTGTATCGTGGCTAGTTATGGCATGTTGTATCATGGCAAAATATGGCAAGTTGTAAAAATGTTGGATTATGGCAAAATATGGTAAGTTGTGGCATGTTGCATCATGGCAAGTTGTAACCACAGAATTCTCCCTATTACATAGGTCCAGAACCGAAGTCTCCATACTTAACCTTGTTTGAACATGAATCAAACCATAGAGCACATTTTTTCTTCTTCTAATGTCAGTTCCTCTTTCAACATACCATATAAATAGTATTACCCGATTTAGTCGGGTACCTAAATAAAAATCTAGCTAGATGTAAAATGTAAATAATAAAAATTATATAACGCCTACATTAGAAAAATATAAAATAATAAAATTAATTACCATCATACTACCTACTATCTATAGACAAGAAAAAGTTCTATAGATAGCTCATGCAATCTTTTAATAAAAAGGATTCAAATTAAGTATAACCAGCAGTTTATTCAACATTTCTTTTAATAACTCACGAGTTTTTCAATATTACCAAGTTGAAGGGATTAAAGAACAACAGTTATGTAGGTACAGGGGGTCTAGCAAAGATACCAACCACTAACGCTAACGCCAAACGCTAACTCGAAAATGTACTGAAATTACATTTCGGAAATCGCTAACTTTTCCGTAGTAAATGTCATTTCGATACATTTTTGGAGTTAGCGTGAGGCGTTAGCGTTAGCGATGGTGATCTTTGCTAGACCCCCTGGGCCTCAACCAAAATAATGTTTCATATTTTAGATAAAAAAAATAACCTTAAAAATGGGAAAACAGTGGGCGCGTGGAACGTTTATAGTTCACAATAAAACTATTATCAGTAATTGCTGTTCTGTGTGTTCTTTACTATAAAAATGCGCTGAACATATTGTTGAGCGAGTATTAGGTTTCCACCAATCTTCATTTCAACTTTTTCGAACTACTTTTATCCAACGGTCAGCTAGACATGGATCTGTTGGAAATCTATACAAAAGAAATCGGGTAATTATTCAGATGTCGTGTGGCAATACTGATTTTGACATGTAACTTTTTATTGTGAAATGGTTCTAACTCTTCGTCAAATAGAAATAATTAAAATAATCTTATAAAAATACATGATTAAGGCCACTTACAAGTGAAATGTGATCGTGTGCTTCTGTGATTCGTGCCTCGAGTGATTTCGGCACAGTTTTATCATGCAAGACGGCGTTTTTTTGGTATGTATTCAAAAGCACACCCAAGTAACGACTGATTTTGATTTTGACAGCTGAGAATCAATCACACCCAAAGTGGTGTGTACGGTTTTGCCCTGCTTTAATTTCGTATTACTGGTCTGGATAAAAAGTCTTTGGTTGTAACATGTATCATAGACAAAATGTGGAATGTTATGACATGTCGAGTTATGGCAATATGTAGGGATATTTTTATCATGACAAAATGTGGCATGTAATATCGTAGCAATACGTTGTTCCTGGTACTCACCGGCAGTACTCATTAAAGGTGAGTACGTAGCACTTGTCCTCTATACAGGCGACGGAGTTAGCGTCTCTATGTCTCGATGCGAACACTTCGTCGATCGCGTCCTCTGGAAGCCGCCCGCTGTGCGTGTGCTCTGGCCGGTAATACCACACGAGTGATACCATCATCTCACCTGATAATCGCCAAATTTGGTTATTTTCTTTGGTTTTTTTTATAGATATGTCTATAGGTACAGGTAATATAGAACGAATTTTTCAAACGGGCGTGGTAGGCCTATTCCAAAACTATGACGAATAGCAAAAACTACTCATAGAAATCTCGGGTCCGATTTTGATGAAAAGAAACTGCATTCGGAAATGTGGGGTTTCGATTAAATGGCTTTTCCATTATATAGCGCATTATACAGGGTTTAATTTAATTCATTAGCATAAATTGAGCCCATGATAGTACATCATTTATAGATGATTATTAAAGAGAAAAGAGTGTAAATGAAAATATTTTTATTGAAAATTATGAATATTGCCACGGCGCCTATCGCAGTTGGCACGGATGATTTTGATACATTTAAAAGTTTTTATAACTTGTATGTAGTTAAAAACAGTACCTACTTCATTATTTTAATTAAATTTTGTATTGTAGCATTTGATTAAGTAAGTTATTCCAGTTTTGGAGTTATTATTATTACCAAACCAATGTGCTAGAATTCAAAAATGTTGGTCCACACGTGACCGGTATCGGAGTAGGTACCTAGTTTCAAAGGATGTTAATGAATTCAATTACACCCAGTATAAGTCTTGAAATCGAGTGTTCAACTCCTTATTGTAAAATATCAAATGTTACTGCGTCTACACTCTATCCAGTACGTAGTAGGTACACACTCATCATCATTATCATCATCAGCCTGAAGCCGTCCACTGCTGGACATAAGCCACCCCCATAGAGCACCACTTTGAGAGGCTGCTTGCCTCCTGCATCCATCGGCTCCCCGCGGTTTTGCCCAGGTCATCGGTCCACCTAGTAGCTATTGAGTGTTTCAATTGTCGCCTCAATTTGCTGGATGGGACGTTGATAAGGGAGCCGCAACACCCGTCCATACGATGCTATTTGTCAGATTGAATACTTTTTATAGAGTACTTTAGCTATATCAGTTGTTACGTACCATCATCCGAGTTCTCCCACAGACTAGCGACACGCGCGACAAAAGGCTGCGCTCTAGTCGCGGACGCGCGTAGTAGTACGCAGTCACCGCGCGTCACCGCGTCTCCACTCGGGTGCGACATGCGCGGGAAACATCGCGCCATGCGGTCCAGCCGGGAGTCGTTCTATGGAGAATATTGATCTTCACTACTATGATGGATGCAGGAGGCGAGCAGCCGCTCAAAGTGGCGCTCTATTTGGGGGAGGCCTATGTTCAACAGTGGACGTCTTCAGGCTGATGACAATGACTGCAGTTACAGTTTGACGTGTGGTGGAGGACTACTCCATCTCTTCGCGTGGGTGTTGTAAGGTCCGGCTAACGGAGCGTTCGGCTCGGTAAATTAAAACCTTTTGCGATCACCAAACCGCCAAACCAATCCAAGCCTTGTGATTATGGCAAACCCCAATGATAAGCGTCCCAATTGGCGTTTTATGGGGAGGCCTGTGTTCAATAGTCGACTTATTGAAGTCATGATGCTTGAAGCTTTCTAAGACCGACTGTTTCAATTGTAAGATTTAGCAATTTGCTAGCTGACTTCACATCACATCAACATTCGGAAGACGCTGAGCAGGCGATACTGCTACAAAAATCATAAATATTCGAAAGACGTACACTGCTAAACATTCCTAGGTCCTGTAAAACATCAATGTGGCCGGTTAAAAAATACGCAAAATTGACTTACATTAAGGTAAACTTTAGATAGAAAGCTCTCGCCGTGCCAATGCCATCCATTGCTCCACCGCGGCGTCGTCCGTAGAGATAGCGAGGGTAGCGTCGCGAGTGCGAGCGGGCGGCGGCCGCGCCGCGACCCGCGCCGCTTGCTCCGTCTCGCTCCCCCACACGGCACGGGCGACGAACACGCCTCTTCCACCACTAATGTCGCCTCATCCGTCTTTATCACAGGCCTCTTCGACACCAGCAGCTTTATCACCTTCTCCACGCTCTTCTTCTTAATCTCCAGCTTACTCCGTTTCGATTTCGCCTTATCCTGTTTCAGCTCTGCTATTGTTCGTTCCGAATAGGACTTCTGAGATTCCTTGGTTGCGACGACTTCCTTGTTTGATTTGCATGACTTTGACTTGCTTTCTTTTGCGGTTTTTGATTTTCTTTCGGTTTTGTCCTTTGGCAGATCTTGCTTATCATTCTTTTCCACGGACACGAACTCGGGCATATGGCTTCGCGACGTGCCATTTGATTTTACATCTTTTTGGTCGCACTTCTTAAATGTTTTCCGGACCTCGTCGGGTTTAACGGTGGGTGGTTTTAATACTGATTTCACATTATGCGTCACCTTAGCGTCTGCTTTGTCCAGTTTGCAGGCATTCTTGTAGGCCAGCTTGTTCCCTATCAGCTGGCTGACCGCCGCGATCGTATCCGGCCGTACTCCGCTTACCGTGTTGGCGTTCTCCACGATATTATTGTTAATGTTTAACATCTTTTTGGCGCAGTTTTGAGCGATGTTTTCTATGGGCGATAGGAACAACTCAGCGGGATTCGGCTCCTTTTCCGGTGCCCGATCTATACTGTTCTTTCTAATCAGGTTATCGAGGAGCAAAGCGCTCTTGATTTTAGGTTTCTGGGGTGAAACATCGTCCTTGTCTTTGGCGAGCACCCCGTTTTGCATTACCCCGACCCCGTTAACGACCCGAGGGTTCTCATCACTTAGCGACTCGAGAAGTATTTTCTTAGCTCTCGGAGCGGCAGTAACACTTTCAAGTTTTCTCTTGGGAGCTTTCTTCTCGACCGGCGGCGATTTCGGAGTCTTCCTCGGCTGCGGGATCTTTTTCTTCGGTTCTTTGGCAACGGCCTCCACCCGCGGCGGATCGGAATCTCCCGATACCTTCCTTCTCTTGATTAGCTTGACGTGTTCCCCTATACCGTTTGTCTTGCATCCCTCCTCTAGCTGAGTATCCTTCATGTCGATTTCCAACTTCGTCCGTGAATACCTCCGTTTAGCGGGTTTGTTTGCGTCGCAGATGATCGTCGCGTCGGTGGTCGCTCGTGCGGAGTTGTGCTCCCGCAGCGCCTGCGCTTCTGGGTTCCTAGCAGACGCGAAGGTTGGACCCTCATTTTCTTTCTTGATGTCGACTAAGGGTGTGGAGCGTTCGTCCGAGGAGGAGAGGTCGATGGGGAGGTTGAGTGGGGGCGAGATGGCGAGGACGTCGTCGTCGGCGTCGCTGTGGAGGG
This sequence comes from Ennomos erosarius, assembly GCA_963580505.1. Taxonomy (NCBI): domain Eukaryota; kingdom Metazoa; phylum Arthropoda; class Insecta; order Lepidoptera; family Geometridae; genus Ennomos; species Ennomos erosarius. Next base: position 7,578,077 of record OY756992.1, on the reverse strand, counting down.
TGGGAGGTGCGGGCGGGGCGGTGGACATTAGTAAGGCGGTGTCGTCGCCTGCGAGCGAGCGTCGGGCCATAGCCTTGCCGAGACGCGCGCGTCGCGGCGCGGACGGCGGTTGCGGCGCGCAAGCTGCATCCGACCCGCGCGCGGGAGAGGGCGGCCCGCGAGCCTCGCCCGCGCGGACGTCGTGAGCGATGCGCGGGTTATCGCGCACGTCGAACATTTCGCGTTTCGGGGAAGCACCTCCGATGGCCGGGAGCGGGCACGGGCGCGGGGCGTCCGCTGCGGCCGGTGGTTCCTGCTCCATCGGTGGATCCTGCATAGGAGATGAGATAATGTTGACTATTAGACTATTAACTGTCAAGTGTAAACATGATACGGTATATACTTCTTTATTGTATGGTATGATGCATGGATGTTTTACCTTCCCGCTGCCATGTGTGTCGGCGACAGCGTCGAGCGCGCACGCCCGCACCTTCGGTCGGAAGGCGCCCCCGGGCGTCGCTAGTGCCGATGGTACGTCCGGGCCGCCACCGGTTGGGGCTTTACCAGTAGCGGGCCCAATAAGGACGTTTTTTGGACACGCGTTAAGTGGGCATGGGCATCCGCGGTATTCTGAAACAACGAATTTTAAAATAGGTAACTTTTCCGATTAACCGAATTCAATCGCCTCAATTTCATTATGAGGAGTTCCATGGTAAAATAACTTTTATATATATACTTATTTGTAGGGATAGTAAGTAGAAATATGTTAGCTAGGGTAGAACACGACAGAAGAACTACTTAATTGCGGCACACACGTCCTTTTACCCATAATAAGGATTTTTCCCTGCATTCGTCACCCAGAAAAGCCAATTGGTTAAAACACAACAGGGAAAAGCGAATGGTGTTCGTCACCAATAAACCAACGTGTATTTTTATTAGTGGGTAAAACCTGTGGTGAGAATATACAAATGCATATCCTCTTATCGCCAGGGTAGGAATAAAGGTTAATATAAAAAAGTAATTACCTACGGGGAAATCCTCCTCTATGGTTAAGCTAGCTTATAGTTTAATTGCCTGTGTACTTAGGCTTAGCCTAAGTTAATCCAATACCTGTTTGATAAAAACGCATAGAATTAGTAGAAGTCTACCATATTCTATACTGACCTACGTATGGTATCCTTTGCGGCGAATGCTGGTAACATGGTGGCGGCGTGCCGTAATACTGAGGTGGGGGGTAAGGCTCGCTGCCGAGGCCTCCCATCTGAAAAGAAAATACTGTCTACAACAATCCTTATACACTTGCACATTGCATAGGCACTTTGACTTCACAAAGAAAAATGTGCTGGTGCTTTTTCTTTGTGGAGTCAAAGTGCCTATGGCAGAAAACTTGAACAGAACGGCTAAGAATTGTCATACGCATTGTTGTACGTTCTTTAAATTTTTTTTTTAAATGTGTGGACATTTCACACAGCGCCATCTAGCCCCAAACTAAGCAAAGCTTGTACTATGGGAACCAGATAACTGATACAATACTTAGATACTTTTTGTTTGTAAATACATACATAGAATACCATATAACACCCAGACACAGAACAAACATCTATGTTCATCACACAAATGTTTGTCCTGGGTAGGAATTGAACCCACGGCCCTCGATTCAGAAGGCAGGGCTACTACCAACTGAGCTATCAGGCCCGTCAGCAACTTCTTTGTATCTAAGTTTCAATTAAGTACTATTATGATGTCATTTAATTTTATGTCTGAATATCCCAATACTCGCCGTGTGGTCCCGGCGCGGCGCGGGCGTATAGATATAATATGACAACACCACCTCTCCCCGCGGGTGGCATAAGAGCCGGCAAAGGGAATATCCCCGAAATGGGCAGCAGCATTCTCCTTGGTCCAGTGTTGCCATATATACAGAATTTAGGGTACCAATACAGATGACAGATTTAACTCTACTTTTATACAGATTTTTTGATTTAAAGATTTTTAAACATATCGAAAATTTTTCTTAGTTTTATACTAAGTAAGTAGATACTCGTTTAAGTTTTGCGTGCATTTCTTTTCATGTTTGGTTGGGTAGATAATCTTGATACGATTGCCCATTCAATTTAAGAAAAACGAAAAACAAATTATGTACCATACCTACGTCATTTCAAAGCCCACAGTTTTATCACGTGTCACACAGATGATTCTACCCTGTGATTTCAAACACAATACCTTCATTCTTCTACATTACCTACCTACTTTTAGTAAGGAGTTCCTAACTTCCCAATTGGGTAGGTGAGCACTGATAGGTTCCTAAAGCTCTTATACGAATATACAAAAAAAACAACCTCTAACAACAGTATGCTGTCATCGACTGAACAATATTTGCAAGTGTTTTATCAAGAATGTACCTACCTACTCTATCATCTGAATATGAGATCTGCCTAGAAGTAGATAGAATAGAAAATAAATTTCAAAAATCGGTGCACAAAACAATGTAATGGTATACAAGATTTCATATGGATTTTGGTTTGTTGATCTCGTACAGATTTATACAGATTTCTAGAATTTTCTGTACAGATTCTTAATTTTGCGAGGTGGCAACACTGCCTTGGTCTGCTTTAGAATCTACCTACTGCGATCACCAAGAAGACAACCAAACGTGGAGATTGCGGCAAACAAACCCCTTAATACAGACGGAGGCCTAGGCCCAGGCCCATTCAACTCGTCATACATTGGATGGTAATAGTAGGTGGGCATGCTATAGGGATCCCAGTATAACAAAAATATTTTTTTATTTTATTTTAGATATGGCAACAAAATGATTTTGAGGTTATAATTGCCACCGGTTTCGTGTTGTTTTCTTTTCGTGAATTTTCAGTGCTTCTTTATTTAGTCTAGATACTCTTTTTATGTTTGTGTATTGTGATGTCGTGTTAAAAACAATGAAGGACAATAACCGTAAATGTGCTATATGCAATGCATCATCAGCGAAAAAGCAGGGTCTGTTCAACGGTAAATTACACAAAACTCATACAATATAGTTTGAGGTTATGTACTTATTATTGAGTTCATTGTGGATTTGGAACTAAACATGTTAATTATGTTTTGCAGAATGCTATCATAGGCAATGTTTTGTATTATGTATTTTGTATTATTGTATTATGTTTTTTTTATATAAAATCGCTCTCCATTTATTGTTCACAATGTCATGAATACAATAAGTATAAAAATTATGAAATCCTATGCTTTTATTTTTGCGAATTGATGTAGTTTTGTCCCTATTATAAGATAGTTTATCTGATAATACAATGGGGGGGGGAGGGCTGCTATACGAATAGAACATTTGAATTTTCCGCCTTTTTTAAGTTTCCAAAGGGTCCCACTAAAGGCGCTAGTACTGAATTTCATAACCACTTTTTTTGTATGAAGATGCCATTCTTCTCCGCTAGGAGTAATAGTATTCTGTGCCTAGGCCTATGTTCAGCATTGGACGCATAAAGAATGATCACATGTGATGTGATCTCAAATTCTGAATAATACGTAACTTTTGTGTACCTACTTAAGGCCTTGACAGGACCCAACGTGAGCACGTTTATTACAGCAGACAAACTTGTAACTTATTTTGTACTATATAGGGTCGCTTTATGCATAGCAAAAATATGGCGATTACGTTCCATTGCACTTCGACTTTTCCATTTTTCGGTACAAATAATTAGTTATAAAAGAAATGCTTATTGTTATAAAAAAATAAGCTTACAGACGGATGCATTGGAACATAGCTTATCACTATGATTTATTTCAATGGGGTGTCTTATTATAATGTAACATTTTAGGACGTTTGAATGATTTTTAGAGGTTACTTCACGATTTTTTCTATCGAGAAAACTTTTCGTAAACGTGTTTCGGTTTCGGCAAATGGAAAGAAGATATGACCAGTATTAACGTGCATTTTTTTCAATCCTGTATATGGTATAAGTTTTGAGATAATCACGTTCAAAATAGTCGATTTGGGAGCATTCAGCGCCTTAATACTTATGCAAGTATAACTAGTTTCGATATTTATGTATCTACTTTCTTACTTAGTAAAAAGAAAGTTCTTTGTTACTTTGTTGTTGGCAAGTTCAAACTCTTACAAAATGATTTGACCTAGTTGTAGGTAAGCATTAAATAAACCTTCGAACTTAGCATGGTAAATACTTACACCCACCTGACTGCGGGAGGAGGGTTATAAAAAAATATTAATATTGAGATGCTATATAGATTACCTACTTACGTATATGTATTATACCTATCTAAGCATAGTCTTTTCTTTACTGAGATTTTGATTAACGCTTTTTTTTTTTATGTGAATGAACTAGTCGTTCACCTGATGTTAAGCAATACAGCCGCCCATAACAGTTCAAGTGTCACTCGGAACTTTAAAATAATAGTTTCGCGTGACACTGCACTGCGCACGTCATCCTGAGACATCACACAGTCTAGTAATCAGATTACTACACTGTGTGATCAGGTCATAAAGTCTCATTTGCCCAGTAATTTCACTAGCTACAATGCCCTTCAAACCGGAACACAGTAGTGCTTGCACACTACTGCTTGGCGGCAGAATAACTGGCAAAGCGGTGGTACCTACCTAGACGAACTTTGCAGAAAAGTCCTACCACCTAGTAAAAACTTCTTTATTATAGCAATTATGCCGGCCCCCACTTGGTGGACCGTCGATCTGATAAAAGCCGCGGGAGCCCCAGGAGGCGAGCAGCCGCTAAAAGTAGCGATCTGTGGGGCCTATGTTCAGCAGTGGCCGTCTTCAGGTTGTTGATGATGATGATGGTGATGATAATTTTTCAAGGTGACCGTAATAGTAATCATTCTCTCTCTCTCAGCTGCATACTGAGGAGATCTTGCCATCTTTCTATCTCAACAACAAGTCAACATTCAGATTTTTCCCAGTCCCCGAATAATCTCCTAGCCGGTTCTTACAGCACAGTCGGAAAGATATGGTGTGTGTGATCCTATAATTATTCTTATGCCGGGACCACATGCCCTAATTATAATGTAATAGTCAGTAAGTAGTAAAATTATGATAATCGAGAGGATAATTACCGGTCCTTCCCCCTGCGGTGGTGGCATGTGGTACGGTCCCGGAGGCCTGTAGTAGCGCCCATAGCAGAAATCTGTAGGGTAGTACGGGCCGTACTGTGGCAGCACCTGTTGATAAACAGAAGCTGTTTAAAGATTGTTTTTATGCAATACATAGATTAGGTAATGCCTAGCTAAGAGTACGCTTGATCGAATCACCTTCTAAGGGAATCAAATTCGGTTTGTACCACATTTTTCTCTCTAATCTGTGATTGTTAATTTGTTTGGGAGCTACGATGCCAGCACAAAGAGTTACACATAAATATACACACGTTTAACTTTTCCCTGAACAACAACATTTTTAGGCAAGCATGCACCACCGTAGGCCGCGTCATCACTTACCATCAGGTGAGACAGTGGTCAAATGCTATGCCTATAGATTATAAAAAAAACAGATCCATATTCATACTTCTTTTCTAAACTTAGTACTAAGCTTTTTTTCACCGTGCTGAACAAAGAGTATATAATTTACTACGTGTGCTGAAAGACCGCCAACTCGTCAACTGGTGACAACAATCGAAGAAAAACAAATAAAACACGAGGATATATAAATCTATGAACACGAGGGTGATATCCGGCCTAACTTGAAAGCGAGTAATTTTCATTCAGACATCGCATAAATAAGTAACTAAGTACCGCTCCTAGATTTAACTTTCGGTTTGGTGTAGGTACATTTTTTTAAGTAAGTCAAAGAAGTATAATGTTTGTGCTGGCAGTTTATGCAGTCCCAGGATCAGAATCGCACCAGCCTGTAAGTCTATTGAAACCTCAAAGCAACCTCATTAGTGTGAGCCATTGACAAACATCCGCCTTAATTAGCGTCTGAATAGGCTGCCAATTGGCTTCGTGATAACACTCAATTAATGATACTCCCTGCCTGAGACCCCCAAGCTTTGTCAATCGACGATACATTAGCGAGTGGTGGTAAAGTAGAGCTACTAGTAGAGACTAGAGACAGGTACACCTGGGTGTTCTACGGGTACATTGAATTACCTATGGTAAGTACCTATATCTTCATAGGGTTATAATATTTGTGCCTGGAGTTTACACGGGTACATTGAATTACCCACAGGTAAGGTGAACCGACGATCTGGTGAAAACCGCGGGAAGCCGATGGATGCAGGAGGCGAGTGGCCGCTCGAGGTGGCGCTCTTTGGGGGAGGCCTATGTTCAGCAGTGGACGTCTTCGGCTGTTAATGATGATGATGAAGGTGAAGTGAAGCTGAGGTACCTGTGAAACACCTAAGTTTTCGCAGTGGAAAGGCACTGCCGGTGATTAACGAAACATTCTGTCGGCATCTCATCCGGCAGAGAAACTTTTGTCGGAGATATGTTTCAGAACCAAGTCCAGGTGTATCACGGGTAAGAAACCATGAAAATTAATAGCTTACAAGTGGAAAGTTCCACCTCTTATACTGCTTTTCTGATGTTTTGTGGCACGATTTCGCGATTGTAATTCAAAACAAGTTTATGGGAGCTCTTTAGAAAGATGAATGACCGCGCGCGCGAACGTCCTACGGGGCTATTATATAACACCAATTTGGCGAATATACTGTAGGTACTTATTCTAAAAGTAAACATTTAGCACAGAGTCTACTTAGGAGATAACTTACAGGTGGATGTGGTGCATGGTGGTGTGGTAGGTGGTATCTGGCCAGGGCACGTTCGTCAGCGCTGCCCTCTTTGATCAGCGGCCCGGCTGGCTGATAATATCCTGTAACAACAAACGAGATCTATCAAAAATCTCATATATATAAAATAGAGAAACTATGCTAATAAATTCCAAAGAGAAATCAATAACTCTTTTTAACTAAATTAATTTTTCGAGATGTATCGAATTAATTAAATTTCGAACGTAATATTCAAATGATATTGTAACTTTGTTCCCAACCCAGGTTCCCAATAATATTAGTTTTGATTTAGATTTATTACGCGTAACCAGGAGTGTTTTCAATGAATTGAGAATGTAGGACATAAATTAATATTTTAAACGTATTTTTTATTCTTTTTCTTCTCGTGTAGGCAAGTGGTCAGCTTTGGTGTCAGAATTTTTAGGCCGCCCAAAGGCTTCTGACTTGGCTTAATGACTATTGTCTTACGACAACAGCCGGGACCGACGGCTTAACGTGCCCTCCGAAGCGCTCAGTTCTAAATACCAACTTTTTTATTGAAAACATCAAAACTATAAGGTCATAAAGTAGATCAAATCAGTATGCCGAAAAAAATTTTTAATTTAATTTCTAGACCTCGTAAACACCTCTCGGCGAAGAAGCTTTCTAAGGAGCTTATAGTAAAAGTCTTTATCAGAAAAGTGATTAAGTAACTAGTCTATGAAGGCAGTTAATGGAAGAGGCATCTAAGCCTAACAATGACACATATAAGGTTGACTGGTAGATAATGCTTCATAGCATTAAGTCCTCCTTGTACAATGTTTTGTGCTAAAGTATAAATAAATATAAGCACATGTAAACGTAGTTATACCGATAGAGGCAAGAAGTAGAACAGTGTTTCATTATTTAGATATAACAGTACCTACTTCAGAAACCAAACGAACAAAGCAAAACTTTTTGTAGTGGGTCTATAGGTACCTACTTATGATGAACGTTAACGGTATAACTAAAATTGTACCACTGTAAAAACAATGTAACAGTTCGAAACAACTGTCGTGCGCGGATGTGGTCACCGACAACCCGCGTGCTTTAATAATGACCCCTTCAAAAAGTTCCTAACTCCACTTTGAGAAAACTTTAACTCAAAGTAATAAAGTTTATATTTGTTTGATTAATGCGTTTTATGTCAGTTGGCACGCGTTGTGACTTCCACCACATTCGTAGATAAAACTGCGGTCGCGACTAAGTGCTTACTTTCCTATTGCATAGTGAATACACAGTTTGTTTTTGTGCGCTACTTATCAAGTGCTTTTCGATGTAAGAAGGTATTAACTACATAAAATGTTTATCTTTTAGGAACCTTAAACCTCTTGTTTATGAATAGTAATTTCTACCAAATTATGAAGAGCATAGGTACTGAGTTTGATTTAGGCTCCGCGTAGCGCTGTTTCTCAATCTGTTATTTTCTGTAAAACATGACGTCATTCGAAAGAGAGAGGCGGCACTAGTCTAGCGTTGGTTGGTCCGATTGTGATGCTGCTTTTCTCATTGGTAGAATTTATCCTATAGCAGGAATGTGCGATTGTGCGCGTTAGTTATAAGATGTTTTTGTACTGATTTTTAAGACAAGTTTATTTAGTTCTCTAATGTGTCATGGTATTACCACAGAATAAATAATACTTCTTACTCAATTACGTATAGCTTAAATGTTTAACCTCAACCAAATAGAGGGGTGTGTAGGTAAGTTTTACTTGTGTATCCGATGTGCTGTGTCTGTGGCATCGCAGCTCCCACATCGATTTTTGATTGGAATGTGACTTCATCGAGTGTTTTAGCTGAAATCCACAAAAAGCGGTCTAATTTAATTTGCTTAAAGACATAATTATTTCACCGTCTTTTTGAAAAACCGTTTGTTTATAAAAAAATCGAAAATAAAAACGATTATTTGTAAACTGTCGATTTATTGCAAACTGACAACTTGTCTTACAATAAAACGGGTAGTTTTTCGATTATTTATAAATAGTCGATGCCCAGCGCTAAGTTTATAAAAAAACGGTTTTTAGTAGCGTTTATTTGTGAACAAACCCGTATTAATGCACCAATTTTTGCTGTAGGAAATTTATTGCTTTTTAGAGTCACTAGTGGCTAACCAGTAGGTTACGACGACGAGCGAAGCGAGAAGGAGTGCTAGGTTACTTTTGACCACACTAGAAGTACACAATCCACAGAAGGACTAAAGTGACCGATATAGCCCTTAAAGTTAGCAAGTTGAAATGGCAATGGGCAGGCCACATCGCTCGCAGGACTGACAACCGATGGGGAAGAAAGGAACTCGAGTGGCGACCACGAGCCGGAAGGCGCAGCGTAGGCAGACCCCCCCCCACTAGGTGGACCGAAGATCTGGTGAAGGCCGCGGGGAGCCGATGGATGCAGGAGGCGAGCAGCCGCTCAAAGTGGCGCTCTCTGGGGCAGGCCTATGTTTAGCAGTGGACATCTACGGGCTGATGATGATGATGATGATGATTGGAAGTACACAATTACAATAAAACGAAGTGTTGCCGATTTACTATAAATAACCGAAAAATCTACCGTTTCAACAAATCAACCGCATTTTTTATAAATACATTGTCTTACAAAACGACGGTGACATATATATTAACATACCAAATATTTTTTAATTAAGTAAACATAAGTTCTGTTACGACTCTACCATTTTTAGTGGGTACGTACCCACACAATAAATATGCTGAAAAAATGTTGTGTGTGGGTGTTGTGAGACCATGATCCTCGTAGTTCCTGGGTCCCCCTGGATACTGCAAATCTTATTATGATCCAGGAGCTAGTAAATTATATACTCTTTGCCAGGAGCTACGTAATATGACCGTTGGGCGTTATTCTTTTCTTGTTTTTATTTTGTTCTTTATTCAAATATTTTCAACGATGCACGTTTATAATTAGCATTTCGTTTTCTATAGGTAAGGAGTAGGTACCTACTTATTATTTCCTAGGATGTATACTCAAAGCTTATATAACAGTGTGTATAGGTACTTACATAGAAGTATTTGGTGGCAGTAATTGTTTTATGAAATGGCGAAACTTTTCTGAAAATTAAATACCTTTTTCTCAAAGTTTTGCTTTGTTTCTCATAACATAAGAGATACACATAACCTAGCATACGCACTGTAAGTATATTATAAAAATTTCACAGCCATACATGTTTATCGGTCAATACTAGCATGATTCATATGAAGTATTCGTGATGATAAGCATGACCCTCAAAACGCGTGGTTAAAATAAGACGGTAAGTAATTAAGTTTTACCAAGTAATATTTTAGAACCTAGGTATTTTTTTTATATAAGAGATTAATTGCATGGCTTGCTGAAAACTGCGGGAGCCGATGGATGCAGGAGGCGAGCCGCCGCGCAAAGTGGCGCTCTCTGAGGGAGACCTATGTTCAGCAGTGGTCGTCTTAGGCTGTTGATGATGATGATGGTGGAGTGCATTATTTTAGATACCTTACCTACATTTAAGTAGGTATTAATCATCCACGTTCAACTAAAACATAAATTCTACATGTCAACCAAATGTATATTAATATCCGTAGTCAATTAACAGTTGTGACACTGACCATTTTATCAATTAACGATCTCCTTTCATTAAGCGCCATAAACGTCAGGCATAAAACATTTTATGCTACTGCCAGCCATTGTGTTGCATTGTGTGCACCCAAGAAAAGTTTTCCTTGACTTGACCTTGTAAGGCCAGCCACCGGAATCATTGCGGACAAGCTAGTACAAAAGCTCTAGCATCGTTGAATGTGCTTTGTAATAAAATAAATAAATATGTGTGGACATTTCACACAGCGCCATCTAGCCCCAAACTAAACATAGCTTGTACTATGGGAACTAGATAACTGATACAATACTTATATGCTTTTTTGTTTGTAAATACATACATATAATACTATATAACACCCAGACGCAGAACAAACATCTATGTTCATCACACAAATGTTTGTCCCCGGCAGGAATCGAACCCACAGCCCTCAGTTCAGAAGGCCACCAACTACTACCAACTGAGCTATCGGGCCCGTCGATAATAAAATGCATACAAAAGCAATTCGCAAGTTACGACATAGCATTGCTTTTTAGGCAGTCTGATCATAAAGAATTATAATAAAGTACTCTACGTCATAGATACCGCAACTCAACACTATGTAATGTATAGTGTAGACTATAGATAAATAGATAGATTAGACTGATATATAAATAAACTCTTATTAATAAACTTAACAAACTAGGTGGTAGGACTTTTCACTAGGTGGTAGGACTTTTCTACTAGGTGGTAGGACTTTTCTGCAAAGTTCGTCTAGGTAGGTACCACCGTTTTGCCAGTTATTCTGCCGCCAAGCAGTATTGTGCAAGCACTACTGTGTTCCGGTTTGAAGGGCATTGTAGCTAGTGAAATTACTGGGCAAATGAGACTATATGACCTGATTACACAGTGTAGTAATCTGATTACTAGACTGTGTGATGTCTCAGGATGACGTGCGCAGTGCAGTGTCACGCGAAACTTTATTATTTTAAAGTTCCGAGTGACACTGCAACTGTTATGGGCGGCCGTATTGCTTAACATCAGGTGAATGACCAGCTCGTCACGTCATTCATTCTCATAAAAAAAAAACAAAAGTGTAACGATTGGCGGTCCTATCGCTCAGAGGGATCTCTTCCAGAGATCTAGTAGGTAGGTATAGATACATTGACTTTGAATGCATGAACTTTTGTTACAGTCAATCAAACGCTTATTTCAAATAAACTTACATACAATCTGATCAACCGACATAGTTTTACAAAGAGACTGTAGCTTTTGTAAGAATGCTAAGTGCTGTAGGTACGTACATTGTTTAAGTTTGATAATTAATATAGGTAGGTAACTTAGATCTACTTAATTTGAATAGCCTGTCATTTTGCAAAGTTAGGAAAATTTGTGTGTTAGTAAAGTAAACCCCAAAGATGGTTATTGCACCGTTTGTAGAAGGATACGAACACGCGTAGAATAATAAAGACAAGCACGGAGCAGCGTTTTGATTTTAGTCTAGGTATCTGTCTACACTACAGCTTAGAGCATTTAACCAATGCTCTAAGATCTACAATTCTACAGGGTACAAGACGTGATAAATGCGGAATCCGACTACCGCATTTACCGAATTATAGTGTAGTGACCGTAACCGTTTTCTATCAAGCGCAATAATAATGGCAGTTCGTCACTTAAATCGCATTTATAAAAAGGCACATTGCAAGCGCCCGTTCGCCTTGAGACGGCTCCGGGCCAGCTGCTCTACAACCGGCCTATTTTTGAAACGGCTTTTTGTACTTATTTATCTACCGGTTTCATTGTACTACGGGTACCGGATTGCCTGGTGGATCCTGTGAATTATTATTGAAGTTGTCTGAGCTGTGTCTGTAAAGATTTGCAAGGTTTTTTCGTTTCGATTGGTTTCTAGGTTATTTAAAGACTTCATAAAGACCTTTCTATTTAGTAGATGTCCGTTTTACGTTGGATTCTCTTCCACCAAATATTATGTAAGTTGTTCTAAGAATGTTCAAAAGTTATTTATAGACAGGCAAATGAAAAATAACACAGCTCTGTGTTTGCCAACTCGTTAAAAATCTACATTGTTCGTATTTTATAAATTTCATTGATGTTATCCGGACAATTATCGCCATTTATCACAATTTTTCACACATCTCGGGCCAGTTAGAAATATGTAATGAGCTCCTCCATTCGTGCCAAGATGTTATGACAATAATGGAACTTTTATAGCTCTGAATCATAAAAATAAAGAAATATGCTTCCCGCCTGCGTTCTGTAGCCTCGTAAGTCGTATGCAATGTTTATTATTGTGGTTTTTATTAATTTATACGAACAAAAATGTTGTAGGGTAATCTTTATTTTGCGCATCGGTTTGTGTTTTTATAAGTTGTTTTATTACCTATTGTACCATATTTAACGTCGTTACCTTTCATTTACATCATTTAATACCGGTCCTCCTTACACTATGGTAAATTAATTGATGTCACAGCTCTTAGAACGCAATACTTACAAGAGTTACAAGTTATCACTTTTGTCTCATAAAGTAAACTAAGAAGCTTTTAAAACTGAGTTGTGGTGCTGTTTAAGCACTGCCGGTCTTGATTACCTGTTTTTTAAATTCTATTTGCAAACAACTACTCGTTTCCTCAATTTAAATAAAGCGCCTACCGTATCCATGCCCGATCTCTTTCAAAATCGGATTAAAAATCGTTACGCGCGCCGGTTAATCGTTTAACAAACACGGGTTGCTCGGACCGGTTACCGGCGGCCGTTCAATTAGCGACACAGAGCGCCCAATTAGGCGAGCCGCACACTGCACCGCAAAAAGTGCGGGGTCTTTAGGTATTCTGTATTAAGCCAATAACGATAGTATCGCGTATCGCTACCACTAAGATGCTGCCATTGAATACGATTGAAGAACTAGGGCCAATAACCAAGAGGGGAAGGTGGAAGTTTATTTTTGACAGCCATTATGTCAAAAATGACATTATCTCTCTACATAAGTATTTCCTATCTTTAATTAAATTATTGACCTTATTTTAATCACTTTCCTCGTTTTCCTATTATTTTCTTCTTCAATTCAATAGGATCGATTTTTCTTTATGAAACAACTATTTCTTTAAACATTAAGTACACAAATTCATCAGAATCTGAAAAAACCCTAAATCTGAATTAAATCTAAAATTCCAACTTTGTTTTGATCGGCCAACTCTCAAATGTTTCGAATTTCCTACCGATGTAAGTATCGGAATCCATATTCGATGTTGAGATATTTGACCCAATAAAGTTCCTAGCTATTCCTTGTACCTGTTATTAAATCTACGGTTCAACAGAGAGCCTTGAAATTGTTGCTCCACGGCTCTACCCTTGAGGTAAGCAAAGTTTTAACGATCGTTTGTATGGCATTGCATTTGAAGTATTTCAGAGTTTTAGAAGTTTGGCGGCCGGAGACCGTCTGTTGAAGTTTTGGAATAACGCTCTAGCTTCTGATGTTACCGGGAGCAGGTTTCGGTAAACGAAAAATGTGACTGTCAGGCACAGAATTCACCTTATTTAAATATTTACACATTCGAGTCTGATTGAAAGATTTTGTTATTTGTATTATTACGGTTGTAAAGGTGTGTTCACTTATAAATTATGATTTCGCTACACGCACCATAGTGATTGCGAGCTGACATAAAATTCCACAGAGACTAGAAAATACGTTACAAGAACTAGCAACAGCCTATGTTATTTAAAAAGCGCATCTAATAAGTAAGTAACGAACTAAAGTCACGTTAATAATTTCAATTTAGAACATGAGCGGTTCATATCCCGATACAATCTAACAGTAGCCGAGCCGATGGTAGCCAATGAGCCAAGATCATAGACTCCACTGTGCAACTGGCGTTTTACAAAATGAGCTTCGCCACAGTGCACGTAACAGTTCCCATGTTACCCGTGCTTGAAGACTCGAAGTATAGTCTCTTACAGCTAGACGAAAAAAGTCGTAACTGCATATTTTCTCAGTGACTCGCGCCTTTCTTCGCTTACTATTGTGATTTTTCAAATACTGGTGTAACATGGACCACCGAGGTAGATTAATAATGTTGATGCCGTGACTAATTCGAACTCTATTGTGAAAATGTTTTGTGATTAAGTTGAGAGAATGTAATTAATGAAACAGAACGATTATACGAACACAGTGCTTTAGAAATGTAAAACCAGCGACCACGCTGGATTCGGTGATTCTATATTTTGAGATAATGCGTTTTTTTAATTACCATACATTTAATCACATTTTTTTCCTGTCAACATAAATAAAACAAACCTTGAATAATGTTCTTAAATGTACATTCATTATAGATCCTAAATGGTCATAGACTAGTATTATAGTCTTTTATTATACTGCTTAATTTAAAAAAAAAACGCCTCACATTCAGTAAACCAAAAGTTATTTGATTTGAATTCAGTCAGAACCATATCAACAAGTTTGTTCACACAATGCTTATGGACTGGCAAAAAGGAAATATAAATCGGTAATGTTTTGTTATGCCAATATATTGGTATATTTAATATTTATACTGTTTATAACATGAAGAATTGAAAATAATACGGCTATAACTGACACCTTGCATTTGCGTAGCAGAGTAGAACATTAATTAATATGAGCAGTGCATGCGTAATGAACTCAATAATGCATGTAGTTATGCAAATTATTATGATCTTGATCATTTCCGAGCGGACAACTTCTTTGATGCAGTTGTATTATTAAACTAGCTACTGCCCGCGGCGTTGCCACGCATGGACTACGTTACTTTTCAGGTTTCGGTTTGGGTAATGGCTTTATTTTTAATAACTGATTTTCTATCAGCCACACTGAGTTTTCTGCTCGTATAATCACTTCCACGAAGTAAAAATGACATGTCTTAATCATGGATGAAATAATTAATTATAATATTTCTCAAAACAGCGTAGGTACGCTAATTATTATCCTTGATATTCCTGGACCAATTTTGATGTAATCTCCACTCATGGCTACTTAACTATAGAAAAATTTTCGATGATATTTCGATAAGTATCATCGAACTCATGATTAATTAAAACCTATATTATATTAAAATCTAGGCTTTCAAAACATTTTTACAATAGGGCAAAGTCTGGGGGTCTAGCAAAGATACCAACCGCTAACGCTAACGCCAAACGCTAACTCCAAAATGTACTGAAACGACGTTTCGGAAATCGCTAACTTTTCCGTAGCGAATGTCATTTCGATACATTTTGTGATTGTGATCTTTGCTAGACCCCCAGGGCATTTTACATAACATGTTTCGTACACAGATTAGAGAAAAAAATCTACTTCCATCATTCCAAAGAGTATTATTATACTTCTGTATCATTCAAAGAGTATTTAATTTATACGTAACGTAAGAGTATCATTGGCCCACTGCATTAGCCTATGGTGGTAATAGTATGCATTGGCCCTCAGACCTGTGGGCCAAACATAAACGTTATGTAATGCCAAAAATAGGCGTAGCAAGGGTCAAGATTATACTCCCAAGGGTAAAGCTCTAACTATCACGGTTCATGAGATACAGCCTGGTGACAGACGGACAGACAGCCTGACAGACGTCGTCAGTCCGTTTTGGGTACGGAACCCTATTACTAAGGCTTCGCTATCCGTCTGTCCGTCTGTTACCAGGCTGTATCTCATGAACCGTGATAGTTAGACAGCTGAAATCTTCACAGATGATAAATATATTATTGTTGCCGCTATTACAAAAAATACAGAATAAAATAAGTAGTTATTTCCTTAAATACTTATTTTATTCTGTATTTTAGTATTTTTCTCTCTCATACATAAAACGTTTTGTTGCTAGTTTTTATAGATAATGATACGGAACCCTTCGTGCGCGAGCCCAACTCGCACTTGGCCGGTTATTTCTCTAATCTGCGGGCACTTAAGTATAATTAACATATTTGTATCTTGAATGCAATCGATTCATACTATACTTACATATTATTTGATGGTATATCTATTTTACTCCAAAAACTCCAAACAACCTGCAAGGGCTTAAATAGAAAAACTAATAATGGTTAATCAAATCTAATAAATTGTAAAATTTCATTCCACTGTTTAATGCATATTTACTACCAAAATTAACTCCTATTACTCTTTGTTCATGGCCTTGCACACGTTTTTTTTCTTTAATCTGTGCCTCCAGATGGACTTTACGTGAAACATGTAAAATATTCAATAACAACACGACGAAAAATTACTATACTTAAAACTGGCTAAATACACTATGTGTGGAGCCATAATACAACATAAAAAAATTACTGTGACACAAACTAACCGTCAGTAGCAAAAAAAAAATTCACCATGAAGCGGCCATGTTGTATAAAATTCCGTCCGGTTTCGTAATGATATTTAATAATTTTGACCGATTTTTTTAATGATATTTGTATTTTAATATATCCTTTGTTGTGCGCTGGTTATTTCTAAGCATATTAGTGCAACCCGCATGAAAATCAGTTCAGTATCTAGGGATTTGTTCAATAACAAACAAACAAACAAACAGCTACAAACTATTGTCCCTAGATGGCGTTAGATACGATAAATTAGAAAATGTATGGAGAAGGGCAAAAAGCCTTGTAGTCCTGCATCGCGGTTACGATATTTTTTGAACAATAGAACCTATGGGATAAATTAGATTTGACATCATTATGTGTGTGTTCCGTAGCGCATCAGAATTACACATTTATTATATGTAGGGATACAATAAAAAGACCGGCAGCTTTTATGTCAACTTTAACTGTATTTATACGATAATTAAACACTTCGTATTCAATATTTATAAACCCGAAGCTTAAAACTTTTTAGTGTGGGTTCAAACATTATCTATTAAGTACTAGGTATCAGAAAAAATGCCTGAAGTGCTTAGAGCAATAGAAAAAATAGAGATTAGGAGGATATAATCGATACCGATGGCTATATATTGTAGAGGCAAGCAGCCGCTCAAAGTGGCGCTCTTTGGGGGAGGCCAATGTTCAGCAGTGGACGTCTTCAGGCTGATGATGATGACGAGGATATAGGTACTTAGTTGATTCGACAAAATTAATAATTTGTAGATATAATATTATAGAAGGTAACGTAAGTAGAACTTATAATAGCACGTAATCCGACTAGTTATTCGACGTGATTTGTACGTAAAGTAAGCCGGATTACGTGCTATTATGAATTTCTAGATAGTTGTAATGTTATTAAAAAACAAAGAAATAATTAACAAAATGAGTGCCAGCATGTTGGGTACGCTACCGGTAGTAGGCTGGAGCATTTGGACCGTCTTTATAGGCCATCGTGGCTATTATACAGTCCAAATGTTTTTATTATTGTAGTAGTTAGTTTGAGTAATAAAGGCACATTACCCGTTAAAAAACAGGAAGGTTGGAACATTGATAACTTGCGAAATTCAGTTAACATGGTTTACCAGCTAACTAATTTTGTTAGCGCTGTTAAAACCCAAATTGGCGGTTCATTTCAATAACGCTAGCAGCAGCTGTGACAATAAAAGCTAACGGGTTCAGAGTATTGAGATCGGTCGGATATTTTCATAGATTTCCACTTCGGGGTCAACCAGCAGTGTCGACGACCGCCGGTTATACGGGCATAAATATGCAATGAACCAAAGCAAATCTTTTTAAGTGTGGTTGTTTCCTATAAATAAAAATGACCAGGTAAAATGAATTTAAGCTATAGCGATGCATGCTTTTTCATTAAGTGCAAAATGACGTTTGAAATCTTGTGAACCACCATTTCTCCGCGCTTTGCCAAGGCCTAATTACGTGGTAGGTACTATGAATATCTATTCTGTCATTGAATATTCTAAAGCTCATAGAATATTCTATCAATAGATATTTGTATATAAATAAATATGTTCATAATGACTTGTTTGCCGGAAAAGTGTGGAGTTATTCAGTATTAAGATTTTCTCATTTTTCATTCGGTGAGGTCAACCCACGGAGTCGTCGACCTCTAATTGTGTGGTGACGGGATAATGACCCCACTGCTGTATTAATTTGATTGTGTAGCGAAAACATGCTCGGTGTAAACTAGTTATTCTGCTTATTCATTAATACTTTAAATTGAATAGATCAAAGCAGTTTGCAGCACAATGTAGCACTCATGGCACAGCTCGATTAGCTGTTGTTAGCCGAGCAATGTTTTCTGCGGTCGGTGCTTGGATGTGTGACCACTATAAAAAGTGGCATTACTACTGAACGCTACCGGCTCGCGTTCTCGGTTGTTGTCAAAAGCTATCAAGCCAAGTTAGGAGCTCAGTAGCCTTTACGCGGCCTAAAAATCCTGACCACAAGGCTTGCCTTGCACTTGTCTATACTTACGAGAAAAAGAAGATTAGTGCAATTATAAGGAAGTAAAACCTGAATATGCCCGAGTATGAAAAAATATAAAAACGCTGTCCAATTTTATTGTTAAGTTTAAAAGTGTTCTGTAGGTACAATTTTTTCAGCTCGCGATTTTAGTTCATCCCACGCTCCGCCTTTGTAATACTTAGCTGTCTTGGACTTGACAATGAAAGTACCACGATCGCAGATTAGACCATAGTGGCTCAAACTTGAAGGCTGGGAATTTACGTCATTGCTCCCACGACCTTCCCAAAGTCCCATACAAATAAGGAGTAAAAGGTTTTTATACAACATTAGGAAACCGCTTTTTTCGCCGGTCGAATGACGTAAACGGGTGTGTTGACTGTTGACGAACGTAGCTAGTAAAAAAACGCGCAATCGCGAGGTCACTGCCCTCAGTTTGGTTACCTATTCGTGAGAGGAGTTGGTATGTTTTTGTTGCCACTTTTTGGCGCTGAGCGTGCGTTACCCTCGAAATTTAGATATGGAATACGTTTTTTTGGCATAATCTACAAGAGTTGAATTTTTAAATGCACTTTTGCAATAAGTTGGTACCTATTATGTAGATACCAAGCGGAAACTTTATTTATGATTTTGCAGCAAACTATATGGGCAAATATTTTAACTCCTTGACGTTCAAAAACTAATGGAATAGGTAATATTATCTCAAAAAAAAAGTCATGACCTGAAAAGGTTTCACTTTAGATAAGTTCGCCCATTGTACTTATGTACTAAAAGTTCAAGTGTAAGTATATAATTCTTTTGTAATAACTATGTATAGTTTTCCATGTTTAGTGAAATCACAATAAATAATTCTTATATTATATTGGAAAGTAACCATACATGCTTTTAAGAGTTCCCATGGGAAACTGTTAAATAAGCTGGTACAGATGCGTGACTCCTGTAGTAAGTACTATAATTTATTATTGCAAACAAATTTAAGAGAATATAAAAATATTCCTACATTAACTGGAAATATTATTGCCAATCCGCTTAACCTTTTACGACGAACCGTTTCAGCCTACGCCACGTGAAATGAGAGCTGAAATAGGAAAAGCTCTTTTCTTTTAACCTAATTAAATTACCTCCCTCAAGCTCTCCATTTATTAACTTTTCCAGCTGCAATGTTTCCTCGTAAACTTACAACAGTATAAAAGGTAGTTGGGAGATAATAAGGTTTCATTCAAATACTTGTACTTACTTAATATTATCTGGGCTTATAGTAAAAATTGTACCTGACTAAAACTAACTTCCAAAGTGATGTGTCATTTAAATATGTAAAAATGGTTCACTGTATTATGATGTGTATTTATACTGCGTGTAATTGAATTCATTAGCATCCTTTGAAACTAGGTACCTACTCCTGATACCGGTTACGTGTGGACCAAAATTTTTGAATTCTAACACATTGGTTCTGTAATAATAATAACTCCAAAAAATGGAATAACTCACTTAATCAAGTGCTACAATACAAAATTTATTAGAAATACTGAATTACGGTTTTTAATAAGTACATACAAGGTATAAAAACGTTTAAATGTATCAAAATCATCCGTGCCAACTGCTTTAGGCGCCACGGCAATCTTCAAAATTTTCAATAAAAATTATTTCATTTACACTCTTTACTCTTTAATTAATAATCATCTATAAATGATGTACTATCATGGGCTCAATTTATGCTAATGAATTAAATTACATCCTGTATATGGTGAAAATGAGCAAAGCGGGTATGTAGGATGTAGAGAGGTGTGAAAAGTGCCAAACGCGCAAAAAACCGTCGTAATAAAATGACTTTTATAAGAACACAGCAGTACCTATTAAAATTTATTGTTATTTTTAGTTAATTGATTCTTCGGTCCGAAGCAAAGCTTATAATTAGGTATATATACGTCAAATTAAGTTCCAGATGTACAGATGTGGCGGTAAAAAGAAATAAAATGGACAGATTTAATCGCATGACGCGCGGGAGGCTCAAATAAAAATAGTTCGTTCATAAAATGTTAGTCGTACATTCTATTTCGATATTATGTTTCAAGAACAGTCTCTACTCCTACTTACCTACAAGTTTTGCATTTACGACCTTTTCCGATATCGATCCCTTGAGAGTTGGACAATGACGTAAGTGTTACGTGACGAAAACGAACGCCATGCAATATTAAATAGAAAATACAAATAACTTAATATGTACAGTTATCTTTTTAATTTCAGATATTCTTACTAATATTTTGTCTTTAGCCAATAAAGCGATGGTTCAGTAGATAGCGTAGCGACAGTTATACATCACAGTAGATCGAGTAGCAATTCAAAACTTTATATTTTTTTAACTGATAATCTTTTATAGAACTTTCATAATAATCATTTTTATGGAAACTGTGTTTTTACAATGAAGATACTATTAATTTGCAAAAGCCACGTTTAAATTAGGCACAAAGAAAACTGACAGAACATTATAAAAACCCGATAAAAGTAAAAATAACTACTTATTGGTACTTGGTATTTTATCGCTCATGTAGCTACGAAATTTGTCATTTCAGTTTCTAATAATTATACTGCTTGTCTTTCTTTGTATTGTATTATGTACATTATTTTGATAAATTATATAGTAAGGTGATAAATAAATTTTAATTTAAAACGGGTTGATGGAATACAAATCGGGTGCACAGCGCGAGTGGGCCCTTGCGACCTTGGGGCAAAATGTAATAGGGGTTAGGGGAGCAGTGCGTAGGGTTGCTTGCTGCCTTTTACTATAGTGGCTGCGCCTGCAACTTAGCTATTTTGCGTCAGCAACCATCTATTTGGGTAGTTCTTCTTTTTCGTGTGAAGTTTTCAGCTTAGTTATGGACGTTTTCCTCACTAGAAATGATGTATTTAAAAATACACCTTTAATAGTTAAGAAGTTAAACTTGATACGAATAAAGCAGGAATGGACTATGCAGGTATTGTATGATATTATCGTGTAGTTTGTGATGGCGTCTATTTTTGATGAAAGTATTATTTTGTCGCTGCTAATAATTTTGCGTGGTATAATAATCTACAAGCCAGACATAAGGCCATAGTTACAAAAACAAATAAACCAATATAATTATTTGTAAGCGGCAACCCTGCAACCTGCGACCAATTCACCTTGAAGAACGAGGGTTGTCCCCCATCGGGCTGCATGAACGGCTATTACCGCTGTAAACACTGTCTATAGTTAATGAGCCTGTAAAAGGACGAGCGACACTAGTTGATCATAAGTTTTATTTGAAAATCATTTAATTTGAATTCTGTAGATATAGCAATAGAGTTCATATAACCAATTTTGTCCACTGCTACCGTTTACGACATTGAAAAACGAAGGTTGTCTGTCCTCAACCGCTAAATGGAGGGCTATCACTTCTGTAAGCACTATTATGTATGGTTTATGAGGTCAAATAAAACTTAGGAGTATTCTAAGTTAGGAGTAATACGAATACATCAAAGTTTTCTACAAAACTTTCATATATTTTTATTTGAATCATAATCATCATTGTAATTGTAATCTTAAATGAATAGTCTCACAACCAAATGTAGTGTAATAAGTAGCACCCTTGTGGCCTGCAACTACTAGGGTTGTCCTGGACAACCAACTATCTGACACTTAGTTCAATACGAAAATTGTAATAATATAGATTTAAAATGTTTTGATTTTGATTAATTGAGTGTGTCATCAATTTTCTCTGATTAGTTTTTATATGTATATTAGGTAAGATACCTTATCAAATAAACCCAATAACTCTGCTCTGATGCCTCACTAATGAGTGTGATTCAATTGAGACCATTGAGACTACGGTAGCGGTTTCTATTCTTGGCAACGGTGATTCACTGCTTGCCAAAATAACTGGGTGATTACAATCGCGATTATTAATAACTTGATGTTGGTTTGCAGTTAATTATTGCCACTTTGTAAATTGAAGTCAACTGTGGGAATGGTATCGCGACCGCAATCAATGCTACTCGATCATGCAAAATGTTAATATTGTTGGTTGTAGATAATAGACAAAGAGTAGGTACCATATCTAATACCTGTACTAGTACTATACAGGGCAATTTTTAATTTACCGGAAACTTTTTATTTAGGGCGTAACTCACGTCATGTTCTGTGCCTGTAATTATTATTAGTAAAATTAGTAAAAATTAACGTCAATTTTTTATATAAGTTTTGTAAGTACTTTTACTTTAGTTGGGTTAGTTTGGAATAATAGAAGTAAGACTAGAGTAGGGCATAGGATGGCAGTTAATGACAATATGCTTTGCAGAGGCCGCAGTGTATGCACAATTATACAGGCATGAGTGGGGGCTTATGGTATGCTGATAAAATAGGTAGATAAAAAAAAGAAAAAGAATAAGAATATAACACTAACTCATAGCACGTGGCAAAATAATTCTGTACAGTTTAACGCCTAGCAAACTAGTCCCTCAGACAGAATTACTACTAATTGCTTAATCGTTTATAAATAGGCTAACGTCTTTGCTTGCTTTATAAATAAAACAGCCGGCGGTAGTGGCGTATGAGTGAGGGTCTTCTAATACTTATAAAACTCTTATGGGGGAGAATTGTGATTAATTTTCGTAGAGCGACCAAGTGATAAACACTGTTTGTTTTTTACAAAAACATTTCATGGCTCAAAACTATTGAGTAGTAAGTAGAATATATTGAAAATGTGTACAAAAGTCAAAAACAATAATGATTATCACAAGGAATCAAGCAAAAGATTTAATCAAACTCACACTAATAATAAGATAGCTACTGGAGATTTTAATTAAAATGACAGAAACTGACGTCGGGCAAAGCTCAAAGGCAATCAATAAACGAGTTCCCGAAGTTTATTGACAATTTTACAAATATCGCTCCTAAAAAAGTGATTCTATTCCATATACCAAAAGGCAATGATGTTCTGGCAGATTTATAGACCAGTCTCTCGTTTATACGTACAGATCTAGATAATATAGAGGTCGTACTCCGACATCGTTATCGGTTTATTTTACACGCTTTTGTGATTGATATAATGTTGTTTTTTACAAGCTTGTGGAAAATTGTGATATTCTTTTTTTACCTCTCACTTTCGTGAAAGATAAAATTTGTAAAGGTGAATTAGGGTGACCGAAAGAAGGTGGACATTATTATGGTTTCAGAATTAGTTTAGGGATTACTTTGGTTAATTAGCTCTCGACTTAGTTTTATGTATGTACACTTGTAATTATGTGCGGTTTTTAAAGATTTTGTATGTCTTGATATTTCATTATTTATTTGTTGGAAATACTATGGTATTTGTATTTTCTCCTTGGGTTGTATGTAACGTGACTTTCACTATCTTAATTCGACAAATTTTAATTACTGTTCTAAGTAATAATACTCATATCTATTTTTTAATGATGCGCGCTTACATACTACACAACAAACATTATAGATGTTGACATAATAAGAATTTATGTAGCAGCTAAAAGAATAATAATTTATTTGTAATGAGTTCCAGTTAATGTTTATAACATATTTTAAAATAAGTAATAGTAACTTCCTTACTTTGTTTTCTTCAGCCACGTTATTTAATTTTGGCCTTAATGGCTTACTGACTTTGATATGTAAGTATTATTATTATGAACAAGACGCGCCCGATTCACCCACTACATTAACTTGATTCCTCGCAGGAATATACAGGAGTATATTTGAACTATTAATATAGTATAATGGTCTGATAGGATGAACTGTAATAACGCATGCAACGTCTATAAAAGTAACATTTGCATAGCCCCACCGCAAGACATACACAAGAGCGAAAACTTCATAAAAGCTCTCATAGAGCTCATTATCTGTCTATATTTTTGGGTTTCTCGGACGTTGAACTCACTTACTGGGCTTT
This sequence comes from Ennomos erosarius, assembly GCA_963580505.1. Lineage (NCBI taxonomy): Eukaryota > Metazoa > Arthropoda > Insecta > Lepidoptera > Geometridae > Ennomos > Ennomos erosarius. The sequence continues at coordinate 7,553,478 of OY756992.1, read as the reverse complement.
TAGGATCGTCGCGAAAGTAGATCGGTGCCCGGGAAATGTGAAATTTATGGCAGCCCTAGTCTGGGTGATCTCAGTATCGAGGCCATGGAAATATCTATAGGTAATACAATGTTATAATATACTATCATAACTTTGTAAGCATCTAATGTCTGACTGAATGTCTAGCTAGCAATTTTATTACGATCAATACGTACTAAATACAAATACCAATACGTACGAGAGTACAGTAGGCCTAGCACGAATATTTACGCGCGCGTAAGTGTAACGTTAACGTAAGGCAATTGTATGGCATTTGATCAGCGCCCCATACAATCGCCTTACGTTGACGTTACACTTAAGCGCGCGTAAATATTCTTGCTAGGCCTACAGAGACCGTTTTGTGCGATTACTATAAAGTTCTGAAAAAAACATTTAAGTGCATAAAAATTGTTAATTACAGTCATAGAATTCAAATCCAAATTAATTTATAGTATTAAAAGTTAAATGAGCATTTTAAATTTATTGGTGAAATTCTAATCAAAATAATATTTACATACATAATATGCATATTTTTTAGTAACAGTTTAGACAGATTAGACTTTAGACGAATAATCATTATTATGTACGTACATATGTACTATATAATACACCCACATCTAGAAAATAATAATTGACTTACAAGGTTATTTCATGAAATAGGTACAAAATACGCAATCAAGTTTTATATTTGGCCAGAAAAACAAACCTCTTTTCATTTATACACTTCTTTGTGCAGTTATTACGCGTAAATTTGCAACTTCGAGGCCATTCTACATTGTTAATTTGTTATCACAGTACAAACAGTTTGCAAACACTTGGGCAAACATCGTTCGCGAATTTAAATGAATGCCGAATTATTACCTGCCTGTGAACGCGTTGGACGTAAATATACTTTATTGTAGTTAATAAATTAACGTTATAGGAAGTGTTGGTTGGTAGTTTAGCGAGGTTAACAATCTTGCAAGTCTTAGGTACATTACATGATTATGAAAAGCTGGAAATTTCCGTCATCTAACCTTATATTTTAACGTAGGTACCATCCAATGTCAACAAAAACAAACCACACAAGCAGGAAGCACTTATAAAATAATTAAGTATTTATACTTACCTACGTGTTAATTTTTATCTGGCATCGTTAGGTTTGTCGTGTCGTGATGTAAGAAGCGTGTTTTCCGGAACCAGATTTAGGTTCACATTGTCAAATTGTCATAAATTATGCATTAGGCATTTATGGCAGATAATAAATAAATTAGCAATATAGAATACCAAATTCAAAATATTTACAGCTTATTTATACTATACATAATATAATATTCGGTTCTTTGCGTTGCTATGCTACATAATTTAAACATCATTATGCTATAAGCCGTCATGGTTTTTTTTTTATATGTTGGCTCCACACATAGTGTATTTAGCCAGTGTCAAGTATTGTATATTTTCATCTAGTTTTAGAATATTTTACGTAGCCAAGTCTTAGTCATAGTCATAGTCCAGTCTAAGTCGGGTCATAGTCCAGTCTAAGTCATGCTCAAGTAAAGTGGTAGCAACTTTACAAGAAGCTTCTATGGAATTTTGGAAGCAACACGAAAAATCACGTTTCACCACATCATATCACTTGACCACACTCATGCTCGTAATTCAGCACTTAATGCGTAAAACGCCACCAATTTTAAACATTAACACTGAAAAAAGCAAAAGTTTTGAGAAATAATACAATGCAACGACGTGAACTTTTTCACGTTCCCGCCAAAAAACCGCCGTCATGGTTATACGACAATTTTAAATTAAAACCAAGGAATTTAAATTAGATCAATTTTCTGTATCAGATGTAATGATCATAAATGATGTAATATTTATTGCTAACATATTGTTTATTAACGGGATATTTACCATGTATGTATATTTATTCAAGGATCAAACGGGCACTAACACAATGGCTGGCCGAAAAGAACTTTTATGACATTAAAGAATTTATGACATATCGCAATTATATAATGCGATAATAATAACTGACAATAATTATATAATTAAAATAAATGACGAAATAAAATAATTTGTAATCACATTAATTAATTAAATTTACGTAATTCCAATAGATATGACCATATATTTAGAAAATTATACTTATTATTGAATTATTCTTGTTTGGATGAACCATGCTCATTGATTGCATGGAGATTTGCACACCATTTGTAATGGTAGAATGTACACGGCTCTCCTAAAAATCTGACCACCATACATGTAAACCTACATTCTTGCAAATAAAATATTTTACTTTACTTACTATTATGTTAGTAATGTTAGTGTCCACGGAAGTTTAAAATCTGATATCAATTTTCATTGGTGCAGTAGATATGACAAACAAAAGAGTTGACCGTGGATAATGTGTTTTTCATGTAATTATTGCGCGGGTTTACCTATACGTTAGTGTGTAACAGAAACGCTTGAAAAATTCGCGAATATTGAAGTGCCGTAAAAATTATATGAGGGATAAAAAATATGAGGGAAGGCAACTCTGTCTATCTATAACACAGAGCAAACAAAAACGCTTCCCCTCCGAAGCGTCATTTGTTTCATAGCTCTGTGATCTATAATCTAATCAACCTAGACAAAACGGAACATCTCAAAAATATAACTAAAGAAAATGGATATACTTAGATTACCATAAAATGGTGTTGGTGCATTTACAAATCCAGCATACTTGATAATAATAAGTTGACACTATCAAATGTAGGTACCTGTATCTCCTTGATAATAAATATCTGTTTACATATAAATCTAATATCTATTGGTATTAAAAAGATATCTTAGGAGTCAATATCATAATTCAAAACATAACTTTACGTACATACCTATATACGAATCTTCTCCACATCAATGCTGTAAAGATAGGTTTACATAACGAGCCACCAATTTGAGTGTATGCAATAAATACCTTATAGTTATAGTATAAAATGCCTTAAATACAGTCATTAGAGCTGATATTTACACAAACCGGCGAATAATTTACATAAACAAATCATTGACCTTGGCTTCGGTTAGAACACCGAATCAGCGTTGATGGATAAAATTATCTGAACTATCTCTTATCGATATCGAAGCGATAGTTTCAAATTACATGAATCTATTTAATTTTTAATTTGACAAGGAAATGTTTAATTTATACAATCTTTAATGTGTTTCCGAGGGTAGCATAGTGTAACGTATAATATAAGTAGATCTGGTATAGGTACCAACTCTGTATAGCTTTCTGCTGATATTTTAGAGGAGTTTGTTATACTTCTGTCTAAGCGTAATTCCTCTATGTGTACTACGTTGTTAATAGGCATAATGACTACTATTAAAAATGAACAAGTAAATAATACTTTCATAAAGAACATTAAAAATGAATAACCACGTTTTTGTATAAACTAACGGTACTTACAATAAGACGGTGACATATATGTCAAATTAGAGTCTACCGCATTGGTGCAGTCTTCACACTAGTTCCAAATCGATCAACCGCGGAACTCTTGTTATGGAATATTATACAAATATCGGCTCATAGATGACAAAGAAAGTTTAGAAGACGCTTAAATCTCAAGTAAATAATTAGGTATATAGGTATATAAACCATTTGTCAGATATTATCTATTGCTAAAATATGATTTTCGCATTCTGAATCAGCGACGGAATACTATAAAACATAAACAGTGAAAAAAGTTCTAAGTAGGTTTTTTCTAGAAAACTTACTTGGGTACCTTAATAGTGATTTTCTATAAAACCTAAATCAAAAATCTAAATATCGATTTGGTGCTTTAGTTGACTGGCTAAAGAAACTCTAGCCTGCCAATGTATTAAAAACAGTTGGTGCCTGTTTGTACTTACTTTATTATTTTTTAAACATATTTGATGAGGAAATAAAAATTATATTGCGCTTTTGAACCCATTGTGGCTTGTTATAACGTAGTTACTAAGTAATGTTACTCAACATATTTGACGTCAGTTTGACGTTTTTATTCATTGAAGATTACGTGATCAGCGTACCAACCAAGACACAGTGAATAAGAATCTAACAAACAGAGGGATATAATAAGTTACAAAGCTAATTTGTACTTAAATATATTCTTTTAATTGCGTTGAAGAAAGGAATATGTAATTTTTTACGTCAAAGTGTACAAACTGCGTCATAGATTACTTAAAATATACTGTCTGATGGTATAGAACAGCTTATCAACCATGCCAAATTATCCAAAGTACAGAATACTTACATTATTAGCACTTTCGTATCCGATAGATTTATATATTTACTTCAGAAACTAATATTAACCTAAAGTGTAAATATGTAAATCTCACTAAGATAGATAGATAGATAAATAAACTCTTTATTGAAACACACAAATAAAAGGATAAGGATTTTCTAAGGAGTCTCAGAAAAGAACACACGTTATAAAACAGGGGCGCTCATCCAGCCTGTGAATGACTTAATTTAGTGATATCGTAAAGGTACACAAAAAGTGTTAAAAGAAGGAAGCCGACCCAAACTATGTCTACTATCATTTCCCAGCCATTTCTCAAACCAGAACTCACCGTATTATAACAAACCGCCATACATCAAATCCGTCGAATCAAGACGGTAGCAATAAAAAGTATTATGAATTCCGCGGCCGCGCGCAAGTGCCAAATCCCTGACACGCGACGAATTTTAAACATTACCGAGTTATTGATAGTTGAATTCGACTCGTGTTTTATTTGCCATTCAACGCGGCGATCAAACTTTTGTAGAATTATTAGACTAGTTTTTCACTCCAGCGGCAACGTCTGCATTCGTTCCATGTTTGTTTTTCAACGGAATTTATATTTTAATGGAATTTAAAGCACGCCTGGATGGTACATACTATATGTAGGTAAAGACCTGCCTAAGAAAAGACTTCTATTCAAAAAAGCGACTTTATTAAAGGAGGTGGTTTTCAATTTGGTATGATTTAGTAAAATGTGAACATATTTCTAGACACTGCTCTACTTTGAAATTCTTGTATCTGGAAAACTCAAAGGCTTTGCCAGTAGTAACTCGCTCACTTCAATCACAATAAAACATAGCGTGAGCATTATTGATGCGCTCAATTATGTTATATTTAGGGTTGCCAGTAAGGAACAGTAAGAGAGTAAAATAAAGATCACTGGTAAGGACATATAGGTAGATACTCGTTGCATCTGTCAAAGCTTACATCTCATATGGTGAGCTAGATGGCGTATTTGCATTGTAAATTATGTAAATAATGTTTTAGTTGAAATTATTTGTATTTTTTAATTATTTTTTCAGTATTATAATACTCTGTTTTAAACTTTCACGGTGGTTTACCACGTTTTTAATAGTACTTACGGGATATTTACCGTGATTAGAATCATTTTTGAGTTCCCGATATTTCGGCACAGTTACATGCACCATTTTATTTTGTTATCATCCACCCGCATCTTCAGTCTACCCGTGAAAATAGTGCATGTAACTGTGCCGAAATATCGGGAACTCAAAAATGATTCTAATCACGGTAAATATCCCGTAAGTACTATTAAAAACGTGGTAAACAACCGTGAAAGTTTAAAACAGTGTTTTACAAACCGGTACGGGCCGGAAGTGTACAATCAAATTCGACATCTTGAACTGTTACGGAAAAAGTGTGAGTGTCTGCGGGAATCATTGGTATTTCTAGTTAAGTGCCGTGATAATAACTTGATACCCGTCTGCGTACGCATTAAATCACGACCAGATATTCCTGGTTCCGTAAACGTTCTACACAAAGCGAGTGAAAAATTACTACGGAAACTCATTCGTCATAATCGATACTTGTTCGACAAATAGCAGTTATATAAATTACACCTTTGGTTAAGTTCGCTGGTGTCTAAGATTGATTTTGAACAGTGTGACCGTGTAACATATTTACAAGCACAACGTACTCGGGAACTCAGTGCTTTGAAGCAACAACGTAAGTTTGAGGCCCTACTACGGTCACATAACTCGAATCATCGTGAAGACAACTGTGAGGTTCAAACTGTTGTCAACAGATCGGGCAAGGTATTGAATGAAGCTGCTATTGGTGCGTTAGAGAAGGGAATGAACTTCGCACCTACTCCATCACGCATACCTTTCGAAGATGTTATTGGCTGCATAGAGGAAACAATTTATAAAAATAAGCTACCTACCACTGACGCGGATGCGTTAAGGCAGGATGTCGCAACAGTGTTACGTCATGCGAAACCTCCGGCTAGTAACATTACCCCTGAGGAACGGGCCGCGTTACGCGATCTACGTGAAGATGAGAACATCCTCGTTTTGAAGGCGGATAAAGGTAATGCAACTGTTGTATTAGATGTGTCAGAGTATGAAGGTAAAATGACAGGCCTACTCAGTGACGGTGCAACATATAAACAGGTGAAGTATAACCCCACGTCGAGAGTCACACGGCGGACAGTCCAATTGGTGAAAGAATGTCATGATGTCTTCTCAGATAATATGTTAAAAAAGCTATTAAGGTCACGAATATCGCAGCCACCTAAGATGTACGGGTTGCCTAAAATTCACAAAAAAGAAGTGCCTCTTCGCCCAATAGTTAGCCAAATTGATTCCCCAACATGTGACCTGGCGTGCGAAGTCTCACGTATTCTCCAGAGATTAGTAGGTCAGACGTCATCATTTGTGAAAGACTCGAGACATCTGGTGAGCCTCGTGGAGCAGACCAGGGTCGAAGATGATGAGATAATGGTCGGTTTTGACGTTGAATCTCTGTTCACGAAGGTACCGGTACTGGAATGCTTGGAGGTAATAAAGAAGAAGCTGTCTGACAACAACATTCCTCTGGAGTATGCTACGCTGCTGGAGCATTGCTTATCTTCCAGCTACTTCTTATATAGAGGCCAATTTTACCTACAGATTGACGGAGTAGCCATGGGTAGTCCGGTGGCTCCTGTAGTTGCCAATCTATGGATGGAACATTTTGAAGATCTGGCTTTGTCCACATGCCCCGTTGAAATTAAGTATTGGAAGAGATATGTAGATGACATATTCTGTATACTTAAGGGTGGTGAAGCAGAAGTAAGCAAGTGCTTGGAGTTTTTGAACAGTGTTCACCACGCTATGCGGTTCACAGTGGAAGTTGAAAAAGACCGGGCGTTGCCATTCCTGGATGTCCTGATAGCAGCAAGGGAGGATGGGACCCTGAGCCACACAGTCTACAGAAAACCGACACATACTGACCTTTACTTGCATGCCACCTCACACCATCACCCCTGTCACCTCAACTCGGTGGTTAGTTCGCTGACAAATCGTGCCTTTGACCTGTGCAATACAGAACACCTCGCTGAGGAACTATCCCACGTACAAAGAGTGCTACACAGGAACGGGTATAAGGTTAAGGTCGGTGGAACAAAACCACAGAAAAGACGGAAGAAACCAAAGGTGGAACGTCAGCCCACTTTTTTGCCATACCTGAAGGGAGTCACAGACAAAATAGGTCGAATTCTCAACAAACTGTCAATAAAGACCATATTTACTCCTCATAAGAAGATTGCGCAAAGTCTACGTTCTCCTAAAGACAAGATTCCCTTTGAACATCCTGGGGTATATAAAATCAGCTGCAGTTGCGGAAGTTCGTATATAGGTCAGACTAAGCGAACTGTCACATGCCGCATTAAGGAACACATAAAAGCAGTAAAAAATAACGAAAGGCACAAATCTGCCATAGCGGAAAATCTGCTGGACTCGGGGCCTAATCACTGGATTGAACTTCACAAGCCACAAATTTTATCTACGGAGCGCCACTATATACCTAGGCTGGCAAAGGAAGCCATTGAGATCTCGAAATATAAAAATTTCAATCGAGGTGATGGTTTCCAACTGGCTAGTGCGTGGAGTCCAGTATTAGGTTGCATTAAAAATAATACGCGTCCAAAATGTGATAAAATCATACGGAGTGATACAGTGAGTGTTTATTGTCGCGAGTTACGATCGAGTACGAATGCCAATGGTACCCGCAGTAAAAGACTAAGAAAGAGGGTAGACCGTTATGTCTGCTCCTAACATTTCGAACTTTTTATCAGCCACCCGCATCTTCAGTCTACCCGTGAAAATAGTGCATGTAACTAAGTACTATTAAAAACATTATAATACTCATATAATGAAAAACGAATTTAAATTAATAGAAGTTCAGCGATCACATGCGCCTTTTTTGATTGTAAATAAACACACAAATAGAATATAGTAAGATGTAATAAAAATAAGCTTTGTGATTGTAATATTTGGCGTGACATTGACATGTATCAATAAGATATAATAATTTAGATCTTCGATAGATAAGCTCGGTATCAGCAAGAGGAAGTTTTGTTATCAAAAAATAGAAATTGTCTTATCAATTTCTATTTGTTATTGATATCACGTTTAGATTGGACCTTTCAAGCACAAAAGCAAAAAATATAAATGATAATGCACAGAATTCCCCCTATTACATAGGTCCAGAACCGAAGTCTCCATACTTAACCTTGTTTGAACATGAATCAAACCATAGAGCACATTTTTTTTTCTTCTAATGTCAGTTCCTCTTTCAACATACCATATAAATAGTATTACCCGATTTAGTCGGGTACCTAAATAAAAATCTAGCTAGATGTAAAATGTAAACAATAAAAATTATATAACGCCTACAGTAAAAAAATATAAAATAATAAAATTAATTACCATCATTTTTTTCATTCAAGACGGCATTTTTTTGGTATGTATTCAAAAGCACACCCAAGTAACGACTGATTTTGATTTTGACAGCTGAGAATCAATCACACCCAAAGTGGTGTGTACGGTTTTGTCCTGCTTTAATTTCGTTTAGTGGTCTGGATAAAAAGTCTTTGTGATAATGCAAGCAAATTAGGAAAAGAGAAGTAAAGATAAGCTTAACTGAATGACATTTCTAATAGTTGGCAATGAAAACAGATCTGTTATAATAATATAAACTTTAGTGTACTACAAGAAAAATCGTAGGTACGTAATTAATTTTTAACTCTACTATTACTATGTCAATATGGATGTTCTTATTTTCACAGTAATAAGTAATAGTCACATAAGCAAAGAAATGAACATAAGTACCTACATACCTCACCAATTACACTGCAACAATACAATAACTGTAGTAGTAAATACATAGATAATTAAAAAAAAAATAATACGTGGAGTTCGTGGTTGCCCTCAAGAAAGAAATGGCAACCCTTCTCAGCTCACCAGCCGGGTTAACACGTCGTTAACGCTCCGTAATTTCTATGAATTATTTTATTAAAATTTTAATACTTATTTAAACGCACGTAGTACCCACGGCCCTTGGTATGTTAATTTTATGGCGTTACGAGAAATATTAAACGTATCCGCTTAACGCAAGATTGATCATTAGGTACCACAGATAGCGTAAAATTATATTCATGTGAACATAATTTTAGATTAATTATACGTTTATTAACTTGCGGGTTTTATGGTGTTTCGTTACTTAAACATAAAATTAAATTTTGACATAATATTATTTAGGTAATTTGCTAATTTATATTATAATGGCACCTGTTTTGACCATTGTGAGTTACATAGATAGATAAACTCTTTTTTGTACACCTTAAGACAATAGTTACGTATAGCACAGGTTTTAAGCTTGTGTCCGGAAATTTTTTTTATGCTTAAAGTAATATTCCTCAAAAAATGAACAGTCGTGAAAACAAAAATGAAATATCTCAAAAAATTATATTCCTCAAAAAATGAACAGTCGTGAAAACAAAAATGAAATACCTCAAAAAATTACAAAGTTACAAGCATTTTAAAATGTAGGAATAGAAAGAGACAGTTCAAACGCGCAGTGACGTCACTTCTTCCACCTTCATAGTACCTCATTACTAAGCTGTGGTAGATTTACATACAATCTCTTTGGCATGTGACGTCATATTCCACAGTTACATAGTAGCTGCGGTGATGCTCTGTTCTGCGGAAAGGGACAGGCGATGAAACTTTAAAAGCTTATTACTCCAACCATGATTTATTTACCGATTTTACTAATTCTTTCAATTATTGCATTAATATTTAACCTACTTATTAAAATAATATTAATTTACTAATTTTTAATAGCAGGACACAAGCCAATTACAAACATAATAGAAAAACGAACAACGCTCAATCGTAAATACGTGTGCACGTGGAGATTTCAGTGATAATATGAATGAAATCTCTTGAGAGCACAGATTGCACACGCTAACAAAATCAACAAAGAAAACATTTTATCCTGGAAAATCAGAGTTTCACGGAAAAATGAAAAACCCGAAAATAATGTGTTTGTCGTACCAATGGCTTCACCAACTTAAAAAAGTATCTACTGTAACATTTTGAAAGTATATATTGTTTATAAGAATATTTAATGCCCATCAAATACTTAACTAGCAGTTTCGATACTAACCGTTAATAAAGGAACAACGTCAAAATTCTAAACATCATTACACCATTCAATTATCTTTAATTATCTTTATCAACACACCACTTTGATCTCTCGTAGCCTGTACATTGAAAAAACTATTGGTTTCAATCTTGATGACAGGTATAATAAAATTGGATTATTGGGTAGGTCCCAAAGTCCCAATGGATCCACCAATCCCACCCTACATAATATTTTTAGCAACTGATAAAAAAAAATATTATTTTGAACTATATCAATAGGTATTTATATAAAAAAAAAAAACAATAAACACCGTTAACTTACTTGCAAAAATAGTTTTCCGCATGTTGATACCGGTAGGTACCTACCTAGCGTCCCACAGTGAACCGCGAAAAGCAACTTTGACTTGCCGCGCTTATAACTTTGACTTCTCAAGGGTAATCTCGTTAAATGGACATGCCTCTTGTACGTCCGTCCAGACAACATCAACGCACAAAATTAAAAGAATATCATAAGGCATTACTGCGCATATCTAGATATCACGACAATGATAAACGCCGAGGTCGACTCTGCTTTTTGCGAGGTCTGCGCGACCTTCGTAAAATTAGCGCGATTTACATAACGCATACGGCGTCTGTCTGTATACATTATTTGAGCGGTTATTCTTGAAATGCACAATGACACTTGCCTAATTAGTAATCACTATAGTCTAATGCTAATGAATTGTAAAATGTCAAAATTATATAATTAATTTTCCGCTGTGAGTATTGTGAAATGGTTTAGTAAATGTCGCGTATTACGTACCCATGTATAACACCAGTCTATTAGGTTCCGTCATAGGAATTCTTGTGAGAGATAGTATGGCCTATGTGTTAAACGCTATTAGCCATGTTTCATGACAAAATTGGTCACAGATGTTATAAATATTCTAAATGAAAGTAAAGTTATAAATTTTCCTTATAAAAAGTAAATATTCAGAATAAGCCTAATGCGACATTTTTAAAAGTGCGGATATCGATAACGCGTGTGATAAAAAAGTCCGTGAGATCACCAATAAAATATATATTGAGGAAGTAATTATGATGAGTTGAAAAACCGTCTGTTTATAAGGAAGAGGCCCGTTAAGTGTTGGTAAATATCGGACTATTTATAATACCACGGAGAGCAGATTATTTTTAGACACCAGTGGGCCTAGCACGAATATTAACCCGCGCGTAAGTGTAACGTTAACGTAAGCCAGTTGTATGGCATTTGATCTGCCCCCCTATTACGATTGAGCTAGCAGCGCTGCTGACGCGCGTCTGCCGCTTAACTGCTGTCAAAATTGTATGAACTTTGAGAACAGTTAAGCGGCAGACGCAATCGTAATAGGGGGGTTTTACGTTAACGTTACACTTACGCGCGCGTAAATATTCGTGCTAGGCCTACTGCTAGAAAAGAGACCGTAAAATGGGTTTGTGGTGAGAAGTTTGTTTTTATTCGTAGAACAATAGTTCTATGAACAAAAACACACTACCTAAGCATGTAAAGTATTTCTACAGTATTAGAAACAAACATTCAATAGCATTCTTTAAACGAAAAATTTGAACCAGTTACGTTACTTGAACTCACATCCATCCATCACCTTGTCGATTACGCTAAGTATTAGATACTGCTATAAAACTCACAAACATTCAGTTGCTTAATCTGATAAAAAAGCTTTACCAAATCACAACCAACACACCAACTCGAACTCAGGAACTCGATAAGAACTTTATTTATGGAAGTTCATAAGTATCACTGCAATATACTTAAATTGTAAAATAAAGAAAGCACTGTACGTAAAGCTAAATAAATAATTGCTAATTGTTTTAGTGAATAGTACCTAAACAATAAAAAAATCGGAATATGATTGTAAGTTACCACGATTGTAAGTATTACAACCGTTATTAAATTACGTTCTCTGATGAGCCCCCTGCTGAGCCGATAGTGATAAAATCAAAGCACCTACATAATTACGAAACAAAAAAATATCTTTTCATTATGTTTGATATATATCTAGTTTTAATACAATACATGGTATCTTCTTTTATGGGATGCGTAACATTCAAAGCGAACTTTCCGACATAAATAATCCGTAATAATGGTCCATAACCACACAGTGCCTGGAATTATGCGTAACGTTACGAGTCCTTCCTGCATGAATTGCAACGTAACAAGCTCACTACAAATGTTACAATCAAATGCTCGGCGCAGTTTTACTGAATGTTCGTATATTACGTATACCCGAACCACGGCGTAAAGCGAATATTGAAACCTGTACGATGAACAATATCTGCTTTAGAGTTTGATATTTAAAAGTAATCATTTCTAATTACACTCATAAATAAATAAGTGAAACATCTGTTTGCTTGCATGTTTATGTGTGGATTTCGTGTCGAACGAAAATGTTAAACCGATGTTGTACATTATTTATCAATGTTAATACCAATCTCTGCATTTTTATTGAATTAAACGACTAATCAAAGGCCAACGATAACGAAATTATATTAATTGACACTATTCATATGTGAACAACGAACACGTGCGCTTTTGTTAAGAGCATGCGGGTTACTAATATGTTACTGACATGTGGATTGTGGATAGTTTAATAATATTAAAATTTGCCCTTAGGCCTGTGTTACAGAACTATGCTCAATAATATTAACTTAAAAGATTTCAATATTGTTTTTTTTTTATCATCGATAGGCTAACATTTGACCACGGTCTCACCTGATGGTAAGTGAAGACGCGGTCGACGATGGAGCATGCTTGCCTAGAAGATACCGGTTCACCGTGCCTTTTTCGGGATGATCATATTTAGCCATTTTCAAATTTACAGTATATTCTAATTAGACGAGCTATTCAAGTAGGTATTCAAAGTCAGGTCATAGCCGTGTCTACAAGCCTAGCCTCCTCACAGTCAAGCTCCAGTAAACCGGTGAATATCTTAGTGACTGCTTCTAGAGCTTTAGGGAGAACATAAAAGTAATTTTCTGGAGCTTTAGTTATCAAATCGACGGCACAAAGAAACGGAAAAGGTTTGTCTGATGTAAAAAACAAAAACAAATAACAAGCCAAGTGCGAGTCGAACTCACGCACGAATGGTTCTGTACCATTATCAAACGTAGCTATTAATAAAAACGAGCAAACCAAATCAAATTTGTTGTATCGGAGCCCCCTTAAATATGTATTCAATAGGCTTGTCTCCTGCTATTTTTTTATTGCATAAATTAATATTCTTCTTAAAATGAATAGACGTGAAAACAAAAATTAAATATCTCAAAAAATTACAAAGTTACAAACATTTTAAAATACAGGAATAGAAAGAGACAGTTCGAACGCGCAATCACGTCACTTCTTCCACTTTATAGTATCTTAATACTAAGCTGTGGTAGATTTACATACAATCTCTTTGGCATGTGACGTCATATCCAAAGTTACATAGTATCTGTGGTGATGCTCTGTTCTGCGAGAAAGGGACAGTCGATGCCCTCCCACAGCCCAGAAACTTTAAAAGCTTATTACTCCGTGATTTATTTACCGATTTTACTAATTCTTTCAATTATTGCATTAATCTTTAACCTACTTTATTAAAATAATTTTGACTTGTTAATTTTTAATAGCAGGACACAAGCCTATTTTGATTTTTTAGCATTTGTCGTTATAGCGGCAACAGAAATAGGTACATCATCTGCGAAAATTTCAACTGTCTGACTCGGTTCATGAGATGCAGCCTGGTGACAGACGGAAAGACAGACAGACAGATGGACAGCGGAGCCTTAGTTAAAGTGTTCGGAGCCTTTACTCTTTGGGTACGGAATTCTAAAAAGGAAGAGATATAAGAATAACGCTTAAATAAGTAATAGTGATAATAAAGTCGAGGTAGGAGAAGCATATTGAATATCAGGGGCCGTACTGTGAGCTTTAGTGCGATTCAAACCAGAGCCTGTATTGGATCGCTTCGTTTTTTTTTGTATGAAGATTTTGACATGCGATCTAATATTGGCTCAATTTTGAATCGCGCTAAGAGCTCACAGTACGGCCCCTGATTATAAAAACCAAATAATGCACTCGTAAAAAATATTTAAAAATAAGATCTGTAATTACGCCCTAAAAGAAAAAACTATCCTTTATTAGGGAACATAAAATTTAAAGTGATGTTCAGTTTTTTAAGCGAGGGGAGGCAAGCGATGCGTACTTCCTTCCACTTTCATGGGGTTGCACAACTTACACTAAAACGATTCTATCGATTATTCCCTTTTTATTTGCCTCCTGTGAATCGATTTAAACTTTAAAGACGTGTGGAAACAACTCGTTTTAGAAGGTCGAGGGTTTCAATGTGAAAGGTTTGTTAATCGATTTATAAAAGAGCGATTGTCAAATGAAACGACGCTTAGAACGAAGGCCAAAGCGAATTGCAAAACAAAAATTATATTTGCAAATTAATTATGTAAGTGACAAAAGTCTAGCTGAAAATGTTAAATGGTAAGTCTTATAATAAAAAACGAATTGTTACATTATGGAATGAATAAATATTTTAATTTAGTTGAGATTTTTTGTTAGGTATACTATTCAAAGTTAGGGTTAAATTATTTATTGCAAGTAGACCAATTTTATAACTTTCTCAAATAAAAATACGAATAAAAATAATTTATTAAAATTATCGTTTAAGCATATAACATTATAAATAAAGTGTTTCTTTCCGTGGAAAATGCTCCATGTAAAATAAAAGTAAATCATCTATGAACTCACAAAAACAATCGTAAGTATACAATATTATACTTAATCGAAATTCAAAAACAGAACAAACGCTATTCCTAATTTGAATTTCATTATAGCGTCGCGTGAGAGTGTTTTTATAAACAAAAGAGTTAAGTGTCCATTAATATAGGGATGATGTACATATTTTATTGTTAGTCGTTTATTGCCCGGTGTATTAATATGGGAGCTCGGGATGCAGGCGGTCTGTCGGAACGACCTGATGACCCACTCCGGTTTGTACAGGTTTGTATAAGGGTTGCCATGTTGCCATGGATAGTTAGAACGACAGGACTTGTGGAATCAGCTATAGATACAAAACATTTATATGTAGATAGCTACTAATTAGGCGTAAGTAAATTATTTCTACATTCGATTTGTTCATAAACACCCTACATTTCCTTCTTAAGCAAAATAAAATTATATGTTGCTTTGTATTATGTGCAGATAGATTTACTTTTTTAAATTGCAGACAAAATTCATTTTATGGGGCTCATACAAAAATCTACGTACATACTTTTACTTTTACACAACTTTAAGCTTTTTCATAAGATATAAATTGTACTTAAGGAAAAATAATTATTACTACTAATAAATACTATTAATAATTATTATTACCTAGGTAAAGAAAATGAAACCTAAATAAAAGAATCACTATACTAGAGTTTGATAAACTAGGCCAGATGTCCGGGTAAATAGGACACAATAGCAGCTCGTCTACCTACTTGATTAGTATGGAGATCCAATTGGACGAATGCTGAAAACTCGGCTAACTCGATTACATCCATACATTCCCGGCTGGCACATTCATGTCCATTATATGACATTGGACAATGCCAATGTTTTGCGTGATTCACGAAATTCATGCAGTAGATAGTCATTTGTTTAATGTTTTGCTCAAAAGGGCTTTTGAGTTCAAGCCATATGCAGAAATATAGAATAAATAGGTATTAGTAATTCAGCAAATGACTGTATTAATGAAACCCTAACAAAAATTGATAATTTTTGTCTGAATACATATTGAATTAAAACAAAAATAAATACAGGTATCGGCGTTCTTATGATCCGACACCAAGTTACTTAACAAAAAACAGTGACACCACGGACGTAGTTTTCTTCTGAATTATATCTTAAAAATAATTCACCGGTTTTGAGAAAAAGCATCTTAACTGACGTCCGTCAGTTACTAAAAAGTTGCAGAACTTTATCTAACTCGCAACCAGTTGCACAAAGATCATTAATCTTAATGGCGGCATTCATGGAGTCCTTTAACTGTAGGGAAGACACCAGTTTGTGACTATGTCATCCTCCTTCATCATTATTTCAGCTATTCACCTGCTTTTTTAGTTTTCGCATCAAATACTGGCCTCACATCATTTAGATTTAAATTCAAAATTAGAACATTAGTCGCATTCTTTTCATTTTCCATACATTTTCGTAATTCGTCATTCTTCGTTTAACTTCCGAGGCGTACATTCCTCGCCTGTGCTTAAACCAAATTTTATAAGATATCTGTTACTAACATTTTAAAGTGCTATTTGTACCTCAAGTTATATTCACTACTAGTTGTTCCGTAAAAGTTCAATAGGGAACAAGTTGTGATCTTATTTTTCAGGCTTTTTGACTATAACCACCTTAAATTATTGTTACAATAAACCAAATTCACCGAGATTTACAGTTTCATTTCAATAGTTCCGGATTTCCTACGTGTTCCCGTGAGTGTCCTCCCCTTACTGAGCTACCGGATAGAAGCTTTGGGGGGACCTCCGGGACATGTTTAATGGAAGATTAAGATTTAAAGTAGACTTTAAAAGTTAATGATTGTTTCTGCAACTGGGTGTTCAAGTTTTCATTTCAAAAATATCTGAAATTCTTCAGTTTTCCGAGAATTGAAGTTTATGGCCCAATTGGCAATAGATTGTTTGTGGTTAATTTAGTCACAGTATTTGGTACTAGATACTGAAGTTAAAATAGTGAACAAGCCTGAAACCTCTTTATAGCCAAGGTTGAGGCTCAAGGACTCACCGTATGTTGCGCGAGTGGCGTTCTCACACACACTGCAAGTCGGCTTACCTGAAAAACAGAATTATTTAGTTAATACACATTACTTATTAATTCTACCTCTACCTCTAAATCTTTAACTTACAACATTAGTTACAACCACAGAGCTAGAATTCGATATCTTATCTCTATGGGTGCAAAAAGAACCTACCAGCCTTCGACCATGCTAAGATGTTTTCGCATATTTTTTAGGTTTTTACCCTCTAAAACTTAACAAAAACTTTTGATTTAGGTGTCGATGATTTGGATAGATTATAATCTATGTTTGTACGTCTTGATTTTATTTCAAATATGTTTCGGGTTGAATTACAACTACTTTTCTCGTGATAGTTTTGACGCCAAAAATTCGTATATCTTTTATAGTATACAATTACATGTACCTACCTATATACTAAATGTGTTCCTATGTATGAACTATTGTGGATACAACAAGCACGACCGCAAGCATTGACAATACATTTTTAGAAGAATTTTAAATCGTTATTATGTAAAAACTATTCGTTTCTATGTATTTTCCTGCTTATAAACAAAGTCTGCGTGCGAAGACCTAATAGCGAAAAAACCGCAAACATATTATTATTATTATTAAATCAAGGAAAATAAGAAAATATGCTTATAGGTATCTGTTTTACCATATTATTCCTACGCCATACCAAGCTAGGTATTATATATAATGCCTAAGGGTCGGCTTTGAAAGATCTTTTAACAGTGTAATAAAAATAATTTTCACTTTACTGTAAATATTTGTTAGCCCCAAATAAATAAATAATACGTAAAGTTAGACTGCGTTGCGTAATCCTCTCGATGACATAATCGTTTTTTTTATGAAACCCAGATGATACCTTTTAAATGCCTAATCCATATTAGGTTGTGTATTATAAATTAAGATTTATGAGTAAAAATGGCAACAATTTGCAATCAATAACCTTTAACGTAATTAAATTACTAAATAACTGATAATTTAATGCCCTCTAAATATTTCAACAGCAACAATACTATGTTTGGATATTCTGTAAATATACCGTAGTGTCCTAGAATACCAGCGGCACGTAAATATAGCCTTTTTCCAACCCAAATAATTGTTTTATTCGAGTATACAGTTCTCTCGCGTAAAAATAAACATTAAACCCCAAAACTGTTCAATTGTGCCCACATTTTACTTGGCTTTAACAAAGGTTTTGTTTTACAATTGTGGTTCAATAAATAGCATTTTATCGATACATACTTGAAATGAATATTGGTTATCGAATATCTTATTTTACACTTTTACACCACACTTGGTGTGTTAAAATTTTAAAATAGCTTACCATGTACAAATACGGTACAGTGATGTATTTTTCCAAATATCAAGTAAGAAATCTATTTTTGTGTGAAAAAGAATCGAAAGCTGTCTCGGACCATCGATCGGAGTAAAATCGATCGATTGACTCTGAATGTCAGCCTTACCCCCAGTTTCTCACTCATTGGTTGCCTGTTGATTTGATCATCGGTTGTGTTCAACCAATGAGCGTTCAATATTTTTAAGTTGAGATGAGTTTAACTTTAAGTACGAGAAACCGGGGGATAGTCTTGTCTATGAACTGTCCCTCTCTCATTTCAGCGAAAATAAACCTAATCTCATAACGTTACATCCTTTTCTGTTAATTAAATCCCCCAATTCTCCATATACAGAAATCGGATTTCAATTTGGTTGTCTACATCACACTCACAAGTCACAACTTCATAACTAACGTAAACTAAAACCGATACACGAACGAAGACAGTAGGTATGAGCAGTTTGAACTAAAGCAGTTTGACACTGATTGAAAATTCATAACCCCATGCACCGTAGCGTTCCATTAACTGAATACTTTATACGTATTTCTGTGAGGGGAAGGCAAGCTCTTGATTATTGTTTTACTTAACTTTTTATAGCGCTGCCACAGAATAGAATGTAGTACTACGTAAGCAACCAACTGTGGTTCGGTGCACATTGGGCGATTGTATATGGAAGGGTTAACGTTTGTTGGCGCCTCTTTCGGTTGTTACGGCGCTTTTAATGTTGCTATAAGCACATTATTTTGAAATAAGATTAAAAGTAAATTGTTTTGTTTTTAGAATTAGATTTTGTTTTTGTTAAATAAAAGGCGACGAACTGATTTTAGATTACCTTTTCATGCATATTTGAAAGTCTTGCTTTTTAAGGGGACGTCCGTTGAATCACTAAGTATAAAATGGGGCAGTGGATTGGTGGAGTGTCCTTGCGCCAAATCTAACCAAATTTCATTATAAGAGGGATAATTTTTGACATTGATACTCGCAGATTTACGAAGAATTCTAGAATAATCCATAAATGAATGTAGTACCAAGGAAGTTCCATAGTAATGGTACTATTGGTAGGTGCCTATTCCTTCGATATTGTCTCAGCATGAGAGAAAAAAGAAATAAGCACGTAGGTATAATGTATGAGTATAGTACTTATGTGAGTTATCTATTATCTATATCGGTTAATTATAAATTAATACTGGAATGTCGTATTAGAACTCTTTTACGGAAAATGTTTGGTGGAGACGACTGGTGACCAGAAGGCTGGCTCCTATTTTGCCCAAAAAATCAGCATTGCCATACAGCGTGGCAATGCAGCCAGCGTTCTGGGCACTTTTCCCTCCACCAAAGGTCTTTTTGGTACGTGATTTACAACTGTATGATTTTTATTGTTTAATTTAGTTTAATTTTTATTTTGTCTTTATTATAGTATGTAGTCTATGTAGGTAATTAGTATAATATTTCTTTGTAAGGTAACACCAAAATGTGATTTATAAACAAAAACTTAATAAATTCTAGAGAAAGAAATGGAAAATGTTAATTTTTTTTCAGAAGTAGCCTGAATAAACATTGGTGCAAGCAAGATAATATTATGGAACACAACTAAGTCTATATTTAGACGAGCTTTATGGCGTCACCGCTGCCCTTTTCTAGTGTGTTCCACAATGTTCTACAGTGATCGCACATCAACACAATGGCCTTAACCTGGAGCTCAGCAAACTCACTTGACTTGTCACCCTACTTCGCAAATCGCAAATTAACTATGCCTTATTCTAGAACGTTTAAAATGCACGCCGTATCTTTAAACAAGCTTGGAGTTTTACATGACAGAGCATTTTTAGTGAGAATTTTGAACGCTATGATTATTATTCATAGCATTCAAAATTGTTTGGTGCTATGAATAAAATTGATGCGCTTACAGCACTCGCTTTATTTGGCTATGATAGATGAAAACGCTCGAACGGGCAACATTTTTCATGTTTTGCTTCACCACCCACATTCTCGAGCTAAATAAAGCATAAAGACTGAATACGAATTGTTTGAAACTGAAATCTCTTTAAGTGAAGTGTCTATTTATTCAAATTGTGCTAGTTTTTGGAGATGTTCATGTTCACATTCTTTTTTTACTTACATTATCCTCCCAGATTACTATTTTATAAAAAGACTTTTTTTTTGCATATAAAAGATTCTAGGCGTAAAATATGAAGCACTCCTTATATTTATTGGCACCTACACATTACCATAGATTAATTTGTAAAGGAAAAATTAGAATCACGAGAGGTTTTTTTCTAATTTTTCCTTTACAAAATAAATAAATATATAAATATGTGTGGACATTTCACACAGCGCCATCTAGCCCCAAACTGAGCATAACTTGTACTATGGGAACCAGATGACTGATACAATAAATAAATAAATGTAAATATAAATAAATATGTGTGGACATTTCACACAGCGCCATCTAGCCCCAAACTAAGCATAGCTTGTACCATGGGAACCAGATAACTGATATAATACTTAGATACTTTTTTGTTTTGTAAATAAATATAGAATACAATATAACACCCAGACGCAGAACAAACATCTATGTTCATCACAAAAATATTTGTCCTGGGTAGGAATCAAACCCACAGCCCTCAGTTCAGAAGGCAGGACTACAACTGAGCTATCGGGCCCGTCCTGTACCTGTAGAATTACGCTGAACACGCGATACTGCTAAAAAATCATAAATACCATGCTCAAATATAGCAAGATATGTTCATAAAGTTCAAAATTCGCAACATTAAATCATCATCATCATCATCAGCCTGAAGACATCTACTGCTGAGCACAGGCCTCCCCCAAAGAGCGCCACTTTGAGCGGCTGTCAGCAAAATTAAATACTAAGTAAAACAAGTAGGTATGTACTGATAATGAATAAGAGATTACCCAAACAAACAATGTTTTAAATTATAAGCGCTGTAGTATCGCTGCAAAACTCATGTTATAAAGTTTATAAACATCAGTTTTGCAAAGTGGTACAGCCAGGTTTTCCCGCAGACTAGCGAATTAATTCAATGAGCTGATTATACCCGTCTGCATATTCCGGGATGACTAACGAAAGCATAGACATATACAGGGTTACAGGAAAAATTGTGCTAGATCCGTTAAGGGCGTGGAGTACCCATCATTTCTGACTTATTTCACTATAAAACACCCTAGGCTAAACTAATAATATTTTTGTAGATATCCCTTAGAAAACAATACAGTTTCTAATATTTTTTTTATATCTTAACTTTCACTTGTCTACTACGGTCTATTCAATTAACTTATGTACTATTTTAATGATTGACGTCCTAAAGCATCTTATTACACATGTAAAAATGCAATAATAATAATAATAAGAAGACACAAAATATTTCAATAAAAAAATTAAACATTGAATATCTCGAAAAGGGTAAAGTTTAGCCTAGGGTGTTTCATAGTGAAATAAGTCAGAAGTGATGGGTACTCCACGCTCTTAACGGATCTAGCACGATTTTTCCTGTAACCCTGTATATAAGGACAGGCCTAATGACAGATTAAACCGTCGCTTCAAAGAGGGAGTCAAGTTCAAAGATTGACATCCACTAGCGCCCAGTCTGTGTTGGAAGTGAGAAGATATCGGTCGTGTGTCTCAAAGAAAATATGCCAAGTTGTGTTGTGAAGGATTGCATAAACTACACTCTAAAGTGCAATAAAAAGAAATACAAAGTTTCTTACCACAAGTAAGTCAATATTTTCAATATTACACTCCGTTTTGTACGAAAATAATCGAATTTATATTTGGGATATCATTGTAAACAAACATTGACGGACATAATGGCAGCGTTTAATTTCCCAACTCATCGTAGTTCCTGAGTAATCTAAGAGATGGCGCTGACTTTTCCTCAAACCATTTTGAGTAAATAAAATGTTCCTTCGGGCATATCCTGATATATAGATCTATGAACGAAAGAGAGCACGTAGAGTCGTAGAGCGTACCATTTATCCTCATTTCAGAGTTCCATATTGAGTGCGAAAAAATGGATTTATGACGAATGTTGACTTCACACATTTTGTTCGCGTTTTTATAAAGCTGTCACTATGTTTTATTTTAATAATGAACACTTGATTTTTTTTCGCGATTGTGAATACAATTGAAATATTTAAATCATGTTGCAAAGGAAGGTTAGGGGTAATTTATGTGCATAATTTATTTATTATAATGAATTATACGTATTGTTTAAATAATATTTCCTTATTCCTACTACGATAAATGGTAGATACAATAATGTAATTGTTAAGGTAGGTATTACTTATCTTATCTCGTCGGCCTGTTTAAAAAAATGTAATAATATTTAAGCGATAAAGTCTCAAATGGCAATGGGCAGCCCACATCGCTCGTGGAACTGCCAACCGAAGGGGAAGAACTAGGTGGACCGACGCGGACGATCTGGTGAAAACCGCGGGGAACCGATGGATGAAGGAGGCGAGCAGCCGCTCAAGGTGGCGCTCTATGGGGGAGGCCTATGTTCAACAATGGACGTCTTCGGGCTGTTATTGATGATTATGATGAACGTCTCAAAAATTGTTGTATTACAAGTACATAAATAACACTGTAATACTATAAGCACCTCTTTTTAACTTCAGTATATGTATTTTTAATAATATACGGGACCCGGTAGTGCGTGAATTAACTCCGCTTAACTATAGGTATAGAGAGCGGGGACACAAGGGCTATTCAGATGTCCATGAGTCATCGGTTAGGGGAGCCCGAGGCTCTGTGACGTCATCGATGTAAACACTTCGTCGATTAGGCGCGTCAAAGAACTCTTTGTCTTGGGCGGGAGAATTCGTTGACAGATTTAGCTAGCTTATATTCTGTATCAGTAAAATAAAATAATTCACTTTTATCATGGGGTCCCATCAGGTACAAAGGATAAATAGCCCCACTTGAAAAAAATTTACTAATCGTGTCTAGAGAGTGTCCAGTGTATTCATTTGGCGCAATACTTCGCCAACACGCAATAAATGTCGCTTGATAATCTTGCGTTATGCAGAAATAAAATAATTCGTAAAATAGCCCGCGCCCGCCCGTTGTATGGGATGAGGCATCTGTACTGTAGGTATTATATTATCTGGGGTATTATTAACCAGCTTATTATTAATTTACGACTAGAAGACGAGAGAATCGGGGCGGGTAGGAAACAAAAACAATACGTTAAAAGGCCAAATCAGTGTTTTATCACCTAACTACGATATATTTATCCCAGACAAAAATTAGGATCAGTAAGTAGTATAATAAGTCTACGTTACGGTCGGTGGATCGGAGATTTTTGACTGAAGAACAAAAAATTACCGATTCATGGTCTACACTAGAGTAGAAGCCACAGAACAAAAATGTTTTAATTTAATTAAACATTGTTAAGCTACAAAAAATTATATAATATTTAATCAAACCCCAATCTAAGAGAATAAAACAATTGAATTACAAAGAAGAGCTACATACAATTTTGTAACGATCCCTTACTGGTGGATCAAACTGGAATAAAAAATAGTCATTAAATATTTTTGATCCCTCAAGGGATCGTTTCAAGGGCTTAGCCCGGAATAGACCAGAAAATTTAATATAAGTAGTCGTAATGCATATTTTTATATATTTTCCGCCTGTACCTAAAGCATAGATCGGCAATCATCTCTTTTAATTAAAAAAATTAAACCGGGATCTGTACTAGGTAATCTATATCTATAAATTATTAATGATGGTACCTAATGCTAGGTGTCGCTTCAGTGATAGAATTTTCAGAACTGATTCATAGTATAGTTCCGTTAAAAATGATGGCCGATTCGCTTTACCGAGCTTCTACCCGTAGATGTATTTATAGTTATTGCTCAAAGACTCTACAGTTTATTACTAGGAAAACGTATTCCTAGAGTCTCATAATAATGTGGGTAGCTGTACACATATCTGAGCTTTGCGCAGACTTACATAGAGGTTTTATTATCTATGCGAACGAAGGTCACAACTGTGTAATCTATGATCAAGATAATATTAAATACACAGATAATAATTACTACATAGCTACTAACTATACTTATACTGCGGAAACTATTCAACCGTAACGGATTACAGAGCAAACGGGCATGATAAATTGGTGACGTAATCATTGCTGAGATTCCTATGCACATTGCTAATAAAGCATTAGGACATAATATTACTCTAACGTTACATTTCATTCATTCACCAGCAAGCGTAGGTAAGTAGGTAGGTACAGGACAACAGCAAACTCATAAAATGATGACTAAAGTAGAGGAAATTACTTAGATGCAGTTTTCAACAACGCTGTTTTCAATAAATCACAAGCAAAGCTCATTTATTAAAATTAACTAATAAGTAACAAACGATAATTCATATTTATTTTATTCTTGAATTAGCATCTTTATACACAGTTATTAAAATTTTGACAGGGATATAGTTTTGTGGCAAGGACAACATCTCGAAGTCAATCTCGAGTGACAAAGATCCGGCTGTATGCGGATCCGACCGAGGCCGCGTGCTATAATAAATACCACATAGCGCTTGATAACGCCTTTCGCACACTCGATTATAAACGTTATATACCTACTCGTCTCGTTTTAGCTCGCAAAAAATGTTTTACATAGAAAGTTTCGTTCTTCTAAAGTTAAATATTTATAAAAATATTAAAATATTATGATTTATTGAATTGAATATTAAATTATTGACCATCATTAAAATGTTGATATTATTATTGTTGTCGTTGTTTTTATGATGTGTGATGTCCTGAATAAATGTTATTTTCTTTCTTTACCATTTGTTTTGACTTATTATAATCCTGATCTAAGATATGATGTTAGCTTTCATATTTTTCTAAGATTATTTGTTATGATTTGCCAAATTACATCAAAATCTGTTCAGCCGATATCAAATACTATATATTATTTAGTCATTTATTATGTTCTTGTCGCCATCAATAGGGTTTATAAACTGTAAAAAATAACTTTTAATTTTGTTACTTATGGATGTATTGGATGTATTACAATAGTTTCTGATTATTTTACTATATTGCATGGTTCATTTAAATAACAACAGTTTAATACCACACTCTTACAGCTGAATAACTATTCGTACATAAAAGTTCATTCGGCAAGTTATTTGAGTCTATTCTGCAGTGTCGAATTAGTCGACAATTTGAAAGCCAATTAGCTGATGCTCAACATGGGTTCAGGGCTGGAAGATCTACTTCATCTAATCTTCTCTCATTTTGGTCATACGTGGTTGATGCAGTGGACTCACGTATGCAGGTCGATGCTGCCTACTTTGATTTTCGTAAAGCGTTTGACACTGTAGACAACGACATTTTGATCCAAAAATTTTCTAGAGCAGGTTTTACTCCTCCATTGCTGCGCTTCTTCTGTTCGTACCTGAGAGGTCGGCGGCAGTATGTGCAGTATAAGGGATACGTATCAGAACCTTATTTTACGTATTCTGGGGTGAGTCAGGGTAGCAATCTGGGTCCTTTGGAGTTTCTGATCATGATAAATGACTTGCCAGACGCTTTCAGTACAGCTCGTTGTCTTTTGTTTGCGGATGATTTGAAACTTTTTACAATGGTTCAAGGTCCGGACGATTGTATTACTCTGCAAAGTGACATTGGTAATGTACGGCGGTGGAGTGAGGTAAATAAGCTTTTCTTTAATGAGAAAAAGTGTTCAGTCATCTCGTTTGGACGATCAAAGCACCCAACAACTTTTCAACATAATCTTGGAAACGAGGCAATACCAAGAGTTACGAATGTGCGTGATCTGGGAGTGACCATGAGTGATGATTTGTCATTTCGGTTACATCTTGACAAAATATGCGGACAGGCATTCCGAACTCTTGGTTTCATTCTTCGACAGTCTAGGCATCTTGACAGTATCGTGGCAATCAAGGCATTGTATAATGCTTTTGTAAGGAGCAAGATGGAGAATAACTCCTTGGTTTGGTGTCCATATGAAAAGAAGTACGTGCAAGTGGTGGAGAAGGTACAAAAAAAAATTTTTAAGGTGGCTGTACCAAAAGCAGTACGGATATTATGTTGGGTACCCGTTCTTGTATCCAAGTAAGTTCATACTGGGAATGGTCGGATACCAGACTCTTGAAGTGAGGCGGACCGTTGCTCTAATGGAATATGTGCTAAATATATTTACAGGCCGCAGGAATAACCCATCGCTACTAGGGAAAATAACCTTAGCGGTTCCGGACAATTACATCAGATTTAGGAGGCATGACCTATTTGGAGGGCCAATACTCAGGAGTGAGTTGGGGTACCAATCACCTATCCCGCGAGCACTTCGCCTACTCAACGCTGTGTTGAACCAACACCAAAATTTTGATTTGTTCCAATGCACGCCGGACGAATTTCGCAGGGTGGCAAGAGTTTATTATAGATTAGATCATAGAGTTTATTGAGAAATTGTTTATTTAATTTGGGTGATCGTTTTTTGTAATTTGAGTGAGATAAGTAGTTGTAATTTTTTGTTGTTATTGTAAATATTGGTTAGTAATAATACTTATGGATAATATGTTTAATTTGTATATGTGTTATGTTTTTGAGTCCTCGGTGAACGAATTGGGAGACTGTCATGTTCACCAAAGGGCATGTATGTATATATAAATAAATAAATAAATAAAATAAATAAATAAATAAATTAGTTATTATACCTACTGCAAAACTTCGTCTGTTCCCATTTATGCTAAGCACCTATCCACTTTATGTAACTTTCTATTGTACTATACTAGTTTTAAGTACCCACCTTCATAATATAAGAACTTGTTCTATGCATAACATATATTTCTCATATAAGTGAATTGTATTCTTTTTGAGAAATAAATATCTTAAATCACCACTTATATAATGTTTTGTGAAGTACATGATAATATAGTAGCCCGACTTCCATTCATAGGCATATTTTGATTAATTTGTCGTGTTGTACTCTGTCGAACGCCAATCTTATAATCAATCATTTTGCTTTTAGGTAATTGAAAAGTAATGTATTCTTCAAATAGCGCCAATTTTAAGAGCACCAAAAGTAGTTCCAAGTGGGCATTTTAACAAAGAATGAATTGGATCATAGAATACTAGGTACTTATTCTATGGAAATGGTTCTATTTTGGAAAAATCAAATTGAGCGGTGGACGGTGGCAATTATGATATCGTTTATACTTACATTATATTGTAATACAAATCTTCATTAAGCGGGTTTGTCCCAGCAATATTAAATGCAATTGGTGTGGGACGTTTCATGGTAAAAAAGACAGAGACAACACCCACTTAATCACCAAATATTACAGTCGAATTAACAATACATTTCGCGAAACGCCTCGTTAAACTCTAGTTCATAAAGGTTAATACTATTAACAAGCTGGTACCAATTCTCTGAAACAACACGTTCTAGGGAATTGGGAAGACTAAATACACACAAGGTTAATCTATTAAGTACATAAACACGGTATATTATGTTGATGCGGTGTATCTACATAAGTTTCGTTGTTTGCCATACCATGTAACTGTTGCTAAGAAATCTCTACAAGAAGAGCTTTCTCCTTAAGTAATTTTCTATTCATATGGACTGACCCCCTCGTATGCATGAAAAATAAATTTTATAAGTAGTGTCCTACGCGATTCCTCCAACCTGAAAATGCTGAAGTCATTTTCTTGGTATTAGGAGTCGATATATCAATTCGTTCAATAATAATAATAATCATCCAGGCCGATTTCGGCTACGGCGGTACCGTTTTCTGTTAGTTTAGGAGCCTTAGTATTTAGCTCTTATATGACTGACATACCCTATTTTTGCAGTGACTGTACGTGCACAGTGAGTACACGTTAGGGTACCGTTGACATAATGGTATTGAATAATTGAAGGCGGTTTACTTTTAAGTTGGTCTCGCTTAAAGTCAAGATTCGTTCAATACTCAACAAATTACTACAAATATAATATATATATATATACATATATGTACTTACATATTTTTGTTATACAGATGTTAATATATGTGTGTGAAACATTATGACCCCATTAAGGATCCATTTCATAAATTGTACAAAAAGTATTTAGGCAAAGTTAATATTAAAATGACTTACTTTTGTCCCACTTATCCGACTTTCTTTAAAGTGAACTCTACTCTTTTACATTCTTTACAACGAGTGTGCGAGTAAGTCGGTATGTCTGTCAATCCCATCTGAATCTCCAGAGAGTATGGCGGAGTAGTCCTCGTACCTACCTATCTGTTGTCTACGGTAAAGTGATATTGAGAAGAACGCGGGGCCTTGTATATATGGATAAGTATGCATACATCGCTCAGTAAAGCTACTCAAAAATACTATCAATGCGCTATTTATGTAATAATAAAAATGTTTTAGTTTAAAGTAGCAATAAGTAGGTGGTACGTGGTACGTTTTAAAACCTTAACGAACCCTGGCAAGTGGCAACTCAAGTTCCAATTCCAACGCGGCAAGTCTAATAACTGAGCAAAATTTCCTTTATTAGTTTACATTACCTTCACGTGCAGTTAGGTTATCAGGCGGTGCTAATGGTTGTTAAGTAGCACATTAGCAGGACGACTTTATCGACGTACTTGTTAGTTGTTAGTCGAAGTGCGAAATGTATGCTGCAGTGCACACTACGATAAGTACTCACCGACGGCGCCGCCGGCGCGGGCGTAATCGTGAAGCGTATACAATGGATAGTCACCTAGTTTTAACAGGTACGCGGACAGCAGTACCGCGTCCTGCCGTGGGTCCATCTGCTGGTGGTGATGGGCGGTCGGCCTCATCAACGATGATATCGAAAAATCCGTCGATCCGTGTGCGCCCCAACCGTTTGCACTGCACAACTTACACTCCTCCTTCATGGTTCCATATAACACTAAATAAATACTCTATAGTCCGTTTTTTTTGTACTCGGTTTGTACTGGGCACTAGTAAATCACATATAAAAATATCCGTGGTCTGGCTCGCACATCACAGAAGATATCACAGCAGAGTTCTGCGGCGCCTGTAATCCGTTAGTAATACCATGAAGATAAACACGGCTCGGTTCTCGTGGCTGTGCAATTTTACCATTTCGAGAATCGAGTCGAGTTCGTAAATCACGTTAAGCTTCTGAGGACTCCCTTCGCTTTCGGAGAAGCGAAATTAGTCCGTAACACGATGTCTCCCGTCGCAAACAAATCGCCTGTCGCATCCCCAACTGTTTATTTTGAAGTTTAACTAATTGTTTTGACGGCTGTGTTAGTTACTCCTCACGATCTTCTTACATTATGTTATTGCGAATGAGGAAATTTAACCGATTAGCTGTATAGGGTTAGCTGTTAAGGATTCATTTAGAGAATATTGATCAATCTTCAGTTGACACTGAACTGTGATCTTATGTTAGAATGTCATCTCACGAACTATTTCATCAGTTAACAATTTCATATAGCTTTTACTTTTGCTATCATAGCACGGATGCTATGTGAACTTAGGCATTTGTTTTGTTTTACACTGTCTGTGTCAACGTCAAAAACAATGCATTTACTCCGCCTAGATTTCAATTGCCTTTTAGTTCAGTTCAGACACGAAGCATTTCCCACAAAGTTTGATATTTGCGAAGCCATAATACCTCATAAACGAGTTATTACGCGGCCCTCGAGTAGCTTTTCCGAGTTTGTATATTGAGAGCTGGCGGCGATTATGCATGGGATGGTAAACAGTCGTGTGGGGCGTGGTGTCGGTGTGGTGTCGGCGAGTGTCGAAAGCTAGGGCGACGCTGCATTGCGGTGCTGCGTTAGGTCAGCGGTGCAATGCTGATACCGTTGCTATAATCGAATTCACTTCAGTAACATAATAAAATTGACAAACTACCACAGTAGGGTATCTTCAAGATAAATAATATATATATATATAATAAATAATAAGTAATATAAACAAAGGTCCATACTACAGAGTTCTTAGCACAATGCACTAAAAAGAGTGAGCGGAGATGACGGTAACAATAACAAGAAGCTGATTAGACCTGGGGTGGTGCGAATTTGGTCGTAAAGGAATCAGACTCCTAAATTACATTTTGGTGACCAGTTGCAGTGAACGTTTAGTTTTCCATTTTATTTACTCGATTCACTATTACGTTTTTTATTGCCTTACGTGCACACACTCGCGGCGTCTAACCGAAACTGCGTCGTTAGATTATGTTTGCTCTATGCTCATCTTTGTTCCCCTCAGACAGCCTTGACGTCATCTTGACCTGACTGTTCTCAATACAAAATTTCAAAATAGAACTTTTTCATTCGCGTGTAACCCGTTTAAAAAATGTCATGATATTCAAGACATTTTTGCGCTGTATGTAGTTATATTAGATACATTGCTTTGGAGCCAAAGATATTAGACATGGACTAGCGCCTCTACGCATGAGTCACAGGGTCACAACTCAACATCTGAGTTCAGAGTCTTCAATACCAAAGGTGAAAAAGTTGATCGTCTGGCGACCATGTATTGTTATTACATTGAGTTCTTGTAATTCCCAATTAAAAATGATTCGTTAATGGTCTCATTTACAAGAAAATACGATCACTGCTTCTTAAATTTATTGATTCCTTGTTACCTAATAATTTATCTACTTGATTACTTAGTTGTGTAAATAAGTACTGAATGTAATTGCTTAATTTTACTCAGCTAAATGACTGTCTATTATGGGACTAGTTACTAAAATACTAGTTCGATACAAAATTTCTTTGTGTAAAAGTCATACGGCTTTTTTAAATTACTTGTGCTCTGTACTTAGACTGACCTATGTAATAGGGCGAATTCTGTGGCACTGTAAAATATTATTGGTTCTAACATCCATTAAGTACATAAATAATGTATCCGTAACTGAGGGAATTGATTATCCTTGCTTGATATTCTACCGTAGTTTAGCGTAGTAGAATTATATCGTATCTAGAAGAGGGATGATTTTATATTACAATAAGTACAAGTAAGTTTTCACGAAATTCTCCATAGAATTAGCTAGGATTTTAAATTTATAGAGACGGCATACGTGCGCGGAATAACGTCGCAATAATGCAGAGCGGCCTTGGACGAGGTGGTAAACAAATGTCACGTGTCCCGTCTGCGTGGTAGGTAACATTAAAAATCACCGTTTCGATCTCTTTCCTGTCCAATATTAGTTTATTATTACTTTTGGTTTTGCTTTACGCCAATCGGTCGTCTCTGTATTATATTCATTGATACCCATTCAATTTTTGCATTTGTAACTTTTAGCTTCACAAATATGTTTACTGTCATTCATCTTTAATTCCTAAACATTGTTTACAAGTTTGTTATTATGTGATTAATTTTCGTGAACTCTTATGATTACACTGTCTACCTCACTCACACAATATTTAGGTAGATATAATTATGTATGAAAGTAGGTAAGTATTGTGTACTTTTTATCTCGCTTTGATACCAATACTTTCATTGCCATCACGTGCAAATGATGTCGAGGATTAGGTTATCAACGTCAATGATATCAAAGTGATTGATAAAGTTTTAAAATTAAATAATCTGATTCAATTACAAGTAATACTTTCATTTGATGATACCGATAAGTCTTTGTTTTAGAGACGATCGCGATGCATAGTATAATTAACCCGCAGTAATTTATATTACTCTAGAAAGTACTAGTTAATGCACTTACTAAAATTTTTATGACTTGAGAGATACTTTATTGTTCGTTTGATTGTTTGATAGGCTTGCAAAAGCAATAACAGTATAACAGTACTTATAGTTAAAATAACTTAACAGCAATAGTTATATTATGGCAAACCGCTAGACACAATCGTGACAACTGTGATGGATCGTTCTATTTCAACGATTGAATATTCTTATCCGTTGTAAAATAGAATTAGATCTTCTATCACTTCTAAATTAAAAAGGTCCATAATAATAGGTTAAGCACGTGCGGTACAAGCAGCTGTCGTGACAGATGTTGAGGACGGAAGGCACCCCTCCACTCCAAACCTCGCAGTTACCTGCGTTTTGGCTCACCTGACTTTCGAACACGGGTGATATTCCGTCTCTAAGATTTTACATCTTTAGTATAAAAGTAGGTTGATTATTCAATACTGGTATTCGTATACATTTAGACGATGATCCGTGATATAGTATGAATAACGTACCTAATAGCCAGTTCAATACAAAGTATTCATAATGGCAACGATGTTTTTATCAACTTTATTAACAAAACAAATAAAACGGGATGACAAAAAGAGCAATAATCAATTTGAAAATCTAATAATGCTCGCTGGATACGCAGTTTTACTAGGTGGTACTACTTTTCTGCAAAGTTCGCCTAGGTAGGTACCACCGCTTTGCCCAGTTATTCTGCCGCCAAGCAGTAGTGTGCAAGCACTACTGTGTTCCGGTTTGAAGGGCATTGTAGCTAGTGAAATTACTGGGCAAATGAGACTTTATGACCTGATTACACAGTGTAGTAATCTGATTACTAGACTGTGTGATGTCCCAGGATGACGTGCGCAGTGCAGTGTCACGCGAAACTGTTAATTTAAAGTTCCGAGTGACACTACAACTGTTATGGGCGGCCGTATTGCTTAACACAGGTGAACGACCAGCTCGTCACGTCATTCATGCTCATAAAAAAAAATAAAAAATAAGCGGATATTACGGAATATTTACACGCGTACATTTCTAATTCTCCGAACTAAACGCATTTGAATGGAAATTCCTCGAAGTGGGTTTAATCTAAACTGAAACTTCTTTTCTGCCGTTAGTTAGCTCTTAGCATTAGCCAATGGCGACAGCGCTGTAAATGTTTGGCAATCTTTTCTGGGTTCACCCAACCAGACAACCATTCGATATGGTTCAAATAAACTTTAAATTTTCGTGCGCCTTAAGGCCCTGACAGGACCTAACGCGAGCACGTTTATTACAGCAGACAAACTTGAAACTTATTTTGTATCTGATAGGGTCGCTTTATGCATAGCAAAAATATGGCGATTACGTTCCGTTGCACTTCGACTTTTCCATTTTTCGGTACAAATAATTAGTTATAAAAGAAATGCTTATTGTTATAAAAAAATAAGCTTATAGACGGATGCATTGAAACAGCTTATCACTATGATTTATTTCAATGGGGTGTCTTATTATAATGTAACATTTTAGGACGTTTGAATGATTTTTTAGAGGTCACTTTTCGTAAACGTGTTTCGGTTTCGGCAGATGGAAAGAAGATATGACCAGTATTAACGTGCATTTTTTTCAATCCTGTATATGGTATAAGTTTCGAGATAATCACGTTCAAAATAGTCGATTTGGGAGCATTCAGCGCCTTAATAATGCCTAAAACGCATAGATCTGAACATGTATACATGCGCGTGAATGCAGTTCTCCAGTGCCGTTGTGCTGGATCACTATTAACTTTGCCAGTTAAATTTCCTTTGGCAAGGATTCTTGGCGACTTACCAGGGACATCATCAGTGATTTCTAATGTGGCTTCATTGCCCCGTTACGATTTATTACGTACAATAAGACTATTGAATTTAAGTTTTAGATCTTTGTACGAAAAATGGTTCACAGATAATCAACCACCAGTAAAGGCTGTGAGCCCTCCGCTTGAGCTGGCAACCGATGCTGGCGTAAGCCCAATTTGCGCCAAGTATGGTTTTGCACAGCCACAGCTTGAAAGGTCTATAATATTGTTATGATTTATTGTTTGTAACTGCAGACTAAGAATATTAATAAGTTGGTAAGTACTATAATAAACTGGTTTCGCGCTTCTCTACCCCACCTACTTCAACACGTTCAACATTTTAAAATAACAATAGGTAAAACATATATTTTCTAAGTTCCGAGATTCCGAGAATTAGCTTATCAAGGTATCTATTAAATATCACTGTGATATTATCAGTATAGATTGCCTATCTTTGCGATGTGATGATGAAAATGTAAATATTTTACTGCTTATTTTTTTAAACATTAAATAGCTGACACATAAATAAATATTCATAAAGCTTCATCATTAAAATGAATCCACTGATAAAATCACACAAGTCTTCCAGTTTTATCATAAAATTGTGTTTATTGAACTATTATTTTGTATATTATATATAAATAATATCTGATACTCAGAATAACCAAACGGTATTCGTTAAAAGTCATCCAGGTATACGCACCGACCTCGGCACACTCCGACGATGAAGTAGAAGCTATGTATGAGGATATATCCGAAGCCATGCATACTTCCGAAACATACTTCACCGTTGTGATGGGAGACTTTAATGCGAAGTTGGGCACAAGGAATGGCGATGAGCTAAGAGTGGGGCCATTTGGATACGGGCAGCGGAACCCTCGGGGACAAAGGCTGGCTGACTTCATGGAGAAGGCGGGCCTCTTTATGATGAACTCCTTCTACAAGAAGCGGCCATCCAGGAAGTGGACGTGGATAAGCCCCGACGGTTCCACGAAAAATGAGATAGATTTCATGATGACGACCAAGAAGCGAATATTCGATGATGTCTCTGTGATCAGCAAGGTGAAAACCGGTAGCGATCACCGTATTGTAAGAGGCACATTGAATATCAATGTCAAGCTTGAAAGGTCGCGTCTGGTGAGGTCTACGCTCCGTCCAAACCCTGTCCAAATCCAAAACCCCGAAGGCTTTCAGCTGGAACTCCAAAATCGCTTCCAGTGCCTTGCCGATTGCAACACAGTGGACGAGTTGAACAACGGGTTGGTGGAAACTGTCCAAGCTGTTGGAGCTGAGTTCTTCAAGACCCAACGCCGAAAGAGGACTCAGAAACTCTCAGGAAACACTCTTAAATTAATGGCAGACCGGAGCGAAATGAAACTACAGTCTTCAGTTGATATGTCAGTCTACGGTGAACTCAATAGACGTATCTGGAGTTCCATGCGACACGACTTGCGTGCTTTTAGTACTTCACGTATTGAGGCCGCAATTGAGCGGAACCAAGGCTCTAAGGTGTTCGCAAAAGATTCGTCTATTGGGCAAAGCCAAATGACAAAACTGAAGACCGAGAATGGTAGTGTCATTTCATCCAAGCCTGAGATCCTGAGAGAGATTGAGAATTTCTATGGACAGTTATACACCTCGACACGTGAGCCCGCTACTAACACAGCTAAGGACACCAGAGCCAAGTTAGTCCGACACCATACCGAAGATATCCCGGACGTCAGCCTGTACGAGATTAGAATAGCCCTCAAACAGCTTAAAAACAACAAGGCGCCAGGTGAGGATGGAATTACGACCGAACTTCTGAGAGCGGGTGGTAGACCGGTACTTATAGTCCTCCAGAAGTTATTCAATTCTGTCATCCTTGAAGGTACA
This sequence comes from Ennomos erosarius, assembly GCA_963580505.1. Lineage (NCBI taxonomy): Eukaryota > Metazoa > Arthropoda > Insecta > Lepidoptera > Geometridae > Ennomos > Ennomos erosarius. Next base: position 7,517,503 of record OY756992.1, on the reverse strand, counting down.
ACGCCGGAGGCATGGCACAAGAGCGTGGTGGTGCTCTTCTTCAAAAAAGGTGATAACACCTTATTGAAGAACTATAGGCCCATCTCGCTCTTGAGTCATGTGTATAAGCTGTTTTCGAGGGTCATTACGAATTGTCTCGCACGCAGGTTTGATGAATTCCAGCCTCCTGAACAAGCCGGTTTCCGAAAAGGCTTTAGCACCATAGACCACATCCATACGCTACGCCAGATTATACAGAAGACCGAAGAGTATAATCGGCCGCTATGCCTAGCGTTTGTGGACTATGAGAAAGCCTTCGATTCAATCGAGACTTGGGCGGTGCTGCAGTCCTTACAGCGATGCCAAATTGACTATAGGTATATCGAAGTGTTGAAGTGTTTGTACAGTAAGGCCACTATGTCAGTCCGACTACAGGACCAGAGTACGGAACAGATCCCATTGCAGAGAGGCGTGAGACAGGGAGACGTTATTTCTCCGAAACTGTTCACAAACGCATTGGAGGATGTTTTCAAGCTCTTGGAGTGGAAAAGATGTGGCATCAACATAAATGGCGAGTATATCACTAACCTTCGTTTTGCCGATGATATAGTCATAATGGCGGAGTCGCTCGATGATCTCAGCACCATGCTCAACGACCTCAGTAGAGTCCCCCGACAGGTTGGTCTTAAGATGAACATGGACAAGACGAAAATCATGTCAAATGCCCATGTTCCACCTATACCGGTAATTGTTGGGAACGATACTCTCGAAGTTGTCGACAAATACGTCTATCTAGGGCAGACTGTCCAATTGGGTAGGTCCAACTTCGACAAAGAGGTCGCCCGAAGAATCCAACTCGGCTGGGCAGCGTTCGGGAAGCTTCGACCTATCTTTTCGTCCAAAATACCACAAAGCCTGAAAACAAAAGTTTTCAATCAATGTGTGTTGCCAGTGATGACTTATGGAACTGAGACGTGGTCTCTAACTGTTGGCCTCATTACTAAGCTCAAAGTCGCGCAACGAGCTATGGAGAGAGCAATGCTCGGTGTTTCCCTGCGAGATAGGATCCGAAATGAGGAGATCCGCAGGAGAACTAAAGTGACCGATGTAGCTCTTAGGATTGGCAAGTTGAAATGGCAATGGGCAGGCCACATCGCTCGTAGAACTGACAACCGATGGGGAAGACAGGTTCTCGAGTGGCGACCACGAACTGGAAGACGCAGCGTAGGCCGGCCTCCCACTAGGTGGACCGACGACCTGGTGAAAGCCGCGGGGAGCCGATGGATGCAGGAGGCGCTCCCTGGGGGAGGCCTATGTTTAGCAGTGGACGTCTTCAGGCTGTTAATGATGATGATGATGATGATGATATAAATAATAATGGTTTGGCCACAAAGTTCCAGATAATATTTGTTGTTTTTTGTTTTTTGTTTAACTATTATTTATATTTCTACCAAATGTACCTACTACTGTGCCACTAAAACATTGGATCATAAATTGGGTTGTTTCATAATAAAATCACGAACTCATTAATCATTATCAATTTGTCGAGCGGTGTGCAATGCAACCCAATGAAAGCATACTGAGCTGTTTGTTTCACAAGATCGACAGTGCTTACATAAGGCATGAAGCAGCTTGCGTAAAACCTTAGGTGCAGAGCTCGAGTAAGTATTATAAGTCAGCTTTAAGTTCATCATGTGCTGTGATGGTAAAAATATGAAACGCAAGATGCGTAACCATTCTATCAGGCTACCTCATATCATACACATGACTTTCAATAGTTTCAATAGACCGACCAAAGTCGTCTAAGCTCTCTTAACTATACATTCAAAACAAGTCCCGCACAAATCATACGAAACTTTGTTTCAAATAATACCATTAACATGGAATGTAAAACCATAACGAATGATGTCCAAACAAAATGGGGAGTTAACAAAGCAATTCGTGACGACCCACATAGAGTACGTGAGGTAAAAGAAACTATGAAAATCTCTCTCAGTGTTGAATGAACACTGGACCGTGACAATTGGGCTAATTCTGTCTGACTGATGAGGAAATACATGTGGTAAAATAATTATCACATTTTGATAATATACTAGCGACGCGTTCAGATTGTATCCTCCAATTTATTTATTCAAATGACATCTTTATCGTTGTATCGGGCGGCGCGGTCGGTATCTATTTGAAATTCAACTACCCTATTAAAGGAAAGTGTAGTTCAGTTTCTAAAGCCATTTATCTGTGTAATTGATAACTAGCGATGGTATGAGAGTGTGAAATTCTGCAATTGAGATAGAACTATATCGTATAGGAGGGCCACCGCAGGGCTGGAGAAAGCAAGCCTTTCACTCGACCTGCCTGCCACGCTCTACGCGGCTAATTTAAACAATAATACGCAATCATGTCTATTATTAGACCTTATTTTGAGACCATGGCGCTCGGAGAGGCAGAAACCGTAAAATTGTGACAGTAAACAGAGCAATACCAATTAAATTTATCGCATTCTATTACGATCATGTTTTATGCCGGGTATCGGAAAATACAAAAGGTAGCCTTATCGCTTCATCTAATCACAGAAATTTCAGACGCAAATCGTTCATAGATTTGGCAAACTTTAAATAAACATTGTGTGATTTTGTGTAATTTCATTTAACTTTATTATCACTTATTGTAATGTTAACTTCTTAGTAGAGATAATTTTTAGCGCTGCAATTGGACCAAGAAGTTTAAACTCAACAGGCTGCAAGCTCTCTATTAAAATAAGTTAAGTAGAAGATTAACTTGAAAGCCGAGAATGGCTGCGTGAGGTAAAGTTTAAGGACTACAAAGGTGAAAGTTTGAGTGCAACTTGCAGTACAGTAGACCGCAAGTTCGTCCTCTTCACACAAAAAGCACTGGTAATGAATTCTTTCATAGATGTAAAGGTTCATGAACTGTTGAATATTTTATCACGAGATTCACAAGCCACTGGTCTTGAAACGTAAGTTAACAACTGAGATTTCTGTACTTAGTCCTTTTGCATTATAATAACAGTGGAATACCTACTTCTTTAATAGTTTCATACTGTAGTAGGGTAGAACTTGAGCAAATGAAGTTGTTTCAGGTTTATCAAGTTCGTCTACCTTATTTAACAGGTACCTATCTAGATGATTTTATATGCCATGGCTGGCAACAGTTTAAGTAGTATGTTGTTTAAAAGCTCTTGTAACCGTGACCATAAATAAGTTACCTTCTTCGTGGGTAAGTGATTGGCGAAGGCTTTAGCAATGTACTCCCATGATGTGTGGTAATAGATTTTCAGTTTTATGTAGCAATTTCTTGTTACGACCAACATATAATTAGAACCGTATTGTGCGGAATATTACAAGTTGTAACGAAAGCTTTTAATGTCCCAGTGGCAACTTATTGTCTTTTAACTTTTTTGAAGACGTAACTCTAAACTCCTAATGCAGTTTTAGAATATAAACCTATATTTCCATCTACAACCACAATGATTATGGAAAAATCATCAGTTTACTGAATCGTTTTGCGATAGCCGAAGTCTAATAATAATGCCCTAACCCTAACAGATCGCATTTCCTGGAACTAGAACATATCTTCAAACGTTCCAAGTTAGTTTGGTTTTTGTTTATTGTGGCTAATTCTTAGTTCAATAGCTTTTTAGTGAGATAGTAATTCTATGTTATTAGTATTAAAATCTCATGAGTGTGAGTAGCAGTCAAAAGCTTCTTCATTATATAGCGTGTCAAGGCATGTTTGTCGAGCTTTCCCAATTTCGGCAATAACCCGGTCACAGTCCGATACTAAATTCATGATGACATTGTTTCGGTATTTAGTTGGAAATCCAATAACAGCGTTCCAAATCGGCCCCTGTGTGCCGTAATAGTTTGTTTGCCTCCTTTTGTCTAACTAGGGCATAACCTCGATGAAATTAGTTGATAGCATTGACAACGGAGGTGCAGAATCCACTGACGTTCAATTCTCTTAAAAGGTTCTAATTCGATGGTATCCAAATTACCAATTTCAAGTGCAGTAAGCCTTTTGGTAGTACAACTGTAATACTTTTGAGTGGTGACTGCGGATCTGTCCGGCTCTTTTAGGGCTCTATATTTTTGTAATAAAAATTTCTTCTGAAATATCTTGTAAGAGTTGCGTCATTTGATTATAAATTTACACGCGATATTTGATTTATTTATGTTAATACCTTTATTTTTGGAGTAATAATTATGTTTAGACATTTAAGTTGTTTCATGGATTTTAAAATTTAGGCAAAGATGTTTTGGGCATTTTCAATTCCTTCTGCGGCTACTTTTTAAACTAGTGTCATAGGTTCACATACAATATATCCCAATACAAAAGTATTTGTTATTATTGGTGAATTTAGAGTCATATCAATTCACACGTCTTTTGTCAATTCTCAACAACTAATTTGGGTAACATTAGAAATTGAGAATCTTTCGTCTTTTAGTTCATTCATATCCTTAATTACTTCTATTCCTTTGTTATGGTGTAGGTAATTACATAATATCCCTGAGCATGTTTACGCTTATCAGGGAGTGTAGGTATGTTACCTTTTACCCTATTAACTATACAGTTACTGGTTTTCTGCTCTTAACTGAACTAGGGCAAAACTTCGTTTTTATTATCAGATAGCCAGGACAAGCTCGTCTCGGGTCAGGAAGTACTGGGAAGTTCTCGGTAAGTATTTTACGGTTGGTGCTAGGTACGCTTTAACACCTTGTCAGTTCCACTACTTTCTGTTGTTTGCTCTTGCCACAAGGTTCTGGTTATTGTCATTGTCATAAAATGTCGAAATGTCACAAGTTTGAATTATTTGATGAGATGACGGTTTTATTTCGACTGCGATTCGCTTGAGGGTTTGTTATTTTGCAGTTGAGATTTGTTTTGAAGCATTAGGTGTGTATGCTTTGTATCCTTGTTTGTCAACAAACGCATGCTTGGATTAGGTTTCAACCGTTGGTTTTGGGAAAAACAATGAACAGGATACCTTTATTAGACTTGTTTCTTTTATTGTTATTATCAAGCCTTAAAAGTTTTATTAGTTTCGCCTTATAGCCAGTAAATAATTATGAAGAGCCTATGTGCGGACAGAATGAATATTTAATCATTTGTTGATATTCCATGAAAAAGGTAATACGACACCACGGGCTGTCTCCATCCATTGTGTCGGCCAACAGCTTATTTGAGGATTTAGGCGCGATAGCGATCATAGTCGCGCCGCAAACCGGCCGGCGAGATACGGGACTATACCGATGACGATTTGGTGGCAAAAGTAGCACTCCTCATCTCGTTTTGCACAATACCCACAATTTCTTTGCGCGATCCGATAAACGGCACTCGCCGGACACCACACCGGCACCGACATACGTGTGACACCAGTGACATTTACATGAATTGGAAGTTCAGTTGCGTTTCCCGATCCACACTGTACACATCATCACACATCCATTAGTTTGGCACAACACGACACTAGATGCGAAAACGATCGCCGAATTCAGGTTGAATAGTAAACGGAAGCGGTGCACGGATAGTGCGTCGTGTTTACAGTTGGCGCGGCGCTTTTGTAGAGAATGCGCGCGAACGACCACTCACTTCCGTGGTTGACAGTCGACTGGCGGGCGAGCGACGAAACGAATAGAAAGAAAGCTGTGTGTCGCGCGGCGGTGAGGAGCGGGGCAGGGCGTGTGCGGGGTGGGGCGCACCTGCGGGCGGCGGGAGCGCCTCTTGCTTGCCTCCAGCGACCGACTGCGAAGCTTCCCGCTGCTACGCAATAAACGCTCGATAAACTTTCTCATTAGGCGCGCCTAACCGTGTGACCGTAAGCTCGTTTCTGCTTGCACATTAAGTGCAATGCAATACGACATTCATGTAGATTGTAGGCAATTCACACTCGAGCATGCTCCGGACCCCGAGCTTACGACTCGTGCGCAGAGCTTCCACCACAGTGCGAGTACGCACTTACTACGCTATTCGCATTCAGAACCACGTTACTTAGGCGTTAGGCGAATTGCACGTTAGTTAATGAATTATGTAGTACGTAAAGTACATATTTATGCTGAAAAATTTATTGGATAGGAATTTAGAATAGAGCGATAGGAGTTAGGAACACAATGGACAATAATTAGCTTTGAAATGATAAATTAACAACTGAAGCTGAAACTAAGCTAACGGAATTTTTTTTTGGATAATTGGAGCCGTAGGTACCTAAGCCATAAACAAAAAACTGTAGGTAGGTATATTATAAAGTACTAGCCTATTTAAAAAAGGATGAATTCTGTGGCGTACACAAAACTACAAAGTTTAAAGGTGCCTTAACCAATATCATTATTAAACCTAAACCACAATCTCGCTAGACTATGCCTAAACCTTTTTAGTTCCACAATCCACCACGAAACCACGAGCAGACTGTAAGCAACAAAAATTCCACTCTGACGTCATTGAATGTGAAGGGTTGTAGTGTAACCATAGTGAATTATTGTACACGTGCAGTGTAGTTCCTACAAGTATTTATGCCTGTACCTACATTAAAATATTGTGCAACATTACCTACGTTACGATACGACATATGCTTACCTATAGCTATACCAGAAGCACTAGGCTAAAGGTCGTCTGGAAGAGATCTCTAAGCGATAACACCACCTATTCTACTAGTATAGGTAGGTAAGTTAAATATGATCAATTTTAACTTACAAAAACCTGCATTTTATTCATTTTTCCACTGGAACTGTTAATGTTCAGAAATAAGTTGGGTCACGGTGAAAAGAGCAAACTGCAGCGAAAGATGTTATAGTAAGTAGGTACTATTATAAAATCTGTGGCTGTTGTAAGTTTTGGCGAAAAAGCCACACCAAGAAACAAACAGACAACGTTTATTTATATATAATAGCAGGAGTAGGTATATAGGATAGGGGAGTAGAGAATCCGGGATACGAGGTATCCTTTGTTTTTTGGGATACCGATACCAATGATACCGATCCTCCTTGTATTTGTGGTGTGGCACTAAGTAGTGACGTGCCCATCACGTGGACTCTTCGTTTGTCCACATGTGACGAACTCACGTGGATGCAGTGTAACTGCGGAATAGTTATGTCTATCACATTACAGAAACGATGCGGTAATGCGATATTTAAAGAGTATTAAACATAGGTTTTATTATAAGAGAGCAGAAAAAATAACGTTTCTCACCCAAACAGGGTTTAGTGCAAGTTTAGTCCTAAATTCTTTGGGTTTCATTTTTTGGTTCGCATCTCGTAAGCGTAATTTTTTGCTGTAGGCCAACCACAACGTCTTATAGCATTATTGCTTCAATCATACATTGACAAATGACATAAAAGTAAGAATACTGTAATGTTTCAGAGCCAGAGCAGTTTTGATGACGTCACGTTAAATCGTCACTCATAATCGTTCACTCAAATACAACTGTCATGTCACCCTTACATCATGTTGACACTGAACGGCGACAGTGATAACGCTATATAAAAATGTAGACGTCTCGTTCATACGCAGGAATACTTTATAAGTTCGTGGTACGAATTCGAACAATATTATTGTAACCTTGAAATATTAATGCCATGAAACATGATGGTTTTGTATTAGTTTGTGGTAAGCCTCCAGCTCGGCGCATTACGTGATTTTGAATGATACAGCTATATTAAACCATCGTTCGTTAGTTGCCCTTATGGCTTTCTTTTATAAAAGAATAGGACATTATTTGATGGAAGTATCACCGTATCACATACCTACACTACACCCTTACTTAGGTATAGAACGAGCGGTATATAGAGGAAAATGCTCTTTCAATTATTTACTTTACTTGAAGCGGGTAAAACTGGGAGTATAACCAGGGAAAGACCAAAAGACCAAAATGATCTTTCCCTGTTATACTCCCTGTTTTACCTATGACTAGTGCGTAATACAGCTTAGCATGAAAATGTATTGCAAGTTTTGTGACACGCAACGCAACGCGATTTTTCGTAGAAGTACTACGAATCTCGTAGCATTTTAATTAGTGTAGGTATATTAATTACATGAAAACGACCGCAGTTAGGCTGATTTGGTTATTTTATGTTTTCTTAAATTAAACCTTTGCAATAACGTGTGTAATAAATAATGTAATCATGGATTAGGTTTTTATAGAAAACAAAATTGGAAACGCGGCGAAGCCAAAATCCGACCCTACGACTACGCGAACGAAGTCGCGGGCAAATAGCTGGTATTTTAATATGTTGCTTCTACCATTGAATTAGAAATAGGGGCACATCATGGGACAACTATTCCATATTCTGTGGTCCACGCCACGTGGTAGGTATAAATATACTTACTACAATAATTTAACCGATCACGAATTAAGCGGTTTCCTTACCTACCTATTAATGAGAACGACGGATACATTATTAGTTTGAATAGAGCACAGACATCTAATACTAAACTGTAAGAATAAAGTATTCGTAAAACACTCATGACTATACATATATAAATTAAACTATAACGACTTACAGTAAGGTAGGTGGAGCTTAACGTCTACATTCTTCCCCAAGTCACGTTTTTATGAAGCTCTAAAGGGAAAATTGAGGGCTATATTTAAACTCAATTATGATTAAAACTCTGGTTTACAGTAAAGTAAAAATGGCAACTTCATAAGAAGTATCCACAAATTGTACACTATTCCACAATAGTGGAAAGGCATCAGCATACAATGGCGAATACATCACTAACCTTCGTTTTGCCGGATGATTTGGTCATAATGGCGGAGTCGCTCGAGGACCTGAGCATCATGCTCTAAGACATCAGTAGTCTCCCAACAGGTTGGCCTTAAGATGGACAAGACGAAAATCATGTCTGATGCCCAGGTTCTACAACGGTACGTACTATCGAAGTTGTCGACAAATATCCCAGGGAACAGAGCTTGTTTTCTCTTGTTTAATCGAATATTATAGAGAGAAACAAAACACAAAATGACTATTCTTCCACTACAGAATAAGACTAGGTAATTACTAATTAGTACGTACTACTACTACCAGTTAGTAAGTAAGTTACTAGTAAGGCAGTTACCAGTTAATGTTATGGCCGCGTTATATTGTGTTGCAGTTTTATAAGTAAGTAAATGGTCAAAGATGTATAATAATGTAACGGTGGCGTAAAATATTACGCAAATGAAACCAAACATTATTTGCTAAAGTTAAAAGCTGTATCAAAGTTTTAACAGTTATGGAATGAGGTAGCTAGTGCTTATGGACACGTTTTAAGGACGTTTAGTAAGCTGTTTCGCCACAAACCTATTAATCATGCGAGTCTCATACTTAAACGACATGTAATAAGCAATAAACATTGTATAATACGGCTACCTACATCCAATAACGTGTGTAATATACTATTATCGCCGTAAATTATATCTACGTTGTATTAGACGTTTATAGTAAGTACCTTATTAACCTACCTATTTTATATTTTGTATATAAAACATACTCGTGTCCCACGGTCTTGGCGTCGTAAACTTAATTCATTTCACCCGCGTTTTACCCGAACTCCCAAAAAGCTCTTAATTTTTACAAAATAAAAAATACCTCGGTTATGAATAGTTCCTTTCTGTCTCTTCATCTTGTCCCTATGTAGGGACAAGCAGGAATAAATGTTTCCAGTAGGCAGTTGTATGGCATTTGATTAGCGCCCCATACAACTGCCTTACGTTAACGTTAAACTTACGCGCGCGTAAATATTCGTGCTAGGCCTACTGACCGCCCGGCACACGAATTTAAAATATGCGGCAAATTGAACAATTTAAACGTCTGATTTGTTTACTTTTTTTGTGATATATTTATGATAATATTTTTATTTTTGAAATTAATCCGGAAAATATCTGTTGTGAATTTTGTTTTCGTTTCTTTAATACCTGTGTATTTTTGAGTTTTAATATAGTATACATGAGTAAGTATGAATCAGTTCATGTAAGTATACATGAATGTACAGGAGTGTTGACAAATTACTACAAAATCATAAAATCGTGCATTTTCGTTTTCTCTTCAACGCTGTCTAGAGCGAGAGTTTTTATTTTTTGCTAGGCAGAATGATCGTTAAATAGCGATAGAAATCCACTAAACGAAGATGAAGATTTTTTTTGATTACAGGTATAGATATGAAATGAGACACCTCCATCCGCTGACGAATCCATTATCTAGCATCTGTCAACGCGAAGAAACTCGAGGGATGGCATGCTTGATGGATTTTAATTGGTTTTATGACTAAGCTTGTAAAATCGTTTATACGTGAGGGTGCCCGACGCTCAAGGGCAATTCCTGCCAGTAATTACGAGATTCATGGTAACTTAATAATTTGGTGGCTCACACTCCGTACTAAATTGATATTTAACCTGATTAATTGACATCGTTCGAACCCATTATTTACGTAAATTAATACGGACCAACGAAGGAGCATATAATTTAGGACGCATTCTACTGCTGTGCTTCATTAACATTTTCCGTTCCCACTATACGGATACCGGGCTAAACCGCGCGAAACAAACCTCTTTTTGTGTTAAAAAAGAAATGAAATAAAAACACAAAAGTTCCAACCAGCTGCGCCAGAGCATCCTGTCGACGTCACTCACGTTTTTTTCCTCCATTGATCGGAGGCACATGCATCTATCTCTTTTATTTCCACTTTTTATCCATATAAACGAGTGAGACGACAATACGTGAGCGTTAAGCTCATGTAGATAACGGCAATCTTCCGTAAGCAGCGTGTTCTTTGATAATGCGGAGTCGCAGTAGAGCCGTGGTTGTTGATTTTTGTTAGCGGGAATGGGTCGGGGCGCCGAGATCTGACAAAACCCATTCGCTCGTCGATAAATTGATTGTCATTGTTGTGACACAATAACCTGACACCCGGGCACGCGGGACACGGGGGTCCCGGTAGGCTTGTCACGTAATTTGCAACCGTGGATAATTGCGGGACATTCAACGTTAAATGTTAAACTTTACAAACAAGGTAGAAACAATACGGCTTTTAAAAATAAATGTAAATTTCAAGCATAATCATTTCGGCGTGAAGTATAACGCGAGGAATAATTGCGCGTTGATCCATCACGTGTCAGTGATGCTAGAATAAACAATATCTCTTGTTTAATTATTAATGGTTCTCATGCATTTTGATAGTAAACTTGAAAGGTGGTCGGTTTCAATTAAACCGAAGCTCACATCTATTAACAGTTAGGGTTGCCCGATACGAATCAAAATTCTGGAAAATAAGATACTATTACCATATTTTTTTTCTATTATATTGTTGCTATGTACTCGATTACCACTACATTTAATTGGTCATTTGAATTTATTTGAGTGTAGCCTGTAAATCTAAAATAAGTTAGGTAAAATACTTGAGCTAAAAGAGAATAAACAAACTAGTAATTTTATTAAACTATGCAAGGTATTGAAATAATAAATCGGTAGCCACGACAAATGGACAGTGGTGTCTGGTTACACAATAGCAGCCGGATTGAATCTTACGAGGCAGCCCTATCACATCATGTTTATTGTTGACTGGTATCTATGTGAGGCAGGTTAAGGCCACGCTTCTTATCTCTACAATATATACCTATAGCTGTGTGTATCTACGAGTATAAGATATGAAAAGAATTTGAATTATGAAGAATCTACGCGTAACATTAATATACAGTCATGTGAAGTGGGAAGAGGAAGTGACGCTCAAGGCCCGTGATGATCGCAGACTATTAAATTATACAAGTACTTGACTTCCGGTGCTAAGAGAGTAATATTATTGAATTGAATCAGTGTATTGAATTCCTTTTATGGGTCGTCTGGTAGTTTCTGTAATGAGTTTATAGCTTTTTTTGCTTTGATGTGGCTTTGATGCTTGGATGGTTATGTCGAATGCATAAATAGTTATTTTATGATTTTTTAACACGCAAAACCTGTATTAGGTTATAATTATATAACTTTCTTGAAAAGTTCTAATGCTGGTATGGGCATCAAATGTAAATAGTAGTAATCAACTAATCATGCAATATAAACGGTTGCTCTCTTATAATAAGCCTGATTAGGCCTCTATTTCATAAAAAGACAAATCATAATAAACCTTTGAATAATTGGCAGTTAATATGACTGACAATCGTCAGTCACAAATAGTATTTTTATGGTATTTTAGTTATATCAAACGGATGTTTGGCGTATTTGACTGACAATTTTGCAGGTTTATCATGTTTTGTCTTTTAATGAAATATGCAAACTTTTAATTAAAATGTTTAAAATGTGACAATAAACTGGAAGGAGAGAGAGTGGTCAAAATTTGTCCTATCACACAAACCTGGGAAAAGTGACGTCATCATCAATAAAATCAACAAAAAATACAGTCCTTTCCTTACGGAGTGAGCTGGGCAAGTACGGACCAATGTGTAAACACAGAGAAGAGTAATCTTCCCCGCTCTTAGTGTTAAATTACAAAGCCTTACCAAACAAAATCATCAACAAACGTATAAACGTGCATATAAATGCCAGAGACACGCGTTGATCCTTTAGTGATGGGATTATGTATTTGTGTTGGCAATGGAAACCAAGTTTACATTGCTGAGTGTAGTAGGTACTTATTTAGTACTTGGTACTCGGGCTGTTTTCCGCAACCAAGTCGCACATAGCGACCCCTTTTGTGTGATTTAACAAAATAATAACTAAAGCAGCAACTATATAAACGATGCGACATGAATTCGATATTTAAGTAGTTTATTTTTGACGGGCCCGATAGCTCAGTTGGTAGTATTCCTGCCTTCTGAACTGAGGGCTGTGGGTTCGATTCCTACCCAGGACAAACATTTGTGTTTTGAACATAGATGTTTGTTCTGCGTCTGGGTGTTATATTGTATTCTATGTATGTATTTATAAACAAAAATGTATCTAAGTATGATATCAGTCATCTGGTTCCCATAGTACAAGCTATGCTTAGTTTGGGGTTAGATGGCGCTGTGTGAAATGTCCACACATATTTATTTATATTTAATTATGAATTTCAAGAATTAGGTACTTCGGGAACATATATGCCTATCGATACACACATGAAGACGCTCAAGTCGATAAGCAATGTCAAAGGGCGACTTAAAAAGGCATCAGACTTGTTATTTATCTACACTACGAATACCTAACGTAATAATTTTGAAGATATAATTAAGTAGCAGTTCTGTACTTACTTCATCCAAGGCAGGGGTATTCTACTAATATTCATTATTGAGTAATTACATTGCTTAGTCAAAAGATACTCATCGCCTATCCAACAACAATGTGTAAACATCAACTTTAATAAAGAGTCGTTGCCTAAAATGATACCTAATTTTAATCCGGTCAGTAATAATATGACAATTTACGTCGTGTTCCATCCGCCCCTCCTTACCCTAGTAATTTGAGTCACTTAAACGGAAGTTACTGTTAATTATAATTATATATAGTTTTGGTTATACATACATAATAATTAATTTAGTTCATTCAGATTAGGTACATACATTGAATGTAAAGTTAAATGTAATGTGTGTGTGTAATGTAATGTAAACCTTAAATACATAACTATTGTGTTTGCTTATCAGAGTCAATATACCAGTGAAATATAGTTAATCATAAATAAGTTTAGTAACTTAAAACAAATGATGAAGAAAAGCTTGACGCTTGAGGTTTGTTTTTCAGTTCAATTGTAGTAGTAATATTTATCATAAATAGTATAGCCACTTTAAGTCTACTAGTTTACTTAACTTTATTAAAATGTAACCAAATGTTAGTGTTGACAAATTGATATGCAGTACAAAACAAACCTAATGATGATAGATACCTCGGTATCTTATCACGGCGTATCATATCTCAGTACATTATTACGATAATAAACGATACAATATCTACAGAAATTTATACGGTAACAATTGTTTAAATGTAAGTAAGAGAAATAGGAAGTTGTTGCTTATTCATCATCATAGCGGCACTTTGAGCGAATGCTCGCCTTCTGCATCCATCCGCCACCACGGGTTTCTCTAGATCGTCGGTCCACCTGGTTGAGGCTTGCTTAGTTGTTTATAAAAATAAATCAACATTATTGGCTAAACGAGCAAACTCTTTGCAACTACTTGCATTTGCATTCAGCCCGCAGTCCAGATAATTATGTTGGTGCTTACTCGCGCACAAGAACGTATTTTTCGACTACCATATTATGTGTAATGTTTTACTGTCGTCGGTGATTTTTGCGGAGAAGTATTTCCCAAAATTGTAGCTTGCGGTGCCATTTACCGGCTGGTTTTGGTAATATTTGGAAAAACCAATAATGTAAGCACATACTAATATTGTATAATTATGTTTCATTTCATTCTTTTTTTTTTTTGAACGGGCTAATGCTGTTGGTCTCTAGCGACCTTTACAGCGTCACCGGGCGGGAGGGCAGGCGCTTAAGGCACCCAGCCGACAAAAGTGGGGGGCAACTAGCTCAAGGGCACCCCTGGGGTGCGAACCTCGGCTTGGGCTGTTGCCGTGATAAGAGGATCGAGAAGGCTACGTCCGCTGGAGGAGTGGACCCTATGGAAAGTCGGTTCTATTCATTCTATGTACTAGGTTGTGTATATGTATATTATATTGTAGTGTAATAGTGTTGTGTGGTGTCCTGAATAAATGTATTTACTTTCATACATCGTTTGAAAAGCTAACGAAAATAACGCGTCCGTAAAAGGCGTATTATGTAATAGCACTTACAATAAACGCCATCTCACTATGAGGATCCAATTGAGGCATCTATATTTAACTCTACCACAAGTACCAAAAAAGGTACTTACGTGTCAGTAAAAGTTCGGCAAACTCCACTACTTACTTTCACAACTTGGAATGAACGTTCCGAATAGATGATTGGCTCTTACCTGAAACAAAAGGTCACTCGGTTAATTAAAGCTATAAATATAATTGATAGAGCAGAAAATAGAGTTGATTACGTTGATACTGACGCTAATAGCAACGAGAAAGTTATGAACTGTCAAAACAGTATTAAATGTTTATGCAAGGGGGCGTTACTTATTTTACCTAGTTTTTAGCGAGCTTAGCTAGCCAAGTTTTATTACACGTAGCATTCGAATTCCGAATCGAACAATATTAATCTTAGAATAAGTACCTACTTCAATATATATAGAACCAGATTTTTTTGAGTATTATATGTAAATTGAGAATGGGTTTCTCCTTTGAGCTTTTACAACCAGAGTGCCTACACGAAGAATAAGTATTAAGGACTAGCCTAGCTTTCTATTATTCCTTTTCAAGTCTTTCCTGCGGTTTGTATAATGATTATGGAAAACACAAAGCTAGAAAGCAAGTCACCCCACGCCCACATTTCTTTGAGAAATGAATGTGAAATAGTTTATTATAATAAATATTATACTTATACAAGAATATTGTTAACACAAAGACGTTGTATCGTCATAGGGCGAATTTTGTGTGTTAACATAATATATAGAAATATGTATAAGAAAGAAAGAAATGTAAGAAATATAATATATAGATATTTGTTTTTAGATTTACCGTTGCCGTAATGTTTTGGAATAGATTTGCGTGTTTCACGGAATTGTGTCAAATAGATTTTCAATAAAAAATTTAGGAGTACGACGTGATTGATTCAATGATCGGGATGCAGGTTAAATACCTATTGTAATATCATAACACCTCATAAGTACTTAATAATTTAGGTAGGCCTATCTGACAAACACCATATGCATATCCCATCCAATTCCCATCTCGCAACTGTGTTACGTAAAAATTGCAACAGCAGTAGCAATGCGACAACAAACACCTAGCAATCGGTCGCAACATGGCCGCCGTTTGCACACCTGTCGCTGAATGTACTTTGGCCTTAGAACACTAGCGACACTAGCAACAGAACAGCAATAGATGGAAACAAAATAATGTAAGTTTTAGTTCATCGATTGTCCGACAGTTGGAAATCTAGCGCTTGACCTCTTCTGCTCTGTCAAAGTGACGTTTGACAGCAATGATTGCGCAATTTGCGCCTGTTGCAAACTGATTCCGAGTTACCTAATAACCCCGCCGGATTTACCATTAGGCGCAGTTATGGGCACATAGCGATATCTACTACAACCAAATGGGCTATCTGGAACACTGTGGCTTATTGGTCCGTAAAATAGATTACCTATAATATTTTTAATGGGCATGCCGAGCGTGTGCGCAAAGTTTTTGCCGCTTGCTCTGCTCTACCTGCGCCAAAATTTTTGAGGCCATAGTTTCTAAAATGTTTGAAAAAAATTAGCACTTGCTTTACAGTCCATACGCACCTAGACAAAGGTTATGTCACCGTATTTTTGTAAAAACCGTTTGTTTATAAAAAAAACGAAAATAAACCCGGCTATTTATAAACTGTCCATTTATTGCAAACTGACAATTTGTCATACAATAAAACGGATGATTTTTCGATTATTTATAAATAGTCGATGCCCAGCGGTGAGTGTATATAAAACGGTTTAGTGGCGTTTAGTTGTGAACAAACCCGTATTAATGCACCAATTTATTGGATTTTTAGTGTCACTAGTGGCTAACCAGTAGGTTACGCCGACGAGCGAAGCGAGGAGGGTAGAAGAACCTACACAATTACAATAAAACAAAATGATGCCGATTAATTATAAATAACCGTTTCATTGTGAGACACATTGTCCGTTTGCAATAAATCGACAGTTTATAAACAAACGGTTCAACTACAAAAAGGCGGTGACTGATAAGTATACAGAAAATGGTATCACAGAGTAAATAGAGGGTTTAGCAAAATAGGATCGTGCAGAGTGAGAATGAAGCTTTATTATAAACCAAAATAACTTTAAAAAGCCACAAGTATAAGTTACAAGATGGGGTACCTTTTTCCGTCCTCTGAAGGGATAATAAAGCACCAGTTTCAGCTGAATGTAGATTTGATACATGAGGAATGCCAATGGTAGCAGTAGAAGAAGCAGTTCTTGCAGCAGACGTAGTTTTAAATTTCGAACACATTACACTTAACACTACAGAACATATCCGAGAACCAACTCACAAGTGTCGATACAAATTCAAATGTTCGTAAAATAAATAACAAGGAACAAATACGTTGATTCACTCGCAAAAATTGTACCATACTGAGTAATCTGTAAGTAGGTTCCTGATCGGCGCTACAGTGGCAGACGTGACTCATTCTGTGATTCAGATTAAATTCCCACTTTTGAACGTATTTCGATGGATAGATTTTTTTATTTAAGTGCACACTTCTTGGTAAACAAATTAAAAACTATTTTATTTAGTAGGTAATCTGGTATAGCTTCCCTTTAGGTGCCTTCTTATTAGATATTATGAAACTATAATTTCTCACATTGACAGTGAGATTATGTTTCACCATTTGAGACAGGGCATAGTTTCATTATTTTATTCTAAAACCGAACAAGAGCTACAATTGGTTGTTTTTCGTTTTTTGTTGTTGTGCCACTAAACGATAATATTCAAGCTAGTCTCGTCACCGCAATCACGAAATCATTCACTCCTATAAACGACTTTAACTGGACTCAACTCAAACAATAAAAGAACCTTGAGCTCCACAAAAGCTGCACAAAAGGTGCACCAAACCTTCCATTATTCTATGGTCCGGGCGCCGGTAGTCGGCGGTGTGTCCAGAATTTACTAACAAAGATCTTGCCGATCGGAACTTCCCAGCTTCCTGGGTATTCCTGGAACGGTGTCTGTGATTACCCGACCAACTGCAGTTGTCGCATGGCTGTTGCTACTTAACTTGTCGGTACTGGGAATGGATATTTCGTGGAAAATTTACATTGTAAACAATATGACAAATATGTAGTTTACGTTGAGCAACATTTTTTTTTAATGGGAATAAATGACGTGACGAGCTGGTCGTTCACCTGATGTTAAGCAATACGGTCGCCCATAACAGTTGCAGTGTCACTCGGAACTTTAAAATAATAAAGTTTCGCGTGACACTGCACTGCGCACGTCATCCTGAGACATCACACAGTCTAGTAATCAGACATGGTACAGATAAGAATATTTGGACCAAACATCGAGGCAAAATTCCCTTTAATGACTAGAAATACGTTTACGATAACTTACTAGTAACTATTTTATTCTGTGTTAAAATAGCCTGCCCTAGATGATATCATAAAAATCCATGACAAAGAGGTATGTATATTATGGTCAGAGCTTATATAAATATAAAACATCGGTTTAACGGTAGGATAAGTACCGTCTGTCTATATTTAGAACTATAAACATATAACTTGTAATGATAATGCTAATATAGGTAGGTATATCATAATCAATATCCTTGTTAATAAAATTATAATATATTTTTGTAGATGGTGTTAAACCGATCTTCATTAGTTGGGTGATCAATGATCATGGCTTCAAACCTCCTTTAAGCCTAATTACCTTCTTCACCTTTTTTTCAAATACATGGTGTAGTCAATGTGACTGAGTACTTGTATCTTTCACCATTGAACAGAGTTTTTAAGTTGAAAAAGAAATCATTTATGTGGCAGTTCTGTTATTTGTTCGATGAAAAGTACCTATAGGTACCTGTTGACATTACACCTAATTATTTTTGTGTTTCTCTAAGGGTGGGGTGGGGTTTTATACCAAAATTTGTGAAAAAACCGACCCTTAGTCGCGATTCAAGTTCTAAGTAAAATAAAAATAAACAATCTACACTTAGAATAAGGTACTTATTCTAAGAATCTACACCTCAATGTATTCACCTTCATCCAATTTCAGCGGAACTCGTTTTTATTCTGTATCTAAATCGATTCCTGGCGAAAATGTTAACATTACTTCTCCGCTATATAGAATTACAAATCACAGTGTAGCAATTTAGTTTTTTATGTTTATTTCTACTTTCTTTTACGTCGTTACGTAGTTATTTATATTCCATCCCTTGACAATTTTAGAATAGCTTTCCTGATACGTTCTGAATTTAGAACACGTAGAGGGCTTTTTGTTTTTATGAGTACACTATAGAGGCCGCACTCGGTTTTGGCCGCAATTCAGCTATTTCCCCAAGAAACTTCTATTAATTTTCCGAATCAAAAAGTATAGGTACTTACCATAGAGCTAATAAAAAAAAGGAGGGAATCCCGTCTGATCCAAAACTGAAGCACCCTTAGGAAGCCGGAACGCTTCGTACGTACGAGCGGAACACGCACACACTCACATCATAGGCAGCCGGTCGCCATACTTTCATCTGACACACATATGTAATATGTCCGCCATTTTGGCCTTCAGTTCCATGTCAATCAAAACTCAATCCTTCTTTTTTTATTTCATCCATGGTACTTACAATGCAAGTTTCTGATCTGTAAGTAACCTGTGTGAAAAGTTTCATCTTTTAAATAAGTACACCCGTATAAGCGTGAATATGATATCAAAGAAATAAACAAAGATACATAAAACCATGGAGCTAATAAAAAAAGAAGGAGCGCATCCCGTCTGATCCCAAACTGAAGCACCCTTAGGAAGCCGGAACGCTTCGTACGTACGAGCGGGCACGCACACACTCACGTCATACGAAGACGGCCGCCCGCCAGTATTGCTCCGGCCCTCACCCAAGACGCTATCAACGTGACGGAAAAAAAAATTACAGAAATGCCGTCCTGCGTTGTAAAAAATTATCGAAATAATAGTAGTTTAATTAAAAAAAAGTCAGGGGATCACTTTTCACAAGTTAGCTTGTTATTATTCCATTGATTTCTTCACTTTTAAATAAAATTATTTAGATGCAATCAATACACAAAACCAACCAGTGCTGCCAGCAAACAAACTTGCAATTTACCCGAAAGTGTGGGAGAATGACCAAATTGTGTTCGAATACAACATATATACACTGGACACAATGGCAATGGAAACAATTTTTATTCCACTATTTTTAGTGAAAAAACTATTTATATGAAAATTTTCTATGAAATGAATTAAAGTGTATGTATGTAATTAACTTTAATAAAAAAAAACAAAAAAACACATAAATAACAGAATCCTTAGAAACAAGCGAAACGTTGTATTTAGCGCAAGTTTGTATTGTAAATGCAATTACTTACCTAAAAAAGATTATTAAAATTAGATATTGGATCAAATCGCACGCTCTATAGATCGGTAGTGCCCGTTAGGCACAAAATATTAGTTTTCTGGTGACCAAGCGTTTAGGGCCTAGATAAAGCATGTTATCAGTATCTAGAAAAACGATTAAAAAGTGCTAAGTGTTCTGATTATCTTAGAATGAGTTCCCATAAAAGATAATTATGGAAGTATTTAGCGGAAACTATTAAACAAATATTCGGTAATTATTCGGCACTTATACCGAATAATTACCGAATATTCGGCGCGTCCCTAGTTTTTATTCATCGTAATTCGTAATATACGGTACTTGAAAGATAGTCCACGCGGCGAAGCGGGACATAAACTAGTAGTTTTTATAAAAATCAAATGGGATAAATCTTGAGGTATTAAAAATAAATAAGACATAAAAATTTGACTTTGACTTGCTCGTGTAGCTTTTTGGACATATACCTATATAAGGTACAAACCGTCAATCACGCCAACTCCGGAAGTTTTTTTATCGGATTCGGGTAATTTTCCCCACATGGCAATTCTTTAATCTGACACACATATTTATGTGTCCGCCATTTTGTACTTCAGTTCGATGTCAATCAAAACTCAATCCTTCTTTTTTTTATTTCATCCATGCATAAAACGTCACATTTACATAACCACAGATTCGAGAATAAATAATTAACTCATATAACTTATAGCTGACCCCATGAATGAAATAAAAAGAACTTTTTTTATTAGCTCCATGGCTGACCCGTCCTGCGATTTTGCGAATCGTAAACGAAAGCTTGTACTTATCATAATAAAACATAACCATATAGATGGTGGTGTAGCTTTCTATCAGTGCAATGAAATATTTCTTTAGCATGAGGTCCCATCAGGTACAAACGAAAAATATCGTGGAATCGTGTCTAGAGAGAGACTAGTTAATGTCCAATGTATTCAATTGGCATAATACTTCGCCAACACGCAATAAATGTCGCTTGATAATCTTGCGTTATGCAGAAATAAAATAATTCGTAAAATAGCCCTCCTTATTCCGTTGTATGGGATGAGTACTGTACTGTAGGTATTATATTATCTGGGTCTTTAGTATCAGGTAATAGTAGTTCCAGAGATTAGCGCTTACACAAAGCAAATCCGAAAACTGAGTAATTACTTAAAATTTGTAGAATTAAGACGCCTTTCTTGTAAATTATCATTTCAATTATCATCTTTTTATATTGCTTTGAACCATATTGTAGTATGTACCTAGTTCACTGAACTTTAGTATAATTTTTAGTGTCGATGTCGTGCTCATTTTGCGTACTTAGTGTATGTGTATATAGGTACATTATTATCCTCCGAAGCGTAATATAACTACAAAAACTCAACAGTGATTTGGACATGCAGTATTTTATGCTTCTATATTTTTAAAAGATACTTCAAGGGAGTATATTTGATCATATTTCTTAGCGAAAACTGATGTTTGCCAAAGCCCGCGAGTGAATTTGCTGCGTTTAGAAAATTTATTGCGGCTTATTATAGCCTTTCTTGTTAGAAATATGGATTCACGCTGGCGATTTGTTTTATAGAAATGTAATTTACATGTTACAATATGAATATACTTAGTCCAGTGATTATAAATGATTTAAACATAAAAAACGCAACTGTGAAAAGCTTGTATTTCCTAGAAGTACCTGTTTGGTAAAATTATTCTGCTTCGGATTATTTAGTGTGATATG
Source organism: Ennomos erosarius (assembly GCA_963580505.1). Classification (NCBI taxonomy): domain Eukaryota; kingdom Metazoa; phylum Arthropoda; class Insecta; order Lepidoptera; family Geometridae; genus Ennomos; species Ennomos erosarius. The sequence goes on along the minus strand of OY756992.1, from coordinate 7,495,686 downwards.
GATGCAGTTTTGTTTAGATTTAGAATAAAGAGTTCTAAGACGTGACTAAGCTTGGCTGACGAAAATTCAGTCATTGAAAGAAGACGTACCTATAGTATAGGATATTTAAGATTTTTATGAGCGTTCCTTAAAAACGTTCAGTGTGTTATCGTAGATATTTATAACAGCAAAGTGCTTGAGTGCCTACTATTTGTTAGATAATATGTGCATTGTTAGTGCTTTAGTTTAGTAATATGACTATCTTATATGATGGTAAAGGCTGTTATGGGCGGCCGTGTCGCTTAACATCTGGTGATTGCCTAGCTCTTCACGTCAAACTCATAAAAAACCCCTTTTTTTAAATAAAAATAGCTGTTATTTATTATTTATGATTAAATACAAAATGAAACAAGAATATCTAGTGTAATTCCGCTAATAAAACTATAAGATTATCTTTATTGTTTATGGTTATACAGGATTACCATAGACGACAGTCTTTCTCGGCAAAATGGTCTCTACTCCACTATGAATAATGCTGTTTAATATTTTTTCTTAGTTTTGAGTTTGAGCTAAGGTACCTACAACTGAACTTCAAGATGTGACCATTTGCTGGGATGAACTCACTCATTATGTGGTCTAGAAATAATTAAGATATATCAGATTTATTCAGCATTTTTCGCGGTAAATTAGAATCTTCTGAGATCACCGATACTGCCAACTGTGATGATTATGGCAAACCGAAGCGTCCAAAGTGGCAGTTTATGAGAGAGGCCTGTGTAGTGTGTATGTACAGCAGTGGACGTCTTTGGGCTGGTGATGTGATCACAATAATAAAATTCATGCATGACTTACCAATAATCTTATTATAGGTACCATCCACACTCGCATAGGTGAATATTATTTTCGCATTAATTTTAATATCTCAACGCCTTGTGAACCTGAGAGCTTATTATCCGACTAGCTACAAGTTTCAGGTCTTTAAGGTTGAATGAACCTCACAAAAACGTCTGACGATAAAAAATCAAATAGGAACGTGGTTTTGGGCATGTAAATTATTATGAAAACCGGTTACGAACACTTCGCTAGCGCAAATTGAATATTCTGTATCACCTCGCGAACAATACTTTAAAATTGTGAATTATTTATTACAGACGATATACTTATCAGCTTATCACCCAGTAGTTTATAACTTTATCATTTATTTATTTCGTTTCAACTTTAAAATTAGAAAATTAAATTAAAATCAAAATCATGTGCACAGATCCACCATGTTTTTATTTCATGTAGGTATCCTATGGTGGCAACCATGGAACGGAAGACGCAGCGTATATAGGCCGGCCCCCCACTAGGTAGACCGACGATCTGGTGAAAGCCGCGGGGAGCCGATGGACACAGGAGGCGATATGTTCGCCGCTCAATGTGGCACTCTGTGAGGGAGGCCTATGTTCAGCAGCGGACATGTTCAGGCTGTTGTTGATGATGATGAATGATCCTATGTTTGAAGTGAAAATACCAAAGCAGAAAAACAGTCCTTTGCAACTAAACACAATATACCCTTCTTCGTAAGGTTCGAAAATAGATAAACCAATAATTCTTCGTAGCTGGTTATGAAACTGCGGTTACGTAGGCGGTGGATGGGCTCTCTGTGTGTCTGAATGCCGCCGGCAGGCAGGGTCAAAGCTATACCGCTACCGATGACTACCGGTGATTACCGGTAGGCTGCTACTGCTATCACTGATTGCAGCACTATATGATTTGAAAATAGCCATTGTACGTATTGAATTTCTAGTTCGTGAAAAATAATACCAACACAACTTTATTTATTGAAAGTTGGATTGTATAATACTAGAGTACGCGATTGCATTGCAATAAAGTAAATTACTTAGCTAGGTAGTTTTAGATCGTGTTGCAGATCTCTAAAAATACCTCTAGAAATGCTAAAAAGGCGGTTACTAGAGGGCGGGGAGGTTGGGGCAAACGTGCCTTATCTCTGCAGACGACACCGAGCTGAGCGCTCTGTATTTATTACTCATTTTGGTAAAATATGCAATATGTAGGTACACAAAGTTCTTAAAATGCAATCTGTAGTATTATTTTTATACAAAAAAGAATTGAACTCTTATTTCAAATCCAATATCGACAACATAGTTTCGTACAGAGCAGACCGTACGAATTTTAATAAATATTTTAATGTGAAAAGATTACATTGAGATCCTCAAACCACTGCAGTAGAAATAACAGTTCCAATATCTTATTCAATAACAGTCTTTTATGAATACCCGATTCAGCTACTGAAAGGCCACGGTGCTCCCAACAAAGAACCTTCGATTGAAAAATGAATAGATATTTTTAAAGTTGGAAAGCTCTAGCTCGACGTTTAGGCAGAGAGGATGCGCGGGAAATTCGGCTCAAAAATCCAAGGGGTTTGAATCAAAAGCATGTTCTGTGAGAACTCACTAGCTCGTTACATTTAACGATAGCGAGCGCTGCATTCAATTTAGCTTAGCTTTGTTTGTTTTTAATCCTATTATGCGAGTGTTGATATGAAATTCGAAGTCAAGGACCAAACTCAGCTTTGAAATCGTGCTAGTTAAAAATTCAAAAGTAAAATATGATGTTTTATACTCAGTGGATTTTCTCTGAAAAATTAGATCCAAGTGAGGTACATTTTTTACGTTATTACGAGTCTGAGGTGAAATACTTATTTCTTTTATGTCTAGGCTAGTTGGTAGACTATCTGCTATATGTATATCTGCTGCAGATACTTAACTAGCCTGCCTATCTTGTTTTGATTTTGAAAATATTATAACGTCTAGTTTAACATTAGTACTAAAGTTTGTATAATCTAAATAGTATTAAATGTTTGTGATTCGAAGACAGTATCTCCCCATAACATCATCATATATTATATCCTTCTTTAGAGTGTGAGTCAAACTCAATGCCGGCTATGATCGCAAGACCCCTGCAAGCTGCGCTCACCGTTTTCCCTTGCCCACTCACATCTAATTTTTAAATGCCGCCATTAAGTTTAAATCATGCTCTAACTATAATGATTATTTAGATAAGAGATATGTATGTACTTGTTCCCACATAACCCTACCTATAACGAATCAAAAACTTACGCTGCGTAAAATTAATATTAATTTGTAAGTATGTATTTTACTCCCAGAAATCATGTTCACAACTCCACACGGTTAAACGGTGCGTAATTGCGCATCCCCAATAGTCACAAAAAAACGAAACTCCTAAAATGAGGAAAAAACATATACGCAATTATGGAAACCTAATAATAAAAATTATAAACTTTGTAACTTAAAACTTTAGATGTAGCGATTGCTATAAAAGTCAGTGTAGTTCTCTAATTTGTCAGCTTATCACCATCGGTAACTTTGAAGCAGGTGGTGAAACTAAAGACATTACCAGAGACATTGTAGCTCCGGTTCAGAAGATTGGAGATTCATGCATAATTATTAGATGTATGTATGCCTTCATAGATATATAGGTATCTGCTCATGGCGTGATTTGTCATAACAGATGACGCGGGATAAATAGCGTACCTAGTCGATTGTTTTTTCTCTCATCTGTGGAATAGCGATCATATTATATTCTATTATGGTTACCGATTTGTCTTTTATTTGGACAAAGAAAAGTTTAAAGGCCACTATTTTAAAAGCTGACGTCATTGATCCTAGTACCACACACGCACGAATACAAACGGCACAAAATCCTTGTTATACCTACATAAGTACGTAATATATAAAATTTTTCGTTGCTTCAGAAAGTTGCTCTACGCTTTACTGACTTCAGTTAGAATCAACGTTTGTTGACGTATTTCGGTATAATGCGCTCGTTGCTGAAAGAGCTAAAATGACATTCATTTCTATGGATGGCGTAATCAGAAATGTTTCACGAAATAATAAGGTGGCAGCCTGGCAGCCGACTGAAAGCCAGTGCTGTACAGAAAAGGGGTTATTCTGTTCGTCAAAAGGTATATATAACACAATAATAACATTACGCTTCAAGCTTAATAATACAACAATATTTACGTGCATTGAAAAAAATAATTGGAAAAGACTGACAACAGACCAATATTATGCGAATTTATTTAAATTGCATCCTCAATTATCATTAAAGGTTACAACGGAATTCCTCGTGGGAAGAATAATAAAAGCTCACACAAGCGTTAAATACGTACCTATATTTAACTAAACTTATAACTACTGTTTAAAACTTTGGAGCGTGTTTCAAACAGATATCTGCTTACCGGCTTAGTTTCACAGCTAAATGAAAGCCACCGTGGAAAGCAAAGCTGCGAAAAGGTCACAGCGAGTGCCAAATGGCGCCCACTTTCTGTATTTGAGAACTGCCGGAATGATGTCTATCAAATTCTAATTAGAGTAGTTTTTACGCCACCACCTAAAATGACAACATTGGTTTTTGAACCCTGACACGTTTGATTCATCATCATCATCATCATTATTATTAGTGACCGATATAGCTCTTAGATTATGACAATGGGCAGGTCACATCGCTCGTAAAACTGACAACCGTTGGGTAAGAAAGGTTCTCGTGTGGCGACCACGAATCGGAAGACGCAGCGTAGACCGGCCCTCCAATAGGTGGACCAAGGATCTGGTTAAAGCCGCGGGGAGCCGATGGATGCAGGAGGCAAGCATCCGCTCAAGGTGGCGCTCTGTGGGGGAGGCCTATGTTCAGCAGTGGACGTCTTCAGGCTGCTGATGATGATGATGATAATCATTATCAGCTTATATTAGATCACTACTGGACATAGCTTTCCCAAGGCACGCCATTGCGCTACTACGGCTACCTTACGTATGTCATCTCTCTATCTTATAGTGCGCTCGAGCTCCGAGCTCTATATGGGCTAAAAGACACATTTGACGCACCAGCAATTCTCCTCTAAGGGTTCTTTCCTCGATGATCTCAGTCGTCTTGCACTTTACTGCCGACTTGCGGTCCTTCACCGGTTATCGGTTCTTCTGCAGGTGTAAGTTACAAGAGTAGACTCCTAATATCGATTTTAGTGAGTGCTACCGGTATTAGATTAGACGAATGACATTATTTCCTATCTAGAACACTTTATTCGATATTGGAACTGAAAGTGAAAGACGCGAAATGCGTCAGGTACTCCCAGAAAAAAGTCTTTGCCGAATGATTTATTCTTAAAAGGTGCAGAAGGAAAAGCTGAAATTGATTTGATCCTTGTCAGTTGTAATTATCATAGCTTACCAAATAAAATAATATAAGTACCTATAATATCTTAGCGGCATAATTACTATTTACATAAACCTATCTGCAACTGTCCCTGATCAAAATAAGATAGTTCATTGGCTCTCGTTGGCCGAAATGAAAGCTATTTTAAAACCAGTTCAAAATGAAGACGGGGTGTAACGATCTAACGATAGATTTACAATCGATATCAAGTAGTTTGAAATGCTCATTTACGGATTTTAATGTTGATATTGAGTTGGAGATTATACGATATCAAATTAATAGATTTTGAAAGATTGAAGTAAGGTGGGGGGGACATAAATCAGTTTCTATGTTTTATTTTAAAAATATTTTTATTTAATATTTTGAAGTCTAAATAATGGATGCGTGACTTACTTAAGATAATTATAATATCTAAAGGGAATTCCCCCTAAAAATTTTAAAACCATTCCATTATAGGAACTCCAACGATTTGCACATCACTGGTGAGATCTGAACTGGTTGAAGGGAAAGTGCAGAGTCAAACAACGTGTTGTGATCTATTGTGTCGAACGATAGAGGCCGTCTGTCTGTGATGATACACGACACGCCCTAAGGTGAAAGTTAACACATACATAACAACAATACACGAGTGAATAGTAGTTTACGTCGTGCGTGAAAATGAGTTTCCTTCTCTTTGTTTATGCAAAAGTGTTCTTTAAACCTGACTTTCAATAATGCTATATACCAAGTGGGAGCAAAGGCCATTGAAGCACATGTAGATAATTATGTTATAACTATAACACAATCAGTAATGGACCAATTCGTCATTTCGGTGAACCAACAATTTAGGGGTCCAATCCCCTAAATTGTACCTACGTCCAATGGCAAAGCCGAGTCAAAAGCTGCCAGGCTCCAAGCTGCTGTATAGAAACCCCCTTACCAATAAACACTGCATGACAGTGGAATAGCTACTCAGTGTTTCCTGTTGGTTTATCTTTACCCATTTCAAACTCAATAGAGAAAGACACAACACTAAATAACTATTTATTTGCTGCACAATGTTTATTAGTAAGAGGGATAGTCGATTGAAGTTTGTGTAGTATTGTGTATTTTTAATTTCTCTACAAACAATCATTATATTCTATGTTAAAAAAGTTACATGCGTTTATTTATATTATAACAGGAACTGCCAACAAACCAATTTCTGAATTCTGAGTTTATCTTGAAAGCGAAATGCGAGAACGAGCCCGGTAACAACCCAACGCTATTTTTCAGAAGAAATTAACGAGGAAATCAAAGAAAAGTATTCTAATTAAGTGGCCACCTCTGCGTATTTAAAAATCTATTGTTTGTTCTCGAAACCTGGCAGAAAAGAGCTTTTAATTACACAGAGAAAGGTAAATTAAAAAGTATCCGTCCGTACAGATTGTGGCGGTAGTGGATGGTTGCCGTTGTAGTCATCTGTTCTAATGTTTGTTCGTAGATTTCTTTTGTTTTTATAAGCTTTTGAGCTAAAAATTGAATAAAATACAATATAAATTAATTGGGAATGCTTTTGCGAACGTACAGTAAAGATACTTAGTACAATATGGCCCCTTTTGTGCGCTTTTTAGGTTCATCGATACCTACTTGAAAAATAGCACATATAAGTACTTATAGGTAACTAAAAAGCAATAAATCATGTCGACAATAAAATTTCGATAAAAAGCGCACTTTAATTGACTGCCCATGCGATTACGTCGTTGAAAGTGGATAAAAACATCTGTCGAATTACCGTGCTTTCAAACGCAGCCTGCCGGGGGATAGGAAGCGAATTGGGTATAATTTATGTCCCAATTAGTATCCCCTCGGTGTGGAGAAAAAAATACCAAAATCGGACCTTGACTGGGTCGGTAATTGCTTATTTACGGGAACCCGCGTCCCAGTGCCGGCACGTGACACCCGTATTGGTATTTATTGGCGATTTTAATTAAAATGACTTATTTGCGGATGTAATATAATTGTATTTAAATACTATGAAATGCTAAATGTTACTTTATTCAAATGACCCCTATGTGAACAAACGCAAACAAACAACAAACAATTTCCATTTATTTATTTTGAGATTTATTTGTATATACATTGTAGCGCTCATAGCAAAACTCCACTATCTATTCTAATGCACTCTCTCTACTAGGATGGGTTAATCCTGAGCTGGTCAAGACAATCTGTATAATTATAGATTAATTTGTAAGGGAAAAATTGGAATCACGAGCGGGGATTGAACCCGCATCCATCCATCCCTCAAGCCGGGATATGCATTACTTAAGCTACCGTGACAAGTGGTCTCATGTCCGAATTTTTCCTTTACCTTTACAACCAACTTACGGGGTTGGTAGCGCCATCTATTGAGTGATTCTTAAGAATCATCCCATCCCATCATCTGTAGATTGCGCTGAGCATGTAAAAATCATAAATGTGGGTATAATTATAATCGTTACACCAAACGTAAGCCTGATGATATAAAAACAGTTACCAGAGAGTTTTGACATCAGGGTAATCCACTTTCCTACACGAGAAAAACATTTTGGGAAACAAACTAGCTGTTACCTATTAATTTTTCCTGCCAGCATCAAATTATATTATTTTCGTAGACGTACCAATTGGCGTGGAAAATAATAAGTAGGCAAGAACCTAATTATTTTAAGAAACCTAAAAACTTTTTCTTTGGAAATAAAATAGAAACACTGTCTTTCAAAGAATATTAAAGGCGGCCGGTTTATTGCGCAGAAAAGAAAAAAAACGAAATACGGTTTATCTTATAGTCTGCATTATCGAAGCTTTAAAACATTATTTCATATTAAAAAGTTTTGTTTCTGAGAAATGTTTCATATTCTTTGATAATTAGTGTCTATTGAACTCAGGTAGATGATTCGCTTTTTATATTTGTTTGGTTCACTAATTAGGTATAGTATTGCAAAGATAACAATGATATCAGCTTTCGTATTTACAGAATAACAGATAAAGTATTATTGACTAATCTTTTATAGATATTTTAACTAGGCATTAACAATTTATTGCGATAGGAAGTTTTTCTTTGCCAGGAATCCACTTCCATAGTAAAATAACATTATCTTAAAAATCATATTTTGCAGCCGCTTTGTGTAAGCTCCCCTCTTTCCCCATTCCTTCTGCCTATATTCTTCCCTCCCCCTTCTGCTGTCCTTACCCATTCTCAAGTAAAAATCCTAATTTAATAATTTTAGAATTCTACCAAAAAAATAGTACCAACCTTAAAAATATTCAACCCCTCTTTAATTTTAATTTAATTATATAAAGAACTTATTATTTTTTTGGTTTCTGTCATCTCATGTTGGTCTTTCTTCTTCACGTATTTTAATAGAAACGATCTATCGTCAAAACAAAACAAAACGTCTTACACAATAACCGAAAGTTGTCGCCTACGCAAGTTTAGCCTTTTTAAGTCTACTACGCAAAAAGAAATAAGTAACGCCATAAATTTCACAATCATAACCAAATTCAAATTAAATTTGTGCAAAAGTTAAATAAGTTGGTTATTTAACAGCGATGAGGAAATTAATAAAGCAGCGTTGGAGTAGTGAGATTGGGGGATTCATGAGCTCTAAATAAAGCGAGAACGCCAATTTTGATCATTGTTTTAAACTAGAGGCGCCCCACGGTTTTACCCGCTATTTACGCATGAAAAGTGCCCTAGGAGAGGTGCCTAGGCAGCGTATGCAATCTATGTACAAAATTTCATCACCGTTCTGTTTAAAGCCGAATACAAACATGCAAGCAAACTGACAACGTTTTATTTTTAGTTTTATTTTTATATTTATGTTAGGACGGGAATTACGGAGCAATTTTTCAGTTCTATGGTAATATTGTTGAATTTGATTATAAGATGGATTTTATTACATAATCTATAATTGTTTAAGTCCTATCCTATATACCACTGCACTATCCTACGCTAATAAAAGTCTGGTCTAAAGCTAAAGACAGGTGTTTTTATTCCAAAATCTACGTGAACTACTAAAAAGTAAGTAGCAATTTTGACGATTGGAAGTGAAGAGGCCAATGAAAAAGTTTCTTCTAGATAGTGTTTTCCACAGCAGCCTCATTGTGACCCAATTTTTAATCTAGACATAGCGTGGCGCTATCTTCGGCCATATTGTCCGATAAACAATACCTACCCAGCCCTGCGTGACAGAAAAACGCACAATTTTTTCTCTGTGCGGAGTTTTAGATCCTTGTGAATCTCGGAAGCCTCAAGTTCTACCGTCAATACCCTCTAGCTACTGGCCCATGCATGCCAGCATCCGAAATTTCGGCAGGGCTCCAAGAAACTTGGAAACTCGAGCTCTAAACTTATCAAAGTGATTTGGCCATGTTACGCGTCACCTCGTTCAACTCTCGAGTGTATGTGTATGCATGTGTTGTGATATGTTTGCCTACTGAGTGTTTGAACAATTTATACGTAAATTATCCCACGGCAGCTTTAAAAGCAAAGTTATGTAGATGTTGATTAAGAGGTTAATTTATTTTACTCTCAGGGTCACAAAGACAAGAATGGTTTTAAGACTGGATTTTGATGAGCGAGTGAACTTAGCGATCAGTTTAATTTTATTACGGGCTTAGAATTCAATTAAAAGTACCTAAGATTAGTATATAATAGGTCGGCCAAATAAATAAGCATACCTACCTTTTATACCAGTTAAACGTAGATATCTGAAGACTATTATTTTAAGCAGAGGTTTTCATTACCTGAAACAAAGAAATAAGTACATTTATTAGATTTGTTTGAATTTATATCCTAAAACGTTTTTCTTTTAGTCTACCACATAGGTAAACACGTCATACCAGTGGCTGCATATCTGTTAAATAAATTGTTGCCTAATATTTTTTTATTCGCGTAAATTTTACGGCAAAATGACTAAACCTATACGTGCCTATGTAATTTGGAAACAGATAGTTTGATTTGAATTTTGAACTATGTTTAATCTCGAAAATTAAAGGAGTTTAGTGTTGTATCAATTAACAAACGCACCTTTTGTTTTTGTTAACAAACAGTCAAATATTTCCAGGGACAGGCCTACTTACATGCCAGCTTCTGTTGAACTGGCACCGCTGATGCGATTCATTAGGAATACTGTCGGATTGCGAGTATACGGGGATAAATCCTCCAGTGATGGATAGTAAAACTGACGTCTGACGTTATTATACGCACTTAATTGCTGTAACAGATACTTAGCTATCGGAGTAAAAAGAAACTTGTTGAAGTTATCCTTTTATGGTAAAAAGGGCAAAGCTCTAACCTTCTTTCTCAAATGATTAACACTGTAATTCATAGTCAAGGTGGGGGCTCCTCTAGAAGATGATTCAGACGCTGTGTGGCAAATTCTAGCTTTATGCATTTCATAAACAAAAGCAGCCCCCAATCTGGCATGATCCGAGGCTGAATGCTGAATTTCGTCAACCAATCGGTCGACTTGCTTTCATTTCGTGTTATTTTATTATTTTGTGAAGTGTCGTGATATTTAAAATACGAATAAGGTAAATCGGTACCGTTTCTTCAACATTTACCAATTAAAATAATATATTTAACACAAAATAGGCACACAAAATATACGAAAATAATATTTCTTTTAACTTTTTTGTGAGTGAGTGACGGATGACATTTTGGCGCGACTTTTGATAGTTCAAAAGTCGCATCAAAATGACACTCGACAGAATTTTCAAAGACAACTTGATTGAAATCGTAGAGTATTTAATTCAAACGCAGTTCCGTTAGGGGTTTCTCCAGCGATTGTTTATGAAAGTGAAAGAAGAATGATTACGCATTTAATCTCTAGGTAAAAGTGGAATGATAGATTTTCGGGGTTTGTTCAACCTTTGTTTATGAATACCACTGTAAGTCACCATAGGTCATACCATAAAAAGGCCTTTTATTATACTAAACTGACCTGCAGACGTAGTCTTCTCAAAATGTTCCATACAAAAACCCATACAAAAACCCAGGTAAAAGGGAGGATCATTCCCAACTTTGAAAATTTTCCGGTTATAAAACATTTTATCCATTTTTCTATCTTTAAAAACCTAAATCGGTCTAATTGGTACATTTTAAGTCCAGCCGTTTTCAAGTGGTGCGTTACCAATGAATAGCTTTTGGTTTTATTTGTATCATTAGATTATTACCGACCTTCATATGTTAGGCATATGCAACTCAAAAAATATTCATTTCTTGAATATTTTTTGAGTTGCATATGCCTAAGCTATAAAAAGTACTCTTAAACATTATTGAACGTGGAACAGAGCATTTATACATGCAAGCTCATAGGAGTCACCAAAGTGGAAAGTTATTGTGATAGAAAATTAACAAGTAAGTACGTTGAAGTTACAATTAAATCAATTAAATACCTTTCTATTGACGTAAATTTCTGTACCTATTTCAAATCCCTTAGTTACAGTATGTTCGGAATTTCGTGGAAATAGTGGGGGTAATGGAGAGCGTTCTTCAAAGGTTCATCGCCCTTTGCTATCCTTATTAACGTTGCTAACTCAATATAAACAGCTTTATTATTCAGATACTGTGGAGTGGTGGCGGGACGCTAAATCTAGGTTATCATTTAGTTTAGGATTTGGGAGACGTTGAACTTTCGGTTTGAACATTTCATGACACTTTTATTTACGGATGTAACTTACGACGACATTGATTTGTATATCTAGGTTTAGTTATTTCCTTATTGCATTAGATATTTAGGATTCGAAGCAATTTAATGAGAGCTTACTAACTACATTACTTTTACGATTAGCGATTACTTATTGACCTAACCTATGATTAACCTAAAATTTAATTGAACACGCCTACAATATTACAGTAAGCACGCGCGCACATCACAGGCATCGCCGCAATAAGCCCGTATTCATTCGCTATTAATTGAGACGTGACGAGACACCCGTCGCCACTAGCCCTGACCTCCCCTCACTACAAACCACTCTATAATTATCTATACAAGGTTGATTTTTAAACACATCTTTCACACAGTAGAACATCCCCGCCCTAAACAAAACAAAACAACACCAAAACAGAACGACACAAGGTTGTTTTTTCAATGTGTTCATCAAATAGGGTTGTACGTGCTATCGGTCAGAACAACTGTTAGTTTGTTCTCACGCTCTGTTTGTGGCTTTCGAAGCTCTGTTGTAGACAAATATAGAACCAATAAATGTTATGAATACCCGTGCTTGACCGAAGTTGGGAATGACATGGGGTTGTAAACATTTCGGATAGATTTATAATCGTAATTAAAGATATTACCTACGAATTTTGTCAGTATGCTTAACCATAACTTATTTTATTATCTGCAATAATAATTGGTTAACTAACGACTATGATTCATCATGTTACAGTTGCTAACTGGTGTTCAATACTACATATTATTCCAAGTTTATCAGAGCTCTGTACAATGATGGCATTGGAAAGACCAAGTAGGTATTTTTGTATTTGAAATATTAAAAAACAAAGTAGATAAGTATGTGGTAGATGTGTAATATCAATAAAATATGACTCTACATTCAGTGTTATTTTTTGTACGTTTTCATATAGATTCAGAGAACTGTAAAAGCTCATCTCATTATTTTTAAAGCAGCCCTGCCACAGACTTAGCAGAACTGGGGGTCTAGCAAAGATCCCAAACACTAAAGGCAAAAATACATGGTTCAACCAAATTTTGTTGAACGGTTTTGTTCAACCAACTTTGGTTGAACGGAGTAGAAATAAAAGAAAAAGATGACCTTCAATGACATTGAATGATTCACTTTTATGTTTACACGGATGAATTTGGTTGCTTCATCCAAATTGAAAGACAAAAGTGAATCGTGTATTTTTGCCTTAACGCTAACGCCAAACGCTAACTCCAAAATGTACTGGAATGACATTTCGGAAATCGCTTAGTTTTCCACAGCCAATAGTGATAAGATAATTAAGTAACACAAACGCAAAATATTTTCTCTTTGAGACAGTGATGCTTGCATTCATAAGATACTTAAGCTCGTTGTTTGCATATGTACAGTACATACTTATAAGATGTACCTATATATACAAACTGTCGTTATTATATATAATAACAACTCGCTACGGTTACTAATTGGATGGGTGACCATTACGTGTCGTGTCTGTGTGTTTGTTCTTGTAACTTATACGCCAAAATCCAATTTCTATATTATGCAAACTTAACTGAATTGAAATTAATTCAAAATTATTGTTCTTTTACAGCGACAAAAATCTAACAGGAAAGTAAACTAACTACAAGCAATAAAGCAAATATTTTAAGTGAATTATTGTGTTGCAAATAGGATATTTGAGCACTTTTACATGTCAAAAACATACTCCCCTCCTCCCTCCCTCCTTGATTCGTATTCCTCATGTCTGAGGGTCGTGACCTCCACCTTCCATGACCTTCTTTATGATTTCACGCCATCTCCTCCTATCTTCAGCGACGTGTATGGCATCGTAAAGAGTGGTGAACATACTAGTAATAATTTAATCATATACAAATAAAACTAAAAAGAGCTTAATACCAATACCAACAATACTGACTAAAAAAACGACGTTTCCTTTTCATTAGGTACAGCCGTAGCGTAGGCATCAACTACTAGATAATAAAATTTAATCATATTCCTCTTTATCCTACAAAATACTGGTAGCACTCCATTCCGAGATCATTGTGCCGTGCTACAGGCTACAGCAACTTTCTGGGTCAATCTGTGCGGTAATTTATTTGGAGAGAGCGAGCGTGAATTTAGTGTGAACTCGATACAGTGGATACGTGCGACAGCTTAGAGATGGCGGACGATCTTTATCGCGTCGATTTATTCGAATAGTAAACAATCGATTGGAGATCGTTTCAGTATAATTTAAACGTTTTCAGAAATCTGTTGCCATGTCACATTTTTGAACGTTAATTATTTGTGATGTACACCATCAATCATCCTTTGGGACTGAAGCCCAATGGGACCTGACAAACGTTTTTTAATTTACATGCCAAATAAATCTACAAAAATTACGAGAACCACTGTGTTTTTACTTTTGTATCGTATAAAATGGCTGTGATATTTACGATTAAAGTGCGTATTTCCGGCCGAAGGTTTTTAAAAACGCGGGCAGGCGATGACGTCACTCCCGTGGTCATTTGATAGCAGCGCTCTCGTTTGCACACCGCGGGTGATCGGACGGAGCGCGGGCTTGACGTCATATTAACCTCGGAAAATCAAAAAAGGGCTCAAATTCCTCGGCGTTATAACTTCGGAAATACTGCATGTATTGAACCGAAATAAAAACTAATGTAATGTGCATGATCTACGCTCCAATTTATGATGTATTTGTCATTTGTGTTCTCCATTCTGGTTAATAATTCAAATTCAAATTTCGATGTGATTTCTCTCACAAATGGTATTCTCCGGTGACCCTCGGAAAAGGAATGATTTCAACATATCAGGCAACCACAGAACTCTAGGTAACTGACACAGCTTTAGTTTTAAAGCAGTCCAACACGCCTATCTTGAAAAAATTAACGAGACATAACTACATTGAAACGAGATTAGAATATGATTAGGTGTTCTAATATTCAATCTAGCAACAATTAAAAATTACCACGCACACATTTGACTTATTTAAAATATATATCCATGAGAAAAATGTGAAATAAATTTTACTATATTTGGATAAGACAAATTACACCACATCACTCAAAGTTCTAGGCAATGAAATTGTGGTATAATCGGAATCGATATTCTTTTTAATCGAATACCTATAAAAACAAAACTACGTCCCATCTCTAGTTGGTGCGACAGTCTCCCGGCCCATTACGCCTGATTCTCGGCTATGGAGAAAATCGCTTTTTACACACATGCGATCCTGTAAACGTACCGTATCCTGTTTGCCTCCTGTTAGTGTCGTTTTGTTTCAGTTTTGCGCTTTAGGAGGCTTTAAAGCGAACTTTTTATGGTGATTAAGAAGTGGTCCTACTGTGAGCTTCGTTGGGATTAATTCAGCGTTATCTGATGCTTGCAGTTTTTACCTATTACGGTGGGATAAAAGATGGATAGGTGTGCAATAGGAGTTACGATAAATCTATGCATCTGTACTTACTCATCGATCTAAAATCGGTGTCACGTTTCCAGGCCGTGCGACGCGACGGTCTCTTGCTCCATTACTACCAATACTCATGTAATCCGATTTGGGGGAAAATGCTTTGCAAACATCAAATTCCTGAAACGTTCCGTTTGCTGGTTCTGTTTTCAGGTTCTTTTTTGGTTTTTGCGCTTTTGATAGCTTCGACGGAGCGAGTGTGGTGCGTTTAGGTGTCCGTTGTGGTTAATTATAGGAATATAAGGTTCAAATTGAAATAGCAGGTATCATCATTATGCCATTAACGGTATAGGTATAATTATACTATAATTTAATACTAGTAGTAGATTAACTTTTGAAACAGTGATTTTATCAACCAAGCTATAAACCTATTGAACTGTGTGTAGTTAAAAGTTAAAATATTTCATACTCAGCAGATAATTTAAGCACAGAATAAATTAGTACTAAGTTCTTAATTATATTCTATGGTATATAATTAGAGTGGTTTGATTTTGTTAGTTGTATAGCTATTATAATTATTATTGTATGTATAATGGACAGCTACAATTGAAGTGCCTAATCATTTGCGAAATTATTATTACATCTCATCTCTTGATTTCTCATTACAAAAATAATAATTATGTCAGCTAAACAAAATAAACAGAAATTAATTTTCCTCTAGTCGCAACAATGGGCGCGAACTAAAATAGTCCTCGTGGGTATTTAAAATGCATAGTATATTTTAAAATAGTTGAACGAAACCGTAATATTTTGATTATTTATTAACTAATATAAACTCTATTTAATCTGGCATCGCATCGGTTCAAGTTAGGCTAGTAAATCAGAGGAAAAAAATTTAAGTAGGTTTTTAATAACTTTAAGGAAAAATTGAGCTATATAACTTTGGTGTTTGATTTTAGGTGTTACGTTATACGTTTTAGGAGTAATTAGAATGAGTAATAAATTAAGAGTATAAAAATAAGTCCAATTTTCGAGATGCTTCGCGTTAGGAGCGAGTGATTCAGTGGTTGGGACCTCGCACAACTTTTCTTACTAAAACTGTATTCTGATTTGAGTGGGACTCAAATCAGAATCAAAGAGCCTCTGCAAGTGACTATTAACCACACCAATAGAGCTTAAAGAGCTTAAGTATTGTTTTAAAACCTAGCTATATTAACTTCGCGCACCCTTATGTATTTATGGAAAGGTTAAAGAAAAATAAATCAAATATAAACCATTTTTGAAACAAAGCTCTTAAAATAAAACATAAAATATACCCTCTCAATCGCGAACGTACTGTTTAAAGGTGTATAAAAGTGTCTGTTATCGAGTCATAACTCAGGTTTTGGCGAACGGATGAAATATTTATGAATAATGGATGGATAATCGACTCGAATACATCGGCCTAATATTATCACGCGGCGCCTTGTCGTATCGGTTATCGGGAGATAGCGGCTGTAATAGGCTTTATTAACGTGATGTTTATTTCAGAGGTATAAGTGCACAGCTTATATGAAAAAATAAGCGAATTCATTCCGGTTTGCTCCGTACAAAGCTTGAATTTGTTTAATTATACATATTGTTTCAATAAGTACAAACCGAACAAGATCAAGAATATGTCTCGATGTATAAACCAATAATCAGGCTGCTAATTCATTTATATTTATGATTTTTATAGCAGTATCGCCTGCTCAGCGTAATCTACAGATTAATTTTATTTGTAAAGGAAAAATTAGAATCCCCGCTCGTGATTCTAATTTTTCCTTTACTAATCAATCCTAATTCATTTGACTTTGATTTTAACAAAAAGTCAAATAATCGGATATTATTCTGCATAAATGGCAAAGTGGGACTAACCTTAAAGAATGTGAGATTAACATTGGGATTTACGTCCGCGATTCCAAAAATGCTTCGCGCAAATATGGAAAGGTAAAATCTATTTTAATTTAAATCGAAGGATGCGAAAGCAATATTTGCGAGGTTCATCGATAAACGAGCAAGCATAGTGCTGGAGACATGGATACGCCCAGCACGATAGTTCCATCGTTGTACAACCAAGTAGGGTTGCTAGTTGCTACACACGGTTGTTGGTAAGCTATTTCACAGTTATGCGTATTAAACAATTTTATTGTGATTGCATGTGAAATCGAATGAGAGTAATCGTATTTTATTTACCTAACTAAGATCAAGTAAAGTGATGATTTGGTTTGTTCATATATTAGCTGCAGCATCGATAATAATCGATGGGGTAGACTTGTTCTTAGGACCAACTTATAGTGTAGTATTCTACATGCGTGAAGCGCCTTGTGCCGAGTCACCGGCAGAGGTGGAATGAGAAAAGACCGGGCTCAGTGGTGTCCCTTGAAAGAGGCTTGTCTCTTTTCCGTGGCCATGTAGATACGTACGTGTAGTACACTAATGAAGATGATGATTAACAAAGGTTAACCAATCAGAACGTTTCGGAAAACCCCGTCACGATTTCTACATGATTGCTTTAGAGTAGTTGGTCATTTAGACTGCATTCTTCATCAGCCCCATATATTCCCAGAGTTGGCTTTCACAGGGAGAGTGTGCTGGCCATTATCCTCCACGCTAGCTAATGCGGCTGGGTGATTGACTTATATCCTCGAATTTTCTTATAATCTCAAATGTGCCTATAAACTGTAAAAAAAGCTTGATTCTTGAACATGCAAGGCGAAGTTTTCTTTCATTTTATTTCAAAAATTAAAATATAAAACGTGTTAGTATATAAAGAAGTTTGGAGTTTTGCTTTTTTGTGTCTCACTAATCTTGTTATACAGGAGCATCATAGCTTCGATCAGCAACAGCGAAAGGACTTAGCGAAAATGCCTGGAGTGCTTTTAATATAAAAGTTAGCATACCGTTAGAGCTCGTAGAAGCTCAAAGCTCGAGGAACTTATAAAGAGGTAGGTGCATTGTGTTAGTAGATATTATCAAGTGGTCAGAACTACGTTTGTGGTTGTGTTCATAGCGAACTTTTTGGTTTATTTCGTTTAAAATAGTAAGCCTAAGCGCCCACGTATAATGCTGTATGATGTAGGTGGTAAAAAGCTTTTAAAATAAAGATTTTAGTTAATAAACTTATTTCTTGCTACATTTTCGATAAGTTACAACGCCGAAAAGTATAGATATTAGAGTCATCTACGTGTGCTACGGTGTGAAACAAAACCCGACAAAATAGCCGTTACAAGTCGTATTATAGCGAACGATTACCCCTAATATAGATAGGTACATAATGTTGTAAAAGTCACCCCGTTCTCATCGCCACCCAAGACACGTCTTGAGCGACCCTGAAGATCCTATAGCAGCCGTTGTTTCGGCTGCGCTAGGATCAACGGACCAGTCCAGCCCTTCTGGCTCAGGTACCGATTTCGGCACCGGTATAGGATAACAGCGTAACACAATCAGACACCGATCCCGCCGGCGCGGCGAGGAAAGTCGTAGCCGCCTCGATCCTCTTATCCTCTCTCTAGGCTCGCACCCTATCAAACGTAAAAAAAAAACCCCCTTGAGCTAGATGCCCCCCAATTTTGTCGGCTGGGTACCTTAAGCGCCTGCTCTCCCGCCCGGTGACGCTGTAAAGGTCGGTAGAGACCAACAGCATCAGCCCGTTCAAAAAAAAAATGTAAAAGTGCTTAGTGAAAAATTTGCTTATAAATTATTTGATTTTGTCTATGTAGATTTTCTCGTGTCTGGGTGTTGTAAGACCATGGTCTTCGTAGTTTTTGGGTCCTCTAAGGACCCAAAAACTACGAAGGGATGGTCATGGTCCAAGATCCATGTTTAAGATCGTGTAAAAAATACGTCCAAGAAATAACACATGATAGTTTTTGTCCCGGAAAATTATTTCCACGCGGGTAAAACTAGTTACATATTATTTATGTTCAAAAAAGTAACAGCATACTCATAGGTCGAGAAACGATGGGCGGGTGGAGACCGTGGGCGCCACGCTGCGACGTCCGCCGCCCGCCCGCCCACCAGTAAACGTGATTAGTTTCTATTTACAAAATGAAACAAGAATATCTAGTGTAATTCCGCTAAAATAAAACTATAAGATTATCTATATTGGGAAAGCTGTATTTATTTATATTTGTATTTATTTATTATAATAAGAATGGCAATATGCCAATTACACTTATTATTAAATTCATTACAGTCAAGCCAAGTGAAGCATGCATGATAAAAACATTTTAAAAATAATAATACTAATGTTTTTATGATTTAAATGAATATATGACTCATAAAGAATAATAATTTACCAAAAAGTGTATGACCAGTATATTGAGGAATTATTGTAATATTTGTAATGTATAATGTAATTATTTATTTATCTTAATTCTTTTTTTTTTATATATATAATTGTAATGACTGCTTGACTAAATGTAATGTAATATTCTATCAATTTATTTATTGTTTTAAAGATCCGATAAGATTTTATTTGACATTATTTTTCCTTTAAAAGAATTAAACAATTGACATAAATAATTTTATCATATGACATTCTTCATGCAACATTACTCAAATATTGTTTATTACGGAATATTTGGCATGCATGTTTAGAATATTGTAATCTGAATGTATAATACTTAATTGAGGTCATTTTTAGATCTTAATAAAATTTCAAGCAACTTAAGTACATATAACATTGCACACCACTGTCGTGGTAGAATGTACGGCCTATATAATGATAATACCAACTATTTATGTACTACATTCTGCAATAAATGATATTCTATTCTATTCTAATAATTTAAATAATTAAGATTATTATTGTATTTTTAGCCTTCCCAGATTGTTGTAATATAACAAATATTTTTCTTATACTTTGTTACATACAATTACCAGCAACAATCCCTTATAGCTTTCCCAATATAGATAATCTTATAGTTTTATTTTAGCGGAATTACACTAGATATTCTTGTTCCATTTTGTATTTAAGATGAACTTCCGCGAGGTTACGCCTGATTCAATCAATTAGTTTCTATTTTGTCTACCTATTCGATATTTTTGAATTTGAAGATTTTACTAAATCATTGCAACATTTATAATTACTGTAGTGTTGAATGAAATTAATTAATGGGGTAGATTGAGTAGAGAACTTGTTTTTGTAAACGTATAGGTACTATAGGATAGTACAATATAGGAGGCCCTACGGTGGTGGGAAGACTTATGTATATAGGATGCAAAATGAAACAAGAATATCTAGTGTAATTCCGCTAAAATAAAACTATAAGATTATCTATATTGGGAAAGCTGTAAGGGATTGTTGCTAGTAAATGTATGTGACAAAGAATAAGAAAAATATTACACACTTACACTACACACACAGAGATATAGATATACTTGTTTCATTTTGTATTTAAGATGAACTTCCGCGAGGTCACGCCTGATTCAATCAATTATATAGGAATATAATTATATTCCCATTCCAGTCCATGGATATGTTCTTTGTAGTAGGTATAGTGTAGCTAGTTAGTGTGTAGTGTAGTTAGTTTTAGTTTAGTTTAGTTTTTATTATTGTAGTAGTTAGATTGAGTAATAAAGGCATATTGCACGTTAAAAAAAAATTATATAGGATGTCAAGCTGTGACTAATTCAATATGAATTCTACATGATTTGTTACAATGCAGGCAGTCTCGTAATTATGGACTAGTTCAGAGCCATGTGTAATTTGATTTCTATTTGTTCAGCACACTTTTAGGGTTATTGAAAGCATCAGTTTTCGTAGTGGCCCTTTCTCCAACTGTAATAAACTCCAAAAAATATTTCTATTCTCAATGCCGAAATGGAATAAGTGACAGCGGATTTCCAAGAGACTTTGCAAGAGGGCCATCCATTAAGTGGCCTTACATAACCATAACAACCATTACATAAATACATATATTCATAAAATCTAATTAAAATCACTCATTTCAATAATTTTTAGAAAATTATAAATTCATTATCAATTAATGTTTCTGTTATGGCAATTCAAGTATTTACTTATGTCTTAATTCAGTGATTTGCCGATGGAATTCTTTCGCATTAAATTTGACTTTTCTTATAAATCTATATCTACTAACGATATCATTATTATTAAGTATGCACATTTTAGCGTGATAAATAACGATTAATATTTATATAGGTATATCAATAGATACATTTTAATGATACCACTTCGGTTTTATGTTTATTATGCCACCAACTTTGCGCATGAATCATCCGCTGTTTCTTACTAATAAAGACATTCCCTGCTTTAGTTAGAAAGGAACAGCTAAAAGTTCCATTGAAAATATATAAATAGCACTTTATAATAAGTATATTGTGTCGATAGATATAAAGGTGGCATTTCAAAATGAATTGCCTGCGTGGGGACGGATGTAACACCCACGCGTTCTGTGGGAAACTTCTAAACGTAGAGTCAATTTCTATTAAATATAGACCGAACTCTATTTTATTATATAAAATATAGTTTAATGTTTCGAACGAAACTTTTGAGATTCATAGATAAATAATAATAATCTAACCATTCGGTAAGTAGATCAATATAAGCTGATTTTATTATACTTATAAGCTGATTTTGAAAGTTATTATTAATAATAATTGCCTTGTATGTTTGTGTAGATATTTATCTGAACCTGCCACCACATTTGTACGTATTGCAATGTCTTCATTCATGTATAGTACATAAACTACGCTATTACTTGACTACATTATTAATTGTGCGCAGGATAATTAAAAGACGCTCAACTGACTCAACTGTACAACTTAAAAATTCTATTGAGACTTGGGACGAACTACCTTTTCGCATCATACAGGTAACCTACAAGTATATCACTTCACTTGGTCAATACAAACCGACAAAGCTTGACTTTTATATTTATTTTACGTACTTCTATGTAAAAATACACCTGTCTGAAGCCAATTATACCTCAGAAACCAATTAAATCAGTAGGCGCACGTATCACTTTGATGGTATACTGGTAGGCAGCTAGATTTGTTGACATTAACCATTATACCGCTCAGGTGGGCGTTTCAAAAGTTCCAACAGTCAACAGTTCCAATCCCAACACCCACGGCCCACGGGCCGGCTTCACAAACTGAATTCAATTTGTGTCCGGTAATAGTTGTAAACTAATATTTATATTGACGCTAATCTCTTGTTTAACGTTATTTATGGGCTGACGCTGACAAATTGTTATTTATAACCATTTTAATTGTAGGCTTTTAAGACGGACTTCTGTTTGTTTTACGCTGTATTGGGTTTTAAAGATTTAAATTTACCTAATGTTAAAGCAGTATAATGTAAGTCGAACATAAAAATGAGTTAATTAATGACTTCTATATTTAGTAATTCTGTTGTAATGTACCTATCCGTCACTCAAAATATATTTCAGGCTCATAGTTTTATCTTAATTAAGGATTAGCATCCAGATGACAATCTCGTTTATTTAACCATTCATTAGTCTTTTGTTGAGTTGAGCGCTTAATTATTTAGGGGTGAATGTTTAATTACTTTACAGCTTAAAGTAAATAATAAAGTCCGAAAGCTTGGAAAAAATTAAAAACGTTCTTTGATGTGTTTTTAGTTAATTCTATTTGACAGATGATAACCTAGAGTTATTTCGGAGAAGTGGACATTTTTCATTTCAATTGTACCTATAGTATAACTAACAACCTACTACCTATTATTTATTTAGTTCCACCGTACCCCAGGCCGGCCGTGGGTATTTTGTGGGTATGGATATCTTTGTTATTGATATTTTTACGAGAACAATTCTATTTGTGTAACATCAACAAGTTTTCCATACAAATAAATATTCATTTGCCATTTATGATTGTAGCGCGGGGAGAAATACGGGCAAGTTTGTTAGGGTAAATATATATTGGATGAAAACACAATCCCAATTAATAAAATAATATTTTGAAATCTGTAAAAATCAAATGCACTTCTGCTTTACAATGCAAGATTCCTTCAACACAATTTAATGTAGGTAGATAATAGAACGAAAGGTCTCATGGCTGTAGAGAGGTGGACTTGCTAAATAGTTTATCTTATAATCAATATCAAAGAAAATCTATTTAAGTACAACTTTTAAGTTAACTATTTTAAATAATAATTATACATAGTTAGCGCTCTTTTAACAAACGAAAACAATTTTAAATTGCAATCCAATTGAGTTGAAAGCATGTGAGAACATCTATTTTTGTGCAACACAAATCGAAGCTCGCAATCGCTGTTAACTGAATGCCTGACCTTTACTCTGTCAATCTGAAACTGGCAATTCAATTGTGTCACCTTTAACCTTTGCAGTGCTCCGTACACGGGGTGTGGGTATTTCGCACTCAATATGTACTTGAATAAGAACCCCAGTGAATTTAACTAGCAAGAAAAAGTCACTTGGAAACACGACATCAAATCGGGACAGAGGCAGTGGAAAATGCATTGCTATGATTGGTCGGCGCACTTCGGTAATTGGTCAATTAGTCATTAGCAAATGTCAAACTTGAATTTATGAGTTATGATTGGCTGGTGATGATAAATGGTATGGTACGAGGAATATTTGTTTAATTGTAAATAATTATTATGTCTGTAGGTAAGTACATAAATTATGTTGTTATACTATTTGGTTATTTGTATATGTACAAAAATCTACGTAGCCTTTTTGTTTGCAATTCAAATTAAAGAGATTGTTGGAGTTATAAGCATTTGTCGAACATAACAAAGTGTTAAACTTATTGTGAACGGGCGGTAGGTAGGTACGTAGTCATTTAACTTTCATGAGGCTCTCTCTTGGGGCTCTTGGAAATAAAGAATTTTAAATTTGAATGCTGTTATAAAGGTGCGGTCAACAGAGACATTTACTACTGTTATTTCGTTCATAAACTGTTTTATTCGGTCTACTGGATTAAATTAACTATGCTATGTGTGCGTATCTTCAATAGTAAAGTCGCAATACCTATTACAAATCCATCATAATTGATACGCAAAATATTATTTAGTTTTAACAGTGCCTCGAGTTACTAAATAGCTTGTGAAGGGCATAAACAAGCCACAAGCCGGAGCGGTTCCGTTTTTGCCCTCGCTCCTCTTTCATAAAGCAATATTCACTCTATTTTACAGAGATACTGAATGTAGGTCAGACCTTTCCGGAACAATTTTTGTTGATAAAACATTTAAGTCGATAAACATGTTTATGTTGCAATGTTTTAGCTTGATGCTGGACTGCTTATAATTTAGATGCCTATGCTACGTAATATCTACATACCTAAGTAATTAATAAACCATGTATTTTTTTAAAAAGTTTTTTTACATTAATTTTTGTGTAATTACGTTTGAAGATGGGAGTGCAGAAGTTCATCAAAATTGTTTTTTGTTTGTTGACAACGTCTTAGTTTTAAGGGGGTAACTTAAGTCCTACCTACTAATTATTCATTGATTTCAATAAAAATCAGAAAGTGTAGGTCATTTAATTTTAATTTACACTGGAATTCATAGTCGAGGCGGGGGCTCTTCTAGAAGATGAATCAGGCGCTGTGCGGTAAATTCTAGCTTTATGCATTTTGTAAACAAAAGCAGCCGCCCATCTCGCATGATGGATGACATTTTGGCGCGACTTTTGATATTTCAAAAGTCGCGTCAAAATGACACTCGGCAGAATTTTCAAAGACAACTTGATTGAAATCGTAGGGTATTTAATTAAAATGCTTTTCAGTTAGGGGTTTCTCCACCGATTGTTTATGAAAGTGAAAGAAGAATGATTCAGCATTTCACCTCTAGGTAAAAGTGGAATGATAGATTTTGGGGGGTTTTTCAACCTTTGTTTATGAATACCACTGTTAGTCAAGTGAAATTGGTTCAGCTTCTGCACACAGCAAAACAATTGAACTCAATTTCATTTGTTTCGTACTTGTAGTCACTCATCAACATTTTGCTTGCAATTGCGTTGTTTATTGGTTTAATTGGTTTGGTTACATAAACTTGCATAAATGGCGACGAACAAGAAATACACATAGGTAACGTCGTTTTTGTTACATTGACGTGAATTTTCAAACAATTCCCACCTACAAAACACGAAACCGCTCGTAAAACTTGAAACTGAACAATTTGATGGACATTTCTGGGTCAACTCCAGCTTACTATTCTGTTTCATGATTGTAAAAACTGTTGGTATTATGGAGAGTCGAGGTCACCACTCAATCCAATTGCAAAAATTGGCTTCGAAACGCGATACGTTTCAGATTATTTTTAGCATGTTTTGCTTCAAAAATTTCAAAATATCGTTTAAATGCCGTATCAATAACAATAGACTTTTTAATTTGCAGGCTATTAGCCAGCCAACTGGTTTTATTAAGCTGGAGTAATTTACTTCCAATCTATAAAGGTTTTTGATATTATCATCTCTACTTCCCATACTAACACTTATTAGCACCGTTGTCTGTTTTTTTTGTGTGGGTTGTTTGATCTGCAGTTAAGGTAGCTAATAGTTAAATTTGTAATAACTTCTAACCAATGTTCATTGTTAGAACTTTTTACTGGTTACCTTAACTACGGATCAAAAAACCTGCGCTAAACGGATCAGATTTTTATTAAAAATTTGTAAGCGGATTGTTTCAAAATCAACTTATTTGTATACTTTTTATTCAACAGAAAATAGAGACAAACATATTAGTAAGTGGGTATATTAAAATATACCTAGTTAAAATAATTAATTATAAAAACAAACAAACACGCATGGTTAAACTCAAATACAGGAATTTAGAAGTAAATAAATGTAACTAGCATAGGAATACTAATATTTTCCAGTAACATTGACGAACATAAAACAGTATTAGGTAGCGCTGTGCGCTACAAGCTATAAAATCCTATTTCCAGGCTTGGAAAATTCTGGAACGAGATGCTACTTTACGACATTTGGTAAATTAGGACGCGCCGGCCAGCTACGAAGTGTAGCTGTAGATACTTAGGTACCCCAATTTGGTATTATATAGGTATTCTAGTCATAAAAACTTAAAACAAAGCGATGTTTGAAATGAGGCTTGAGAACTTTATTGTTTCGAAAAGTTCTAAGTACTGTCATCGAGTTTTTATATATACGTACGTAGTAGAGTTGATAATGATTATACATAATTGATGGGAACCTATCAAGTTTTAGCGTAGAATATATTAAAGTAACGTAGTTTCTGTAAGAAACGTGCCACCTGCGTGTGATGCTGCTAAGTTTTTATATCAGATTTTAAAACATGTATTTAATATTAGGTAATTAAATTAGGGTAAGATGGCCTGGCATACCAATACGGTAAAATCCTCTACAAATATTAATTAAAAAAAGAAACATGCAGTTGCGAGTGTGATTTGAAAAACAATAAACAAAAACCAAAACCATTCAGTGACAAATTCTACTTGTTAA
The DNA here is from genome assembly GCA_963580505.1 of Ennomos erosarius. Taxonomy (NCBI): domain Eukaryota; kingdom Metazoa; phylum Arthropoda; class Insecta; order Lepidoptera; family Geometridae; genus Ennomos; species Ennomos erosarius. Next base: position 7,468,953 of record OY756992.1, on the reverse strand, counting down.
AACAGCATCTGCAAAATTTTTCATCTCAACCCTAGTAGTTCTAAAATGCGTAATCGATTCATTTTCAGGTACTACGCAGTTTCAGAAGCAGACTTATAGAGGGCGTCGAGGTCGGTCCGTCCCGTCTGACCGCGCACTGTGCGAATCTAACGTCTCCAAATCCGCCGATTTCAAAAACTTGTTAAATGTTGTAGTGTATATTCTAAGGCCTGTGTTCAGCAGTGGATGTATTAAGGCTGATGATGATTTTATATTATTGTACAGTATACCGTATAATATTCATATTCATATTCATATTCATTTATTGTGCTCACATATAATACAGACTATATATTTAATAACGGATTATAGGGCGATGCGCAGACATCATAGAATATTTTCGCCTAGGTCTAGGTATGGACGAAGTATTATGTTAAACAGTCTTAATTTTTTTGTTATTCATGGAAAAAGGTTCTTCGTGATTCTGAAAAGCTTCTTCGTAGTTCGTAGATCTAGTAATAGAGCTGTCAATTCTTTTCACTCGGTGTAGGTTAAGTACCTATACCTATAATACTTACTATGTTTTATGCTAAATTTCTTTATCTAATACTATCCTTTCAGACCATTCCAACGTAATGGAACAATTTTATTCGTTCGTAATGTACGCGCGAAAGACTTGAAAACCCCAAATTTAATCCTCTAGAGCTGTAAAGTACAGACAGGTCCATTTATTGAAAGAACTAAAGTAATTAAATATATGAAAACGTCTACTCTACTGCGCAGTTGGTGTTAGGGTTTTTCATGTTCCCAGATAATAGTGTTTACAGATCTACTTAGTCATAAAACCATTATTATTATTATTTTAATGGCTAATTTAAAAGCTATAACAGGTCCAGCTTTCTACCATAAAATGGAGAAATGGTATAATATGTTTGTGAAGAAATTAAATTGAAGAGGTGAACGCCATGTTAATAAGAGACTTTTGAATAGAATTACGCGCTGACAAAAACAGGTAGACAAAAGAAGGCTGAAAAAGTACGGTATAAGGTTACAATTTTAGGCACTTAGGCAGTGGTTATTAAGAGGTTAATTAACATCATAATTGAGGCAGAAACAAATTGACTAATAGCAAAATTATAAACTAAATGTAGGCTTACTTATATAAAGTGAAATCTAAAAAACTTTTAATATTTTACCGTATTACCATTTTTATTTAGTACCAGATATTTGACCCTTATTATTACAGTAGAATAATATGATATAGGGTGGCAGCCCTATTGAGCCCGCTATTAGAGGTCGGATCCCAATGTCCTATCTGACCTATATTGTTTACGGACGCCGGACGGTTGCTAAATAAAGTTTTAGGTTGTAATGTAATGTAATCCATTTTGAGCTCTTTGATTTTGCTCATGATAGGTACAGTTTTCTTTTCACACGTCATAAGTTTTTGGTCGTAGACCGTGGGTGACATCATTTGAACGCATATATCAGCCTAAAGATTTATTTAAAGTCTTATTTTATTTATTGTATTTCATTTCAATATATTCTTATTAAGATCGAACATTTTTTACCCAGCAAAACCTCTAGAAGTCATCAGATATTCAGGCGGCTACGGTATGGAACTTTCATTTTGTGTGCCATGTTAAAATTATGGAACACACATGAACTGGCCAAGGCCATGTAACCGATCAAGTGGTGAGGCCAAGGGTATGTTGATCGTAAGAAAAGAATAAGAAAAACACAACATTACATATTGCTTTTATTTTACTTATACGGCAATAGCGTCAATATAATGTTTTATAATTAGACAATATTGCTATGGTATAAAGGCAGATTTGCGTTTCCCTGTCCAAATCTATACAATAATCTACAATATCCTCTGGTATACGCCGTATACGCAACGTCGAAATTGAGTTAATGATATGAACGCCGCCACTGGGAAATGCGGATGGTATCAAACCTAAACATCCCACAACTCCCGTCGCTTATCAAATGAAGCGACGCGATGCGTTGAGCGTAATCGTTCAAATTCATTTTCAAACAACCGAGATAGTTCGATAGCAGTAAGCGATACAGTTGATAGTTGATTAAATGTCCGTAACCAAGAAAAAGTTGATGCTCAACTAGTTTGTCAGTGCACGAGGAGATCCGCATGAGAACTAAAGTCACCGACAATGCTCTCAAAATTAGCAAGTACAAAATTATATTGGGGAGGCAGCATCGCTTGCAGAAGCAGCAATCGGTGGGGAAAAAAGATCTTGAGTAGCGGCCACCAACCGGACGAGACTGTCCAGTCAGCTACATGCACATAATACAGGTGACTCAACTATTTGGCCAAAACGCGAGAAGCTGTTGAATGCTAAAGGCAAGTAGCTTACAGCGCTCTTTGTTTAGGAGTGTTATGACTAAACATCATGATGCTGCGCGACTCTGCCACTAGTATCTAGGTAAATATTGGTGTATACCATGCTCAAAAAGAAAAGAAAGTTATTAATTCTGCGCTGTTTTTTCACGTCGTTAATACATGTAGGTTTGAAGTAAATGAGTTTTGATTTGAGTAAATACATTTACAAACTGTATCGAATGCAACCAAAAGAATTTCCCTCGATCACGGAAATTTTCATATCAATTCAAGCAATACGTTAATTATTACTCCGATTTCTGTGGTCCAGCTTAGTTACAAGCATTCAACTTCATAATACAACCAAAGCTGCATTGTATAATGTAGGTACCTATGTATATATCCGTAACTGCTATTCTGATTATCATAATACGAGCGAGCAATCAATTCAATCAATTGAGTGGTTTGAGTTTCAAATCATAGTTTGCCATTGCGTTACATTCACATAGTACAATATTAGTTGAAGGAATAGGATCACCCCATCTCTTTCCGCAGGTGCTGACTGCCGTAACAGCCAGTTAAGGCGCTGAATGCTCCCAAATCGACTATTTTGAACGTGATTATCTCAAAACGTATACCATTTACAGGATTGAAAAAAAATGCACGTTAACACTGGTCATCTTCTTTCTATCTGCCGAAATCGAAACACGTTTACGAAAAGTTACCTCGATAGAAAAAAATCGTGAAGTGACCTCTAAAAAACCATTCAAACGTCCAAAAAAGTTACATTATAATAAGACACCCTATTGAAATAAATCATAGTGATAAGTTATGTTCCAATGCATCCGTCTATAAGCTTATTTTATTTAGAACAATAAACGTTTCTTTTATAATTAATTATTTGTACCGAAAAATGAACAAGTCGAAGTGCAACGCAACGTAATCGCCATATTTTTGCTATACCTACATCAAGCGACCCTATACGGTACAAAATAAGTTTCAAGTTCGTCTGCTGTAATAAACGTGCTCGCATTATGTCCTGTCAGCGTCTTAAAAGGGAATATCCAAGGAATAGGCAGCAGCATTTATCTCGGTCTACATTTATAATCTACTGCGATCACCAACGAGCCTGCCAAGCCTGGTGGTTATGGCAAACCCCTCCTCCTCTGATGAGGCCTATTGATGAAGAGGAGAAGATTATGTGGGTGTGTGACTGTGTGTGTTTGATGACGGTTACGAGCCAAGGAAATAGTTATTTGTCATACAAGGGTGCAAAGTTGGTTTTTGGCGCGAGTACTTGAATTGAAACCGGAGCAAGCGAAGGAATCTAGGGTTGAACCGCGAGCGTAGCGAGAAGAGCGAGAAGAATTCTGAGCGTAGCAAATGTTTCAAGGTACGAGACTCAAAAAACCTTTGCAGCCGAGTGAAACACACAACTTTTCACCTCACTACAGCGAGGAGAAACCAAAGAAAACAGCTTAAAAAGCTAAGAAGAAAATCTAAGCATATTAATAGTTATGGGTGGCTATAACGCTTAACATCAGGTAAAAGACTAGCTCGTCACGTCATTCTTTGACCATTAAAGAAAATTTTCATCAATTTTCATGGAGTTGCTGCGCTTGATAGCGTATATAAATACTATTTAGTACTGGACAGTGCAATTATTCTAATAATGGGGTTGGCGAATGAGAAAACGAAGAAGTATTATAGGTAAGTATATTTTAGTAGATATTAATGAATTTTCAGTGGACTGGCAGTATCAAGAAGGTTAAATCAATACTTGATACTGGCTAAATACACTGTGTGTATGGAGCCATTATACAAGATAAAAAAAAGAAAAAGGTTAATTTCAAGCATATCTGTGAGTAATAAATCCTGAATTATTATTGGCGAAGTAACGAATTCTAGCTCTGTAATTGGCGAGAATATTATTATATATAAACCTTCGAATTTCAAAAACACTTTGGACGCTAGCTAGCGATTAAAATGCGTTTTTGCGGCCAGATTTTAATGCCAAAGAGACTCTTTCCGAGCCAGTGAGGTGAAAACATAACCAGCTTTGAATAAAAAATCGTAATTAATCTTTTGAAAACCACACACACATACAGACATGAATGACATCAAACTTTTAACATCCCTCGGTTTTCGAAATCAGGGGAAAAAGCATCTAATGTGCCCTCCGCACATAATTATTTTCATATCATTCACCTCACCAATGACCATAGTTCTGTGGCTGTCACCGGCAATATTTTGCAGTTTCGGAAGCCGGTTTGGCGCGGGTCGCTTCCTGTATTGTTAGTTTATTTCTGTGGTTATTTCAATTCACTTCGATGTCAGTTTCGATATTTATTATTGAAAAGCTTTTTTGATAAACACCTTCCTTTGTCAATGTCTCTTTCACCTTGTTATACCGATGTTCATTTCAGGAGCTGTCTGGAGCTTTCCAACGTGATATTAATAGGTATACCTACACACCTTTTATAGGTGTAGCTATTAGAATCACTACCTACCTATTAGGTATAAGAGTTTATAATTAGGTATAAATAAATGAAATTTGCCATCTATACCTTTTGTAAAATTGTCTACGCTTTATAAGGAACCTGCTAATAAAATGCACCCTCGACTCTCATACTGATGAATTCACTTGCTTATCGCAAAGCAACCTGTAAAGTACCAACAAAGAATCGTAAGAAATAAACGGTATTACTTTTAAGAGGATCAAGCAAAAAGCAAGCACGAAAATTTAGGAAACTCATCATCAACACAGGAACAGACTCATCACCTATAGAATTAAGGATTATTGGATTCCATGAAGCTGAAAGGCGCTGTTCCACGCCCTGCAAAAATATCTGCTTTTCAAAATAATAGGTAACAATCTGTTTATCCATTAATTGGTGGTTAAACAAAACCGTGATAAGGATCTTTCCTGACGCGAACCCTCTAACACGGAAAGTGTAGCAAAAAAATGTTGTATCGTGTTTTGTTTCTCTCTATCCAATTTGAAACCGGGAAAGATAGAATAAGAGAGAACACTGAGTAATTATTCCCTCGTTATTCCACTGTTATGCAGTGTGTACCTATTAGTAAGGGGCAAGAGTGTGTGTATAAAGTAACTATGTATTTCTGGTTGCGAATTCGTAAGAGTGATTGCACACTGCATCGTCGAGCAAATGTCAGGGGCACTGGTGTACAACGGGACGAGGACGACCTTCAGGCTCGATTGCTCGCAGCTAGGATGTCATTATCGCTGATTTGCATACGGAAATCTGACTAGTAGACGTGTTGGTAGGTGAAAACTAGAAGCACCAATAAATATTATATAACGGAGGACTTATGTAGTGTTTTGTTTCTCTCTATTGAGTGTGAAATTGGAAAAGGTAAAATAAGAGAAAACATTCAGGTCGTGTAATTATGCGATGTTCATTAGTAAGGCGGTATTTGTTTGGAAAGAGTATAGGTTATAAGCTACAACATTATTATTGCTTAAATCACAGAATGATTAGGGTATTAAATACATGTATATTTTTGTTAAGAACTCGTGTAATTAATAAGGTTACAAGTATAGCTTGTGTACCTAAGCATAATACGTAGATAGTGAAATTCTTAAAAATCTGGGCTGGATTTTTAAGAATTTCTCTTCAACAGCCATTTATTGCTATTTCTAAATAGTATCGCACTTGCGCTCCTCACTGAAATTCTGTACAGAAACAAAACGAGAAGCTAGAAGTGATAATTCTGATCAGCAGATAAATTATTTAATAATTAGCTTTATATTATCTAAAACTTTTTAAATTCATCTTTTAGCGCTATATACTTTTTTTTCTTATTTTTTGGCTCCACACACAGTGTATTAAGCCAAGGTAAAGTATAAATTGTAATATTTCATCGTATTAGAATATTTTGCGTATAGTCCAGTCTTAGTCATAGTCATAGTCCAGTCTAAGTCAGGTAGTCAAAGTCCAGTCTAAGTCATGCTCTAGTAAAGTGGTGGCAACATTACTAGAAGCTTCTATGGGATTTTACAAAATATCACGTTTCACTACATTATATCACTTGCGCACACTCATGCTCGTAATTCAGCACTTAATGCGTAAACCGCCACCAATTTTAAACATAAACACTGGAAAAAGCACAAGTTATGAGAAATATTACAATGCAACGACGTGAACTTTCCGCGGTCCCGCCAAAAACTCAGCTACGTACTTGGTGATTGCCGAAGCGAACGTGCCGACTCGACTTAGTGCTGTTTGGGTGTGGCATACCTACAGTAGGTATCATCAGCTGGTGCTAGATTATGCACTGCGTAGTGTAACAACCGCTTGTTAGATTTGACAGCAGCCTTGCAGCTCAATCAGATCAAGTAAAGGGGCCATACGTCAAAACGTTCCGAGGGTGTCATTATGTCGCGAGGCCGCGCCCGGAAATACAAACCCGCACGTCGTCATTGCAGTTAATTGCATTGAAAATACTAAATTGGCACTATATTGTAAAGGTTGGGATATTTTGTAGTTGTGTTGGTTTTATTAAAGATCAATCTGAAGGGAATCTGGATTAATTTGCCTGCACAGGAATGAAAAATGGCTACTAACCCGAACTCTTACGGGCAACTTCTGTTATAACAAAACAAAATGTTCTACGATTTGATAACCAATATTTAGTCTTATTACTAGATTTATTTGGGTTATCGACAGTTGTCATTCACTTTTGCATTAACGTTAATTTAAAACGCAATATTGGCTATTTTATTTTAATGAATTCAATAACATTAATATTACTAATGCCTGAATTTTTATCTCTAAAATTCATTTTGCAACAAAAGACTCGTTTACAAAACATAAAGCTATTCTACATGCTTCAGCTACTCAACAAGCTTCGTGACACAACATTCATGAAATACAAACAAAACTTGTATAAAGCTCAATATTTCCTAAAGCTCACAAAGTTTCATAAAAGCGGCTGCATTTCACATTATACAAACCCCAGATAATATAATACCTAGATACAAACAAACTTTTATAAACAGGAACTTATCTTAATCTCAATTAAACGATTTACTCTTGAACAAACAAACACAACGTCGAATAGAGCATGCGGTACCAAGAAACTCCAGTCTTTATTAGATTTACAGCTGTGGGATGACGTCGTTTACGTAATCTAATGCCACTCATCTATCCGTACATAAGTACGTGTTTGCTTTGCTTCCATGGGAAAATAACAAGACTGGCTGTAAACAGTCCATGAGCAACAAGTCCGGGCGTCACCGGCTAGCTATTGGTATTACGACCTACGACGCAGTATGAAGCAACCCTCTGTTTGACCTTTCTTGCTGCCTTTAAACAGTTATAATATACACTCAATCCTTAATCCACTACCCACGTTCTGATAAAACGCCTCCATTCATGCGTAACAATTTCTTTTCTGATACTATACATCTCAAATACGTAACTACTTTCGGGGCTACGTAATCGATTAGATAACAATTTATGCAACGTAGGATAAAACAATGAAGCGTTTAAGTGAACAGCGGTTGCGTACGCATTTGATTCACTTTGAGTCCTACTGCGAGGTTAAGAAATAAAAAGTACCATAAGCCGCTTGCAGCGTGGTCAGGCCTCCGAGGCTGCTGGGTGCCAGTGCGGTGGTGGGTGGCGCAAGAGGCGGGAGGCCTTGCAGTGCCGCTGCCGTTTGCGGCAAGTCGGCGATCATCTTGGCCGTCACAAGCGCGATCACACGCCGCGTCTCACCGCGATGCGCAACCGACACTGGAGTACTGGAGGAGAGAAACCTAAACCCACGGAATGGCGCGCAAATCGCCTGAAAGCGACACGCATGCGCCGTAACGAACGCGGGAAGTATTTTCTAGAAGCGACTTCCGCATACAAGCTCCGAGAAAACCGCGAAAGGGCGGTGTTTTTGTTATTTTTACAGCAATCCATGTGAGGAATGAAAATAGCCTTCTAGTGCTTGTGGAGGGTTATTAATAAACGGAATTGATATCTATTTTGTTGTGTGCTGTGGATTAGGAAATAAATTAAACTGTCGATAAGCCCTATAATTTCGAAAGGGAAATTACTCGTATTACTGACTCTACTTCTTCGTCTTATCTCGTTCGGAGAACAATTAGCAAATTCCTGGGAAGCGAATAATTTATTAAAATTAACGGGAGCTGTGATTCCGTGGTGCGAGCTAAGTGGGACACGGAGGTCAAGGATGCCCGCGAAGCCTGGGCCTTCATAGTTTATTAATTCCATTATTTATCTAACTGTAGAATAGGTATCTCCTTATATAAACCTATACGTTGTATGTTAACCGCACCTTATTTAACCGCCATTGTGTACTCTGGTTAATTAATAGTTTTTAGTAAAACAGAAAAAAAATAATATCTTCTTAACCTAATTCGTAATGTTAGGAAAGTATCTTCCTGTATGGATGGCGTAGAGGTTTACAGTATACTGTTTATTTATATATTTTATTTAGTAAACGAATAGGGTGACGAGCTAGTCGTTCACCTGAACTATGAGTCGGTAATAAAAGGATTTTTTTGATGTAACACAGTAAATACGGATGTTTTCCGTATTATCTTATACCAGACAACGTACCTACAGCCCTAATGCAAAAGGCTGTCTTCTTTTTATGGCGTAAGTGTAAATAACGAGGTAGGTAGAGTTACTATAGAAAACCACGCGCAACGAAAGAACGAAAGTCGCGTGACGAGCTCGGGATTTCCCTACGAAAGCAGATTGTTGATGATGAATTGATGATAGGTAAGATATTAATGGTGAACGTCATACATAATATTTTGACCCATTATCACAAATTGCGTACTTAGCGTGTTCTCTAACAACACCGACCTTAGTTAAACATGGGGATGCTACGTGAATAATATGAAATAAAAGACCCTCTTAAGGACCTCTTACGCCTCCAGCATCCCCTCTAAACGGATGTTAGTAATTTATACGATAGCATCAGTAAAAAAAATCGGAAAAAAGGAAAAAGGAATAAAGGAATTATACGGAGAAAAACTATATTAGCTCTAGTAACACTATAAAATTGGTGGTAGGACTTTTCTGCAAAGTTCGTCTAGATAGGTACCACCGCTATGCCAGTTATTCTGCGGAATACAGTAGTGTGCAAGCACTACTGTACTCCGGTCTGAAGGGCACTGTAGCTAGTAAAATTACTGGGCAAATGAGACTTTATGATCTGATCACACAGTCAAGTAATCAGATTACTAGACTGTGTGATGTCTCAGGATGACGTGCGCAGTGCAGTGTCACGAGAAAGTTTATTATTTTAAAGTTTCGAGCGACACTGCAACTGTTATGAGCGGCCGTGTCGCTTAACATCAGGCGAACGACTAGCACGTCACGTAATTCATTCTCATTAAAAAATTAAGCTTACTTAGTTGTGAAAATTTCAAAGTGAAGGAGTAGATAGAAAATTTACTGAAATGTTTTGTATTATTATCGTCTGCAATAATAGGCAGTGTTCGAAAGTACATTTTAAAGCTAAAAATCATCTTCTACTTAGGTATATAATAACGTGCACCCCATAAACCACTACTTAGGCCTAAGGTAGACGACTAGACGGTAGGCCTAGATATTTGGTTTTTATGGCGTAAAAGTGTAATAAGATTGATTTTTTTAAATGCGACCGTTAAACGAGGCATTCGTAATAGGTATACTATCTGTTTACTCGCTATAACTCGTAATTTTCCGATATAACAAGTAGGTAGGTAGCTTATCTTGGAATCGATAGTGTGTGGATAAAAAAAAGCTTTGACATATTTTTGAGATCAAAGCTTCACAACCAAATCATATATAAGTATAAGGGATTTTATATCATACAGTATTTCCAACAATCCTAGTATTTTGCATTGTTTTATTTTGGAACGACATGGCTGTTTACAAAACATTGCAGCGGGTGCGAGCCCCAAGATGGCCGTTGTTTGTCGAAAGAAAAAATCAGGAAGGTTAAATAATCAACTGGAAGAGTAGTTACTAATCTAGATAATATAATACCTACAGTACAGATGCCTCATCCCATACAACGGAATAACTCGGGCTATTTTACAAATTATTATTTTCTGCATATCGCAAGACTATCAAGCGACATTTATTGCGTGTTGGCGAAGTATTGGGCCAAATGAATACGCTGGCCAGTGGACACTAACTATAGAAACACTCGCAACACGATCACTATATTTTTTTCACGTTCGGGCTATTTTTCGTTTGTACCGGATGAGACCCCATGATACTAAGGAAAATTGTGGCCGTCACCTACATCCCAAGCTATATTGTGATTTATGGTAGAGAACGAAAATAGCACAATATGCAACCACACAAAGAAACCGATACTCTGCAACACTCTTCGATAAACCGACAGAATCAAATAGTCCTCATCAAAATACTCGAAGATTGGCAATTACTAATTAGATTTCGATAAAGTATTTTGGTTTAAAAATTACTACGTAAATATTTCCCGATAATACTTTTATTTTTTTGTCAATAAGAATGTCGCTTGTTGCTAGCTGCCGTTATTTGAGGTTGTTTTAGCGGAAAATTTCAAGAAGTTTTCTCTCGTAGGTACATTATTAACTTTTTAGTACCTATCTATAAATATCGCGTATTTAGTAAGTGAAATAAAAAGTTAGCAGATTAAAGCTCTATTCAAATCGGGGCGCGTTATTTGTACCGCTGCACTGTGGATAGCGGTATAACGCGCGGAATTCCGCCCGAGTATTTTGTATGAAGTGCCGCTCTACTTAGCTGTGGAACTTGTATTGAAGTTCGTACCCACAGCGGTACAAATAACGCGCCGGTTTGAATAGGGCTTAATGCGTCTACCCGTCTTGTAAAATAAATCAGCTATGTAAACAAAAAAGCTTGTTAGTAACTGAATTTGAAGACGAGCCGTTGATGAAAAAAAGGTAGAAGCGCTGCTCGTACCACCCGCTGAGCTAAAATGATCATACCATTTACGGTGACATACTCACACGTGCCTTAAACGGTTGACAGCTTACCTGTAATGAAAAACAGAGATATTTTAATAAATTGTCACTTCGCCACATCTGGTGTAACGAACTGCGAACGTGGATTTCCATAAAATAAATGGTTGAGCTTGATAGGTGCCTTTAAAAGCTGTGTTCTGTGTAAACAAATATACATGACTTTAATATTGTAATTTTTATCAGAGCGCCTGGTCGATGCGAAGCGCGACCAAAATGCTGGCACTTATTTGGCTCAACGCATCAACATTGCAATTCAACGAGGCAATGCTGCCAGCATGTTGGGTACGCTATAGCGTACAGTAAGTAGGTATACCTACCGACAGTGGGCTGGAGCATTTGGACTGTCTATAGGCCATCGCGGTCTATTATACAGTCCATATGTTCTTTGTAGTAGGTATAGTGTAGCTAGTTAGTTTCAGTTTAGTTTAATTTTTATTATTGTAGTAGTTAGCTTGAGTAATAAAGGCATATTTATGATTTTTAAAGCAGTATCGCCTGCTCAGCGTAATCTACAGATTAATTTGTAAAGGAACGGTCACGGTAGCTTAAGTAAAGCATATCTTGCTTTACAGGCTAAAGGCTTGAGGGATGGATGGATGCGGGTTCAATCCCCGCTCGTGATTCTAAAGGTATATTGCCCGTAAAAAAAAATTATATTATGACCATGATATTTGGGTAAGTCATTAAATTAGTAGTTAGGTGTTCAGATTATAATTAATTAATTACTTATTTAAATGTGACAAGACAAGTTTGCCCCAGGCCATTCCTATTCCTTACATTTTATTTCTGTTACTTACTTTACTTACTTACTTGCGTTTCCCCAACACAAAGATTATCTTGAGCGATAAAATAACACTGGGTAGTTAATAAAAATGTATCTCAGCTAGATTAAATACTTGTAGGTTGCGATCCAAACTCAATGGCGGCTGTGAAGTCGGAAAAAAGCTTCGCAGTAGCAAAAATTAGATGTGCGCGGGAAGAGGTAAGCGCTGTGCGCAGCGTGCGGGGTGCTTGCAACGCACTTCACAATCGCCATTAAGTTTGGGAACACTCTTAAATCACGTGCATGGCAGTAAAAACAACTAAAACAAATGTATTCCATTAAAACTCACATGTAAGCAAACGCAACAAAAAGCTCAGACCGAATAAAGGCAAATGAAAACGCTATTTGGCAAGCGCGGCATCGCAGTATCGAAACGCATTTCTGGCGGCAAAGCGTAATGGCGCGTAAATAAAACTGCTAGCGACAGCCCAACAATTACAAAATCATTAATAAACACCCGAAATATGAAGTGGCGAAGTAATAAAGTCGAAATGTTTGCGAAAATTGTCGGTTAGTTGCGGTCGGTCCGCGATTTATTCATAAGAGAAAATTGCCCACGTGGTTACTGTTGGTTTATGGAACGGTAGGGTGTACTAAGGAACTGATTTAAGGGGGATCAGAGGAGTCTAGACACGACGTCTAATCCTGAATTTAGTAAGCGGATATAAGTAAGTATACCTAGATAAGATACCTATACCACCACCTATAGGTAAACCTAAGATACGTGCAAAGGTTGTCTGAAAGAAATCGCACTAAGCGATAAGACCATATAATACATCTATAAAATATTATAGTCCTTAAAATTTTAGCAACCAGCGGGATTTGAACCCGCGCTCTCCAACTCATCAGATTGGACGCTCTACCAACTGAGCTATGATTACTCAACCGCTAGCTACGAAAATCTTAAGGACTATGTCTGTACTGCGTACCGATTAAGCCGCGTCGTCGTGGCAACACCTATAGTACCTATATTAGACTCATTAGTAGTAATTACGTACGATACTACTGAATGACGAGAGATGGCGCGCTTGCTAAAACTTATAGGAATGATTTTTTTAAAGTGTAAAGTAAACCACATTTAAACTATTGGAAATTTTAGAATGCTACTACTCTCTCTACAAGAAAATAATGTGATGTTTTTCTATACTCACTTGAAGAACGATTGCAAAGGAAAGTGCATTATTTGTGAATATGAATGAAATATAAACTTCCAATTCAAGAAAGCATATGAATTGGGTATGCTGGACCCCACAACTTATCTGTCCTTGCTTCGTCCAGTGTCCAAGCTCACGTGGCTGCTGCTTTATTCTATAGCGCGGAATATGAACGTAATGAAAAGAAGTTCAATTATGCATGGTTATGAGTTGTGGAGCAGAAGACTTTAATTGACTGCGCCCAACGATAATCGTAAATGCAATCGTTTGGCGGACGGGGTCACAATTTTAAGCTTGAGGCTTTCACTTGTGTTGAGAAATTTTATAGTTGGACCGGAACGTATTTTTAACAAGCACTTCAATGACTACCTTTATTGGAAGTCTTTTATAAAAATCATGAGGCGATGTGCCTTGGTTTGGTTTGCTGAATGTGGTTTTAATTTATTTAGAAAATATGTTTTTGTTAAAGGTTGATACTGTTATCGAGACATTCGTTACCTTCGTACCTATTTAGTTTAGTATTTAAATACAGACCCTGCAATTATCAAAATAAAGTATGACTAACATTTTTAAGTTCGAAAACAGGAGCATTTACGACTATAATATGACAAGAGTGTTTTTTATGTTACTTTTAGAGGGTAATTTACTCAATTTGGCTCAACAGTTGGTAATAAATAAGTAGTGTTACATACAAAATTATGTTATTTAAATAGCTACCTAATTAATAAAGTAACACAATGTTTTTGAGTGAAAAATAAGGCTGAGATTTTTTTTGAGTGTGACTAGTTATGTGGGTGAGTGTAATTTAATTGAATTGAGTACTCAGACTTTACATGAAATAAACACAATAAAAGATTAAAGTACTAGATCTCAAAAAGTTTACGGAGAGAGTAAAGTTAAATGAAATGTTCTCAACCTGTTAAGTCTGACATTCGCAAGAGACTTGCTAAGTAGATTTTACTTAGCGCCTACTTAGAGCATACAACTTTACTATAAGTATTGCAGTTTAAGATGATAATATGATAGGCAATATTGAAATGTGCTTTGGTAAGAACTAGGAATCATAATAAATAAATATAAATATGTGTGGACATTTCACACAACGCCATCTAGCCCCAAACTAAGCATAGCTTGTACTATGGGAATAATATAATATGTGAACATGGTATGGAAAGGAACATGCACGTTTAGTAAACAATGCCAGCATACAGTGAGGTTTTCTGTATGATATGGGAAGCCATTATGAGTCTCATTGTCGGATCCTCTTTGTCTGAAAGAGATGAAATCCTTCTATTATATTGGAAAGGACAACGTGAAAGCGCTGTTTCCATTCATTTTATTATATGATTGGAATAGTTATAGTGACCTTTATAAAAATATTGTAATAGGTTGTAGGGTTATCCCTACGCCTCAGTCCTTTTGCATAGTATTTTAGGCATCTGGCTGTTGACGTCGCCTCATCCTCCATGAAGAGTACGCCGGACAACCCGTGCAGGCTCCTGGAATGATTTAAAAGCTTGTAATACTCTATTACAGACGTTAGATACGTTTTCATGTTAGGTTGTTATATTCTTCAATAAACTTTACGTTCTAAAATTGTGGTTAAAGGCTTTGATATGGGTTACTTTGGCAGTGGTGCGATAGGTACAGATCGTAGGATCACCTTTCGTGTTGTTTCTTTACGCTTTTTACTCGTTTACGAGTGTTTTTAGATGAAATTACTTTTTCAACTTACCTCACGGATCTCGTCCCAAATTGCACAGTTTGTTAAGCCGATTTTATTAGGGCTTTTCACATAATTTCCATCTTTTTTCTTCCATTGGTTTCAGTGATATATCGTTTCAAAGGTTTATTTATGTTTTTGACATACGTCACAGTTTGACTTTGCCAAATCGCTAAAAGAGATTCTGCCCGGGAGGATTTATATGTTTTCGTCAAGCGTGTGTAGGTTTTTATATTAAACCTCACGCTTTGACCTATTTGAATACTAGCTATCTATAAAATCAGGACAGGTTTTCAAACACTTTTCCTTTCTATTTTCAGATTTTTGGAATGATGCCTTGGTGACAGGTCCAGGGTATATAAACGGAACATGGGCACTCCCATGGTCATTCTATCTTCTGGACTCATCTAAAGTCTGTCTTCTGGTCTCATCTAAAGTTGATCCTCTGGTACCATCTAGTGTCTATCTTCTGGTATCATCTAGAGTCCTATCTTGTGCAGTCGGCAAGTTGCGTAGAACCCTACCTCTGGGTATCCGCGAGTTGCGAAAGTAAGCCCTAAGCGGCGACGCGCGTTTTCTAAAGTGCTACTCAGTGACTTCAAGTGAATATAACGGGTGAAGTTTTTATTTACATCTATTTCTCTATAAAAGCTATCTTGGCCTCTTTAGGATGCCCCAAGAGGCCATCTCATGTCTGCCCACAGCATAATCTTGACCGTGCTGCTTACTCCGGACTCCGGACCTGCCTGCACTGCGTAGAACTCTCCGTGGCCGCTTCCTGGTCGGCCACTGCTTACCACTGGCCTGAAATGGTGACTCTCTGCGCCAGCTGCCCGCTGCGCCTGACTCTTGGGCGGTAGTATCGCAGCCACCCACTGGGCACCCCGTGGCTCGCTCTTGGCTGGGTCCACCTTGGGCCTGACTCGTGGGCCGAGGCTCACAGCGGCTACCTCTTGTGCTGCCGAGCGACTACGCGCCCAGGCACCCTCTGTCTGCGTCCTGTCTGTGCCAAGCCGCGGCTAAGGTGCACTCCAGCTGCCCATCGTGCCGCAGAGCTACTGCGCACCCAGGCGCCCCTCCACTACGCCCGGTCTGGGCCCCGTCTCTGGCAAAGGTGCCCACGGTGCCATCCAGCATCGTATTCGCTGCAGCTGGTGCTCCGCTTCACTGACCTGCCGCCTCTCCGGACATCTCGCACTACGCCGCCAGACGTCTTCGAACCTTGCCACGGATCTAGCGAAAGTTACGTCTGGTTTCTTACTATAATAAATTATTTGTTTTGCGTTGTTCTTATTCAGAAATATAGGATCATGGTTTTATAACAAGCATGTCAAAATAGCTTTCATTACACAGCTCAGCCATAGAGTACCTAGGTAGGATAGGTGACCAACAGAGTAAGTAGATTTAGTACGATTTACCTAGGATCGTAGAGTATAGAATCCGGGACGGGCTTCGAATAAATTTGTGAACCTATAGAAGTCTTTCATTTTAATTGTAGGCAACACTACAAGGTGCAATAGTAACTCATTTGCAGGCCATTTTAATTGGGTGGATAAAAAGGTTGCTTGCGAAAAAAGGCAATAATTATTTGTACCTAACCACAAAACAAAAAAATAAAAAACGCTTCCCCCGAAGCGTCATTTGTTTCATAGCTATGTGTACCTAACCAAAAACATCGCAGTCGGAAAACATCAATACAACGAAAGCTTGCCAACCGCTTGTAACGGTCACTGGTGTTAGTGGTGCTTGGTTTTTTTTTTTTAACCGGCCTGTTTTCAAAGGCCAGTTGAGTGTTGCCATTGATGAATCTTTTTCTGCCAGCTATATTATTTTATAATGGCACCAAGCTATATAGTCTCTGTATGTATAAGTGATAAATTATTTTAATAGAAAGTGACGCAAAGTAAATTACATGTACCTATTTCAAAACTTTTTGCTTTCACAGTTTCGAGAAGAGAAACTATGTTCAGGAATTCTCACTACAAAGTCAATTTGCCTTCGAGACAGCCCAGAATTTATGGTAACAAGATACAGCTTTACGGTGCAAATTCCGAAAAGTAACTATAAAATGTAATGCTATACATCCGACAAATGGGGGAACGAAGAGGACCAACCCTAAAATATTGTGAACAATGCGTTGGGAGAATAATGTGAATTAAATATATAATAAATTGTTGTTATTCCTTGTGAATCGTATTAAGTTATCTTTACGGTATTCAGCGTTGAGGTAATCATAGGGTGAACGTATCCAACTGATGACGATGACGGTTTCTCTATTATGGGCAACAGCATAGTGTAGGTATATAAAGGTCCTTATATTTCAGGATACAATGCTCATAGACAAGTCTTCGCCTTCGTCTTTTGGTGTAGGCAAGTGGTCAGCCCTGGTAGACAAGTTACTATGTTGTATATTGTATATTGGTACTTGTAATTAAAGTTTTACACGATAGTCAAATCAAAATACAGATTTTACTAAGTATAGGGTAGTTACCTATAGTTCAACTCATTTTCAAATGGTATTGTAATCTTAATCTTGTAAATGTTGTGTTAGCATAAACCTCCACATTAAACACCTATTTTAATAAAAATCTGAGTGCATTAAATAGTCTGTCTATAAAGTTTTTATATATTACACCCCTAAATGCAAATTGTGTTTCACCCCTGCAAGTCGCGCCGAATAAGTAGGTAATTCCGTTTTCGCCGTTGCAAAATTTTCCACGTTAGCTTAAAATAATTAATGAAGTGTACCTGCCTTTTACCGCTGTTACTCTATTTGTTGGTCGGGCGAAGAGTTAATAATAATTGTATTAAAGTTAAAATTATGCATTCGATATTTACCAGCTTTCTTTTTGTCAGTAAGGGATTTCGTCTTGAATATTTTATGTATTGGAAGACTAGACACTCATCATCATCATCATCATTAGCAGCCCGAAGACGTCCACTGCTGAACATAGGCCTCCTTCAAAGAGCGCCACCTTGAGCGGCCACTCGCCTCCTGCATCCTGCACTAGAGACAAAAATGTGCTTAATATAAATTTAAAAAATAAATTGTTTTTTTTTTTTTTTTCATTTTACAATATCTTATTTCATACTTAATGTCCATTATAATACGAATGTGCCTGAATTAAATATAAGCCCGTTCACTGAAAAGCATCAGATAGAGATAGAGCACACACACACACAGGGCAGACATCGTCGTTGAACGACAACAATAATAAAATTATACTTAGATAAAAAGGAGACAGAGCTGGAAGCGATAGTAGAACCGCAATGACCATGGTCGAACTTTGAGTCAGTGGTTGATTTGAATCGTTTTTTTACATAAATAGCCGTAAATTACTGACGTCCGTAACTAATTAAGTATCAGTTACCGTCGCCTAAAATGAACCAAATGTTTACCTGTTTGATCACTTTCGCATAACAAAAAGAGGTTAAAACTAAGGAATATAATTTTTATCCCCGATCCACGCGATGTGGGGGCTCATTGGCGATAATAACTATGTACCTATCCCTTTACGATTGTTTTCACCCTTTTCTAGAATACTGTCTGTACTCTTAGTTCAACCGAGATGCTCATATTCATCAAGATTTAGTGGCTAAACATCTTCAATAACTAATGAACACCGACACAAAAGATATTGATCACTAAATATACTTCAGGGAACGGAAAAAACTAAACACAAACAATTAAATTGTTCCCAAAACGTTTCATTTTCTCCTTTCTGAGAAGAGACGAAAACAAGCCTAGAAACATAAATAATGATGTCCAATTAGTTAAGAAAAGAGCTTTTCTGCGAAACAGAGATAATAATATAAAAGACACGTTTCCTGCCTCGTTATAGAGCTAAAGTAGTGTATCTATCACTACACTATCAGTACATGTGTGTAAATATATTCAACACCTACATGGATAATTAAGAAAAATTGAAATCACACTAAACTTGTAAAACTTTAAAATTATTGCATAATGATGTATACCGGACACAGAATTACAGAGCTCAGTGCCTATTGGTTAACACTCATTGGAAAACAAATAAAAGAAAAACTAAAATAATTGATTGACTTTTCATGAAATCCTGGCAGCATTGGTGATCATCACCGTTGAACAATTTAGAAATAACATTAGGAGTCCCACATAATTCTAAAATTTTATCTTTTCCCCACTACAACAACAACTCATTCCAACTGGAAATATATAGGTAGTTAAACTATTTGCTCAAAGATATAATTATTTGTTGACAAAAACCTGACTTAAGATTCTTCTATGTTTTCAATAGTTTACCACTGAGCTATTTCACAACCGCAAACATAATCCAAAATATAGTAGTAATAGAGACAAAACCTTTTCTTCTACCAAAAGGGTAATCGCTAAGGGTCAACCCGGCTCCATAATCCTTTAGGTACGATGAGGAACAGAACGTGTTATGGCATATTCCGGGGCACCATTTCCTCGGTAATTTGTCTTTGAGTGAAGGCTCGAGGGACAGTTGGGATGTTTGTATATTGAGTCACTGTACAGATAGTGCATTCCCCTGTTTGTGTATCTTTATTATATTTTATTTACTATAAGAATTTTTATACGATAATGCATATGGGGATGGGAACCAATGTGTTGTGTAGAGTGTTACCTATTTAAAAAGAAGAATAACCAAATAAGAATAAAAATAATAAGTGAAGAAGGTTATTGTGGCCCCCTCTAATTGCAGGGGCAATTCTTATGGATTTGTATTAGAATGGCTAGATCGCAAAATAGCTAGTTACTTACCCCACGGTATCAGCTACAGATTTACCCAAAAATATTTTTTTTAACCATGCATAAAGCTGGGGTCGAATACACTTCCCCTAAAATATTTTTGTAGGCTCGTGGTTTTGTTAAGCGGAAATAAAAGTTCGTGCAACGCTCTTGCTGAAAGATATATACGATCTGAGGGTCTAGCAAAGATCCCGAACGCTAACGCTA
The DNA here is from genome assembly GCA_963580505.1 of Ennomos erosarius. Classification (NCBI taxonomy): domain Eukaryota; kingdom Metazoa; phylum Arthropoda; class Insecta; order Lepidoptera; family Geometridae; genus Ennomos; species Ennomos erosarius. The sequence goes on along the minus strand of OY756992.1, from coordinate 7,448,963 downwards.
ACGCCAAACGCTACCTATAAAATGTATTGGCGTGACATTTCAGAAATCGCTTACTTTTCCGCAGCTAACGTCATTTCAATAATTTTTGGAGTTAGCGTTTGGCGTTAGAGGTAGCGTTTGGGATTTTTGCTAGACCCCCTGATCATTTGGCGCTATGCTCTTTTGTCAAAACCTTTGCTTATTTTTTTGGATCTGCCAGCATTTCTTTATTGTGACTGGCCATTGCAGTCCATTTATTTATGCTCGAAACCTGTCTATTCCTCTGTCAGAGCAATACGATCTCGAAATATAGTCTCTCCGGCATCCTTTTTTACCGTATTTTGATAAAGAACTGCCATACAATCCCGCTGCTCGCTAATTTGCATCAGCATCTGTTACGAATTATTGCAACTAGGTCATTGGCAATGCGAATGCCGAGCCATGTTATTGAGGATGTCATTCGCACGGCTGATGTATGGCCGAAGCTTTAATTAGTCGAAATTGATTGATTCAAGTTAAGTGCATTTGCTGACAGGCTGACACTAGTTTTGTAAAGCCGTGAAGGCTATTTTGTTATTGTTCTGTACTTCTATCTAAATAGACATTTTTTATAATGGTTAAGCGCTTGCGAAGACTACACTCTATAGGGTATTTGTTCGACATAACGTGTGCCTAAGGCAAGGGGGTAGTACGATGTAACGAAGCCTGTTATGGTAAAATTGTTTTAAAATATTGCACACAGATTGCTTACACTCTGCGATGAACATTATATTAGGGTCCCTTCTTTCCCGGAATAAAGATTCCCGAGAGAAGAGTTATAGAATTTATCTTATTTAATTGATGCAGACATACATGTATTTAAGATACATTTATTATATGATAAAGATAGCTACGCCTGTATGTAAGTATGTATGTATATCTGGGAAGCAGACATGTCGAAAACGCGTCGAAATCGCTTTGGAATAAGTTTATTTATTGTAAGTAAGAGTAAATTAATACGCACATTGAAAATCCACTTATAAAAGTATGTAGAAAGATATATCACTCGTTTCGAGTAATTAACTGAGAATTAATTCATAAATCAGAGCGGCATGTCGATAATATCGACTTGTTCAAAAGCCGATTGAAATGTGAACCGCTTTATTATTTTGATTTATTATTATTCGCCTGGATAAATTAATTGTATAAAGTGAATGAATAAGTATCTTTTGCTACGAGTACTAACCCAAGTATTATAGAATAGTTTTGATGCTCCACCAATGGGTTGCTATTGAAATGAGTGCTCTAATGGAAACTGGCCTCAGTAGCAGCAGCAGGTACTGTCAGCAGGTGCTGTCAGTAACTCTGCCATCTGAACTATACAAGGTGACCTTGAATTGGTATGTTATCCCGAAATGGGGGGACTAGGACCATGATACCCTACAAGTTGTGAGAATCTTACTTGAAACTTTGTGTTTCCAAACTTCCATGGTAAAAAATAAATCCACTCGCAAAATGTCACGTGCGATCGCTACGAGAGTTAACAAGATAATATAAATTCATTTCTAAACACAAGTCGGTAAACTTATTTATGTGCACTCGGTCAAGGACGAAGTTCAACCACCCAGCTGCGCTAAGGCTATCTTCGAACGTAAACTTTACATGGCATTTCTTAAATGAAAAAATATTAATTTAGTAGAGTCGTAGAAGAAACATTGTCTACGTTGGGGTGTAGATTTACCCCCTTTCGGGATAACATACTAATTCAAGGTTACCTTGTATAGGTAGTGGGTTCGATTCCCAGTCAGGGAAAAACACTAGTAGAACTTATTATCATTTATTTATTTATGCACAAAACAAATTACAATCGTGGAAAAATATGAAATCTGAATTGTTTTTATGAATCGAGATTATTGTAAATCATCGGTACTTATATCTATGCGGTCTAGGGACGCCAGCGCCACCCTCCGGGGCTGGGTCAAGGGTCATTGGATCCTCTGTCACCGCGGGAAGTATGGGCGCCCTGCCCGAATGTATATAGGATAACGATAATGGCCCATTGTGGCCTCATTACCTCCCTATATTAGGGCACTTATCACTACGGCCAACGTTTCGTCACGATGCTCTAATAAACAGTAAGGGGTCTTGTAATAACTTGGTTTCACGAACGTGCTTATCTTAATGCGTTTACACGAAGCACGCTTATTATTCCGAGTCCCACACAGATCCTGGAAAAGTTTTATTCGCGGTGGTATGTTTTTACTTCAGAATCGAAGGGTCAAACGAATAGACAGATGTTTACCTACGTAATAAAAAAGGTTAACGGAACTTTAACCATTTTAATTTCATACTGAGAAGTAACCTACGTGTATGGCATTTTTCTATTTATTTAAGAGCCAATACACAACAATACAATACAATAGATCTAAAAACAAAATCTATACAAATCCTTTTTTTGAAGAAGATTAAAAATAAGAGGACAAGAAACAAACGAAACTCGCTCGCGCAAAGGTGGCAGTGGTTCGTATAAATACATTCTGATTGATGTATCCATTCATAAAAAGGGCACAATAATAATTAACCTTGTTTGTAAACAAGTCATCATCAGTTGGTAATAAACCTGCAAACGCACCGCAGCGCGATAAAGTGAAATTGTGGCTTGCGCCTGCTTGGTTATCAAATATTTATGCGAGCGCGGAAAGCCGCGGGCACAGAGTCCCTCGAAATGGGGTGGAAACATTATAAAACGTGTTCTCCGCCAACAAATAACATTTAACTTAAAAACAGCGTTAAAAACCGGCTATGTTTAAATCGGATTTAAAGATTGACTTCAATTTTCCGCAGTGCCGTGTCGCATTACTTTGCTCGCAATTGTAATTAGGTATTATCTCTGCGATGATGGTGCTGCAATTAGCAGTAGCACCATTATCCCAAAACGGTAATTTTTTTACGTTATTTGTTAAAGTATTTAAAAAAATAAGGTTATCGTATATCTGTGGTGAAAGTAAATAGGTAATAAAACTTACGTACTTCGCTTGTACACTTTTATCACATTTTTATGATGAAATACAAGAAATGTTTCGCCTCTTTCGAGAAATGGGTATTGTCAGACGAATCATATCTAATACAGATCTGTTCATTTGGAACAATTGGTTCGGATTTACTTTTTATGAGCTCTATAATTATAACTTTAGTGATATGATAAAAATAATATATCCCGACGCATTTGTATAAAAGCAAATTTTATAGAGAAAACCCTTGACCCATATCACGAAAGGATCCTCCGTAGCTTTGTATTAATTCAACCCTATTCCATGGCATAAAAAGTATAAAATATAATGTTTTTAATAGTACTTACGGGATATTTACCGTGATTAGAATAATTTTTGAGTTCCCGATATTTCGGCACAGTTACATGCACCATTTTCACGGGTAGACATATAAAATATAATGACCGTATATTCCAACACTTTGGACATAATAAAGACAAGTGTTGGTAATAATTCAACTTATACCTACACTTTCCGATTTGATGATATCCAAGTTTGTGCGACGTTATAAAGACATTACGGAACAATTAGGCGATTAGAGTCATTATGGTTTATAGCTCCTTTAATTTATGTGACATGGAGCTAGAACTTCGACGCTTACCGGATGTATATGAATGCCGGTCGCGTACTACAATATTGCCTTCATAATAAGCCTCTTCCGCGGCCCAGATATTTTTATGCGATCCTCGTTCGCGCTCCTTTTTATTTTTAGACAGAAGTTGGTATGCGTTATTTGAGTTTTCAAGAGTTTTACCACTGAAATCATTGCTTTTACAACGGAAGAATGTTTATTGCCAGTTAAATGTGTAATTTTTTGTAATTAAAATCCTTTATCTTTAGAGGAGGCCTATACGAGAACGCAACACAATCTCAGTAACCGGTGTTTAATTATTTATGATAACTGTCATATTCATATTATTTTCAAGGTTGTGGAATAAAGGCTATTTTTATTACCTAACCTACGGTAAAATGACCTTTCCCACAGGATTGAAAATATCTATACCGAAATTGATACATCAATATTCATCAGGCGCAGTTTAGTCGCAAAATAAATAAAAATCAGTCAGATATATTGATATTTAAAATGTTACTATAAGTAGATGGTTATCGATTTGAATCAAATTACAATAACTTGCACCTAAAAATTGAATGTCAAGGTAAAAATAATGAAACACTACACAATACTTATATTATAACTAAACTACTATTATCGGATGGCTAGTCTTTTAAAAGATTTTCTAGAGGTCTAACTCCAAACAACGTTTTAAAGATCTTCAGCTAATTCAGAGTTCGCAAGAGACCAAAGACTTTCCGGCCGTTTACGGAGCAGTCCCAGTTTTAACATTTCCAAGTGCAAACAAGTCTGCGGAACTTGCGCCGCCTTGTGGGACCACACGGGACGTGTTTATTGCAAATAGGAGCTCAAAGAGACAGCCAGTAGGGTTGCACTGCAAAATAAATGTACTGCGTGATCGAACCAGTAGGTAAGGAGAATATATTAAACGTTTTCAATCATAGGTTTTTTGTATAGGCCTATATTCGATCCCAATACAAAATAAATTTGATTTGGTAATTATGCTCATTAACAAAAACAATGAATAAATAAAAATGTAGGACATCTACAGAACTTCCCGAATACTTATTTACTAAAAAAAAAACGACTGCTAAAATAAAAATGCTTTTGTATACTGTTAATGGTTCTTCGTAAACACGCCGCGTTCATACCATCAATAACAATCGAAATGCTGAGTCGCAATAAAATCCGCACATGGCAACCCTTGCTAAAACTTAAATACACAAACAGGATTTCAAGTAGTGTGCGCGATCCTTGCCTCCAATGTTATCATTTTATTTGCCTGATGGATATGGCTTGTAAAAGAGAAACGTAAACAAAATGGTAAAGAATCGTGGCTTGAGAGTTTGATGATCGCGCGTTTTCCCTATTTTTATGGACTGCTTTCAATGTTTATTTATCTTATTTTACGGTGTAGGGATTTACCTAGTGCGAAAATTTAATAGAAACATATCATAATGTACAATATGGTGGCAAATTACGGCTCTATCTTTATCCCTTCCCAAGAAATTTCAGGCTTATCGTGAGCCTAACATTTCACATTTTGGACATACCAAACCGAGTAAACATGGGGCATTTTTACTCGCATAAAATTAAGATGGGAAATTGGGTAGGCATCTAAATTGTGTCTGTAACTTCGAGGTGCCTCTAGCTAAAAATTAATCAAACAATTCCCGTTCATTTTGTAAGTATTGCTAAAAGTTATTTATCGACCAATTCTTTTAGGGATCTAGATAAATTAAGAACTTTTCAATACCGTTATTCATTCATCATTATCAGCCTATCTGTGTCCATCCACTGCTGGCTGTAAGCCGATCGCCATCACGCCATACTACAGAATAGATAGCCATACTGAGCTTGGTCTTTAGCTACTTGCATCCAGTTCCTACCACTTTCCTTAGTCATCATTGCACCGAGCCACGGGGCGTCCCTACACTACGACTCGGCTCCTATTCACAAAGCGGCGCTCATCTATCGGTGTCGACTATTTCTGCCACAACATGATCAGTTTATGAATGAAATCTCGCCTTGAGCACCGATTCATGATGAGGATAGCATCGTTTTTTTATACGGGCATACGTTTGTCTGAACGTAGTCTACTCCAGTACCCCTAGTACGAGTTTCGATAGTTTACTAAAACTTGATTCGTTTACGTTTTCTCCCTTTTCTCCCATACATTTCTGGGCAACGCCCCTAGCGGACACGTTGAAGAACTAAAAATGGTAGTACAAATTTTTCTCAAACATGCTAGGAAATTTGAGCATTATTTTGACAACCTTCTTCGAGATAAATCGAACTTGCTGTACTGGCGGGCAGCGGCCGGCAAAGTTTTGTTTTTTTTTCTTATATTTTGGCTCCACACATAGTGTATTTAGCCAGTGTCAAGTATTATATTTTCATCGTATTTACACGTTCGTCCATCATACCTTTGTTGCTGGCCGTTGCAGTAATGTACTATTAAATGGATTCGCGCGTATTCACGTTTTGGGAAACTCGTACTAGGGGTACGAAACTCGGTTACCCGTGCGCAACGGTTTAACAAATGCTAAGGTATCTCTGCATACTAACTAAGAAATACTAACAAGCACAAAAAATCAAGTAGCCCAATTATTTATACGTTGGCACAGCAAAAAGACGCGCCCCGCAGGTCGTCAATTACCTACGGTGACCAACCGGTAGTAAGTCGTGACTGCTAGTTTATGCACCCTCGCATTGGCTGCAGTTAGCATCGGTGAGGGTGAATGAAGTATTTATTAGCTTAGTTACAACACTGTTTTAATTAGTTTGATGCTGGTTTATATTTTAAAGAAATAAGTAACGACAGATGTGAAGGCCTAAAGCAAACATGCCATTTTCAATTTGATTTTACATGGCTGGTTCAGTGGCAGAAGAAAAATAATTATAAACTTGCATGTGTATATTATTATTCCGAGGATCCTATCTGAGCAAAAATAACAAAGTTATAACATTTTCGGTGTATAGTTGAGAAGTTACCTACCTACTTCAATTTTTCAATGCTAAAATATTTTAAGACAAAAAAATATTATACCTGACCACAGGCTGTTACTCTGTGTTGTTGTTCGAAATATTTAATGGGTAAGTTGTGGATGAAAGTTGGTACTTCTAATTATATAGACCAACTAAGTATACCTACAATAATGGGGTATCTGTTATAGGAAGGCATGGGTGGTCGTGATGTGACCGGCTATAACCAAATCAAAACCGAATAAACAGAATAAAATATCAAAACACCACTAGCGGCTAACTTGAATCCACTGGGAGATTTAATAATCTTTTTTACCATATCGCCAAAACAGAATTCACATCTAAAAGTTATGGCTTTAGCAAAAAAGGGAAATTGCTATAAAGGTGTCCTCGCGGTTCCTGCTATAAAGCAGGAACCGCGAGGACACCTATTAGTAAAGTATTCATGAAGCGTTTACAACATTTTAAGAGAGTTAATAGTTGGCTGCTGTCCAAAATAAAACATCTCTTTATAAGTAGGTTTTCCATGTAATGTCCAGTGGTTGGTAAATGCGGTTTCATGAGATAGTAATGATGTAATAATGGTTCAAAGAAAATAACAAACTAAAGCAATTTTTTAATACCCGTTGGTTTTACACACTGTCGTATGGTTCTAAAAACATTACACTGTAAAGCCTTTTGCCAGCTTTTTTTATGAAAACTTTCCTAACTAAAGGAACTATCTAATAAGTAGTGTTATTAGTTCAGTTCAGAGTTAGGAAATGTGGAATAAGTACGCTGCCCCTACCAACTGGTTGTAAGTTGAAAATATCTATGTACCTAATAAATCAGCAGCAAACCCCGTCCTCAAAAGATTGATAAATTGTTTTGGTAGGTAGGCACCTAATGTCACTGATCGCGTGTTCTAAAAATGTAAAATTATGTATGTACTTTTTCGGAGAATAAATATTAATCTTATCTTAGAAAAAAAACAAAGTCAAGTGAGGATTGTGCCGAATAAGAATGTATCCGATCACTAAATGACTCATAATTTTTTTTTTGCTCTTAGCTAGTGCAAACACGGAATGACCACATTTTAGTTAATAAATGTTTCAAAGTTCGTTCTTTTTACGAAAACTCCTCGTAGAACAATTCCTTGAAAGCCTAATGGTACTTATACTGGACAAAGTGCCAGATCCTCAGATAATTAGACAAGCGTAAACGTTCCTGATAATATAATCATGATTATGGAACTAAAACTGACCTGGGTCATGGTGTGCAGATGGCGAGGGCGCAGAGAAGGCGCTGGAGCAACCGGCGCGGCGTGAGAGTCCTCCCAATTCTGGCACTATTGACAAAAAAGATTCTTTTAATTGTTTCAATATATTGACATCAGCAACCTTTGTGGTGCGGTGTTTGAGCAGCATGACTTATAACCTCTGGATACTGATGCGGAGTCGATTCCTGCCACAGAACAACAAGTATTTGAGCACAAACAAGAGCGCAATTACTCAAATACTTGTTGTGTAGGTGTTCGTGACCATGGTCCTCGGCGTAGATACGGTCGCTAGATGCGCAGGGAATCCCTAGGATGTAATTAGTTATTTGTTATGTATATAAGGCTGTAAAGTTGGTTTTTGGCGCGAGTACTTAAATTGAAATCAAGTTGAGTAAGCAAAGGATTCTAGGACTAAACCACGAGCGTAGCGAGCGGCTCAAATGAAGAATCCTGAGCGTATGTAGCGCATTAATAAATGCTCTAATTAAAATGGAAAAGCAATGTTTACGACAAAATGATTAATTTTTTTAATGACCTACTTATAGAAATAACATTCTGTAACTTGAATCAAAATTGTATGTAATATGTACTATAAGTAGGTATGTAATTGAATCTCGAATTAAATAAAAATACAGCCCCAAGGGTGTCTACTTTTACCTCGAGACGCCGGCAAACACTGTACCAAAAGGGGAGACAGAAAGTCGAATACGAAGCGATTAACGTTCGACTTCCATGATTAACTCGCAGAAACTCTCTTTTCCTTTTTGTTTCGTCCCCATTTTGTTGTTCCTTTCCGTCGGGAACGGTTTCTCTCAAGATAACAAATAGGCCACGGGCGCTTACACACTAATCGTGTTTCACCAAAATGGGATTCCACTAAGCTATGAAAATTAAATGCTCCGCGCACAAATTGGAATTATTCCGAGATGAAAATTAAAATAAATTCAACACGGTCGGTAATTTAAACCTCAATCTGGGAAAGTTTTCTCCATTCGACTGAACTCCGCAGATGGGCTCGGAGAAATTTGTTTACAAAAATTTGTTTATGTTTTCCAGCAGGAAAGAATTTGTAAATTTTTGAGTTTATAATGTTTTGGTGATGTTTTGAATATAAATTACATTTCATTTGACCGTTTTATTATCATAAAACGGTCAAATGAAATTGTGATTACCATTTTATAACAATGTTAATAATATTACGACCTAATTAATTAACTAATCTGCTTTAAATTTCTATCAATAGAATATTGAAAGCACAGTACAGTACAGTACAGTACAGTACAGTACAGTACAGTACAGTCATACAGTATTAAAACGTAAGTTGAATTACAAATGTAAGTAAGTACTTATTTCACTTTTCTCTATATTTTGTGCGTTAATTATGATGAAGAATATTTTGCAAAATTTATCTATCGTATGTCTTTAAGCCAATCACAAAATACCTTGAAAAGAAAAACCAATCCCAATAATAAACAGCCTACTCTCAAATTCACTAAACATAAGTACCTATAATAAAATCAAGATCAAAAGAAAATTAAATTGAATATCAAACAGGCGATACAGGCGATTTCTGTGCAGTCCGCTTGCTTAGATAAGTGGTCGATATATCAAATAACTGAATGGAGGACGGCGGTTTTGGAACTCCGCCATATCGTATCGATGGCGACCGGATCGCAAAATATGATCTTAACTAAGTTATACTACCTATATTTTGGGGTTCGTCAAATAAATTAATATAAAACTAGGTCTAAATTATTTTCATCAATATTTCCAAAACACAGAAAATAAGTTATTTATCAATTAATGAAAATTGTTAGCGCCATCTATTGAGTGATTCTTAAGAATCATCCCAACCAGCATAGTCAAGTTACATCAACACAAATGCTGTACAGATGTCGCCTCCCAAATCAATATTTATGATTTTGATAGCAGTATCGTCTGCTCAGCGTAATCTACAGATTAATTTGTAAAGGAAAAATTAGAATCACGAGCGGGGATTGAACCTGCATCCATCCATCCCCTCAAGCCTCCAGCCAGGCAGTCTTTTCGCTGAGCGGGCGATACTGCTATAAAAATCATAAATATTCACACATATTAATTTAGTTTTATTTATTTATTTAAATTCATCCCATCAGCTTGCTTTTGGACTGTCAGGCTTTTGCCGGCCTTCTGTCTCCATTCAAATTTTCAAAAGACTGACCCATTAACAAAAAAAGTAAAAGTAGCGACTGATTCAATTACTGTGGTCCAATAAAATAATTTATCGAAACTTCTCACTGCACTAGACTAGAATAATCGCATTCAGTAGTCAAGTACGAGAAACTTTAACTCGTTCATCTTGATTTGTTTGAAAGATTCTTCTTTCTGCGTGAAAAGTTTTTAATGAACGGCTTAATAAAACGGTGGTCAGGTACAGTTGTAAACCTTTGTTAATATTATGAAGATTTAAAAATATTTATTTTAAATATTACTTTAAACTCAAAACAGCAACAAAAATGATGAAAGTAGATACGACTGCGTTTATTACAAAGATGACACAAAATAAAAAGAATTATTTACTTTGTTTTCAAAGGAATGCTTATTACAAGACCGATATGAAATAGGACATGAAAGCATGAAACAAAAGGCTATTACTTATTACGCTTAATTAATAATGACGATTGTTGTTGTTGTTGTGTTGTTTACACTAGATATTCTTGTTTCATTTTGTATTTAAGATAGTACTTTTTCTTCATGTGTCATCTGTGGTTTTGCCAGCCCTCTGCACTAATGTGGTAATGTTTACGTATAAATAATAACTTTAAGGACCCTAACTAACGTTGAGGTTTCAATGTTTGACTGTAGTTTAAGGGATTACATATAAAGTCGCAAATGTTTCACCACAGTTTGTCAAACAGTGGAATTAAGCCGCGCACACACAGCCCAAGGGTATTTAATGACCTACCAGGTTTTAAAGGTCTTATTGGGGCTTTGAAAACTTTTCAAAGGTATTATGTAAAGTTATAATAGAAAAAAAAACTTTATTAAATGTAGAGCTACGTTCGAATAACCAAACTTAAGGCCAAACTTTTACTTGTTGGTGAAAGGCTATGGCTTCTTTATTTTCCTTTCATTCAAAAGTAATAATTTCTTTATGAGAATAAATGACGTGACGAGCTAGTCATGCACCTGATGTTAAGCGATTCGGCCGCTCATAACAGAATACAGAATACAAAAAATAATGAATAGAGCATTAATACATAATAATAAATAGATAAAATATTTTTATGAAGTATATCGAATATAGAGACATTACAACAATATTAATACTTCTTATATCGCGCATCGCTGTATCGCAAAAGCACAGAATTCCCCCTATTACATAGGTCTAAAACAGCTGGAAATCATAAGCAAAGTAAACGTTGTGCTAATTTCAGTATCCAATTATATTATCATCCCCTATGATTAGGGTTGCTAACCCCGACATCCGGAGGAAGCCTTCATGAACGGTCAATGAATGTAGGAACTCGCAGATATTGTTATGAGATTAGTCGATTTGAAATAGGATGTGACAGAAGGATCAAAGCGGCAGACCACAATATTTTACCACATTTTTAATATGTCTTTGTTTGTTTGTCGGTTTGGTGCAGATAATTTAAACCTAAAAGTCAAATCGAATTAAGTTATTTTAAACTAAATCCCATACCTTCCAAATAAACCGTATAGATGCGTTGATCGTATTACAATCAGAGCGGACGCGTTTTATAAAATTTGTGTGATGGTTATAATACTCAATTTCTACAAACTTCTCCCGGTCTTTCAGGTATGATGAAAACCATTTATGAGCAGTTCCGCGAATACCTATTTCATATAATTTATTTAATAAGATATTGAATTGGACTTTGTCGTATGCCTTGGTCATGTCTCAAAGTATTCCTACCGCATAATGTTTACTGTTTACGATATTAAGTGCCTCTTGTATATACTTATAAACTGCTAGTGTGGTAGATCGTTTTTTTCTAAAATCATTTTGACATTCATCAAAGATGTTATACTTCTCACAAAACTTATACACGCGGTCTCCCAAAACCTTTTCAAAGATTTTTGATGCCGTCGGCAGAAGGACAATCGGTTGGTAATTGTTTGGGTCAATTTTTGCTTGTTTTTGTGGACTGGTTTTATTATTGTTATCTTAAGCTGATCCGGAAAAATGCCTTCATTGAAGGATTGATTGAGCAATAAATAGAACGGTAAAGTAAGTTCGTCTGCACATCGCTTTAGTAGACTTGGTGGGATTTCATCTATTCCGAAACTTATTTTTATTTTTAAGATTTTTTATAAGAGCGTGCGGTGGTCTCTTGAGGTGTTATCGGACTTAGGAACATGGTATTTTCAACAGTGTGGAGTACCGAGGGGCCTCCCAACTGGCTGCTATTTGATGGGAGGACTGTCACCTATTGACGCATTTTATTCTATCTATCCTTTTTTATTTAGGGTCTATTGTGGGAATAGGAATAATTGATTCTATTTTATAACTGCAGTAAAAATACCACCACAGAATTGCGTTATAAGTATAGGTAAATGTATTATGTTCATCATCATCATCATCATCATCATCATTAACAGCCTGAAGACGTCCACTGCTGAACATAGGCCTCCCCCCGGGAGCGCCACTTAGAGCGGCTGCTCGCCTCTTGCATCCATCGGCTCCTCGCGGCTTTCACCGGGTCGTCGGTCCACCTAGTGGGGGGCCGGCCTGCGCTGCGTCTTCCAGTTCGTGGTCGCCACTCAAGAAGCTTTCTTCCCTATCGGTTGTCAGTTCTACGAGCGATGTGGCCTGCCCATTGCCATTTCAACTTGCTAATCCTAAGAGCTATATCGGTCACTTTAGTTCTCCTGCGGATCTCCTCATTACGGATCTTATCTCGCAGGGAAACACCGAGCATTGCTCTCTCCATAGCCCGTTGTGCGACTCTGAACTTAGTAATGAACATGTATTATGTTATTTAAATGTAATAATGAGAGTAATATCACTGCTAAGTTAAGCTGTACACCGTAGACCCAAATTAATTCTTAGTGTCCTCTCCATCCCAAGGTTGTCTGGAAGAAATAGCTTTAAGTGATAAGTCCGCCCATTGTACTAGCATTATAAGTCAATTAAGTTTTTTTGTATATGTCAGTTTATTTGGTGTACAATAAAGAGTTTATATATCTATCTCGCACAAACAATCATTTTATACTTATGTCAACAATATTTCTTAGGTACTTGTGAAAAAGAATATAACAGTTATGCTGAACACGAACCTTAATGCCACATAAAAATGACAATAATAAACAAGTAAATATCCTCCTGATGCTGATAATGATAAAACTGTTATCTAAAATCCACTCTATATTCTATTCTACTCAAAGAAACTCTACAAATATCATATCAGTTTAACATGACATGTAAAAATTAATGCTCAGAATCTCAGAATCGACAACTCTCATTTGTAAAGTCTTTTGAAATGTAATCAATCGTAGTCGCTAATCATCGCACAATGGGCGTCCGTGCCGCGCCCGCGCCGAGGTCGCCGCTCGAAACATTGACCTATAAACGCGATGTGAGGCAACCGGCCACGTCAGCGTCGATAGACACGCTGGAATCTAATATGAGTTTATTTATTGAAACTTCGTATTCCATGTCAAAAACATCTTTGAATTGGTACAAAATATGACTAAGCATCAGAAAATTATAATTTTTGAAATAAACATAATTGTATCTACTATGAAGACTGAAGAGTATGCAATTTCTAGACAACAGTCTATTGTGGAATGGATTTTAAAGTGTAAACACACGGATATATTATTAAAAATCTTATACTAGTTCCTAAAAAGTTTAATTATATTCTCGTTGAAGTATTGTTTATCGACATAGAATAAATCATAGTATTTTCTGCAATAGATAATGCAAACTGATTGTCAGTCTACCCATATTAGCACTGCTAAGTTTTGATCTTAGAATTTTGGTCAATTTAAAACCTAAACCGTATCTGACCGTGGCTTACTAACAAATATTTAATATATTCTGTACAATGGTATTATTTAAGATTACCGAAACTCCTTTAACCTATACCAAATCAACCTACGTGAAATAAGATTGATTGTACGTCATTATTTAAAATATTACATTTCCTTTGTAGCTAAATTACACCAATAAATGATGGCTATAGTTAGCAACAAATGACAACCAAGAACTTACCTGGATGAGGATGAGAATGCCCATGGTCCGCAGGTGGCTGCATCGAGGACAAGGCAGACAGTGGCGTGTATCGTGCCCCATCTTCTCTCGGACAACCCTCCTGTCAATCATAATATTATTTTAGGTTTCTGATCAAGACATGATAATGTCTAACGGGCGACGGAAATGCAGACAAACAATACATAATTGTTTATAATTATATAGGAAAAAATTATTCACATGTGTCTCAAAAGGTATCTCTAGAAGAAGAACAAACTTCGAGGTTATTTTCTTACTTAATACTTCTAACGAACTACTTTCTGGCTAAATAAAAATAAGATAACCTGATCCAAATAGAATCAATCTTGGCTCGATTATCAAGTAAAAAAGCAATCAGAGCTTTATTAAATCTGTTAAACGGTTTAGGTAATATAATGTGTTGGTAGTCTGCCAGCCATTATTACGAAAACAAGTTGTTCCTTCAAATAACAGATATTCTTAAGAATCTGACCGGTATTCTTTTACATTCAAAAGAAATAACGCTAGTGGTAGTAAAATAACCTGAATAAACGACTAATAAGCTGTAAATTCATTTCTCTTTAGTCATTCAACAAGGCGATAGAGAAAGTTAAAATTGTAAGAGCAATAAACTTTATAGAAACCGCTTTGTGCTTTCCAAGATCAAAGTAAAATACTTCACAAACAGCGAAGAAAATAACACTCTTGCCAGCTCAGGTGGAAGTTACTTACTGTCCGTATAAAACTTTAAAAGATTTTAGGATCACCTAATAAGAAATACCGTGGTACAATTCAGAGGCAACAGCAAAAGTTTTCTTACACAGAGGAAATAAGTTTAACAAATAAAAGCAAAACAGTTCTTTACAACTTCTTAAATACTAACTAAAGTTATAATATTCAGGGCGTGTGGTAGTTAACATTTATGACATAGAATTCTAACATTCATAACTTGCTATAGATTAAGGTTAGGGTCGCTGGTGTTGAGTAAGATTGAAACCGTCAGACGTTATAATCTACGACAAGAGTAACACGACACGATTACTCTCACTTCAGGCTTGAATCGTTCACGTGCCAATCGAAATCAATACGTCATTTAAAATTCGGCGTTGAACCTAAACACCAAAGGTTTACTTTTCTATGCAGACTTTCAGAAGGTAAAGCGATGAAGGATAAAATGAGGTCCTGAGGCGTGTTTACATGGAACTTACTCACTTACTTTTACTTCATTACCGAGTATTAATGAGAGCCGAAGCACCAGCGCCGTCTATATTACGCAGGCACGTTTAGTAATACGTGTTTCAATTCATCGACGTTTAAGCCGATGCACGAGGGTCGCCTATCCATATTTTATCCTTGCAGTTAATAAGTCGACAAAGGATTTACAAGTCACGTGCAAATTGAAAACCTAAGATTGGAAACAATTCGGAGGAATTATTTGTAGTTATTACCTTTTCGCAGTTTGCTGTCGCTGTAGTCTGCGTGTGACTTGTCGATGAGATACGGTACTGCAAACCGGATACAGTGCAGAAACCTTCGTGGTGATGAGTCGAATACACTCCAGTTATCGTCACATCAGTATCTTGATTTACAATTACTTCAACTTTTTGCTTCTTATCAGCTGCTTCATCAATATCTATTTCTTTTTTGGGTTCCTCAATTTTTGTTTCCGACTTCACGCCGGAAGCTACCCCGTTTTTTGGATTTTGAAAATATTCGTCGCTACAAGAATCCGATGTTGTATCATCCTTGTTTGATTTGGGAGATCGTTTTTCGTAACTGGCTGCTAGAATCGCAGTGGCGTTAAGACTGGCCATGCGTTTTTGGACAACCATATCCTTTAAATCCATCACTACTTCAGCCCTATTCCTTTTCTTTTTAACGGGAACTCCAGCAGTTTTCTTCATTTTAGCGGGTGGTTTATCAGAGTCTGACTTTCCTGATGATGACGATGATTTTACTGTTTTCTTTTTTTCGGGAGAAGGTTTCTTCTTTGAATCGAGCTCACTTTCTTCACTCGATGATGTGCATGATTTAGGATCCCAATACTTTCCTGCACTTCGTATGCCTGGGACACCACGTAACGTTCTTTGAGGTGGACTATCATCGGAACTTTCAGAACTGTCATCTTTCTTTTCCAATTTGCCTTCATATTCAGACTCTGAAGTAGTCTCATGTTTTTCGAGTTCTTTTGACTTTGGTTCCTTCTTTTTAGAAACTACAGTTGCTTTGGAAGTACTAGGTATCGGTGCTCTTTCAACAGTTCTCATCAATCCTAATTCCATATGTGTGCGACTTTCATTTTCATAGAGACAATGTACTTTAGCTAAGGCATTTAACGATGCCATCCTATGTTTTTTAGGCCCATTCCACATCGAAAGAAGTTTTCGCCGTCTCTTACTGGGTTTGTCACTTCCAAGTATTAACATATCTTCTTCTTTAAGATCGACAAGAGAATCTTTTGAAAGTTCTTTCAGTTCTTTAGATGTATTTTTCTTGGCACTATCCATAATTTTTCTGTATCTCTTATTTTTAGTTTTTTTATTTTTGGAAGTATTAGATCCGGAAGACTCTTTACCCTCATCGTTAGAATCATTGACACTTTCATCTGAAGATGAATAATGTAAATCTTTTGTGTTAAGTGAAAATTTAGAAGTGTCAAACTCATCGTCTGAAGTACTTATTTTGGGTTCCCTTTTCAGTTGCGTCATAGCTTTTTTGGTAGAGGAATTAGTCTTGGCATCGCTAGATTTTTCTTCACTACTTGGTAGTTCTTGGTCAGAGAATCTAATTGGACTGAATGGCTTACCAGTTACGCTAGATTTTCGCGCTACCATCTTGTATGACTTGCTAACTATAGCCATTGGAGGATCGTCCGATTCCTTTGTATCACTAGTTTTGCTACTTAAATCAATACTGCTTTGACTTGAGTTCACCTCTTCAGTACGTTTGCTTGCTATCAACTGTTGGACTACCTCTTCGATTGGCCGGTGGGGTGAGTACTTTTTCTTTTCGATCTCTGTTGTTTTATCAACAATAGTACCTTTAACTCGTGCTATAGGTCGCACCCGCCCTACATTTTTGCTCACAGAGCTACGAAAGTCTGATAAAATGCTTTTTGGAGAATCCACCTTCTCTGTAAAAGTATATACGTCTATATCGGGACCTTGTGAGATTAGTGTGTTTTGTACTGGTTTCTCTTTAGTATTTTCATTTGACTTGGTCTCACATTTCATGGATAGAAACCTTTCTGAAACTGAAAGATTTCCTTTAGAGTTTTTGAGGCATTTTACATCGATATCAACCATTCTGGGTGATCTACTAGATGTAAAGAATTTTGGAGGTCTTTCTGTTTCTGTTTTAGGTGTTTCCGGTTTATTTGTAGGTGAATCTTTGACCGGTGTGACATCAATACTTTTATTAGAGGACGTCGGTGAAGAAACCGATTCATTTTCAATTTTTTCATCGGTGTTGGCTGCTTTTTTATCTTCCGTAATCTGTGTTGTTTTGTCTTTTTCTTTATTGCTTTCAGAGTTTTTGCTACCATCTTCAAATTTACCTTCTTTTTTAGTACTATCATCACCATCACCTTCTCTATCATCTCCTGCAGATTCTGGCGTTGATTGAAGAGTGCTTTTTTTCTTTTGATTGATGACACCGACTTTAGTTTTGTTAACGATCGTTTTAACTTTAGTAAATTTGGATTTACCCTTTTGAATTACAGTTTTACTGGTGTTGATTTTACTTTCATTAGTTTTTCCTGTACGTTTAGCAGGCGATTTTTTATTTTTGGCTTTTTTGGGAGACTTTTTAGGAATCACTTTTTTGGAATTACTTTCTGGTGAAGTCTTAATCAGTTCTTTCTTTTCCTTGGGATCCTTCTTAGCTTTTTTGAGTTGTGAATTATTACTAGGTGAACTGATTTTTGATGGTCCAGCTTTAGTGTGCTCTATAGGATTTTCTTTTTTATCTTCTACAGTATCTCCGGCTGTATTAGAGCCCAATTCGCCCTTTGGACAATTTTTCTTGGCCCCTTTACCCAAAGACTTACTTACTAGCTTTTTATTTTTTGGAGATACTGGATTTTTTGGAGGTGGTTTAGTTTTTAAAGATGTTTTAACCACCCCCTTCTTAGGTGACAATTTAGACGCCTGCGACCGCATTTTCTAATTTAGATTTATATTACCGTCATTGATGACTTGACTCGATGGTAGCGATCACATTCTGAAACAAAGGAAAAAGACAATTAAAGCTAAGATTTAAACTATTATTATTAGCCTACCCCCCCCCCCCCAGGTGGACCGACAGTCTGGTTAAAGCTGCAGGCAGCCGATGGATGCAGGAGGCAAGCACCCACTAAAAGTGGCGCTCTTCGGGGGAAACCTTAGTCCAGCAGGACGTCAGGCATATTCATCATCATAGTTTTACGTTTCACACAGGACTTATCGCGCTAAAAACATTATTTATTTACCTCGATGTTTAGCGAGACGTCGATTTTAGCCCGATTAAGTCCTGTGTGAAACGTAAAACTATGTGTTTGTAGGGACACACGTGCTTACATTATTGACGACGCCGGCGCCGACCTATATAAAGGGCGCGATATGTAATTTAGGCAGTCGTCTCTCCACCACGGCAGTGGACGCGGTCGTCATGTCATTGTTTATATTATATAGATCATTTCTTAACACTGGTGACCTTCGTCGTTTTTATGGTGCGGTTCGGAACTCAGGAACGCGTGTGCAACGAACACGCGAACTTTGAACTCAACACATGCCGTGGCGAGAGGCGATTCCCCGTCGATGATTTGTGGCCCTCGACGGGTACCTAAAGAAGATCTACCAGCGCAACTACAGCTTGCTGTCCATGCGTTGAAGTGGACGTGTTAAAGCAGAAAACGCAGGAATCGACATATATTATCCCCAGGCTATGTAGCCAACTGATGACGCGAATAGCCCACGGAAAGAATATGCCGAAATGTCATCACCATTCGCCAACAGCCGATGCTTTATAGAGGGCCAGAGACATCTGAGGTGCCAGCGCTGTTGAGGTATCCAGGCTGGACCTGCAGGTACTTTCACCCGAGGTTGGTCGCACCGTTCGAGGAAGATACCGAAGGTGCATGCAGTGCGTAGACTTGGGGGGATCGCTCAGTCTCGCTTTACCATTGCCAAGTGACTGGTTTTAGCGGAATTTAAGCTGCATATCAATGGAACATGTGAGCTTGGTGCCGGCTTATGCTGGGAATGAAGAGAGGTTCCTGATTGGAGTTGTGTAAAAATGTCATCGCCACATCAAATTACCTGTCAGTGAATTTGATTTGCCCACCTAGTTTTTTGTAGAAGTGCAGTATTTTTGATTAAATTTTGGTAGATCGGTATCGGTTTAATCTGAATTAATTAATCTGTCTGATTGATATTTTGGGTAATGTTTTGTTTTCTAATGTGCTTTATAATGTAATGTTACTTATTTAATAACGTAATGTTCGTTATTTACGTATACTATACCTACCTACTTGAATTTTTTGGTCTTTTACATTTTACTGGAATATTTTTTTGTCATGCTATGTTTATTGTTTATTATTACTGTAATGTTTTTATTTTGACAGTGTTACTGATTCGATTTTGTATTTTATGTATTTACCTTTATACCTACGCATTAAATGTGATTGACGCACCTAACGACTATTTAATTGTTGGCGTATATTGTTACACTGTTTGTTTTTGGATAATATAAACAGTCGGTGTCGACTGTCGATGTCGGTGATAACTGAGACATATGCAATATGAGTAGGGTCGAATCAAGTGGAAGACTATGAATTCTTTGTTTTAGAGTGGATAACAATGAGTTACTTTGTAAATCGATCGTTTTCTTTTGTTTGTATAAGTTAACGTTAGTAGAGTATTTGTGTATCGAATAACGTTATACTTGAGTTTGATTTTTGAGAATGTAATTGAAAAATGTTTTGTTTATTGGATCGTTTTAGTACGACTCTCTATTCATTGTTGAAAGATTTTCTTGTGACTTTATTAACGTAATATGTGAATTTTATTGTCAAATTTTGTGGCAAATTTTTTTTTAATAAGGGGGTTGATGTAGGGACACACGTGCTTAGATTATTTTCGACGCCGGCGCCGACCTTTTTAAAGGGCGCGGGATCAGAATAATTAGGCAGTCGGAGTTCTAATTTAGTTGTGAAAGTAAGTTCTCCTCGATAGTTCCTCCATATACTTGCCTTTGAGACGCGTGTCCGCACATACCCCGGGTTGATTTATTTTATTTTTGATTGTGTTCAGTTTGTTGGACAATATACTAGGTGAAAAGTAATGATAATTTTATTTATTCCAATTTCCGGTAGGCTAGGTAAAGATTAGAATACGCAGACAAGTGATGACTTTTATATACACATAACGTGAAATGTTCAAATCGCGAGAATCTAAGAAATACTAAAAATAAAAACAAACAAAAATAGAAAATAAAAAATACGATAAAATATGTAAATAAAATAAATAATGGAAAGCGGCTGCACCTGCAACCCTTTATCAAATGCTGTCAAAACTTACAGCCGTCATTTTCATAAAGAAGATTTGTTCGATATAAGAAAAACATAAAGCGGGTAACAACAATCATTTTCGTACGAGATCGTACGTATTATAATATGCACACATATTATAATTAGACAGACTGTATTATATAAGTAGTTATCTGTGAATTAGACATCAAACTTCACTAGGTAAGTTCGTTTGATTCTTAATTTCAAATGAAACGATAATATAGTAACCGTTAAATCGAAGTCAGATAATAATGATAAAGTAATAAAGATTGGTAAATTGATTTGTAGTATATCAAACTGTTGCCATTTTCTCATTAATAAATTCGAACTAAGCTTTATTGTGGTAACTAGATTTAAACACAAACCGCTTTCTCGGCGCTTACATTGATATTATCGAAACGAGACTAAAACACATCAAATACAAATAAAAATAATCATACATCGATAAACACGTGCTGGAGGCGAAATATAAATTGTTGCCAAAGCAAACATCTGCTTTGATAACATGTGCACACTAACGTATAATAAAAATAAACGAACACAATGTAAGCTCTACACAAGTTTTAGGGTTCAGCAGCCTTGCATTTCAGTTTTTCTGAAGTAGCATTCACTGTCTACTTTAGGCAAATTGTAGAATAATACATTTTCTTTAAAACTTAAAAGAGTAATGATTATATTAGTTAGGCAGCTAATTTTATGAATGATTGGTTTTGCACATTAAAGCAACCTGGACACAGTCATTTTATATGCACATCAGTAGTTACAATAATTGAATATAATTATTTAAAGTACTTAACCACATTAGTTTGACTTGTAAAAGTGCTATGAATATGAATAGCCTACTTGCAATATAACACTTTGATTTTCATTTATCATCCAGAACCCAACAACGCATCTGAAATTAAACCTTGGCCTTTTTGTTTGTTCGAAAAAAAGCATATCAAACCGATGATTGTGTGCTTTTCTACCTGAGGACACGTGCTGCCCGTCATTAGGGATACAAAAAGATAAGATAGCCGGCATCTGTGATAGGAAAAAACAAACATTACATACTACATTCGTATATATCCGACGAATTTCGTGTATTCCGGAAATCAAGTCTGATAAAATCTTTGATGGCTTTATAAGTTTAATGATAAAAATTACGGTTGTTTTTTCAAATTGTAACTAGTACCTGAATAAAAATATTATACCCCGTGCAAGATTGCTAGTTCCTTAGAGACTGCGTTAAGTTTAAGAGCTTTCCCGAAATAAGAGTTTAGACAGAAGTGTGAAGCTCCAGATTAATATTTCACTTTTATAATTTTGAAGACCTTAAGCTAAGAATAATTAAAAGAAAGAGCACACCAGATAGGACCTGAACTTTCACTTAACTCTACCTTTACGTGGCAAAGGTTTTGATCGAATAGCCACTATTAGATGGATCGACGATCAAGATCAAGACCCTGGACGGAACCAGCCGTTGGATGAAAGCTGTTTTCAGTGGACGTGATGATATATCGACCAATAAAATGAAATCTAACATAACAGATGAACAGTATACGATTTACAAAACTAGCAACTACGGACAAACAAACATTACTATGTTACTAACTTTCACTACAAAAACTAAATTACTTATAGCGAAACTAAACAGAAAATCGTAAAAAGAGTTATTTTGATCAGAGCGCGCCGCTTGGAAGCGGATAGTTTGGAACGGTGAGCCAAACTATTCCAATAAAACTTTTTAAACGGCTTTTGAGAATGAGATATTTCCGTAACTGTGCATGACTGTGTTGTAGATGAAATATTATGAAAGCGAACTGTTATAATAATACTCGTAATTTTTTGTATGTCAATAATTATCCTTTAATTTCATTATTTTCATTAAGATAAATTTTATACACTTATATATATCATTGTACAATAAAAATAGGATAGATAGATAGATAAACTCTTTATTGAAAACACCATTTTACAGAAAATACAGTAATAAATCTATCTAAATAGGGTGCAGTATTAGGTTACCTATTTATATATTTTTATTTCAGAATCTGTCTGTCTGTCGAACATAATATAAAATAAGAAGTACCTACACATTCATGTAAGTGATACGTAATACGGATAAAATAAAGCTAAGATTACGCGACCGCGGAATAGAATGAATGAATGCCATATGCCGCCGGCGGCGGAACAAATAAGGAAAATCAAGGGTACGAAATCGCTGCAAAACAATTTCTTCAAAACTTACTAAAGCCTTTCTTACAAAAATATTGTCTCGCTAATTGTAAGAAACACTCATAATACAATTAAGCGTAGCGATGAGTCGCCATTGTCTTGTTAATCTAATAGAAGAGTTACCACAGAGAGCAATCTCTTTGTTAACGTTTGAAGAGGATTTTATTTTTATCGCTGGAAGGAACTATGAGGGGCTCTCAGTGGTTCACATTGTTTTAGCTTGAAAAGGTTAAGTAGTTTCTGGAGCAAAAGTTAATTAACCAGATTTTTCAGTTTTCTGATTCTAAAAACGATCTCGGAAACTTTTAACTCCTTTTGTGAATATTAAGAAAATGAAAATGATAATTTATACGACTAAATGATTCTGCAAAATTTTTTTTAGAGAGTGAGAAAGAGTTACATTCTCTGTGAGAGATGACCCGAACGTATTGGGCTAATGTCATGGCTCGTCAATCCATGACATCAGAGTCGCTGGGATTAAGCAGTCGTCCTGGAAGAAGCAGGCTTCAGCTTCTATATCGGAAGGAGCCTAGCTATAGCAGAAAGCGCCTCTTGTTAATGGAAGCACTATCATTTATTGGGTCACTGCGCCTTGTTATTGTAGGTACATGTTATAAATAAGTGATGACGATAATGTGATGTGAAAAGATAGCGATTTAAAATCATTATCAAAATATTGCTTATAAAATTGCAACAAGTTGAAGTTACCTTTACTGTATCCCCTTTCGTAAATTACCGTGGCAATCGCGAGGGACGGGCATCACGTATCGATCCGCCCAGCGTCCCGCGCGCAGCTTCACTTTGATGGTACTTGGCGTTCAATCACGATAGATGGACTTACGAGTGCCTCCGATCAGCAAAAGTAGGGATATCAAGTTCAGCTAATTTTAGGATACTCCTTTTTGTTACTGCATGGTTTATACATACGTTTATTTTATAACTGTTCGTGATAGTTGTGGTTTTACGCCAAACGGCAAAGTATATTTAGAGATTGACATGTTACACTACTAAGATTAACATGATATTTTTATCCTGAAAAGTTAACTTGGTAAATTACTATTATTTTTCCTGTAGGAAAACGGCAGAATCAAGGCCTCTAGAATAAATTCTTTGGTCCTTATTTCCTGTCCTATGCTTACTAAAATAAACAAATTCTCTCTTAAAGTTAAAATTATTTAAAACACCGAACCCTCCGATCTGAAAGGGGACAGGGCGTTGAGTGATAATGACAGTATGGCCGAGTTTCGGCCCGCCATCATGTCGAGTTTTAAAGCTTTTTGATTTTTGAAGGAAAATGAGGGTAGAATTTAGTGCCGACTTATCGGCCCTTCAGAATTATCTGTAGAGATTAGCTGGGTTAACTCAATTATTTAACGGCTCGTGGCAGTTTTGTGTTACAAAAATTATAGCACGTTGAAATTACGTTTTTCGTTTTTTTACAGAAACAAACCTTCGACGATAAGTGATTTCGTAGATATTATATCGGCAATAGATGTTATTGTACAAGTATTGCGACGGACACTGCAGTCAATGAAGCATTCTATCAGTAACTAAAGGATGTTTCCGCATATCATCAAAGTCGAAGCTGTGAAGTCTAGTGAATTTAAACTGTTCGATGACTCATCACAGAACATTTCTCACCCGCTCAGCTTTGATTATGTTTTCAAAATAAGTAGATGCAGATAAAAAGAGCAGCTAAGTGATAACGTCAGGACCACACGCTGCACACTGATAAAGTGACTGCTGGCTGGTGACTGGTGGATTGAATAGTTCTCTGCACTATCACACCATTATATTATAACCACAACATGCATTTTGATAATGGGCTTAGGTATACATAATTATGTATGTACCACAGAGCAAAAAAAAAAAAAACGCTTCCCTCTACATAGAGGCGCCTTTTCGACACTTCTCATACAATTCAAGCGTGTCAGGTATTACAATGAAACCTCTATGGTTTACCTGCGCAGATGACATATATAGCAATTGTCTTGTCATTAGTGCCACTGCTGTCAGCAAAACGTGCTGTGGGTTGAGTCGATATATTTTTATCGATAGTTTGATATGAGTTAAGTACGCGGTAAGGTACCTCTTACCTGATTGTATCATTAGGTACACTTTAGTACCTACCTATATCTTTTGTGCCTTTTGTGCGTATTTCTATGTGTAATAGTGTTATTTTATTCTATTATACTCTATTCCGGGTCAACAATGGCCAGCCGATAAACATACCGGTATAAATCTAAAATAAATAAAATTGAATGTATTGGTATTGGTAGGTACGTCATGTTCGCGTCACGGATATACAGTCCACCTCACCTATTTTATGGCAAATGTAATGTGTGTAAGTATAGAGGTAGTTTATCGTCAGTTTATGGTTATAAAGATTAAGTTTATAAGCAAATCCGATAGGCGTCCAAAGTGAGGTTTTATGGGGGAGGCAATGTTTAGCAGTAGACGTCTGCCGGCTGATGATGTGTGATAGTATTATTATATCTATAAACTAAAGTTTGAAATAGAAGAAACATAACAAGTTATAAAACGAAATAATATATTAAAACTCCAAATACATAGGTAACACGTTTGCTGATGATTCATCAGTATTGTTGCGTCATGTTTCTTTTTGATAGAATTCATCTGAAAATACAATTTTCAGATGAATTTTTAGGAAAAATAATAATAATATTGAGTATCATTGAGGTGTTGTAGGTAAACACTTATTTTATAGAAGGAAGTCCTTAGTTTGGCAGTAAATAAAGGTAATTTTTCAGCTCACCATGCGATGTATATTTTAATTTACAGCTGTTTACAAAATAAAAAGCAAGTGAATTTTTTCATTCAATATCGACTAAGACGTAGATTCTTCCGTAGAATCAACGAGATCAGTTGTCTTTAGCAACCAAGAGCAATGGTTTTCTATGAGGCTACCATGGATGAAATAAAAAAAAGAAGGATTGAGTTTTGATTGACATCGAACTGAAGCCCAAAATGGCGGACATATTACATATGTGTGTCAGCTGAAAGTAGGGCGACCGGCTTCCTAAGGGAGCTTCAGTTCGGATCAGACGGGATTCCCTCCTTCTTTTTTTAATAGCTCCATGGAGGCTACATGAAAACTCTTTCATGGACGAGCACGCCACATCATTATAATATATGTCCTCATCAAATAATAAATGCGTATAAGAGAAATTATAGTCATCATCATCAGCCCGTAGATGTCCACAGCTGAACATAAGCCTCCCCCAGAACGCGCCACTTTGAACGGCTGCTCGCCTCCTGCATCCACCGGCTCCCCGTGGTTTTCACCAGGTCATCGGTCCACCTAGTACCTCGTTAAAAATAGGATAGAGTTTCAATGTGGGAATAGCGTCAAAATATAAACGTATATGGTTAGACATTTTCATAAAACATTCAGCTTCAAAATGCTGAGAGCAAACCGTATCATGTTTTTGAGGAAACCAATTGCACTGTCCAGTTGCGAATATCTATTTATCTTTTATATTAGGATCTGTAGGAAACCTAATAAACATAAAAGATATTAAAAGTTTAATTAGTAGAAGTCAATCTAACCACAAAATAAATTGAAAACATTTAAAACTTATTGTAACAAATTTCCGGATGGCATAATAGAAACTATCGATGTGTCGATAATTATAGGTTAACCAACGCATTACATCACTATCGGTACTTCTGCCATAGGGTAAGTTCGCCGGTTTTGCAACCACTTCCTATATCCGACCGTTTAATGTACATTTGATGAAAAAATACAAAAAATAAAAAGCTTGCGGTGAACACATCTTATGTCCAATAGGTTCAGTTTTGTAACAAATATTATACGAGAAATCCCCAATTCTATTTTAAAGCTTTGAAACTTAAGAGCACATACTTTTTAACTGCCAGTTTTCGACCACGTTTATCCACCATCTGGTTTAAAAACTACAGATACCCAAAATCGCTCGTGGTCGAAAACTAATCCAGCTGCAGAAAAATGCTATTCGATCGCAAAAGCAAACTATATCAAAACATTATAAATATGTATTTATTTACATATAAAAGTACATAAATAGTCGATTACTTTGTAAGTTTAACTAATTAGACCAGACACGATTTAAAAAAAACGATTAATGCTGGTGGTTGCAAAATAGGCGTGACCAACTGATCGAACCATCATTGAATATTTCTCGCCCAGGGTCTAATGTGGGCTGGCTTTATTACAAAAAAAGTAGCGTATTTAGCTTGTAAACATAACTATGTTTATAAACTACGTTAGCCAATTTTTTTTTTGTTATAGCTGATATTTTAGCCATATCCTTAAATAATTTTTGGCGGTCTCAGTAAGAAAAAAGATCATGCTTTTTTATATGAGTAAGTGCCTCAAAGCTGGAGAAATCATGAAAATACAAGACAGAGGATCTAAAGAAGCCTTTCTGATCATTGTTTCTATCATTTATTTACCACAAGCAGTCAGGCACCTACGTCTTTCAATTTATAGTGGTAGGAAACTAGCGAAAAAGTGGTCGTAAACATAATTTAGTGATCTAAAATTAGCAAAATAGTTACTATTAGCCTTTGGTTTAGATATTTATAAAAGGGTCGGTTATTAAAAAAAATGATTGATAATCTGATAAAAATATAGAGTATAATATTTGAAACGTAGCTTAGTAGCATCAAGTCAAAAAATGATACTGGTCCATTTTATTATGCAACCTAAACTTGACAACTCCACTAAGTGGTCGGAAACTAGCGAAATTACCCTATAATATCAAACTGACACAGAAGAGTACCCCGTACCGAAGTTTGGCAGCAATAATATGATTAATTTCGTCTCTATCTATAGGCGAAGCATCATTTGTTTCATAGCTCTGTGGTATGTACCATGCAGCAGGCGTACCACTATAATGTTATTATTTTTTTATTTTAGCAGGATAATGGTTAGATAAGTAATATTAACCAAACTCTCTCCACTTTTTGTATAATAGGTACTTACTGGGTGGTTTAACTTGATAATTATGATAGGTCCAATTGAGAAATGACGACTTATTTTATTTTGATTTAGTAAGGAACTATAGCGTTGGTTTTCTGTGGAACTTTTACGTGTAGCGCTACGCTGTTTTTTTTTTTTTTGAGAACGAATGACCCCATCCGACGTGCCAGTTGTTCACCCGATGCTAAGAGACACGGCCGCCCATAACAGTTGCAGTGTCACTCGGAACTTTAAAATAATAAAATTTCGCGTGACACTGCATTGCGCACGTCATCCTGAGACATCACACTGTCTAATAATCAGATTACTATACCGTGTAATCAGATCATAAGGTCTCATTTGCCCAGTAATTTCACTAGGTACAATGCCCTTCAAACCGGAACACAGTAGTGCTTGCACACTACTGCTTAGCGGTAGAATAACTGGCAAAGCGGTGGTACCTACCTAGACGAACTTTGCAGAAAAGTCCTACCCTACCACCTAGTAAAAGAAAAGGCGGAATCAGAGATAGGGTGTGATACTCAGAGCTGATTTTCAATACTTTACGATCACAAAATACAAATTATAGGTAAGTGGGAAATTGCCCGATGTAAGGAAAGACATTTCTCCTTTGAAGTCCTTAAATGCCCAAACGTTGATCCTATAGCATCTCAAACTTGTTACAAAAGCTTAAGATAACTCAACACAAGATTATATTGAAACGTTTTGAAATTCCGCTTTATCCCAAATAAAGCAATTTTGTAAACTTCGTTTGTTTGCCGAACCGTCAGAAACTTGCAAAATTCATTGAATAACATTTTTTATTGAGAGTGAAACAAAAAGGTCAGCTACTCTTTTATTTTTTTAAGATAAAGTTTAATAATATCGCCAAATTAGAACAACATTAGAAGGGGTCTGCTGCGATCGACATCGTAATACCTAAGTCATAAGACAAGATCATTGATTACTAAACACAGTCATTTCCAAAGTTATAAGTTGACTTGTTTGTAAACGAGATTCTGGGGATAAAAATATCAAACGCAGAAAGTGGTCTGATCCCCATTGAAAAAGTAGATAAGCATGGATAGCAGTCATACTAATGAACCAAAACGACCACACACTTATTGTATTCTTAGAAACAATTTTGAAACAATAAATACAAGCAATCTAAACCAAAAACCCATAGCAGCCAGCAAATACGTTCATTCGAAGCTTGTTACTTCAATTGTGGTAGTGAAGCGAACAGTACGAGTAGCACTAGTATGCTACTAGCTTGTCTGTAGTACCTACTAGCTATTTTTATAGCAGCGCATTGCGTGCCACTAAATAATAAAGCTTGTCTTTATGTTCTTTTTAAACCAGTTACAAGTCTTTTTACGCATTAAATTAACCATCTAAAGATGCCTTATCGGGCATGTTTTACATAATTATATTTGTTTTTATTTTTAAATAGCTAAAAATCAGCCAGTATGCCTTCTGAAGCTGAGAGTCAATATGTTAAAGTGGACGAGTTTATCTACTCTAGTAGCTGTCTACCTAACTAGCTGTTTATTCTGACACCAAGTGCAAATGATGCAAGAATTTTTATCAGTATATGCAAGACTAAAATAAATTCACATAACTACCTAATTAAATAATTTTAAAGTGATTGAAGACAAAGGTTGTGTGGCGCACGGTCCAATTTTGATTAAGCCAATAACACAACTGATTACTTACTTTAAAACTCATATGACCTAGGCGCTACGTTTCATCATCATCATCATCAACAGCCTGAAGACGTCCACTGCTGAACATAGGCCTCCCCAATGGAGGCGCTACGTTTAATACATTTGAATCGTATTCAATCTAGAAAGAAACAAAAAAGAAAGTAATATAGTTATAACTATGTTGTAAAAAAATATAAGATACACCTACTTATAGCATTATTTTTAGGTATAATTGAACCAAGAAGAGACCATTTGAAAATAATTTCATAATTAATATCAACTAAACATTGCGATACAAACTCATGTTACCTAATGACTCAACCCTTATTAAGTTACACAAATTATAGTTAGCTCTGTAATTACCGCCTAATTACAGTTATTAGCCACTTAAACAGCTGCGGTGGCTTTCATAATCATATTACACTATAAAAAATTGAAATTATATAATGTGCCATTTTACTGTCAGCCTTAAGAGTCAAAACTCACCTGGGCCATTATTCCGTATCGATTCCTTACTTCGCAACCACGCGAATTCCTTGTCTTACATAAGAAATCTGCGAAACTGTATATATGAAACGAAAACAAAACCGCGCGAAATAAATTTGGAATTGGCACGAATTGAACTGTCAAAAATCGTATGTTTTACCGAGACGCGTTCCGAAGCATCAACAGATCAAAAGATATGACCACTTATGTCAATATATTTTGATCAAAATAAATTAATGTAAAGTGAAGGTATATCTGTCGCTGAGACACGATAACGAGGCGGTTATTCTCTATGCCTCCTGCATCCATCGGCACCCCGTGGTTTTCGCCAGGTTGTCGGTCCAGTCGGGGGCCAGCCTACGCTGCGTCTTCCGCATCGTGGTCGCCACTCGAGAACCTTTTGTCTTCATCGGTTTTCAATACAACAACAAAATGGTGCAATGATATGATATTTTAAGATATTTTGAGTTCATTAAAGCTATAAATAACGTGTTCTCAAATTAGGACGCAAGTCTTTCATTTGTTAATCAAGAAATGTCTGTCCGTCGAAAATGATTTACGAGTAGAGACCACATTTACGAGCAGTGAATAAAGAAATCAAGTGTCAAATTAAAGACGCAAGCGCAAGCGTGGAGTCTTTTATCATGACTCTATTATGGAAGCCCATTCATTTTCACTTTGTACGCGGTGCTCGTCTCTCGACAATTTTTCTCGCTTTTGTTAGGGTAAGGAGGCATGGAGGGCCCACTGGGTATGAATACAAGTCCTCTGGGAAGGACTCTCTCAATTCACATTCATGATAAGAACTCGTATTCGACACTGTATAAAGACCCTATTAGATATTGTAACTTAATCTTTTTCATTCCGCGATATAAGTAAGTACTTAGTGGTCATGTGTATAATGGTAACGTGGAATTTAATTAATTCCTTCAAATAAAAGTATTCTATTTTTTTTCCGCTACAGAACGTATGCGATTGTTGATATTTAAAATTATATTTTTCGACGTTTATATAACAGATCACGTGAATTTGCTCTCCAGTGTCGTTAAAGAAAGTAATACACCAACTGTAATTGGAGTAAATTTATATATTATTATTATCAGATCAAATCTTTTGATGTTTTTATTTCTTACCGAAATATTCAATTAAATAACCGCTGTGTTTTTAAATACTTTTGTGCAAAGGATTAATACATGAAATATAGTATTTTGTAACACAGGCTTGGAAAAATAAATATAAACATTGGCTTAATTAAAATGGGGACACATTGAAAGAGAACATTAATAATCTTGAGCTACATTAAAATAACACTTTTTGTATTGCCCTGGGCATGAATAGGCACTAGGCGTTAATTAGGTAGTTGCTACTCATTACTCTAACGGCCTTATTAATAAACGTGGAGTAGCTTTGGATTAGTTACTCCACTTTTTGTTTTTTTCTGTCATTCAAATATCGAACTTGATCGAAAAAGACAAAAGTTGGTCCTAGTCCAAAGCTAAGTACTGCGGCCGTAAGGTAAGAGTCCTAAGCTAAAGCTGCTTTATCAAGGACCGGGGGACACTGGACAGCTAATATCATTCAAATTTAAAATGGAATCACGTCTCTAGCCAAATGCGTTGGTTGATTAAAATTTCCTCTAAACTAATTGTATTATATTAAGTTAATCAGATAATGCCGGGTAACAGGCGTTTTCCTGGATAATTGCCTCTGGGCACAATATAATTGTATGACAGTGACAAAACTAACAATTATTCACCTAAAACTGTCAGCGGTGTAATGAATAAGTTTAATAATTATTCAGCCCAAAGTATACTAATTAGGTACCTCTAAATTAATACTCAGTACGCGTGGGATATTCAAATGGATGTCTTATTTGGATCTCCAATCAACGTATTGCAATGGGAGTATTATATTTTTTAACAATTTCTAACGTAATGTTACAATTATGCCAATTTAACCAATTATTATCAGGGTTCATCGGTTACCAAATCAGGGCCCAAAAATAAGTTAGAATATGTTTTTAATTTAAACAGCCTTTTTAAATAGGAATATTGCCTGGAACTTTTGTATGTTGTTTTTTATTAGCCCAGTTAAACCAAATACTATAATTATAACCTTTAGCTGTATGTAGGGCAAGCTTAATCACTGGGTATTTGCTGCATAAGTGTTGTGTGGGATCCGGCCGTGGGTTCAACGTAATTTAACATCCCCTAATGTTAACGGTTTATTAGGGTGTAAGATAATATTCGCTTCAATGTAAACCGGTGGTTAATCTACAATCACGTTGAGGGGATTTATTGCTAATGTTATGGTTTTTACTTGCATCTAGATTGGTATAAATACGCCCCAATAGGAAGTGGATAAGCTAGGAAATGGACGAGATATGAAGATGACCAATCGGGAAGTGAACCAGTTTGGAAGTGGTGGCTTTGGTAATAATAATATACAGTATTATTGGTAATGCCGCAACTTTTACAATCTATTCGCAACCTTACTTTTATACGTAGGTACTTACCAATGTAAATTGGTTTGTTTTGTTCTTAAATACTTAGACAGAGCTGTTTATGGGAATAAAAAGAGCAAACTAGGAAAATCTTGTAATCTCAGAAACGAATAATCTCCAAATCTGCTCTAATACATTTTCCAATACTTAATCTGAAAAGCTCGGAAATAATAAAGCTGGGTAGGTAAGGCGAATTTTCTTAGAATCAGAATTCAAAACAAATAGTTCGATTTAATTGCTTTATTTTCTTGTTAGTTTGAATTATGAGGTTTCATTTTCAATATATATATTATTATTAGGTGATATATTATCACTAAAAAAAAGTAAATACACTGCTTTCTCAGTATCAGCATAATTATTTTGAATAAAAAGCTCTATGCTAACATATTCTTCAATCTTTTATTAAAAACTGATAAATCTATAAATTTATAAAAACAAATCTTTTTTGTTTTATATTATTTCAAAAAGTTTTTTTTACCGTTTGTGGCCCATATGTATGACCATTAAATATTTTCCTAAATATTAATTAATTTCTATACATACTTGTATGCTTAAAACAACCATGTTGATGCTCTAACTATACTAAATCGTGAGCAGCGATAAGGAAAAGAATTACCTACGAAACATGATAAAAGAAAAAATACAAAAGTACACTAACGCAAAGTAAAGATGTTACGTGGAACACGGCTGTCTGATCCGTGTCAACAATCTTGGCACAAAGGTGCCTCGAGTGAGATTTCCTCTATCACTTCACATTAGGCACATAATACGCGTGATATAAAGACGAACGGTGGCTTGCGGAGTGACGCGCGCCCGACAGCGATGACGTCACTTCCGGTGGCACGCGACAATAGCGGCTCAAAGTTGGCAGAAAACTTGTAAGTGTATATTTATCGCTGGAAACGTGTGCAATGATGTTTAATTCTGTTTAAGCTTCATATTTGGCGCGTGGTTTTATACTAAAACTAGCTAATGCAGAATGTCAAATACATTATACTTAATTCTTGCAGCCGTTGCAGCTGTTATCTTGAGAAATGCCTGATTAGCATAGGTATACATAAAGAAGATAGATAGATAGATAATATTAATGTAAATAGATCTTTGGTGATATTCCATTGTAGGTAAAATATAATCATACCTATACGGTATAGTTAGTTAGTTTTCATTTAGATCCATTAATGGTTTGCTGTGAGATAAGATACGAAACGGAGAGATCCGCAGGAGAACTAAGGTGACCGATATAGATCTTAGAATTAGCAAGTTAAAACAAGAGTTGGCAGGCCACGTTGCTCGTTGAACCAACAACCGATGGGGAAGAAAGGGTTACGAGAGGCGACCACCTATGTGTACTAGGTAATCATAGGCGACCACGAACCGGAAGACGCAGCGTAGCCAGACCCCCACTATGAGGTGGACCGACGATCAAGTCAAAGCTGCGGGGAGCCGAAAGATGCAGGAGACTAACAACCGCTCAAAGTGGCACTCCATAGGGGAGGCCTCTGTTCAGCAGGTGAACGTCTTCAGGCTGATAATGATGATGATGATGATGAATGTTTTTCTGATCTGTGCACGACGTAAATATTTCAAGAACAACACTATAATGTTGTTAGTGATTTCCTACTCGAAGCCCTAAGTGAATGAAATGGTATCAGATTGTAATATAAATTAACGACCAAGACAAAGTGTATCAAAGTAAAGAATTTAAATGCTTATTCTGACCCTTTCTACTAATTATTTCATCGACTACGGTTCCCTAAATGGGGCCGTTTTGGTATCGCAATGGCATGACTTCCGCTTCTTAAGTGCCCACACTCGCGATAAGTGTCTTAAGCGCCACTTGTCCGATCCAAGACGTGGAATTGATTGTTATTTAGATACGTATTCGGTTATATTTATATTATAACAATGCGTTTTTTAATGTTATTGATAATATTAATTTAAAACGAGTTATTCTTTCAATCCCTTCATTTATTACACAGAAAGAATCTAATAAAAACTTTTAAAATGTTTGAGCCCAATTCATGGTGTCTGGCATTTGATTTGTAGAGAGATTCCAGATTAGGGAGCGGAAGCGCGTGTTTGGGGAAATTCCGTTTCCCGACAATTGTTGAAGGTCCTTTCATTTCTTCTCTACAGGGTTGCTATACGTATACTTTTACCTACCGAAATGTCGGGTGTGTAAAAACAAATAATAAAAGTGTGTGATTGATTGTTTTTCAGATTTTCTTTGTTCTAATTAGGTATGAGTTAGATAGATAGATAGAAAATGCTTTATTGCACAAGAGTAAATCAAGTACATAGGCGAACTTAATGCTAAGTAGCATTTTCTTCCAGTTAACCTTGAGTTAGGTAAGTTTAAGGTATTAAGTATTTAAATATTATAGATATAGTTTCAATAGGTATAAGGGTACATTCTGTGTCGCATTCTCTAAAGCTAAAAGTAACCTAAACTTAAAGAACGACGATACTCTTCTGACATAAAAGAAATGAAAAGGACAGAAATGTTTTATTTTGAAGAAAATGCGTCACTGAGTCGATACCAGTAGTAAGCAATATACCAACAGAGAAAGCGAAAGTTTTTAAAACAACCGATTGTTTAAAAACATTTGAGCCGTGCCCTATCCGGAGATTTTCTAACCACATTATGGTAACCCGCTGACGGAAAGGGAATCACCTTATGCCAGTTTCGGTACCGTTCCCGTAATATATTACATCCGAGTTCGGATTCCAGATAAGATCGGATCGCTGGAAAGGTCAGACGTAATGCAAAAGTTTATCTATCGGATAATTCTGAGGTGTAAATTGTTTAATGATCCTTTTTTACTAAGTGCTACAAAAGTTGTAGAATCGATAAAATATTATTACATCTCGATGTCATTTTCCAGTAAGTAATTATTAGAGAATGTTCATCATCATCATCATCATTAACAGCCTGAAGACGTCCACTTCTGAACATAGGCCTCCCCCCGGGAGCGCCACTTAGAGCGGCTGCTCGCCTCCTGCATCCATCGGCTCCCCGCGACTTTCACCAGGTCGTCGGTCCACCTAGTAGGGGGCCGGCCTACGCTGCGTCTTCCAGTTCGTGGTCGCCACTCGAGAACCTTTCTTCCCCATCGGTTGTCAGTTCTACGAGCGATGTGGCCTGCCCATTGCCATTTCAAGAGAATGCTATTTTTATATTATAACCGATCTTTTATTTCCATTTCTATGTACTTTTCAGTGTTGTCGTCGGTCTGTTCCAGTATTTAAGTTTATAATTTTATCAATCCAGTCCAGTGGCCACGTTTTTATAAAAATAATAAATCTATGAAAAACATCTACAGTAAAAAAGACATCATTCCACAGCCTGACCTAAATGTAAGTAGGCCGCCTAATAAATTGACGCAGGGCTCTTTCTTTGATTTTATCTTTTCGTTGAAATGTTAAACTTTCTGAGAGAACCTCATCGCGTTTTCATTGATATTGGATTCTGAGTATTTCTCGCACAACAAATAATTCGCTCACATATTTTGGCGACGTTATAATTATGTTCACACTTTAGCCGCAACTTCGCTGAGCCTCAGTATTGGTATAATAAAATTAATAAGCTCTACGTTAAGCTCTGGAGGTATTCAATTAAATTTTAATGCTTTTATAACGTGTTTGTATCCGATTCAAAGAGTAACGATTACATTTATAAGTGGAACGAATCGTACAATGTAGGTAAATACTCAACGTTCTTTTTCATTTGGATAATTAACCGTATAAGTACAGGATGGTACAGGTATGGTTATTTTATTATTTAAAATACTACTGAGACTGAGGCACTAGAATAGTATTATTTAACTGTGATGGCAGCTATAGGGATACTTCGTAACAATATTAGAATTTGTTGTTTGCATCGTCTATGACTACTTAAGTGAGACTATGAAAGAACAAGTATTTACATAGGCAACGGAATAACGCGAGCTATTTTACGAATTATTTTATTTTTGCATTACGCAAGATTAGCAAGCGACATTTATTGTGTGTTGGCGAGATATG
Organism: Ennomos erosarius; assembly: GCA_963580505.1. Classification (NCBI taxonomy): domain Eukaryota; kingdom Metazoa; phylum Arthropoda; class Insecta; order Lepidoptera; family Geometridae; genus Ennomos; species Ennomos erosarius. The sequence continues at coordinate 7,412,476 of OY756992.1, read as the reverse complement.
TATTGGGATAAATGAATACACTAGACACTGACTAGTAACGCTCACGACACTATCACAAATTTTTTTCACGTTCTGGCTACTTTTTGATCTTCTATTATATAAAAGGCTTTGGTCCTGACTGGGTGATAGACAACGTACAGCCCAAACCGCTGGACGTAAAGACTTAAAAGCTGAAGGGTGGCTTTCTTTTATGACGTAGGCACGTGATAAGAAAGGATTTTCGAAAAATTAATTACTTAAGTAGGTAAAAGGGTATAAAACGTTTTATGAAAAACCTACATTTCGGCGTGACCTATCGTTTTGAAACTTAGTTCATATAAAAACAAGTATAAAAATAAAAGATATCGTATTTACAACACATCTTACATACATAACATCTTAGAGCTATAATTGAAATAAGTACCTTTTAAATAATAAGTATGTTTTACAAGAGTTGGTACTAAGAAACAGGAAAAACTTCGAGAAAGGCAAAAGGTCTAAGTAAGTACTTATTACCAAAGTTTTTTTATCCGCTTGTGAATATCTGAAGTCTGAAGCCAAGCTTACTTATAAAATAAAACTCAGTGGTCTATACTTAAAGATCTAAGTACTTTAAATAAAACATCAAATTATGATTTTATGATAATTTATAAATACCCTATATTATAATATAACACTTTAAAACTTTAATCATTTTTTAAAGTATTTTGCCTGCCACAAAGACAATAAGACAATCCAAAATCAACACCTCTATAGCAAAATAACCAGCAGCAACGCGCCTAATTAGCTACTTAAACTCGTACATGAAGAGCTTTACGACTTAAGTACTTTCTTACAGTATACGAATTTCCTTTCAACGTCACGGCAACGCCGCTCCAGTCTTTTGTGGGTAAAATCTGCCATTATAGATCCCGCGTCGCGTTGGCAGATTGTCAAAATGTGGAGCAATTACGTCGTCAATAGGGATTACTCGTCGTCATGCGAGTACATTTCGTGTCGTCAGCTGACGGCCGTCGACGTTATGTTGTCTGTTTATCGCGTTCTACGTAGGCGGGCGATTGTGAAGCGATAAAGCTAAAAGGTAAAGACACTTCTGGTGAACTACTATTATTTATTCTGTGCTTCTGTATAGGTTTGTGTAATGCTTTTTAACTTTGTTTGAAAGGAAGGAATAGAATTTTGATTTTGTTGTTTGTAAGGTTTAGTTTAAAACTAAGTACTTACAAGTTTTATTGGTATTTTATCATATGTTATGATATTTTTGGTTTATCAACAGCGTGAAGACGTCCACTGCTGAACATTGGCCTTCCCCAGAGAGCGCCACCTTGAGTGGCTGCTCGCCTCCTGCATTCATCGGCTCTTCGCGTTTTTTACCAGATTGTTGCTTATTATTAAGAAAATAAGCAGTTTTGTATTCGTATTGTTTTAAATATAAATCGATACGTATGTAGGTATTTATATTAAAACGATTTTGTAGCTGAATAAATACGTCGGATAATACGACAAAGCGAGTTGACGACAAAAATAAATAGGTGAAATCAAAAGCCGACAACTCGCGCGCACTCTAGTTGACGAACAACTACTCTAACTGAAACGTTTTAATGTTTCACAAAATAATAATTGGTTTATTTTAAGCTAAAGTTGTGTCTGATAAAATTTAATAAATGTTTATAAAGATTCTAGCTAAAACACGACCGCATTTGATACGTATTAAAGCAAATTTTAATTCGAAAGCTCTGTAATAACAGGGTTTCCAACCAATTGACGGCAAAGGAGCTTTGATAAAGTTACCACACTTTATTATCATCGTTGCTTTTCCCTTTATTCGTAGGACACAACCGCTCTTCGTTTCGCGTCGCGCTTGCAGCAGCCCTTTGCAAGTTTTATACATTGTTTTACAAGATCGTGAAAGTTACGCGTGAAAACAATGGGGAGCGCGCTCGAACAAGCGCTGAATAAAATCGCTGTAAAAACAGAGCTGTAAAACGATGAGTATGATGTTTTTGCGGATAAAATGTCAACTGTTCACTCACTTGTTACGTGCTCAGATTTGCGGATTGTCATCGTAAAATAACAATATCAAATAAGATGAGCAATGCTGTGGATTTGTTGGGTAAATTATTTTTTTCTCCCGTGAGAACCTTTAACATTCCGGGATAAAAGGTATCCTGTTGATTTCTGTCATCACCAACAGCCTGAAGACGTTCACTGCTGAACATAGGCCTCCCCCACCGAGCGCCAGTTGAGCAGCTGCTCGCCTCCTGCATCCATCGTGTCCGTTTAGCAATTTTGGCTTAACCCCCACAGAAACGTACCTACAGGATATTACGTAGGCACAGTAGAAATAGTGATAAAAATATTCAATTACATTATTTCCTGGACGTACAGCTGCTTACGTCACTGAGTTGATTATATTGACTTATATAACTTTTTTCTAAGTAGGTATCTATATTCAAGTTGCTTCATTTATTGGCGAGAGTAATTTACTAATTGCCTGACTTTCAGTTGTTCAGGTTTTAGAGAGCCATTCTACTCTAAACCCTTTTCAAAGAGGATCTCCCTAATCCCCAATGGTTTCCAATCGTTTACCTTTTTAAAATAAATGAAACGGAGGACAATGCTTAATCCGCTATTGTACTTCCAGTATAACATATAATTAGTGTTCCTTCTGTGCATCCTCCCAACGACTAAAATAAATAGAATTAGAGATCCAGAAGAGTATCCGTAGATCAGTAACAAAATGAACATCTAATAAAGTAATGCATACGCCCGCTGCAGCGGGTTTTAGCAGTCATTATAACGAAACTAGAATACATACTTTTCCACACACAACAACATGCAGTTACGTTTAAATGAATAACCGGTACCCAGATAATATAATACCTGACCGGTATCTCTTAATGACTAATCAAAACAACCATAAGTGTCAAAACCATATGCTTCCGTAAGTATCTAAGCAGCAGCCTCTAAATTCTCTAAAATATTCAAAATATTTAGCTCCTAATACAAAAGCATTCTCCTTCCCCGAAAACTTTGTGCGTAAATTCACGTAACCACACGACAAAGCTATACTCAACTACTCACAGTTCGAATTTCACAAACTGCCGCAAGCTTGAACGCATGGTTATGAATTAGACGGATAATTGGCATTCGGTTAAGGGAATGCCGGTTCAACGGTATTAGGTGACTTAATGCACTCTATAATTACAAAGGCTTCATTGCGGTAGTCTCAGGAAGATAATTAATCAAAACGGATGTGTTCAGAGCCGTAAGAGCTGGCTAAGGGATAAGGAAACCCAGGAAACCAGCAGTATTCTCCTCGATGAGCATTATTACTGCGATCACCAAAACGCAGTGTTTTTTTATGAGAATGAGTGACGCGACGAGCTAGACGTTCACCTGATGTTAAGTGACACGGCTGCCCATAACAGTTCATAGTTCATAGTACATAGTTATTTATTCATAAAAACAGGATTTACATGTCAAAAATAGCAATAAATATTATATACCAGTTATTATGCGACGTAACTCTACACATTGTAGGTACTAGGTTAGATATATCAAATTCAGGATCGTCAGTATTGCTTCAAACTCATTTTCATAATTCATATTAAGTATAAAAATTAAATAAAATCAAATTATATTAAAATAATAAGGGGTCAAAAGAGTATTATCACAGGGTAACTAACGCATCAGTGGCACGTCTAGTGTTACAGATGTCCATAGGCTACGGTGACCTCTTCCCATCAGGAGGGCCGTATACTTGTTTGCTACCTATAGCATAAAAAAATAAATAACAATAATAATGTCGTATAGTGCGAAAATTTTTGCAACTCGACATGGACAATGTTGATACACTAATACAACCAGAACTAGAGTAGCACTTGGTACCCACCCGTGCTACCCTATTAAAACCAGACGTAAAAACCTGAGAAACGAAAGTTAACCCAAACATTATAATAAAAATTAAAAGCAAAAACTAATAATATAAACTCAAAGAAATAATAATTTTTTTCAGTGTCACTCGGAACTTTAAAATAATAAAGTTTCGCGTGACACTGCATTGCGTACTTACGTCATACTGATGGTGATTATAACAACCCTCAGTGGTTGATGATTATTTTTTATATGCTAACATTTGACAACGGTCTCATCTAAATGGATGGTAAGTGACGTGACGACGCGATCAATACCTGATGGTAAGTGATGACGCGACGATGGAGCTTGCGAAAATAGTATAGTAGAGCAAATGCCTAAAAGCTGGTAGAAGCTAAATGACTACCATGATAAGTTATTATACGGGGTTTTTTTTTATCCCGGACTGTTTTAGATGAAAGTAGGTGATAATTGGGCATTTCAAAACACACATCAAATACCAATGTGCATTTCAAAACAGATGAAGTGTGTTTTGAAATACTAAATTTGTTTTAAAATTTGTGTTTTAACAGTGATACAGATATGTATGGATAATCTGTTTTGAAATGCCCATTGGTTTTGATGTGTGTTTTGAAATGCCCAATAATCACCTACTGGTGAATTAACATAACTATAGGATTAGTGCAAAGTATAAGTAAAAAGAGAAATACTAATCCAAAATAGAGAACTCATCCTCATCATGTGATGTCATGATGTGATACCAAAGCAAGGCTCCGGATTTTACACCGGGTTGGTGTAAAATCCGACCGTGTGCGGATGTTGGTTGGTGTCTTCATTCGATCGCCAACCACCATCCACACGGTCAAATTTTACACCAACCCGACCAAGGTGAGACAAATGTGACCTTGGTCGGTGGTTGGTCCCGATCGTCTATTTTGCTTTTTAGTGTGCGTTCCCCTAAACTACAGATTAAATAACAGTTACTACGAAACCTACACCGCAATTGTTTTGCTAATGGAAAGCTAATCTCACGCTCGATCCCTTATTATGTGGCTTTGTATTTACAATGCAATTTATTGCATTCAATTCAAAATAAGCAAACACAAAGGTGAATTGCGTGGCGTGGCCGTTGTCGATGCTTTTGATACATAAGCTAATATTGTTTTGTTCGAGATCGCCTGAGTAAACACAACATGAATCGAACATCTTCTACTATTCATCATTTTGCTCTATAGTATACCTATTACCTACAATATACTGCACTAACCTACACCAGCTTTTCGTCGAGACTGAGCTATAGGTACACTGGTAGCAAGAGGAAAAGTTGGTGTACATACATTCGGTAGTTCCATAAAAAAATTATGTTTCTATTTTGCGTGTTTATATTTTTTAGCATTTTTATTAAGTAGAGCTTATTTAAAAACTGCAGTTCCTGTCATATTTCCACGAAACATTAAGAACCCATATACGAAAGGCCGTTTTCGCTGATTTTACAGACGTGGTTTTACAGTTAAAATACTATATTTCTATATTTTTTAGTGTACAACATGAAATATCATTCCAATCATGAACACATAGAACCTTTTCGCAACCAGGTTCACCCTCATATTTATATTCGTGTAAGTATATAGTTTCCATACAAAACACTGTTTTAAACTTTCACATTTGTTAATGACGTTTTTAATAGTACTTACGGGATATTTACCGTGATTAGAATTATTTTTGAGTTCCCGATATATACACCCGACGATACGGTAAATATCCCGTAAGTACTATTAAAAACGTTTCCATACAAAATAACACAAAGGGTTAGATTTACTCACTAACCTGAACCAACAGCTATACTAGGTATGTCACATGTTATATATCGTATACTATCCTCTGACATACTAGATCTCTGTCCGATTTGGTCCGATGTATCACATACAGCTTTCGGGGATTCGGGAAATCGGGGTTATCGTTCACCAGCGGACGATGGAAACATAGGGTGACCGATATGTTTCACAACTCAATGCCTGCAGTTCGGACACGGTACTCGAAAGACAGAAGTTACGCCATTAATTTTGATTGGCCTAACGCCAAACGCTAACTCCAAAATGTACTGAAATGACGTTTCGGAAATCGCTAACTTTTCCGTAGCGAATGTCATTTCGATACATTTTTGGAGTTAGCGTGAGGCGTTAGCGTTAGTGATTGTGATCTTTGCTAGACCTCCAGGGCATTTTACATAACATGTTTCGTACACAGATTAGAGAAAAAAATCTACTTCGTATCATTCCAAAGAGTATCATTATACTTCTGTATCATTCAAAGAGTATATAATTTATTACGTAACGTAAGAGTATCATTGGCCCACTGCATTAGCCTATGGTGGCAATAGTATGCATTGGCCTTCAGACCTGTGAGCCAAACATAAACGTCATGTAATGCCAAAAATAGGCGTAGCAAGAGTCAAGATTATACTCCCAAGGGTAAATAAAGCTCTAACTATCACGGTTTATGAGATACAGCCTGGTGACAGACGGACAGACAGCCTGACAGACGTCGTCAGTCCGTTTTGGGTACGGAACCCTATTACTAAGGCTTCGCTGTCCGTCTGTCCGTCTGTCACCATCAGGCTGTATCTCATGAACCGTGATAGTTAGACAGCTAAAATCTTCACAGATGATAAATATATTTTTGTTGCCGCTATTACAAAAAATACAGAATAAAATAAGTATTTAACCCCTTAAATACTTATTGTATTCTGTATTTTAGTATTTTTTCTCTCTCATACATCAAACGTTTTTTGCTAGTTTTTATAGATAATGATACGGAACCCTTCGTGCGCGAGCCCAACTCGCACTTGGCCGGTTATTTCTCTAATCTGCGGGCACTTAAGTATAATTAACATGTTTGTATCTTGAATGCGATCGATTCATACTACTTACATATTATTTGATGGTATATCTATTTTACTCCAAAAACCCCAAACAACCTGCAAGGGCTTAAATAGAAAACTAATAATGGTTAATCAAATCTAATAAATTGTAAATTTCATTCCACTGTTTAATGCATATTTACTACCGAAATTAACTCCTATTACTCTTTGTTCATGGCCTTACACACGTTTTTTTACTTTAATCTGTGCCTCCAGATGGACTTTACGTGAAACATGTGAAATATTCAATAACAACACGACGAAAAATTACTATACTTAACACTGGCTAAATACACTATGTGTGGAGCCATAATACAATATAAAAAAAAATTACTGTGACACAAACTAACCGTCAGTAGCCAAAAAAGAATTCACCATGAAGCGGCCATGTTGTATAAAATTCCGTCCGGTTTCGTAATGATATTTAATAATTTTGACCAAAAATTTTTAATGATATTTGTATTTTAATATATCCTATGTTGTGCGCTGGTTATTTCTAAGCATATTAATGCAACCCGCATGAAAATCAGTTCAGTATCTAGGGATTTGTTCAATAACAAACAAACAAACAAACAAACAAACAAACAAACAGATACAAATTATTGTCCCTAGATGGCGTTAGATACGATAAATTAGAAAATGTATGGAGAAGGGAAAAAAGCCTTGTAGTCCTGCATCGCGGTTACGATATTTTTTGAACAATAGAACCTATGGGATAAATTAGATTTGACATCATTATGTGTGTGTTCCGTAGCGCATCAGAATTACACATTTATTATATGTAGGGATAGGGATGTAAATGGTGTTCAATAAATATTTGTTATTATTTATTCATCTTTGCCTATTTCAAACTCGATTTTGAGAAACGAAACACGAAATAACTATTCCACTGTTTTATAACGGGAATATAAATATTGATAATACAGATTTTTACAACCCAGACGGCAGGACTCTAGTCTAACCCATCTGCAATCGACTAAATATTTGCCTCGCTAAAGCTTCACCACCTATCCATCGTGACAACAACTAACAAGGTTCACCTACTAACCCATTTCAGAGCATCCAACATGTACTCCGCATTTCCGACAATTGACTGGCTCTTCCTGTCGTATCAAGAGAATCAAGGCTGGTTGGAATATGCTTATATTACTGACACAATATTTCAGCCCTTTGCCGCAAATTGATGTCAATGGTTTCATAGGTATTTAAACATAGTTTGAGATTTTTTTTTTTTGTAATTTTTATGGCTACAACCATACTTACGTTTATGGAGCGAATAACGATGCATGCTTCTTTATTAATAGAAGTGCTTGACGTACTAATTGTTCCGTGTCTATATGTGGTGAACTTACGAGTTTTTTGGTCCTCTTAGCCTCTTACCTACTTAGCTTTTGATGACCTTTCAGCCAATCCAAGCTTTTCAAAAAGTCTTCCGTGGGCACAGAATAACTTATAGTATGTATACTAGGTTATGTGTACGCAAGTGGTCAGTGCTGGTGTCAAAATATTTATGCCACCCGAAAACTCTCTATCTCACTCAGTTGTAAGCAAAGAAAATTATACAAAAAAAAACGCATCTTGTAGCAGTCGAACCTCTCGAAATGTGATTACTGCAGCAAACATTACCGATTAGTTAAGAACGGGTAGTCAAACTTTACTATGAGTGCTATGTTTATGGTTGTTATAAAAAAACTGTACCTAATCTTGTCTTGTATTGTCTAATAATAATTATAGCAAAAAAACAAAATTTAATAAACGCAGAAATGCACGACACTAATGTGATGACGTCCAACTTATACAGGGTTACAGGAAAAATTGTGCTAGATCCGTTAAGAGCGTGGAGTACCCATGATTTCTGACTTATTTCACTATGAAACACCCTAGGCTAAACTAATAATATTTTTGTAGATATCCCTTAGAAAACAATACAGTTTCCAATATTTTTTTTATATCTTAACTTTCACTTGTCTACTACGGTCTATTCAATTAACTTATGTACTATTTTAATGATTGACGTCCTAAAGCATCTTATTACACATGTAAAAATGCAATAATAATAATAATAAGAAGACACAAAATATTTCAATGAAAAAATTAAAAATTGAATATCTCGAAAAGGGTAAAGTTTAGCCTAGGGTGTTTCATAGTGAAATAAGTCAGAAGTGATGGGTACTCCACGCCCTTAACGGATCTAGCACGATTTTTCCTGTAACCCTGTATAACATCCGGCGGCGGTGCATCTGACAATCTTAGTCACTGGCACTCATCAGGATCTAGATACATCAGGGGATTTCTGGATTTTTGACCAATAATCCCCTTCGTAGGGGATTGTCGAAAGGATTTATTTCGCATAGTTTTAGTGTACATTAGGAGTAAAACATTGAAAAGATTATAAATACCTACATAACAAAATTATAGAACTGAGCATTTATGCGTATTAACAGTGGGAGCAGCTGACTAAAATGAATTTCCCATTGGCTCGAGCTTGTAGGTTTGTGTGTAGACCACTTTGATCGTGTTATGAACCCCGGTATAGATTACACAGTTAGTTAACTCCGCCACAGTCAACAATTAATAGTTGTGCATATCGTCTTGCCCCAGTAAACTTAAACTTATTATTCTTATTGGCAGTAGTGCTACTGCAATTTGGTTACCGCGGTTATAGACGATGTTGCTCCATGATTAGATGCAAAGTACCCGTAATTTTTGTCGATTTTATTTATATTCACGCAAATCATAAACATAGATTATGTATACTAATTTAGCATTTCAAAAAAACGTTTTATATACCTTATTTGATAATAGAAAACAAGGTTGACAAAAAAGAACACAAATCTTTTGAATTCTCGGGACAAACCACAAGCGTGGCTTATTTCAGAAGTCGGCCGAGAAATGTCTCGGAAATTAAATGGTTATAATTTTTTTAGTGGAAAGTTCTTTTTTGCTGGGACAATGTTGATTACATTGACCATTCTACGCTAATAGTATATATAATAAATTTCTACTTCTAGTAAAGCATACGTAAGCCTATCAAGCGTAAAAAAATCGCACCTCTGTGTAGTAAGTACGTGATACGTGATTCATGGTGTGTTAGAGAGTCCGAAGCGAAATTGCCCGTTTATTATTATATTTTTTAAAACTTAAAAAAGTAAGCCTAAGAGAGCTTTAAGCTTTTAGGGTGAAATTCTCTTACCTATTAGTTCTCATTAAACATATTCTCATGATTTAATAATTTTGATGTATTCATGATTTGCTTTATAAATGTGGCAAGGAGCTACTATAAGGATTACGAAATATTACAATAAGTATATATTATCCACACCTAAATTTATATTATTTTATTTCAAATGCTTATTGTGGTTACAGCTATGCCAAGGCAAACAAAAAGCCACTCAACATACACAATATTTAAAACTTATAATTAAAAAAAAATAAAACAAAAATGATAACTTAAGAAATCAACACATAAATTCATAAAATAATTAAATTTAGAGAGATCAATAATGTACTTATGGCAGTCAAATAATTCTATTTAAGTGGCTCAACTCCAGTCAATTAGTCAAGTTGCGAACTCAAATTCAGACCACGTACAGACAGTCGTTAAACAAATTTATTGAAATTACTGAGTACACAAAGGCATTGAAAAAAAGAGTAGTAAGTAACAAATTACAAGGGTTTCGTTATTTTCTCTGAAGTGGTTAGGTAGACCATGAAGTCTAACTGGTGGAGTTATAACGCCAAAACACAATAGATCTAGTACAATCATGTCGATGTCTGTATAGAATAATTGATCATTAGAAATTATAATAAATAAAATAGATGAAAACAAAAGTAAAGGTAGGTAAGTCACTAATGTTTCGACCACGACTAGCGCCAGCTTTCAAAAAATTTATAAGTACTCAAAAAATAATTTGTTGTGTGTCTCAGTTTTGAATAAATATAACGACCATCGTCCTATAGAAGTTATAAATTTGGGTTTATTTAGTTTGACTAAACAAAACTTGAACAAGTGAAGTTGAAATGTGATTGAACAATGAACAAGCCACGTTTTATCAAGAACCCGTGACACAGAGTTCCCGTTATGGGAAGCCCCTCAGGGACTTGAGAGACGAGGTACCGAATTACATTTTGGAAACCAAGGACATTTGTTGTTTACTGCTTTGGTAACTCTTATTGGGATTCCGAAGAGTTCTCTCTACTCTTCGTTGAAATAATATTTCACACGAAATGTGTATGATAACTGATCGATGATTAGCTACATAGTCATGTCATGCTACCAACTCAGGTATACCTTGATCCTATACTTTTCTTACATTGTTTTACTGACAATCCTAAGCACTAGGGAAAGCTCTTCTCAAATAACCAGATAAGATTGTTAAATAAACCTCGCGGTCGCTGACTTCCGCATCACAACCCCAAAGTACCCAGCTCTAACAAGAAACCACAAACTTAGTTGCAAATTAGAGCCCCTCGCATATTTTCGACTTTGTATTACAGCCATAAAGCTTTTAAACAATATTTATGAGCCGTAACGAAGCCCTCTTATGCTTTCATGGCATATTTTGTTAAAATGTTGTATAAAACCGTCCTTTGTTTGGTTTCATTACGAAATATACATACCTACTGATTAATTGACAGTCTCGGTTTATATGGAGTTGGATTTGAAATGTTAGTGAATAGAATAAGTATGCAAGCCATAGAGAAGTAATGTATATATGTCTATGATGCAAGCATTTTTTTATACGTGAAAAGAGGGTATGGAGACGTTTGCCCAGCAGTGGGACAGGACAGGTCAAATAATAATAATGATAATAATTTTGTATGGCGTTAAGTTAGGTAGGGTGCTTAAAAAACACGTTCAGTTTTTAAATTTTACAATATAATATACGAAGGCTTTTATGTGCATGGTTTTACATTAATGTAAAAACACACAGCACAACACACACAACACACCCACAACACAACACAACACAAACACACAACAACACACAATTCACAACTCACAATTTAACATGTAAAAAGTTAATATAGTGCATTGATTAACAAATCAGTGACGTAACGTAGGTACCTACTTACGTTGTTCGTGATCAAAGCGTTTCCCTGGCGGAAGCGAAATGTAACGTAAGCGCTAAATTGTGCTCGTTAACTTGGTTTCAATTACACGAGTTTAATATTCCAATTGCTATTTAATTTGTTGATTTATGTGGTTTTAAAAGGTCTCTAAGCCATTGAACGTATATAAAAGTAAATGAAAATTTACAGACTTTCGTCAATGATATAATTACACAACAGGTAGAAAGGTATAGGAGTGGAACCGTTACGTAACGGTTATCATTATGCTTATTTGAGGTGCATCCTCTAACAGTTTCCAGGGTTAGGGGTTAGCTGACAATTTGGCTAATGAACGAACAAAAACATAACAATTCCAAAGACTTTTTATCCAGACCACTAATACGAAATTAAAGCAGGGCAAAACCGTACACACCACTTTGGGTGTGATTGACTCTCAGCTGTCAAAATCAAAATCAGTCGTTAGCGTTGTTAGTGGTTGGTATCTTTGCAAGACCCCCTGTACCTACATAACTGTTGTTCTTTAATCCCTTTAACTTGGTAATATTGAAAAACTCGTGAGTTATTAAAAGAAATCTTGAATAAACTGCTGGTTATACTTAATTTGAATCCTTTTTATCAAAAGATTGCATGAGCTATCTATAGACCTTTTTCTTGTCTATAGATAGTAGTATGATGGTAATTAATTTTATTATTTTATATTTTTTTTATGTAGGTGTTATATAGTTTTTATTATTTATATTTTACATCTAGCTAGATTTTTATTTAGGTACCCGACTAAATCGGGTAATAACTATTTATATGGTATGTTAAAAGAGGAACTGACATTAGAAGAAAAAAATAATGTGCTCTATGGTTTGATTCATGTTCAAACAAGGTTAAATATGGAGACTTCGGTTCTGGACCTATGTAATAGGGGGAATTCTGTGAACAATTCTATGCTTTGTTCTACTCTGCTCTGTTTGTAATCTATTCGATTGACCGCCTTTGGTGATCTATCTCTAGCCACGAAGAAAGGGGTAAGTACCTATTCATATCACATAATTTTGTGCATGTGCATTGTGCGCCGTTGCCTTCTGGCCGGAAGTTCAGGTTAGGTATTTGGCTCAACGCATCAGCATTTGCTATTGCAATGCTGCCAGCATGTTGGGTACGCTGCCTACCGGTAGTGGGCTGGAGCATTTGGACTGTCTGTGTCTATAGGCCATCCTGGCTAGTTTACAGTTCAAATGTTATTTGTAATAATATATGTAAATGTTAATAATAGTTCTAGTTAGTGTAGTAGTTAGTTTGAATAATAAGTAGATGTATATTTTAGGTAAAAGTATTGATTAAAGTCTTTAATTTGAATTATTAGACATGCTTGTTCATTAGGTTCATTATTTAGGCCATACTTAATCAGAAGGAAACCAAGCTACTGACTAAAAGTAGAGTCAATAAATTAAAATGATATAATCTAAAATAATAAGTAATAGTCGATCGTAACACGTGTTCGGGACCACGCGAGTCGGCTCGGCTATAAATATCACTTATTGAAGACGTCGCCCTTGGTCTCAGCGTATCAAGTACGAATATTTAACTGGATTATAAATGGGGTTATTAAAGTTTATGGAGATTGAATTTTGATTGTTAATAAAAACTGGATCCAGTTTTGTACTGTAGAACCTACAGGTTGACAAAATCAAAAATGTTTTTATATGTTTTTTGTTCTCTGTTTTCTGATCAAATATCGTGTTTAGCTTGACTCTAGCTAGACCAATAAATGTAATAAAGAATTTTGCAATTTTATATATTCTCTTTTTCAAATTCTCAGTTTGTGGCTCTATTTACATCTATAATTTAATAAAACTGGTAGCAGGTTTAAAACCAACATATTCTTAGGCATTTTATCAATTCAGAACACCAAACATTTAGAACACACACTTATAAACACAATTACACTACCCATAACATGAGGTTGGCATTAACAGTACTCAGTCGGTTTATAAAACGATTACTTCCGTTAAGAGTCATTAATATTAAAAGCTCCGATTTAATCCATCCGCGATATTTTAAAAGGCTTCCGACGAATAATAAATTCCAGAAGCTTTCAATTTTCCGGATCATTTTCAACAAAATATTATGTGCCTAATTCACGGCTAGTCGGCGGATTTCAATACGAAATCATCGTTTTGTCATCTGTCCGCTTTCCCACGTCGTCCGGGGCGGGAGTCTAACTTTGAAAGTGACAGCTAATTAATAACAAGTTAAAATCTCCGCTTCACAGTCGGAATTCGCATCCGTAAAGTACTTACTGTTGCAGACTTTTGATTGGGGACTCGTACTCGAGTCGGAAAGGACTCGTTTGTTTGTCTAACGAACGAAGTAATCTACTTATGCCTTAATGATGGCCGGAGCGATCTGTCAACAGTGCTGTGAGTTATTGAGACATTTATTACGGTCGGTTGACGGTCGACGCGCCGAGGTGAATGATATTAACGATGTATGTTGTTGGACGTTTCGGAAGTTTTCTAAACAATAAAACCGGTTGCGAAGCAATCGATCTGTGAGGAATGAAGCGGGAACGGGGTATAAAGTGGCGATAAATGTGTTCGAGAATAAAGATTGCAAAGGAGTTAGTCGAACGGTCCCGAGGTGACAAACGAGAGATTTGCCGGTTTAGTGGGAGTTTGAAAGTTCAGCTTCGATTGCTCGCACATTTAGAGATGGATTTAACAAAGTGTAACTTTGCCGGTTATGGTGGCTACGTCTCATTGATTTTGAGGAAAGTTCAGCGAGCTATTTTGTGATGCTAATTTTATGTTCATCACTGAAGCATTGCTGGTGTGATCATGATCATGATAACAAGGCTAAAACCTTATTTTAATAATATCCATAGCGCAATCATATTTGTGATTGGAGTTGTTAAACAGCTGTGAACAACACTATAATTATAGAAGTAAAATATTATAGAAATTGTAATAGTTAAAAACTGGATTCATAGTATTTTTTTTTTAAATAAGTATTAATAAGGACTTGCCTGTCATACGATAATAATATGTATTTACCTCTAGGATTTCATTGCTACGCAACTGTCCTAATTGAATAAAACTCTTCGGTAATTGCTTGTATATTCCAAACTAATTGAGTTGGGGAGTGGAACAATACAGCGGCATTTACCGCGCAAATGAACCAACGTTTGATTAATATCTGTGCAGATAATCTGGTAGAGGTCGCGGCGGGCGCGAGTTTGATCAACGGCTTAACTTTACTACGACACCCCATAAATTAAGAGAGCACCACGAATTTAAGTTAAAATACTTTATGGCCGAGAATCAACGTGTCCTGGGTGTACCATTAACTATGGAGTTGAGTTCTCATTAAGCGAACGAGTCTTGAGTTTATTGCGCTTCACTTCATATTTTAATTGCACTTAACGATATGGTCCTCTGGTTATCCCTTTCTCTTACTAATAGGATAAAACTGAAACGTTCTTCGTTTGTTTTTTTGTGTGCGTCTCTCGACAAATCAAGCTGCGTGAAATTGTGCACTCTGGTTGGAACTAAGTAGGTACACAACTACATAGTTCTAATACTGAGACCAAGGTTAAAGTTATAGCTAAAGTTCCTATTATAAGCAAACATGCTATCTTCAGTATCAGTAGTACTATCGGAGTCATTAAGCACTAATAAAAATAACTTAACATGCATATCATAGGTTAAAAAATATAGACAAAATATTATATGGTAAGTACCTAATGCTTATTTGTCTTTCAGTTATTAATGTACACTTGTACAGTCCTACCCACTTAAAATACGATAAAGGAAGCGTTCTTATAATCCCCGTTGATGGGGAACGTCAATGGGTCAGTCTATTATCCGCCCATGCCATCAAAATAAAAGACCGCATCGAATAATGTAGCTGTGAATTCCAAAGGATCATAAACACTTCAGCGGCATTTAAATAAAAACACGTCGATTGTTTATCTATATACCTACGATCAGTCGACCAATTTCCCGGACGATACGTCGGCATGTCGCAACTTCACCTCCGCTTTCTATTTTGTTTGTTGTGAAATCTGAACCCTTTGAGTAGAATTTGCGGACTCCGACTGATGTACGCGATGTTCAAGTTATTGGATTCCGTTTAAGGGTCGTGTTTTGCAAGCGTTTGGACTGATTTATTTTATGTTTTAACGTATTATCATTTGAAATAGAGACGATTGTATCAGAGGTCTATTTTTTATTATTTTATTATTGTACTTTTTCAGCCTTGATCTGCTATTGGAAAGCCACAAACAAAGATATTTCGTAAGGAATCAAAACAATATTAGAACTATTAGTAGAAATATTATTAGATCTTGCGGGAACTACAGTAATATTATGAAGGTTATTTATTCTTCAACAATAGCCGTAGCTCTTATAGAACAACCCAGTTGATTCTGTGACATAAACACCTGAAAAAATTATTGCGTAAAGTTCCCACATGATACCAATTTTCATTACAATCTCAACCACGTCTTATGCAGTGTTTGATTTTATCGACATCTCCGCAATCTGACCCAACCCAACAAATCAGAGGATTAATTAACCGATCTCGCGCTGAATGCATTTAAACGGCAATTGGTGGGATTCCAAACAGTGGTTCGGGCATTTTTGTTGTTAGTCGGTGGCCGTGGCGGCCGGCGCTCGGATAGCAATGTGCTCCTACATTTGATAGATGCTATTAGATCTAGCTTTTAAATGTGTTAAACAAAACTGATATATACCTATAATTATGTACATATTTCATGTTGGCAAACGAATTAGTTCCTTATAAGTAATGAACCAAACCTCATTCTTAAACACTCATTCATGATCATTACATGGAATCCCTTTTCATTCTTAAAAGCTACGTAATGATAAAATCAATGTAGTTATCGATAAGCATTAGACATGTGTCATATTAAAATTTCAACACATAATTTCCAAGACATCGATTATTAATTTGTAACATAACACTTAACAAGCAAGCAATCCCTATCAATGAATAAACACAAAGCCGATTAAGTGCAATGCTCAGACAACACGAAGACGTGAATAAAATATGCTTCGTTCTATTGAGGAAATAACACAGCCATTATTGTAATGTTATTGACACTAAATAAAAGGGTAGAGTCGGTACAGTGCCGCGGAATGTATGGGAAATAACTAAGTAAGTATTGAGTTTAATGCAATTGGGGTGGGTGCAGGCCTGATTTATTATGAAAAACTTACGGTATGCATGAAAGTCTCAGTTGAAATTAGCTGCCATCAGTATCACATTATTTGCTACAAATTAGAACTTTTCTGACTGTAAGTGTTTTAGCACACGTGGACTCTTGTTTGGGGAATACAGTATCGTAAATCCTGGCCTAGGGTTTGAGCTGTCTCCATACCAAGTTTCACCAAAGTCGATTCTGCCGCTTATACTGAAAAGGCCAAAAACAGAAAGAGATAGATGAAATTATAACCCGAGTTGAATGCTATGCTATGTGCATTGTACACCTTCTTAGTGATTTCCAGTTAGGAACAATCATATTTATGGCTAAATCAACCCGGTCCGCGATTTGATATTTATTTTATTTTAATTAATTGTATATTTAACTATTGTTTTGTTTTGTAATGGATGAAATATATTCGGAAAATAAATACGTAATGAACAGGGTTAAGACCGGTGTATATTGTATAAACAGAGCAAGAAAAAAAAATGGCTTCGCCTGGTGCGTGATATTTTTCAAAGCTCTGTGAGTGTGATATGTACCTATCCATTAAGATTTTCTCGTCACGAAGGACACTGTATTTTTACAGCTGATATTTGCAATACATGATACCTAACATATTGCATTGCAGTAGGTTCAAGGCAACTCGTTAAGATAACAAAAAGGTCATTAGCCGCGCGTTTTAATAATAAAGCAGTTATATTTGTCGGATATATGCAAAATTAATAGGAATGTCTTTAGAATCTCGTTATTTTTTTATTACAAAAGAACTACTCAGTTTGTTATCTACAGAGTCCTTACGCACAAATTTTTTAACTGTTGCTTTTTTAAATGCTATGACAATATAGTATTTGTAACATTTCACGGTAAAAAAACCTTTTCAGTTCAAGTCCTGTCGGAAACTCCAAGCTAGAACATTAAGTTAGTGTACCTGTCAAGGACTTCACTTCGCTAAGTAACTTGCCGTAGGTAACTTATGTTAATTGAACTAGTTGCCGGCTCTATGTGTCGAATGTCGATAACTGATTAAAGTTACCTCAATATCTCTGTAATATATCAGTTTACGGTAGCTGTATGTTCATGTGTTATGTAATAATTTATACTCAAATATTGTCTTTATGAGGCGTCGTGCATATGCGATTTTGTACTTATAAATAATTACAAGTTGATCGATTAGATGCGTTGCCAGAAATCTTAAGTATAATAATTATGAAAGTTTATTATGCGTTATATATCTACGTACTTATATAGATAAGTTTGATAGTAAAAGTTTCTGAAACCTCTCAGTGAAGTGATACTTGATTTAACTCATTCTTCAAGTTAAATTCAACTCTACATAAAATAATGTGAATAGATAAATGTTTTAGAAAGAATAAGTCTAAAAACGCATGGAAAGATAATTTAGACCAATCAAAAAAGTACTTACTATGCATCTTGACGGGCTATTTGACGGGCCCGATAGCTCAGTTGGTAGTATCCCTGCCTTCTGAACTGAGGGCTGTGGGTTCGATTCCTACCCGGGACAAACATTTGTGTGATGAACATAGATGTTTGTTCTACGTCTGGGTGTTATATTGTATTCTATGTATGTATTTACAAACAAAAAGTATATAAGTATTGTATCAGTTATCTTGGTTCCCATAGTACAAGCTATGCTTAGTATGGGGCTAGATGGCGCTGTGTGAAATGTCCACACATATTTATTATATTTATATCTCTAAATATATTTTATAAAGTTATTCGAAGCTAGATAAAATAATTAATTATAATATGAGATTTCTTTCATTAAGATTTTCGAAAGATGTAGAGACTAGAATAATAACTTGGACTGAGATAAGTAAGAGAAAGGTAAATAAACTCAAAAAATCTATAGTAATTTAAATATAGAGAAAAATATCAAAACAATCGAATTTTGCATGTAACGAGATTTTGTAAAACGTCTTGTAAAGATTATGATAAACAAACGAGAAAGGAGAAAATCGCCGAGAATAGTGACAAATTGAAAATACTCCATAGCTACAAGAAAGATGTTTAAAATATTAATATAGTAATGTAAGTATATTAACATATAAAATTATTATTAAATTAAACTACACTAAGAACTAAATTAAGTAATAATAATAATAATATGTAGGCGATGGGTATATAATGTTATAATACTCTTCTTCTTTAGTCATAGGCTGATTTAAGATACTGTTACAATTAATATTAAATTGATCATTTTAATAGAATAAGAATAAGAATAAGAATTTATTTATTTGCACAAAATTAAAATACATACATAATTATTATTACCTGAGTGGAATTAAATTTATAGTAGGAAATGGAAATAGTTGATGTAATGTAGTTCTTTTTAATTCATGCCTTCAGAATGCAGTACTTAGTTAGCTATTTGACGCCACACCGCAATTAATATTTAGGTAACTAACTGCCCAATAAATTCTATAGGTAGTTTTACAACGCAAAGTGATTAATTTAATTGATTTCTTGAAATACTTAATTTGTCTTGGAAACCGATTAGTACCTAGTTATAGATAACGGCATTAACGTTACAAACTGATATCATAGTGATAAAACGAGATATTTTGTTATTACTGGACCATGACTTTGTTGGATAAAATATAAATTTAAACTTACGGATATCTACATAGTAACGTTAGCTTAGCTGACACTAAACTAAATTATATCAAAATAAATGTTGCAAAAAAACAATGTTTAAAAAAAATATATGATGTAATTATTTATTGTTAAAAAAAGTATAAAAATTGTTACACTAACTAATGCAATAATTGTAATGAAAGTTAATATTTGCTTTGAGCATTATCGTTATTATTTCAAAATATCTGAAACAAAGAGAAATATTTTAAGCGGAATATTTCGGCGAGCGCGCCACAAATGATTAATTCAATTTGTGTATTTTCGAGTTATTACGTTACAAATCAATTAAGCCAGGTACCTGATATTTAGTGTACCTATTATGTAGTATGTAGTATTAGCAGTTATTGTTGCAGTATTCTTGTTTACAAAATGGTAGGTAATGCATAGTTTCACCAATTCTCGTTAGATCTGCATTGCGGCTGCATAATCAGGTCGACTAAATTTAAAGGTATGTGTAAAACAATGCTTTATATCAGTCGTAAAAGATAATATAAAACAAAATAGGTATATTATAGAGGAACATTTAGAAGTTAAGTTCTGTGTAACAATTTGATTTCTCTCAAGTTCACAAAAAAGATAAATAACTGCCATAGCTAGATATATTTATGTAGATTTTAAAATAGTTACGACTCCGTATTTTTATTTCCACAGAGCAAAAATAAACGCTTCGCCTTTGTGCGAATACGGTTTATAAAACCATCCTATTACTATCGTACGATTTATATTAATATTATGTACCTAAGTGATACTAATAAAGTTAAATTTTTTAAACTTAATTTATCTTTCCACTTCAAATCTTGGTCAGATTTGAAGTGGAAAGGTATTTTTTTAATTTTCAGCACCTTCTGACAGGAATTTAATTAGCAGGATCGCGAAGTCCACCCGCCAAATCATTTAATATTCATGATGGTAAGTCATAGGTATGGGTACGTTAAACATTACAAACTGTTAAAATATTAAAATAGTAAGTATTTGAAAAAAAAGGAAGCAGGCTTAGATTACTGCGGCAGCGGCACCAATTAATATTTTTTGTTGTGAAAACCAAAATAAGATATCTCAAAAAATGACAAAGTTACAAGCATTTTAAAAACCGTAATAGAAAGAGATAGCTCAAACGGCCAGTGACGTCAGAGCAAGGTCATTTACGATGCTCATTACTAAGCTGTGGTAGCTTTATATACAATCTCTTTGGCATGTGACGTCACATGTAGATTTTTCATAGTAACTGCGGAGGCGCTCTGTTTCGCGAGAAAAGGACAGGTGATGCCCCCTACAGAAACTTTAAAAGCTTATTACTCCGTGATTTATTTACCGATTTTACTTATTTTTTCAATTATTGCATTCATTTTAAATCTTCTTTATGAAAGTAATATTTACTTGTTCATTTTAAATAGCAGTCATTATGCTTATTGGCAGGATATTTTGCAGCGAACTCAGCAGCGAAAGCAGCGACTCGCTTCAAAATAAGTAAGGAAGTTATTAGAGATATTGTTATTTTTATTTATTTCATTTATTATTATGTTTTTCATTTATAGCAACAAGCTGTAATGGAAAGAGTTTTTGAAAATGTAACCCCTGAAGGGTCAAACTATTTATGACTTAAGAAACGCGAGTGAAACAGTTGGCTAACACTATTTAAAAATATGTATTTTTTTTTTATTTGAATTTTGTAACAGTCTTTATTCTTGAAACTAACTAGTTATATTAGCTTCACACTTCGTACTTATAAAGGAATTTGGACTGGCTGTCCTATTTACACGGTCCAATACCAGTACTTCTAGAAGGCGTATCAAACGTATTATTCGTACGATATTTAAGTTGTTTTGTTGTCATTTAGCTACTATCGGTATCTTATTAAGAATATCAAGTTATTGTTTGTCATTAAAATAATATTCCGATACTTAATTAGCTACTTATACCTTATTAAGTTATGTGCCAATAAGGCGCATTAATTTTATTAAGCTTTGTTCTTTATTATCACTAGCATATGAAATGTAGACAACTAGACATACTTACATTACACCTTTACACGTTATGTGACTTGTGAGCTACTTGTACTTAGTAACGCTCTGACAGTCAAGCCTTTATCTCCGCAGTATATTTAAGTTGTAACATATTTGCGAAGTCCAAGAATTAATTTGTATTACGCAGAACTGTAAAAGCTATCTGCAATTGCCTTTAAATTTTACTGTCTAGATAGGAGCTAACTCCAGCATTTTGCAGTGAAGAGCAAAAACGTGTTTCTTTTATTATATCGTGTTGCAAACCGCTAGATGTTCATAGAACTCGTACGTGTTTCATTTGGAGCAGTTTATGGCGTTTTGGAGCTGGTTGTTTCACTTTATTTCTGTGGGTATATAAATTCGTGGGACTTGTCCCGATTCTTTCAGGCGTTTCCGTGGACGGTGTTTTTATAGTAGAATAACATTCCGGATTCTGGTCGAAATGTTTGTAACGCAATTGTTGTTTATTGTTTACTACATACTACAATGCACAGACTAATGTTTATTTGTCGCTCTGTTGGCACAGGTCTGTCGTTGTACCTTTGTGACGCAACGCAATCACTACAATTACCTACAAATAATGCAAAGCATTCTCTTTGAGATGCTCTTCATATTAGCAGTTTTAGCAATTAGGTATGTTTTTATAAAATGTTATTTGCCTCAAGTCTCAAGTGAAATGGGCGTGAGAAAACGGGGTGTGGCTTCTCATCAGGGGGGTTATTCGCTATGACACATGAGATTTGCCAATAACGCGTGACGTGTAACATGCTCCAAACGTAAATGCGGGCTTTAACGCGCCAAGACATGGAATTAACATGGAATCAAAAAATTGTATTCTGTATGCCACGCGTTAGATTGTTTGTGCCCAGTGTTTTCTGTTTTTTGACGTGCGTGTAACGTGTGTTGTCGTGTTTGTCAAATTTGACAACGGCATACAGAATAGCATTTTAAACCCAAAACCATTCCACGAAGATATCGTAACGCTCTTACTAGACTGGAATATGTGTCCTACTAGATGGAATGATGATCTGGTAAAACCGCGGGGAGCCATTGGATACAAGAAGTAAGTAGCCTCTATGAGGGATAATCTTATGATAAGCGGTGGGTGTTTAGGCTGATAACGACAATGACGATGCACTTTATTTAGTGACGATGCGATCGAAGGTGTAGCCTGTGTTAGTAAAAGTAATACTTACCTAACTTACCTGTATTATTTTCTATCATTTCTTACTTTTTTATCAGAGTGTACTATATTTCTTTTATTGTTATAGTATATTGCAATGCGCTAGGTGTAAACAGAAATCGCACGTGTTCCGATTGAAGTAGTTAACGGGTCGTTTCGAAGTGAACTGTTTCACTTTACCTCGTATTTAAAACGTGATTTGCCATGTGAGTAAGTTTGAAGTGAAAGCTCTAGGCGTTTTTGTTGGATTTTCCAGAAGTTTTTTCTGTTGGTGAAACTTTGCTTATATTAATTAAATCATGACGTGGGCTTTTTTTTACCGTAATATTTTAATAACTTATACTTGCTTAGGTTTTTTTTTAATTAAGTACTAATGGGTCAAACGAACTATTAAATATAGGTTGTATGAAAAAACATAGGTTTTTTTTTTTTCAACGATAGTCTAACATTTGACTACGGTCTCGCCTGATGGTAAGTGACGACGCGGTCGATGATGGAGCATGGTAAAACCTTGGGTCACATTTCCATTATAATTTTGTAATAGTTTGCATGTTGTAGTTTTGTTTTTCAAACATTTTCCAACTGTCTTCAGCTGTTAGTGAAACAAATAAGAAAACATGCCTCTACATTTATTTTCTACAGTCTACAGAAGCTACAACACAAAATAGAGTAGTAAAATTTATATACAATATTCGCAAAGAAAAAAAGCATGTTTAAATTACAAACATAATTAATTTAGTTTATGAGCTTTTAAGCTCCGTTATTGTAACTGAGATTTGTTCAGTTGCAGTACTCATCCCTTTCTGTCCTTCTTTAATATGATGTTCTCTATCTCTACAGCATACGTATGTAGAGTACAGATGGTTCATAAAATAAATATGGAGCAGTCATTACAGCTATCGTCAGCATAATACGACATTTTGCTTTGCATAACGAGTCCTTGCACATGAATAACAATACAGACATTTACACTTCACCGTCCCTTGCCTCGCGGTACATTGAGCATAATGATTTGCTCAAATACATTTCCCTTCATCGTATATTGCCCCTGAAATAAGCTTACAATCTACTTTCATGAATAAAAAGCGCAAATCATATTCGCATTCGTACAAACATATAACAGCGCAAGATGAGTGAAATTACCTATTTATATAGGCGAATGGATCGTTTCGTTCGTATTGTTCACGACAAACGTTCGCAAACAAGTCCACAAATCAAATCTTATTTGAGTGTAAGCACTTTTCAGACAAAAGATTCGCGGCAAATCGCAGTCGACAGCCACGTGCGCCCGTGCGAGCTCCCAAAATCTAACTGCGCGGTGGAGATGCGCGGCTACGGGCTACCCTTAAGCATAGGTACCCTCTTATTAATAACCTACCCGACCTCCCCAAACAAAGGACTCGGAATCAATTAGGGTCAAACCGGCGAACCAACATTTAGGGTCGGAACGACCCACCATTTCTGTGAAACAGTCGTTTGGTGACGATACTCCTAAACACTCAGATCAGAAGTACGTTCGACCATGCCATGCCTCGACACTGCCATATGACGCGGCAAAAGAAGAAAAACGCGCAATATGCGATGAAAAGAGACGGGGCTATGCATATTAGCGCTAAGTAAGAAAGAGACAGCTTCAACATTTTGTAAGCTGATAACCAGAGGTAGTGAACAGCGTGAGGGGAACCATATTCTCGCGCGAGTCTGCATGAATGTAATGAATTAAAATTTAATGCAATGTTATATAGCAAATACAAGAATGACTTTGAGCGTGAGTTCTTATCAAAAGCTTAGTTCTATGCTCACAAAATATTCTAAGGCATCCTCTTTTACTTTTACTTCTAATTGAATAGGTTATAAACTTATTAGAATTACAGCAAAAAACCCTAAAGTAGTCTAGTGGATTTAAACCAAAGTAAATTTGTTGACTCATTGAACATAAAAGGAAAACATTTCGAAAGATACCAGCCGTCAAGGTCTTATCAACCTCATTCACCAAGTTGAGGAAAACAACGATGTAAAAGCTCGTGGCTCTTATCACGTTGAGAATCCATGTAACCAATCTCAATCGATTCAAGGACTCATCCTTAGATCTTTATACATGCGCTGCGGTGCGGTGCAAAAGAAATGACATGTCTACGATAAAACAAAGCAGTCGGTGTAAGCACTTACACCGCACCGCACACCGCAGTCACCGCACAATGGATCCACGCGTGCTAAATAGAAACAAAAATATGTGGACAATTTTACCTATAAACATCCATGAAAATGCAATCCATCATTGGATCCTCGTATCCACGGCCACACGCACACACGCACACCGGCGCACACACTAATTCACCGCACCTCCTCACGCGAAGGGAAAATCTTCACACACGACACAGATAAACATGTCAACTGCTAGACATTGTTACTCTAAAGTCCTTTCACGTTTTTCACCACAAGATCACCACACCACACTGAACATAACACAATCGGTTTAAATGAACACAGAAACACTGGATTATTTCGCAATCCCACCCGCGTTCGAGTCACGAAGACGTCGATTTCGACAAAAATACGCGTAGGTATTGTAGTGTCGATTCGGCGACTGTACTCCCCGCCCTGTTCCAGAGGCGAATGGCGCCGCCATATTGGATCACGCTGGTGGCACACAGTGGAGCATCTATCGGACTTCTGCGGAACTTGAACGGCCGTCAGACTCTACACACTGCGCAAGTGCAACGATTTTAATTTAATTTTCAATTTAAACCAAGCTGTGAAGAATGTCTAAATTATTATTCACTTATTTTCTTAATTACTCTATATAGAAACTGTATGCAAAAACTGCTAGTTTAAAGAGTTTTATTCGACTCTACATGAAATTGCTAGTAGAGCTAGCCAAATATTGGTCAATGTAATACATCGTTGAACAGCCAGATGGCGCGTTTGCACAGTGTTTGAATAATTTTACACATACCTAAAGGTTCGTAGACTTTTTACATGATTGTAGAGTCTCTCTGTAGACGTTGAGTCGTCGAGAGTGACTCTATGGAAAAAAGGTTATAGAAAAACGTTGAGCAATTAATAGGTCTAAAGTCTAGTAGACTTATATTAATAGACCTATACTTTCTTAATCAAATTAACTTCACCTTATTCTCATCATAAAGAGTTCATTTGTTCGTTAATGAAAGCCTTTTGTTAGTTAATACGGTATGTTAGATTAGATTGACTTTTTGTATGGTAGAGTCTCGGTAGAGTACTTAATCAAATGTCAGCCCTACCTACACAAGACTACATTTTTTGGAACAACTTATCAATAACATGTAAGTATATAGTGTACCACTACTACCAAATTAAACATTGAAATAACCCGCATTTCGTTTTGTAGATGAACTTCTGCGAAGTCACGCCTTGCCACGCAATGCTAAAATCATCAAAATAGCTTAAGCCATTATCGGAACCGTTAACAACTTACTGAAAAAGGCAAGTGATGAGACCTCATGACCCGTATGCTCTATTTGACGCCATATTATCACAGTAATAAAAACTTTACGATTTGTTAATAGTTTCTGTAAACTTTAATGTAGGTGCTCGAATACACTCGTAGAGACTACATTTTTTTTAAATCGGAAAAAAACACTCAAAGCGGCTTCTTTTGGACAGTCTAGTCTATAAAATTTATGGGTCAATTAAGTTCACCCTACAATAATAGACTTTAAAGTTTACTTAAACGAGATACCTAATACTCTACCAAAATGGGAATAATCGTCTATAGATCTTTAAATTTGGTCGGGTTGTCTCGCAACCTTATTGGCAACTTCAATAAAAGCAGACGGTCTTCAACTGCGTATGAGTAATTAAATGTTTTTTGTGATTCAACTTCTGCGTGGTCTCATTCGAGGGCGCGATGACGGTATAAAAAATATGTTTGAATTGGTAGGCCAACGTTTGATCGCAACTTACCTGATTTTAAGCGACGATGCAGTCAAAGGTGTAGCCACTTAAACCAAGGAGCTCTAGGTTTATAGATACCCAAATTATATTGGTCGCAAGCATCAAGGAAGCCAGGAGTAAAAGAGGGATCCAAATTATATTGTTCAGGAAACAAAGTGGCAATGGCATATTGGCAAATCTACACAGGGATGAAACGACCCCGCGCCTTGATCCCCATATCGGATTTATATGACAGAATCAATTTTGATGCAGTTAAAAGGTTTGATGATTCGTTTTCATTATGTAGTGTTATTGCATGTTACATGTTCTTGTCATAATTATTACCCCGGTCACGCTGCAACGGAAATGCAGTCAACGTCCTCGCAGCGAGTGGTACATAATTTGCAACAACCGTATCGTTCGCCATTGGTCGCAGTCTACATACGCTGTGCTGTGCAAATTATATACTTGTACGACAAACTGTAAGTCTGTCGGAAATGCATTTTCTAATAGAAATGAATTTACGAGTGGCGACAACGTAGGTACCAGTAAATGTAGCTACTGTATAAGTCAATCCTCTACTAGGTGATCAAGCAATGGATCAGTTGCATGTTGCATCCAAGGACTACTCGTGGTTTTCCCATTAATAGTGGCGTTCTACATAACTCATTTCATAAGAAGTAAGCATGCTGAGTTATAACTTAATCCCTACTGTCTTGTTTGAGTTTTATAGTATCACATTATCATATCATCAGCTTATTTACAACCACTGCTGAAAATAGGCATCATGGGGTTGCCATAATCACCACGGTTAGCAAACAGCTTGGTGATCGCAGAAAATTAGGAGGATGCTGCTGCCCTTTCCCTGGATTTCACTTAGCCGGCTGTTACAACACCCTCGGGAAGAGATGATTACGGGGTACCTGATAGAAATACACAAATGTATTCACTGACCAATGAGCTAATTACCTTCCGATCATTATAAGAGTGCCAGCCATGTATAATGTATATCATACCTTAATGGTGCAAGCTCGAAAATATGTACTAAATCCTTTATTACAATTATTTTAATATAATTAGGTACCAAAACCATAATAGAATGATATTGAGAGAATTTAATTTTATTTTTTATTTATTTTATAGGTGCATATAACAGATAATGGAACATACAATTACAAAACAACATGATTTAAACAGTAAATAAAATCAATCCCATAATCCAATAACACATGCACTCTGCCTGGTACAAACAGTGATAATTACATACCTATCATAAAATCGAAAAATAAATATTAAAAAGGAAAGCAAGCGAGTATTTGTCAAAGATGTCTGCTAATTGATTTATTTTGACAGCATGTAGCGTATCAATTAGCAGTTTATGTTTGGGTCTGAAGATACAACCGACACCCGACACCAACTCAACACGCTTTGATTCGTGCAAGTCGATACCGCAGCACGGGGGTCTTTCTATAGGTTCTTTAATGAGTTTCTAGTTTCTTTCACTAATTCCTTTAATAGCTTGATTACTTACTTGTTAAATCAATATACATTTTGTGTATGCATGTACCATAATATTTAAATGATTCCGAATTTTTTAATTATATTATCCGTTGTTATTATCTTACGATGATTTTGATTAGCTGTTATTAATTCTGAAGCACATTAGGGCCCTTATTCCGTATGACCATTCATGCACGTAACGCGGCGCGTTACGATATCTTCGTGGAATGGTTTTGGGTTTAGAATGCTATTCTGTATGCCGTTGTCAAATTTGACAAACACGACAACACACGTTACACGCACGTCAAAAAACAGAAAACACTGGGCACAAACAATCTAACGCGTGGCATACAGAATACAATTATTTGATTCCATATTAATTCCTTGTCGTGGCGCGTGGCGCGTTAAAGCCCGCATTTACGTTTGGAGCATGTTACACGTCACGCGTTATTGGCAAGGAATCTCATGTGTCATAGCGAATAACCCCCTAGAAACCTACTTATACACAAAATAAAAATCTTTAATTTGTAATTAGAATTTGATATAAGTGAAGTTTCAAAAACGAGAGCAGTCATAAAAGAATCGTAGGTGATTCCTTGCCATTATATTTATAACTTAATTCTAAATACTTTTCAATTTCTGATGCTGAACATAAATAAAACTGAAACCAAATTATTATTCATGATACTCGATTAACGTTTGCGACTTACAAATTACAAAACACTTATTTGAGACCCTAATTTAAGTTAAAACCCGACATTAGACGGGCTCATAAAAGAGGAGTCCGACCACACATCGCACGAATATGTTACAGTTCGTAAAATTCATTGCTTCAAACCATACAAACTCCGTGCTCGTAAATGTACTAAGCACCATATACCTACTTGTAACGTTAGGGTTGCCAGTTGTTAGTAATTCTATGACAAAGCAGTAAACGGGTTCGAACAGTTTTGCAGAATTGTCTAATCACCTTTTTGTCAATGCAAGTAGTATTTAAATATGTTTATTCTGGTTATGTAGGTAGGTATGCCGGTATTAAGCCGGTGTTTCGGATGATATGACTGTGTTTACAAATATTTGACCTATACTTTGACCCGTCTGATCATTATTATGTACCTATATAAATTGGTGTCAGCTAACTGCATCGCTAAACTTGGATAGTACCGATTAGGTCTCAGGAGGCTCCTGGAAAAATATACACACGAGTGAGAAACACTATAGCGCCATACTTGTAACTTGAGGCTAGAGTATTAATTATTTTTTCATTTGATAGGGATTTAATCACGTTGGTATAAGACGGCTCTAGGTTGGATACATGCCTGAAAGATAATTAGTTAGTCGGTTAGTTGGCATCGCTCTAATATTGAAAACTCTAGATGTTTCAACAATAAAAATGCCCTGGTATAAAACAGAAAAGACGGTAACCCTAACCAAAATACTCATTTTTAGTACGTACTTACACGTATTGTTGAGTAATTTGCCTTCGTATTGGTTACCGGATTCTGCGTTTCCCGGCACTGTTATGAAATTCAAATAGTCGTGGAAATATGTATTGAATGCTGCTTGAAGAATAAAGGAAAATTTTCAATAGATTCGTGTATCGTGTACCGCTTTCGTTTAAAAATTAACTTTCTTCATCTTACCCTAATATATTTTCTGAAAATTGGAATCGTAACGACAATACAATGCAATGCAATACAACGATAAGACAATTTACAATTATTAAGATTTCTGGCTGCTCAACTGGCTGGACATTAATCACATGTTTTAAAAAATCGATAAGAAGTTAAAAAGCTGCATTAAGTACCTGAAATGATGACTTGAAACATCATAAGCCCCAGGTTATTAACTTAATAGGTACCTACGTAAGTATACCTAATTATCTATGTATACTTTAATAATATTAGCTTAGTGTTGTTTTCTAAGCTGCTCTGTAGAAAAGACCTATGTTCAGCAGTGGACGGCTTCAGGCTGTTGATGTAAATATGAAATTGTTTTTCAGCTTTAAAACAGCTTTTCTCTTTGTATGAATAGCTGTTCATTTGTTTGCGTGCTTTTCGCAAGAATCTGACGACTGATTTTAATAAAGTTATGGGCGGTAATTCCGGAGAACAAATTCAAAAACATACCTGTCGAAAAGTGGGGAGTTCTCACAGGAACCTGGTAGCTTTAGGTTGAGCCACATTGTGTTGTGATAGCTGCTTGTGATTAGTGTGTTTAATTTGACGCGGGTGGGATGAGCTAAATATTACCTAAAAATTTAGCGCAATCCCCAAATAAAAGTTTTAAAACTCGCCTTTCGCTGTCGCAAATCGTTGTAAAAACATTGCTAAGATGTGAAAGAGAGTTACGCCCATTAATATAATGTACAAGGGACAAGCGTCAATGAGTCTCTATTTATTCATTTATATTTTTACCAGCCCCTAAAAACCTAAAACAATTAACTATGATTTTGTGGTTGATTTTATTGGCTTACATGTGGACAGGTTGGAAGTTAATAAATTGGAGAGCACCATCTTCGAACTAGCAATCGAGATAAATAGTTTAGACTTTTATGCTACTTTATAACAACTTGAAAATGCTGATACAAATATCTAGATTTTCCACAGACCACAATATTTTCGTTTGGGATTTTCTGTTCATAATTCACTTTTAAATATTATTAAGATTAAAAAGAAAAAGTCAATCGCTACTTCTCACATCTTGGACCGCTTCTACAAGTCATGCTTCATTTGTCACATTATCAGCAGCAATTTGCATGCTTGCTGAACCCACCGATATAACGGGAGCTAAATTGGAATTGCTCTTCGCCATATTTCATAGATTACATGTGGAGGTTGTCGCAAGCAAATTGCTGTTTGCTTGCTCTATGTTGCAGTATTCTATTTGAATATGATTTATTTGGAGTAGGTATCGTTGAGTTTTTGCGCAGCCTCGAAGTGGGGCATGCGTGTTTCTACTCTGCATAACAACATTATAATAAACTGTTTACCTCGCATCAACAGCCTAAAGACGTTCACTGCTGAACATAGGCCTCCCCCAGAACACTACTTTAAGTGGAAGTTGAAATGGCAATGGGCAGGCCACATCTCATCACTAATAGGTGGGCCGACGATCTGGTCAAACCGCCAGGAGCGATGGCTACAGGGGGCGAGCAGCCGCTCAAAGTTTTGATGATGATAAATTAATATACATGTTTAGTATTAAATACCGGCTTTTAGCATAATTTTTTGAGAATGAACGGGCACATTAACGTGAATCAATAATAGCTCTGTAAAATATAAGTTGCACATGACTGAACTAAAAAATAAAAATTTGTTTCCGCAGTATAAAATTTTAATGATCCCGAAAAACGCGGCCTTGAATCGTGTTTAAAACCATTCAAACTTTTAATGTTTCTCTTATAATATATATGCGCAAAATCTACCCATCCAAATAGTGCATGTTGACAAAATTTTGGCCGGAAAATACCTCTGACTTAATTGTAAACAGATGAAGGCACAAAAAACCCTCTAAAGTAGTACCTAATGTATAAAAACTCTCGCAGACAACCAATCAAAAATCAAGGACTATAGTGTCTACTTTACATTGAAAACTAGTACGGTACATAATTATACAGTCATACACGCATTATGAAACATGCAACCTCAATAATACTTGATTAATATTGTTTTTGACTGGCTGTACTTGTGGTTAAGTAAATTGGAGCAAAAGGTACACAATCAACGATAAAACATAATTATATGCCATACTGATATAACCTTAATTTATATGGTAGTAAAGGTTATAAAATATTAGATAGTACTTCTAACAGGTAGCGTCTACAAACCACTGCTTTGGCCGCTGACTTTATGATACTTTTGCATGTCACTTATACTTTATGGCATGACATTGAAATATGGCAGCGTTTTTTAGGTTCCTCACTTATTTAAATAACTAGTGGTATCCTGCGGTTTCAACCACTATTTATCGCTCAGAGTTTTGAATAAAATGACGGTATTTTTGTCTGTCTCTCTGTCTGTCTGATAATGGTACGATGGAATCATGGAACCCTTCATGCGCGAGTCCGACTCGCACCTGGCCAGTTATTTTTATAGATAATGGTACGGAACTCTTCGTGAACGAGTGGCTCGCACTTGGCTTGTTTTGGTTTCTAACTTTACAGCTGCATCGTAAGTTACATGAAACCAAGTAAGGTGAGGTAAGTAACCACATCAATCACATTCGCATTACACCAGCTCGCATGCATGCTGAAGTTAACAAAAACATATTATGCGCACATTGCCCACTACACCACATAATGAATATAAACAGAAGGGCAACAAGAACTAAAACAAGAGACTCTTGCTAATAAGTACCATCTCTCTTTCTCGGGGAGATTCTAGTTACAATTTATCAAAGCTCGATCAGCACTGTTATGTCATTTTTTTCTGTCTCGCTTTCACTTGTGACATTCCTCGTCAGCAAGAAGTTGATAGATCGCTTTATACCATACATTAGTTTTACGCCGCTTATGTATAAAAATGTTTCAAGTTTAGCTGAACATCAGAATTGAATTTCTAAAAAATGCTGAGTGAGCTTCAACACCGTCAAATTTTGTTTTATTCTTACTTTACGAGCTTTTTAAATTCTACTACTTCTCTGTACATTTGTGCTTGTAATGTAGTTTTTATCGCGTAGAATAAAAGCAATACGATTACGCAATAGGAATTAGAATAATAGATAAGACGCCACATTTCTCATAAGACCACACAGATCACACCTGTGTGCGTATTCGATTTTGTCATTTATTTTCAGTTTGCATACTGTATTATTTACTTTGTACCATTGTGGTATAATGTGTAGGGATGGCCGAATGCATGTAAAAACCCACCCTTAGACGATTTGACGAAAAATAATTAGAACCATTTACAAAATGTTTACCTACCATTGTATGGTTCCGAACAGAAAACAATTACAAACACCACTAGCAAGTAAAAAAAAAAACAATGTACTGACCAAAGGGAGTAGAAAGTTAGAGATAATAAATAAGATAAATCAATATTTATTAAGTAGTAACTCATAGATACAGACGTAGGGCCGGACTGGCGCCTTAGTCAATTAAAAACCCTTAGCCAAAATAACGAAGATGTGTATCTTAGAATATCTAAAGACGTCGTGATTTCTTTCATCGGGTACATTCCCATTTCCTCCACGTATATCTGATTTCTTTCATTTATTTTCTCTGCTGCTGAAAGAGTTATGTAATATGTAGCCTGCCTTTTTTTACAAAAAAGAAACTGATCTAAATCTAAAGTCAATATGTACCTGCCCCAGCATTAAATACGCATGTCTAATTTAATTTTACACGGCTAAATCGTAACATAAAATATTTTTTGAATGTTTGACTGCATTACGCTTTAATTTGTAAAGGAAAAATTAGAATCACGAGCGGGGATTGAACCCGCATCCATCCATCCCTCAAGCCGGGATATGCTTTATATTAATCTGTAGATTACGCTGAGCAGGCGATACTGCTTTAAAAATCATAAATATTGCATTACGCTTCTTTTTATCGATAAAGTTGTAGCTTCTTCTTTACGGTGTAATAGAAGTTATGGCAATGCTCGGTGTTTCCTTGCGAGATAAGATCCGAAATGAGGAGATCCGCAAGAGAACTAAAGTGACCGATGTAGCTCTTAGGATTAGCAAGTTGAAATGGCAATGGGCAGGCCACATCGCTAGTAGAACTGACAACCGATGGGGAAGAAAGGTTCTCGAGTGGCGACCACGATCTGGAAGACGCAGCGTAGGCCGGCCTCCCACTAGGTGGACCGACAACCTGGTGAAATTTAATTTTATTTTAATTTTATATTCCACCTATTGCATGTATACTATGGAAGCAATAAAAATCTGAATGTGAATCTGAATCTGGAAAGCCGAGCGGGGAGCCGATGGATGCAGGAAGCGAGCAGCCGCTCTATGTGGCGCTCCCTGGGGGAGGCCTATGTTCTGCAGTGGACGTCTTCAGGCTGTTAATGATGATGATGAATGAGAAGTTACGGATCGGAGTTGTCTATTCTGCATTGTGCCCGTGGTGGAAGAGAACACTTCTTTTTTTTCAAACACTCATTGTACTAAATAGGCTTGCTGTATGGGTGTTTATTGTATTCTATGTATGTATTTACAAACAAAAAGTATCTAAGTACATATTATATCCGTTATCTGGTTCCCATAGTACAAGCTATGCTTAGTTTGGTGGTAGATGGCGCTGCGTGAAATGTCCACACTTATTTATTATTATTATTAAATAGTTAAAATATTGTGATTTTATCTGCTCAGTAATTATAATAATTTAATTTAAGTATCTAACGACATTTGGCTTGTAAAAGTGCTTTCAATAGCCTATTTGCAAAAAACACTTTGATTTGATTTTTTTTTTGTGATGTGTGATGTGTTTGTTCGTTTGAACACGAATCATGCTGAAACTCATGAATGGATTTCGATGTTTGGTTTGGTTTTAGCAAATTTTTCAAAGTAACATTCAGGATACTTTATGTTTTCAAAAACGGGCAAGTGCGCATTGTGCGCAGTAATAAGAAAGTAATTTTTAGAGACGAGAGTTTAGAGTGAACATGGGCGAGCTCCACAGACTGTATTGTCGCTTGTCAGAGAAAAAATCTGAAATTATTGTCAGTTGTAAAAGATACCTATTTGTTTCAAAATTATGACCTAAAAGGTGTGAAAGTGAATTGAAAATAACGCTACGTATAAGTTAAGTAAAGTAAAATTACTTCAATTTACTTCAGTATAAAGATTCACGCAATAGGCATGATGACAAATTTTTTTTTTTGGAGAAATTATTTATATTTCTCAAAAAATAAACATTTATGAAAACAAAAATTAAATATCTCAAAAAATTACCAAGTTACAAGCATTTTAAGAACCGGAATAGAAAGAGATAGCTCAAACGGCCGGTGACGTCAGAGGAAGGTCGTTATAGTACCTCATTACTATGCTTTGGTAGCTTTACATACAATGTCTTTGGCATGTGACGTCACGAGTAGATTTTTCATAGTAACTGTGGGGGCGCTCTGTTTCGCGAGAAGGGACAGGAGATGCCTCCTGTAGAAACTTTAAAAGCTTATAACTTCGTGATTTATTTACCAATTTTGCTTATTTTTTCAATTATTGCATTCATTTTTAATCTTCTTTATGAAAGTAATAATTACTTGTTCATTTTTAATAGTAGTCATCATGCCTATTGCATAAACCAAACAGTAGAAAATAAAACAGTGAGTGATGGACACCGACGTAATAATTGCATCGCCTGACGAACAGTACGTGCAATTAATTTTAGTGCAGACACATAAATAGTTATAATGAATGTGCTCTAATGCATTTAATGATGTATTATAGACTAGTAACTGCACAGACAGTACAAAATAAAAAAAGAATATCTAGTGTGATTCCACTAAAATAAAACTATTAGATTATCTATATTGGGAAAGCTGAAAAAAAAAGCAAAAAAGCAAACCAAATATTAAAAAGCAAACAAAATCAAACAAAACAAACAAATATTTATCTTATTCTTTGTCAAATACATTTACCAGCAACAATCCCTTACAGCTTTCCTAATATAGATAATCTTTTAAACATGGAGCTATTAAAAAAGAAGGAGGGAATCCCGTCTGACCCGAAACTGAAGCACCCTTAGGAAGCCGGAACGCTTCGTACGTACGAGCGGGGCACACACACACTCACCCGAATATGTCCACCATTTTGGGCTTCAGTTCGATATCAATCAAAACTCAATCCTTCTTTTTTTTATTTCATCCATGCTTATAAATAAAAAATAAATAAATAAATATGTGTGGACATTTCACACACCGCCATCTAGCCCCAAACTAAGCATAGCTTGTGCTTGTTGTGTAGTTTTATTTTAGCGGAATCACACTAGATATTCTTGTTTCATTTTGTATTTAAGATGAACTTCCGCGAGGTCACGCCTGATTCAATCAATTAAACCTTCGGAGCTCAAGCAAGCCGAATAATTGTACATCAACAACAGCCTGAAGACTTCCAGAATCCCAGCATTGAGATGACAATTGAATAACAATGAATATGTATACGATATCGGGTCGATGGGAGTTAAAGAGTTAAAGAGTGCTACTTTAAGTGGCTGCTTGCAAGCATTCATCGGCTCTCCACCGAAGGAAGGCCGCTTCTTTGTAGGTAAAAGCAAGTGCATAATTTACATAGCTATGCTATCTACTGGACACAAAACTTGTTTGCTGTTCACTTAGCACTGGCTCTATATTTGCTTCCTCCTGTACCGTTGGGAGAGAAATACCGTTGCGTCTTCCTTATGTAGAAAACTAGCTGTTCAAGTGTTCATACAACATGTTTCAAGCTATTGCCTTGTCGATGTCATTATCTCAAATATTTTCCTGAAACTCTTCTTGATGTATGACATTTTTGCATCGTGACATTGTTGTCAAGTTGTTATTTTAAAATCGCACAGCTCCATATTTTAACTGATGTCACATAACTTAGTTGTATCCGCGTGTTTGCAGTTTAGTAAAAGTGCTAACGTCTGCTAAGCATTTGCTTTGGTTTAGTTACTTTAGTCTGACTTTTGAAATAATTGAAGGGCTTAATATTTAAGTTGCTGAAAGTGCTTGTCGTAAAAAATATAGTTTGCGTTTATTTTCTAAGAATTTCTCTTAAAGTCCACTTCCGATTGCATCTTTATGTTGAGTTAAGGACCTTGTGCACACTACATTTTTAACATTTTTGAATTTATTGACCAGTAGGCTCGTAGACCTAATACAATTCCACTGTGTTATGGTCAATATCAACCTGGCGATGTTAAACCAGTTAATTTAATTTTGCAATTGTATAGTCATTTTAATTTCAAAGCATATTGCTGCAATGCGTTATTAAATTAATCATAATCATAGTCAAATTAAAATATATTAGAGTATAAAGGCGTTCTTTCCTTTTTGTACACCCTAAAATAAACCTGGAGAATGGAGATAGCCACATTGGCGGTACCAGAAAATTCATAAATTAATTGAAGCAGAACTGGCTAGCTATTACCTGGTACCATACTGTTGGTCGTGATTTTCAAATAAAAAAGGCCACTTTTCAGATAATGATTCTACCAGGCTACCAGCACATTCTTATTCTCCTGGCATCCAGTTTCGCGTAAGCAAAGAAAAATAACCAAGCATGACTGGAACCGCAGCATTCCAACCAAGGCAACCGTCACCGCCTCGAATGAACGTCGAGATTCAGTTCGAAATCAGGCTCACGTCCATTCAGACGCACTTGCGTTCACTCAAACGCACGCGCGGCTTCGGTTCTATTCCAAATTCAAAACTTTGAAAAAGTTTTCTAAATCTTAGTGGCCAGTGTTGTGATTGTATATTTTTGGATTGTGCAACCGATATAAACTTTTTGGATTTTTTCGGACACTACTGGATTGTTGATTGTGTAAGTACGATTACTATTAAGCTAATTACATTACTGTCAATACAAGAAACCAACACTAATTTAAAATATTTACTTTTGGTAATGATAATGAAATTTGAAAATGAACTATGAAATTGATTTTTATTTTTAAAACGTCCAATGTCACTGTGCGAGCTGCTGTCCCAAATTTATTCCAATATCACATCATCGACGGAAAATAGAAATAATTATTTATGATTTAGAAATCACATTAAGTGTTATGTTGTAATCTTAATACCTGTTTTGATGAGACGTGAAACCTGTCCAAAATGTTAATTTTCTACTTAGCGCTTCTTTAATAATGTACCTGTTCATGCTTATCTTATTTTTAGTCTGGGCTAGACTTCGCTGCAACCCGTTTAGATACCAGCTTTTTATAAGTTAACCAAAGTTAGAAATTATTACTTACCCCTCTTTTTTCAACAAACGGAGGGCTTGCTCGCCCTCCGTTTTTAACATTAGTTTTATTGGTCACTTAGATTCTAATAACATCAACAGGTTATAGCCACAGAATTCGCCCTATCTACAATGGTTATAGGATAAAATCAAATGGTTTATTGCAAATAGGCTTTACATACTAAAATTAGAATATAATTTCAATAGAATTACTTGTTTGCCAGTAAAATAATATAGGCATAACACCATCTTTTATACGTAGTATCCTCTACTGAATTTGTGCATTTAATATTACTGATCATAACCCTACTTTTTGCTTTATAAATTATATACACAGCGGATATCTCGTCACATGAGGATCGTGTTTAACACTTTAGCGGCATTTCGTTTGAAAATAATGAATCACAGCTACCTACTAGCTAGCAACCTAAAAATGTTTAGGGCCTACGATGTTTTTAAAAGTTGTCAACGGCGTAGACGCTCACATAGTGCTGGGAAAAGATATCAACGCGTTACAATGGAATCAAGCAATATGTAATACTTAAAATAATATTATGCGTGTGATATAATCAATTTGCTGACTCGCAATAAGTATGATTGTAGAATTGTGTTCATTAATTGGAGTTATAATTATCTTTATCAATCTCACCAAAAAGATTTTCGTGCTATTTATCAAAAATTTAAATTCGTTTTATTTAGCCAAAGTTTAAGCAATGGTAGATGATTAGCTGAAAATAAGCAGAAACACACATTAAATAAATTGTCTGCGTTAAATAAAGATACTTACCTATATTTATTTATTATTCTGATTGATATGTTGATACCATAACAGACGAAACTTACTCAACATCTCACGACCTTACGAAATCAAATAACAATAGTTTTTTACATGCTATTTCCCTTAGAGCATCTATAAATAGAGATGTTAACGTTATAATCCGCATGCACCATTTTTCTGCCATTTTCTACGGGGGACGAGGTAGACACGTACAGCACACGCGCAAACCGCGCGTGTAAACGCACGCCGCACACCATTTTAAAACACGCACACCGTTATATAAACTAGCGTAGTTACACAGTGTCTACACGCACATTATGATATTGTAGATGACCAAGTAGTGCCATATGACCGGCAGAGGGGAACGCCTTGCCTTGCCACCTCCTTTTTTAAATGCTCTAAGGCTATTCCCCAATGAAATATAAATAGGTTCCTCAGAATGAACTAATTCAACTCAATCACATTGACATTTCACTTGCATGTCAAAGTAAGAATATACGATTTGCATTGCGTCGAATCCGCTAGCCAAGCAATTTCACGCGGCCGATGCGTTCGGCCTACATGCGGTTTGTACGTAGCGGACTGCGGATATGTGAAAACGTTCATGTTTACATTTTACAGTTCTATTTACACTTGAACACAGACTGGTCATAGTTGCTAGACATACTGATTTTTAATACAGAATGGTTGATGTAGCGGATACTGAGAAAACATCATACAGGCTCACCCGTTGACACAATGAATGGGAAAACTACGTTAAAAATATTTCAAATGCGAGGAAAAAAAATATATGTTAACTTAATACTGAGTACTGGACTGTACTGAGTCTGGCGAAAACCGCGGGAGTCGATGAATGCAGGAGGAGAGCCGCCGCTAAAAGTGGCGTTCTCTGGGGGAGGCCTATGTTCTGCAGAAGACGTCTTCAGGCTGTTGGTGATGATTGAGTATTGAGATTGTGTGTATTTATTCCAAAAAACTTCAGAGCTTGAATGCTTGTCTATACCTCTTATCTTATCACCAATAATTAATCAACACGTATCGCTCTAAAAAATATTAGTTTGTGCAATGTGCTGCTCCTCACTCGATTGCAAAACCAATCTATTAAAATTTAAACAATAACTGAATGTTGTTACGGAGCCGTAAATGATTTTATTACATCAGCACTTCAAGCACGATCAAACGATTTCATGCAACGATGAGTTGACTCAAGATGAATTTTGAAAGTGTGTACTTTACATCTTATTGGTTTAGAAAGGCTGGCTGGTAACACTTACTGTTTACAAGTGACTTTATAAACAAACATTTCGGCGAATGACACTAATCGAGTAAAGGTCCCACTAACAATTTAATGGGGTATGATATTTTGTAGAGCAGTAGACCGTTGCTATATAACATGAGTGCTATGAGGTTAAAAATAAAACGACTGCTAAAAGCTACAGTAACTTTTTTCACGAGCAAACTATTTATGTTTAAAAAAAGTAAAAAAAAGTATGTTAAGTTTATCTAAACAGCTAATTAAATTTTTCAGGATATATTTAGTAAGATTAAAAAACAAGTCACAATATCAAAAATTGATATTTTGTGAAACATAAAGGACTGGTTTTCACATTATATCCGCGCAGGTGTAACCGCTGGATACAACTGGTATTAAATATTTATTTGCAAAACAAACAGATGCTTCAGAGTAAAATTACAAAGCAAAGCGCTTGCAACATTACCTTACTTATACAAACAACTAATCAGCAAAATGATGAGAAACATTTCAATAATAATCCACATGCTGTATGTTAATGTGTCTCCCATGATTATGGATAAATAACACGTTATTTTGCTGTACGTGCAGAAATTTACATTATTAAGTTCTAAACTGACAATCAGCGCTTTTATTCTATAAAATAACTACTACAATCATACTTGACTTACCGCATAATGCCTGGTAGCATTGCCTCTTTAGATTGCAATGTTGATTTTTGTGTAAAGCATTTTGAATGCATCGACGTTCTAAGAACACGCTGGAAGTTTGTAATTAGGTACTGCCGACTCGGCGGAGATCATTATTATTATGCACCATTCAATCTGTCACGCGATTTGGTGACTCAATCTGCTGGAAACCTCCACACGACGCGATTTGACTGATTGACTTGACAAATCATGTGGTAGATTGTATGGTGTGTAGAATACTTGAGCTGCCAAATACGCGCGGCGCCATCCCAACGAGCCTGTAAAAGATGTGCCGGCGCCATGAGATCAACAAAAGTAGCGTCCCACACAAAGGCCCATCATTCGATTGAATGGGCCTTTGTGTTGGACGCTACCTGGAGGAATCGCCTGGAAAGGAGAATCATTCTATTATCGTCTGAACGCATGAGACCATTCACTTATTCATGGTTGAGTTATTCAGTGGTGCTTATCATATCTTCTGTGTCACCAGATCACTAGTGATCATAGTTTAATAATACAACGGCCATGCAAGCTTTACTATTTGGCACAAAGAGTAGTGGCATAAGTGCACAGACATTTAATACTATACCTATATAATAAGCATAAGGTGAGACACACGGACAAAACATATCTCCCACAAAATTACCTAGCAGAGAAGTTGGTAGTTCTACAAGCAATAAAAAAATCCCATTACACAACCACTTTAGGGTGGGATTTTCGATCCGTAGCTAAAGTAACCAGTGGTTTAAAATTCTAACAAACTTTGACCATTGGTTAAAATTGATTAGAATTTTTAACCATTAGTTACCCTAACCACGGATCAAAAACCCACCCTAAGACCACCCACAGATAGGTTACACATTAAATCCAAAAGTATATAATAAGTTCCCGTGCGAAGATTATTTTGTTGATACATAATACAAACACATTAAGAAGAATAGACGCTAATCTT
Source organism: Ennomos erosarius (assembly GCA_963580505.1). NCBI lineage: Eukaryota > Metazoa > Arthropoda > Insecta > Lepidoptera > Geometridae > Ennomos > Ennomos erosarius. The sequence goes on along the minus strand of OY756992.1, from coordinate 7,370,595 downwards.
AAACATCTGCCTAAATTCATCACAGCAAGAAACTTATTTATATAACAACGGACGTCCATCTACATCTGATATTGTTGATTTATAATAACATCCATCTCATTATCAACAGTTTTTTGTACGACAAATTGAATTGCTGATGAGAAATATACTAAACGTTATTTCCAATAAGGTTTTAATTTCACGTGCTTTGTACAATAAATTCATAATTTAAAAATAATTGAAGAAGTAAAACTTATGTAAGGTTAGTATCTAATTCAATTTAGGTAACGGCGTTTCCTTAACCGCTTTATCAATTTTAATTTATCGCTTTAACTGAAATGTCTGAGGTTGTTTTAAAAATGTTTCATTCTCTAGTGGAAGGTCAGTATTACAATGATTTTGTCTATTTTATAAGCACAGTTTTATCAATTAGGAATTTCAATTTAAATTAGAATGAATAACCTTACCTTACCTTAGAATGTGTAACATTTCCTTATTAGTAGAAGGAGCATTAAATTAAAGTGTGAAGTTGATTCAAATCAACATTGCCTAGTTCAAATCACTAAGCATACGATATTCTTAGAACGACTTCACACATAAACAAAAAAATGACATGCTACTAATTATTAAAAGTTTGAAATTATCCATAATCCTATTGTTAGCCAACAGTCTACTTCTCCCCCTCTCAACAATGAAGGCTGATCAAATTCAGTTCAAGATGCCAAGCACATTAAAAACTCATTTACCTACAAATCCTAAAAGTAACGCCAATGTTTAAGACAAGAAACATTGGTAGGTAGGGGGAGGCCCTACCTACCCACCCAGGCGGGAGACATAAGCCAATTCTCATTTTGAGAGAATTGGTTAATAACTGGGAAATTATTTAAGTTGCTACAAACATTCTTAAGAGAAAATAAATGATGCAGCTTATTATACAATTCATTGAAATTAGCAAGATGTAGTTATATAAAAAATTATGAGCATTTTGGTGGAGGGCGGGTATACTATCCCGGACTCCCCTACTTAATATTCTATCCGAAAAGTTGAGGGCTTAATTTAACGAAGGATCATTCAACCAAAGGTCGACTGAATCAACAGCTGATTATCAATTAACGTCTGATTGAATTATTTATAAATACGGCAATTTTTTTCTTTTTAATATTATGCAATGAAGACAATGAACATGTGCTGCAAAGTAACTCCAATTTAAAGGATTTAAGGTGGTAGTAGATCTAAATACCCCCTGACCGACCTGGTGAAAACCGCGGGGAGCCGATGGATGCAGGAGACGAGCAGCTGCTCAAAGTGGGGGAGGCCTATGTGCAGCAGTGGTAGACGTCTATGGGCTGCTGATGATGATGAAATCTAAATACCACCACCATAAATGACAGCACCGGAAGGACGGCTCGATATATCAGAAGTTGGTAAAGTATAAGTAGTTTATTTGGCCTAAGGTAATTGACCGAACGAGAGCGAAGTGCGATCGCTGTGTCTCCGTTTCAACATACGCAAAAACGATTTCGTATGACTGTCTGGAATGTAAAGCAGATTGAAACGATTCGCGTGAACTTTTGCAAGCTAGTTTGATAGTTATATGGTATTTTATAAATGATATTTCAGTTTTTGAGAACAACAAGCCTAGAACAGCGGGATTGAAAACGTAAAAATAAAGCTGCGCAAAAACACACTTGCGAAGTCTAGAGCACAGACACACCACAACCGTGGTACCTAAATGGTTTTTGTTATTACTTTTGAAAGTAGCGACTATTCGGTCTTAGCATTTTCATTACTAACTTCTATTAGGTCCGCGTACATTTCCTCAACGTACTCCTGTAATCAAGTTGTCAATTATCTCTGGCGGCGTTCGGTATGCCAGTGCTGCCAGTTCTACTAGTGTTACTATTATATTAACCGTTTTCCAATTAAGTTATGCGGAACGCGGGCGTGTTTGTATGCGATTTATCGCGCGCTGTGAAACTATCGCTGGATCGTGAAGAACCTATACTACTATTATTATATTATAACTGAAAGGTGGGCAAACGGTTAATTGTTGTTTGCCAGGAGTTTTCATTTTAAGTTATTTGTGCTTGTTTATAGTTTGTTGGTGGAAGCCATGGTCAGGGAAATTAGTCAAACGCTATCTCGAGGAAAGAGATATCTTAATTTTTATAGCACCAGTCTGTCCACTTTCCATATTCCTATTATCCAAAATATCAATGGAAACACTGTATAAAACTCGTCTATATACAACAAGCGCCGTAATGATTAATCAAGAAGAGATAAACTAGATCCTAGACCTATATAGCAGGATTCCAACATAAATCTTCATATGTTTTTATCTCAAGATCGTTATACTTAGCGTCCATTAACTCCCAGGTGAAGCGAGGATACATGATGTCATGGTTAACAACGATATATTTAGCTACTTTGGCTCGGTTAAATTGACTTCTCTTGTAGGTACAGGCAATACATGAAAAGTCAATTTAACCCTACCCTATGACTTTAAAGACAATTGGGAAATGTCTTCGTTTTGGAACTTATAAGATACTCTAGTTAAATTTTCATTGAGTTTTTTTGATCTTTTCTTCATTATGCTCATGATTTTATAACATATGTTTATTACAGGATGGAACTGTAAGGACGATTTATTAGATTTCTTAAAGCAATTCATTAAGTTATTTCTTAAGATTTTAATAGCTCTAAATGAACCATTATGACCTTATAGCCACTTCTTTTCCATATCTACCTGTACCTGTTACTGAAGTTTGAAGTTTTATAACCATTTAAAATATTAAGAATTTGGTATATTTACGCTAATACGTATATCTCGTGTGAGTAATGATGGGGAATGACTCCATCGTTTGTTCTTGAACATTTCCTGCTCTGCTTTATTTTATTATGTGCCTACTCTATAATTTTGGATGTCTAATAAAAACTGTAGTTACGCTAATTACAAGTATTTGTCTATATATACAACTGCTCGAGTTTTCTGTAGTAGTTGAATCATGTTTGTTATTATAAGCTAACCTACTATTCTTGGTTCTAATAGTTTGTACCATTTTATGACTAAACTTTTTGGGCTATTTTTGTTAGAATTCACCACCACTCTATCAACTACCACACTCACATATACCTGACACAATTATAGGTACAAAACAAACCGAAGCAGAATTAGAACTATTTTCTTCATCAGCCCAATTCGCTTTCACTGCTGGGATACAGGCCTTCTCTCAAATGAAGAGAGTGTAGGCTAAATAAACCATCCAAAATCCAAAGGAGGTTTCTGAGATATAAGCAAATATCCGAAAAAGTGATATTCAAACCCTTCCCCCTCCCCCTACTAACCCCCCACCCTCGGACATTTTTAGTATATTCATCAGTACACTTCAAAGTATAACTGTGCCAATTTTTAAGACTACACGAATGATTTCGGCTGTTTGCTTAATGTTTAGCGAATTTTCTTACTATGAGGTGGAATGGATAGGTCATAAAACCCGCCATATTGGGTTTAGTATAATGTAATGTACCCTATATCAGCCAGAGTGTCAATACGCATCGATTGGTATCAAATTTGATATAATATTATGAGTAGTTTAGGCACAAAAAGGGAACAACAAAAACAGAAAATTCGCGTCTATTTTCATACGTAGGCTATACATAGATATAAAAATTATACATATTCAAAACGTACTTATAAAGACCTTCCATTTGATACCAAATATGATATGTTAATCGAAAAATTATCTTTTTGTCAGCAAAGTTTTTAAATATAATCCGCCATATTAACTTTAATGTAATTTTATATAGCCTATGACACGCAGTGTTAAGATCTATCGATTGACACCTTGCTGTTTAAAATAAGATAAGTAATTTAGGGGATTCGAGGGAACATATGAACATACATACATAATTACATACATATTTTTTTGATGTACGGGTAAAAACGCTTGGTTCGTTTTTAACTCTACCATTTACGATAGATCACCAACGCTAGAGCTAGCACACGATATTGCCTAAGATTCTATGCTATGGTAACGTACAATGAGTTTAATTTAATTTTAAAAATCCCTGTTCGAATATTGAATACTCAGTAGGAGTAAAAGCTATAAATCTTATTCCTCTTGACGTGTCAATGGCTGGATGAGCATTAGTAGTGGGCGGCCTAAAAAATACAATGCCATCATCGAAATAATGCCATAGACCACCTACACTATAATATAAATAGTAAATTCTTCTTATATTATGTCGACTGAAAATATACTACTCCTAGAGATATAAGTGCGAAATTAAGAGCTGTCAAACTTTAGTGCAGAGGAGCATAAATATCTAAAATACTCGAAAAAATGAGATCTTGATCTTGATTTTGGCTAAATACGCTAAAAATTCTTACGTGTGATTATGGGAAATTGAAAAACAATCTATTACAAAAAATACAACATTCATTTTTTTACAATTAAACCTCTTACAAGATCTGTGTGCAAACAAAAACCCAAATAAGACTACATATAAATCTTTTTAGTGATTATATAGTTTGAGTGAAATAAACGTATTTTCATCAACAAATCCGCAAGACCTACTTTTTGTTTTGTTTACACTTCGAAACTAGTTCATATTTTGTTTTAAGACCTAAATAACTTACTAGACTCAGTTTAAACAAGTTTGTTACATTGCCTGAATCCGAAACTTGTTTGTGAGCTGAGATAATGTTTTCAAGTAAGTTCTTCGTCCTCGATTAAAAACTTTTAGCTCAAACACACCCTAGAGGATTGAAAGCTACATTTTGCGATCTTAATTGGCGAGTTTGGACAATTTGTGCACTATTTTGGAGTCGTAGTAGGTTGGGGGTTGGGGAGTTTCAGGTCGTGGTGGGTTGGGGTGATGGATATGTATGATGTATTGATGTTATATGGTTCGAATCTAGTGGGGTGGTTATTGCTTACTCATTTGGAAGTTCCGAGTGTCACTGCATCTGTTATGGGCGGCCGTGTCACTTAACAGCAGGTGAACGATTAGCTCGTCACGTCATTCACTCTCATAAAAAAACCATTGCCCATGTTGAATCGGTATTCATAAAAGTTATAAGCTAAATATGTAGGTAACTAATATATATAGGGTCACTGGAAAAGAGGTCTTTTTATCTCGTGGCCGCAGTCCCATGTTCCCATTTTCTAAGTAGATCAAAGTATTAAGTAGTTCTTTAGTTTTTATTTTTAACTAAATGAAAGTTCTGTAGTTTAACATTTGTAAACTTTAGCGTGTAATGGTAATGATCTTTATATTGTAGCCATTCTTATCATCATCTTGTAATGTTCCACGCCGCAAGGCAGGTAAACCACTCCACCTACCTCTAGATATACCAACGTTTGTATCTAGTCATTGAACTCTTCATACATGGCTTGCTATAATACTCTTACAAAAATATTGATGGTAATACAATAAGGCAACAATAAGGCCATGAGATATTTTATATCTAGGTACTATGACCACAACTATTTTATCTTCTATACAAGAAAAATTAATGCAGTTATAGATTTCTTTTAACGTGTTTACTTGGGACATGAGCTGTATTTTTCAGCCAAAAATGTCAGTTCGGGAAAGTTTCATTTTTAAAATGGGTGGACATCCCTGGATGAGATCGAGCCAATTTGTTGTTAAATATTTATTCTGTTCTTATTCACTTAAAATGATCATAATTATTAATTAAATTTCCTGTTATAGGCTAAATATTTCCTGGAACAGCTATTAAAATACGTTAATCAAGATATGTTATCATCTCTTATGTTATGAGCCACGCTTTTCCTAACAAAACTCTTGAAAGACGTTCAGGTAAATCCAATTTTCACTTCCTTCATTATGCATTATGCAATGTTTACACTCGTACCCGTTTGAAGCTGGCCTAAATGCGCCGACAAAAAGTAAAATGGGCTATAAAAGTTCATGCTTTTTACGATGACTTATCATTAGAGATGAATGTAAACTAACAAGAGAAAGTGCCGTGAAATGTGTATACTTAATCAATCATGCATGCATTGTGTGAGTTGTGTCCGTGTTTGATAGATTTCTTTTCATTATTTTTTTATATATATAATTAATATACACAGTACACACACACACACACACACACACACACACACACACACACACACACACACACACACACACACACACACACACACACACACACACACACACACACACACACACACACACACACACACACACACACACACACACACACACACACACACACACACACACACACATTGTACCTAAATGGAGAAAAAAATCATTTCAGGTTTCATCAATTTGTATAAAATCATTATTTTAAGTTCTTGATTATGAAGTTCGTTCTGGTTACAACATTTTTAGTGCTAAAAAACTCATCATTGTAGATATAGATATCAAAGATACAGATGCAGATACTCGATGGATGCGGGAAGCGAGTAGCCGTTCAAAGTTAGAGGCCTATGTTCATTAGTGAACGTCTTCAGGCTGTTGATGATGATGCCATACGAGTACCTTCACCATTTTCTTTCCCTATCCCTTCAACCAAACCGTTATCGTGCCGCACGTACTGTAGTGGAAAAATTTAAATTCCGCATCGTGGTTAATTGAAATCGTGCGTGCACTTGTGTCATTGTAACGCATTAGCGTCGGCTTTGCTAAGACTATTCTGACCTCAATAAGGTTCTAAATGTTTTAACGAAACAAATGAAGGCAGCGAGTAACGGGTGAACACGGCTTATTACAAGCACAGGGTATACAAGGCTATAATTAACTGAATTTGATGTGTGGAAGTGGTTAATTTTCCAAATTCAAAAGTAGTTTAAATAAAAGTTTTCCGACGCAACTCGCTTAGATAAAATGCTAGTCGGTAATAACCACAGAGCAAAAAAAAAACGCTTCCCCTCTACACGAAGTGTCATTTGTTTCATAGCTCTGTGGTAATAACCAAGCGCGCTTGCCAATGCGGCATTATAACATGGTAAACCAAGTTTAAAAAAATAGGGTTTTTCTAATTATTTTTTTTGTTACAGAAAATTTTAGTTTTAATCATACTAATTGAATAAAAAATGAGTTCTTATATTTATAGCAGTATCGCCTGCTAACTCTGTAAATTAATCTGTAAATGAGTTCTTGCTGTGAAAGCAAAATGTTGTAACATCAGAAATTTTCGTCACTATATTAAAAGTATCTCTTATTTATTTTTCTCATAGAGGGGATGAAAAGCAGAGTACCTATGCCACATGGTTGGTACCAAAATTATTTAACCTCGAGCGACGTCCTTCTTTGAATCCTTTACTACGCAGGATTTAAACAATCGTATTCGCCCTAAATACATTATGTTGGTCCCTAGTGGCACAATCTGGGTACTATTCTGATATTATTTAGCTTATACCAGTTGCTTTGCACTCACCCTCACATAGCAACTACAAAAGGTACAAAAGCAAACGTATGTCGTATGCCAAGTGCAAGCAAAAAAGTAAAAACCACTTGATATTCTTCTAAGCCTTGTACCGATTCCGTTAAGCCCGTGGCAAACGAGTCCGTCCGGTGATTTGTCGTGGCTCACTTGACAATAAGTACACGTAACGTAAGTAGTTAGTACTTACAGTACTTAATTGGGCGGACGTGGCGTAGTAACTGCTACATTAACTGTGACATTAGTAGCTACAAGAAGGACGTGGTTGAGAGCTCTAAACATTTAACCACGCATTTCGACGAAGAACGTCGAAGACTTTTAAAATAAAATATATTAGATATTATTGTATTTTAATTTAATAATAACACCTAATTTAATTTAAAAATAGCATTCAACATTCAGTATAATGCTTATCTCTAAAACAGCGGTAGACGAGAATAACCATTTGACGTCATTGAAGCCGCCATAAAACTAAACGACGGAAAAACAAACTTTAACCAGTGTAACTTGATCTAGATTACAAACAAGTCAAGAAGTCCCATAAAGGTCACAAGTTCAAAAATTAGAGGTGTGTGAACAAGTTGAATGAACTTACAGAAGACGCCGCGACTTGAGATTCATTGCCGTGCGAAACTCAGTCCGTCCAGTAGAACAATATCAAGGCCGGTTTCTTTAATGTCACAAAAACTTACTTCGTGGTAGTGGGATTTTCAAGCCGTATTACGCCATAAAAAGTTTAGAAAGGTTCTACCGTACTATGTACCTAAAGACGCTATTTCGTTTACAATCGAGGGTTCTAAAATCCAAACCTAAAATCTGTTCTCGCCGATGATGATGAAAAACTCTAATGTCTCTAACTAGATGAAGCATGTGCATTATTGACCAAACAATTATTGAAACTTCATTTTGGCTTTTATGTAATAATGAATTGAGCTCAAAATCCCTTACATGTAAAATGCAAATATTCCAAATGGTAAAATCACCTCCAATATATCCGGAGGATTCCGTAGTGTGTTGACCGCAAAGAAGACTGTAGAGTTGTAACATGTCTCAGTCTATTTACGATCAACTACACCTTATAGCAAACACGTATTGCTAAAGCAGACACGATTCCATGTTTAACATTACGGAACTCTAACCAAACACAGCATAAAAATACGAAAGCGGAAAAGTAGTAGTTTTGCGACACAGAGGCGTCGGTGAAACGTGATGTCATTAGATACGTGAAGACTCGCCGAGACGATTGTAGCAACACAAGTCCAACAGTAGCCAGGGCGGTTATTCTCTATGGAAACACAGATTCCACACGATTCGAAACCACGTCGTTATCGTGTCTTGTTCAAATCGTGTGACAGCGTTAGATATACCTTCACTTTAAATTAAAATTATCTTTATTTTGCATGAAATATATTGACATAAGTGGTCATATCTTTTGATGTGCTGATGTTTCGGAACGCGTCTCGGTAAACATATGATTTTTGACAGTTCAAATCGCGCCAATTCCAAATTCATTTCGCGCGGTTTTGTTTTAGTTTCATAGAGAATAGACTTTTGCAGATTTCTTATGTAAGACACGGAATTCACGTGGTTTTGAAGTAAGGAATCGATAGAGAATAACCGCCCTGTACTGATTACGCTGATTTAAGTATTGCGGATAGAAGGGCAGCTATTGGGCTCATTTCTATTTCCTGTACTAATAAGAACGAATTTAATCTGATCGCGCTCGTGAAGCATTAGTATCAGAATCTACATCTTCATCCCCATTACCGTCATCGGTATTAGAGTCGTCAGTACGTCTGTTTTTTTGCAGTCATGTCTATCCAGTTATTTATTTTTAAGAGGTGACCATTTTCCTTTGAAAGTTTGAAAATAATGGAATGTTTCACTAACCTAACATAACGAAATTTTGCACACATTCGTTACACTATTTTACGCGTAACATGTTGTGTAATTGTGATGCTTGCTAACCCAACATGCATATTGACTGATATAATGTGTTGCCGTAAAGATGGCTATCTCTCCTTCCGGAAACATTTTTAACACATTCTCCACGCAATGTTTCGTTAAATAGCTTAACAAGCTTATCTATGCAACAAGTGTGATTACATAAATGCCTATTTTATGTAATTTTCGATTGCGAAAGGTTTTTATCGTATAGTTTTGTGTGTCAATAAATAAAGATCAACGTTAGGTACAGCTGGTAACTGAAATACATTGATTAAACATCTACTGCACTATTTAGTAGCCACAATAATTTAATTACATTTGACATTACAATAACTACCTATAAATAGGTATGTACTTACGAGTACACTAACAAAAATTAATTGAGTGCAATTTTTCTGTCGATAAAACTATGTAGTCTACAGCGTTTTATTAGAATCACGGAAGAAATTACACGGAAATGCTAAATGCACTAGCTAATACCTGCATCTGTTGTCATACGTGCTGCCTTTGACATTAATTTAATCGGTAAAAAGCTGTTACAGCACATTTCAAGTCAAGGTTAGGTGCTACTTAACTCTGTACATAATTGAAGCAATACTAACGGAACAGGTGGAGATTGATTACATTTTAACTTGAATTGGTCAGAACTTGATATAGTTGGCTGTTGATTTTGTTGTGACTTTGACTGTAGTACTTTCTTCAGTATGTCAATGCCATTATGTTAATAATAGTTCGTTATAATATAACCAGCTACAGAGAGTTTATGTCTTAGGCATAGACATATATATAAGGACAGGCCTAATGACAGATTAAACCGTCGCGCGTCGCTTCAAAGAGGGTGTCAATTTCACAGATTGACATCCACTAGCGCCCAGTCTGTGTTGGAAGTGAGAAGATATCGGTCGTGTGTCTCAAAGAAAATATGCCAAGTTGTGTTGTGAAGGGTTGCACAAACTACACTCTAAAGTGCAATAAAAAGAAATACAAAGTTTCTTACCACAAGTAAGTCAATATTTTCAATATTACACTCCGTTTTGTACGAAAATAATCGAATTTATATTTGGGATAATCATTGTAAACATAAACATTGACGGGCATAATGGCAGCGATAGGGCCGTTCTCATCGTAGTTCCTGAGTAATCTAAGAGATGGCGCTGACTTTTCCCCACACCATTTTGAGTAAATAAAATGTTCCTTCGGGCATATCCTGATATATAGATCTATGGTCTTAGGATATAATAAGATTCGACGATAAAAATAATAATAAGTGACGTAAAAAGTTAAAAATTACCAAAATAATAAGCAGTAGGTACGAACGACAAGAAAAAGATCACACGTGGAAATCTCATACGACGCGATTCCTGCACTTGTTTCTTCCACGAACCTGCAAGAAGTGGAATGATCTTCCACCTGAGGTTATTCCGCATAACTATAGTATGTAGAACTTCAAGAAAAGTGTTAAAAGAGTCCTCTCTAAGGGTAGGCAACGCACCGGCAATGCCTTCGGTGTTGCGGATGTCCATAGGCGGCAGTGACTACTTACCATCAGGTGGGTCGCCTGTTTGTTAGCCACTCATTACATAAAAGCGAAGCTTTTTTTTATGCTGTAGGTAGCAAACAAGCATACAGCCCTCCTGATGGGAAGAGGTCACCGTAGCCTATGGACATCTGTAACACTAGACGAGCCGCGGATGCGTTGCTTACCCTGCTACACATAAAATTGATTAATTTCGAATGTTTCTTATATGAAAAATGAATTGGAATTTATTACTATTACTATATTACTTGAACTAAGTAATATACCTAAATAGATTGCATAAGTATACTAAAACAGACAAACACGACTACGGGGGCAACCACAACGTCTTATAGCATTGTTACTTCAATCATACATTGACAAATGACATAAAAGTAAAAATGTTGTAACCTTAAATAATAATGTCATGAAACATGATGGTTTTGTATTAGTTTGTGGTAGCCCAGCAGGTTTGAATATACGACGAGAAGCTTATTTATACTATTAGTCGCACTTCCTTTATCCCTTTCTGAAGGCATTCGTCGGCTAGCCGCATGCATAATCTTAAGTTATTTTAATAATAAATAATAATAAGCATGTTGCTCTATGTTACTTATGTAGCAACAATCCTTGCCTTGAGTAATAAAACGCTTGGCATTTTAATTATGTTATTTCGACAAGTTGGTTTAACTTCTAGGTTGTGCTATGTAGTGTGTTACATTATAATGCTATACCATACGATTCAAGATCATATAATAAATCAACATGTTTGTGAAGCGAAAGTATGCATTGTTCGTGGAAATGATTTATGATTGAGTTGTAACCTAATCATTCACATTTAATTCATTTAGTGATGTGATGATATTAGGTCCTTAAAACTATTGTAAGAATTTAGGAAATATGGTTAGGTAATATAAAATAAATATTAGTAAAGAATCATCTTGACATGACTTTACATTTGAAATACCTAGTCGTATTACCATTCCGTAATGAAGTAGGTAATAATCAGTAAACAAATCACGTTTCTGACTTCTAAATACCTATCTAATTAATGTATTGGCACAGAATAGATAACTATGACTTGATCCGAGGCGAGGTGGCGTCATTGTACCTACGCCTAACTACCCCACCCTGACCTTGACAGGTACAGCTGGAAGGTCAGATTTCTTGGTATTTTATGTACCTACTTGTTTCAAGCTAGTGGTCAGTGGTCAGCTATACCTACCTACATAATGGTATCAACAAAATGTATTATATTTAAAGATAAGAAAAAAAATATTTCATACCCAAAATCTTTATTTTATAGTCGCACTAATTATTGTGTTGCTCAACAAAATATATTTTTTACGCTGTATACTATACCGTAAAAATTAAAACAAATTATATTTAACGAAGTAAGTAAGTAATGTTTAAATATACATTGAAATTTTGTTATACGTAACAACCTATTCATTATTGATAAAGTTTATTGACCTTCTCTTAACAAGTCCCGAAGAAAATAGCTGAAGCAAATAACAATTTTCTCGCAAATTCATTGCTGTCAATTAAACAACGATAATTAAAGTAAGTAATCAGCGAATCCGTTCTCTATTTACAGGTGGTTAATAGAAATGGGAATAAACGCGTAGGTACAGTAAAATCGATGAAATGTATCGATACTTTTCAGATACAATTTGTATTGTTCAGCCAAAGGTAGAGTCAATAAAATATGATTTTAGAATTGATTGCACTGTATAGGTAGGTACAAATTAATGAACCTACGAGATTTTTACAGAACTTTAATGTAATCTGACAAATTATAGCAGGATTCATTATAATAACGTCAGCGATATAGCAATTATTAAGCCTTTACTAGTGCATCGATTGATTTAGCAACACGAAGAGCTAGCCCGTATAACCAGGCCGTCTTCAATTGAGGCGATTTTCGTAATAAGCGGGCCGATTTCGCAAGATATCGAACGAAACGCACCTTATGTAATTACACTAATGAGTTGGTTTGGAGTAATCAACGAAAATTCATGCTACATATTGGGTTCAAAGATACAACGTTCTACATATTTGATGTCATTGTCGTCGTCGTCCCCACAGACCTTAGTATATTTTTCATAGACACACAATAGTCGTCCCTCGACGTCGTTGTCGATATCACCGTTTTTATTCAAAGAACTCGTCGTTCTATTGTGATACATCGTTGTTCTGCGTTCTTGTACAAGATCTTGTTCAATCGCAATCTAGCTTTTCTGAATCCATCGTTCTGTGATCTGCCATCCTAAATTTCTAACATCTTGTCGTTTTGAGATCCTATTTTTAAGACACATATTATTATTTTGAAGGAATAAGAATGAAGAAGGGATGAAAAATTGAATAGAAAATGAGTGGGATGATGTTAGGAGGAGAGGCATGTGCTAAACCGGGGCGGGTCAGCTAGTAACTAATTTATACCTAATTGAAATTGATCGAAGTAATGTAGTAACCTCTTGCTTATGATACTGCTAGCTATTAAACAATATTAAGTTTAGTCTGAAGGCTAAAAAGAATTAGAGCATGAATTAATCACATTACAATAATTAAGTGCTCAATTTTAATTAATAATAAACGTTTATTACGTACAATGGGTATACTGAGGTAAAAAATTATAAATTGCATGCGATCCCAGTCCGAATCTAGGATATGGTATCTGCAGGAAATTCCCTAAAACTTGTCACTAACTTAACAACAACACCCATAAAGAAACCTACATAGGAGCTTTTAATTACATATTGTTAGATGGTCATAAAATTCAAATGCATAATAAATATACCAAACATGTCAGTAGTAATTTGAGAATTCCGCGGCGAATCTTATACAGTACATATACCAAGTGCACGATAATTATTACAATGTACACGCGTCTGCATTGTGTAAGATACAATTAAAAACCTAAATCGTAGTAAATTAGATGTAATGTGTTAGAACGCCCTCGTACCTCGCAAGCGTTGGTATCGATTTCTAATCACTTCCAGGAAGGGACGATGTAATCGGTGTTTGTTAGTTTATAACTTTGATGATTATAAATGCATTTACTTTAGAAGTTTAGAACTTATTTTATAGATTTGTTATTATAAAGATCACAGCTCATTAGAACCACTCGGCACCCACTCCGCACCGCCTCGCCTCCTGCGGCTAGTATTCTTTATATGGACTTGTATGGGTATGCGCTCACTATATCAAGGACTTACGACCGACGCGATCCGGTGACGCTACGGAGTTGATATAGTGAGCGCATATCCATACAAGTCCATATTTTATAAAAAATACGCGGTGCGTAGTGAGTGCCGGGTGATTCTAATGAGCTGTGACCTTTATTCCGATGAATATGAAAGGTATTGTCTTTCTCTAGAGATCATACGAAAACTGTATTCAGAAAAATAAAAAAACCGCTGTTTTAAGTAAGTATTCAACGTACTTAGGTACTTATTTATTCTGTAGCAGGTACTACCCAATAAAATTGTAAGGCTATATTTTCTTTCCTTTGGAAGTTATGCAGTTATGAATAGATAATTGTGACCTTCTTGATTTAGTGGCATGTGGTGACCTCCTGGCAATGTACTTGCCTACTGCATGCATAGCAATGGAGTTGGTTTCCAATGTATAACGATATGTTTGGTTTAAGTAATAGCTGATTACCATCATTGTTGGTTACCAACAGTGATTAATAAAGATATTTATGTTTTTTTTTTGGTACTTATTGAAAATAATCGAGATTTTTTTACTTATTATATTGTGGTTTGTGAAGTAGTAGTGAATAAAGTGATTTCTCTTAGAATTAACAAGTAGAAATGGCAATGGGCAGGCTACATTGAACTAATAACCGAGTGGGAAGAAACGTTAGGCCAGCCCCCCACTAGGTGGACCGACATTCTGGTAAAAACTGCGGGGAGTAGATGGATGCAGGAGCCAAGCAGCCACTCTAAGTGGCGCACTCTGGGGAGACCTATGTTTAGCAGTGGTCATATTTAGGTTGTTAATTGTGATGTAATGTGTAGACGGTTCATTTTTAACTAACCTTTACCCGCCAAGATTCATATTTTAAATAAATTGTCGTCATGCAATAATTATGTGGTACAGTGGAAATGCATCAAACTGTTTGTTAGTAAATAAACGTACATCAATACAACTGACCTACATTCAACGGCACAGAACGAGTTCCATCGCTTACGTTACGTTAATTAATTTATGAGTCAATTATTACTGAATGTCTATTAATGTAAGTCTAGACTTGACTTTAACAGGTGGCTTTTAAAGCGGATTTAAATCCATCTTATTAGGCCTAATATGAAGATCGAAGAAGAAGCACAAATCGTAAAAAATATCATTAGCAAATAAACTAATGTAGTCATGGTTATTTATCACTAAGTACCTATTTTTGCATATTTTATTAACTAATTAATAGGTTCTTAAAAATAACAAATAATAGAATTAAAAAAAATTTCAAATTTCTGTGCATTTAATGCTTACTACTTACCTACCAATTTTTTTTAGTTATGATACAACTCCACAGGTTTGGATATTTTTCCTAAAATAGCTAAAATACAAATATCTTGAAATGAAACCTGAAAGTTAATAAACTTTCATCCATGAATTGGGAGGGGGCTGCATATTAGCCCCCTTATTCCCGTCGGGAATACGGCGGGATATCAATATTATTGGTTCAACCCTGTACCTATATCAAATGTTACGTACCACCTAATGCGTTATTTCGATGGCCTAATGTCATAGATCCTTCACGAAATTTAGGTTCTTCCAAGGTATTAAAAATTAAAAGAACAACCACTCACACAAATCGCAAAAAATATACCTAGGTTCGTTAACATCAGTCAAGAGGGTAATTTGACGACGTCTAGTATAGTTTTACTGTTTTGAAAGGGATTATCCTGAGCATGACCGCTTTCAAACCTACCATAAATACAATAGGCATGCTGACTACTATTAAAAATGAATGCAATAATTGGAAAAATAAGCAAAATCAGTAATTAAATCACGGAGTAATAAGCTTTTAAAGTTTCTACAGAAGGCATCTCCTGTCCCTTTCTCGCGAAACAGAGCGCCCCCACAGTTATTATAAAAAATCTACTCGTGACGTCACATGCCAAAGAGATTGTATGAAAAGCTACCACAGCTTAGTAATGAGGTACTATAACGACCTTCCTCTGACGTCACTGGCCGTTTGAGCTATCTCTTTCTATTCCGGTTTTTAAAATGCTTGTAACATGGTAATTTTTTGAGATATTTAATTTTTGTTTTCACAAATGTTTATCTTTTGAGGAATGTAATTAATATATCCAATAAAAAATTTTTAGTCTTCATGCCTATTATCCCAAAAACAACATAAAACTAATAATAAAATCGTCTTCATTCAATTTGTAAAGCCTTGGAACACCTCTAAGTTCATCGTTCTTGGAATGCCTTTAGATAGACCCAAAGAAACATATATAATTTCTGTCAAAAAACATGTTATTTGAATGAACAGGTATGCATGCCATAAGATTGCAGTTATTGATCTACAGCAATTATGGAATACTCTGAACATAATATTAGCTTCGGGCAATTTCGTAATACTTGAGATACTGGAAAGTGTTTATGATTTACAACCGGCAACCGGTGTGACATTTCTCAGGTTTGACTCGGGTTTAAACATCAATACCAACCATTTCATATCTTTGAATTCAACAACAATGCAAATATTTGCCGAACAAATCGTTTTATAATCATGAATGATAGATTTCGACGGGTTTGATTCCCGCGACAGGACAAGTATTTGTGCACAGAATAAAAAAGCGCAAATACTGGTTCTGCGTCTGAGTGTTGTGGGACCATGGTCCTTGTAGTTCCTGGGTCCCTAGATACAGGGAATCCTAGTTAGGGTCCAGGATCTATGTATGTGATCGTTGGGCGTTATTATTTCAAAATAGGATAAGTAATTATTTAAGTGAAGTTTATGGTTGGTTTCTTGCATTTCTTCTGGTTTATATGAGTTTTAATAAAGTTTTACCGAACTACTGTACTGTACTTAAATGCCGTAAATATATTAGTAAATAATTAATAGCTAAGTACTCAATCTTATTTTAATATTTATACTTTATACATGAGTAATTGTAAGGAACGCCAGGTGCTTTCAACTTTTTAGTATATTTAGCTTGTTTTAAAAAAGCTAATCAGTTTCGAAAACACATTTGCAACCCAAAAATAAAATAAAACATTTTATATACTCCCCTCAACAACACGCATAAAAAACCAAAACCATAATAAAATGCAAGAACACATGCCTCGTTCTTTGAATACAATTTTATTGAGATTGAGTTTAATTCTTGGCTTTTTTTCTACATCAGACTTTAAAACATCGTTTATGGAGATGGGCTTCGTTGCGTAAAGTTTAACAACCTAACTATAATAGGTAGCTAATAGTAATAGCGGTTCTCACTACAACCTCGGCAGCTGGTGACGCAGGTCTACAAAATATCTTCGCAACTTTCAAAGGGGGATCATGGTGGAATAGCGAGTGATTTTCGATCCCCTCAGAGTCTAAAGCCGAAAAACTGACAACCGATGGGGAAGAAAGATTCTCGAAAGAGTGGCGATCCAGAATCGTAAGACGCAGCGTAGGCTGGCTCCCCGCTAGATAAAACGACGATCTGGTGAAAGCCGCGGGGATGCAGAAGGTGAGCAGCCACTCAAAGTGGCACTCTCTGAAGGAGTCCTATGTTCAGCAGTGGACATCTACGGGCTAATGATGAAGTCTAGATTGTGATGGAGATTGTGACAAAAAAAATGCCATGCAGTAAGTATCACAGCAATAAATAAATAAATATGTGTGGACATTTCACACAGCGCGATCTAGCCCCAAACTAAGCATGGTAACAGTATAAATAAGTAGTAGACTGTTGCCAGGTTGCCAGGTGCATCACTCAAAATATTACCACATCTCCGATTATACTGATAACATGTGATAAGCATCTTATATCCGAAACAGGATCGTAAAGCATGCTGCGATGCTTATCTTTAAGATTGCTTGATGGTTTCATTGCACAATTCGGATGAGCTCGTTGATCAACTTTTGTAACAAGGGTAGATAATATCGCCATACCCAGTGAACTTGTAGATGATCAGTTTGGACGTCTACCACTAGCCCAGATAATACCTATACCGCTAGTACCTTAAACAAAATTTTCAAACTTTTTGAACTGAATGTTTTTAGCTTTGTTTATACCTATTGATTTACTTATTGTAGATTAAGTACGGTGGGTTTTTTCACTAATAGTCAAGATAACTAATGGTAAAAAATTAACAAATTCTAACCAATGGTCATTTGTAAGAGGTTTCAATTATTAGTATATGTTATTACTAGTTCTTGTCAAGATAAGTCGGATAATACCAATTACGAGCAACAATTTTACTAGGTGGTAGGACTTTTCTGCAAAGTTCGTCTAGGTAGGTACCACTGCTTTGCCAGTTATTCTGCCGCCAAGCAGTAGTGCGCATGCACTACTGTGTTCCGGTTTGAAGGGCACTGTAGCTAGTGAAATGAGACTTTATTACCTGATTACACAGTCTAGTGATCTGATTACAAGACTGTGTGATGTCTCAGGATGACGTGCGCCGTGCAGTGTCACGTGAAACTTTATTATTTTAATGTTCCGAGTGACACTGTAACTGTTATGGGCAGCCGTGTCGCTTAACACCAGGTGAACGACTAGCTCGTCACGTCATTCATTCTCATAAGAAAAACCGCAGCGCGAAGCCCGCAGAATGTTCGTTTGCTAATAAATGTGCCATGGAGATGAACATAAGTCACTGCCATCTCCGGACTCCGACCTTGACTCCATATTCATGATTGCACGGTCCCACGAGCTCATTAACCGCAGTTATGTTTTTACGAGAAGATTGAATCGCTGATGAGTGATAGTTGGCGAAGTAACTGTTTGCATCATTAGAAGACCTTCAGAGATAAGACTAAATGGTCTATCGTTTTTCTTTTTGATTTCCTTTGTGCGTGTTATGTCAGGATGTTGTAAGTGCAAAAGGAAATGATGGTTTTGTGTTGCCAGATTGTATTGTTTTATTGAATCTCTCGAGGTAGGTAGGTGGTTCTTGTGTGTTATTCGGCAATTATATTTTATGCGTGGTTAGTGCAGCTCATACCGGTAGTTTGCAAGGTTCACCCTGGTTTGAATCTCGTACAAACACTCACACACGACTTTACAAATTAGTTATGTGTGAGCTATAAGTACCTATACAATTATATTTCGGTTTATTGGTATAACGCGATTATGTGTTCGATAAAATTAGTTAAATACCTATCCACTTACACCTATTACACGAAGTTGATGATAAGCATTTAATAAACATAAACAGCTGCCCGACTACGATTTCATATGATTTTTCTATCAACAGACATAGGAAGCCATTTTTGTAAACAAAACTATTTTCATTAAAACCCTGTTTACACAAACGATATTTATAAAAGATTTAGTCAAAAAATAAAGTCGGTAATATTTGCAATGCATATTTACTCAATAGTGTTGAAATATTAGCCGTGCGGTTCCGGTGTGTTTGAGAATACAAATTTACCACCTCATCTCTTACCGCGGGTGATGCGATAAGGTTCGGCTGAGGGAACATCCAAAGAATGAGCAGCATCATTTTCTTCGATAGGTACCTATCATTAAAATATTTTGCGATAACAAGCGTGGTGATAATGGCAAAAACCTATGATAACCATCCAAAGTGACGTTATAAAGAGAAGGCCTATGTTCAGCCGTGGACGTCTTCTGGCAGGTGCTATGTTGAAATATGTGACTTAAAATTAAATGTTATTCTTGAAGAATAGGCATGATGACTAAAATTATTTTTTTGATTAATTAATTACATTCCTCATAAGATAAACATTTGTGAAAACAAAAATTAAATCTCTCAAAAAATTACCAAGTTACAAGCCTTTTAAAAACCAGAATAGAAAGAGATAGCTCAAACGGCCAGTGACGTCAGAGGAAGGTCGTTATAGTACCTCATTACTATGCTTTGGTAGCTTTACATACAATCTCTTTGGCATGTGACGTCACGAGTAGATTTTATATAGTAACTGCGGGGGCGCTCTGTTTCGCGAGAAAGGGACAGTAGATGCCTCCCGTAGAAACTTTAAAAGCTTATTACTCCGTGATTTATTTACCAATTTTGCTTACTTTTTCAATTATTGCATTCATTTTTAATCTTCTTTATGAAAGCAATATTTACTTGTTCATTTTTAATAGAAGTCATCATGCATATTGTCGCTAAAAGCGCTTCGTTTTTCAGTTACAAATTAAGAACTGAAAAATTACCTTTTTAACCTCTTTCCGCCGTTTTATTTCACCGACGCCTCTACCTTTATACCGCTCTGAAACTTTACAATTGGATTATGCTGCTGATTTGCCTATTTTGCTTGGACTATTTATTTACTAGAATTTGGTTATTTAAATAACCTCATTTTTTCTCATGTGGTTTACTCGTTTGGCATGTTTACCTACATCACCAAAATATGTATATGCACGTTGCTGTTCCACTTTACCAGTTTTCACTGTCTCAGCCTCAAACGCTGGTTTATTTTATAGTAACAATAAAATAGTTATCCATTGTGATATTGTACTTTATCTAGCACGGAACAACACAATTGCCTCACCGAATGCCGAGAGTGTTTTATTTAATGACTAATCACCATCTGGCAATGCAGCCTACGGAATGTCGGGACTGTTCGTATTGAATTTAAGGAACTTGGAGATGTTGTGGAGTTGGCTGACTTTAGAGAACTAGAAGAAACAGTAAACTCGTCAAACGTCAAACTAACTGATCATTCGTCAAAGCTATCTTACTTCTAAGAAGAAAATATAAAATAAATAAATATGTGTGGACATTTCACACAGCGCCATCTAGCCCCAAACTAAGCATAGCTTGTACCTACTATGCGAACCAGATAACTGATACAATACTTATATACTTTTTTTTTGTAAATACATACATAGAATACAATATAACACCCAGACGCAGAACAAACATCTATGTTCATCACACAAATGTTTGTCCTGTGTAGGAATCGAACCCACGGCCCTCAGTTCAGAAGGATACTACCAACTGAGCTATCGGGCCCGTCGGGCGGATATACCTTGATTATAACGTAGCCTTAATTCTAAATACTTGTACCTACTGTCTATTATGATCATCATAACTATCATCAGCATATCATTGTCCACTGTAGCGTAAGATTTTCCAATAGCTCTATTCAATCAGACTACGGCCGATGACGGTCGACGGCTGGCAGATGACGGGCCCGATAGCTCAGTTGGTAGTATCCCTGCCTTCTGAACTGAGGGCTGTGGGTTCGATTCCTACCCGGGACAAACATTTGTGTGATAAACATCGATGTTTGTTCTGCGTCTGGGTGTTATATTTTTTTTTTTTATAATATATGTGTTCTATGTATGTATTTACAAATAAAAAGTATCTAAATATTGTATCAGGTATCAGGTTCCCATAGTACAAGCTATGCTTTGTTTGGAGCTTGATGGAGCTGTGTGAAATGTTCAAAAAAAAAAGAAAAAAAAAATGAAAAGTAATATTTATAGTTAGATTTTAGAATTAGCAAGTTAATGTGGCAGTGGATAAGCCCCATCGCTCGTAGAACTGACAACCGATGGGGAAGAAAAGTCCACGAACCGGAAGTACCAGCGTAGGCCAGCCCCCCACTAGATGGACCGACGACGAACCGTGGAGAGCCGATGGATGCAGGATGCAAGCAGCCACTCAAAGTGGCGCTCTTTGGGAGAGGACTATGTTCAGCAGTGGACGTCTTGAGGCTGATGATGAATATATGAAGCTAACTGAGCTGGGGCTATATTTACATTTCTCTGTAGTCTTTATGCAGATGGGTTCTTTAGTATATATAATGCTTATTGAATGAGTTATCGTTGCTATAGCGATATCAAATCCAAAATTAGAGTCATGAGGTAGATAAGAAAGTGCAAATATCAGTTCGGGTTCGGGTTTCTTAAAGACATTTGGTACGATATTGACATTGCATTAATTCACTTTAATCAGTAGAACACATCTGTTTAAAGAAACCTATGAATAAACGACGCTTGTTTCGAGGCTTTAACCTGAATATTTGAATATGCAGTAGAGTAAGCCTTATACGACATACTGGTGTAGGTACTGGTGTGGCTATAAAGACTAAACCGATATGGCCATTGGCCATATAGCTAAGCCAAGATAGGTACTGCTGTAAATCTAAAAACGATAGCTAACCTATCTAGACATTAATTTCGAATTCTCAGTTAGGTATTTTTCCTGGAATTCTTGTAAATTTCCAAGGATTTAATCGTGTCATTAGTCAAATTGGTGCGCTGCTCATAGTCGGTTAAATTAAATAATCGGTATACCGCGCCAAAACTGAAGAATAAACCAAAGATTTTCGGTAAATTATTGATTTATTGATACATTTGGTTCTGCTCAAAACTTCAAATATTTCTATAATAATGTGGTTAAAGCTTATGTATTTATAAAACGAGGCACATATTGGGCTCCTTTTATTTTTATTCTTGTCGTGTTTTGTATGTGTGTCAAACCTTGGAATGTAGGAGTGGCGCTGTGAGCCAGGGCTGCCGCAGGGCAGGTCATGCGGACGACCTTTCGCTATCAAAAGGTTAAAAATGTACACACACGCATGCTGCGTTTTGTAAAATTAAAGTTATGTAAGTACCTAAAATGCACAATCGCAAAAACTTTAAGTATGTTTTTTGTTAAGATTACACTATGATGTAGGGAGGGACATCTGGTGAATAATATAAAATAGTCACCTATATACGGTAAACGTTAATTTCTGCGCTTATTATTGTTTATAATAATATAACTTATCCTTTTAAGATTCGCGCATTACGTATTTATGATATCTTTCTTCATTGGTATAAAGTCATGCGTATATAAATATTGTTTAATACAAAATTATATATAATTAAACCCTTTCCTACATCTAAAGTAGTTATACAAAACGTTCAATTTTATAATAATTTCTAAGAGCCGGACAACCCTGCTCTTGCTTTTAACAACCGCGCGAAGTATTCAGTCACGAATGCCACACATCAAGAGTGTTTTCTATAAATCTTGGTTAGATCATGGTAGAGCCTTCGGGAAAAATGTACTGTGACAAAACCAGAATCAGACATACAGGTAAATGGTTCAACGAATATAAATATGCAACGCGATAATAACGAGATTATCGCGTTGCATATTCTCTATCATAAGGATCATCAGTATTATCACCCACGAGGCCACGACGTTACAGTCATGATTCTTATCTTCTTCTTCTTCTTATGGTGCCATCTCTTACCGGGCGGAGGTCGGCTATCATTAGGGCAATCCTTATTTTGGATGCTGCTGCTCGGAACAGGGATCTCGTGCTGATCTTAAACCACGTGCGAAGATCTTTTCTGATGATTCTTAAACAATACTATTATTTATAATATTTTGACAGCCTCTGTGGTGTGGTGGTTGAGCAAGTCGGCTCATATCCCGGAGCCAGCAGGTTTGTTTCCCGCGACAGGATAAGTCACATAATATTTGCGTTTTTTTGTGCACTAATGCACAAAAAAACGCAAATATTCTGTGTCTGGGTGACGTGGGACCATGGTCCTTGTAGCTCCTGGGTTATTAGATACCTAGGGAATCCTAGTTAAGGTTCATGATCTAAGTATGTGATCGCTTAAAAAAATCTGTGGCTATGCCCGAATAAAATAAGACCTCGAAGTTTCCGAATGGCAAGAATGTTAGAATGGAAGTAGACCACAGCCACTTGCATTACACAAGAGGAGGTTAAATAATGTGGTTACTGTAGGCCTAGCACGATCATTTACGCGGGAGTAAGTGTAACGTTAACGTAAGTCAGTTGTATGGGGCGCTGATCAATTGCCATACAACTGGCTTACGTTAACGTTACACTTACTCCCGCGTAAATGTTCGTGCTAGAGCCTCTGTCAATCGACCGCACACGTGGTATCAATTTACGCTTTTTACCCCCCGTAATCAACAAGTCCCATCCATCAATTGGGACCGCAACACAGCCAATTAAGTCAACGACCTGCCAATTGGCAATTGGTTTGATCACTGATCCGATTAACGATCGCTTACGAGATATTTCGCTTTGTCCGTATATTAAATTAATTATTGTTCTAGGATGTTAATTATTATATAGATTTTGTTTACGACTATGATTTTGAAGCTAACGTTAATACTTACCTAAGCTTTTTTGTTGTTTAGATATTGGTGTTATGTATGTATTTACAAACAAAAAATAGTATACATATAAGTATTGTATCAGGTATCTGGTTCCCATAGTACAAGCTATATGCTTAGTTTGGGGCTAGATGGCGCTGTGTGCAATGTCCACACATAATATTTATATATTTATTTTTATTATTTATCGGTTATAGTAAAATTAATTGAAGCTTGATTAATTATATTATGAGAATAATGTTTAAATGGTAATAATTTTAGACGCGTGTATGTAATGTGTTGTGTAGATTGGGTGTAAAATCTTTTTAATAAAAAGCTTGAACGTAGCTTTATATGGTCGTTAATAAAACTAAGTACTTGAGAGCATGATAATGTAGACCCGTTAATTTCCGATTTAGAGGACATTGGACTACTGAATGGACACCATTTTTTTATAAGCTTATTCTATGGTAAGTAGATGGACCATGAAGTTAGTAATAAACTAAAAAACCCACACGTAGTAATAAAAACGCATCAAATCTGTAAATAATTGTAATTATTTATCTACAAGTAATAGTTTCTCCAAAAGAAACTCAGGAAATAATAAACAATCACGGAAAAAACAGTTACAAAACATAAAGCAATAATTAACATGAGTGATGAATTATGAGAAACCGACCTCCCCGGGGGTAAAACGCATTAATTGCCTACAATGTGAGCGGTCAGACGGTTCGCCTATAACTGGCGATTACACGCTATTTGACGCGAGTAAACGGATGAAAACCGTGTAAAAGTAGCGTTAAAGATTCACATAAAAGTAGGATTTACTGTTTTCTCCATCAAAAGAGGAAATAAAATATTGTAGAGAAACGTAGGCGTCAAATTGAGTTGGGTTTACAAGCGCGATTTATATAGATAACGACTTAATTAAATATGACAAGTAAAATTGCTACAAACTTGAAGCTTATGATGATGTTATTTAAAATAAGTAGGCCATATCGACTTAAGTAAAAATTAAGGTGAAAATAAAGTATAATAAAATATTAATAAACTCAGTAAAGTACCTAAAGTAAGAGATAAAATTTAAGTTCTTTTAGCAGTTAATACTTAGGATAGTTTTTTTTTTAAGTTTTTACAAATTCTAACCAATATGTTAGTCAAAGCTTGTTAGAGTTTTTGACCATTGGTTACCTTAATTACACAGCTATAATAAAGATCAAAAAGCCACCCCCAGTCGATGAGACGATGGACTTTGAAGATGCCTTAGGGAACTTCTCAGTATCAAATTAAGAAGATTGAAGCTACCTCTTTAATAAAAATAATAAAATCTCGTATATACATTGATATGGACATAAATAGACCTAAAGCAAAACTGAGAAGATGCCATTAGAAACTTGAAATAGTTTCAGCTTGAATAGACGTATTTACGTGATCACATCACATCAATCCTCTTCAGCATCTATACTTTGATTTATCGCCGTTCCTTTATCTAATGCCATTGTTTTGTGCACTTTCTTTACGCACAAAAAGCTATGCTCATTTTTTACGAGAACACTGGCTACGTTTTTTTCCTTTGGAATGTCGACTACAACTTTCTAGGTTAAGCTTTTTGTTATGGTAAATTACCGACATTAAATTTCATACATGCATAGGACGTACTTAAAATATTTTTTGTCTACACGTCGACAACTTAATATTTGAATGGAACCTAATGTGCCCGATGCAATTAGAAAAATGCATCAAGTATACTAACAAGTTGTGTAAAATGCATTAAGTATACTAAACGCATATTAACTTAGTGCATCGCACAGGGATAGATGGTTTACATTTTACTAAATTGAATGATTAGACTTAGAAGTACCGATTAGTCATAGTTATGTGTTATGTGCTTATCATAGGGCGTAGAGCCGATGGATGCAAGAGGCTCTATGGGGGAGACCTATATGTCATTCTCGGCAGTGGATGTCTTCAGGCTATTGATGGCGTTCTCTAGACGTAGTAACTTCATCCTTCGATACAACAATTTAATTGCGATTAGAGTTACAGCCATACAATTCAAAGCTTACGTCACTGAAAGATTCATCAAGCACACGTGGGCCCTCCTATTCAATGCAGATGACACATAAAATCACTAACTTACCTTGTCGCAATAACAAAACCTAATCCTTTTATTCCACGGCGAAATAGACGTCAAAATATTTACTGCGAGAGAGTGTTACGCTGCTATTCGAGCGGACATCAGCTACAATTTCCGTTTGCCGTAATGACTACCTTTTCGTTTGAAGACGATTCACTTTGATATTTCTTTATTGATATTTAGGCTGATGTTTCAGAAGACTATTTGAATGACTCTTCTCTATATAAATTGCTAATAGACCCGAGACTGCATTAATTTTTATTACCTCGAAATAAAAGCTTAAATACTTTTAACAGTTAGCTATTATTTTAAAAATTGTATGTAACTATAAACTGTTGAATGAGACCGTTATATTATTACTGTAGCAATAAGTTCGCTTAACTTTAATGAGAGGTAGCCGTTTATTTTATTTATGAGATAGAGTTGAGGTGAGATTAAATTTATTGGATCGGGGACTTGAAGTTGAAGACTATTCCGTGTAATATAAAGTGTCACAGTAAATTACCAACCCACTAAATAAACACTGCAATAACACTCTTGTTATTTTTGCCCATTTCAAACATGATAGAGAGAATCAAAACCTAAAACCCCACTCCCGCTACACAAGTGTTTATTTATTAGTAACGAAGTTTTTGATAAATAAGTTTTTTAAATTTTACAACACGAAATGGAACAAGAAAAGTAAAAAAACAAATGCGAAACGAAATAATCATTTCTCAATACTTAATTGCGATAAAGTAAGTATGGGTATTTTTGAGTACATAGATAAGTATGAACTAATAAATTCACAATCTTATATGGTATAAGAAGAAAGCTTCGTGCTACAATACTCAATTTCCATAAGACATACAAATACCTGTACGACAATAGAGAATGTAGGCCATTTCCTCTCCATCTTTGGTCCCGCCCACACGGAGGACGATTACCTCGAGGTCGTTGCTCTCGCCTCTAGTATAAGGTTTCGTTACGGTACATAAACCAATTTATCAACAAACACTAAACAGATGTTTAATCAGGAATTAAATGATTAATTGCATAGCGGTTCATAAAATATATAAAAAGTAAGGTTAAATATTATTTACTTAATCTTAAAGCAAATAGTAATTTAATAAGCCTATAAATGCTAAACTAAGCTTTTTATTAGCATGAAATACCTAGATTATAAAAATGTTTGCTTGTTTTACTTTATTTATTTAAATATATCATACAATAAGTAACATTATACTGGGTGTAATTGAATTCATTAGCATCCTTTGAAACTAGGTACCTACTCCTGATACCGGTCACGTGTGGACCAAAATTTTTGAATTCTAACACATTGGTATGGTAATAATAATAACTCCAAAAAATGGAATAACTTACTTAATCCAATGGTACAATACAAAATTCAATTGGAATAATGGAGTACTGTTTTTAATTAGTACATACAAGGTATAAAACCGTTTATATTTGTCAAAGTCATCCGTGCCAACCGCGTTAGGCGCCGCGCAAATCTTCAATATTTTCAATAAAATTTCACTAACACTCTTTACTCTTTAATAATCATCTATAAATGATGTACGATCATGGGGTCAATTTATGCTAATGAAATAAATTACATCCTGTATAAGTACTTAACATAATACACAATTATGTAATATTTAGTTTTCATCCTCTTCTTCTTCTTCTTCTTCTTCTTCTTCTTTAATGGCTTTCTATCGCTTGTTTGCAATAATTCTGCCAGCGTCAAGTGAGTAAAATTTGTACGGTTATGTCAAGTCAAAGTCATATTTTGTCAGTCAAAACGCCAACAGTAAAATGATGGATATTTTACTGAAGGCTCTAAAAAGGGCCGTTGAAGCAAAAACGAAAATGCATAATTTTATGATCATGAAACCATTTGCCAACACTCGTGCACATTCACGAACACTTAACGGATAACAATCCACCCAAGTTCTAGATACACTAGTTTTGAAAAATAAATTCAAAATTCACAACCGCCATTGTCGGAATTTCTTCCATCCTCTATCTAACTACGTTATATCATTATGCTAAATAAATTATTTATATTGATAAAATATTATTCTGCGGTGACACGAAAAAATGAATAGAACACAAGCTATCTAATGTGTTCCTTGGTTATATAACTTTTATTTTTATTAAATATTTATTGAGCATAAATGTATAATATTATCTTTATTTTTAATTTTATATCTCATGTTTAGAAACGAGAAGATTCACATTGGAATGTAATGTTTTTAGAACTACAAAGCTATAAAGATTTTTATCTCATATGATATATGATCAATATTTTAAATGCCCATTCTCTACGAATTCTCACGTTTTATCATCCGAAAACCAACATGAATAAGGCACATGGTGGGGCCCGTGAAGAATCCCAAGTAATGCTCCTTATGTGTTTTATACATCTTCTATACATATAATAAAACTGTAGAGATAAAAAAATCTGTAAATGCAAGATATCGCAAAAAAAATTACACAGGTTGGCTTGAAATTTTTCGCTGATCACGATAAGCTACTTTTTAGAACTTTTGTCTGTTTGTTTGTTTGTTTGTTTGTTTGTTTGTTTGTTTGTTTGTTTGTTTGTTTGTTTGTTTGTTTGTTTGTTTGTTACGGCACAACTCCGAAAATACTGAACGGATTTTCATGCGGTTTTCACTAATAAGCTTAGAAAAACCCGGCGCAAAACATAGGATATATAAAATTTTAAATATCGTAATTTTTTTTTGTTGGAAATGATTAAGATTTCATTATGAAAAACGAAACGGGATGTTAATAAGATGGCCGCTTCAAGGCTCAAGGTATGTTTTTTTTTTCTTACATTTTGGCTCCACACATAGTGTAGGTATTTAGCCAGTGTCAAACGGTAAGTTTTATTTTGGCTACTAATCATAGATGAGATAAAAAAAATGTTACTGTGTGATACTGACGGTAATTTTATCTGGGGTTTATCCGGATGCACAGATTAAAGAATAAACTCTGTTACTATTATGGCGCGGCCTTATCAATATGAAGTAAACCATTTTTTTTATTTGTCTGTTTATCTGTCCCTTTGAATACGGATCACGGTGGTTATAGTGGCCACAGAAATATATCATCTGTGAAAAATTCAACCGTTTTTTTTGGACGGGCTAAGGCTGTTGGTCTCTAATGACCTTTACAGCGTCACTGGGCGGGGAAAAATTTAACTGTCTAACTATCACTAATCATGAGTACATCCTGGTGACTGATGGACAGACAGACAGACGGACAGCGGAGGTTAAGTAATAAGGATTACCCTTTGAGTACGGAACCCCAATCAATTTTATTTCATTCTGAACAATCCCCACTGCACTAAGCAATAAGAAAGTAATTTAATGCATGTTTTTATTTATAACATAAAAGACAAAAAACAGTAAATAACAATTGGCGCGCCTGCATTACCGGCAGTGTATCATGAGTGTATCACACTTTTCGGGCTACGGTGAAATACATCGCGCGATAACTTCGTCTGCGCTTGATGCAATGCAGATTAGAGAAAAACAATGTGTTCATTATGTAAGTGCCTATACGCAAGGAAGTCATATGCATTACATATAGATAAGTTTTTTCGCTAATCTGTGGTTCAAACTAAAAAAGAGGATAGGTATGAGAACCTTCTTGAATATGAGCACGACACAGAGAACAAGGAATTTCAAAAACTAAAAACTTCTTAGACTTTTTATTATAAGTTATAAGGCTTCACGCGATATCATATTTATCCAATATTATTCATGTTTTCGATTTATTGGGTTCTGGCGAGGGCAAAATTCTTTATTGGCGATCTGGTATTATGTATTAGTTTTCAAAAATCTACTACGCGTTACCATTCGAATTAAGTATTTAAAATTGTATTTATAGTACCTATAGCTTAACCTATAGTAGTAACATATTCAGTAATCTGTGACTATATATGTTCTTAATTTATTGACCCTTGCTTTTGCTACGCATTGTAAAACCTTTTTTATTTTGGCATTAGACAAAATTTGTATTTAGCCAATAATAGGAAGTATTTTATGAAAACTGTTTAAAAGGGTAGGTTCACAGAGCAAAAAAAAAACAACGCTTCCCCTCTACAGCGACGTCATTTGTTTCATATAGCTCTGTGGGTAGGTTCTTAGACTTTTTATCATCATTCATAGGGCTTCACGCGATTATCATACTTAGCCAATATTGAAGCTTACTTAATTAACATTTTTATTCAAGTTTTTGATTTATAGGGTTTTGGCGGGAGCAATGTTTTTATTAGCGATTTGGTCACATGTATTATTTACATAAACTTACTACACGTTACCATTCTAATTAGGTAGATAAAATTATTTTTGCGCTACTGCTACATTCTTGATCGACCCCAAGGAAGTTTTAAGTTACCTGGGGGTCTAGCAAAGATACTAACCACTAACGCTAATGCCTCACGCTAACTCCAAAAATGTATAGAAATGACATTCGCTACGGAAAAGTTAGCGATTTCCTACATTTTGGAAAACGCTAATTTTTCGCAGCTTATGTCATTCAATACATTTTTGGAGTTAGCGTGAGGCGTTAGCGTTAGTGGTTGGTATCTTTGCTAGACCCGCTGTAGTACTTATAGCTACTTAAGTTATAGATCCTTACCATTGCTACGCATTTTAAAACCTTTTTTATTTTGGCATTAAAGTAAGCCGGAGTGCGATATTTGTATTTAGCCAATTATACGAAATATTTTATGAAAAATGTTTAAAAAGGGTAGGTACTTAGATAATTATAATAATATGTACAATATGTATTCATTATGGCAATTGTATCCTCGAATTAACAACAACATGGCGCGTAACGTTCGTTTTTCACTGTTTTTTTTATTTGTTCTGCTTCTTTTTGCATGTTGAAATAAGTTTTTAATAGTTAAAATATTTTAGATCTGTGGGCTTTTAAATAAACCACGGGAGCAAAAAATGATTGATTACTCGGTTACTTCAAGAAGGTTATAGTTATAGTAGGTAAGAACTATCTTTGGGTGTAACTAATAATTATGTAATGACGATTTAACCTACTTCATCACTTTCATCAATAGGTAGGTAGGTATTTGAAAGTGCAGTGGGAATGAGACAGCGTGGAAAATAGTGGACATAATAATAATTATAACTGTCGATTCTTTAAGGAGTGGTGGTTTAGTATTTGTAATTCCTAATTAGTATTAAGAAAATTAATTATGTACGCATCGTACAGGTAAATGCATATTTCCAGCAATTTATAAACTTATTATTGACACTGGCTAAGTGTAGGTACTCAATTTGTATGGAGCCAAACTTACGAATCATCGTGTGCGATTCTTCCATATTTTTCTAAACTGTACCTGCCTGCTTAGGTAACTACTACCCAAACAAAATTTACTGAAACTTCTGTTAAAGACCTGAGTGAAGTGATGATGATTTCGTTTTGTTGTAATATGAAGAGGAACTTATAAAATTGTAGTTTATTGTTTGAAACTTCTTTTTTACTGTTATAAATCTATATTAGACTCAAAACATTTAAATTTAGGTAATGGCTTAAATAGTTTCCACTCACGGCTATGCTTGCGCTATACCTTTGCTAATACAGGTTACTGTACTGTGCTCAGCTTCGAAAAGATTTAGTGGATTTTGTTGTTTGGTACGAAATGCATGATCTATTTTTAGACTATAACGTAAAAATAACATAACACAAGCGTGCGAAGCTGCGGGCAAAAGCTAGTACTATTATAAGAAATAATACAATTATGAAGCTACCTAAGGAACTAGGTAATATTATTATTGCAGTAGGTAGGTACATTTTATAAAGGACCCTACGGGATCTTTCTCGTGGAACCATTTCTAAGTAGGTAGATAGGTTTTCGGTTTTTATATTTTTTTTTATTTATTTAAATCAGAAAAAAGATTTACAACTTGCCTAAAAACACCAATAAAACCAAATAAGGTTTGTCTCTGGTGTTGTATTCCTCTATTTTACCGTAAGGTACTTAATATAAATATATATAAATATAGGGTTATAGGTACACAGTACAATGTATGACTAAAAAGAGAATAAGAAAACGCTTTTTTTGTCTTTTTGAACGGGCTAATGCTGTTGGTCTCTACCGACCATTACAGCATCACCGGGCGGGGCGTCACCAGGCGGAATAGTAAAACGCTATCAGCTACAGCCAATCTCAACTGAATTATCGGGCACTCTGTCCAAACTGTTCATTAATAAAAACATTATACCTACCAACATTAACTATTGTAACATTGTACCTGTGTATTGTACTCATATAATATAATTATATAACTTACAAAGCATTTTCTACATTTTCCATCTTTGTCCATTTCAAACTCAATAAATATGGAAACAAAACATGTCAATCTTCTTCCATCAGATGTTTAGGTACTAGGTAGGACTTAGGTAGGTACTTACTTACTAATCAAGGTGGTCACTGTGTACATAGTGTAACTACTATAAATTTTATGTAATCTGTGACAATGATACGTTTTCCAGTTTTTTATAATACCCACCACAGAGCTTTCAAATGCACCGCTGCAAAAAAAAATAAGCATCAATATATTTTTACAATAACTTTCTAATGAGCTGTGTGTCATCAATACCATTTGTAGGCAGCGGTGAAAGCATCTCTTACATAACCGCTTACATGAAAATATTGTAGGTTGCCTACACTTGTGTCGTCTTTAGGTTATACAACCGTATGTTAAGTGTCGTTAGACCAAACAATTGTGATTGTCTATTGGCATTTTCTAAGCGTCTTCCATCGCTAACCACATTCACTTGCCATTTTGGTGAGATAACAGGTATCTTGTGTAAAAATTATACAATAGTACCTACTGAAACACAATCCGGTAATAAGCATTGGTTAAGGAACTAAAGCCGTCTAATCCGTCAGAACATCATCATCAACAGCCTGTAGACGCCCACTGCTAAACATAGACCTCCCCCAGAGAGTGCCACTTTGAATGGCTACTCGCCTCCTGAATTTCCCGCGGTTTACACCAGATCGTCGGTCCACCTACGCTGCTCCTTCCGGTTCATGGTCGCCACTCGAGAACTATTTTTCCCATCGGTTGTCAGTTCTGCGAGCGATGTGACCTGTAAATCGGTAAACCTATGTTTTTGTGAATGAAATCTTTACTTCAGCATCGATTGGTGACTGAGCGTCATACTGGGGCCTAAGTTTGGTACCTACTGGACAAGTCGGGTTGATTTTTCTAAAAGTTTTGGTACCCCTCCTGGGTACTTACCCACCTACCACCTACCTAGGTGGGTACCTAGGTACCTATAATTTTATTCTTACAAACTTTTACATGGAAAATCTAAAGACACGGCAAATAATTCATATCCACATTAAAACACACAGTGAGTCAGCATGCTATAGGTTAGTACCTACCTGTCTGACTTAGAAATCCGTACACATGACGTCTTATGAATTTCATTCTAAAAGTGCGCGTGGTGCATGGGGTGGGATGTAGCAGACTTTAATGCATGTCTACTATGTATAACATTACAATAAATCTATCTTGTGTAATGAGCGCATCTTTTTCTTGCATAATTAAACGTGTTCATCACAGAAAACTAATTATACTCAAGGGTTCATTATCCGTAAAGACACTGACATTGATAATTAACAACGTGAATACCAGACTACAATTAGTCAATTCTAATTAGTAGAGCCTTAGTAGAGCTTCATTGTTAAGCATTACCAAATGACACGTTAGGAACAGGAATTATGCGTACGTCAATACAATCGAATGTCCAATAGAAACCCGCGGTCCTACACTTTCGCGACTTTCACTCGCGACGCGGCGCAGGCGCATGGTCGCGGACGACCGGAGAATAAACGGATATTTAAAGGAGCAATATTTTAGAAAAGTAAAGGGATACCCATAATACAAATATAACTCCTCGAAGATTGTTATAGGGACAAATCATGAATGTACAATAAAGTTACAGCTGTTTTGAGAGAGCACAAATACAAAAATGAAAAGGGTATATATAGATAAGTCTTAGGAGGTAATACCTAATACATCCCTAAGTCTTTCACGTTGAAGTCTGTGCAATTGTTCAAATTCGTTGGTAGTAGATGGATTAAATATTACTGGTAGCCAGGCAAACGGCTATAGCTATGGTCAGCTCGTCGCGTCATAAAACTAGTTTTTATAACAAATAAATAATTAAAATATAACGCCCAACGATCACGGACATAGATTGTGGATCCTATTACGGTATAGTTAGGGTCACCCTAATTAGGATTCTCTGTATCAAGGGACCCATGAACTACGAGGATCATGGTCCCACAACACGAACAACTGCACCGAGATACAGAACAAACGCTTTATTTTCCTGTGCACAAATACTTATCCTGTCGCGGGATCCGAACCCTCGTTATGAGACTTTTAAGCCGATCCCAACCATCACCATACCACAGAGGCAATCACTTTAATAAAACTTATAACTAATATCTATATAACCTCTCTCAATACATCTACCATTAGAAAAGTTTTAGCGGGTTAGCAATCGTCCCTTATTCTCAAATTCATCAACGCGTATTTAAATTACAAAGGCTTCACTAAATAAATCTTTCGAGTCATGTAATTAACACAAATTATCACGCGCTTATTACACAAATCCGTCTCAACATTTACAATTTTACACGTTGTGCTTTCGCCGTAATTTCACTTTTAACATGTTTTAACATTCAAATAAGCGCACGAATTTAATTAAATAAATAAATGCAATGTTTTATTTTTATTTCAAGTCATGGTTGGTGAACATTACCACATTAGGTAATTGCCGAAGTGGTCAAGTAGTGCGAACTAAAACGCCGCCGACGAAACTTTGCGTACCTATCGTATGTAGAACCCCAGAACCTAAATCTTAGAACAAATTGTAAGAAACATATGGGTCTTATTTTATTGGTGCAGGTAGGCTAAAAAGCAGATTAGACCACGTCATGCCTGGCCAAGTGGGCCGCTACTGATGTAGCAGTTTGGAAAGAAAATATGAAAATTGGTGCTATAAATCAAGCCAGACAAATTCTTTCTTTTTATTGTGACGGCTTCTTCTGTAAGACAAAAGTTAATGTAGCTACTTACCTACATTTCCTTTGCTTTTATGATTTCACTCATAGCTGAGCTAAATTTTACTAAAACAGTGTAGATAAGTACTGAACTGTAGTATGGTGACACACGTTCTAACAAGGTGCAAGCAGTCTCTAGCACCGTGTTAGCCTACAAAACTGTTACCTAATGCTTTCAGAATTCAGATGCGCTTGAAGACCTTGCATTTTTACGCTAAAAGTGAAACGACAAACAAGAAACTGCAGAAGTTATGCGTGCAATGCCACCTTTTTGAAAAGAGTATTGGCTATTTTTGCGATTATGTAACATTACCGTGAGCACGTGATGTGGTCAGAGATGATAATTACATGTGTACTTACTGATATAATAGAGCTATTAACTATGACATTCACAAAGAGGACAAAATATTTGATTGACTAATTCTGTAACATACCTATACTACTGAAGGAGACTTTACAACATACATGTAGGTACTTAATTACTATTATTATTATAAGGTGTGTTATGTTACGTCTCTGACTGTGGCATAACAAAATCACTATTAAGGTCTTACTTTATCTATCTTATGTATACCATGACAATGCTTTTTCTACTAAATGAACTGCTTTTTTTACCCAAAGATTCTTCCTTCCAACCGTCGTAAAAGTCATTTTTATTTGTTATTCTAGAACAAAACCCAAATATCAAAGTATAACACGTGAATAAATGAAAGTTAACCTTATACTGACATAGATAGAGAAATATTTCTTGCAGATACCTTCCAATTTCAAATTAAGTTATTAATCCCTATGATCACGTAGGTGGACCTACTTACCCGTATAAGCCAGGGTTAGGCAACGGCAACGTGCTGAGCGGGCCGCAACGCTTCGCAAGTGAGCCTTTGATTGCATACGAGAAGTACCTATTAGACCATTCTTTGTGGACACAGAACTGCTAAACAGTATCTAAGTTTTGCTTTGGCATTGCGACTTAAAGTCGCATTCCCAAGACCTTCCTGATATTCAAATAGATTTTGATATGTACAAAAACAACGAAATATATCTCCTGATGTAAAAGTTGATTTGTCTATGGTAGATAAATGACAATAATTTATTCTGTGTTGTGGGACATTGATTTGGTTCCTTAGTTCGTTAGTTCCTTGGTATATGGATAAATAAATAAATATGTGTGGACATTTCACAAAGCGCCAAACTAATTCCTGTAAAATAAATAAATAAATAATAAAAAAAAAGCAAAGCTTTTACTATGGGAACCCGATAACTGATATAATACTTGATACTTAATATTTTTTTGTTTGTAAATACATACATGGAATACAATATAACACCCAGACACAGAACAAACATCTATGTTCATCACACAAATGTTTGTCCTGGGTAGGAATCGAACCCACAGCCCTCAGCTCAGAAGGTAGGGCTACTACCAACTGAGCTATCGGGCCCGTCACGTCAGATATAAGTACGGGGAAGCCTATATACTTGGGTTAGGATCCGGGATCTGGATCTGATCGTTTTACATGGCTACACTGTTCTACTTCATGGCAGTACTTATTTCCTATTATATTTTATTAAAATAGAAATAAAACATTCTACACCTAGCTTTGCTAGGCGATTATGTAACTTGATTGCAACAAATAGAAACACAAAAATCTATGGATTAGACAGTTTCAATACGCAGTTTATGTGCATAGTTACTATGAAAATTTTCATATTCGGAATGAAATTTCTCCTGTTGCATTGCTGTCAAAGTTACGTAATCACCCCACAGATTATGTAACTTGATTGCAACCAATAGAAACACAAAAATGTATGGATTTAACAGTTTCAATACGCAGTTTATGTGCATAGTTACTATGAAAATTTTCATATTCGGAATGAAATTTCTCCTGTTGCATTGCTGTCAAAGTTACGTAATCACCCCACTGTTGTAGAGCTGAAGGTGTTAATCTATTAAGCGTCTTTCATGACATTAAGCAAATTCTTATATTATCTGGGCTGTAAACAAATATTAATGTCAAAAATATTGAAAACTAAAAGAGCAGTAAAAAGGGGTTTATGTGGCGGCAGACAAAAATCATTGTTTGATACTAACTAACCCAACTTTGCTCACTGGATGTTCAGTATACGTTTATTACATAATATACGATGATAGACCATTATACCTCATTATAAAATGCTCGGTGTTTCTGACGGGTAATCTGCTAATTGAGCTGATTACATAGAGGTGGGAGGTACTCCAGAATAATATCAAGTACCAAAATATGTTAATACGATACCTGCTGAAATCATTTATGCCATGATTACCGACATGTAGATAATCATCCCCCACTAGGTGGACCGACGACCTGCCCGGCTAGCATGCGCACCGCGACAAAATTTTCTCGACACTTTATCTCGTGAGAGACCGTGACAAGACTATGGTAGCGCCTGAGTGTGTCTCACTCTAACAGCGACGACAAATTTTCTCGCGGTGCGCATGCTAGGCCATCTGGTGAAAACCGCGAGAAGCCGATGTATGCAGGAGGCGAGCGGCCGCTCAAAGTAGCGTGCTCTGGGGGAGACGTATGTTCAGCAGTGGACGTTTTCGGGCTGTTGATGATGATGAGGTAATCATCCCCCACAGACTTTGAGCAGCTGCTCGCGTTCGTGCGTCCGTCGGATCGGATCCGCGCGGATTTTTCCAGTTCGTCGCTCCACCTAGTTGACCATTTAGGATGATGGAAGCATAGAATGTAGGCTCATAGAAATTATTTTTAAAGACTTAATTTAAAAAGGTGAAGAAATGCCATATTTTAAAAATGGGGATCCATAAGTACTAATTCACTGTTTGCGACAGAACTAGTATCACGTCTCGAATTTACTCATATTAATAACCATACCTACTCTAATACTGCAATTCACCGCGAGACTCAGTGCAACGAAATCCAACTAAAATAATTTATGCCGCCAAGTGGCATCCAAAATAAACCCATCTATGAGTTCCAAGAACATCTGTAACCGATTCGTTTGCAAAAAGGAAGTAATAAGGATGTCTTGTGGACTGGTGAGTGACGATAGAAAATAAATTAAAAACTCATCTTGACAAGCACCAGTTGGTGTTGCCATGCAGCAATGCCAACAATTACGTGAAGAACGTTCAATCTACTATTTATACTTATCTCATCCAAAATATATCCTACTTATACCTACTTGCATACGTAATTAATTATACGATATCATTAAACAAATGTTATTTTGATAACGAAGCTAGAAATTATAGGTAAATGCAAATCACGATTTTTTAACTTGAAGTATGAAATAGTGATATTTAGGATTATCATTATCATGCTTGCCAAATCATAATTTTTTTTTTGTATCTTTAGAGGAACCCTACCTCTCATATCAGTGCTTTTTTGTGACTAAGTTATGAAATATAAATGTTGTACTTCAAATACATAGCATCAAATTACTTTTCGCTGATCTAACTTTACACTGCAATCTCTAAGGGTAATGTTTAGT
The DNA here is from genome assembly GCA_963580505.1 of Ennomos erosarius. Classification (NCBI taxonomy): domain Eukaryota; kingdom Metazoa; phylum Arthropoda; class Insecta; order Lepidoptera; family Geometridae; genus Ennomos; species Ennomos erosarius. The sequence goes on along the minus strand of OY756992.1, from coordinate 7,331,723 downwards.
TTAGAATGGTATAGTATCCATTGAAAGCTTGTTTGTATTTCTTACTTTGCGTTCGAGTGCCGTAGTTTATGTAGCAACGGAAACGGAAAATAAAACGACAGATCAAAAAGCTTTGAGGCTGTAGTATAAAGCTTGGGCCATGTTATGATGAGTCATAAAATATTTCTATATTAAAATCGAGATCGTTATCGTTTGTTTGTATGTTTATAACTTGTTGTGTGACTTTTGTATGAGCGCACAGATTGATTTCGCTAGAGATCAACCTAGAGTACCTACTTTTACTTTAATTTAATTAAGGGTAACATTTATAATCCGCGAACAAAAACAGGAATTAAATATTTATAAATAGAAAAGGCTAAGTATATGTATAAACATTTTCCAGAGTCGCTTTTACAATCCAAACGATTGTCCGAGATATCCTGTGGCATCGCAAGACTTTATTGCTGACAGAGTAGATCAAAGAGCGCCGAGCGCTCGGCGGCTCTACATTAAAGTGATAGTTCCCAGACCTCGTAAACCAGTTCCAAATGGGAACTCTGTCGTGGACATGGGACCATACATCGCGGATAACGGGACGAGGTCCCTTACAAAGCAATGGTTTACTATAATATGACAATTTACTTCGCGACCTCTGCTGTAAATCGTCGCGCAAATGGAGCTCCGGAATTAAATTTGATTTTTATGGTGGCGATTTTAGATAATGTCTCCGGGTTTCTAATATACATATCAACGTTCTAGAGTCCATCGTTGGTATCTAGAGTATAGAATCTAGAGTACAAGATGTGTTTTTTTGTTAGAGATAGTCAATTAGTCATGCTGAGAATTAGAAGGTGCCTGTATACTTAAGTCATCATCATCATCATCATCATTAACAGCCTGAAGACGTCCACTGCTGAACATAGGCCTCCCCCAGGGAGCGCCACTTAGAGCGGCTGCTCGCCTCCTGCATCCATCGGCTCCCCGCGGCTTTCACCAGGTCGTCGGTCCACCTAGTGGGGGGCCGGCCTACGCTGCGTCTTCCAGTTCGTGGTCGCCACTCGAGAACCTTTCTTCCCCATCGGTTGTCAGTTCTACGAGCGATGTGGCCTGCCCATTGCCATTTCAACTTGCCAATCCTAAGAGCTACATCGGTCACTTTAGTTCTCCTGCGGATCTCCTCATTTCGGATCCTATCTCGCAGCCGAGCATTGCTCTCTCCATAGCTCGTTGCGCGACTTTGAGCTTAGTAATGAGGCCAACAGTTAGAGACCACGTCTCAGTTCCATAAGTCATCACTGGCAACACACATTGATTGAAAACTTTTGTTTTCAGGCTTTGTGGTATTTTGGACGAAAAGATAGGTCGAAGCTTCCCGAACGCTGCCCAGCCGAGTTGGATTCTTCGGGCGACCTCTTTGTCGAAGTTGGACCTACCCAATTGGACAGTCTGCCCTAGATAGACGTATTTGTCGACAACTTCGAGAGTATCGTTCCCGACAATTACCGGTATAGGTGGAACATGGGCATTTGACATGATTTTCGTCTTGTCCATGTTTATCTTAAGACCAACCTGTCGGGAGACTCTACTGAGGTCGTTGAGCATGGTGCTGAGATCATCGAGCGACTCCGCCATTATGACTATATCATCGGCAAAACGAAGGTTAGTGATATACTCGCCATTTATGTTGATGCCACATCTTTTCCACTCCAAGAGCTTGAAAACATCCTCCAATGCGTTTGTGAACAGTTTCGGAGAAATAACGTCTCCCTGTCTCACGCCTCTCTGCAATGGGATCTGTTCCGTACTCTGGTCTTGTAGTCGGACTGACATAGTGGCCTTACTGTACAAACACTTCAACACTTCGATATACCTATAGTCAATTTGGCATCGCTGTAAGGACTGCAGCACCGCCCAAGTCTCGATTGAATCGAAGGCTTTCTCATAGTCCACAAACGCTAGGCATAGCGGCCGATTATACTCTTCGGTCTTCTGTATAATCTGGCGTAGCGTATGGATGTGGTCTATGGTGCTAAAGCCTTTTCGGAAACCGGCTTGTTCGGGAGGCTGGAATTCATCAAACCTGCGTGCGAGACGATTCGTAATGACCCTCGAAAACAGCTTATACACATGACTCAAGAGCGAGATGGGCCTATAGTTCTTCAATAAGGTGTTATCTCCTTTTTTGAAGAAGAGCACCACCACGCTCTTGTGCCATGCCTCCGGCGTTGTACCTTCAAGGATGACAGAGTTGAATAACTTCTGGAGGACTATAAGTACCGGTCTACCACCCGCTCTCAGAAGTTCGGTCGTAATTCCATCCTCACCTGGCGCCTTGTTGTTTTTAAGCTGTTTGAGGGCCATTCTAATCTCGTACAGGCTGACGTCCGGGATATCTTCGGTATAGTGTCGGACTAACTTGGCTCTGGTGTCCTTAGCTGTGTTAGTAGCGGGCTCACGTGTCGATGTGTATAACTGTCCATAGAAGTTCTCAATCTCTCTCAGGATCTCAGGCTTGGATGAAATGACACTACCATTCTCGGTCTTCAGTTTTGTCATTTGGCTTTGCCCAATAGACGAATCTTTTGCGAACACCTTAGAGCCTTGGTTCCGCTCAATTGCGGCCTCAATACGTGAAGTACTAAAAGCACGCAAGTCGTGTCGCATGGAACTCCAGATACGTCTATTGAGTTCACCGTAGGCTGACATATCAACTGAAGACTGTAGTTTCATTTCGCTCCGGTCTGCCATTAATTTAAGAGTGTTTCCTGAGAGTTTCTGAGTCCTCTTTCGGCGTTGGGTCTTGAAGAACTCAGCTCCAACAGCTTGGACAGTTTCCACCAACCCGTTGTTCAACTCGTCCACTGTGTTGCAATCGGCAAGGCACTGGAAGCGATTTTGGAGTTCCAGCTGAAAGCCTTCGGGGTTTTGGATTTGGACAGGGTTTGGACGGAGCGTAGACCTCACCAGACGCGACCTTTCAAGCTTGACATTGATATTCAATGTGCCTCTTACAATACGGTGATCGCTACCGGTTTTCACCTTGCTGATCACAGAGACATCATCGAATATTCGCTTCTTGGTCGTCATCATGAAGTCTATCTCATTTTTCGTGGAACCGTCGGGGCTTATCCACGTCCACTTCCTGGATGGCCGCTTCTTGTAGAAGGAGTTCATCATAAAGAGGCCCTCCTTCTCCATGAAGTCAGCCAGCCTTTGTCCCCGAGGGTTCCGCTGCCCGTATCCAAATGGCCCCACTCTCAGCTCATCGCCATTCCTTGTGCCCAACTTCGCATTAAAGTCTCCCATCACAACGGTGAAGTATGTTTCGGAAGAATGCATGGCTTCGGATATATCCTCATACATAGCTTCTACTTCATCGTCGGAGTGTGCCGAGGTCGGTGCGTATACCTGGATGACCTTCAACGAATACCGTTTGGTTATTCTGAGTATCAGGTACGCTACCCTGGTCGACACACTGTCGACTTTGATCACGTTGTTGACGAGAGACTTGCGGACGAGGAACCCGACACCACCTTGGGAAAGTTGGTCTCCCTCCCGGTAGAAGAATAAGTTACCGGAATTTAGGATTATCGTGTCCTGTCCCTGTCTTCGGACTTCTGACAATCCCATTACATCCCAGCGTAACTTACTCATCTCCTCCTCCAATTCGACCATCCTTTCGTCAGCCCTCAACGTGCGCACGTTATAAGTTGCCAGGGCCAGGGGTCGTGTTTGGTGGGGTTGGTAGCCGGGCGTCTTCCGGTGATTCTTCGCACCCCCTGCCCTGCCGTTACCGTGACCGCTACCGGAGCCACGGGATAGCAGAGCCGACGGGGACTGGGGGCCGTTATTGTTTGTGCTTGTCATTAGGGGGGGGGGGGGGTTTGCCATAATCACCACGCTTGGCAGGCGGCTTGGTGATCGCAGTGGATTATGATGGTGGAGACCAAGGAGAATGCTGCAGCCCATTCCCTGGATGTTCCCTTAGCCGACTTTTACGGCACCCACGGGAAGAGATGGGGTGGTCCTATTCGTAACCGGGACCACACGGTCTATACTTAAGTAATTATAAGTATTTACTTATTAACGTACATAAAGGTAATATGTATCAAAAACAGAGGAAATCTACTCATAGGGACAAAAAACAGTAATTTTAATTTCCTCACTACCGCGTCTTTTTAATGAGTGACGATGCAAATTGTATGGAGCCGAGTCGCTTAACATCAGGTGAACGACTAACTCATCACGTCATTAATTCTGTCATCTTAGACAACTTTTGAGACGGTTGAGATTGCTTAAATATCTTATACATTTTGAAGCAGGCCTCTAGACTAGATTGCCATCATTATTCAATCACGTAAAACAAACGACCCTGATCTTCCGTTGTCATACAAGAACAATACACAGATGAGAGAACATGTCCCACGTTTTTATCGTCTCTACGTGTTGTATCATTCAGCGTTGATAACGATCAGCGGATGTTACCTTTTTCTTTATCTGCTTTATTGAGTTGTGTCAGAGCTGGGCCTTTATTCTCTATCGATTCCTTACATCGAAACCACGCAAATTCCTTGTCATACATAAGAAATCAGCAAAAGTCTATTCTCTATGAAATGAAAACAAAGCCACGCGAAATGAATTTGGGATTGGCGCGATTTGAACTGTCAAAAATCATATGTTTTACTGAGACGCGTTCCGAAACATCAACACATCAAAAGATATGACCACTTATATCAATATATTTTATCCAAATAAAGATAACTTTAATGTGAAGTGAAAGTATATCTAACGCTGTGACACGATTTGAACAAGACACGATAACGACGTGGTTTCGTATCGTGTGGAATCTGTGTTTCCATAGAGAATAACCGCCCTGAACGTTTACCTATTATAGGTATCAATAACGAGACAAGCTGATAATTAATTGGGCAACGCTTACTCGTAATGTGCAAGTGTTTGGTATATGTAGCATATCGTTGTGCCTTGAGTAGGTACAGAACCTTGAACAGAAATCTCAAAAGCCGGAGTTGCAGAGTAGGAAAATTTTCTTTCGATTCTTAGCACTTTCTAAATGCATAGTGAATTATATAGCTAAATGTTTGGAGGCATGGTGTGTTCGATTTACTTGTGGATAAAATGAAGTGGACATTTTAAACAAACTATAGGTATTGGGTTGGACTTTACAAGAATTATTGTAATCGATTTATAATTACGGCCCATAAATTTTGTTACTAAAATGAGGCAAATCATTAAAGTTAATGACAAGACGCACTTAGTCATCCTCTGTGTTTAATTTATTTATAAACTAATAAAATTTATAGTGCTTGAAACATGACCATTCGAAAGTAACAACCAATTAAAAACAAACCAGCCAACTAATAATTTCTAATAACATAAAATCAAATGATAGCTCACATTGCTCATAATATTTTATTAGACACTTCAATAGCTCTGCGAAACCATCAGCTTGCTGTGGAGAAGGACTTTCATCTAATGAAAACTGGATTGGAGAAATCTCGAGAGAAACACTCGGCGGAACGGCTCGTTAGATTGATTTTGTTCATTTTGAACGCCACCGCAAGATTGGCTAGATTTATTGATCCCTATTTATATTAAAGTGCGTGCTATTTATAGGTAAAAAAAGCTATACAGACTTGCCACAGTCATAACGGTTATACCTAGTTTGTTTGAAGTATGTTTATTCTAGCGGTATTCGGTACAAATGAATGTGTTTTATTTTTCACGAATAAAATTTCCGTTTGAAGTAAATAATATGTAACTAACCGTAACTCACATAAAAACACGTAAATTTTCGTGTTACGTACTTAAATTTTTCTCGAGCAAAATTATATAATTTGTTAATTACTTAGGTAGTTTCTGGAAGTTTGTTAGTGGTTGTGTTTTTTAGACCTCGAGCTCCTAGACCATTTTCTCATACTTTTAATAAAGAAAAGATAGATCCCAATCGCGATATAGATATAGCTAACTAACCAAAATAACTCAAGTATCAAATCTCCAAGTACTTAAATACATCGTCTGCAATTTTAATTACCTAAGGCCACAACGGACGTTGATACTGTTCATATGCGCGATGGGTTTTGATTACCAAACGCTGTTTTTCTCATTATCCTTTGTTTGCACACACAAAGGAAAACATTTAGCTGTGGCATTCTGCAAGGACGTTAGGAACAAACAACACTGACATTTTAGACGCATATCGCGTAATATTTGTATGAAGAGATTATTAAGGATACTAATAAGTAAAAGCACCTTTGCGGTTTTATTTCGTCCACTATATACCTACATATTTTTTTCCCACGGATATTTTTAATTTTCCGGAAAGTTTCCTCGGTTGGTCTCGGTAAAGTATATAATAATATGTACTAAATATAATACGCAAATCTTTTTTTTTTATTACAGACTTATCACTTCTAGATTAAGGCCCTGACAGGACCCAATGCGAGCACGTTTATTACAGCAGACAACCTTGAAACTTATTTTGTACCCAATAGGGTCGCTTTATGTATAGCAAAAATATGGCAATTACGTTATAATAAGCTTATAGACCGATGCATTGAAACATAGCTTATCACTATGATTTATTTCAATGGGGTTGTCTTATGAAAATGTAACATTTTAGAACGTTTGAATGATTTTTTAGAGGTCACTTCACGATTTTTTTCTATCGAGAAAACTTTTCGTAAACGTGTTTCGGGTTCGACAGATGGAAAGAAGATATGACCAGTATTAACGTGCATTTTTTTAATCCTGTAAATGGTATACGTTTTGAGATAAGTAATCACGTTCTAAATAGTCGATTTGAGAGCATTCAACGCCTTAATAATATAGTATAGTAATAAGAAACTCTAGATTCGTGTTGGGAAATACCTAACATGTAACTTGGTTATTTTGGTAAATGACTGAAGTCTGAACACAACAGGAAAGGATGTAAATATATAGGTACTTATTTATACTATGCCAGTATCAATAGTCTCAATGGGTGGGAAAGCAATTTTGTCTTGGAACAAAACAATCAAACAATACCCGACACCGGGTTAAATTGCTATTGTGAACGCTGTTTAGTAAACTGCTGCGGTATTGCTATTGTCAACGCAGTCAATGAGCTATATTGAATTATCTTTATCACTTTTGTTTTACGAGATAACATTCGTTCACAAATGTATTCAGAAAATTATACCTACGTATACCTGTATTTTGTAGGTACATATTGATATCATTACTCTATAGCTATACCTATAAATCATAACGTGGGCCTCGGGTATCGTGGTACTGAGGGAGTAACCCATAAGGATGAGCTTTTTATATACTCAATAATGTAAAAAGCGTTTTTTAGATAATTGTCTAAAAAGCTCTTTCTCGAATAGATAAGTAACAACACTCATGTTTTTGGAGCGCTAATTCAAAACTAAATTAACATTATTTACAAAACTGTATAAAAGGGCACTCTCATGTCCCTTAAGGACATTTTTTTTCAGCTGTACTGTAAAAAGGCAGTGCTTATCTAAAAAGGCATGAAATTTGTTGCTTCTACCTTCTGACAAATTTACCATCTTAATTTGGTCGGTTTATAGGCTGCTAACTTTTGGCTGCCAACTTCACACCGGTTCCCTCCACTTGGCTCCTCTGACTTGGATCTACTAGCACAGAATAAACATAATAATATAGTGCTTGCCTAGGCTCAAGGTCAAGTACTTACATAAGAATATTTTTAATTTTCATGATGGTTGGTGTAGCTAAGTAGGAAAATAGGTAGGTACCTACCTACTTTCCTACTTAGGTACACATTTAGCATCATGTAGGTAGATACAGGTAACTACTGTGGAAAGTCGTAGAGTTTCCAAAGCCGTTTCCAAAGGAAACACCCAGCAAGAGCGTGTCCTCAGAAATCGATCAATTACTGACGAGTAAATTGCTATTCGTTTTCCGCTATTGGCTTCGATTAAGGTTTCTATGTAATTGGTGCATTCTGACGTGTAGTAAGCATTTGAAGACGGATTAAATTTTAGTCAGAGTCACTACGAAATCGCCAAAATATCAAAATTGCTATTTACTATTTAGTATTTACCTACTTGTCTACACTTTTTTGTCTAAGTACAAAAGTAAGTCTAAGTACATGGCGTGAGAAATCATATTTGCTTAAAACTCTCTTTATTCACAAAATGAATGGCAAGGCAATCCTTTGGCCCAAACAGAGGCGAGCATTTAGGTCTCGTAGTTCGTAGTGCATTGACCGACTTGACTTGAATCAAAATTTGGCTCCACGATACTTTCGTCAAGTGATTCTATCAGTTTCTAAATTCTATCTAACTTTTTGGGTATTGCTATATGTACGCTCACTGCACGCTCATTGTATCTTTCTAAATATTCTCTCTCTTTCCAGGTATCACAATGCTCGCGATCTAAGTGAACGATGGATGCGCTCACGTGGTTGTCTCTAGGGCTGCAGCTGGCCGCCCTGTGCTCCATTGTTGGAGCCCTACTGCTATACCTGCTGAGGAAAGTAAGGGTCGCGGAGGTTCTGCCCGTTGACAGCGCGAAGACTGTGCTGATCACTTCCGTGGACACCGCGTTAGGTTTGCAAGTAAGCGAATATTTCTATTTTACTGCTGGATGAAGGCTCAAAATTCCTAAGGTTGCTTATTGGTGATCGTTTCTGGTTTTTAATCTAGTTCCGTTACTAACATAAAACTACCTACCTAAACTACCTATTTGCCGAGCGGTACCGGTGTGAGAATAGTAGGTACCATCCCATCTCTTCCCGCGGGTACTAAGCGCTGGCTGAGAGAATATACAGTGAATCAACCGAGAATGGGCCATATTTGACGGGCCCGATAGCTCAGTTGGTAGTAGCCCTGCCTTCTGAACTGAGGGCTGTGGGTTCGATTCCTACCCAGGACAAACATTTGTGTGATGAACATAGATGTTTGTTCTGCGTCTGGGTGTTATATTGTATTCTAATGTATTTACAAACAAAAAAAAGTTTATAAGTATTGTATCAGTTATCTGGTTCCCATAGTACAAGCTATGCTTAGTTTGGTGCTAGATGGCGCTAGATGGCGCTGTGTGAAATTTCCACAAATGCTTATTTATTATTTATTTATTTATTTATTTATTTATTTATTTATTTATTATAGCGTTCTCGCTGCGATCATCAAGACCTGCCAGTCGTGGAGCGGTGTTTTATGAGGGAGGCTTATATTCAGCAGTTGACGTCTTCCAGCTGATGATGATGCAACTATTATATTAGAGATATTAATAATTAGAGGTAATAAAATAATGACACGCTCTGTGGTAGTATGTAGGTTAGTGGGAAGGTAGAGAAGAGCAATATTTGCGTAAAATAGCTTCAATTAAATGTCAGCAGCTTTGCGGCAAAGACAGGTACCTAACTACTTATTAACTTAGTTTTATAATTTTTTCTTACAAGTAGGTACCTACGCACAAGTTGTTGTGACATTGCACTAAACAGGTTGCGAGAAAGACATTAAACTTACATGAATATAGTACTTATAATGATGATTTATTATTGGTTGTTTAATTAAAAAGTTAGATCAAACAAAACATGACTATAAACCATAAAATTTAACAGCATTCTAAGCAGCAATAATTTTATGGTTTGTTTACTTTATTAATGAAGGCAACCGTTAACACCGCTTTGAAATTCACTCACTTACTAATTAAAAGTACCTGCCAGTCTTAAATATTATGTAAGCAACAGTAATGAGCCTGCTCCATTTTACCAAAACCACAATTCAACGGTTGCTGAGCATTTCTCAACGCACGAAGGTTGCGCAAGGAAAACCACTCAATTAAATCTATGTGTGTAGGTAATTATTATTTATACTCAGCTTTAATGTTGCCGGCTAGTTTCGTGCAGTAAATAGTAGATTAAAAAAATAGGAGGTGCGCCTTTAGGTATGGATGGTTTTAAACTTGTTTAAACTCGCGTCGCGAAATGTCATAATTTGTTTGAGACAATATGTCGACACAGTTACCATCGAGTTTTCAGCTACCAAGTGTACTTTGGCTTCGGTAGATTTAAATTTTCAACTGTTGATAGTTTATAGGTGCCGGCATAATAACCGGCAAGTGGGAGTCAGACTCGCGCATGCAGGGGTCTATAAAAAAGAGCAAAAAAACATCACGTTTGCTGTGGGAGCCTCCTTAAATATTTAATTTATTATGTTTTCTAGTACTTATTTGTTGTTATAGCGGCAACAGAAATACATCATCTGTAAAAATTTCAACTGACTATCACGGTTCATGAGATACAGCCTGGTGACAAACGGACAGACAGGCAGACAGGCAGACGATCACCGAAGCCTTAGTAATAGGGTTCGCTTTATCCTTTAGGTACTAACCCTAAAAACGAGAATGCCTATCTATCATCGAGATTGAATATCAAAAAAATGCCGAGATCTCTCAAGATTAATGATCTCGCAAGATAAAGATTGCATTCCCTACAAGATGCACTGACAAAACTCGATTCTCCACAGATTGCAACATACCTTAGCAGCCGCGGCTGGCGTGTGATAGCCGGCTGCCGCAGCGGTGGGCTGGGCGCGCGGCTGGCTGATTCCTGGCTCCAGGGTCACGTGGCCGCCACTCCTGAAGACGAACCGCCTCCAAGACTCGCCACCTTGGAGCTGGACGTCGCGAGAGAGGACCTACTGGAGGAAGCTGCGAGGGCAACCGCTCAGCATCTGCCGGCTGGTGAACATGGTACGAGTTACCATTTTAGTTTTTAAAGGATTAAAAGCAAAGTATTTTTTATTCTCTCTGAAATCTGACGTTGCGATAAAAAAAACCGATGAAGTAACTTATCAAAAAGGTCAAAAATCAAGTGCACTGCCCGGGAATCGAACCCGGGTCGCAAGAATGGGAATCTTGCATGATACCACTACACCAGCAGTGCTTGGAGGTAAGTTGCAAAATATCGGTACTATTGATAAAAATCTAAGTTATGGCAATTAAAAAAAAGTTAAAAACATGCCTCAAAAAAACAATCGACAACCATCTAATTGATTTGGTACTTACCTAATCTTTTTAGAGAATTCCTTCTAAATTGTCTACGTCGAGTACCGCCGCATTGCGCCACCTTGTGGCGGTCTGTGTATACTCAGAGTTAAGTGGGCTCGTCAATCATCACAGCACAAACCACACGCGTCACAGTCACTACGTAGGTACTTAGGTCCTTACATAAACTGACTGTCAAACTCTAGGTGGCGCTTTTATCAATTTACATTTTACGAAGCGTATTTAGTCCCCTACAAAATAAGAGGTGATAAGATAACTAATTTCCAAAATCAAACGATCTATTTATCTCCTCTAGTCCTACAGGATTGAGACCACAGAGCACATTGGTAAAGATTGAAAATTGAGACTACAACCAAGCAAAGACGCAATCTAATCGACGACGCAGAGGTGTTTCTTTGTGAAAGTATTCAAGTATATTTTCAATCTGTGTTCAACGATGTTGGTGCATCAACCACTTAAATTTTTGGCTCATATTGTTTTAAGTTTTAAGATTATTTTTGTTGTGTACTGTTTGTTGATCCTAATATACTTAAAAAAATACAAGTTTAAGATATATGCATCACAGGTAGGTACTATCTTTTTTATTACTGCAGGTATCTGGGCAGTAATCAACACCGCTGGCAGCAGCGGGCGCGGTGGGGCGCCTTGCTGGGAGAGTGCATTGCGCGGCAACGTGCTCGGCGCGCTTCGGGTCGCGCGCACTTTCAGCCCTCTGCTAGCCGCCGCTGCTGCCGACCACCCGCATGCCGGCAGACTCTTTTACATCGGTGAGTTCAGAATTCTTCAGCAGGCAGAAGGACTAGGCTCCAGGTTGCGATATCTGAATGGATAATTACGGTTAATCGTCCAGTGAGATATCGCGACTAATAATAGCGCTATAAGGCCGACTTGCGCGTTCTCTCTAACCTCGTGTTACCTGAATAAATAGCCTAACTCGGATTATTTCTGTATTTTATCTTGCACTTTAGAAAATTGACCACTTATCCCGTTATATATTTAACCCGGTAATTTGACATGTTGATTCATCCTTAAGCGGCTTTCTCATACTTGGCAAACAGCGAACACCAAATAGCAAACACGACCTTGTGGATTCGCCTGTTTGTAAACACACACCTATCACTGGCAAACGCCAGTGATCGGTATCAGTGTCGGATTTGTACATAGTTCTAATTCTAAGGATTTGACAAATACGTTTGTCGAACGACAAAGCTGTTTGTGATGTATTCAAACGTTTGACAGTAGTACGCGCGTAGGGTTGCCAACCATACATTAATATATAGAACTGCACTATATTTCAAGGCTGTGTGCTAAACGCTGTGCGCAACAAGTAGGTTCTATATATCTCTTCGAATACTGCCCTATGTGTTCCAGTATCCAGCATGAAATATAAGCTATAGCTAGCATGCTACACCTTCGATCGCATCGTCACTTTCCATCAGGTGAGAGCGTGGTCAAAAGTTAGATATGTCCAAAGTAAAAAAAAATTTAATGTCATTAACTTTTTCAGTAGTTACGGAGATTAAAGGTAACAAACACGAATACTCGCAAACCTTCGTATTTATAATATTTTATGACTAGGAGCAATAATACGATATTTTCAAAGCGAACATGAAAGCTCGCTATTTAAAAAAAAAAACAAGGTAGCAGCTATGCCAATATATTCAACCTTCTTCATTTAGGGCTTTACTTATAAACATCGCTTAAAGTTAGCCATTGCTTAAAACCTTCTGTCAACTTTTGACTGAATTGAAATGTCACGCGGGAAAACACTGACTAACTTTAAGCGCCATTAGATTTTAGAAGCGCATTTAGATCCCAAATGCTAACGCTATCTCCAAAAATGTATTGAAATGACATTAATCGCTTACTTTTCCACAAAAACTTACTTACTTTTGTGGAAAAGTAAGCGATTTCCGAAATGTCACTCCAGTACATTTTGGAGTTAGCCCGAATCTTTTGGGGTCCCAAACGATCCCAAAAGCAAAATTTGGCGATAGCGTTAGCGTTTGGAATCTTAGCTAGACCCCCTGGGCCACCCTCGCCTGACCAGTGTGGTCAATTTAGGCAATATATCGCCATTTAGTCTACTCGGGACTAGGCATCGGCGATGTAAAAATCTGATTGGCGACTAGTTAATTTTTATACTACCTCAGGTACAAGTCATTTAAATTAGCCAAATCATATATAAACTATTTTTCATAAAAACTATATCCACCTTATTAGGAGTGTGTGATATTAATCGGAATGGCCGTCTGAAGAACTGTCAATTAAATCCAATAACAATGTACTTCTTGTTGAATTCATAATTACCTACTGTGTTTTGAAATCACCCTTTATTACAAAACACGTGTAAACGCTAGGCCGACCATTAATGAAATGAAGGAAAATATATATTATAGCATTGACTCCGTGTGTGGTAGCTTGCTATAATATAAATTATAGTACGGTATATTAATATATATTATTGCTACGTGTGTGACGGGCTTAACCCCTGTCAATATTTCGAACGTGCAAGAGAAAATGTCTGGATATTTCTGTTCACCAACTTAACTCGAGTTACTAGCTCTGGGTTAGCTATTCAGTTATAATTTTAACCCGAGAACGTGCAAGTGGGCCTAAGAGCTCTAATGGTTAAGGAATACTGTCAGCCTATAATATGGAATACTATTGAATGCTAGGTTTACACTACTTTATAGTATGCGGGACGGGCACTCTGTGGGGAACAGGTAGTAGGTATAATAAAAGGTATATCTAGCTAGCTAGACACACAATACAATACAATACAATACAATAACTCTTTATTGACACCAATATGTAGTATGCTGTGATCTCATCATGGTTTTTATGTCACGTGTAGCTCAGAAACTCTATTCTGTAGGTAGGTACTATGTATAGGTATAAGTAAAACTTGGTTATGTTCAAAATCAAACACGAGCTATAAAAGCTGCGACAATCACAAGGTATCGTGCGATTAGGTCGTCCGGGCCGCCTGACCTGTATAATTTGTTTCATCTACCCCTAGACTTGTCACAGTCCTACTAGAATCTCTGCAAGTGCTAACCAACTACATCACCTTCCAGGATTAACATCTGACACAGCATGCGAGAGCCTATCCCGGATGGAGGCCGGCGAGACGAGCGAGACAAGCGCAGGTGCGGCGGCCGTCCGCTGGGGCACATGGGGGGCCGCGCGGGCCTTACGTGCGGGACTCAAGGCCAGGAGACTTCACGTCGTGCTGCTTCACGCACCGGACCTGTCTGCTAGCGAGATATACGCACCGCCCATGCAGCTGCAGCCGCCTAGTCAACCCACCAGGTTTGTTATTACACGCACAATTAGTGAACTGAGAGTCACCCCAAGGCCCAAGCCCACCCCCTCTACCTTATCTATCTTATTATGTGATTCTCGCTTCTGCATTTGTGTTTATTATGTTGGATTCAATAAATAGTTTTTGCATTCTATTGTAGTAGTTCACAATACAGAAATCATACACACGTAGATCCTTGATTTTGATATAGTTCCCCCTATCTAAGAACCTAAGTCCCTCTACACTCCAAGCACAGAACTAGCCTTTCGCTCTTTTTCTGTCCACAAATACTGTCCTGCTGCGGGCATCAAACCCACAGCCGAATTCTGTGCCCACAGCTTACAAACCACGTGTTTAGGAGCCGTCAAAAATATCTCTACTGAAATCTGATGGGGTATCCGACCTCCATGAGGTCCCTAATATGGATTTAATACCACGGACCATAGTCAACAGCACTGAAAACAAAAACTGAGTTTGAGAACCGCTCTGAGCTTTTAATTTACGCAGAAACTTACGATTTTGCTATTAATTACAATCAGCTAAAATACTCGCCGCTTTAAGTGGCGCTCCCTGGGGGAGGCCTATGTTCAGCAGTGGAAGTCTTCAGGCTGTTAATGGTGTTGATGATGAAAATACTCCCATGCGATTCATATAATATCTTCTTGCCCTTTTTAGCCGTCCAGAAACCCCAAACTCTGACGTAAGCACGACCACAGCCAGCTGCGCTGTGACCATGCCAGGCGAGGCAGCAGAATACAGCGCGAAGGTCCTTCCCACCAGCGCTCTGAAGGTGCTTGAAGATGCCCTCACCTCTCCATCACCAAGAGATGCCTACTACTTGAAGATGAAGCAAGACTCCTGGTTCACAAGGATGCCTTCGCTGAGAGTAGCGTAGCGGGTTCCCTACTTTTACAACCTTGGCCATAATGCAGATGGTTACAAAACTGTATTGGCCTGCCTTCAATGGAATTCAACAACGCTATTATGCCTACATCTACACAGGAAATGATTGAAACTACTCAATCTTTAAATCGGAATCACCGTGATTTAAAATATTACCATCCGTGTACATTTAAATGTTAGTATACCTACCTAGAAAAAAGAATTTTTAAGAAGTTCTGAATTGTAATTTTGTGAATCCATGGTGATCTGCGCAACATAATAATAACAATACACCTATATAGGAATAACTTCAATAATAAGCGTCTATGCGTCTTTAGAAGTTCATAACGTTATAACATTTAATTTTGATTGGAAATAGACCATTTCGGATAAGAGAGATAATCCGCGAGTGATGGTTTGTACCCTAAAGATCAAAAGAAAGCAAAATTACTAGAAATCATGATGTTAGTGTTAACACCTGCGTGCCTTGTATTTTTACTAAAGAGTTGAAGGCAAGGAATCTTATCCAAAATAATCGAAGGAATAGATAGCACATTATTTCCATTATAAAGTTTAAAATATTGGACAGAAAGAGACCCCTCAACGTAGATGTTGAAATCTAGCCGAATCGATGAAGGAATTACTTCTATCATCAGGTGCTTTACTATAACCACCAAGAAAATTATCATCTCACTTGTACATTACATCATCATATTCTTATACATATCACAGACATTAATTTTAAGCGTTATTCGAGCGACCTGTTACTCCAAATTCGATGGCACGGAATAACAGATGATTTGTGCCAAAACAAGGTACTGATTAGAAACTCTATCCTAATTTAAGACAGTACCAATTAATTAATTATTTATGGTGATGGAAAACACTATCACATTTAACGAATAATGATTTAATGATACAGAGCAACCCAAACGCAAACACTTTGCTTTAATTTGCGAGAATTGTAAATATTTCAAGCTCGCACGGTGCCAATTTTTAAGATATATTTTATGCAAAATATAACTTTGTCTATGGAACTATTTTTATATTTAAAATAAGGATCCAGGGAAGCTCTTCTCTAGAGGTTTCGTGGCTTAGCTTACATTTTTGTTTAGTCGTTGATTGAGTGTAACGATTTTATATTATTCGTGTAAATAATGTTTATGTTGTATATTAAACAACCTTTAATAAAATCAAATGCCTTTTACTTTTCTCTTTCAGTTAGATAAGTACATTAAAAACTACCTACCAACCTAATAAATTAACCCGTGCAAAACCGTGCTACACCTTCGACTGCTGAGTTGGCAGACTAACTTTAGCCTGTTCATAAAGAAATAAACCTACCTTGAGAGAAATGAAATGAAATGAACTCTAGGAATGAACTATGCATAATTTTGCCCTCTTCTACTAACGAATTCATGTCAGTACGATTTTTAGCAATGTTTCTATTCGAACGACTTCACTATTGTATTACAGCCCAGATAATATAATACCTAGTATTGCAGTATTGTCTACAGTGAAACTAAAATAACCCATCGTGATTAAAATGGATTAAAAGTATAAAACAAAAACACGTCTAGCACTCCGGTTCCTTTACTTTCAAGGTATCAAAGCTTCTCCAAACACGAAAGTCTTCGATGCAAACGATAAACTCTCCTTGCTCCAAACTATCAACTTCTGATGAACCAATACAAGTCCAATACTTCCCTTTCGAGTCTCCGGAGCGTTGCCATTGAGCAGCTGTGCTAACCGCGAAGCCAATGCGATCAGTTATGTTGCTTACGTAGTAAACATCCGACGACATTGTAAACAGTTTGAGAGAGATTGCGTCTATTTTGCGGACACTGTAATATAATTTACAAAGATTAAAGATTAATATTGATAGGTCAATAGGTAGATCGATCCATACCAAGCAGATGAAAAGGACTATGTCGCTGGCGTTATCATAGAAATTGCTTCTTTACGCCACAGTCATTAGTCATCAGTAACGTCGCCTTTACAAAATTAGTCTGTACGAACCTGTAGGCCTGCTCACACACAGGTTTCGTACGCCTATCATGGCCGTAAACATCTAGAACGATCTTCTTAGTTTTAGCAAACGTATTAAAAAGGCATCGATTATCACCAGGCCAACGAAAGATGAAAGATCCTTTAAGCGATCGTCCTTTAGTTACGAAGTCTAGTTTACTATAGAGATTTACTAGAGAGTCTCTGAAACATACAAGAAACAATACAAAAACATACAATAAACACATGAGTCTAAAATGCTATTTAAAACCGATTAAATTTTCGATGAGATGAACAAACAAGCTGGCGGCCCACCTGATGGTAAGTACTCACCGCCACCTATGCATTTGCAACGCCGAGGACATTACCGGTTTTTTTTTACCGGTGCGTTGTTCTAAGTCTACACATTACTTAACTAAGCAATCATTCCATATTGTCTTCAACGTTGCAGCCGTGGTTGCTGTCGTTTGAAGATATACTTAAGCAATTTAGAGACAAATATTTCATCATTATCATCAGCCCGAAGACTCCACTGCTGAACACAGCCCTACCCCATAAAGCGGCTGTCCTACATCCAGCTCCCCGCGGTTTTGACCAGGTCATCAGCCCACTTAGCGGCTTACGTTTTGTCTTCCGGTTCGTGGTCGCCACTTGAGAATCTTTCTTCTTGTCGGTTCTGCGGGCGATATGGCCTACCCACTTTCAGTTCCAGAGCCATGTAGTTCTCTTACGGATCTCCGCAATTTGGATCTTATCTCGCAAGGCATCTATAACAAGGGTACAAACATTTACCCACATTTTAATATAATCACCAAAATTCCTGAGTATTTCACCTATATCCCCCCAGTCTGGTAGCCACTGTCTAATGGCCTTGGGTACAAGTACTCTCGAGACTTTCAGCCCTACTGTTTTCAAAGACTTGCTGATCGCGTTAAGTGTGTCCAAGTCAAGAGACAAACACATTATCAAGTGTCCGTTGTCAATCTCACTTTCAGGGAAAGATATACGATCATCTGAAAAGTAGAATACGAAAGAGTTGTCCGTTATTTAAATATTTTAGATTTCCTTCGCCAGTCACGATAAAGAAAATATTATTAAAACTTTTTAGAATACTTTGGCCACATTGTTAGGACGGGGACAATCTAGAAAAGCTAGTAGTGACCGGCAATGTGAAAGGAAAGCGATCACGTAGGCGCAGCTCGATGCCCTGGTCCGACCAAATTTGCACCAGGCAATTTGCATAAACGTCGCTGAAGATAGGAGGGGATGGCGTGACATCATAACGAAGGTCATGGTAAGTGGAGGTCACGACCCTCAGACATGAGGAATACGAATCAAGGAGAGGATTAAAACTTTAACATACTTACTACTAGTGAAATCAAGCAGCCCAGGCACTGTGTGGCTGATCCATACTCCTCCAATCTCGTCGGCAAACATGACAGGAGAGGTGACATGGTGCGCACCTTCATCTACCGACTGATGGTATGCTATCATGGCTTGACGATTGCGGTAGGCTGGCTGGACAGAAAGCTACATTAGGTGCTAATGCCTACAGATTGGAAGTGATGAGTAGGCACTACGGTTGTATAAAAGAAGTAGTTCTATTTCAGGTTAATAGTTTTTTCAACACATTTCAGGTAGGTATGCTCCATCGTAGGTACTTATTACCATCAGATGAGACAGCAATCATATACCTACAAGCGTATCACAGGGTGAACTGAGCAGGTGGACCACGGCAACACCTGTCTGACATTATTTGTACGAAATAATGTCAGACGCACGCCATGTGTCCAGCTAGATTTCTTTTATAAATCGAATTGTTTTGGAGCGCGTCGTCGTTCTACTAAGGACAGTTTTAACAAGATGATATTTTATTGATACCTAATCGACGCTACGACACTATTCGATTCGAAAAGTGTCGCAGTGTAAAAGATAAAACCTATAGATAGGTACAATGTATTCTTTCAAAAAACTTACACGAAACAAAGGCGAAAAGGTTTGCTGTAACATATAGCTGCTGGTAACCTCTTGATTCGAGAGCTGCCACATGCCAGCTTCGTTAGAGCTGATGTATGTAAAGTTCTGACCAGTACTCCAAGTAGGGCCATCGCCTTTCGGTGGTTTGTACAGGATCCACCTTTATCAATATTACAAATAACAAGCGTCCAATATTACGAAACCTTCAGAAGAACAAAAATCGAACCTATTTCTTCCCGAGGGTGCCGTAAGGGCCGACTAAGGGATATTATGGAACATCTTCCAAGCGTAGGGATCTGGCCCATAGTTTGTTAAATCTATGTATAGGTATTTTTAGACCATGTTCTAATTAACCAATAAAATAACATGGAAACATCTTTAATTACACAAAAGTAGGGTTTTACCAATCTACCGGTGTGTTGTCATGATCCCTGCAATACAGGTTATTAGCGTAGTTACTATTCCAGCCTAGTCTTTCGCTACAAAATACTCCGCCCACTAACCACAAAAAGCATAGTCCAAACTGAGTACCTATACAATCAAAATTCACAAACATTTCTGTGCGTTTTTATGATTATTTTCTGAAAGTCAGATCGCAGTAAAAAGAAACATAAAATAATCTTATCAACGAAGTAGTGGTTTAGCTCGCTACCTACTTCACTTTTTATTTTATGTAACTACACAATGCTTACCCACTACCCAGATAATAGTACATATAACCCACTACAAGACTAAGCTTAGAAAAAATTGTTACTTCTTCCTACGACACAGAATATAAACATACTAACAGGTTCAACCTGTAGGAGTAAACCTTCAAGCTAGTCCAAAAATATCGTTACATATTTTTAATTAATGTAGTGCCATTAAAATTTAGCTTCATTTAGCACAAGCATTTGTAGAAATTTACTACCTGATGTTAAGCAATACGGCCGCCCATAACAGTCGCAGTGTCACTCCTCACATCCAGGTGATTTGAGATTAAAACTTAGTACTTACCTACTACTACTTATTTTGTGAAGTGGGACGGGCAGTTATCTATAATAAAAAAATATTATTGTGATGGAATTTATTACAAACTTGTATTTAATTCATAATTAATGCTATTTATTTCTATTTGATCATCCTACTAATATTATAAATTTATTTATACAATGGCGGCTAAAACCAAAATAGCTAACCAACCTTTCTAATAAAGTTACATTACGTGATATTTCTAATTTCATTACACTAACTATACTACTCTAAATATAAGTAGAAAGCGCTACGCCTAAGACACAGAACATTTCTTATGAAATAATTACCAAATCAGGCGGCATATTTCAGTTGGATTGGAACATGAAATAATATTGCCACACCTAGACCAATAGTGTTGGCTTACGCTTCAGATTAACATGTGAAATGAGTATTAATCATAAAAGTTACCTGATTTTAATTATGCTAATAAAGGCATACGGGCCTCATTATACGAAAGAAAAACGAACATTAAATCACAATGAGTTCATCATCAGTTCACTCATTTGAATAAACTATCAATGACAATGTTTTTCACAACACTATTTTTTTGTTTCTTAATATGTGGCAAACCCACTCACAGTCGTAACGTGTGTTCGATTAAAATTCCTAGTAGTGCTAATTTTAGCTAGGATAGCTGCTAGGCTTCAATGAGTTCTTATAGCGATTGGTACGCCATAATTATTTAAACATAACCAGCAATGCGCTGTATCTATTAGCTTAAAATGGCAAGATCACAGATTTCTAAAACTATTCGCTAATAAAGAACACTTGCAAAATCTTAGGTAACATAGAACCTGCATCATTACTCTCTTTAACTTAAAGTTTTATTTACATTGGAATGTTTTTTAATTTAAAAACGTAAGTCTTTGATATGGCTTAGTTACACGTTTGCACTGACTCGATGAGGTGAGCGAAATTGCCCCAAAGTATGGGACCCGATGTACAAACTGTCCCGCCGCCGCGTGATTCCTGCGGTAACTGGAAAGAAAAAAAAAGTTATTCTAACTAAAGCTTAGAAATAGACAAAGATGAGGTACTCTAGATAAGGTTAGAAAGAATCCTTATCATCATCATCAACCGCCTTAAGACGTCCACTGCTGAACATAGGTCTCCCCCAAAGAGCGCCTCTTTGAGCGACTAATCGGCTTCTGCATCCATCGACTCCCCGCGGCTTTCACCAGATCGTTGGTCTGCCTACGCTGCGCCTTCCGGTTCGTAGTCACCATTCGATAACTTTCTTCCCCATCGGTTAGCAGTTCTGCGAGCGATGTAGCCTGCCCATTGCCATTTCAACTTGTTCTAGGAACTATATCGGTCAGTTTAGTTCTCAAAGTCGTGTAATGGACCAAAAAGTGGTTATGAAGAAGAAGACTGACTAAGTCTTACCGCTCTATTAATATCGCCCACGCAGACCCAATAGTCAGCGACCTTTGTGTCTTGACTGTTGTGCATTTTGTGCGCCACCGCGACCGCCCACTTCGAGTGGTCGTTGTGTGATGTGAACGACATTTTCGCTATTGGGAACTTGAGCCGCTCTATATTTCTTACTCTGAAATAAATACATTTTTGAGAACTTTGGCGGGAACGCGGACAAGTTCACGTCGTTGCATTGTATTATTTCTCAAAACTTGGGCTTTTTCCAGAGTTAATGTTTAAAATTGGTGGCGTTTTACGCATTAAGTGCTGAATTACGGGCATGTGATATAATGTGGTGTAACGTGGTTTTTCGTGTTGCTTCCAAAATTCCATAGGAGTTTCTAGTAAAGTTGTCACCACTTTACTAGAGCATGACTTAGACTGGACTGTGACTTGACTTAGACTGGACTATGACTATGACTAAGACTTGACTACGTAAAAAATACATTGTGTGTGGAGCCAAAATATTAGAAAAACAAATACATTTGTATTGTAAAAAAACTGCACTGTTTTCTATTTCCTTTTTTATAGCACTACTTACAGAGCAGTTAAAAGAACCGCTTCGAGATGCGAAGCGTCATTTGTTTCAATTCTCTGTGGCACTACTACTATGAAAACAACAAACGATTTTGCGTTTCATAGAATCTAAGTGTGGTATTTACAACTGAACGCTACCGTGCTTCGGAGGGCACGTTAAGCCGTCGGTCCCGGCTGTTGTCAGAGACAATAGTCGTTAAGCCAAGCCGAGCCTTTGGGCGGCTTAAAAATTCTGACACCAGGCCTGACCACTTGCCTAAACGAGAATTTATATGTCTTCAATTTCGTTCATTTATTACTAAGACAAAAATCAATTATAATAAACAATCACTTAGTAATAGTAGACCAAGACACTAATAAATTAAATTACACCATTATAACCAGGTTATTTCATAACTAAAGACTCTGAAAATAGAAAACTTACTGAAAATTTCGACTGCATTCTGAATCCAGTGTCCCCGGTCCATTCGTCCAGGACTCAACCAGTAGATCTGACTGCAGTACTTCAGCCACCAGCCCGCTATATAGATCGTCGTTGAACATCGCGCTTTTGGCGAATGACAGGAACTTGCGACCGACTAGAGTTTCAAAACTTTCTATGTGATACCTAAAATAAAATAAATAAAACAGAGTTTGTTCATTGGTCAAAATGTTAAATACATTGATAAAGTTGTCGTAAGTATGACTAATATTAGAAAGGTGCGGTTTCTCAATGATCAGATAAAAGTTATTCATTGGATAAAAACATAACCACAATGCAAAAAAAATTGCAAACAAATCTACCCCCTGGCACGGATGATAGATAGAATGGACATTTTATTTTATGCAAGATATCGAAACTCGAAAACCAATTTGAGATCTTCCTTTAGACTTAGAAGAGCTCATACAAAACAAATAATTAAATAAATCAGCATTTCTCAAACTATTATCACAGTATTAATAAGGACCACAGTCCTTAGTCTTACAAGACTGCACTATTATTATCGAATAAAATGTTTATAAGTAAGCGATACATTTGATAACATGTAGTAATATTGCCTTCCTTTAAAATATGTATTTTCGATCATAAACAAATTAGTGTAATTACTTAGGTACATAAAATGCTAACAGAAAGGATGTTCCAAGTAACATAAAAGCATTCATTTGATATTGTTGAATTTTGGGATTGTATAACTTCATATACAAAGTGCTCAGTAGAATAGTATCATTATAAGAAAATCGGATTATAAATATTGCTTTTCATGTTTACATGTGTATTGATTAAGCTTATGAATAACTTTTATCAGATTATCGGAAAACCGTGCCTTATGGTGATAGTACAATAACTTACCAAGGCGAAACATCGATGGTCTTATTCTTCACAACATCAAATAAATTAGGCAGTTCACTCTCAAACTCTGGCGGCAAATGAGAGAACACTATGAGCGGTTCATTGTATTTCAGCTGTGTTGCTATTTGGTTCAAAGTGGACGTTTGAACGGACACGCACAGAAACGATTGGCCGTACTTCATGCCAGTGGCGGGATAGTCGTACGATGAGGTGTTGAAACCGTGGACCACTGGAAAAAATTAACAATTAGAATGTACAAAAATGCCACGAAACGCATACATTATTTTTATGAGAATTAACGACGTGACGAGCTAGTCGGCACCTGATGTAAAGCGACACGGAAGCCCATAACAGTTGTTTACATGACTTTTTCATATGAAAAATGAAAAGATGTCCTATAAATGGTGAGCGGTCGCCTTAGGGAGATAAAATTTTCTGTGGCGTTCTGTGGGGGATGATTACCTCATAATCATCATCATCATCATCATCAACAACCTGAAGACGTGCACTCCTGAACATAGGCCTCCCCCAGAGAACGCCACTTTAAGCAGCTGTTCGCCTCCTTCGTCTATCTTCTCCCTGCGGCTTTCACCAGATAGTCGATTCAAATAGTGGGGGCCAGCCTGCGTTGCGTCTTCCGGTTCATGGTCGCCACTCGGGAACCTTGCTTCCCCATCGGTAAGCCACTGGTCTTTACCATTCTTTATGGTCACTAAGCTAAAAATAAAGTTTATCATCATCATCATCATCATCATCATCATTAACAGTCTGAAGACGTCCACTGCTGAACATAGGCCTCCCCCAGGGAGCGCCACTTAGAGCGGCTGCTCGCCTCCTGCATCCATCGGCTCCCCGCGGCTTTCACCAGGTCGTCGGTCCACCTAGTGGGGGGCCGGCCTACGCTGCGTCTTCCAGTTCGTGGTCGCCACTCGAGAACCTTTCTTCCCCATCAGTTGTCAGTTCTACGAGCGATGTGACCTGCCCATTGCCATTTCAACTTGCTAATCCTAAGAGCTACATCGGTCACTTTAGTTCTCCTGCGGATCTCCTCATTTCGGATCCTATCTCGCAGGGAAACACCGAGCATTGCTCTCTCCACAGCTCGTTGCGCGACTTTGAGCTTAGTAATTAGTCTTTATGGTCACTAAGCTAAAAATAAAGTTTATACAGGGATGTATTTAGAAGACTATTGTTACTTACTGTCAGGCACAGGTGGGAACCTAGGAACCGAATGCACAAGCCAAAGCGACGTGAATTTATCTCCCAGTAAGACACCTTTTGTATGGCCGCTCTCTACCCGATTCTTCATGAACTTTGAGTGTAATTTACACATTTCGGCGAGATCGTAGTCGTCATAGTATTTATCGCCGAGTTTGAATTTTTTGTACTTCTTTATAGATGCTTGTTTTATTTGCCCTGTAATAGCAAAAACAGAGAATCACGAAAAACACTGGTAATACTTATTCTTGTCTCTACTATTATTATGAAATTAGTGTACGTTTATTTGAGTAGCTTTCAAGCTAATACCGTTCTACCGATTTTGAAATGTGTGTCCAAAGACCAACAAAGAAAATTATTAAAACGGAGTATTACCTCTTTTACTTTTCGAGTACATTTCAGCAACCGATTGCAGAATATCAGGTTGATTTTCCCCAGCTGGTGGTTGATCATTGTAAACTAGCGATATTATGTTCTTTTCCTGAAAAAAAAAACCAGCTATCTGAATCAGGGTCAAACAAAAATCGAGAAAATAGAAAGAGTTATTAAAAAGATGTGTCGTGCCGTGTGATACCGGTTATCGGTTTGAAAATAGTAGCACCCCAATTGTTCCCGCAGGCGCCGTAAGATCCGGCTAAGAGAATATTCAGAGAATGGGCGAGAGTGTACGTACGTCTTCCGGCTGATGTAAAAGTACAAGAAAAAGAAACAAGAATAAATCGTAATGTTAACAATACCTGATATAGTGGTGCTAATGTCCTTCCCAGCATAGACCTCGGATCACTGATAGACATATCTGACATGATCCATCCTCCTCGAAGTTTGGACGGCGTGAGATGCATGTAAGCAACCCCGCGACGGACCAAAGGGTTAAGATGGTTCTTTTCCCGAGGCAATTTGTACATGTAGAACCTGGAATTTACCGCAATTTAACAGAAACAACGTAGAGTGTATCCTTGGCTGTTAAAAGTTCAAAGACTAACCCCCATATTCTAAGTCGTTACCACGAGATTACTCCACTCGACTCAACCTCGAATTAACCTCGTTTTTGTGTTTTGGTATTTTTAGTTGACAATATATAATCAACTTGACATTTATGTGTCAATTTTTCTTAAACGAGAGAAGCGAAGCAACTGTCAACTCAAGGTACGTCGCGATGTATTTTGAGTTTCCCTCAAAGTTAAGTAGAAGTCAAGTGAAGGATTTTTGGTGAAATGTTTTAGAATACAGGGGTAAGTTCAACTTGAGACGAGATGTTTAAGGGATTTTTTTTAGTAAGTAAGATTTCCTTTTGATGGTTCAGCGATATGAAAAGACAAACGCCATATCGTGTGGAAAATCGAATGGTTGAAGATAAAGAACGCTGGCGCTTTTATCCAGACAATAAAATTTTTCGATTGTGCATAGACAATCTGGTACTCGTAACATCTTACGTTTACAAGTTTTACTAAAGTATCAATCGCTACGAATTCCAACTTAACATCCGTCAATTACTTCAATTATAGGACATACTACTTATACGTAGGTAAGCGCATTAGGTACATTCGTTTTGTTATTACGGAGATATCCTTTGCAAACTTACTTCCATAGATGATACACTAATAACTACTGGTGAGGTCATCACCATTATTCAGCGGTGGTGATACATTAAGGGACAATCTAACAAATTATGTAAGACTGTCTATTGTATTGCATAAATAAATAAAAATAAGCAAAACTACACCATTATTATAGCAATAATACAAAATCAGAAAACTATTTATTTAATCTAGTTTGCTTTCTTACGAATAAAATAATGTTTATGGCACAGGAAAACCACAACATCAACCTTTGCGATACAAACCGAGTAACCATTTGAATGACTAATTCACAGTTATTATAATAATAATAACAACGATCAACCTACATAGATCCTGGACCCTATTTCCCTTGTATGATTCCCTGTATCTGCGACCTAGGAACTGCGAGGACCATGGTCACACAGACCCACAACCCAAACACAGAACTTATTAAGTAGTTAACTATACCTATAAATAGTCCCATAGACTTTATAGGATCCGTGTTAAATCCATATAAAATTAGAGTGTTTACTTACCAATCAACCGGCTCCCCTTTCTCATTCCTGCATTGAGGTGTAAGGCCACAGCATCCATTGAACAACACAACAAAAACAAATAACTTCAAACCGCGCGAGCAAACGCGTGCTGCCCGCACAGGAACCATCGCGAAAGTAATCAGACACGCAGGAAGTCGCTGTATCTTTATTATGACAAACGTATGGTCATAACAACCGTTTGAATATCAAACAATTAGAAATATTTACATAACACTATACATTATATTTCCTTTGCGGTGACCGTTGGTGTTAGAACTAGACTGAATTAGATGTGATCGAAGAGTATTAACTGTCCTATGCGACTACCGACTTGAATGACGGCTCCAGTGTAACAAAGGATGTTGCTACAAACTTTTGTGAACGTCGATACGTCCAATTTCAGTCCTTACGCTATGGTGTTAAGAGTTGATTCGGTAGAATATAAACTGGTTGAGAATGATCTCACAAAGATGTTGTTTGTATACAAGATGTTGTATTAGTCATAGCTACAGTTGTTATTATTTGAATATTCAATTTATTATTGAGTAAAACAGTTCTCATCTCATGTTACATAACGATATGTTACCTTATAAAAATTATATCAGATGTGAAAATATAGTTATCGTTTGATATTAGTTAATTGGTTAAAAAACAATAATTGGCATTCCTAACACGGACTTTTGCAGTCCTAACTTTTATGGGTAAAAATAATTTAAGACCGTTTCAAAATATATAATATTTTATTTCAACAGAACAGCATGATACAAAAATAACTCAAATCTTGATATGTAAAATATAGGTACATAAAAATATAATGGAAATGGAAGACTTCGCCTTAGCACTTTTGTTATGGAAATAGATGCTAAGATCATAGAATTATCCTTAAACCTAATTGATACTAAGACCAAAACAAATGATACACTCGCTACAGCGATTACTTTTACCAAATTAAAGTATTCATATAACTTTGTTGTCTTTGACCATGATTAGATTTACTAAAAACATTTTCTTATAAACATATACAGGCATTTTACGTTTCTTTTTTACTGTTGAGTTGGCATAGACACGGCCGCCTTCGTGTGAGATACGTCACTCTGTCTCCAGAAAGAGACAACAGTTTTCAATTCAGTAAAGAAATCGATACCCTGTTTGCCACAGAAGTGGTTTGTGCCCAAAAAGCTGCCCCGAGAACCAGAAAATGAGAACATAGATAGAGGTACAGGTATAGGAACGTTCACACCTACTTGTCCAACGTCGATTTCGTTCGCGAACTTCCTCGCTGTTGCTCCGTTTGTCGTGAAGATTGCTGTACCATTACCGTAGGGATTTGAGTTGATAGTTTGAATCGCTTCGTCTAATGTATCGACGAATAAGCAAACAAGGACCGGACCGAAAATTTCTTCTTTGTAGCATTCCATGTTAGGTTTAACGTCAGTCAGGATGGTGGCTCCGACGAAGTTACCTTTTTCGAAGCCAGCGACTTTGACCCCTCTGCCATCGAGAACGAGCTTAGCGCCTTCTTTTACTCCTGTGTAACAATAATTTATAGTCATTATTTAGGATATCAATAGCCACTTATGGAGCTTGGTCTTGAGGATGACTATAATTCAGTGAAAACGCAGAACGGGAGTCAAGCTATAGTGAGAAAAAAAATTTACAATGTATATTGAAAAATGAAGAATAAACAGGTGTTTTGGTTTTATTTACAATATATAATTATAATATTACTACCTAATATTATATCACCGTGGGCAGCCGATGGATGCAGGAGGCGAACAGTCGCTCAAAGTGGCTCTCTCTAGAGAAGCCTACGTTCAGCAGTGGATATCTTCAGGCTGTTGATCATGACATATCATTTTAAGAGTTGTATTTATAAAAACTTACCAGATTCGACGAGCTTGTGGATCCTTTCCTTGGCTTTGACAGAGATGACTGGACCAAAGTCAGCGCCGGGCACGTGACCTGCGTTCACTTTGAGAGCCTGAGCTCGTTGTATCATGTCTGGGATCCATTCCTTCGCCTCACCTTGGGAACAGATGTAAAGTAGAATTTTTGAGGTACTTTTTTACAAGGTGACCTTGAATTCATATGTTATCCTGAAACGGAGGACTGGGACCATGATACCCTACAAGCTGTGAGTCTTACTTGAAAATGGGTGTTTCCAAACCTCCATGGTAAACAATAAATCCCCTTGCAAAATTGCACGTGCGATCGCTACGAGAGTTAACCAGATACCATAAATTCATTTCTAAATTCTTCATTTTTAAACACTAAACAAAACAGGTCGTTAAACTCATTTATATGCACTCGGTCAAGGACGAAGTTCAACCACCCAGCTGCGCGAAGGCTATTTTCGAACGTAAAGTTTACATGGCATTTCGTCAATGAAAAACTATTAATTTAATAAAGTCGTAGAAGAAACATTGTCTACCTTGGGGTGTAGATTTACCCCCTTTCGGCATAACATACCAATTCAAGGTCACCTTGTATAGGAGGATTATGGTGATCGGACATTATTACTTATTATTATCATTAGGTAGCCACTTTTATAATTATGACTAATGCTCATTGACCGTTCATCTGCGCTAGTCTGTTTGAGAATCCTTCAGGGTCAGCAACGCAGCTCAGTCTCAACGACACCTCCTGTGTTGCAACTATAAATAGACGACTGTAACTGCTTACCATCAGACGGGTTATCTGCTTAACTGCCATGCTATTGCATAAATAAATAATTAAAAGACTTACCGACGAAGATGGCGGTGCTAAGCGCCATGCATCGCTGTCCGGCTGCCCCAAAAGCCGCTCCCGCGAGTTGGTTAAGGGTATGTTCCTTGTTAGCGTCTGGCATTATCACTCCATGGTTCTTAGCGCCCATATTGCTTTGCACGCGCTTGCCTGGCAAAAGTTAGTATTATAAAGGTATGAAAGCTAAAATAAACAGTTTTTAAAAATAAACAGTTACTAGGTGGTAGGACCTTTCTGCAAAGTTCGTCTAGGTAGGTACCACCGCTTTGCCAGTTATTCTACCACTAAGCAGTAGTGTGCAAGCACTACTGTGTTCCGTTGTGTGTACTGTGTGAAAAAGTTAGCAAGTTGAAATGGCAATGGGCAAGCCACTTCGCTCGCAAACTGACAACCGATGGGGAAGAAAGGTTCTCGAGTGGCGACCACGAACCGGAAGGCGCAGCGTAGGCAGACCCCCCACTACGTGGACCGATGACCTGGTGAAAACCGCGGACAGCCTATGGATGCAGGAGGCGAGCAGCCGCTCAAAGTGGCGCTCTCTGGGGGAGGCCTATGTTCAGCAGTGGACGTCTATGGGCTGATGATGATGATGATGAATCTACACAGTAGGAATGGGCCCTGTTGATCTACTCAAGCGTAAATATGTGAAAAGCGGTTAGTCATTCATGCGCATTCATGAAGGAACTGTGAAGTTGTCTGACGGACAGTATCAGAAATCCACCCCGAACTGAGTTTTTTTAAAGTTAAAATGACGTGACGAGCTAGCCATTCGCCTATGTTAAGCGACACGGCCACCCATAACATTAGCAATGTTTATCAAAAATCAAAAAATACCAAAATAAAAGTGTCTTATAGGCTATTCATAGCACTTTTTCACTCTGTCACTCTTTTTTATTAATATTACACAGAAATACTACGAAATTAAAAAATAAATTTCATTTGATATCCTACTTGACCTAATAGGCATGATGACTAACATTTTTTTTTGCATAAATTAAAAATATTCCTCAAAAGATAAACATTTGTGAAAACAAAAATAAAAAATCTCAAAAAACGACAAAGTTACAAGCATTTTAAAAACCGGAATAGAAAGAGATAGCTCAAACGGTCAAAGTGACGTCAGAGCAATGTCGTTCAAGTACCTCATTACTAAGCTGTGGTAGCTTTTCATACAATATCTTTGGCATGTGACGTCACGAGTGGATATTTCATAGTACCTGTGTAGGCGCTCTGTTTCGCGAGAAAGGGACAGGAGATGCCTGCTACAGAAACTTTAAAAGCTTATTACTCCGTGATTTATTTACCGATTTTACTTATTTTTTCAATTATTGCATTCATTTTTAATCTTCTATAAGAAAGTATTATTTACTTGTTCATTTTTAATAGTAGTCATCATGCCTATTATTCCACTTATATCCCCGTTTCAGTTTGGGGGCTAAATTTTAGCCTCGTTTTAATCACTGCTTAAATTTATGGTTCATCACTGTTTTAATTTAATATTAGCCATCACTACCTGCAGCCGAAGCCCTGGTGTAAATGTGTTTGCCGCCACCATCGCCACCGACGAACGAAACAGCTTTTATATCGGGATGGTCGCAGATAAAGTTGACAGTGTCGTGAGTACCGTGCACCACCTAATAACGAATAAAACATATAAACTATATGGATGACCCACAATAATAATTATTAAAGACGCATTTCACCATCGTTTTTTGTTGATCCTTTTTACAGCGTCACCGGGCGGGAAAAGCCAATACTTGCCCCAGTGGCCGTCTTCACTATCAACAGCCATTGAAATGAAATGAAATGAAATGAAATGATATTTATTTGCTCAAACATATGTCGAATGATAATAATGTTATAAAATTTTTTAATGTCCAGTTATGTTCTGCCTTAAACTAAGGCATGCAAATATTAATAATACAGGCCTGGACTATTATAAAATCAGTAATATCACAATCGTAAGTTACATTAAGAAGTCAAAGTATACATAAATTGATATAAATCGCAACAGGTACATACAAATTTGTCTGTCATTTAAACTAAACACTATTTTGCTTTATAGCGTTCATATTTATGATACAAATCACAAAACCCATTCCATGATCAGTTCATTTATCGCACCTATTTAACAAAATCATTTATTCATTCACTTTGTTCGAGTAGCCATTGCAAATTTTTTATGTAATTACAAGGCAAAGTTAATATTTTTAATTGTTTTAATATTGGTTCGCATGAGTCCATGTTGTCAGCACCCCACATAGCTCTTAGACATTTCTTTTGTATCACGAATACTCTGTTAAGATCAGAGGAATTACCCCACAACAGTACGCCATACTGAAGAATTGCACCGTCATTGATGATGATGATGATGATGATGATGATAATTAACTCACATTAACAAGGCCAGGGGGCGCTCCTGCTTCCTCCAAAAGGTCCATCATCATAAGAGTCGCGCCGGGGTCTTGCTCCGATGGTTTGATGATGCAAGTGTTACCGGTAACAAGTGCAGGTGGGAACATCCAGAGGGGAATCATTACTGGGAAGTTGAACGCTGCCACACCTGGTGAAATTCATACTAATGGCAGAAACGATCTTGGTATGGTAATATTTTAAATCCAGGGAAACCGTCGTAGAGTGCGATCCAAACACAATGGCGGCTCTGAAGTCGGCGCGAAACGCTGTGCAGTAGCAAAAATTAGTGCGCGGAAGAAGCGGTACGCGGGGCTTGCAGAGCACTTCACAGCCGCCATTAATTTGATTCACACTCTAAAATACATAGAATACTTCATATCAAGTTTTTGACCGCCTGTGGTGGTTGAGCAGATTGGCTCATAACCGATATAGCGGGTTCAATTCTCGCGATAGGACAAGTATTTGTGCACATGAAAAAAAAAGCGCAAATATTTGTTCTGTATCTGGGTGTTTTGGAAGCATGGTCCTCGTAGTTCCTTGGGCCCTAGATACAAGGAATCCTAGTTAAGATCCAGGATCTATGTATGTGATCGTTGGGCGTAAAAATAGAATCAGGGGCCGTACTGTGAGCTCTTAGCGCGATTCAAAATTGAGCCAATATTAGATCGCTTGTCAAAATCTTCATACAAAAAAAACGAAGCGATCCAATACAGGCTCTGGTTTGAATCGCACTAAAGCTCACAGTACGGCCCCTGATATCTACAATGTGCACTTAATTCATTTGTTTCAAGAAGTTTATCAGTGCTGCTGCATGCCGTTTATTAATTTTGAATAGTCTTTACCAATATGTTTACAAAATTCATAAAGATGCATATTTTTCTACCAATTGTTTAACTTACCGCCGACGACGCCGAGTGGTACTTTGTAGCTGTGTGTGTCCATATCCTTGGCAATATTTTGGATGCTGTCGCCCAGTTGGAGAGATGTGATACTGCAGCAATGTTCCACTGACTCTGTGAGAATTTTAAACAGAATAATAATAAAACTAGGTGCACTGACGATCTGATGAAAGCTGCGGGACGCCGATGGATGCAGGAGGCGAGCCGCCGCTCAAAGTGGCGCTCCCTGGGCCTGTGTTCAGCCGTGGACGTCATCAAGCTGCTGATGATGATGTTGAATAATAAAAACTGTAACTATTATTCATCATCATCAACCGAATAGGCCGTAGATAAAATCAAACATTTTTATTTAACGCCATATTTTAATCTTAATATTTTAGTGTGATGACTAAAATTTGTAGTTAAGATGGTGAACTATAGATAATTTTATTGTACACATACGGATTCCACGAAGCACGTCGCCTTCGGCATCGGCGAGGGTTTTGCCTTGCTCTTCTGTAATTTTTGCTGCTATTTTAGCTTGGTTTTCTCGCAAAAGACGTGCAAATCTAAAATAAAAACAGATATATGGTTATATGTCTTAAGAATTAAACGGTGGCACAGATTAACTATGCAGGTTCATCCACCAGTCATAGCCATGTGTTTTAAAACTGACAGAAAAACCTACAGCTTTGCTTTATATAATAAATAAGCACTCCTGCCTAAACACATTCGGTTGCTGCTACTACTATACAATACACAGAGCAAAAAAAAATGGCTTCGCCTCCATGCGAAGCGACCGTCATAATTATGTCTCTAAGCTCTATGATACAATAAGACCAGGCCCTAGCTAGGGGTTATAATTGAAGACATTATTACAAATATAATTAGTACAAAGTGACTTATTTCTTGTTTTTTCTATCAACTATTTGACCACGGTCTCATCTGATGGTAAGTGACTACGATGGAGCATGCTTGCCTAGAAGATACCGACTCACTCCCTTTTTAAAAACTCCCATATTATATTGTTCCATTCCTTTGCTGTCCGAATTATAAACGAGGAATCGAAACGAACCACCCACGACCACGAACCGGAAGACGCAGCGTAGGCCGGCCCCTCACTAGGTGGACCGACGATCTGGTGAAAGCCGCGGGGAGCCGATGGAAGCAGACGGCGAGCAGCCGCTCAAAGTGGTGCATGGGGGCTTACGTTCAGCAGTGGACGTCTTCAGGCTGTCAATGATGATGATGATGATAAATCAAAACGCCTTACACGTATTCGAGGAATTTCTACCATAATACGGATGCCGTGTTTCCGTCCGACGAGTTGTACGATAATAAAAGTACTTACTTGAACATTAGCTGTTGTCTGGTCAAAATGGTGGACTGGCTCCATGTTTTGTATGCTCGTTTAGCTGCCTCCAACGCTGCATTAAGTTCTTCCGGTGTTGTTTCAGGTACCCTAGAATTGTTTAACGTTTCCATTATAGATTAAATACTTCTCTACTTAGATATTATATAATCTGTATATAAATAAGGATAAAACGTCTTCATAAAATCGGATA